>OX031020.1:9085626-10447777 GCA_943736025.1 Tenthredo mesomela | reverse complement strand
TTTTTGTAGTCCTAGACTCAAGAGAGATTGGTGATTTATTTTAGATTTTTCAAAGCTACGATTTGGAAGATAGGATTTTTCGAAAATCTCGAATTACTAAAATCACTACTTTCTCATAGAGTTTCGATTCAGTACCAAGATGTCCTACGAAAAAATTTTTCCCACAAAATCTGTCAGTGTCTGTGCGTACTTTCGAACGAAACTATTTGCTGATTTTTCCGGATGTTGGAAACATGGAATATGTGCTGGAAGAAGTTTAAATCTTGATTTACAAAAATACGCCGGTCTCGATTTTGTTCAATTTTGGACACAAAATTCTGCATCGAAAGACGAAAGTTTTGAGACCATGCGGAAGTTGGGACGAGACCTGGTTCAGAAGTTACAGCCATTTCAATTTCGTGAAAATTCCCAATTCAGCACGCACGGGCAGTAGGGTATCCGTTATTTCCCGAATTGACTTTTTCTACTTGGGTATGGGCCAAATCATTAGTTTATAGCCTAAAAACAATTACAGTAGAACCTCGTTTATCCGAGGTAATGTGGGGGCCGGTTCAGAATTCCGAAATTTCAAAGCTCCGAACGGTCAAATTTCCGAATTTATTGTAAACGATTTCGAATTTTCAGAAAGACTAAAGTTTATAAAATTAAAATTACGAATGGTCGAAATGTAGATAGCTCAAGGCTCCGACAGTCCGATGTTCCGAAAGTCCAAAATTCCGAAAGATCTAACGTGTTCTTAACGTGTCGACTAAACGACGTGCGACGGCTTGATGTTCAAGTTTCGGATTTTTGGCCTTTCGGATCATTGAGTCTTCGGAGTCTTGACGTTTCGGGTCTTTAGCTTTCGGAATTTCTTAAATCGGTTACATAGACTTTCGGTGAAATACCCTTCCTGAACCCTGTGAGTTCGTTGCACTAAAATTCGGAAATTTGGCCGTTCGGAGCTTTGAAAATTCGGAACTTCGAACCGGCCCCGTAATGTGGGGAGGAGGTACCTCGGATGAGCGAAAACTCGGATAACACGAAAGGAGTAAAGAATTCAAAAATTTCAATCATTTTTTATGAATTTGAAACGGTAGAATGAAATTGAATCAGAAAAGTATATAAATATGTATAAGCACCAAAGTTGCAATCGCAAAATACTTCGCGCGTACAGCATAGGCATAGCGGATCCATCCGTTTTATTCGAGTTTTTCCGTATGATCCGAGCATACACCCAGCGCCGGCGTTAGCAACACTGGCGCCCCGGGCAAGATTTAAGTGTGGCGCCCAGTTAGGGGGGGGGGGGGGGGGGGGGGGGTCTACTTGATTTTTACCAGCCTGTCTATTCTCTTGAATATCTCGGAAACGGGGCTATCAATCGACTTGCCCTTTTGGCAGCCGATGTTTGACGAGTAATGAGTTCGAACTGATATGTTTGATCGGAAGAAATCGGGTTTTTTTTTTTTGGTTTCTATCGAAAAATGTGGGCGTGCCGTTCATTTCGACTTATATCACAGCCTACGCACAGTGGGACAGAATCCCAAAAAGCTGGCCAAAACCTCAAAACGTTGTCTAACGGCTTTGAAATTTTCTACTCGGGGGTTCTCGGGGTCGCTGATAACGAATCCAATATCAGTTTTGGCAAAAAAAAATGGCGGATCCAATATGGCGACCGAGTATCTTATAAAATTCTTACTTTTCGGAGAAATTTCGTATCTGGGGGTTTTACATTGCGCTAATTACGAATAAGATGTTTGTTTTCAAATAAACAAAATATTTTAATCGTAGTTGCATCGGCAATGTATAAGAATCAGAAAGATTCCGGCGGGAACTAGGTACAAATGAATTAAACATGAAAATTAGAAAAGAAAATGAAATTTTTTTAATTTGTACACTACATCTACATTGGATTAATCTGTCACATTCACTGTCATTAGATTCACGATCGGTATATGTATAGTGGACACGTCAGTGTCGTCTTTAATGTCCGTGTCATCGTGCCCAATTGGCACGAGACGTGCGCTTCAAGAATGAGAGCTGCATCGTCCACAGTTTGAGAAGCATAATAGTATTCTTAATTATGCGGAACATCTCTTTCCTTGTCAATTGCTGTGCTTCTCTCATGTCTGCAGTTCCTGAAATCAGTGAATAATATGGGATTACATTCCTCGGAGCCGAAACTAGCCCGTGAATAGAATAAACAGCGAGCGAAAACAAAAGATCTCACTATACTAGGTGACACTACTATATTGTGACATATTATACTATGTTTTATTCAATGTACACAATAATTTATTGAAGACATATGTTTATTCATCCTCAACGAATAACTACAAATGAAAGAAGTTCAGAAATAATATGTAAATCAGCGACCTCGAAAACCCCCTTATACCAAAATACCACGTCGAAATTTGCACGGCTTCAGAAAAAAAATCATATTTCCGTTCGCGCAAAAATGCGCAAGTTCGTCGACCACGTTTTTTTTTTCGTTGGGAGATAAGCAATCTAATAAAAAAAAAAATCTAATGAACGAGCGAGGACGAGCGATAAAGTTATGTCTGCCTGAAAGTTTACTTGTCGTTTGCGTTTTCCCAAAAAGACACGCTCAATTCATAATGAATAACTTTTTTTATAATAACAATGTAAATTGTATTTCATTCTACATACCTTCACGAAGAGTATCCATCTCACACTTTTCCAATCACACTATTTTTCACGGTTATATCGTGGTTTACCTGTGGCGTATGGTGCGCGTCAAACCCGGTAGTTCGATGAGACTCGTGTAACGGTCACATTCAAACTGATCCTGCAGGCACAAGAAATACATCTGCGCCTAGAGAACGGTTGTTTGAGGACCCTCGATACACCTATTTCACATTCCGCAACAAAAGAAACCTGAAATAAAACCTTGGTTTTCGAGGTTTTGGCCAGCTTTTTGGGATTCTGTCCCACTGTGCTACGTATCAAAAATGCAGAATCGGCCTCTGTAGCCCGATTCTATAATGGAATTCCGAACATAACCATCCAATAACACCTGTGTTTTGACAACGATGAAGGGGCAAAATGTATTCCGAGATTTTGTGGTAATTTGCGCGATTGTCCACGGCTGATCGCGGCAATGGCCGCTATGGGCCGCTAATATAATAACAATTAGCCCAGAATGTCCGCTTTTTTTTTACATTTTGGATGTTTTTCGTGGGATTTCACTTCTTTTTGTAAGGACGAAGCAACGATAAGTATTACTCTGGATCGCCGAAAATTCCTCGAAATCCGATGTTGAGTTTCGATTGGCTTATACGAGTGTGACCTTTGAGTACCACATAATATACTATACAGTTTTAATACTTATACTGCTACTACAGTTTAGTGATGTTATAACGTGAAAACGGAACCCATCGATTTTCCAATAAAATCTTCTTAGGTTATACAGGGTGACTCAGAATTCGTGACTTCGAGTTACGGGGGGCCCAGCAGAGGCTAGAGGGGGCCCAGAGGAGACCGGGGAGGCTCCTGGGGCCGACGGGGCGCTGGAGGGGACTCCGTTGTAGTTTATTTTCGGTTTTTTGAAACGATTTTTTGTTTCTTGTCATATATTTTATCAATAAATACGTTGTAAAGTAGACATCACAGTTCAAAACAAATTATTCACAATCGCCATTTAATTCCAATATTTCCACAGAATTATGTATACAACACATGTTTACTTGCTATATTACATATTTTACAAAACTTTCTTTTACTTCAGATAATACGAATTTCAAATTGTCCTCATCATCTTTCTATATCTAGCGCAACTTTTGATTCACTAAAATTTACTGATATCGTATTGAGGTAAACAGACTACGGATATGACATGATAATGATTTTTTGAATTCATATTCAACGATAAAACATGTTGTCTTTATAATTGTATGCTCAATTTTATTCCCAATAATTTGTCATCCAATTTCATTGGAAAGTTTTAATCATCATTAGAGCTGTACACAGGTATTCCTTCAGGTTTCAGTTTAAACTTTTGCCAGATCATTAGAACTATCATTTTTAAAGTAAGATTATATTCACAAATAAATATTTTCACCAACCATATTATGACAAATCTATTGTTATAGGTAATATAAAACAATAGAGGAATAAGAAAAGGGTAATTCTTTGCTAATACGAAGCGAAGTACGTGGACTACGAAAAAAATGGAGCGAAGGACTACGAGAACTACGAAGCCGGTGACCAAGACTACGAGAAATACGAAGCGAGGTACCTGGACTACGAGAAGAACGAGGCGGAGGACCTGGACTACGAGAAAAACGGAGAGAAGGACCTAGACCATACCCCGGCCTCGCTGTGCTCTCCGGAGCAAGCCCGGCTCTAAGTGACAATTAGTGCGACCAGTAATCCCCTCGGTTACCTGAAAACAGTCACTCGTCCTTACCTGGAAGTGCGATGGTAGGGGCAGCGTTCAGGAGAAATAAAAGGAACTAAGGGTCTAATGCGGTCTATTTGGGACGGCAACAACTGCGTTAGACTGTCTAGGTCTGTTCATACCTGCATATCCCCACTCATACCTACCAAAATCCAAGAAATGGCATTAAAAGGATTAGTGCCGGTGAACGGGTTAAGTGGATTTACAGCTTAGGCTCTTTCGACTAATTAGTGTGCCGGGGTATGACCTAGACTACAAGAACTTCGAAGCCGAGGACTTGGACTACGTAAACTACGAAGCGGAGGACCTGGACTACGAGAACTACGAAGCCGAGGACCTGAACTACGAGAAAAACGAAGCGGAGGACCTGGACCACAAGAACTACGAAGCCGGTGACCAGGACTACGAGAAATACGAAGCGAAGTACCTGGACTACGAAAACTACGGAGCCGAGGATCTGGACTACGAGAACGGATTATGGTTGAGTGACGCTGTCTTCTGACGTCATCATGAGTATTTTTTCGCATGCGCCGCCGTACGGCCATTTTATGCCGTACCAACCACTTCGTTATTTTAATTAAATCTAGCAACTGAGTGAGAGTTCAGATCCTGCTCAAAATCAATAGGGGGCTGGGAAAAGACGGCGAGTACCTACGCTTAAAATTTCAATGGTCTACGTGCCACTGTTCGACGGATATCGTGGTCTTTGTCTGCGAAAAAAAGTGAAAGAAGAAGAACAAGATTGTTTTTTTTTTTGTAATGTTTTGAACTTTTAAAGAATAATATCTCGAGATCCGTTCGACCGATTTCGTTAAGATTTGAACCTCAAAGTCTACTTAGGTAGATCTTTGAGCCATGCAAATTTTATCATGAAACTCCTTCCCCTTCCGGAGATATCATGCTAATCTTACATGCAAGTAGATATAATAGGGGGGTTCTGGATCAAAACTTCTTTACCGGCCGAGTTGTGATGGTAAGTTACCGACCATGCGGGGTAAGTTACCGACAGTCTGATGGTAACGATCATCGATCTTTGTTACCGACAATCGGATGGCTGCAATTTGCCGTCGTGCGATGGCGCCACTACCGATTGTTACCGATAGTCCGATGGTAACGATCCGATCATTAGTTACCGATAGTCTGATGGTAACGATTTCCGGTTACCGACAATCTGATGGTTGCGATTTGTCGTCATGCGATGGCGCCACTATGGATTGTCGATCTTTAGTTACCGATAGTCCGATGGTAACGATCCGATCTTTAGTTACCGATAGTCTGATGGCTGCAATTTTTCCTGCAATTTTCCGTCTTGCGATGGCGCCACTAACGATTCGCTTTCGAATCATGGTAATGATTACCGATCTTTTTTTTCTTACCGACAATCGATCCAAGATGCCTGAAATATCTAATTCTTAGCTTATATATACGAATTATACTAGCCGAAAATGTTTGAAGAGTGACAGGGTGTTATATATATATATGCAATCAATGACGCAAATTATCTGATAATATATATGTTTATTTGTTATGTCTTAAATCTAACTTATATTCTAAAATGACAATTTTTTTTCTTAAAACTAACTTAAACCATGTATACATTAGATATATCTAATTTTAACTTAAGCTATATATGTACAACGGGGTGCATCGAGCTTCACGCATATCATCTGAAACATACAGGTATTTTTTGTAATAACCGAACGACATGTAATGAAAATTACGTGTACTTACCTAGCATTATTCGCCTCCTCCACCTTCTCCCCCCGCCTCCACCTCCTCCTTCTTTTCTGCAACCGCCGGCACCTCCTCCTCATCCCAATTTTCATCCAGCGGCGCCTCCTCCGCCACCGGCTGCACCTCCTCCCCATCCCCATTCTCCTCCACCGCCGGCACCTCCCCATCCACCTGCTCATCATCCCACCCCCACTTTAGAGGTTTCACCTCGATCCATATGGGGGTGCCATCATCATATCGGACCGTGATCCAACGCACCCCATCTATCACCTCTTCCTCGTTGTTGTCGCTGTCATACCCATCATCGTCGGAGCTCCAATCCTCATAACGATCCATGTTCTGTAATAGGAGATATCAATTACAAACTATATCCATCGAAATTCAAAGAGAGAAAAAAACAAAAAAACTATGATATCGAAGAATAACGATACTTACTTCTTGCTTTCGATTTGGCTGTTGCGATTTCTGTGTGATTTTTCCTCTTTCGACTGGTTGCGGATTGTGTAAAACTCGATGCAAACTCGCACTTTTATACCCAACTAGAAACCCGAAATATGCTCAATATTGGAAGGGGGCTGATCAATGACAAACTCGGAAAATATTTTTTTCGTACGGAGGTACCAAAGATGCCAACCCTCCCAGACGGAAAAAAAAAAAAAAAAAAAAAAACCCCTTGACCAATGGTTGGAAAAGCTTGAATTTTCATGGTATTTGGAAGGTGGATGGGTAGGATGTGGGCATATAAAACCCCAAACCCTAGGGTGGGTGTTAGCAATCGTCTAGTGCCAGTTTGACCGTGAAATTCTACGAAGAAAAAAAAATGGACAACGCTATGTATATGAATCTCGTTGAGATGATGGAGGACGCATACAAGTTACTGTGTACACTACCACCAGAACAGGCAAATGAAGATATTTTTATTCACTGGCGTGACATTGCACATCAAAATATCCGATTTTTGAACAATATTTTAACGCAATCTAAACCGGGTGTGAGTGAAAAACAACGATTGCAACATATAATTTCACTCCTTCAATCGTGGGCGGTGAAATTTGAACGACATCGTGCAACTATTGTTGGTGGTAATATCGGCGATGATATTCATAATCGCGTTCGATGGGATGACATGGAGAGCGCCTTCAAGTGTCGCATACGCACCGGAGCCGTGACAAATCTTCAGCATAAAGATTTGGCAAGATTTTTGGCTGACGCTGGGGTGGTAACGATGCAACGTTTGAAAAATGTGCTACGCCAAGAAGGAAGTATCAAGGTGAATGTGGGGGTTTCGTGTAAATTTGAGAACGTCAAAAACGATGAGATCAGTGTGGAAGTTAAGAACTTCAATACACGCAACGCCACGATTCTTCCATCAACGGATTTGGAAACCTGGTTCACCGATAATGTAACGAATCTTCTGCTAACCATGGTGGAGGATTTCGAGCAGCGTGATTCTGGTTGGAGTATGATTGAGATCATAAATGCCGTGATCTGCATCAACCGATACGAGCCTCTTCGCGCTGGACTCTCGACATTCACACCGCTACCTGAGGATATTCAGCGAAAGAAAGCGGTGGTCAACGTGCAAAACGACGATGATAGATGTTTGCTGTGGTCTGTTGCCGCAGCTCTTCACCTCGTAGACGTCAACGCAACCAGAACACGCAGCTATCGACGGTACATATCAGAGCTAGATTGCACAGGTATCAAATTCCCCGTAACCTTGCATAGTGTAGAAAAATTCGAGAAGTTGAATAATTTGAGTATTAACGTATATGGAATCGAATCGGAAACTTTTCAAAGCAAGAAAGAGTCGACCAATAGTATAATTATCCCGCTATATTTAAGTAAAAATGTAACAGAGAAAAATGTAATCCATCTGCTTATGATTGAGAGTCGGAGCAAACTAGATGATAACGATGGTGGCGATTTAGATAATTTCAAACCACGATTCCACTTTGCTTGGATCAAGAATCGTTCACGTTTGGTTAGCATGCAATTGTCGAATCATAAATGTGCACAATTTTTGTGTGATAGATGTTTGTGTCACTTTAACGTACGGAATGCCTATGAAAATCATAGACAAGATTGCACGCGGTTAAATAAAGTGCGGATGGAATTCCCCAAGGAGAACACTTTGAGATTTTCCAATTTTAAAAATCAGGGCACTGTGCCGTTCGTCGTATATGCCGATCTTGAATGCATGATGAAACTTGGGGTGAAAGAATCTCAAGAGCATATTCCACATAGTGCGGCGTATTATACACATTGCGTGTACGACGATACATTATCGGAATACAAGGGCTATCGTGGATCTGATTGCATTAAATGGTTGATTGAGGAGCTTCGCGAATTATCCATAAAAGTAGAGTCGCGTATAAAAAATGTAATTCCAATGGAGGTGTTGAATCAAACGCAACGCGATCGTCACATGCGGGCGAAAAATTGTTATATCTGTGAGAAGCCGTTTTCGCCTGAGGAAAAAAAATGTCGCGATCACTGTCATTTCACGGGTAAATATCGCGGAGCCGCACACAATCGATGCAATCTGAATTTTCAAGAGTCGCACACGATTCCCGTGGTTTTTCACAATTTATCGGGTTACGATTCTCACTTTATCATCAAATCTCTGGCCACAACCTTTCCCGGTGATGTTTCATTGCTACCCATCAATAAGGAAAAATACATATCATTAACAAAGAAAATCGATGGTACTATGATTAGTTTGAGATTCATAGATTCACTCCGATTCATGGCTAGCAGTATAGAGAAATTAGCATCGTACGTCGACGATGCTGATAAGAAAATAACGCGGAAATTTTACAGCGATCGGGATGAATTCAGTTTGATGATTCGTAAAGGTGTCTTTCCGTACGAGTATATTGATTCTTGGGAAAAACTTAACGAAATAAAATTACCCAATAAAAAAAAATTCTATTCAAAACTCAGTGCCGCGGGTATCACCGATGCTGATTAGGAACATGCCAAAGATGTTTGGGCCAAGTTTAATTTGAAAACGTTGGGCGAGTATTCCGATTTGTATCTGAAAACCGATGTGCTTTTATTGGCCGATATATTTCAAAATTTTCGCGATAGCTGCTTCAGAACATATAACTTGGATCCTCTGCATTATTATACCGCGCCAGGGCTTGCTTTTGATGCTATGCTAAAGCAGACGAAAATTAATCTTCAACTTCTAGACAATCCGGAAATGATATTATTCATCGAGAAAAGCATAAGAGGCGGTGTGGCACAGTGCTCAAATCGCTACGCCAAAGCAAATAATCGATTTATGGGTGAAGATTTTGATCCGAGCAAAGCGGAATCATATTTAATGTATTTCGATGTTAACAATCTTTATGGTGCAGCTATGAGTGAGCATTTGCCGAGTGGATCGTTTGAGTGGGAAAATGATGCCATTGATGTGATGTCCCATCCGGATGACGCACCAATCGGTTATATTCTAGAGGTAGATTTAGATTACCCCGCAGAGCTCCATAAACATCATGCGGACTTACCTCTCTGTCCCGAGCATTTCACACCACCGGGTAGTAAAATGAAAAAACTTGCGGCAACGCTTCTACCCAAGGAAAAATATGTGCTGCACTATCGTAATTTGAAACAGTGCATCAAATTTGGTTTAAAGTTGACGAAAGTGCACAGAATTCTAAGGTTCGCACAATCACCATGGTTAAAATCATACATAGATCTCAATACAAATATGCGAAAGCAATCGAAAAACGAATTCGAGAAGAATTTCTACAAGCTTATGAATAACGCTGTATTTGGCAAGACCATGGAGAATGTGCGTAACCATAAAACTGTGAAACTAATCACGAAATGGGAGGGTAGGGGCGGTGCACGTGCTCTCATTGCAAGGCCAACATTTCATAGCTGTACCATATTTGATGAAGATATGGTAATTATTCAGCTAAATCGAACCAAGGTTTATTTCAATAAACCCATCTACATTGGTGCTGCTATTCTCGATCTTTCGAAAATATTTCTATACAACTTCCACTATGATTATGTAAAAAATAATTTTTCAAGTACCGAATCAAAATTAATGTATACCGATACAGATAGCCTGATATATCAATTTACTGTTCCAAATATCTATGAAATCATCAAGCGTGATGTTGCTACAATGTTCGATACATCAGACTATCTACCGAATAATACCTGCGGCATTCCCCTGTTGAATAAAAAACGTCTTGGTCTGATGAAGGACGAAAATAATGGAAAAATTATGACCGAATTTATCGGATTGCGCGCAAAACTCTATACATTCAGAACTCGTGGCGATACCGATAAGAAACGTGCAAAGGGTGTAAAAGACTCGACATTAAAATCTATCACGTTTGATGATTACAAACGATGCCTTTTCGGTTATCAAAATTTGGTTGAGCAACAGTGTATGATAAGAAGTAGTCGACATACAGTTAGCACTATTATACAGAATAAGTTAGCTCTAAGCTGGTGTGACGATAAGCGAAAGTTGATACCCGGTAAAACTGATACTTTACCTTGGGGTTACCAAGATGTTGCAAACTTGTAAATTTCTCACATTTTCTCACATTTTCTCACATTTTCTCACATTTTCTCACATTTTCTCACATTTTCTCACATTTTCTCACATTTTCTCAAACAATTTCCCATCTACTTTACACGTAAATGTGAGAAAATGTGAGAAAATGTGAGAAAATGTGAGAAAATGTGAGAAAATGTGAGAAAATGTGAGAAAATGTGAGAAAGTGTGAGAAAATGTGAGAAAGTGTATGTGTGTGAAAACATTTTTCCGCAATTATCATGTAAGCTAGCATTAAGATTGAGGAGGGTGAAGAAACAAATGTAAATAAGTTGATAATAAATTTATTCATGAAAATTATATTACATATCCGATTTATTTATCCAACTATTATGTGAACTGTCGAATCCCAACCATTTTATATAGAGTTGATCACCACGCCTCCGCAAGACCTTTTCTACAAGATAGCCATCGGGATATTGCACCCTGCTGAGCTCCTCCTCGTAAAATCCGCCTTCAATGGGCTGATTCAGGTAGTCGGTGAGTTTGTAAGTTGGAGGGTTGGTATTTTTCACCTCATGAATCGTAAATATTTCTGTTGTCCAATTCGGCGTATAACCCTTTTCGAATACATTTTTATATTTGCTAATTCTAACTTTATCGCCAACCTTAAATTTACGTTTTCGTTTGCTTCTTTTTATTTGACGCGGTTTATACACACTTCGATACAGTTGTTTTTCATTAGTCGTAGTCACATCTTTCGGCTTTATTCCAATCGTGCGATGTTTGGTATTATTGTACGATGCAACTAAATCTGGTAGAATGCTAGTCCACTTATAAGAACCTTGAAGTGTGAACTGCTTCCACATTTTATTTTTCAGTGTACGATTGAAGCGTTCGCATATCGATGCCTTCAAGTTGCTAAATGTCGAGTACATGTTGATTCCATGATGTCTCATGAGAGTTTTAAATTCTTTGTTGTAAAATTCCTTGCCCTGATCGACGTGTAGATGTTTCGGTATGCGGTCCAGAGTTAGCACAGATTTCATCGCAGCTGTTACATCTTTGGCATTTTTACTCTTGATCGGCACGGCCCACGCGAATTTTGAAAATATATCAATCACTGTGAGCAAAAATTTTGAGCCCTTGTTGACGGATGAGTATGCGGACATATCGACAAGATCGGCTTGCCAGGTCTCATCCAGACCGCGTATATCGACATAACGGCGAGGATAATTACGTCGGGCGGGTCTATGAAGTTCGCTCGCTATTACCGACTTCATGTTCATGCGTCTTCAACCAATTTGCAATGTATTCGTTGTCTAAAAATTCGGGTGGAATCGGAATTCCGAGGATGTAATGCCGGCTAAGTATTTCAGCGCAATTCTCTACTATCACCAACCGTTTTTCCAAAGATTCACTTTCCCCCTTCAGTGTCGCAATCCTTTCTTTTGCCTGGATCCAAATGCGTTGATCTTCTTCAAAACTTTCGCTGTGTTCTTGTGCAATCCGAGCATTAAGTTTAGATTCAAGAGCTGCGAGCGCCTGTTGCATGGATTGCTCGAATGTTTCCTTTATAGTACGCTCAAGACCAATATATGATCGCTGTGTAATATCCTTAAGACTTTGCAGAGAAACGGCATCGGTTGGCTCCTGCGGATGTGCGATATTACACAATCGTTTATGGTCTATATCGTACTGGTTATCGATGGTGGTTTTGAATCCAACGCCGGGCGGTCCACGACTACTCACACTTTTGATTTTTCTGCTAGTCAACCAACGACCGAATATGTCTATGCCCATTATCGATCGATCTAGCTTGATTCAGGGTGAATATTATGGATTAGCCCGTTGTGGTAGAGTTTTGCAAGATTAGATCCTACGGCGGCTAATCGAATCTTCAGAAGTTCCTTTTCCGCTGTCAGAGTGTCAATCTCTTTTAGTATGAGAGTCTGAATGTGTTGATTCCCGCTCAAATTGTTGGTATGCTCTCGATCAAGGCGTGCATTAAGTTGAGATTCAAACTTGTGAAGTGCTTGTAGCGTAGAGTTTGCAAATGTTTTTTCCATAGAATGTTCGAGAACACTCAAGGCTCGTTGTGTAATATCTTCAAGACTTTTCAGAGAAACAGCATCGTTCGGCTCCTGCGGATCCGCAATATTACATAATCGTTTGCCGTCTAGATCGTACTGCTTATCAGGGGTGAATTTGAATCCAACACCTGGAGCACCTCGGATAACAACTTTTTCGTAGCTGTTTCTAGCCGACGGTCGTCCGAATATGTCTATGCTCATTGTTCAACGATCTGTGACCGAATGATTATTTTATGATCAATGTCATGCTAATAAATGATTCCCGCCTCACGTAGCTCCTCAATAATGGAGGAAATTTCATTGGTATGGCTAGTATTACCAGCCGCTTGAGATGCCGTGAGTAACCGGAGACGATCAACGAGCTCATTAGGATTATCCCAATAAACATAATCCATGCTTTGCCCCTGCGCGATTTTATGGGTGGGTAATAAACCTTCACCGGATTTTTTCACCGGCAGGTCGATGTATGGGGCAATAAAATCTCTATACTTTGAATACTTTTGCCTATCATGATGGGGACTTGTCTCAGCTTTGTAATATTTCCGATAAGCATTCGTTTTTTTCACGATTTTGATATAATTCAATCTATCGCTTTTATTCACCTTGGCGTGATCGGGTAACTTTTTGAATAACAGTTCAAGCAATCCTGGTGTATTATCATAACTCTTATCACCTACATATATCTGATTATCATCAAATGCGATATCCGAATCACCAATCTTCAATCCGCTAGCTAATTTTCGAACTCCAAATTTCTGATCCAATTTCTTGCGCTCTTTTTCAGAGGAAAACATGTTTAAATAGCGCGCCGTCTTAACTTCTTTTTTCAACATCGGTGTGCTTGTAGACGCGGTTAACGTATAATCCAGGTTGTTATCATCATCTTCATCATCCGTATCATCCATAGCATCGTCTCCACTAGCAATGTTAGTTGCCAAGCTCTCCTCAATCGCACTTTTATATGCATCATTATCATCATCCTCATCATCACCAGCATCCTCATAATCTTCTGGTTCCACAAAATATTCTGTCTTCTCCGTCTTGACCAAACCCGGCTCAGCCTTCTCTGTCTTGAACGAACCCGGCTCTACCTTCTCTGTCTTGACTGAACCCGGCTCCGTTTTTATTTCTCGCTTCATTAGTAGCCGCTGCTGCTGCTTCGATGAATCCACCAACTTATGCAGTGGTGTGGCCAGCGGTTTGAAGATTTCACTAATAGCCCGCTCGCTGGTGTCTTTCCCCATTTTTATCATTTCATGTTTACGTCGAATGATATCGCTGGCCCTCGCTATTTCCCGCAACACATCGTTTTGCTTACGTATCTTGGAGCTCTCCATGCTGCTAGTTTGATCGATGTGTTGTGACTGTATGCGATTTATTCGTGATTCAGACTTATAAAGCAGTCAAAGCCTCTCCTATATCGTCCAGCGCTAATCTCGCTGTCTTTGTCGATGGTTACAAAACTATATCTACCGTCATTCCAACACGCCAAGCACAAATCTTTAAATTGCTGATAGGTCATATCAGTGTTCACATGATCGGCATAGATGTGTTTTAAATTCATTTCATCTTGACGAAAAAGAACCAACAAGTTTGCATTATCACGCACCAAATGTTTCGGAATTCGGGCATACGTTTGACAAAGATAAAAACTATCGACATCCCTGTGCCGCCCCATACAGAAATAGGCTCTGATATTATCTTGCTTCTCACAGGCCACGTCATCGAAAATCATAATAGAGTTGGGATGTGCATCTTTCGGTGCTACAACCTCCTTGTGCTCATCAAACGGAAAATAACCCAGCCCCTTCACCGGTTCCAACAACCTCTTCAAGAACTCATACTTTGGCTGATTGAGGGATTTTGAATAGACGTACACATTCTCAAATCGTAGACCATTCGCATGGGTCAGTAGTGTGAGAAGGGCTTTAGTTTTGCCGCAATTCGAAGGTCCGCAAAAGACAGCCCTCACACTATTTGGTAGTAGGGCCCCGTGCCGTTTCCCCTTCTTCTTTTTTCGCTCGACCAAATTATCAAAATTGGCGATGGGTAGTTTGATCGTTTGATCTTGAAATTTCATGATGCTTGACAAACGTCTCGATGAGAACTAATATATTCACGTATAAAATACACGCTTTTATAGAATTCGTGTTAGTTCATGGTGAACCATGGTTGGACACACACGTAGAAAAAGGAGTGGTTGTGGGCTAATAAATAAAATCATCAACAATCTCCCCGTCGAATTGCATGTTCCCGGTTATCAATACTGCGGACCTGGTACAAAATTAGCTGAGAGGTTAGCTCGCGGTGATCGTGGTATCAATGCTCTAGACGCTGCATGCAAGCAACACGATATCGCATACTCCAAAAATCACGATAATATTGCGGAGCGTCATAAGGCTGATAAAGTGCTTGCCGAGAGGGCTTGGAATCGGGTTTTAGCCAAAGACGCAAGTACAGCTGAAAAAGCTGTCGCCTGGGCGGTCACCAACACCATGAAAGCAAAATCCAAACTAGGTATGGGCATGAGGAGGGTCAAGACGCAAACATCGCTCAAGAACAAGAAAAAAAAAAAAACATTGAACTTTATTATACAAGCAGCAAAGAAATCTATGAAGTCGGGCCCTAAAGCTATTGAGTCGGCTTTGGCGGGTGCCCGTTCGGCCGTGTCTAAAGGAAAAGTGCGCGTGCCTCGTATTCTACCTGTCCCCCAGAAAATTGGCGGTTTATTACCGTTTCTCATCCCAATATTTGCAGCCCTTAGTGCCACAGGTGCTTTAGCCGGTGGTGCTGCGGGTATAGCAAAGGTTGTCAATGAGGCTAAAGCAAATAAACATCAATTACAAGAATCCAAGCGTCACAACGCGACAATGGAAGCGATTGCGTTGGGGAAGGGCTTATACCTCAAACCATATAAGAAGGGTATGGGGCTGTATTTGAAGCCTGCAAAAAACTAATAAAGCTACCACACCGAGCCCTCACAGATGCTGATTTGCTCAACTATGCAAAAACGATGAAAATTCCACATTTCCGGGGTGTTTTTATGCGAAATGATTTACCCAGTTCAGGACCTAGAAAGCGTGAATCTGCAATTATCAATCTCGACGATAAAAACGGTCCGGGGACGCATTGGGTTGCGTACACGAAAAATGGCAACGATGCGGTGTATTTCGATAGTTTTGGCGATTTACAACCACCTAGAGATCTAATGAAATATCTCGGTGTTGGTAGCGTAAAATATAATCATAAGAGATATCAAGAATATAACACGATAATTTGCGGTCACCTGTGCCTCAAGTTTCTCAGCGGACAACTATAAAATGTATGCGAATCGCCGATGTGATATTAGTCATGGCTGATTCGTTCACGTTGACACTCTCCGGAGAATCGTCGGTGTTGAGAACTCAATATTTTCCGCCTATCGAGTTATCCCCAACAAAGACGTATGTTCTCGGACTCATAGAGCTTCTGACATTCAATGCAATCCCCAATATAGATGAAGGGTGTAATAAGTTTTATATAGAACCAGACACTGTGATTACAATACCCACCGGGAGCTATGAAATTGAGGATATCGCAAATTATTTGAAAAGGGCACTACCTAAGGATATAAATCTCAGTCTAAAGGCTAATAACAATGAGTTACTCAGTGAAATTAGATGCAATCATTCTGTGAACTTTGAACCAAAAGATTCCATCGGCCGATTGCTCGGTTTTACCCCAAAAAAGCTTGAAAGTGGTATTACCCATAAATCCCAGTTACCCGTTCGCATACTCAAAGTCAACGCCTTGCGAGTTGAGTGTAATATTACCACCGGTGCGTATATAAATGAACATCGGGTGCATACGATTCATCAATTTTTCCCAACCGTACCGCCCGGATATAAGATCGTGGAAGTGCCGACAAATGTCATTTATCATCCAATCACCGTACGGTCAATACACGATATACAATTGAGAATAGCCGATCAGGACGGCAAATTAATCAATTTTCGTAGAGAAACTGTAACTATACGATTACACGTGAAATCTTTGAGATAATATGGGCATTGTGTTTGAGAGGACAAGAAAATCTGGTAGTAGTTATAAAAGCTCGATAACATGTCCGAGCATCATCAGTCGTCGAGCAGCTCCGATTCGAGTGACACATCAGAACGCTCAGTTTCTCCGGAGCCTAGGACTTCGACTTCGTTGTGGTGGAAAATAAGAATCCATTGCTTTATCTGCGTAGGCCCATCACAAAAATGATAAAAATTCAAACACCTGTGACCTTCGACGAGTCGATTGCCCACTGTGAAATACACGCGCATCAACCGTATGCTGCATCTACATTCAGAAATAACGATGAGATTCGAATATCTGTACAGAATCAAGATGCGTGTGTATTACCGAGCAAAAGTTCACTCCACATCTACGGTCGGCTTACAAAATCAGACGGCACCGCTGTTAGCGCAGGTACAGAATTGGTCAATATGGCCGTGTGTCACATGTTTGGCGATATGCGTTACGAGTTGAATGGACACGAGATTGATCAGAATAAGAATGTCGGCATCACGAGTATTATGAAGGGATACTTATCATTCACCCCTGGACAACAACATCTTTTGGGAAACACCGGTTGGTTGGTGGATAATGAAAATAAACTAACCAACGCCGAAGGATACTTCGATGTTGTTATACCGCTGAGTTTTTTGCTCGGATTTGCCGAAGACTATAATCGAATCATCGTCAATGCGAAGCATGAGCTAATTTTGACGCGATCAAACAATGATCTAAACACCATACATCAAACAGCTCTGGAGGGGGTCAAAATTTCACTCGAGAAAATTGAATGGTTATTGCCATACATCAGACTGTCGGATTCTGCAAAAATCAAGATGCTCAATTATATCGCCAAAGATCCGGCTGTATCTATGAGTTTTCGCTCGTGGGAAATGTACGAGTACCCGATGCTGCCTGCAACAACGAGACATGTATGGGTTGTCAAGACATCTACACAGCTAGAGAAACCGAGACACGTCATACTGGGATTCCAAACTGCACGACGAAACGATGCGACGAAAGATGCCAGTCAATTCGATCATTCTATGATTAGAGATGTGAAACTTTTCCTAAACTCACAGTGCTATCCCTATGGAAATTTGAATCTTGATATTGCTCGCAATCAATACGCCATTCTCTACAATATGTACACAAACTTTCAAATTTCATACTACGATAAGGAATCCGAACCTCTTTTGTCGAAGAGTGATTTTTTGGCTACAGCCCCACTCATTACTATAGACTGTTCCAAGCAAAGTGAATCGTTAAAGAGTGGACCGGTGGATATTCGTTTAGAATTTGAAACTAGCGTTGCATTTCCAGCAAATACTTCAGCCTACTGTATGATTATACACGATCGCATTGTTGAATATAATCCATCAGCGGTACCGTCAAAAAATTAGCCACATTTTAAGGATTCTACATGCTTGAGAACTATAGATTAAGCTTATTCTAAAGGAACAATAAATAAATAAATAAATGTTATTGAAATTTCATTGTTATTTATTCAACCCTAGCCCATTCCCATTACATATATATTTATATTTATATACATTAGTGTGTGTGTGTGTGTGTGTGTGTGTGTGTGTGTGTGTGTGTGTGTGTGTGTTTAGATTTTGCCACAGAATTCAAATTTATTGTATGGTCCTCCAAGATAGAGTATCTGCAAACGTTTCTGATCAGCCTCATTGTTTAACTGATCCAGCTGAGTGGAATCGTTCTCTAGAGCCTTTCCGATTCTTGCAGGCAGGAACACGATGTATTCGTTGGCAATAGTGGCGATGATTCTACAGTCGAATTTCGTTTTCACAAGCCTCAGTCTTGTGATATCATACTTTTGCCCAACCTCCAGCTCTGACATCCTTTTCATTGGTAGATTATTATCCAGACGGCTGGTGCTGTTAAGGCTGCTGAAATCCATCTGCACAAAATGAATAATTCGAAATTAGTTTTTATATTATAATTAAATATGATTATCGTGTAACGGGATTGTTACCTTGTTCGAAAGAGTTTGCAGATTCGAATATACGAGGAAGATGTGTTAATGGTGAGAAGTCGAGATGCACGGATGCAGCTCCCTGCGAGCTCTTGACTTTTAAACCATCATCCCCCGCCATCGAGACATGTGGGGAGGGTTTTTTATGCCCCTCCTCTAAATACCAGTTTTTCAGCCGCTGAACGTTCTCGAAGGCACAATGGTAGCCTCCGAATACATCGCCATGACAGTCATCATGCCAGCGATATACACGCGATTCCAATCGTAGTATTCGAAAATTCGGGCAGCCCAGCTCGTCCAAATCAATCACCGGTTTCGAGTCGTCATTGAGGATTTTTTCGATCCAGAGTTTCTTCTCCAATCCCTTCACATAAATGCGCCTCGCATCCTGTGCAACTCTTCTCACAGTTTTCACTACATCCTTATACGGTGTTTCTCCCGCAATCCAGGGTATTCCATGATGACGCCATGTCAGCCACGAATTCAGATTTTTATACTCGCGTGAGAGAGTCACTTAAGAGCATGGTGCTTTGAAGAGAATGCGTGTGATATCCTGCTGATATTCCTCATGCGCGCGAATGCTTATTGCAGCCAGCTCTTTTATTACAAATTTATCACTGAATCGTCCAAAACCTTGTAGATTGTGACGTTGCAGATTAGCTGCCGTCACTAGAGCCCTTCTGGCATGTATTTTATTAGTAATATCGAGAGAGAGAGAGAATATCGCCGTCTAGACCCTCGGGATACAAGTGACACACCTGTTTTATAAGCAATAGAATTAGACTAATTTGAAGAATTTTTCTGTTAATGTACCGCGAGAGAAAGAGAGAGAGAGAGCAGATGCAGAAGATGACAGCTTCCGAACTTCCGCTACAAGAACTTCCGCTCCGGAGATGCTACCGACGGTATGCAGTCCAGTACAGCGCAGTACTCAGGATAGTACCGCAACATCTACGGGGAGGGATGTAGACCTTGGAGAATTATCGCTAGGGAGTGAACAGGGTCCCCATAAGACCTCCTGCCAGCCGATGCATCTCGTCACCCAGCATCTGACTGTTACGTCGAGTGCAGTCAGCCTATATCGCCCGATCCAGCAATCAGAAGACGACGTCACGCAGAGTCCATACCTGGACGAGTGACGTAACGTATCGCCAGAGGACATCCTACGTAAAGGTGGACGAGTATCGCGTCCTACGTGCTCTGTCAGGTCACGAAGAGGTGGCGACTCAGATGAGACACCTAGACCTGGCAGAAGTCTACAGTCGGTCATCTATCGCAGGGATTACCGCTGTGGAGGACATCCCGAGGGATGGATATCGCCTGGATCGGAAAAGCTCAACGAGAACCAAGGTCACACCCTCCCGCCAGCCATCTCGCAGCTGAGATACCGCAGAACGGTGGTTCTGTCGCTGTGAAGCGCGTGAAGTAACGCCTGACGCCCGGCAATAAGATTACGCTTCGAACTGGTCAACTGACGAGTTGACTGTTCGAACTTTGTCGCTCGCAGGACCAATCAGACGATTAATTGGTCCTGATAGGTTCCTCACCTTGACCTACCTCACTGGGAGCCAGCTCGCCAAATTGTCTACGGAGAATCTTCACTTCTACGTCCCGCTTGTCGCCATAAAGACGTGCTAATATTCGCTCTCTCGCCTTAGTTAACCAATTATTAGTTTTCGCTCTTAGAGTAATCAGTTAAGTTAAGTTAAAGTTAAGTTAGTGTGTGCCAAAAGAAGCTCACCACTAAGGTAAGGTCTTTATGATCACTGCTTGCTAGAAACATCCACAAAAGCTACCGCTGAACTCTTATTTGATTTGAATTCAGTAAAAGCACTTTATAATTGCCTTCAGCCATTTTGACTATCTTTACGCCTGGTTATATTTCGCTAATTAATCTAATATCGCTGCTTAATTTGCTTATGATCTGCTAACGCTTATTTGATTGCTTATTCTGATCTACATTCTCGCTTGAGACTCTTCTGTATCTTATATTTCGCTATCTTTGATTTATTATAATATATTTGAGTAATACGTAGTATAATATCGCATGGTGTGTCGCTTGTAATCCAACTCCCCAAGGGTTGGCTGACGTAGAAAGTCGTAGTGTGGGTTGTTCTAGCTATAATTCTTTACTATTCTATTATTCTGATTTATTTTAAATATCTCCGCTATCTTGGGGAATACCCTCGCTATCTCCGAAAATCTGCGCTATCTTTGAATATCTTTGCTAGCTCTGATTATCTTTGTTTATTTGATTAATTTGCTATCTTGATTCTTGTCTAATATCTAAGTAACTTCTTATCTAATATCGATTAATAGCTCGTTTAATTACCGCCGTAGAGTCGCTATAAAAAGAGAATACATCTCAATTAATTAATTTGAGGCTGATTAAGCGAGGTATTATGGTCACCTGTATCTTCTAGAATTCATAATTTCCCTTGTATTTGCGAATTTAGTTTACCGTATTTGTCGAGTCGTTATATTAGTTATTGCGTTAATTATCTTTGAATAATTATTATAAATACCGCTAGCTCGCCGCTATTAGAAAATTTGCCGAGAGTATCGTATCGCTCGGTGATACGCAGCCTGAAAAGTAGAGTACCTTGCATTGTATCGCTTCTACGGCGTTAGCTAGCTAACCGGCGTGTTTATGTTTTTTATGTTACCGCTGAGACGCAATAAGACTCACTAATATTATATTCTTTGTTCCGCATTATTCCAACGCTGTCTATCTCTTGAATATTATTCTGTACTATTATTTTGAAAACTATCTCTATGTAAATTGAACATCTGTCATTCTCTCTGAACTCGGTCATTTGTGTTTGATCACTTTTATATTATAATATCTAAGGAACAATATACGAAATCCCCGGATTTCATCGAAGGAATTTTATATCTGGTGTTCTATATTTTATTTGATAAATTGTTAAGGTGAATCCACCCACTCTACCCTTATCGCAGAAAATCTGAGTTAGCTGACGCTTTAAGGCCGTCGTTCCGGCAGTTTAGTAGTATCTTTGAATATCGCATTTGTTAGTAGATTTTTGTGAAAAACGACACATCAGTGTCTGGCGCCCAACTCTCTATATCTTAGTCTTTTGTCAAATTATCTTTATCAAGGAACGCCGTAGGGTGCGGAGTTAGAGCTCTGGAAAACTCCGTTACAAGATCTAATATTAGCTCCATATTGACGATTTCGTGTGCTATCTCAAGCAATGCCGGAAATTGACTGAGCTGATGATTTATTGCGTGGGATCGGTATGCGTGCAGGTGTGCAGATGGTACCGTGTGAAAAAAAAAAATGCGAAAAAAAAATTCAGGTGTTCCAAACAATCTTCGTGTTTACAAAATTCTAAAGTTTTCGAGCGACGAAAGGATGTGAAAAACTCTGAATGGTGTTTATTGTTTAATCCTTTGAGGCTTACCAACTTTTATAGGTGCAGGTGGGATCTTTAGATTATTGCGATCTTTGTGTTTACAAATCTTAGCATTTTCGAGTTGCGAAAAGGTGTGAAAAACTTTTAAACGATATTTATTGCTCGATCCTTGGAGACCTGCTAATTTTTATGGGGGCCCAGGTGGGATGTTTTGAATATTGTAATCTTTTGTAAAATCCTAGCGTTTTCGAGCGGCGAAAGGATGTGAAAACTCTGAATGATATTTTATTACTTGATCCTTTGAGATTTGTCGATTTTATGGGGGCCAGGGGGGATCTTTTGATTATTACAATCTTCGTGCTTTGCGGAATCTTAGCGTTTTCGAGCGACGAAAGTACAGTGAAAAAAAAAAACTTTTAAATGATATTCACCACCAAATCCTTTGAGACTTGCCCATTTTTATGAGTTGAGGTGGAGTCTTTTGTGTCCTGTTCTCGGGTTGGTTAGGCTTGATTTCATTTCGAATTGGGGGTGGTATGCAGCCGATAGGATTGCAGTCCAACCCCCACCGGATCGGTTTGAGAAAAGAATACAATTTTCAGTTTGAAAATATCGGTGAAGAGTGGAAGATCATTGAATAGCAGGAAAAAGTATCAAGGCGAAGAAATAGACGGGGAAGAAGAATTTTAAAACTAAACACGTGAAAAAAAGGTATGTTGTGTTAGCGTTGAATACTCAAATTTCAACAGATTCTAAACATAAGAATGTGTGATCAATCCAGATGAATCCGGCTGGCGTAAGAGTTTCACTGCGGGCGGCTCAGCTGCGACGGAGGGCCGAGTTGAGGATGCGATTCCTCCGGAACGCTCAGCTTGTGTTGCGTATTTTGCGCCAGCAGAATGTGGATGAGCGCTTCGTGGTCGAAACGTCAAGCATACATTTCGAGATGATCGAGAGCATCACGAGGCAGTATGAAATAAATGATAATTGGGCAAGGCGTGCTGCCGCGACAGAAAATGTGACACAATCGGCCATCCAATGCCCGGATATAACATCTTCCATGCAAGAAGATGCGGAAGATTCGGATGCGGAGACGGTACATATTGATAGGGGGAGAAGTCGATCGCGATCGTTCGGTTCTGACACATCGAGATCGAGTCCGGAATCACCATCGTCGTCGAGGTCCTCATCTCCGGACATACCACCGCCGCCGGGGGTGATTCCACTCGAACAGATTGACATTCGCGACTATGGTTTTGAATTACCCGTTGCTAGGTAAGTACACGTAATTTTCATTACATGTCGTTCGGTTATTACAAAAAATACCTGTATGTTTCAGATGATATGCGTGAAGCTCGATGCACCCCGTTGTACATATATAGCTTAAGGGGGTATATACACCTTTAAATTGGTTGAATTTCTGAAAAACAATTTTCCTTTTTTTTTCAACTTGAAGACTCTGATAAAATTCAAAAAAATCATCATGTTTGGGGAGGGTTTGACCTTCATTATCCATATATTACATCATGTATTACTTCCAGTCTAATAGTGGCTGCGCTGAAGACAGGAAAATACAAAATCACTCGGTTGCCGTAAAGAATCAGACCCAGCGTTGGACCGATCTTGGAATTTTTGGTCCTCAATTGTTCATAAGACATGCCTCTATCAGATGAACAGAGAACTTTTTGATATTGCAAGAATTATTTGAGTTATTGAATTTTTTCGTTTTTTTTTCTGAATTTGAAAAAAAATTTTGCTTATTTTTCTAATATTTCAACTAAAAATGGGTTTATCAAAAAGTTCTCTGTTCATCTGATAGAGGCATCTCTCCTGAAGAATTCAGGACCTAAAAATCAAAGATCGGTCCAACGGTTGATTTTATTCTTTACGGCAACCGGTCAAAATAATGATTGTTCAGGAATCAACTTTTAAACTTTTTACTTTTTTATTTTTTTTTTATTTTCTACTTCTCCTAGAGAAGGAAATGTAGCTACAGAAAATCAAGTTCTAAGATTTTGCTAATGATTAATATGCTGGATCCGCAGCTGCTCTCGCATCGATGTGTTATGAGTCGAGTCTAGACACATGTGCCAGGCGGAGGTTTGTAGTGAGTTTTGACCTGTTCTGTCCAACAACAGTGTCCGGTAGGTGTCCAGTAAGACTGCTAGAAAAAGAATGAATTGCGTCAGGAAAAATCTGATCAAAATTTTTCAAAACATAAAAATCCTTCAAAATTCTCAAGGGGAAACTTCGGTGAAATTTTTGGCAAAAACAGGTTTTTTAATTCTTACAACTTTAAAAAGACGTGTATAAAAAAATCTCTGCAGCAGTTTTTGAATTATGTCAGTATAGATAGTGAAAAAAAAGTTTCAGCCTCCTGCGATGAAAGTGTAGACGCAAGGAATTTTTGACAGCGGTGAGAAAAATCTTCTTCGCAAGGTTCCTTGCGCTTACATTTTCATCGCAGGAGGCTGAAATTTTTTTTCACCGTCTATACTGACATTATTCAAAAACTGCTGGAAGGATTTTTTTATACAACCTCTAATAGCGATTTTCAAAATTTCACCGAAGTCTCCCCTAATCTTCAATATTTTTGAGGTTCAGAAAATGCTAGCACAATTTTTGTCAGTACTCCAAAAATTCTCCCATCTTTCATGAATCATACCTTTTTTCTTATAATATTTATCAAACTTTTGCAATTTATATATTATAGAAATACTCATCTTTTTAGAAATCTGAATGTGTAGTCTCCTGGCATCGATTTCAAATGCACTTTCTTGATGGATCATCTCCTTTCGATTCCGACGTCTCATCTCATCTCAGATATATACACTGTGTTCGTTCGATATTGAAAATTACTATTGGTTTGAATTCGCAATGACAGCACGACTATTTACAAAGAAGTAGACACCTAACCTCGAAAAAATGTAGATCGCAGCCATGTGTTCTGTCAATTATCACAATTCAAAAGAATATTGAAAATTAAATATATATAAAAATCATAATTACAAAGAATTGAAAAATCACAAAATAAAATTCAAAAGCAAAATATATAAAAACGTCAAAAAAAGTAAGACAGTGGTGTTGGCGGTACTGTACAATATTTACGGGACCAATATGAGCGTCCGCGCGCCGCACGGCGGCGCTTTTTCGCAATTCGGGACTGTCATGGCTGTAACTTTTCAAATCCTCTAGATTTTCGGACGCTAATTTATTTGCAGGTAAAGTAGGTCACTAGCATTCCAAAAAAAAATATAAAAACAAAAACGATTTTTTGAAGATTCAAAGGTGTATATACCCCCTTAAGTTAAAATTAGATATATCTAATGTATACATGGTTTAAGTTAGTTTTAAGAAAAAAAATTGTCATTTTAGAATATAAGTTAGATTTAAGACATAACAAATAAACATATATATTATCAGATAATTTGCGTCATTGATTGCATATATATATATAACACCCTGTCACTCTTCAAACATTTTCAGCTAGTATAATTCGTATATATAAGCTAAGAATTAGATATTTCAGGCATCTTGGATCGATTGTCGGTAAGAAAAAAAAGATCGGTAATCATTACCATGATTCGAAAGCGAATCGTTAGTGGCGCCATCGCAAGACGGAAAATTGCAGGAAAAATTGCAGCCATCAGACTATCGGTAACTAAAGATCGGATCGTTACCATCGGACTATCGGTAACTAAAGATCGACAATCCATAGTGGCGCCATCGCATGACGACAAATCGCAACCATCAGATTGTCGGTAACCGGAAATCGTTACCATCAGACTATCGGTAACTAATGATCGGATCGTTACCATCGGACTATCGGTAACAATCGGTAGTGGCGCCATCGCACGACGGCAAATTGCAGCCATCCGATTGTCGGTAACAAAGATCGATGATCGTTACCATCAGACTGTCGGTAACCTACCCCGCACGGTCGGTAACTTACCATCACAACTCGGCCGGTAAAGAAGTTTTGATCCAGAACCCCCCTATTATATCTACTCATGCATTATCGTTATATGTGGATCCCCCGGGTAAATGATTCTTGGCTCGCGTTCGCCTTACCTTACTTAACTTAGCGGCGATTCGCTGCCGCGAATCTTGATAGCATCAGAGCACCTTGGTGACCTACAATAGTGACCTAATGACCTTCTACTCTGTAAGTAAGAGAGGCACTCATTATTTCGACCAGCCCCGTGCGAAGGTGGGGGTGAAGGGGGCGCTCGCCCCGGGCGTCCCCTTCAAGCGGCACCAAAATTTTAAGATGCGAAAAATCTTGAACCGCGTAAATAACACGTACACTTGGGGACACGGATTATAAGACGGTCAGTTTTCTGGACAAGTCAGTTATGTTGACAACACAAAATGAACACACAGCGCCGCATAGTCGGCCGGCACGAAGCTAACTCAATCTCACCAAATATCACGTAACTCATGACCTAAGGCTGTTTGCTCATGACAGTCGAATCTAACCTGAGAATACCGCGGAGGACTAACCTAAGAATAATAATTATTATAAGTAATATTATTATTAATAATAACCCGTTGGATTGACGTGTAAATCAGTTTGGAAATAATTGTAATTCATAACTTCCCCCTCGAAGAATACAAACGGGCGAAAGTTTTTTTTTTTTTAATCTTTTTAAGTGATGAAAAAAGAAATTGTAACCTGAAAGTTTACGGTAAGATGATTTTATAAAAATACAATTAAATTAGGTAATGCAAGTTACGCTATGCCTGAAAAACAAGATTCTTTGTGAATTTTGCGTGTGAAAGCATGTCCAGGACTAGATTCTAGATCATTGAGATTATCGTGTAACTCATTATGACTTCTTGACTGATACAAGACATTTCTCAAACACAGACTGAACTTCGCAAGAACCACCCGTCGAAACAGGCAAAGAAAGGAAACATTCAGCTTCAGAGAAACGGAAGGAGTCAACTCGTACTAATCCAGAGATAAAAGGAACTCGTTTTGATAGAATCGTAGCCGGGACTTTGAATGCCTACTCCGACGACTACATCACTCGTCTTTCACATTCTAAACTTTGACAATTCTTAGACTGAGACTTAATATACTATCGGAGACGACTGCTTGCTTCTTATAATGTAAAATTCTTAACTTTAAGCTGAATAAATAAAAATGCATGCATGAAAATCTTATGTTCCAGCTGGTTATTCAATAATTATTCAAAGATTAAAACTTTTAGAATTATAATCTAAATAATACCTATAATCTAAATAAAAAGAGGCAAAAAACGGAAACACGCTGTCTTTCAAATGCGGGCTATTCCGCGTCAACCGGATCAGTCATCTCTCAGATATTTTTTTAATTTGGCATGTGGATCGTGTAGGGGGAGTTAGATTTTTGTGCCAAAGCGCGAATCTCATAATGCAAAATTCGATTTTTTATTAACAATAACAAATTAGACCCCCATTTTTTTCAAAAATTCATAACTTGAGCAAAAAATGAGATACAATGATTTTTTTTTTTAAATTACGCGGAAAGCTCCATAGAATTTAAAAAAAAATACAAAATATTAAAAAAAAGTTGTTATCAATTGTTTATTTAATAATTAATTTTTCAAAGATTTTTAAAACAGTGAGCAACACGACCAAAAAAATTTTTTTCAATTCTGACATGTTCCTTGAACTATACTACAACCTGTGAATTAATTCCAGAGATGCGTTCTTCTTTGTTTTCGAGTAAAAAATCATTGAAGGTGTCGATGCGCATGAAATTGCGGCGCGCGAGTCTCCACGTAATGGCGGGCGGCCGGTTGCCGTCCACCGCTACTCCGCGGTGGCGTCGCAGCGTTAGTTTAGAGTCATTTTCACGATGTAGGACATGATTGAAAAATCTGAAAAAATACTGTACCTTCACAAGGCCTGCTCGAAGCGATAAATGAAGTTTTAAGAATGTGTTTTTCACCGTTTTTCTATTACAGAGATTCAAAATAACGGTTACATACCATGAGAGTGCACATAAATAATAATAATTACAAAACTTCACGTAGTGGGGCTTCGTGATCGAATTCGTCCAGAGTTTTTTCGGCTTCGGCAACGCGCCATTTACACCAGCTTCGTGACCCAAGTGGACAGTGCACATGCTGGGGATTTTCATTCGTCGAAGTCTTGTGGTAGAACGTCGCCCACACAGCATTATACATGTCATGAACAGAGTTCGGATGTCTTCTGATAGCTAGCCCGTAAAAAATTGTCAATTGCCTTATCAATTTATCTGTTAATTTTCCTTTTCCGCCGAGTTTTTTCGTTTTCTTCATATTTCTCAGTCGTGAGCCCATACGCTTTTCAACGTGCCCGACGCATTCCTTTTTCACCACCGGCAAATCATTGCCATAGGGTTTGATTTCCAACAACGCTTTGAATGTTTTTGTGTCGCCATCGCCGATGTATTTAGCGTACCGCACTTCATGCATTTCCCAAGATCGTAGGAACATTTCTTTGATGGCATCAACCTCCATCTTTCCAGCCGACCCATCGTGATTTGCAGTACATTCGCTGCTATGTTCTTCGAACCAATCATCGTATTCATGAGTGCCGGATTTTGATTCCCATAATTTACAAGCATGACAGTACGACGATTTGACCACAAGGTCGATTTCATCCCAAACTGCGTTTTTACCACGCTCGCCTTCGGCTCGGGTGTCAATCTCGCACGCAGTTTGGGTTAGCCTACTTTTCCTCCCTAGGTGAGTAATATACTGTATTCCCTCCCTGCCTACTCCCAATAGTCTCATCACAAAAACCATTCTCCTGTTTATTTCGTATGATTTGTTATCGACCAGAGGGCAGGAATGTATGTATTGTACACCACACTTGCACTGTACAGCTATCTTGAAACCCAAGCCGCGAGCACTAGATTCACCGAAATCAACATGTCCTTTGCACTGTCGACACGTGACGAGTTGCGAAATCGCAGAGAACACCGACAAGAAAGCGATAATGCGATACCCATGACCCGCATTCACTTTAATTTCTTCGTCTCTCGCTGACGACAGTTTTTGGGCCGATGTACACTAAACGTAATGGATTCTGAGCCGGACGAGTTGGACGATTCTAGAAACAGCCAATCGGCGCTCTGGATTAAAAAAATCCAGAGCGCCGATTGGCTGTTTCTAGAATTGTCCAACTCGTCCGGCTCAAAATCCATTACGTTTAGTGTACTTGCAAACTTCGTTTCCGCTTCTCGAGTGTGCACATTGCCACTAAATTTTCTTTTATTCGGTCTACAAGCACGAGCATGGGTATTACTACCGTGTTTTCTATCCATGGTGTATACAGGTGTGTACTCGTCTTTCATGAAATTAAACAGTATATTGCGTTACTAAGGACGTGTGAATTAAACAAACTCAATTTTTATTGACAAGAAAAATTATCAGGCAGACCGGGAATCGAACCCGGATCTCTGGAAGCCTAACCGCGGACTTAATCCACTAGACCACCTAGCCGCCCAACGTATGCTACCTTCCAACTTCTCTTGTCATCTGCGTTTGTTTACTTTTTCTTGTGTCGTGTGATATTTAGATAGATTTGAAACTCGCGGCATTCCAACACATATAATATGTATGGTAATACATATACATTTTTAATTATTAGAAAACTCCATAGACACGAGCGAATGTTCTCATGTGCTATGTATAAATGAAACATGGTTCATTTTATTGAGTAATTATAATAATATAATTACGTGCCTTTATCGCCATGGCGGATCAATAAATGTGAATTAAACAAACTCAATTTTTATTGACAAGAAAAATTATCAGGCAGACCGTTACTAAGTACGAAACTTGGCCCTAGTAACGCACGATATTTTTTATAATAATAGGCCTTTTAATAGTTGAAAAATTTTGTGCGCATGTCTGAACTTCCGCCATATTTTTCGGGCATTTTATACGTGTATAGGCTATGAATATCATGTTTTTAATTTAATTATAATAGAAAAACGTATAATATCATTAATCCATTATTAGTAGCACAGTTTTTATTATTATTTACTTAGAATAAAACAATAATACAAGTATTTTAATAAAAATATCTGATGTCATCAGTAAAAAAAGAGCAAAAAAACGTTGTTGTTTTAGGTTATGTCGCAGCGATACGCGTGGAAAATGATTTCTGGAGAATTCGTATTAAGGGTAGGAGATACTGAAAACGGCCCATCTGAACCAATTGCTATTTTCAAATGAGGTTTAACACACATGTTTGCCATCTCAAAACATAGACATTGTGCAAATTTCAAGTCATTTGAAACAATAAGTACAGAGTTACGCCTCATAATGCGCCTGAAATAGCCTTTATTCGAAAACCTCCCATGCGTCTTAATTATTCTTGAATCTTGCTGGGCTTGAACACACATGTTTTAGGCTCCGTAAGCCACAAACCCACGTCGGTTTTTAGAGATAGCTACGATACTTTGATTTTGACACTTTTTTTTATGAAAAAAAAAAATATAATTTCTATTTTTTTTTCTAAAATCCGTAATTTTGTCTCGATTTTCAAAATCCGACGTGGGTTTGTAGCTAGTGTGTGTAGGAATGCACCCTGAAAATTGCAGAAGTCTTCGACAAAAATTAAGACGCATGGGACTTTTTCAATCGTCAAAAACATAGTTCTGAGATAAATCGCTTTGAAGTTTTTTTTCAAATTATTCACAAAATTCAAGATTTTCATTACTGCATGAACCAAACTAGTTTCAGACGAGATTGCCAATAGTTTTGAAGCATATTACGTTAAAAAAAAATAGCTTCTATATTATTTGAGTGGAATTCACATTTTCGTCGTGCATTTCAGAAATTACTATTTCGAGGAAGTTGGAATCAATTATGAAGGATATAAATTATCTCAACTTGAAAAAAATTGAACATATCATATTTCAGCAGTTCGGTTGATATAAACTTGGTCTCGACGAGTGTGGGAACTTCGACCTGCGGGTAGCGAATCGTGCGGTTGATATCTTGTAAATCTGGTTCTGTAAAATGAATACAAACGTTTAGAAGAATGATGCTTTGCTATATGAATCTCAATACTCATCTTTGGTGAAGTGTGTGCCAAAAACTTCAATATGATTCCGAACCATAGAAAAAGCACATTTTGGAGTTGTTGTTTTATCCAAGCGCTTTGAACCACACGTCGATCATCATACTGACAGCCTTACAGGAACCATTTCTGTAAATAGAAATATCAGAGTGAGACAAAATAATAATCATTCTTTGGGAAAATTTTATACATATATTTTTTTCAAATGAGTCTCAAAACTTTTGGGTGTCCAACATAATTTTGCTAAAGCAGTTTTTACTTCATTGCAGGAGGCCTCACATCAAAAACTTCTGTTTCCCGAAGGCTATTCCTAGAAAGTAAAAACAAAAATTAGAAATGGAAATGTGCATAATGAGATAAATATAGATATTAGGTATACTTAGGTATTGGGTTCTTATCTTTCAAGGTTCAGTGAGACTCCTACGACTTGCTCGCTGAAAATGAATCAAGATTATTAGTACATCGCACCGGCACGTTACTACTACAACTATAGCACCATCGTATCATTACACAAGCACTATGGTATATTTCAAATCACACAAAAAATAACTACTCTAAACTGCATTGCACTAGTTCGACTCCAACTTCTAATTCACTCACACTCTGGGATATTGGTAACTACATAAATATCATCACTATTTCATATTTCTATTGCACTAACACCACTCTGAAATATTTTCTACACAGTACACTAATTCACGCCAAACCTGCTTCTAGAATTCACCTGCTGCGTAATCCTTTGCTTCTTTCGCTCCTCCTGCTTTCGTAGCAATTTTCTTCTTATCTTTTTGTTTCGATCGTCTAACTTTCCTATTCTCCACAGCTTCAGCTTCTCCTGCCAATTTTCGTTTCCTGTCCCGTTGTCTAGAGATTATCTGTCCTGATGGTCCCGCTTCTTCTCCTCTAATTGCTGCTTTCATGATTTTTGTCCTTCCTATCCCGTTGTTGTACTCCGCCACTGCGTTGACCACTGCTAGATGTAAACGCTTCTTCGAAACAAACACTTCTTTCACACACTTCCTCCATATCAAACTGTTGAGGCACTCATTTGCATTTTGCGTTCTTCCTCGGGCACATCGCAGTAAGAGTTCGTCACTCGTGAGTCGTTCGTAGATGGGCTTCAGATTTTCAACCACTTTCTCGTTCAGAATCAACTTCATGTCCTTATGGCGTCCTGGTTCTTCTTGTTTGGCGGTTGCTCTATTGTAGAAACACCACGATTTCGTCCCAGTTGGGCAATGTGTCTGTTGTGGTCTCTCGTCTGTTGATGAGGCATGATGGAGTGTAGCGTAAATAGCTCTCTTCATTCCCTCGATGTCATCCAAATGCTCTACGATTCCTCTTCTATAGTATTTCGTCAATGTGTCAATCTTTGTCACCGTCAGTGCTCCAGTAACTTTTCCACCCAGCTTTTTATCTTGAGACAGCTTACGAAGTGCTGTTCCTAGCCTTTTGGCGACATGGTTGACGCATTCTTCCTTCTCGACAGGAGTATCACCATAAGGTGCAATCTCTCTCAGGCGTAACCATGTTCTCGCATCCTCGTCAGACACCAAGGTGGTAAATCTCATTTGGTTCTTCTCGATGGATCTTGACCAAATTTTTTCCGCTGCCCTCACCTCCATTGAGCCTGATGCGCCGATGAAGTTTTGGTTGCACTCGCCGCTTGATTTATGTCCCTCCAGCCAGAGAGCAAAATCAGGGGAATCTTCGCCAAGTTCGACACGACTCACAATACACATTTGACAATACTTGGAAAGTATTTCAAAGTCTATTACAAGTCCTGTAACGACATCTATGGCGATTCCAATTCCGTACATAGACTGGTGACCTCGCTTCTGCCATGTACCATCGAAGGTGACTGTAATATCTATAACAGCCTGATCTCGCAACTCTGGCTGTAAAGCGACATGAGCATTGCGGATCTTTTCCCTTGCCTCATCTAAAACTTGCGCCTCAAGCTTATGGGCTTCCTGTGACAGGGATTGCAGGTGTTGTTGGTAAGAACGAGCGGTCATGACGGGGAGATCTGTGGCAATGCATAATTTTTCCAGCGCTCCATATCCCAATCCGACAGATGTGATTCCGTCAACCATATTTCGGTTTACTGCAAAAGGCGGCCTCGAACTCTCTTCATTCTTGATACGTGGACTTGAATAAGTATCACCAAGCACAAAACCACACGCGTCACACTTCAATAATAATTTCACACTGAAACCATGACGATCACGCACTTGCACAAACACTTCTTGCCTTTCACAGTTAGTACACTTCACGTTTTTCACCAAATTCTGTAAGCACGAGGAATAAATTAGCAAAAAATCACCTGCTTCAACAGGTGGATTTGGATCGGGATGAGGAATAAGGTTAGGGTCGTTGGGATCGTTCGGCTCTATCTGCTCCTCTGCGATTACTGCCCGATTTCCGGACAGAATCTTCCGAGCATCTATCGCCCGCTGCTGCCTCACGTTACTGCGTCCTTTAGACTTTCGAAAACGTCGACTGGATTGATACATTTTTTCAACACACAAGTTATTTACCAGAGTACACGTGGATTTCGCTTGTAATGCTCGAACTTGTTCATATGTTTACGAAACACGAGTGCCATCTCGCGCCATCGAGAAAAATTACAGATTTAGGAAATACATTAGCTGTGTTCGCGTTACCTACACTTTCTACACTTTTACTAGATTTTACACTTTTCACTAGAAATCCACACCTGTTATTGGACGAGCGTAAAAAGTGTAAGAAAAGTGTAGAAAGTGGAGCTATCGCGAACACAGCTATTACTAGCAGCATTTCATGTAAAACACCTTAGTATCGTAGCTCGATGGAAAAATGCATCTCAAGTTACTTTTTTTTACAAATTGAAAAAACAATAACCGAAATATAGGGAAATTGAAAACTCCTGCTGGAACATAATACGCTTTATTGAGTGAACGGGGCTTAATAATTTTTTTTTCGGTTCAAGGATTTATGTACGTCAAGATAAGGGTTCAAAGAACACTTTTCCGTAAAAAACCGGAAATCAATTTTTTTGAAATTTTTACACTAAAATTTCAGTATCTCCTACCCTTAATATAATAATGTGTTTTATTTATTATTAATCACTATTTTTCAATTATTATTATATTCATTTTTTTTTTTTACCTAATATGAGTATAATTATTTTAACCTCGCAACTGCAAGTTCTGCTTTATTTCCACCTTGGGGACGACCATGGCATATTAACTATCGTCGTAACTGAATACAATTATGGGCTTTTATCGTGGGATGCACTAATGAAGCATCATCAACTAATTTTTCATTTAATCTCACCGATAATGAGGGTAACGAACCTTGTTGTCCAGCCATATTTATAAAAAGTGCCCGAAACTTTCATATTACCGCCTTTATAACATGGCGGACACGCTTGCGCATAGCTAGCCGTAAAAAGGTCTATTGCATAAAGTCGGAGCGTTGCTGTCACACAGCGCGCGGTGACCGTGAGTCCGCGAACAGGTATAAAATCGCTTATAACTTTGTCATTTTTGAGAATTTTAATTTCAAATTCGGCACACATATTCGGAACCCTTTGAAGAATATGAAACATCGCTCGGTGAAAAATCGATTTTTTTTACGAAAAAAAAGGGAATCCCCCCTTAAGGGGGTATCCACACCTTTAAATGGGTTAACATTCTGAGAAAGAAATTGATATTTTACAGCGAATTTGAGAGTCTGATCAAATCCGAAAAAATCATGAAGTTTGGGGAGGGTTTAACCCTCATTATCCATATATCAATAACATTGGATATTACTTTTAGTCTAATAGTAGTTAGGGGAGAGTGTGGTTGTACCGCTCAGCAGGTAATACCGCTCACCCCTTTTTCTTTATAATTAAGAATTTTTTCACTCGTTTTTTTTCCCCAATCTGCAAAATCCAATGCCAATATCTAATTTCTGTGGAAATTTCATTCCTTTAATTACTTTCAATAGAAAAAATAACATCTCTCTGTTTTGAGGTCCTTACAGCGTAAAATTGCTGGACAAGTAAATAAAGTTTTTTGTCATTTCAAAATTATTATTTTCACGTCAAACTATGGTCATTCGATTCGTGGTACTTTTCCGCGTAATTTGATCACAAGATGAACTCTTAACTCTCTTTATATTAAGGTGCCACAGTACTGGCATGTCCTATATATATTTTGTGACGTCAGAAGCGTCAAATACGAGGAATTTCGTCGACAAATCGAGCCTTATTTACGGGACCCAGGTGGGTGAAATAAGTTTTCCTGAAACAACTGTGTATTTCTACCCTGCGCTTGCTCCCTGTGTTTAGTGATAGACGTATTAATCTCCTGGATGCAGCGAAAATACGACAAGTCGGTAATGGCCGGATTCTGATGCCACCATGTTGGATATGTGTCAAACGACCTGTCACTTTTATTTATTCGCAATACACATCACTGGGCAATCTACGCTGAAAATCACTAAGCAAGCGCAGTACAGATTAATTTAAGCTTCAATAAAAAAATAACACCCATGGAATTCGTTTCCTCGTTTAGGCTCAATTTGTCGACGAAATTCCTCGTATTTGACGCTTCTCACGTCAAAAAATATATATAGGACATGCCAGTACTGTGGCACCTTAATAATTATTAATGATTTTGTTAACTCCGCGCGATACCGGTAATACCGCTCGGCCGGTGAGGGTAATATCGCTCGGCTGTATGCCAATACCGCTTCAGCATCTGACAGTGCATATTTACCGGTAGATTACCAAAATCACCTAAGTAAAACACAATTATCATTTTTTTTTTGTTGGAAATGTGTGCAACGACAAATGTTAAGGGGGGGGTTTACCCAATCAGTTACCGATTTGTCTATTTTCTCCTAAACGGGGTAATCAATCGACTTGTCCTTTCGGCAGCCGATGTTTCATGAGTAATGAGTTCGAATTGGTACGTTTGATCGGATGAAATCGGGATTTTTTATTTTTTTTCGATCGAAAAGTGTTGGCGTGCCATTTATTGCGACTTATATCGAAGCCCATGCATCAAACATGTAAAATCGAGCTCTGTCGCCCGATTCTGTGAGGGATTCTGAACAGAACCATCCCAAAACATCTTTGTTTTCGACAACGATTCAGGAGACGCTTGGATTCCACGTTTTTGTGGTAATTTTTGCGATTGTCAGAGGCTGGGGGCGGCCATTGCCGCTACAGCTGCTGCAGCTGCTGATATAATGCGGTGGTCCCCAGAACACCCGTGAGATGTCACCGTAAAAGTATACTATACTATAGTAAAAAGATGAAGTTCAGATGGGCGCGTAGCGACATCTCACGGGCGTTCTGGGAACCACCGCGTTATATCAGCAGCTGTAGCGGCAATGGCCGCCCCCAGCCTCTGACAATCGCAAAAATTACCACAAAAACGTGGAATCCAAGCGTCTCCTGAATCGTTGTCGAAAACAAAGATGTTTTGGGATGGTTCTGTTCAGAATCCCTCACAGAATCGGGCGACAGAGCTCGATTTTACATTTTTGATGCATGGGCTTTGATATAAGTCGCAATAAATGGCACGCCAACACTTTTCGATCGAAAAAAAATAAAAAATCCCGATTTCATCCAATCAAACGTACCAATTCGAACTCATTACTCATCAAACATCGGCTGCCGAAAGGACAAGTCGATTGATTACCCCGTTTAGGAGAAAATAGACAAATCGGTAACTGATTGGGTAAACCCCCCCCTTAAGACAATCAGAAACCAACTTTTGCGATGACAATGGTTGTGACATAGTATTAAATCCGTTAAATTAATGAAAAAATCGTAGTGAGGTTATGTGAATAATTCACGCTATTGTGAATAATAATGACAATGATATCAATAATAATAATAATTTACTCTATTATCGTGTTATAATAACGATAAGTCTTCAGTAAAATTTAACATTGTAATGACAGATTTCATCCTTCATACCCGAGTTTACTATTTGACTACATATAGGTTAGGTCGAAGCCCGAGTATTAGAGAGTGAGCGGTATCAAAATTGGGCCGAGCGGTATTACCCGCTGGAGGGTAAGACCGCTCACTTGCGTCTCGCGTTTCTTTTTTCGTAATTTTGTCAATTCTAAAGGAAATTACGCCTCTGAATTTTCAAAACGAAGAGTTGAATAGTTGCAGAAGCCAGTACAATAGTCTTTTGCACTTCAAGTTGACGTTCAACACATAAAAATTAGCATTTTTTCTTAGGTGAGCGGTACTCCCACACTCTCCCCTACGCTTAATATAGAAAATTGGTCGTTTGTCGTAAAGAATCAGTAGTATCGTTGGACCAATTCTGGAGTTTTTGGTCCTCAATTGTTCAGAAGAGATGCCTCTATCAGATGAACATACAACTTTTTGATATCGTCAAAATTGCTTGACTTATTTAGTTTTTACTGAGATTTTTCTAATTTTTCAATTTTTCATCTCTACTTTCTGTATTATCTCAATCAAAAATGGTGATATCAAAAAGTTGTATGTTCATCTGATAGAGGCCTTGATTCTCAAAATTTGAAGCCCAAAAACTCCAGAATCGGTCCAACGATGCTCCTGATTCTTTACGACAACCGGTCAAAATATTCATTCTCCAGAAATCAACTTTTAAACTTTTTATGTTTTCATTTTTTTTTTTATTTTCTACTTTTCCCATAGGAAAAAATGTAGCTACAGAAAATCAAGTTCTAAGATTCTGCTTATGATTCATATGCTGGATCCGCAGCTGCTCTCGTATCGATGTGTTATGAGTCGAGTCTAGGCACATATGCCAGGCGTAGGCTTGTAGTGAGTTTTGACCTGTTCTGTCCAGCAACAGTGTCCGATAGGTGTCCAGTAAAGCTGCTAGAAAAAGAATGAATTGCGTCAGGAAAAATCTGATCAAAATTTTTCAAAACATAAAAATCCTTCAGAATTCTTAAGGGGAGACTTCGGTGAAATTTTTGGCAAAAACAGGTTTTTTAATTCTTACAACTTTGAAAAGACGTGTATAAAACAATCCTTGCAGCAGTTCTTGAATAATGTCAGTATAGATAATGAAAAAAAGTTTCAGCCTCCTGCGATGAAAGTGTAGGCGCAAGGAATTGTTGACAGCGGTGAGAACAATCTTCTTCGCAAGGTTCCTTGCGCTTACATTTTCATCGCAGGAGGCTGAAATTTTTTTTCACAGTCTGTACTGACATTATTCAAAAACCGCTGGAAGGATTTTTTTATACAATCTCTAATAGCGATTTTCAAATATTTCACCGAAGTCTCCCCTTAATCTTCAATATTTTTGAGATTCAGAAGATGCTAGCACAATTTTTGTCAGTACTCCGAAAATTCTCCCATTTTTCATCAATCATACCTTTGTTGTAATTTGTTTATTTAACTCCCGTTACTCAAGGAATGGGGAATTAAAAGGGTTGTTCCCAGAGGTGATCTTTGACAATCACTCTAAGTGCTTGATAGTGACAAAGTAGTTTTTATTTAATATTTAATATTTAAACAAGTACAAAAGAATTGCGTTTGGAGCACTTGCTCCGGTTCGAGTCAATGAGTATTCGGAGATAGCCTCCGCTTTCTTCAAGGTATCTGCTCAAGACTGAAGCGCGGCTCCGTCTTTAGCCTAATTTATAACTTACATAATGCTTACTCGATTATTGGCGTAACCGGCATGCGATGCGCTTTGTCGCATTCCAGGTCATGCCTTGCTTAATTATTTAGGATAGCCTAATTACGAAATGCAATGGAATGTTGAGTAACAATTCTCAACATCCCTCCCCCCTTAGGAGAATAGGCCTCCGGACTATTTTGTTCTACTTAACAAATTTCCTTAGTTTTAACCTTATTTGCTAATCTTATTTTAAACTAAACCCGGTTTTATTATTTTGATATGAGATACAATAATTTATTTGTGGTTACTTATATATAAGACATATTACATATACTCCTATCCCAATTCATTACATGTTTCTTACTAGCAAAAACCCATTCATAACTTAATGCTGATTACGTCGTACCCGTGATAGACGAGTTACGTTTAAAATTAATAACAGTTTCCCTGGCCATCGGAACCCGTTTCCGCGGTTGCGGAGGCTCCGGTGCCACTGTTTGTCGTGACGTTTCTTTACATCTAAATTTACCTGTAGATACACATTTATAGATTATGTAACCTATCATGCCTATTAATACTATTCCACGTATTGGATACAAAGGTGCCACATACGGCAGGTGCCGCCTGTGACTATTGTTCTTATCGTCTAATTCCTTATGTAGGTTCTCAAGGCTAGTTCCCAATGAGTTTAGCTCGTTTGCGTCTCGCAGGACGCTCTTGAGTACTACACTGACACCTTTATCGTTAGACTTCGGGATTGCCTCCCAGTCTGTTTCGTGGAGACTCAGATTATATGGCGGCAAGTAACTGAATTCCTGGTTACTCTGATATTGCCGTAATGTCTCCATACGGAAATCTTTCGCAGTTACAGCGCATTTCCCGTTGAGAGTTATTGTGCCAGTGCCTATTAATGTTTCGCGCGCCGAAGGCAACCCTTCGCAAGCTACTGTGATTGCCTCGGCCTCTGGAGCTACGTATAACCATGTTCCTGGTCTCTGCAAAACTAGAACTATTGCCTTATTTACCCTAACTATTCTTTTCGGACATTGTGAAAGTTCAACGTCCAACTTCGAGAGGATTGCAATTTCACAGGGTGAACCTATTCCTATCGAATTCGTGGGGCGCCTTGGGTCACACAAATAATGCTCACCTAATCGCTTACAAGTTCCTAAATCTGCCTCTCTCATTCGCAGATAATTTCTATATTCGTGGTCCACCACTGCTAATTCCTCTGTCGTCTCCAGATAGCAATACGTATTATTTTGTGCCCTGACAGGCAGAGGATATACCTTATTGATGCTGTACTCCTCGCTACCTATCAGAGGTATTTCTATTACTGTAACTACTGTGTCCTCTCTTCCATAAGATTTAATATCTGCGACTGTCATCAGCAATGACACTCCTGGTCGCGTCAACGGTATGGGAAAGCTATGCCCTGCCGGCAAGTGCGGTAGTGCCGACGAAAGGTACTCTAGTATTTTAGCTGGTGTAAGCACCGTAGGGTTGATAATACCCCTTTTAATTTCCGTTAAGAATTGTACTAGGTCCTTCACATCGCTCAGTAGCGCATCTACTATTAGGCCTATTGCCTCTATGTGCTCGTCAAGGTTTTGTCTCGCTGCCGTTCGTTCTATACCGTTCGAGAGACTGATGTTGAGTTGTTTGGTTATCTCGAGCAAGGTTTTCTCATTCTCCTCCACTACCCTCATGGTGTTGTTAAACACTCCTAGCGTCGAGGATACGATTTGGATTTGCTTACTCATTGTCTTTTTTAAATTGGCTTGATCTTCCCGAAGATCATCGATCTCTTGATCTATTCTAGCCGCGTCTGCTGCATCCATAGTCCCGAACAAGGATTTTGCTATCGAGCCTAGACCGTCTATTAAACCTCGGCGCTTTCGTGCCGGCCCGACGCATGTGACGTCGCGAACTAGTTGCAAGCCCCTATCAACTTTATCTAATAAGTTTTCTACCGATTCGCTCAAAGTCTCACATAAAAGCGAGCCCGCGTTATCTGGACCCTCGCATGTTCTGCGTATGTTGTTTAGATGCGCCTTCACGTTTTCTTCTCTTTCGAACACCGTGCGGAGGTCCATGTCTATTACTAAGCTCCACCTATCCTTGTACACTTGCAGTGTCCCTATTTTCTCGAAGAATACGCCTGGATTATCCCTGAATCTCTCGATCTTGTAAGATGAACTGATTTCTCCCTTTGCCAGCGCCATCGCCAGCAATGATCTGCAAGTTAATTTGGACATTAATACTAAAGTATCCCCTCCCTTTGTTATATTGTAAAATTTGTGAGGAATAAGGTGAGGGGTAGGATAGGGGTTGAGTATATGCTTTGCTCCTTCTAGTCAATGTTCTACGAACAACTTCAATCTGTTGGCGTGAACCTTGGTCTCCTTCCGACCCTTTCGGATGGTGTAGTTGACATCCGAATCCTTTTTCGTGATCTCGTATGGACCTACATACTTCGGCGTTAATTTCGCCGATCTTCCCCGCCGAACCGTCTCATCAAGCAGAAGAACCTTATCTCCCGGCTGAAATTTGGTCTCCACCGTTTTCCTGTCGTAGTATGATTTCGCTTTTCCCTTGGCCGCTTCCAAATTTCCTTTTGCTTGGAGATGAGCTGCCCTAAGCCTTTCGCGTAGTTCCTGGACGTAGTCGTCATACGCGTAAGTAAGTCTCGGCGCTTGCTTTACCGATGATGGTATTTCCGCTGGATGCCCGAAAACAAGTTCGTACGGCGTGAACCCTGTCGCAGTGTGGGGGGTTGTGTTGTACGTGAACATAGCGTACGGCAACCACTCATCCCAGTTGCTTTGGTCCTCTTCGATATAATTCTTTAGATATTCTGCTAGTGTTCTGTGTGATCGTTCCAGCGCTCCGTTAGATTCTGGATGATACGCTGTTGTCTGAATTTTCTCGATTTTCAAGAGTTTACACATATTCTTAAATACATTGCTCAAAAAATTAGTTCCCTGATCAGTAAGGATTACTTTGGGTGTTCCATATTCGCATATAATATTTTTTACGAATTCTCTAGCCACTGTGGAAGCTTCTTGGTCAGCCACTGGCATAGCTTTGCTAAATTTGGTTAAAGCATCTTGGAACGTAAGTACATACTTATTGCCTGAATTAGTTTCAGTTAATGGCCCCACGATGTCCAGTGCACATTTTTCGAAGGCTTTCGAGGGAGTGTCGGTGATTATCATGGGTGCTTTCGGCTTTCTCTGTGTTTTATTTTTCTGACATTTCTCGCATCTGCCTATGTAGTCTTCTATTTCCTTGCGCATTTTCGGCCACCTGTGTTCCAGCTTTATTCGTTCCAGTGTACGCGATACGCCTTGGTGCCCCCCCATGGGTGCGTCGTGATATTCGTACAAGATCTTTTTCCTCTTGTCTTCCGTGTATTCCGGTTCCGATTCATCCTCTTCTTCTTCTTCTTCTTCTTCTTCTTCTGACATTACGGGAATCTTTGTACCTTCCAAAGGTTTATCCTCTTCGAATTCCTGGCTATTGCTGTAAATCTTATATATTCTGCTGAGTGCGTCTGCGTTCGTATTCAGTTTTCCAGGTTTGTAGACTACATCATACTCGTGTTCGGCAAGTTTTGATCTCATTCTCAGTAACCTTGATCCAGGATCCTCGATTTTGAAAATCCATTTAAGAGGGAGGTGATCCGTGATCACAGTGAAATGCGTCCCATATACGTATGGTCTGAACTGTCTAGTCCCGAAGACGATTGCTAACATTTCCCTCTCGGTTGTCGAGTAATTTCTTTCAGCTTTGTTAAGCGTTCGGCTTGCGTATGCTATAGGTAAATCTTGCCCTATTGGTCCCTGAGAGAGTATTGCTCCAATTGCCTTGTCGGATGCATCTGTTGTTATCAAGAAAGGTTTTGTGAAATCCGGATATTTTAGGATGGGTGCCGTAATTAGCTTTGATTTTAGTGTTTCAAATGCGCTCTCTTCTACCGTTGTCCACTCGAACTTGCGTCCCTTCTGTGTTAGTTGCGTTAACGGTCGTGCTATGCTTGAAAATCCCTCTATGAATCTTCTGTAATAACCTGCTAGCCCTAAAAATGACTGTACTTGCTTAACGTTTGTCGGACTCTTAAATTTTTTGACGTCTGCAATTTTCGAGGGGTCTGGTAGGATTCCCTCCGAGGTTATCACATGCCCTAAATAGCTAGTCTCTTTCCGAAGAAACTGACATTTGTCCGGCTGAAGGATGAGATTGCTCTCCTGCAGTCGCTTTAGTACCTCGATGAGCCTATCGTTGTGCTCTTTGAGTGTTGCTCCATGAATTACAATGTCGTCTAAATAAACGTAGCATTTAGATGCTTGTAAACCTGCTAAAACGGTATTCATCAAACGTTGGAATGTCGCTGGCGCATTCTTCATTCCGAATGGCATTGAATTATACTCATAATGGCCATGTGCTGTTGAGAAAGCAGTTTTTTCCTTGTCTTCTTCGGCCATCGGAATTTGATGAAATCCCGAGGCGCGGTCTAATGTAGTAAAGTACTTCGCTTTTCCTAACTGATCCAATATTTCTGTAATATTTGGCAAGGGATACGAATCTCCTACCGTTATCTCGTTTAATTTTCTGTAGTCGACGACTACTCTAAATTTCTGTTTCCCTGATGCGTCAGGTTTTTTCGGTACTACCAGGAGCGGTGCGTTCCATTGGCTGCGACTCGGTCGTATTATGTTACTCTCTAACATGGCTTCTATTTGCTTGTTTATCTCTTGTTTCTGCGATTCAGGTAGACGGTATGGACGAACATTAATCGGTTTTCCCCCATCCGTTAGTGTTATTGTATGACTGGTCGCATTGGTAACGCCTAGCTTATCCCCCGGTAAATAGAAAATTTCGCTATACTTTTCGCATATCTCAAGTAGAGTATTTCTCTCCTCCTCGTTAAGATGATCTGTGCGAATAGTATCTTGTACTAGCTTGATTCGTTGTCTGCCCGTCTTACCAGTAAGTAGTCTTATGCAGGCCGTCTCTTCTTCCTTCGTTTCGTTATTTTCTTCGCATAACTCCTCCAATTCCACGGTCGGCGTCTCCAATATCACCTCGTGATTGTTTAGGTTTAAAATGTCTACTATGCATTCTTGGTTCGCCGGTTTAGTTAAGCAATTTCCTAGGTATACTTCGTCGGCGAGTTCCTTTTTCTCTACAATGCCGATGAACTTGCTGTTTGTCTTAACACTGACCTTCCTTATTGTTCGCGGCGCTAACCTAATTTTCTCCGTTTTCAACGGTCGTAAGAGTTCGAAGCGCTGCCCGTGTATGAAGAATGCATGAGCGCTTTTACCTATCGCGGCTTCATGATCCTCTATGAAATCTATTCCAATGATGCCGTCAGCATCTAGACTGAAATCGTCTCTTACCACAAAAAAGGGATGTTCAATGGTTCTATCTTTCAATGGAATTGTTAATATGACTTTACAAAGTGCTTCAACAACGCCTTGTCCTATTCCTGATAGACTTGTCGTTTCTTCTAAGACTGGCAAATCATCTTTCAACATTCCTATTTTAATAATGCTGGCGTCAGCACCAGAGTCTACTAAAAGAGTCATATTTTCTTTAGTGGTTCCGTTCGCCTTTAACTCTATTCTGTTCCGACTTGCTCTATTTGCGTTGGCGACGTTCATTGATTTGTATGATCCTGCATTCCTCGTCGATTGCTGTGATCCTTCGTGTCCTGCGTTTCTACTATATGAATTTTGGGAGTAGCCCGTATTAGTTTTTTGGCTTTCGCCTGATCCGCTACCGTTATTTCCTGATCGTCGTTCATCGCGACGTATTCTATCCCTACAGTCTTTGTATAGATGTCCTCTGCGTTTGCAAAAATTACATACCAGTTCTACACGATGCACCGATCTACTCTGTCCTGCTGTAGGTAACGATTGCTTGTATTTTGTCCGGGTACAGTCCCGTGCAAAATGTCCCATCTGATTACACTTCAGACACTTTACCGTTGATGTATTCCTATCGCCCGGCTGGTTAGTCCGTCGATTTATAGAGTTTACGCCGTTTTGCGATTTTTCTTCCTCTTCCGCGCCCTTTATCGAAGCCGAAAGTTCCGTGAAATGGTATGATTTTACGATCGTTCTCAAATTATAATTTAACCCGTTCTCAAAAATGGCTAGTGTTTGGTATTTGAGTAGGTCTTCTATTCCTTTTTTTTCCGCTGCTATTTCTGTCCTAGCTCCGCATGCTCTAATAAGATCCATCATAAGACGCGTAACCCTTTTTCCGTAATCATGCGTATTTTCACTTGTTTTTTGTCTACTTGAAAATAATTCTACCAACAGTGCTGGCGTGGAGCTTTTAACTCCGTACAATGCCAAAAGCTCGGCTTTTAGCTTTTCGAAAGAATCTATATCTTTATATCTAAGTTCCATGGCTGCTTCGCCCTGTATCTTTGTTTTTAGGACCAGTTCTAACACGTCTGGTTTTTGATTTGGATTTACTTTATTCTTCGCATACTCGATCGTTTGCAATAAATCGTCCACTTTACGTGGTTCGCTTCCATCGAAAACGTTGACCATCTGTCGTACTTCCTTCAATGTCAAGTAGTCCGTCATCTTGGTTGCTGTCTGTTGCTTTGATTCTTTCTCGTCAGGAACCGATCCCGGAATGGTTATTGTCTCCTGGGATGCTGTTTGGGCTTGGTCAGGAAAAAAGGAAGTGCCTGGTTTAGGCTTTGGGGAAGGAGTTGGCTGTCCTTTTCTATTGCTTTTAATAAACGATCGTAAAGTTGCCCTAATCTCCTCTAACGTGTTTGAGTCATCGACTGCTAACCCGTATCTTTCGCAAATTTGTAGGAGGACCTCTTTCCGAATCTCCTGTATCCACCCGGTTTGACCTTGCGCGACAAGTTCCTCAATTTTATTCCATGTAGCAGACATCTACTCTAATCAAAAATTCTAATTCAAGCCTGATGAGCCTGAACTGATTCGTTACTTTGACGGAAAAATATCTAAAATTCCTTGCACTCTCTAAACACGATAATTTTCTAATGCTCGCACGCTTCTAACTGGCAGTTAGCTCTCAATAACAATGTTTGCGGCTTATTTACTAAAACTGCGAAAGATTTCAAATTGACTTACACAAAAATGAATATCTTCATCTTGCTTCTTCCGCTTCCGCTGGGCTGTTGCTGACCCTCTGATTCCTTTGGTGCTGCTGAATCGCTGTGTGCTGCTGCTGCTGTAGGTACCCCGTGCTGGTTCCTTTGCCTTGACCACGAATGCTGCGTGCTGTAGCTCTTTCTTTGCGATGTATCTTTCACTAGGTCACAACGACTGCGTGTTGCACCTTTAACTTTCTTCTTTTTTACTTATTTATTTTTATTTCACTTTTCTACTTTTCTTTTAGCGTCAACTATCTTGCAAGCTCTGGTTTATCCGCTAGACCGCTGCCACCAATGTTGTAATTTGTTTATTTAACTCCCGTTACTCAAGGAATGGGGAATTAAAAGGGTTGTTCCCAGAGGTGATCTTTGACAATCACTCTAAGTGCTTGATAGTGACAAAGTAGTTTTTATTTAATATTTAATATTTAAACAAGTACAAAAGAATTGCGTTTGGAGCACTTGCTCCGGTTCGAGTCAATGAGTATTCGGAGATAGCCTCCGCTTTCTTCAAGGTATCTGCTCAAGACTGAAGCGCGGCTCCGTCTTTAGCCTAATTTATAACTTACATAATGCTTACTCGATTATTGGCGTAACCGGCATGCGATGCGCTTTGTCGCATTCCAGGTCATGCCTTGCTTAATTATTTAGGATAGCCTAATTACGAAATGCAATGGAATGTTGAGTAACAATTCTCAACACCTTTTTTCTTATAATATTTATCAAACTTTCGCAATTAATATATTATAGAAATACTCATCTTTCTAGAAATCTGAATGTGTAGTCTCCTGGCATCGATTTCGAATCCACTTTTTTGATGGATCATCTTTTTCCGATTCCGACGTCGCATCTCATCTCAGATATATACACTGTGTTTGTTCGATATTGAACTTTACTATTGGTTTGAATTCATAATGATAGCACGACTATTTACAAATAAGTAGACACCTAACCTCGAAAAAATGTAGATCGCAGCCATGTGTTCTGTCAATTATCACAATTCAAAAGAATATTGAAAATTAAATATGTATAAAAATCATAATAATACAGAATTGAAAAATCACAAAATATAATTCAAAAGCAAAATATATAAAAACGTCAAAAAAAGCAAGATAGTGGTGTTGGCCGTACTGCATAATATTTACGGGACCAATATTAGCGTCCGCGCGCCGCGCGGCGGCGCTTTTTCGCAATTCGAGACTGTCATGGCTGTAACTTTTCAAATCCTCTAGATTTTCGGACGCCAATTTATTTGCAGGTAAAGTAGGTCACTAGCATTCCAAAAAAAGTATAAAAACAAAAACGATTTTTTGAAGATTCAAAGGTGTAGATACCCCCTTAAGCAAAAGCAAAAAACAGGAAACACGTCTTTTTTCAAACTCTCATATCTGCAGTTCTATCCATCCCAGACACTTGGTCATGTGCTTATTTCAAAGCTCTTGAAACATACTTTCATATGGTATTGTTTTTAATTTTGCCATAGCAACAACTACTATTTGTTATAAACAATTATATTATTGCAATGCGATTTTCAAGGTGAGAACACGCTCTGAAAATTTTGAAATAAATATGAGCGTGTTCCTTGGACAATTTCCTAAAAGATAGGTAAGTTTTAGAATGGAACTCGGATGGAAAGTATTTTTAAACAGCGATTGATTAGGCAAAAGCGTGGATCTACGTAAAGGGCGCGCCAGCAGCGTCGCGCGGCGCCACTTTCTTTTATTCAATCACTGTTTAAGGGGGAACATATGAGTAGATGGCGGAGAAAATAGGTGAATTTTGGGAATTATTATCTCAAAAACTATTTGTTCGATTTTATCCAGGTTTTTTTCGTTCGGAAGTATATATATTGAGGTATGTTTACAATTTTTTTAATAAATATATCTCGACTGTGAGAGTTCCTATCGTGGTCGACGTAGAACATGTCCCTCGATGCGGTTCCCAGGATTACTGGCAGTGGGTTGATCCGAAACCTAAATTCCAGAGAGATTCTTAGAAGTTAATGTATGATGCCGTTCGCAACGTAGGATTAAAGAAAAACAAAAAAAAAAAAAAATGACGAAATGGCGACTGATTGAACGTTACATTCATCTTTCAACCACAATTTCCGACCCTTCCGGCTCGATAAAAAAAAAAATAATTGAGTAAAAAAAAAAAAAAAAAAATCCCACGTTGTGAACGAGGAAACATATCAGAAAATATTGTGTAAAAATTTGAATCAAATCGGGCTAACGGTTTCCAAAATATTTTGGGAACGGACTTCGGAAAGTATGTTCCGACATAATCGCGTTCGAAGTTTGGCATGGAAATCACGCGCCTGACGACTCGAACGTTCGTCCGCTTCTCGGTAAATCACCCATACCATTTACCATTTCTCGACTATCAGGATAAAATTTACACACTATATTCTTCATATTCAAAATTTTCGTTTTTTTTTTTTTTTTTTTTTTTTTTGAAAATCGATTTCGCAAAAAAAATTGCAAATGTTACTCCGTATGTAAAAAGTTCATAATTACGTAATAATATTAAATTTTCGACAAATTTATTTTCACTTCACGGTTAATCTGCGATTCCAGGACCATAGAGTAGGCCTTCCGCAGAACTGGCAGCGTCCTCAGCAGCGATTCGTGATTGCCTTTGCTGAATCCTCCTTTCACGGGTTGCGTTGTGCGTTTTAACTTTGGCGAACCGCATGCGTTCCTCATCTTCAATATCACAATACTGATCAGAGCAAGATCACGTCAAGTGGACCCCCCATTTTCCACTTGATCATGAAAATTAAGTCTATATATTTTTTTCTCAAGTAGTCACCATGAAAAATTAATCCCCCAAACGATTTTTCAAAATTTTCATTTTAACAACAATTTTTTTTACAATGGGAATTTTGAGTACTTTTAATTAAAAAATAGATTTCAAATCAACCGTTAAAGATAAATTAATGAAATTTTCAGGATTTATTGTCAAATATCTATATTTTATTAAAATATTAATAGCTTAAAATTATTTGTTCATTATCCTATTGTTAATTAACTTTTAAGTAAACAAATGAAAATTTCATTGATTTCTTGGTCTAAAAATGAAGTTTTTTTTCATCGGTTACATGCGTTATTTATTTAAGTTTAAGATCCCGAAAGAAATTTCACTGCTCGTGATTAGTTTAAACAATATGAATTTATTCATCACTGCGCGCCGGGCGCTTTCAATACAGCGCGCGGCCGAGCGCCTCAGGCTATATTGCAGCTTGGGTCAGTCATAATTAAAAATAACAATTAAAAATATTATCATTAAACAAATTTCATTCTTTTAAACAATATCATGAACAATACCATGAAATAATTTTTTATTATTAAGGTGGTTCTTTACCTACAGTCCCACCAAACATGAGTTTCAGAGAAGATTTTGAATACTTCTCGATGTGGAAAAAATCTGAAAAAAATCAAGCATCTAGAAGATCCTCGGGAGATTGATTTTGCATAATAATAATTCACAAAAGTTATTAACAAATTGATGGAAAAAAAAAAAACTGTTCAAGAAATTAGCCTATGACCGAACTTTTTTTTTAGGTGAAAATTATTTTTTAATCTTTCTGAATACGTATGAATTTTTTCAGAATTTTGTCAACTTTTTGAAAATTGCGTTTTGTCAGGTATAAAAAAACTAAAAAAAATTTTAAATTTTCATTTTAAAAAAAATTGTTGTTAAAATGAAAATTTTGAAAAATCGTTTGGGGGATTAATTTTTCATGGTGACTACTTAAGAAAAAAATACATAGACTTAATTTTCATGATCAAGTGGAAAATGGGGGGTCCACTTGACGTGATCTCGCTCACGAAATACTTAGCCAATGCATAACACGGCGAGTTCCTTGAGCTGACAATTGGCCTGAGAGGGACTCCAACCTTGTGGATTTTTGGTAAGCCATACAGATGGGGTGGTTTGCTATGGTGAGGCGTCAGCCGTGTTCTGAGCTTATCACTCAGTGCACCGCTGTGCTTCTTCAGTGTTCTGTACACCTTGCCGTCATGACTGGTGGTGGGGTCTTTCTTTAACAAACTGTACTTACCCTTCTGCAACACTTGGTTGATCTTCGCTTGGTAGCTATCCGCGTCCATGACTACTGTGGCGTTACCTTTATCGGCCGGTAATATCTTTATAGACCTGTCTTGCCTCAATGTTTGAATCTCTAGTTGTTCTGTCCAGTTTATATTAGACAAAAGTTCCACCTTTACGGCTTTTTCCAGGGTAGATCTGAGTCTGTAGCGGAGTTCTTCCCGCTGTTCTTCCGGAATTCGTGCGAGTACACCCTCGTTTGCACTGATGGTGTCCAACACAGGTACTTTTTTCGGGGCCACCGTGAAGTTCAAGCCTTTGCTCAGTACCCTCTCCTCCGTAGGACTGAGATTGCGCCTGGACATATTTACCACGGATTTAACTGGTTCTATTGTGTTCACCTGCTTACATGTCCTGTTGTTGTGTGATATTCGCTTCAGCGCTTCCAGTTTTTTGATGTTTTTGGCCTTCAAGACTTCGGTTGACTTTCGTATTCTGGCGACAATGGTTTCCTTGATTCGATTGAACTCCAACGGCTCCATTACACCTTTGATGTCCTGTTCCTGTAAACTGATGTCTTTCTGCAACGAATATCGTCTCAACCTGTGATAGTTGATCCGTTCCTGCCGCAGTTTCTTGTTGGCTCCGTCCAGGATTTTCCTTGCCTTAGCAGTGACAATACTACTTTTTAGGGCTACACCCTTGGGGATGACGTTTTCCTGTTTTGCTCTCATAAGAAATGTGAGGTGCTGATGTTCCTTATTCTCCTTCCGGTATAGGTATTCTAGTTGGCGGAATTTGAGGCTAAAACCGTGTCCATAACGGTTGTTAAGTTGTTGACTGAAAGATAATAGCAATGGTGATGAACTGTTACTATTGGAGGTAGGAGAGAAGATGGAGGGAGGGGGGGCCACCCGCACACCAACTCCCCCCCCCCCCCCCCCTTCCTCCAGGGGGTTACTTGGACTGTGTCCACTACTTGAATGATTATTCATCTCGACGTTTCGGGCGCTAAATATCTGCTCCCGTCCTCAGGATGGTAGTCTGGCGACTTCCCATGAAAAAGTGATCGAATTCCGTGCTCCCACCGGTATATAATATGGGTTGGTTGTCGGTGGCGCCAGCTATGACTGGTGGCGCCGCCTTGGCTTGCTCATGGCTTCCCTCACCTCATCTCTGTACAAAGGTAACCATAGTTTGTTAAGTTCTATGCTGGGTTGACTTACAGCATTCGGTGTCACTGCTATGCAGGCTGATTCCTTCAGCTTCCGTTTGACAGTGACAGCAAATGCTGTAAGTCAACCCAGCATAGAACTTGACAAACTATGGTTACCTTTGTACGGGGATGAGGGAAGGTGAGGGAAGCCATGAGCAAGCCAAGGCGGCGCCACCAGTCATAGCTGGCGCCACCGACAACCAACCTATATATACCGGTGGGAGCACGGAATTTGATTACTCTTTCATGGGAAGTCGCCAGACTACCATCGTGAGGACGGGAGCAGATATTTAGCGCCCGAAACGTCGAGATGAATAATCATTCAAGCAGTGGACACAGTCCAAGTAACCCCCTGGAGGAAGGGGGGGAAGTGGGTGGGCGGGTGGGCGGGTGGCCCCCCCTCCCTCCAACCCTTCTCCTACCTCCAATAGCAACAGTTCATCACCATTGCTATTATCTTTCAGTCAACAACTTATAATTAGACATGATTAATAAACACAGAGAAAATCCCTGTTTGGAAACCCCATCGGTACGACAAGCGAACCTTGGTTGTTTCCCTCGCTCTTGTGCAGAGCGGTTGATAAGAGTGATAGCTCAGTTCACTGAATTATTACTATAAGGAAATTGAAATTATAAAACAAGAGTTTAGTCAAAGTTAAGGGGTCAATTCGTAAATACCTATGAGTTACTGACAGATCAGGATCTGGCGGAATGATGAAAGAAAAATGTTTACTTCTATCTTTCGTTGTATACATACCCACGGTGTTCATAACCCTACTTGCAATAAATGAAAAGTACATGCGCGCAAAAAAAATTTGAGGTTAGCGTGAGATCTGGCGGAATAAGCACTATCACACGCGTAGACACTGGAAATAAATTCAGTACGAATAGTGATAACATATTGACAATGATTAACATATTAGCACACGCTTTATGGTTCGGCTAACTGTCAGTCGAGTGAGGTTATGCCGTCTGCTTGTAGTATTGGGATTTGGTTCTTGCAGTGAGACGCCTGGTGGCGTAAAATCAAACTAGTACAATCGGGCTCCAACAATCTGTGTAACGACTGACGATTGTCAGTGACTGTTGGACGCGTGGTGGCGTAAATTCAAACTAGTACAATCGGGTCCACAGGGCTGTGTGACGCCATCGGACCAAATCCCAATGAGGATTTTTGTCCAACTAATCGATTCTGAAATAGAGTCCCTATGCTTGCCTAACTGTCAGATGAGTGAGGTTATGTCTCGTCTGCTATTTGTTTTCTATGGTTGTATCCGTCCACTGAAATGTAGATGGTCATTCGAATTTATTTTTCTTCTGATTTTTGTCCAACAAATCGATCTCTCTATAACCTCAACTCTGAAATGAACTCCTGGGTTAGGCTACTCCTCCTGCTGGCATACGTCACTTGACTGTATTTTTATAATTTAGATTTCGATGAAAGTAAGAAAAGAAGAATAAAAAGATTATTTAGATTTTCGACTAACAAATCGATACCATAACCTCAAATCTGAAATCAACTCCTATGCTATGCCCACTAAACTCTATAATATCCTGGAACGCGCGCGGGTCTCTGATTCGTGTAGCGACCAGCGGTGAGAAAGAGATAGTTGTGGTCGCAGTGAGATGCACTTGTCTAATGTACAGAAACTATCTCGCATGAAAACATTGACCGTTAGAGAAGAAACTGGTGTGTTTAGTGCACTGAACTCGATGTTTGTGGCTCAGGCGGTAGATATGCGTGCGACACGAGCGAACACACTCCGACCACAACTATCTCTTTCTCACGGGCCCCCACTCCCATCGCACGCGTTCCAGTATATTATAGAGTTCAGTGGCTATGCCAGCTGTCAGTCAAGTGAGGTTATGTCGCGTCTGCTTGTATACGTCATTTGAATGTATTTTTATTATTCAGACCCTGGTGAAAATAATTTCTACGCCAAACTACGAAAATTATCTACGAAAAAGTAGAGGATTTCGGACTTTTCGTAGTTTTTTTTTACGTCAGATTTTGCACAAAGTAGTAGTTTTTCGTAGATAGTTCTAGAACGAAATTCGATATGATTTCGATCTTTGTAGTAAATATCTGTAGTTCATCGTGGTTTTCCATATTTTGTCATAGTTTTTCATAGATAGTCGTAGAATGGGATAATACTGTATGCGATATTTGTAGTAAATATCCGTAGTTTACCGTAGTTTTTCAGAGATAGTCATAGAATGCGATACGATAATATATATATTATATATGTATGGGGAATTCAACGTGAACTCGACCAATGTTTTTCCCTCACCATTTTTGATTCGCTTCACGATTTTTTGTACGATTCTACGACCTCGAAAAAGCACTGCTGAATTTTTTCAGATTTTTTCCTCCAACCGTTAATTTTCCATGATTATTCAAACCCATTTTGAAATTGGCATTTTTCAAAAATCTCGAAAAATTCTCAAAAATCTTTTTTTTTTTATTTCGATCATTTCGACACCCATCCCATGATGGGATCATTATTCCTTCTTTTTTTCTCAGCACTTTTAACATTTTGAACAAACGAAACACCATGTTCCAACGTTTCGAAAATTCTTGAAAAATTACGAAAAATTCTGTGTTTAATTCTGAATGTTTTCGCGTGAGACCCACGATGACGGACGAAAAAAAGTGGTTCTGATCCTGCGTAGCATCGAACGGGCCAAGTTTCGCACAAAAATCTGCAAAACTTAGCCCTTTCGATGCCACGCAGCAAAACAATCGGGAAATATCCGATAATTTTGAAGGTCTTGTGGTATTACTACAGATAATATTTGAGAATTGGTCTTGAGAGTCCAACACTATATCGGCATTGATTTGAGGCAGTGAAACTTATTTTTTATACCGTGGGAACGAAGAATAATAATAATTCCCTTTGCGGGCGGCTTGAAAAATCCTTTTTTTCGTCCGTCATCATGGGTCTCTACAGTCCTCAAACAACGGAATATCAATTATACGAATATCTACGAAAATTTGCAAACACCTACGACCGAAATGAAGCTAAATCATTTTTCGTAGTTTTTCGTACATATTCGTAGAACTGATATTCTTTCACTTGAAGACTGGAGGTTTTCATAATTTTTCATGAAAATTCGGTGATTTCTACTTCCAAAACTACAGGATGAACTCAAAAAAAGACTTCGCTCCATTTTGTTTGTAGATCTTTGTAGATTTTCATAGATAATCGTAGAACTGATATCCCGGTGCACTGTAGATTTTCGTAATTTGTCGTGGAAATTCGTAGTTTTCTACTTCTAAAACTACGATAAATTACGGAAAACTACGAAAACCTACGAAAAACTACGATTCTTGACGCTTTTCACGCTTTGACTGTTTTCGTATTTTGGCGTAGAAATTATTTTCACCAGGGGATTCCAATAAAAGGAAAAGTAGAATCATAAGAAGATTACTCTGATTTTTGACTGACAAATCGATACAATAACCTCAACTCTGAAATGAACTCGGAAGTTAGGCTAGCTGTCATAAATGTGAGGTTATGCCTCGTCTGCTTGCATACGTCATTCGAATGTCTTTTTATCATTTAGAGTCCAATAAAAGGAAAAGTAGAAGAATAAGAAGATTACTCTGATTTTCGACTAACAAATCGATATAATAACCTCAACTCTGAAATGAACTCTGAAGTTAGGCTAGCTGTCATAAATGTGAGGCTAGGTACTCGTCTGCTTGCATACGTCATTTGAATGTATTTTTATGATTTAGATTTCAATAAAAGGAAAAGTAGAAGGATAAGAAGATTAACTCTGTCTTTCGACTAACAAATTGATATAATAACCTCAAGCTCAACTCTGAAATGATCTTTCAAGTTAGGCTAGCTGTCGTAAGTGTGAGGTTCCGTCTCGTCTGCTGGCATACGTCGTTTGAATATATTTTCATGATTTAGATTTCAATGAAAGGAAAAGTAGAATAAGATGAAGATCATTCAGATGTTCGAGTAATAAATCGATACCATAACGTCAAGTATGAAATAAAATCTCATTTGCTATGTTCGGCTTCCAGGCTAACTGCCAGAAATGACAGATTATGACGTCTGGGATCTTGTATCTGTTATTCGAATTTATTTTCATCTTATGCATATTATGTTCCCAACAAATCGAGCGGAATGAAAAATACGCATGAAATAAATGAACGAGCTGAATGAACCCCGACTTTCACATATAATTTTGTTTATCCTATATTCGAGTCTCAGGTTAGCTGTCAGACGAGTGAGGTTATGACGTCTGGGATGCGATATTGATTGTTCATATACGCTACTTATTTTCCGAAACATTAGTATGCAAGATAGGGGTAGCATAAATAAACGAGCAATAAAGTTTTCTCGTCAAGCGAAGACCGGGCACAATTTCACCTATCGTTTGTTTGTATTTTAGGTTAGCTGTTAGTCGGGTGAGGTTAGCCGTGTGCGATCCGATATTGAATATTTGTGTTTCTTGTCAAGCGCCGTCAAGCGGAAGCAGCACGAACCAATATCTCACGTAAAGTGACCGAGGAAACCTTCACTAGCGCTGCTGCTTGGTTTGCAAGTAAACTCGCTGCAATGTCGGTACAAGGCTGTGATCTCAACCAAATGTCGATACGGGTTGTGATCTCAACTGAATGTCGGTTTTTTAGTTATGAGTAACGGACAATCGTCAATTCTCAGCCATTTCTCCATCAAATGACACGGGATTCGGCTCAAAGTGTTTGGTTTTTCATCGCGGAGTGGCTGATTATCCGGAAAATGCGATTATCTACGTCAAAAGTGAATAATCTCGCGATTTATGTGGTCGGTACGTTAATCTGTAAAAATTTTCGTAAAATTTCGAAACAGTGAAATAATCAGCCACTTTTTGCCACAATTATGTGTAATCCCTCCAAGTTTCATCGCGATTGATTCAGTAGTTCCGGAGAATTCGCGATTCCCGTTTTCGAAGTTCTGACAAACGTTTCACTTCACAATTATAATTCATCACTTCACCTTAATATTAATATTAAGAGCTCAAATTTTAAGAGAATTTTTTTTTCATTATCCTGAATAATATTTTCATGCTAAGGAAAAAAAAATTAGTCATTTTTTTTTTTGGCCCACCCTAATATACATGTAACTATAATATGACGAACCAGAAAAAAAAAATGGAGGAAATGGCGACTTGTCAAAATAAAATCAGCAATTTCGCTAGAAATCCGGCCTATTTTATGCAATAGAATAGTCAATAAATGACGTATCGCCTTTTTGGTTCGTAGACGATGAAGGGATCTTTGCTCGACATGCAGTAAAAATTTGATACTCCCGAGTAAAAATGATTTTATAGAATTATATAGAATTATATAGAATTGTTCTATATAATTCTATAGAAATATTGGCCCGATAGAAATATATAGAATTCTATAGAATTCTATAGAATTCTATATAATTTCATGAAAATTCTGTAAAATTCCATATGATTCTGTAAAATTCTATCTAGTCCAGGCGTCAGGGGTTTTATGAGCATAAAAACTCCCTCCAAAGATTTTTTTGCATGAATCGCTTGGTTTTAACATTAATAATAACATACTAAAAAATAATTGTCGAATTCGATCGGGGAGTTATTGTTTCAACAATGAAAAGAGACGATTTTTTGGTTTTTCATGTTTTTTGCGTAAACTATGGGCCCTACGGTAAAAATAGTTAAATACGAAATTGATCCCCCTAAAATTATCTACAACAAATGTTTCTTGACTGTTTTTGTCCGATTAATACGTTTCACAATACAGCCGTGAAAGGAAAACGCTCACTGCATGATTAGGCGCGCCACATAACTTAACGTATACCGCGAGGACCAGGTGAAAGAGAATGGTCCATCCGCCCAGGCAGCTAATATTTCGTATTTTTAGGGGGATAGCCACTCGTTGCGCTGAAAAAATCCCTATGGTGATTTTGGCGCGCGGTCGATGCAACTCGGCAGCCATTGTTGATACAAGCCGGCTGACTGTCAATACATCGCGGAAGGTAGACAAGTGTGGTTATGTTCGTTTATTTGAAGCAAATGATAAATAAAGTTAATAAAACCTACGTGAATAAGCTAGGAATATTTATCAAAAATCGATCAATCAGTTTTAAATGATATCTTAATGCAATCAACGAATTAACCTAAGCTATAACTGGAAATTTATCAGAATCAAAGAGTTCAGCGAGAACAACCCATTCGAACAAAATTATTGATTGTATCCTGGGGTTGAGGCATCAATAAATATCCATAGCATACAGCTCAGCATACATGCTAAAATTTTAAGCTGTAATATTTCAAAAACGAAAAAGAACACGTTCTCGAACCTCAACGTATCGCTTATAGTTGCCACTGGGAAACTACAGTATTTTTTTCAGATTTTTAAACCGTGTCACTCATTGTGAAAATGAATCTCGAATACCGCTGCTACGCGTCCGTCGAGTAGCGGCGAACAGCAGTCTAACGCACGCCATTACGTTCCACGCGGCGTCGACTCGGAATTGGCGCGCGCCGCCAACTTTAGCGATTTTTTACTCGAGAACAAAAAATAAGACATTCCTAAATTTGATTCACAGGCTGCAGTATAATGCAAAGTATATGTCAGTAGTTAAAAATTTTTTTTTGATCGTGTCACACCCTGTTTTAAAAATCTTGGAAAACTTAATTGTTGAATAAACAATGGATGAACAAACTTTTGTCGAAGTACTTATTTTTCTATACATTCTATGACTCTTTCCGCGTAAACTAAAAAAAAAAATCGAGTCTAGTGTCATTTTTGGCGGAGTTATGAATTTTTGAAAAAAAAACCTGGCTCGAATTTGTTTATGCAAATAACTCAACAAATTTAGCACTAATTGAAAAATCCTTTGGCACAAAAATCTAACTCCCTGAGGACAATCGACATGCAAAATTAAAAAAATATCTGACAGGTGACTGATCCGGTTCACGTGGAATGGCCCATATACGTTAAGTTATGTGGCGCGCCTAATCATGCAGTGAGCGTTTTCCTTTCACGGCTGTATTGTGAAAAGTATTAAGCGGACAAAAAAAGTCAAGAAACATTTGTTGTAGATAATTTTAGGGGGATCAATTTCGTATTCAACTATTTTTACCGTAGGGCCCATAGTTTACGCAAAAAACATGAAAAACCAAAAAATCGTCTCATTTCATTGTTGAAACAATAACTTCCCGATCGAATTCGACAATTATTTTTTAGTATGTTATTATTAATGCTAAAACCAAGCGATTCACGCAAAAAAATCTTTGGAGGGAGTTTTTACGTTCATTCATGAAATTTGATGCTCTGACGCCTGGACTGATATTATTCTGTAAAATTATACTGAATCTGGACTCTTTCCTAAATTTGAAACGAAAAGAATAACAAAGCATGGGTAGATTTTTTAAGAATCGAGTAAAAATGATTTTTTGGAATTATATAGAATTATACAGAATTATATATAAAAATGCATGTAAGTTTTGAAGAACTTTATATAATTATACATAACTTTATAGAGTTATATATAATCATATATGGAGTTCTATATGGGATCCAAAACAAGTTTATAAGTGGGTTTTATAACTCTATGAAGTTATATATAATTATAAAGAGTTCTATATAGGATCCAAAACATGCTTATATGTGGGTTTTATAGAACTCTGTATAATTATATATAACTCTATAAAGTATAATTATATATAAAGTTATATATAATTATATAAAGTTGTATATAATTATATAGAGTTCTATAAAACCCACATATAAGCTTGTTTTGGATCCTATATAGAACTCTATATGATTCTATATAACTCTATAAAGTTATATATAAATATATAAAGTTCTAAAACTTACATGGATTTTTAGGCACGATCGCATAGCGGAGTGCCTATTAGATTTGTCATCGCGAAAAACGTGCGACCGAGAAAAACAATTTTCTTTAACTCAGAAATTCGTTTCATCACTCACACAATCATTTTCTAGCATTTTCCAACATGTATGTATGTGTGTGCGTAATGCCGAAAGTTTGTTTGTATCCTCAATTGCGGGAGAACGGCTCTACCGATTCGAACGAAATTTGGGGAAAAAATCAAGTGTTTGGTGAAGATGATCCACGAAACTTTTGAAGATTTTATCTCTGCCGGTTACGAAGTGGTCAGTGTTTTACCCTTAAAATAATGATTCTTTTACTTGTATCCTGGATTGCGGGAGAACGACTCGACGGATTCGAACGAAATTTGGGGGGGAAATCAAGTTTTTGGTGAAGATGATCCACGAAACTTTTGAAGATTCCGTCATTTCCGGTTTAAGTGTTTCACAATTTAATTAATTATTACGTGTATCCTGAATTGCGGGAAAACGACTCGACCGATTCGAACAAAATTCGGGGGGGAAATCAAGTTTTTGGTGAAGATGATCCACGAAACTTTTGAAGATTCCGTCATTTCCGGTTTAAGTGTTTCACAATTTAATTAATTATTACGTGTATCCTGAATTGCGGGAAAACGACTCGACCGATTCGAACGAAATTTGGGGGGGAAATCAAGTTTTTGGTGAAGGTAATCCACGAAACTTTTGAAGATTTCGTCATTTCCGGTTTAAGCGTTTCACAATTTAATTAATTATTACGTGTATCCTGAATTGCGGGAAAACGACTCGACCGATTCGAACAAAATTTGGGGGGGAAATCAAGTTTTTGGTGAAGATGATCCACGAAACTTTTGAAGATATCATCACTTCTGGTTTAAGTGTTTCACAATTTAAATTTTTTTTTTTTTTTTCATTCATATATTTTTTTTTTTTTTTTTTCTTTTTTTTCTTGCATCCAAATGAATGTCAACTTAACTTTACTCGGTCCTAACCTATGAATATTGACAAAACCAGAATCCTCGATTGAAATTTAATAATATTATTCAATAATATCATTTAAGAATATTCTTACCCCATTATGAATCAATTCCATTTTTTTTTCTTTTTTTTTTTTTTTATATCTTGAACAACCGAATTTCGTTTGTGACCTTATTAGTTACTAATTGAACCATTGCAATATTTTATCAGAATTGTCAAGCCTACGATCGTGCCTATTGCAAAAAAGCAGAGCTTTTTTGTTAACACTGCTGGTTATATATAATTCTATACAGGGTGTCCCAACTTAAAGTACGCATTACGTTTTCAGCCGACCTAACGTTTCAATTGGAAAATGTGTCCTACAAAAGTTGTCCGGTTCAGAGGGGGACACATGAAGAATTTTCTTTTTGCAGTCCAGCATCATAATTGGTGATGCTGTGGAGGATGGACCAGTTTTTTCAAATGGAATCATACATTTTTGTTGCAACTTAAATATTCTCTATCCCAAAATGTACAATTTTCTCAGGAAACTTTTTTTTGTAAAATGAATAGTTCGTGGGATAGAACAAATAAACAAATACCACCATCAACAGCAAAACCTGTCTGTGATATGTATCCCTGCTGGAAAAATCCGATAGAATCTAGTTCATTCGAATAGAAATATTGACTAACTCCAATCAGTTTCTATGCGGTCTATCCAGAACCGCAAAGTTGCGAATACAACACTAATCAGATCGTATACGATTCAATCAGGTAACGGTCGCTATCAGGAAATACCGATAGAATTTCTTTCCGTTTTTATCAGATTCTATACGATGTGAATTCCACATTTAATTCATTCCGATTATTACCATAAAAAATGTATTCGATTGTATTCGGACCATCAAGAGTCTCATTCTATTTGATTTAATAGGGTCTGACCTGAATCAATTTCAATCGATTTCATTCCGGACTTGCAGCTTATCGTTCTGAAATTGAAAAAACCGATTCACGTTCTATCCGGTTTCCGTGTGATCTCTTACATTCTTGTGGCTTTTCGATTCAATCCGGATTTCCATATACCTTGCCGATCCGTCTGCTTCCGATCCATTTACCTATCCGAGTTCTTCCGAAAGTCGAGCTTCTCGTTTCATCCGAATCCCACCTGATCTTGTATGTTCCTGGCGTTATACGATTTAATCCAGATACCTTTCCTATCAGTTTCCTTCCGATCCATCCACATATCCTACACTATCCGGAAGTCGAGATCCTCGTTTTATCCGGACTGCATGTGATCTTGTACGTTACTGGTGCTATAAGATTCAACCGAATTTCCAAATACGTTGCTTATCCGTCTGCCTCCGATCCATCCGCCTATCCGAGTCTATTCGGGAGCCAAAATCGCCAATTCATCCGTTATTGTGTACGTTTCTGGAGCTATTCGCTTCAATCGGAGTGTCCAGATACCTTTCCTATCAGTTTTCTTCCGATCCATCCTATCCTACTTTATCCGGAAGCCGAGATCCTCGTTTTATCCGGATTCCATGTGATCTTGTACGTTACTGGCGCTATAAGATTCAATCCGAATTTCCAAATACGTTGCTTATCCGTCTGCCTCCGATCCATCCGCCTATCCGAGTCTATTCGGGAGCCAAAATCGCCAATTCATCCGTGATTTTGTACGCTTCTGGCGCTATTCGCTTCAATCGGAGTGTCTAGATACCTTCTCTGGTGGAGGTTTCGGATAGGACTTCAATCCGGTCTCATCCGAACTATTCCGATCCATTGCGAAATCTGTCACCTTAACAATACGGATTCATCCGAGTCATTCCGAAGCCGAGGTTTTTATTCCATCTCAATCCGTGCATCGACTTCGAGTTCAATCCAAATGAATCTGACACCAATCCGTAATTCACGTTCAGTCCTATTCAATCCGTACGTCGCGTTCTTTCTAATTCGTCCGTTCAATCCGAGCGAATCCGACCCCAATCCGAAACTCACTTTCAATCCTATTCCATCCGTACAACCAATCCGAGCGAATCCGACATCAATCCGGAACTCACTTTCAATCCTATTCAGTTCGTACAGCCAATTCGAATGAATCCGATACTAATCCGGAACTCACTTCTATTCTATTCAATCCATACATCTAATCCGAGCGAATCCGACACGAATCCGGAAACCACTTCCAATCCTACTTAATCTGCACGTTCAATCCGAATGGATCTGTGGCTATATCTACCGAATTTCAATACCTCTCAGTTTCTTAAGCAATGCTAACTGCAATACGAATAATTCCTAAATAACGCTGAAACAATCTTTTTTCGGCAAAGGCATTAAAAAGTCACTTTTTGACGCCTGTTTTCGATCCGTAAGTACCACTTTGTACGGCTAATTTCAGAACGCTCTATATAGTATATTGTGTAGCAAGGGCGTAAAGTGGGATTTTTTAGACCGAGTGTGGAGTTTGCAGTACTAGTCGGAGGCGAGGGAGCACGAGTCGAAGCGATGCCGCTTATAGGCACAGAAACGCAGAAATCAATACATGCGTTACAAAAAATATGGTGTGTACCAAGGGCTAAGTGGGCTTTTTGATCTCGTGTGGTTGCAGTACTCGTCTTCGGCGTTCTTCAATAATATATATATATATATCTCTCTATATTATAAAGATATATCGCCGCCGCCGCCGCCGCCGCCGCCGCCGCCGCCGCCGTGTCAGACTTTGGTTACCATGGCAACCTGACCTAACCTTACCTGACCTAACCTTACCTGACCTAACCTTACCCGACCTAACCTTACCCGACCTAACCTTACCTGACCTAACCTTACCTGACCTAACCTTACCTGACCTAACCTTACCTGACTAAACCTTACCTGACCTAACCTTACCTAACCTAACCCGACCTAACCTGACCTTTGAGGTTAGGCTAGGTTAGGTCAGGTCAGGTTGGGTTAGGTTACCATGGTCGGGATAGAGTGGGTTAGGTTAGGTTAGGATGGGTGAGATTGTGTCAGGTTAGGTTAGGTTGCCTTGGTCAGGATAGAGTAGGTTAGCTTGGTAACCTAACCTAACCTTACCTAACCTAACCTTACCTAACCCAACCTGACCTAACCTTACCTGACCTGACCTTTGAGGTGAGGTTAGGTTAGGTCAGGTTGGGTTAGGTTGCCTTGGTCAGGATAGAGTAGGTTAGGTTGGTAACCTAACCTAACCTTACTCAACCGTACCTGACCTAACCTTACCTGACCTGACCTTACTCAACCATACCTGACCTAACCTTACCTGACCTGACCTTTGAGGTGAGGTTAGGTTAGGTCAGGTTGGGTTAGGTTGCCATGGTCAGGATAGAGTGCGTTGGGTTGGGTCAGGTTAGGTTAGCTTAGGTTAGGTAACCTAACCTAACCTTTGTCAGTATCCCAGCCATCTCGGCTCCGCTCGGCTTTTGTTTATCCCCCCCCCCGCTACCTCTCGCTCTGGGCCTCCTCGACCCCGCTCAGCTCCCCTCCCCCCCTCGGAGAGAACCGAAGAGAGCCGAGGATAGCCGAAGATAGCCGAGGATAGCCGAGGATAGCCGAAGATAGCCGAAGATAGCCGAGAATAGCCGAAGATAGCCGAAAATAGCCGAAGATAGCCGAAGATAGCCGAGGATAGCCGAGGAGAGCCAAGAAGAGCCGAACCCGGTCCTTCCCTCGGTCCAAGGGCCCAGGAAAGGGAAAGGGGGAAGCAGAGCCAAGGCAGCCGAGGAGAGCCGAGGATAGCCGAAGATAGCCGAGGATGGCCGAAAATAGCCGAGGGTAGCCGAGGATGGCCGAAGATAGCCGAGGATAGCCGAGAATGGCCGAGGATAGCCGAAGATAGCCGAAGATGGCCGAGGATAGCCGAAGATAGCCGAAGATAGCCGAAGATAGCCGAGGATAGCCGAGGAGAGCCAAGAAGAGCCGAACCCGGTCCTTCCCTCGGTTCAAGGGCCCAGGAAAGGGAAAGGGGGAAGCAGAGCCAAGGCAGCCGAGGAGAGCCGAAGAGAACCGGAGAGAGCCGAGGATAGCCGAAGATAGCCGAGGATGGCCGAAAATAGCCGGGGATAGCCGAGGATGGCCGAAGATAGCCGAGGATAGCCGAGAATGGCCGAGGATAGCCGAAGATAGCCGAGGATAGCCGAAGATAGCCGAGGATAACCGAAGATAGCCGTGGATAGCCGAGGATAGCCGAGGAGAGCACAAAATGTCTGACACGGTGGCGGCGATATATCTTAATAATCTCTACACACGACTTCAAGAGATACGAATCCGAGGACCTGGACTACGAGAAATACTCAGTGAATGACCTGGACAACGAGAACTACGAAGCCGAAGACCTGGACACTGGAAATACTTAGCGAACGACTCAGACAACGAGGAATACGAAACGAAGGACCAGGGCAACGAGAACTACGAAGCCGAGGACCTGGACTACGAGAAATACTCACTGAACGACCTGGACAACGAGAAATACGAAGCCGAGGACCTGGACTACTAGAAATACTTGGCAAACGACCTGGACAACGAGGAATACGAAGAACATAAAATCCACGGATTATTTGAATTTTAGAAACAACTGATACAAATTAGAATATGGGGGGTTGGCGCGCGTAGCGCGCAGGGGGGCGGAGCCCCCCTAGTATATATATATTATTGAAGAAGCGGGCAATAAAGAATCCTTTATTGCCCGCTTATTGAAGAAGCGGGCAATAAAGAATCCTTTACGCCCGCTTATTGAAGAAGCGGGCAATAAAGAATCCATTATTGCCCGCTTATTGAAGAAGCGGGCAATAATGGATTCTTTATTGCCCGCTCTTTTCAAGTGGTCAATAAACGGCTACTTTAGGCCCTATTTTTAGGTCAAAAAAACGCAGAAATCATGCATGTGTTACAAAAAAGTCTTTATACCGCAGTCTGGACGCGCAGTTCGAAGTGTGCATTCCAAAGCTGCTGTATAAAGTCTTCATACTGCAGTTTTGATGCGCAGTTCGAAGTGCGCGACAGATCGCGCCATAACCTCACTCTTCGTCGTAACAAGTGTGAATCTCAACAGGCGTCAAAGTGACTTTTCATCCCTATTCCGAAAAATATGGTATGGGGCGTACCCGTGTACCGTTTTTGACTTGAAGAATAATTTCAGAACTCGCTTACGGCTCGCCTTTAGCTCGTCCTGAAATCACTATCCTCGCCGAAAAACACTTGGTCTACGGGCATGCCACATAATATACTATATCAGTCTGGTTGTCTGGCTTTTCAGATTGACTCGGATTCAAACAGATTGGAATTTCCACTTTTCAGATTGACTCGAATTGGGTCGGATTCAAGCGGATTGGAATCTCCACTTTTTTCAGATTGACTCGGATTCGAACGGATTGGAATCTCCGCGATTTCGGATTCGGTCGGATCCGAACGGATTCAAGCGGATACAATCCGGATTTTTAACTGATTCACTCGAAATAAAACCAATTCGGTCCTGGACAGATTTCGGAATGAAATGGATTCAAACGGATAGAAAAGTTGCCCTATCCGAATCTATCTGAAACCTCCACCAGGGTTTCCTATCAGTTTCCTTCCGATCCATCCACCTGTCCTACTTCATGAGTATATCCGGATAGACGACGATGAGTAGATCCGCTGTAGCAACATGCGGATAGAAACCTATACAGACCATGCCCGTTGTAGGATAGATACGAATCGATACCTACCCTGGTTGAAAAAAGCGATAGAAAACAATAAAATCCAATAGCAACCAATTAGAATTGAATCGGATTCGATTGGGGCAATCGGTGGAGCTTTCGGCGGCCAATAGAAAATGAATTTGAATTAACGGCTCTCGGCTAACGGCTAAAGTTTACCTATTGAGTCGAAAAGTGTTAGAGATTGCAACAGGCGACGATTAGTTCCAGATCAACACCGGACGTCAGTTGATCAACGAAGTTAAGCAATTTCATCTGCGATCAGAATTTGGATGGGTGACCCACATGAAAATAAAATGAAAAAGAAAAAACAAAATGGGAAAGTTAATTGGGTAACACCGATACAAACGAATTCACAATAGAAAGGAACTGGTTCTCTATCATGATAATCTGATTACATATCCGAAGATCCGGAACCAGAAATCTAATTGAAACGGATACACTCTTTTTGTATCAGTTTCTATCGTATACGGCTGCCAGGTCAAACCAGAATGTGTGCGGATATAAACCTATACGGGCCATGCCTGTCATAGGATACATCCGGATTGATTCTAATTAGGAACGACGGAGCGGTAAGGCAGTAACAGACGGATAGAGTCGTATTGGATTCGAATGGATAGCATCTGATAAGCAGCATACGTTAAATTGCGGAAGAAACGTATAGAAACGGATACATAACGATAAGTATTGTTTCACGCTAGCACACGTGGCAATGCGTGCGGATAGAAACCTATACGGACCATGCCAGGATAGATACGATACGAATCGATACCTATTGCAGTTATGACGATTCGATTTTATTCACAGTCTATACGAATCTCACAATAAAAACGAATTAATATTCTATCCTGATAATCTGATTACATATCCGAAAATCCGGAACCAGAAACCTAGTTGAAACGGATACATTTTTTTTGTATCCGTTTCTATTCGGAACTTCGAGCAGGGATGATATGTCGGAGCATCAGTGGGGTGACTACAGATGTTCAAAAATACTACCATCAAGAGCAAGACATGCTCTCACTGGCTTTTCGAAGCTCTGGGCAATCCTTTTCGAAAAACGAGTAAGAGCGTGTCTTGCTCTGGATGGTGGTATTTTTGAACATCTGTAGTCACCCCACTGATGCTCTGACATATCACACATATCACAGAGAGGTTTTGCTGTTGATGGTGGTATTTGTTTATCTGTTCTATCCCACGAACTATTCGTTTTACAAAAAAAAGTTTCCTGAGAAAATTGTACATTTTTGGGTAGAGAATATTTGAGTTCTAACAAAAATGTATGATTCCATTTGAAAAAACTGGTCCATCCTCCACAGCATCACTAATTATGATGCTGGACCGCAAAAAGAAAATTCTTCATGTGTCCCCCTCTGAACCGGACAATTTTTGTACGACACATTTTCCAATTGGAACGTTAGGTCGGCCGAAAACGTGATGAGTACTTTAAATTGGGACACCCTGTATACTTCTATATAATTCTATACAATTCTATACAACTTTTATATAATTCTATATAATTCTATATAATTCTATAAAATCATTTTTACTCGGGCTGTGCTAAAAATTCCTGTGATCGACGGTTACCCAGCTATAGAGAGCATCCAAGTTGACCATCACAGAGCGTACACAGTAGAAACTCAATGCCGGGTCACGAACGCTATTAATGCTGTGCCCGTAGCTAGAGTGTTCCGCTCGTTCACTGGAGTTGTTTATATCCAATTTTTTGGTCCTCCAGGTGTTTCCCTTTCTAGTTTTCGTTATTTTCCTTCATAGTTTATGTCATATGTTTCATGGCAATATGATATAACGACTAATGATTAAGAATTCAGATATCACTTGACTGAATCATCCATTTGGGATTATAATAATGATAATGATAATGATAATGGTAACGATAATGATAATGATAATCTTCCTAAACTATTTTACCATACCCATGGGGGGTATGAAAACTAGAAATAAAAAAAATAAAAAAAATATATCAATTTAAATAAAAACTATATTATTATCTGTAAACAATTATACCAGTAATGAAACAATTTATCATTTTTGGTTTTCAAAGGTACATTGATACTCCATTTTATTAAACCGACAATATGTATGGGGCATTTCACATAAAATCGACCTGACCGAGATCCCGACCTCCTCAGAATCGATTCAAAGTTTTTGAAATGGTTCTGGTACTTGATAATAATATGTATGATTGTCTTGAAAACCATAATTATTTTTCTTGATCAAAATTGCAGAGGAGAATCTCCCATTAGTGTAGAAAAATGTGTAAAAGTTTCATTTTGGGCTCGAATTTGGTTACGAAGCTATGATTTTTGTACTGAATTCATTTGAAAGAGAAAAACATTCTTCAGAAGTTATAAATTTGGAAAAAAAAAAACATTGCTCAGAAGTTATAAAACATTTCACAAAGTTTGAACCGTTTATGAGGGGGTCAGGATTTTGGTCAGGTCGATTTCACGTGGAATGCCTGGTATATTGTTACGGAGATTAAATGAAATATAATATAATAAATATAATAATATTAATAATAATAATTATAATAATAATAATAGTAGTATCATTATTATTAAATACTATAGGAATACTATTGAATTTCATAATCAGAGCTACAGCAACTGCTGGAAATGCCTCCCTTGGACTTCGATGCACAATTGTACTCTCCGTATGACATTAGCTTGCATACGCTTGATCATGTCGGGCGTAATTGTTGCCATTGCCTCGGCTGTGCCGTTCCTTAGCTCTTTCACGGTATTCATTTGTGCCCGGTATAAATGCTGCTTCACATGTCCCCACACGAAAAAATCAAGAGGATTCAAGTCGGGGGAACGTGCCGGCCAATTGACAGTTCCACCACGACCTATCCATGAATTCGGAAAAATTCTGTTCAAGGCATTACGCGCTGGACGAGTTTAATGCGCTGGCGCACCATCATGTTGGACCCACGATCTATTAATTTCTACAGCGGCATTATTGAAGAGTTGGGGGAGATTATTTTCTAGGAATTCTGTGTAATTCTCGTCATTCAATCTCCTGGGAAATGCAAAGGGGCCCAGCTGTAGAACATCAATACGATAATTATTCGTTAAATCATTATTTTTTCTTTTCAGACGATTCTATCAGTTTTATAATCATTTCATATCAACAAAAATTGTAGTAATATCATCATGCTAACCAAAGTATTGCTTATAACGCCACACCAAAAATTGACCGAAAAGCGGTTCTGAAACCCGCTGGCGTGTGTTGCGTGTGGACTCACGACATCCCACAGGCGTTCATTATGATAATTGAACGGGCCATCTCTTCCGAACGTGGACTCATCTGAAAAGGCAATGTTGCGGGTGAAGTTTATGTCCGCCGCATTTTGCTCGAGAATCCATCTGCAGAACGCCAAACGTCGTGGATAATCGGCAGCCTGCAGACTTTGCACCCTCGTATAATGATACGCATGCAACGTGTTATCGTGCAGAATGCGGTGCACAGTAGAGATACTGGATTCTACAATTCTAGCGATCTCACGAATGCTTAACAAAGGATCCTCTTCAACAACTTCAAGCACCATTTCTTCGACCTCGGGTACGCGAGCATTTCGATTGGCACCAATAGCATTGCCATCATTGCGATTTGGCGCAAGCATGCCCGTCTCCCTTGTTCGATTCACCAATCACAGAATCACACATGGGTCAGGTAAGCGACGATTTGGAAAACGGACCGCGTATTCGCGAGCCGTACCGCGAGCACTCTGACCACATTCACCATACAAAATAAAAATATCAAAATATTCTTGGTTAGTGTACATTTTAACTGCAGCAAGCTCAACAGGAACTCTTATTAATAACCGAATGTTGTTTCAAAATGTTGTTCGTTACGGGCCGTAACGTTCTCTGATTGGACGCTCCTCAACCAACCAACGGTCTTAGCGAAAAGTTAGCGAGTTAGCGAGTTAGCGAGTTAGCGGAAAGTTACAGAATCGCAACTCAGATCACCTGGACGGAAATAAACGTGCCAACTAACGACAGAAACTGAAATTGAGATTGTTCACCTGCACGCCGAATCGGTTGATGACCCATAACTTCGGCAATTTTACGAACTTCGATTTGAAATTCACCACACATATTTTTAAGACCTCGAAGTATAAGATTCCGTGAGAAGAAAAAATAAAAAAAAATTCGATCCAACAAAGGCGAATCCCCCCTCAAGAGGAAATGGAAGGTGAATTATACACCTCGAATTTTCGGCAGCCCGTTACTCAGCTAAAACACATCCGGTCGATGTTACGGATTTCGCTATAATTTTTTTTACGGGTTCGATGGAACAAATAAATTCATCAAACATTTTTTATTTATTTTCTTGGACCCTATTTTCCAAGTTATACGGGGGTGAAATTCAGGAAAAAGAGCCAAAAATCGAAAACATACTCCCCTTCAAACGGTAATATCTTTGATTGTATTCATCCTAGATACCTAATTCAAGAACCATTTCAAAGCTATTGAATGACACTATTATAATATATGTATTTAATTCTGCACAGTGGGCTAGAATCCGAAAAAAGCGGACATAATTATAAGCTGTTGGCCGATTCACACGAAAATCCGCATAGCGTAGTTTTTGGAATCGCTGATAACGAATTTAGTATTCATGTAATATTGTTCTTATCCAGTCGACAAGATTGAGGTTAGAATGAAACTAAATTGCGTTTCTCTGTAAAAACAAAAGATTTATTTACAATATGTACGAGCTAGCTATACAGGGTGTCCCAGAATTCGCGACGAATAATTTACAGGGTAAATCTTGATCAAAAACGGGATCGAAATTTCCTTAGCCGTTTTTTCCGGTAATGCTTAGATTTCTCCTTATAATTATTTCAAATCCAGCCAACGACGCGCGGCTTATGAACGGCCGTTCGTCGATGTGATTACCGCTCGGTTGTATGCGCGTCTTCCAGCCTATTGTCGCCGCGAAACAAAGTGCACACAACCAAGCGGCGATCACACCGACAAGCGCCCGTTCTTAAATCGCACGTTATTGACTGAAATTAAAATAATTATAACGAGAAATCTAAGCATTACCGGAAAAAACGGCTAAGGAAATTTCGATCCCGTTTTCGATCAAGATTTACCCTGTAAATTATTCGTCGCGAATTCTGGGACACCCTGTATAGGTTCTTCAATTCATACCTGTAAAAACAAAAGAATAGTATATTGTGTACCAAGGAGGCAAAGAAGGTCTTTTAACGCCGAGCGTAAATTTGCAATACGAGTCGTAGACGAGTCGAAGACGAGTCGGAGACGAGTATTGCAAATACGCAAGGCGTAAAAGACCTTCGCCTCATGGTACACACGATATTTTATACAACAAAAGCATGTTTTACAAGTTCATGCTCGATCCGGTACACAAAGCAGACGGACTACATACAATAACAACACGGGTGTCCAACGCTACGGCGCATGCGCGGAGTACGTCAAAGACCACTTTTAACTCCTAGGACTTAAAAGTAGCTAAAAGTGGACTCTGCACATGCGCATTCGCAGACCCGCTCAGCTGTCGCTAAAACGCCTACTTTGTGTACCGAAATCGAGCATGAAAAACGCGTAAAACATGCTTGCGTTGTATAAACAACATTTAAAGCTTGTATTCCAGGTATTCTATTCCAGTAAATGTTATATGCAATAATCGTTCTTTCTTTTTCGTGTGTTCGATTCCACAGCGCCATCGGTCGGTCACCTCCGTCGGTAACGCGGCAGATTTTAAACTTTAAGGAAAGCGACGTCAAGTGTATGGGTGTCGTGATTTTCTTTACATTCATTTTCCCAAAAACAAAATGGCAGATGCAAAATGGCCGGCACTTTTCCGAAAAACGAGTCTGTCACTCGGGAAAATTTGCATTGTAGAGATTTTGGGGTCGCCGATTACGAATCTGGCATTGAATTCCCCAAAAACAAAATGGCGGATGCAAAATGGCCGGCACTTTTTCGAAAAATGAGTCTCTCTCACTCGGGAGAATTTGCATAGTGAGGTTTTTGGGGTCGCTGATTACGAATCTGGCATTGATTTTCCCAAAAACAAAATGGCGGATGCAAAATGGCCGGCACTTTTTCGAAAAACGAGTCTGTTACTCGTGAAAATTTGCATAGTGGGGTTTTAGGGGTCGCTGATTACGAATATGGTATTATGATTACAAAAACAATGCACTGGATATGTTTTGTGGGAGTATATTTCTTCGTACTTACAAAAACGGTAGGATCGCAAATTTTTACTTTAGCAATTAGTTCAAGATCACTTGTCGAGTGAACATGATGAGATGATTAATCAGAATTACATTCACTTTCGTCACTCGATCCATCGGTACTTCCAACATCCTCCGGACGCAATAACAGCTGTATAGCATCAGGTGACAATTGTTTCTTTTTCTTCATGTAATTGTTGCTTTTCGTCGTGATGAGCGGATCTGATGTTAGAAGTAAACGATTGAAAACGTCCTGCATCGTCGCAGTCCTGGACATTTTTCGGGAATGTCGTGCACGAAAACTTTTTACATCTTTGTTTCGCGCTTCTTGGGCGTCTTCAGACAATTGCCCAATTAGAAGTGGTGCCCATTCTACGATTTCAGGACCGTGTATTAATACTTTATGTACCGTCGTCGGCATATGATACCAACTATACAGCGCTACGTAAAGTTCTGCCGTTTCCACACAGTATTTACTGAAAGCCGGCACATTCACTGCAAACCCGCTTGAAATTACTTGCAGTATGATTTGACATTGCTTCAACAAATTTACGTCCACTCCGAGGATGTTGGCCGATACTTCGACGTTTTCGAAAAATCGACGCGCCGTGTTGCCATCGTTACTACTAACCCGCCTTTAGGCTGGTCGACGGTCAAATGCAGTTGCTTTTTGAATGCGGCTTGAATATTCTTTTTTCGTTCTGCAATTTTCTCAGCCATTTCTGGGCCTTTTCGTCTCCATGCTCCAGTTTTCATTTTATAGCCAATCTTCAAAAAGCATTCAAAAAACCGCATCCGCGCATGCAACGTCGACAAACCTAGTTTCAGATAGGAAACATTGATTTTCGCATTTTTCATCAATTCGATGTTATTGAATTGAGTAATTGTATGATCGCACAAATAGCAACGCATTGCTGATGTTGTGTCTGTCACCGAATTACACACTTTTCCGTCGATCATCGTGAAATAAAGTTCGTATTTGACCACAACGTCTTTTGCGTCTAAAATGGTGCTTAGAGGAACAAGGGATTCAATTTGAGTATCGATATAATGTTTTTCAAGATTAGTAGATTCGACAGTTTCTTTCATAAATTGAACACGAATCGGTCGACAAAAACGCGGGGACGACGGCCGAGTATTTTCCCATACAATCACTTCTTTTTTGGTTTCATCGTCGAAGCCTACAACACGCAGAGGAACTAATGACGTCAGGAAAATAGATTTATCCGAACTTTCCGCATTCTCGAATTTTTGATCAAATTCGCTTTGACCGGAACTGCCATCACAACCCCATTTGTAAATACATCTGAGATTTCTCGCAACTGCAGGATCTAGATAGTTGATGAAGTCCGATTGCACAGTCAATATTCTACTAGTCGTGTCTAGCAGAGTTTGCAACTTTACCTCCGCTGAGGTTTCAGTTATTGTCATATCTGGTGGATAACAACGCTTTTTCGCATTTGCGATTTTTTCATACGCTGGAAAAGCATTGAAATTGTCACTCCGCAACGATTTTCTAAGGCCCTTGTAGGAATATTTAGTCATTGGCATAGCAACAAAATCAATTAAGGGGGGAAACCAGTTTAGGAGGCCGAAAATTTTCGTGTTTTACGTGAATTTTTTTAACAGGGAAGGAATTATCAGAATTTGTTCAAACTTGGAGGATATTTTATTAATGTTTTGAAGTACACGTTGTAATTTTTTCAAGTCATTTCCGCCGGACATAGTGGAGTTAAAAGCTGGACGGTCGCGATCAGAGTTTGCTGCTCGTGGGACATCCGGAAGTCACAATTTTGATCTGAAATCATCACAATTTTTTTTTTACCTTAACAACATATTTTATAAGAATATATACTAAACTCTGATCAAAAAAGTTAAAAATTGCATGTTTTGAGGTGTTTGAACAAATGTATACCATGGTATAAAAACATGACATTTTGTTCAAACGACTCAAAAACATGCAATTTTTAACTTTTTTGATCAGAGTTTAGTATATATTCTTATAAAATATGTTGTTAAGGTAAAAAAAAAATTGTGATGATTTCAGATCAAAATTGTGACTTCCGGATGTCCCACGAGCAGCAAACTCTGATCGCGACCGTCCAGCTTTTAACTCCACTATGTCCGGCGGAAATGACTTGAAAAAATTACAACGTGTACTTCAAAACATTAATAAAATATCCTCCAAGTTTGAACAAATTCTGATAATTCCTTCCCTGTGGAAAAAATTCACGAAAAACACGAAAATTTTCAGCCTCCTAAACTGGTTTCCCCCCTTAATGCCCTGTCTCCAGACAGTTCGCTCGGTTGTGGAGTTAAAGCTAATTTGTAAGCCGCCACATATTTTCCTGCTCTTGTTGGGGAATTTGATGTGACTTCCCTAACGACCGAAGCTGCTTCAATTGCACCTGATGCGCGTAGATTTTTCCTGGCGGCGAACGACAATTCTTCAGCACTGTAGTTAGCACAAATCTCTGTGACCCTTCGTCTCTTATTTCGTTCACAGAGTTCCTCGAATTCTTTCGCTGGTGCGCCCTTTTTTTTAAATTCCGCCGATCTATGATCGGTTTCTTCAGAATTTGACGTGGCAGCATTCTGAAATAAACATAGTAATGTATATTTTATATTTTATTTTGTTATATTTTTAGTATGTTGGATCAGGATATTTTATTTAACATTAATGAGTTCATCCATGAACTTCTTCCAAGCAGAAGAAAACGTTCTGTAACAGAAAATCGTACAATACTAACACTAAAGGTTATTTCATGTTTCAGCCACTCTGCATGTAATTTAAAAAAATAGTGCTTATTCCGTCCGGCAGCCTTCCACTTTTGTTTGATTTGGGATAACAGGTTCAATAGTCTTTTTGTGTCATTCGCAGTTAGTGAGAAAGTATTATGCGTCTTTTCAGTCCACTTGCTTTCCATAGTTCGTACGAGATCGTTTCCTTCCATGCCGATTTTATTTGCCATCATGTGGAAAATTTTCTCTCTAGTGCCAGTAGTAAGTTCTCTGGTACTGGAACTTGTGGCTAAAATTAGACAAAGTAAGGATATTATGCCATTCGATGATATCATAGTTTTATTCCAAATAAGCGACCACAAAAACTTCGAATTACACATTTTACGAAAAATTCCATGCATTTTTGAAAAATTACTACGCCATTTTGTATCCACCATCTTGCTTTAAACAAATTCAATAACAAATCCGAAATCAGTAACCTAAAAAACCGCAATATGCAGATTTTTAGAAAAGACAGATGTATTTTGCTAAGATACGTACGCCATTTTGCACCCGCCATTTTGATTTTCGAAAATTTAATACAAAAATCAAAGTCGGTGACCCTGAAAACCACAATAAATATACCCACTCTCAACTATATTAATTTAACACTATGTCCCAAATTTAACAGAGCGTCCTCCTTGACTCATTCTCTACAAAATCGTTAAGTCAGTTGAATGGAGAACCGATGGAAACCATGTGTAAACGATTTATTCATAAGTGACGGCGCGCGCTACCGCTGAAAAAACCGGCTCCGGTACGGTTTTTCGGTGGCAGGGCGCGCCGTCGCTTATGAATAAATCGTTCACACATCACACATGGTTTCCATCGGTTCTCCATCCAATGACGATTACGATTCTGTAGAGAATTGATCAAGGAATACGCTTATATTTTTTTTTTTTTATATAATTTTATCGCGTGGTTCTTGCTTTGAGATTCACATTTGAATAATATATTTTGTTATAACAAATAAAATTGTTCGTTACCGCAGAATTAAATGTATGTATTAAAATAGTGTCATTCAATAGCTTTAAAATCGTTCTTGAATGAAGTCTCTAGGATGAATAGAATCAAAGATATGACCGTTTTAAAGGGAGTATGTTTTCCATTTTTGGCTCTTTTTTCGGAATTTCATCCCCGTGTCACTTGGAAAATAGGGTCCAAAAAAATGAATAAGAATTTGCTTGATTAATTTATTTGTTCCATAGAACCCGTAAAAAAAAATTACAGCGAAATCGGTAACATCGAGGTCAGAAAGGCTGTCTAGTCCGGGAGCCCATGATATTTAAGGGTGGTCATAGCGCCAAGGCTGATTTTCTCTCATATGATAGCTTTTTCGTTGTTAAGGTATATAGAGCGAGGTAGGAGTTTTCTTAGGAATTTTTTTAAACTTCGCTCAAATATATTGACAGCTTAATAACATAGTCCCGTAAGCGCCAAAAATGGCCTATTTTTCAAACAATTTCTAATGGACGCCAAAATTTTTTTGGAGATACGTCTGTCAGTTTGCGAAAAAAAATTTTTTTTGGCGCTTACGTGACTATGTTATTAAGCTGTCGATATAGATCATATTGAAACTGACAACTTCTCCTCATGAGCCGAAAACAGTTGACGTCGGTGAAAAAAGATATTCCACTGCAAAATCGCTGGTTCCCCCATGTAACGCAACCAAGATAACAAAATTTCCGTGCAGTGCGCGCATAGTGTAAGCACGCGTGCGAGTTGAACCGCACGGCGTGCGCTCAGTGGACAAGACAGATGTGTCCACATATGATGTACTTATGCGTCGCACGTCGTGCGGGTCGCACAAACCAAAAAAACTTAATCAAGTGGGAATATTCAGATCTACACTTTATAACTCTATCCGCATATGGGAAATTCCAAAATATTTCGAACGGTCGCGAACCCCTCTCGATTTTCGAATCAATTTTTTCTCTTGTAGTCCTAGACTCGAGAGAGATTGGTGATTTATTTTAGATTTTAAAATCACTACTTTTTTATGGAGTTTCGATTCAGTACCAAGATGTCCTACGAAAATATGTTTCCCACAAAATCTGTTAGTATCTGTGCGTACTTTCGAACGAAAATATTTGCTGATTTTTCGGGATGTTGGAAACATGGAATACGTGCTTGAAAAAGTTTAAATCTTGATTTACAAAAATACGCCGGTCGCGATTTTGTTCAATTTTGGACACAAAATTCTGCATCGAAAGACGAAAGTTTTGAGACCATGCGGAAGTTGGGACGAGACCTGGTTCAGAAGTTACAGCCATTTCAATTTCGTGAAAATTCCCAATTCAGTACGCACGCGGTCTGTGGGCAGTAGGGTGTCCGTTATTTCCCGAATTGACTTTTTCTTCTTGGGTATGGGCCAAATCATTAGTTTATAGCCTAAAAACAATTATGCTATTTTTTTTTTTTTTTTTTTTAAGTGCCATCAACCCCTGCCTGTAGGACGATACTTGTCCCATTTGATTAACATGGGACTTTTGCCCTTTTTATGTCTGGTTTACGCAGCACCGTAACTTGACTTGATTCAAGGATTGACCAATCAGGAGGCTTGATTCACCTAGCGTGTGGCTAAAGCAGCCTGCTGATTGGTCAATCCTTAAATTAAGTTAAGTTACGGCGCTGCGTAAACCAGGCATTAGACTTTAATTTTTTTTTTCGCTAACTTCTTTCATTACCTCATCAAATATTGTTGATTCTACTACTGTTCCGACCTTTTTGCATGGACATATTCTAGAACATATCGTAGAAAAAAAAAAGTTTTCATAAGTTTTGAAGCGTTTTTCAAAATTTATTTTTACCGTATTTTTCAGTGAATCTCGAATATTTTCGAATATTCTTGAATTTATTGACTTTTCAATGCTTTTTGTTTGAATTAAAAACATATTCGAAAGATATTGAACAATATGGTAAAATAGTGTATTGTGTATCAAGGGCGTAAAGTGGGATTTTTTAGACCGAGTGTGGAGTTTACAGTACGAGTCGAAGGCGAGCTAGCACGACCCTGCTCAAAATCCCAGACAGAAAACCGGATAGGCGGAATTGTATCCGCCTCTATACGTCCGAGTTCTGGTTTTTGTGTACCTGGAAACTTCTGGTCCAGTCCGAAATTTTGACGGTCAAATATTTTTTCGCGTCAGTGTTCCTATTCGGTTCAATCCGTGATGTACGCGCAGAGGATACGCGTTTGGGATACGTTCCTATCCGGAACGTACAAAAATTACAACAATTAACTTAGGATCGCAGTTCTTTTTTTTTTTTTTTTTTTTTAGGGGGGAGCCTATACCGGGATGATTTCTTGATAGTAAACAGGTGACAGCGCATGCGCCAAATAATTCATTTTCATTGGTCGGTAAAGTCGTCACGCAGTGGTATTTGAGGCCAGCCTGCCTCAGCATACGACGAAACTCGCGCATGCGCAGTCACCTGTATACTATCAAGAAATCATCCCGGTATATTGACAACATACATACTGATAACACATAACCAATACAGGAACTAGGCGATGCTTATAGATATTTTCCGCCTCTATATATACTAGAGTGGACGTTAAATTCCATCTTGAGGAGTGAACCCCCACAGTTTGAAGGTAAAAAAAAATTAAAATTTTGGTCCCAAAATGAAGTTTCTGAAATGAAGTTAGCACGTGCCGGTAAGGCCTCAAAGTTTCCCATTTAAAACACATGCATTTTTACGGATCTCAATTCAAAAATGCACTCTAAGGCTAATTTTATTTCGAAGAATCCTAAACTACGTCAAGGTATCAGGTATGTGTACTACTACATGAGGAAGAATGGAGGATATCGGACCGTTCAATCTGATCATGATTTCACTCCAATCTGAAATTATTATTGTTATTGTTATTGTTATTGTTATTGTTATTGTTATTGTTATTGTTATTGTTATTGTTATTGTTATTGTTATTGTTATTGTTATTGTTATTGTTATTGTTATTGTTATTGTTATTGTTATTGTTATTGTTATTGTTATTGTTATTGTTATTGTTATTGTTATTGTTATTGTTATTGTTATTGTTATTGTTATTGTTATTGTTATTGTTATTGTTATTGTTATTGTTATTGTTATTGTTATTGTTATTGTTATTGTTATTGTTATTGTTATTGTTATTGTTATTGTTATTGTTATTGTTATTGTTATTGTTATTGTTATTGTTATTGTTATTGTTATTGTTATTGTTATTGTTATTGTTATTGTTATTGTTATTGTTATTGTTATTGTTATTGTTATTGTTATTGTTATTGTTATTGTTATTGTTATTGTTATTGTTATTGTTATTGTTATTGTTATTGTTATTGTTATTGTTATTGTTATTGTTATTGTTATTGTTATTGTTATTGTTATTGTTATTGTTATTGTTATTGTTATTATTATTATTATTATTATTATTATTCTTATTATTATTATCGGGAATAGTTTAGGCTAGACGTAAGTTTACTTTTAAGAGAAAGACTGTAGCACTTAAGGTTTTAGATTTACCATGACTAATATAAGCTGACAGTGACCAGACACGACCTGCGAAGCAACCCCGAAACTCATGGAAGCACGTGTGGCCCACGCACCATGGACAGAGAGTGTGAGAGAGAAGTGTGAATGATATATGACTGGAGAAGGATGCAAGGGCTGCAGTCCGGGGTTGCATATTCGTAAGAAGGGCAGTTTAAGAACGACGGTTAAAGACGAAAGACGTAAGACGAGAAGTATCGAAACGACGACCGAATACAAAAGACGAACGACGATATAACTAAAGACGCTCCAGACGGACATTATACGAGACGAGACTCTTACTCTGATGGGCCAGTTCAACGATTTTTCAACGTATTTCCAACCGTTGATATCCCGTTGAGCAATCATTGGTCGTCAACGGATGAAGTACGTTGAAGATCAGTTGATTTGTTTCAAATCCAATACTCTTTTCCAACGACTTTTTCATTGGAAACCTGTTGGTAGCGTTATAAACACGTTGAAGGTGCGTTGGAAGCGCGTCGGAGGTGCGTTGGACACGCGTTGGTACCGGCTCGGTGGCCGGTATATCGTTGGAAACCTGTTGGAAGCGTTGAAAACACGTTGAAGGTGCGTTGGAAGCGCGTTGGTACCGGCTCCGTGGCCGGTATATCGTTGGAAACGCGTTGGAAACCTGTTGGGAGAGTTGGCAATGCGTTGGAGGTGCGTTGAAAACGCGTTGGAATCCTGTTGGGAGCGTTGGCAATGCATTGGAGGTTCGTTGGAAACGCGTTGGAACACTGTTGGGAGCGCTGGCAATGCATTGGAGGTTCGTTGGAAACGCGTTGGAGGTGCGTTGAAAACGCGTTGAAGGTGCGTTGGAAACGCGTTGCAGGTGTGTTGAAAACGCGTTGGAATCCTGTTGGGAGCGTTGGCAACAGATTTCCAACGCGCTGTCAACGACGGGCCAACGCGGTAACTAATATTAGTGAGCCAACAGATCCCCAACGCTCGCCCAATGCGGCGATAGTTGTCCTCCAACGCGCTGTCAAGGACGAGCCAACGCGGTATCTAATATTAGTGAGCCAACAGATTCCCAACGCTTTCCCAATGCGCCGATAGTTGTCCTCCAACGCGCTGTCAACGACGGGCCAACGCGGTATCTAATATTAGTGAGTCAACAGATTTCCAACGCTCGCCCAATGCGGCGATAGTTGTCCTCCAACGCGCTGTCAACGACGAGTCAACGCGGTATCTAATATTAGTGAGCCAACAGAGTCCGAACGCTTGCCCAATGCGCCGATAGTTGTCCTCCAACGCGCTGTCAACGACGGGCCAACGCGGTATCTAATATTAGTGAGCCAACAGATTTCCAACGCTCGCCCAATGCGACGATAGTTGTCTTCCAACGCGCTGTCAACGACGAGCCAACGCGGTATCTAATATTGTAACATGTCCAGACGTCACAGACCAGCGACGTCTGTGATTGGTCGAGCCATGTACATCAGAGACCGAACGAGTTAGCTCGTACTGCGAGCTAACGCTCGTGACGTCAGAGACGTAGTTCAAACGGTATAAAAGCACGCGCTGAGACAGCTCCTCAGCGCACTTGCGGCATAGCCCCAGTCGACTCACAACCAATCTTACGAGCGCATTTAGCGACTCAACCGTCATTATATTAGATATCTTGTATAACTATTCCTATAACTTCACTATTATTTCGAGAATTCTCAATTAAACGATAATACCTAGAAATCAGACAAATTTCAAATACTAGTAAACTAGAAATATCAAAGAACGCGCTACCGGGAGAGCTCATTGTATTTAAATTATATTAAAATCAAATCCACAGAATAGCTGTAGTCACGGATTAAATTAAGACTTTATAAAATATAGATTAATTAATTATTAAGTATTTTTGGTTTTCCATAGGAAATAGATTCTGCTATTGGAACATTGACCTGACATTTTCTTATTTAATTCTGTTTGATTTAAAGCCAAATACAAGCCAAGGTTAGCAGCTTTGAAGACCAACACAAGAGCGTACGACATTAGTCTAACCGACTCGTGTTCGAGGGCCAAGTGTTGTGATTCCGAGTCTGAATCGCAGTCTTGGATAAAGCATCCTGGATCTGCAGTTAATTATTAAAATCGCAATAGCAGGGACCATAGGCTTGGATTGCCACCCTGGTTCTATGGAGGTAGCCTAAACCTTCGGTTTAGATGATATACGGCTTTGGAGGTCATAGCGACGCCTGAGTCCGTTGATTAGCGTAGTTATTGTATAAATAATAAAAATCTGAGTTAGGTGGCTTTTTGTATGGCATTACCATCCTTTTCCCTACCTACCAGTACTGAGGAGTCCGTAAATAAATTAGTGTTTAAAATTAAAGCAATATTAAATACTCTCGAACCCGTAACACCGGTATGTTGACATAACCTGAAGGTTCTCAACATCCCGGAACGTTACAATATTAGTGAGCCAACAGATTCCGAACGCTTGCCCAACTTGCTGATAGTTGTCCTCCAACGCGCTGTCAACGACGGGCCAACGCGGTATCTAATATTAGTGAGTCAACAGATTTCCAACGCTCGCCCAATGCGGCGATAGTTGTCCTCCAACGCGCTGTGAACGACGGGCCAACGCGATATCTAATATTAGTGAGTCAACAGATTTCCAACGCTCGCCCAATGCGGCGATAGTTGTCCTCCAACGCGCTGTCAACGACGGGCCAACGCGGTATCTAATATTAGTGAGTCAACAGATTTCCAACGCTCGCCCAATGCGGCGATAGTTGTTCTCCAACGCGCTGTCAACGACGAGCCAACGCGGTATCTAATATTAGTGAGCCAACAGATTCCCAACGCTTGCCCAACTTGCCGACAGTTGTCCTCTAACGCGCTGTTAAGGTGGTTCTTCCACGAACCGAAATATTGCAGAAGATTCTAATTTTTCACTGCGTTATAGTTAAAGTACCCAATAATATTTCTACAAAGTTTGACAGGGGGTTATCGAGCAAATAAGACAGAAAACTGACCTCAAATTCCCAATATTCAACACATAACCTTATGACAGAATCACATTACGAACGATTTAATGAGATATTTGTTATACGTAAATATTAGAGATCTTTTCCAAAAACGAGTTGTATATAGTATGCATTGTGAGGATTTTATAAATGCCAAGAAAATAGTATGTTATCGGAGTCTGCGACAAAATATTCAGAGTTGAAGTGATGGAATTTCAATTTTATGTGAAGATTTGACGGAATTATAGTCCAGGATTTTTAGACATTCGCTCCGCAAAAAATCCTGATAATTGATTTTTCGATTGGATTATGTCAGAGAGTGTCCCCTAAGTATGAAACCAAGTTTGTGTCGTCCGAAACCGCGAGCGTTAGCCGCTATTTCGAAAAACGCCTTTTTGCAAATATCTCGGAAACGGTGAGTTTTACGTTAAAAATTGTAAGGACCTTTTTTGTAGAAGATCGAATTTCCCATCTTTTTTATTCGAAACTTTTTTCTCTATTGTTAATATTTGCCGAGATATAGTCGATCGAAAAAAAACAATTTTTAGATTTTTTTTCGTATTTCCACAAATTATCGAGATATTTTCCAAAAACAAAAATTTGGATTTTTCAATCGACTGTATCTCGGCAAATATTAACAATAGAGAAAAAAGTTTTAAATAAAAAAGATGGGAAATCAAGATTCGCGGCAGCGAATCGCCGCCAAGTACCCTTCGGCCGGCGAGCGCCAGCTGGGAATCATTTACCCGGGGCAACTACTTATACTTGGTATCATGACGTCATATCTCCCAAACTACTGTATCTTTCTTTATTAAATTTATAGGAGCATAAGTCCCAGTCCCCATGGTCCAGTTAAAAAAACTTGGACGGAATCGGTCAGGCGGTTGCTGAGATATTGACCCCCAAAGTTGATGAAAATTTTAAGATTCTTCTTCTTCGTCTTCTTCTCCCCAATTTTTTCGCAGACACTTTTCTTGCAATCCTTGCAACACCTGTAATTCCCGATCCGATGCACAGATCAACATGAGATTTGAAAGGGAGATTATCTCCATCATAATCTCGACCCCTATTGATTTTGAAAAGAATCGTACGACGTAATACAAAGATATACCCCAAATAATTTACGAGATGATGGATGACGTCACGAGTTTCGATTTTCGATTAATAAAAAATCGATATGAAATATATTATATATATATATATAATAATATATATTATTATATCATTTTATTATTATTATTATTATTATTATTATTATTATTATTATTATTATTATTATTATTATTATTATTATTATTATTATTATTATTATTATTATTATTATTATTATTATTATTATTATTATTATTATTATTATTATTATTATTATTATTATTATTATTATTATTATTATTATCATTATTATCATTATTATCATTATTATCATTATTATCATTATTATCATTATTATCATTATTATCATTATTATCATTATTATCATTATTATCATTATTATCATTATTATCATTATTATCATTATTATCATGATTATCATTATTATCATTATCATCATTATCATCATTATCATCATTATCATCATTATCATCATTATCATCATTATCATCATTATCATCATTATCATCATTATCATCATTATCATCATTATCATCATTATCATCATTATCATCATTATCATCATTATCATCATTATCATCATTATCATCATTATCATCATTATCATCATTATCATCATTATCATCATTATCATCATTATCATCATTATCATCATTATCATCATTATCATCATTATCATCATTATCATCATTATCATCATTATCATCATTATCATCATTATCATCATTATTATCATTATTATCATTATTATCATTATTATCATTATTATCATTATTATCATTATTATCATTATTATCATTATTATCATTATTATCATTATTATCATTATTATCATTATTATTATTATTATTATTATTATTATTATTTTTTTGTATTTTTTTTATTTATTTATTTTTTTTTTCGTTATCGTTATCGTCATCATCATCGTCATCGTCATCGCCATCGTCATCGCCGTCGTCGTCGTCATCGTCATCGTCATCGTCATTATATCATCGTCATCGTCATATCACACTCATCATCATCAGATCATCATGATATCATCGTATCATCATATCATCATATCATCATATCATCATATCATCATATCATCATATCATCATATCATCATATCATAATATCATAATATCATCCTATCATCATATCATCATATCGTCATATTATCATATCATCATATCATCATATCATCATCATATCATCATCATCATCCTCATATTATCGTCATCGTCATCGTCATCGTCATTGTTATCGTTATTATTATTATTATTATTATTATTAATATTATTATTATTATTATTATCTGGTGCATTGATTCAAATAGGCTAATGAGCCGTGGAACCTTCGGTGCTGCTGCAAGCTTTACGACGATATTATTCGGAGTCAATAATTTTGACTCCAGTAGTTAGCTGAAGAACTTCCAGCATGAAGAACTAATTTAGAAAAATTTATTGTATAGGAAAAGTAACAGAGCATATTCGAATTGTAGTCCGTTGATGCATTTGATCTTTTTATTAAATCATTAACAAAAATTTTTGAAACCATTAAATAAAAATAAAAATACAAAAATTGGGACTTGCAATTCAAATTAAAATTCGCTGCTTATTTCAAAACACTATTCCGAATGAATCCTCAACTTTGCTGCTTATTTTGAAACCCTAATTTAAATGAGTTCAGTTCTGCGGATAATTGTTTGGGTGTAAGGCATCCCTTGGTGATAAGTGCGTGTGTTCCAGAAGACTATTTAATGGTAGAGTGATCAATAAAAGCTCAGAGATCTCATCGAACTAACGTGAATGAGTGAAATCAATAAAACTAAACAAAAAGTTATAATTTAATCGCTTAACTCACAGTCTTATGAATTTGATATTGCAAACGTTTTTGAAATTACCAGACACAGATAAATATGTATTGATAATTAGACTTGTTTTATCAAATGATTAAACATCAGTTACACTACATGATACTACTTATTGTACTTACATATTATATATATATAGGTATATGTACAATAAATACAATAAGTAGTATCATGTATAGTAAATATCAACCATAAGATAGGTTCTTTTAATTTATAGGTAAACGGTATAGGTGTACAGGCAGGTAGGTCTAAAATAAATATAAAATGATATATGAATTATTATCATAATTTATTGCCATGTATTATTCTAATTATTGAGATTATATGTTTGAAATACAGATCGTGATATTTAATTTATGTTGGTGGATATTTTTTATATAATTGGTATTTTTTTTCCTTTATATATTTACAAACAACTAAAAATGAATAATGATGCTTTTTGTCGATGAACCTCGGCGTTGATTGCCCCTATAATTTCCGCGTTGCCCATGGCCCTGGATTCGGCCTCGCCACTGGCCCTGGTTTTGGCCTCGCCACTGGCCTTGGATTCGGCCTCGCCACTGGCCCTGACTTTGGCCTCGCCACTGGCCCTGGCTTTGGCCTCGCCACTGGCCCTGGCTTTGGCCTCGCCACTGGCCCTGGCTTTGGCCTCGCCACTGGCCCTGGCTTTGGCCTCGCCACTGGCCCTGGCCTCGCTCTTGCACCTGGACTTGGCCTCGCTCTCGTACCTGGCTCTGGCCTCGCACTTGCACCTGGCCCTGGAATACGCCTTGCCCCTGGCTCCGGCCTCGCTCTCGCACCTGGCTCCGGCCTCGCTCTCGCACCTGGCTCCGGCCTCGCACTTGGACCTGGCCCTGGAATACCCCTTGCCCCTGGTTTTGACCTCGCTCTTGCACCTGGCTCCGGCCTCGCACTTGGACCTGGCCCTGGAATACGCCTTGCCCCTGGTTTTGGCCTCGCTCTCGCACCTCGCTCCGGCCTCGCACTTGGACCTGGCCCTGGAATACACCTTGCTCCTGGTTTTGGCCACGGCCTTGGAAGCCTTCGCCCTTAGCTGCCTTGATGTCATTAAGGGCCTTTGTCACTATCGCCATCTGTGAAAAAATGAAGTTTATGAGAAATAGTTGAGTATTAGAGGCTATACATTCATTTCAAGGTATAACAATGGCACAGCAGCATGTTTTCTGTTAAATAATCATACTACATAATAAAAATACACATGGACAAGCTGTAGTTTCACTGTACTCGTTGAAATTATGAAAATTCAGATAATCGAATGAAAAAATTACACGTACCACCTCCGCACGTTGCATTGGAGCATCCTGCCCTCGTTGATTACTATCCTCGTCATTATTAAGCTGCTGCTCCATTTGCTCGTCAGGAGGATTAGTGTTCACCACAACTTCAGCAGTATGAACATCAAGATTATTTTCTGCAATTCATAGAAAATACGTTTTGATAGAATGGGATTAATTAGTCAAAGATCGAAGTAGAAAGTTACGAATGAATTTTGAAATAAAATGAAAAGAAGCTCATGAATTGAATTGAGTCGAAAGTGGAGTAATAACTGTTGTCTTAACGAGTAAGCTTCATTTAATGACTATTTTGAACAATTTATTGCATCAATTAATTAAATATATGGACAGACTGAATTTATATTATATTGAGACCCGGACAGAACCTTTTTTTTTTTTTTAATTTTTTTTTTATTTACCTCCGGAATATTAGTGGTTTTTGTTATCCAGTCGGTTATATATATACAGAGATGTTCTGTGGAAATCGGTCAGTCTAATGGAGGCGCACTTACTTTTTTTTCGTCAATGACAACGCTGTCAAAGCGATCTACTGATTTTTCATATGCCTATGACTGATACCTTCAGTCGACTTAGCGGACGCTGTCACGTCGTAGGTTATGAACTGTCATATTAGAATAATGTTTAATTGAATTATTATTAATAATAATAATTAATAATAATTATTAATAATTATTAATATTAATAATTATCAATATCAATAATTATTAATACTTATTATTAATAATATTAGGTTTAATTCTTATTAATAATAATTAACAATATTATTAGGTTATAAATAATTGTCTTGGTGAAATTGACACATCTGGTAGTCATAAATTTAATAAGTCAATAGCACAGGATATCTATTCGTTACGAACTCATTTCAGGTGTGAATTCCTGTTTATTTACCACATTAATTGCAATCGAGCATTTCTTCGGTGACTGACTGACCCGTTGCATCTCTTCGACAAGTAGGGTTACGAACATAGCGAGGTGAATATCTTCATCGAGCATACAATATTGTGTAATTAAATTGTGATATCGTTCCTAATACAACGGTTATCTATTTCTGATTGCAGATTTCAATTTCTGTTTATTTCAAACATTATTAGGTTATCAATAACTGTCTTGGTGAAATTCACACGTCTGGTAGTAATAAAGTTAATAAGGCAATAGCATACGATATTGATTCTTTATAAATTCGTTCCAGGTGTGAATTTCTCTTTATTTGCTGATAAGTACGAAAACAGTCCTGCATAAGTGATGTGTTGGTCCATCAATGCGTGTTCCAGTTTCATCGAGTGAAAAATGAATTTAAATTATTGTTCCTATCAGCTTGCTCCTCATCGTCTCACAGAATATTGAGCCACTCTCGACGCTGGCTTTTTCCCGTTTTCTTCGAGTAATCATAGTACTAATATGGGTTGTTTTCTGCGCTCACCTGATGCGTTGCATCTCTTCGACAAGTAGGGTTACGAACATAGTGATGTGGATACCATTCATCGAGCAATATAATATACAATATTGTGTAATAAGTTCATAATACAACAGTATACGATAGTATTTCATAGATAAGTAGTGATAAATTATTATTATTGATTAGTAGTGTTAAATTGATTGCAGATGTCAATATCTGTTTATTTCAAACATTGTTAGATTAAAAATAACTGTCTTGATGAAATTTACACATCTGGTAGTAATAAAGTAAATTTTCTAAAATTCAACACAATTTTATGTTTATTCAGTTATAACAATAAAATTCAATAATTCGTAATACATGTGAAGGAAATAGGAAAAAAAAAAATAACAATTCAATAACGCTGTCGAAGAAAGGGTGAACATGGTTTTGCGAAGAATCCAGGACCACCGCGTCCAGCGATGGATACCGTGCGGAATATTGTAACAACCCATATTAGTACTATGAGTACTCGAAGAAAACGGGAAAAAGCCAGCGTCGAGAGTGGCTAAATATTCTGTGAGACGATGAGGAGCAAGCTGATAGGAACAGTAATTTAAATTCATTTTTCACTCGATGAAACTTGAACACGCATTGATGGACCAACACATCACTTATGCAGGACTGTTTTCGTACTTATCAGCAAATAAAGAGAAATTCACACCTGGAACGAATTTATAAAGAATCAATATCGTATGCTATTGCCTTATTAACTTTATTACTACCAGACGTGTGAATTTCACCAAGACAGTTATTGATAACCTAATAATGTTTGAAATAAACAGAAATTGAAATCTGCAATCAGAAATAGATAATCGTTGTATTAGGAACGATATCACAATTTAATTACACAATATTGTATGCTCGATGAAGATATTCACCTCGCTATGTTCGTAACCCTACTTGTCGAAGAGATGCAACGGGTCAGTCAGTCACCGAAGAAATGCTCGATTGCAATTAATGTGGTAAATAAACAGGAATTCACACCTGAAATGAGTTCGTAACGAATAGATATCCTGTGCTATTGACTTATTAAATTTATGACTACCAGATGTGTCAATTTCACCAAGACAATTATTTATAACCTAATAATATTGTTAATTATTATTAATAAGAATTAAACCTAATATTATTAATAATAAGTATTAATAATTATTGATATTGATAATTATTAATATTAATAATTATTAATAATTATTATTAATAATTATTATTAATTATTATTATTAATAATAATTCAATTAAACATTATTCTAATATGACAGTTCATAACCTACGACGTGACAGCTTCCGCTAAGTCGACTGAAGGTATCAGTCATAGGCAAATGAAAAATCAGTAGATCGCTTTGACAGCGTTGTCATTGACGAAAAAAAAGTAAGTGCGCCTCCATTAGACTGACCGGTTTCCACAGAACATCTCTGTATGAGTTTACTATTATCATTGACATTTGTTTCGTCAATCATCAACAAAAGAATTTACGCAAGGAATTCACTGATAACACGAAACAATTCAACTTCTACATGTAGTGGAATTATTGTTCGGAGTATTTAGTAGTTGTATCAGACGCTAAATGCCGCAACTGAATACATAAATTTATGTATGCATTTTGGCATACAACAGTCGCCGTTTATACACATTCGTATATCACTCCACTTCCATAAATAATCCAATAATTACAATATAATGTTACTGCAAATCTTCAATGGCACAAGTATATTAATATTGTAGATTAAAGAAATATTCGTACTTACGCGACATCTTTCCCGGCTTCCTCGTAGAACAACTTGAACTGAGGCGCAAGCGCATTTCATAATGCGCACACAGAAATTGTCCAGATTCAAAAATTTGTCCAGAAACACAGCCAATAGGAGAATAACATCGAGACGCGGTTTATTAGAAGCGTGATATATAGAGGTTAACTTCACTTGGTTTGAGAAATTCTTGTTCACTTGAAGATATAATACTACGCAGTTAGCCACGTTTATCGAATACATAAAAAAAAAACATCCACAATTATTCGACAAGTAAGAGTTATTGTTGATCGAATTCGATCCTCAAGAAACTCATCAGTATCTTTCGCACAGTTATTTTTAATGATATTATATTATTGTTTGCATACGGATTAATCTCAATTTATGGTAAGCGATCAATTTGATTTCACGATTTATCATAGTGCACAACCGCTTGTGATTGACTTATATTTATTTAGTCATTTGGCATAAGAATTTAGTGTTTCAGTATAGAGCGATTAAAAATAATATGCCAAACTACGAGTATTTGTTAACACTGTGTATCGTTGGCCTATGAGTAATGAATTGATGGAAAATAAAAAACACTGTTAATTTGTACAATTCATATTTTTCATTATTACAGTTCAAGTAGATAATTGAAATGAAATATTGCATTTTGTGAACATTTTTTTTTAAACTTACTGTGTAAAGATAACAGACAGTGTATCAGGCTACAGTGATATCAATCGACAAGCAGCACCCACCCATAAGGTACTACATACATGTGAGTATTACTGAATGAAAAATTTTTGGTTTTATTGAAAAAATAAAACAATTGTACAATTTATAATCAGCAGATACGAGTTTTTTAATTATATATAATTTTGATATTACGGTAAGAGAATGCCGAAAACTAAAAAACTGGGCTACAAACAACGTAGGGAGCGGAACAATGAAGCTAGTCGGTTGTCCAAAATCAATATCAATAATGATGTGGATTGTAATGCGGTCACTCATATAGATATTCTAGATTCACCGGATATAGCAGAGATAAATAAAAATAATATTACCCATGTAACGGTTCAAGATGTGGAACGCAGGATCAGCGCAGAAATCACAAAGTGCATTTCTGATGTACAAAGACAATTGGACGACATGTGTATTAATTCATTCCTCAGGGTTCTCACAAATAATTCAGCTTTCGAACCACAAGATCTGTTGCTTTACCAGGGTATAGATTGGTATCGACGGGTGGAAAGTAATAACAGAGATATACAGATACTCTATGGGGGACAAATCGGAAGAGATGAAATAGGTCATTGGACCTGTATATATTACGATGGGTCAGTAGTACATGTTTATGATACTTTGCATTACCCCTTATTACCATTGCATCATCAAATATTGGAAAGACTCTACAGCAGTTTTACAATAGTATATGAAGATGTACAAATACAGCCGGACGCTGTATCATGCGGAGTATTCGCATGTGCTATTGCGACATCTTTGGCACTGGGAATAAACCCGACAACTCAAAAATATTTGGTAGATGAAACGGGAAGTGTAAAATCAGCATACACAATGAGATGCCATTTATTAAAAGTATTGGAACAACAAGTGTTGATTGATTTTCCAACAGTTACACGGGTAGAACAAATAAGGACTTACGCATCGGTTTGTCAAAACGTGTCGCTGCAGAATTCAAAAATGATTCGGGTTGATGAGGTAGGTGACAGAACCGATAGTAAACAGCTAATCCAACAAATTAGCAGTGCAGCAGATAAAGGCACGGACCGGAAAAGAAAATGGTGGGCATGTCATAAAGAAAAAATCAATCAAGAAAGGAACGAAAAATATAGAGTGAAACAGGCAACGCCATATAGAAACTACGAAGATAGTTGTGCTGGGCAATCAGATACAAAAAAAATACTGGAAAAAGATGAATCTGCTACCGATCCAGCAGTTAATAATACTCTACAGCCGACCAAGTTCACTGTCAATGCTGAAACACAAAATGCTCTCCAAAGGGCAAAGTATATAATTCAATCGCAGAAAAAAAAAGCTCTGAAAAAAGCTAAGTACCTTGCCAATCCTGAAATTAAGAAAGCACAGGAAAGAACCCGATACGCCTCAAATCCGGATATCAAAAGAACCAAAGAGAGAGATAAATGGGCTGTAAATTCGGAGGTGAAGAACAATCAAAGGAGAGCAAAATATACTGCCAACCCTGAGGTGAAGAAAATTCAGGAGAAATCAAAGTATGCTGAAAATCCTGAGATAAAAAAAAAAAAAGGAAAAGGCCAAATACACTGAAAATCCTGAGGTGAAAAAAAATCAAGAGAAAGCAAAATACGCTAAGAATCCAGAAATAAAAAGAGAAAAGGAAAAACAAAAATACAGTGCAAATCCAGGTAATAAAAAAGAGATGAATAAAAAATATTACATGAAATGTAATAAAAAGAAAACACAATCTTCAAAATTGGTTATTACAAATAATATTCTGAAGAAATATAGGCGCATGAGCAGGTACAGTAACATAATAAAGTTTTTGGGATCAATAGAAAGGTGTACTTCTATATTAATAACAAAAATAAATCTCCGCTCAGTAGCCAAATCCAGAATCGAAGCTGAGAAACTGATAAAGTGGTGCATTCACGTTAGACAAGGGTTTGTTTCTAATGTAAAGAAAACATTAGCTAATTTCAAACGAAATGCTGAAATATCTTTGATACAAGCATCAGAATCATCAGAGTTGTCAACGAAAACTGCTGCACTCTGCGGTGAATCAAAACATACAGGATCGTCCGAATCTTACTTTGCAGACACTGCATATAACGAATTGACAGTCATTACCAATCCGCTTGTTACAGCAGCAACGGGACAAATCACCAATGTTCTACCCGTGTGTCCAAGCAAGCACGTTCGTAAATCATGGATTTGTTCGGAAATGTGTGTGAAACCCGAATTGAATACGATTGATAGACTGCAAGATCTACTGAAAGTCATAAGCAATTGGACACTATCAAATATTCGGAATAATGTGAAACAAATTAATATTTGCAGTGTCAATAAATCTGGACTAAGACTTGGTCATTTACAAAACTGCTACTTACATCCCATCAGCTGTAAATCAAAACTTTTACCAATACAGATTTTATCTGCTCATTATCCACGGATTAGATATTTTGCAAGACAGATTTACGAACTAATTACATTAATTTCAAAAATAAATGTCTTAGATAATGCCTTGAATCGTGGAGATTTGCAACTCTTGACAAACATATCCATTGAGACAAAAGAAAAAGCTCAAGCCCGTCAACCCTGCTCGGAAGAACTACCATTGGATGAAGATGAGATTATTTCTAATCATCCACAGGCATTCGAGGCGTTAACTAAACGTTCGATGGACGCACCACGTTTGGCTTGTATGTCTTGCGAAAAACTGTGTTGTCGAAGAGACGTGGGTGAAATTCAAAAACTAAGAAAACCACTCTCAGGTTCTCATTGGTCAGAGTTGAAACAATACATTGATTCTACTCACAATGATACTGGCTTCATTTGCCATTATTGTTTAGATAAGTTTCGCCAGGGTAGACTGCCGCCCACCTGTGTATTAAATCAACTGGCGGTAAAAGAAAAGCCAGTCGTTCTATCGAAGCTCAATGATTATGAAAAAATCTTAATCCAGAGAGCGAAGGCTTTTCAGACAGTTCAAAGGATGGGAACTGTATCTAAAAAAAAGAACTTGCCGCGCAGCCACAAAATACAAAAAGTAAAAGGTCGAACTTTTCATTTACCGTTGCCACTGGAAGAAACTTTAAAGAAATTACCCTCACCAGAGGATGCAATAAATCCGAATCACGAACTATCTATATTGGTTTGTGGCATTCCAAATAAATCCAAGATTGTTTGGAGTAAATTGGTAGACGTGAAAATGATTCACGAGGCGTTGACGTGGCTTAAAGCACACAATTCGTTTTATTCACAAATCAGGATACCAGAAAAAGCCGAATTATTATTAGAATCTCTGTCAGACGATGTTGAAGTTCAGATAGCGTCTGAACAAGTAGCCGTAGAAGATCGCACAAGCCTACTGTTAGAGTGCAATGATGAAGAATCAACAAAACGACAAGCAATGTTGACTCAGATCGCTGATCCTGAAGCATATTACGAGCAATTCACGATCTATCCTATCCACGAAGATAGAGAAAACAAAACTGCTACGGCTCTATATCAATTACTCAAGGTTAACGAAGCTCCATTGAGCAACTGGGACAAAAGTCTAGATGTAATGTGCTTCCCTGACTTATATCCTCACGGCATAAATGGTCAGCACCAGGATCGAACGGTGTACCTGCGAGACTATGACTTTATCAAAAGCAGAATAATGTCTAAAGATGCTAGTTTCAGATTAAATCAACAGTATCTTTTCTATCTGTTACACGATTCAAATATCCGCCAGTTGAAGAGTGGTATTTTCCACAAATTAAATATCATCAATCCACGGGAGAAATTGAACGCTGGAAGCTGTTTGGAATTAATGTCCAAAGAGCAACTCGAGAGAAATCTGACCACCATGTTTGGCAGACTACGCAATACTGACCAGTATTGGCGTAAACCAAGAAATGATCTGACTTGTATGGTCCAGAATTATGGTCCAGCAACATGGTTTCTGACCTTGAGTCCCAGCGAATGGATGTGGGAAGACTTAGCAGAATATATACGTCAGATTAATGGCCCAGAAATGGCTCGCATGTCGACGAGCCAGTTGGTAGCTAGCGATCCCGTATCTGTCTCACGATATCTCGACAATAAATTTCAGGCAATGCTTAAGTTCATTACTTCGAGTGATTGTCCAATTGGACTAGTGACTCATTACTTCTGGAGACGAGAATATCAAGGCAGAGGAACGCAACATTTCCATTTGTTAATTTGGATAAAGGATGCTCCTGTCATTGGAGAATCGTCCACAGAAGAAGTCGCAAAATTTATAACAAAGTACGCCACTTGTAGGATGCCTGACAAGAACATATCCCCTACATTATATAGACGAGTAGACACGCATCAAAGACACAGTCACAATGATTACTGTATGCGTAATAAAAAAAATAAACATGGCTACTCCAAAGTGTGTAGATTTGGTTTCCCCAGACCTGTTACCGATGCGATGATTATGAGAGACGTGGCTGTGTCAATAGCTGGTAGAAAACAGCTCAAGTCAAAAAGTAGACTCTACGACTTACCACGATCAACTGAAGAGGCTTACATTAATGACTATAATCCAACTGTACTCACTGCATGGGAGGGAAACATGGACATACAGTTCATTGGTGAAAAGTCAACAATACTCAATTATTACTGCACAAGATATACGACTAAAACAGAATCAAATAATGTTACTGAAATGTTTGATGACATTAACTCAACCAAATCATTGTGCAGTCGACTTTGGAGTGTTGCGTTGCGCAGTTTAAACAATCGAGAATGCGGAGCGCTTGAAGCCGCCGACACATTGTTGGGTATTTCGCTGTATGGAACTGACCCCGATACAACTATCAAATGGTTGGATATAAACCAAGTGAGGAACAGAAAACTAAAACCTTACAAAACTGTTCAAGGACTCGAACCAGAATCGACAGATATTTTCTGGCCATCGCTGATTGATGATCATTATCCAAACAGGCCTGAGCAGTTAGAATCAGTACACTTGTACGAGTTTGCAAAATGGTATGAAGTCACGAAAATTAAGCCAGTAAATAGTAACATAGTAGTGTACGAGCTTGGTGGAGGTTTGTATCTGAAGAAAAGATCACGTGGCTATTTGATAAATCACTATAAGCATAATATAAATGTACAGCCAGAAAAATATTTCTATTCGTTGTTACTGCTTTTCAAACCATGGCGAGACGTTGATGAACTGAAATGCAACTGTGATACCTATGCTCAAGCCTTTGATAAATCAAAAACACAGCTTATGGAAGCTTTACAATATCACGAGCGCATGACGGATATTCAAAAAGGGTTCGATTATATGAAAGAACTAATTGAACAAAAAATGGAAGACCTAACTCGTGGAATGAGCGTACTTAGTCGAGAAAGCGAAGACAACATGGATAATCCATTAGAGTTTCAGCCAGTCGAAGCCAATGTTGCTATGCAAGAGTTCAATCAGGCGAAACAACACCTTGTCGAAGTTGACGTTAATACAATGATAGCTGGACTGAACAGCGATCAAAAGAGAATATTTGATGACGTTACAAGTATGCTGAACTCAGATACAAACAAAGATATTCTGCGATTATTTATCAGCGGTGCTGGTGGGACTGGTAAGAGTTATCTCATAAAAACCATCAGATGCTGGACAAAACAGATACTGGGTAAAACTACAGCTGTCGCAGCACCGACAGGACTGGCAGCTTTCAACATCGACGGGTTAACAATACACAGATTATTCCAATTGCCCGTCGAGCATGGAGGTACTCCAAAATATAAAGAACTGTCTGATCAAGTCCTAAAAATTCTAAGACAAGAATTAAAAGATGTTGTTTTATTTATCATTGATGAAGTGTCGATGATTTCAAATCTCACTTTCACATACATTCATTTGAGATTGTCTGAAATATTTGACACTAATAGTAAAGAAGACGGTTGGTTCGGTGGTAAACATATCATACTTTTAGGTGATTTGTTGCAGTTGCCTCCTGTAAACGACCACTCAGCCTTTGTAAAATTATCAAAGGACAAAGTACAAAAATGTATAGGCTCTGTGGGAATGATTAACTTATGGTCCCATTTATTTGGATATGATGAGTTAACAACAAATATGCGACAGCGGAACGACTCATCGTATCAAGAAATATTGACACGAGTCCGCTTTGGTATAGCATCCAGCGAAGACATAAATATTTTACAATCTAGAAAATTAAAATTTGTAAATGAAACTGTAAGTGGTAGACTTGAAGAACTTTGTGGCTATATTAATAAATTGCCAGTAGATACAGTCTGCTTATTCTCAACCAGGAATCAATGTGAAATTTTAAATACAGCAATGCTCGCAAAAATTCCAGGAAATGAAATAGAACTCAATGCAGAGGATACAGTTGATTGTGTACCATATTTGAAGAAGAAAATATTCAAACTCTTGAACAAAGAAAACGAAGACAGCTCTCGCACTGCTGGCCTCGCAAAGACGATCATAATCAAAGTTGGAGCCAAGATCATGGTCAGGAGAAACATTGATATAACCGGAGGTCTTGTCAATGGCTCGATAGGTCATGTGACCTCGATTTCGAAAGACATATTCGACCCAAGTAAAGTACAATCATTGACAATTGCTCTGTCATCGGGAAAGGAGTATACCATCGAAAGAGTTTCGACAAAGTTCGAAGTGATGGATGGAGCATTTATTTTCAGGAAACAATTTCCCTTGTCCCTTAGTTATGGAATCACAATACACAAAAGTCAAGGACTGAGTTTGACAAGTGTTGTTATGGACATCGGCAATAGCATATTTACATCCGGACAAGCCTACGTCGCTTTGTCGAGAGTCACATCACTTGAAGGATTACATGTGATCAATTTAGATCCAAATTCTATCAAAGTCCAAGAATCTGCACTAGTTGAGTACAATCGATTGAGAGAATGTGACGGGAGGAAATGCTCCTTGCAATCTTTTCAGTCAAAACGACGGTTTAGTCAAATTGTAGGATTGGACAAAAATGCGCTCCTCGTCATCAGAATCTTCATAAGATGTTTATTGACTATCTTATGGATATTAATGAGTCAAGGATAAGATGAGAAAAATGGAATCTGTCTTCGTTGTATAATTCTAGAAGTTTGCTGACTTGACCTTTGAATAATCCTGAATTGTTGCCAACGACTTCGACTCTTCCTTTGCCGAGAATCTTCGCAAGGGTGAAGACGGAACCAAGCCCCTTGGAGAGATAGAGGATTGTGAAGATGTTCTGAAGTATTCCGATATCACCGGTGAAAACAACAAAACGGAATGATGTACACGATTCGACTCGTAGGAAAAACGTGCACTGCTGATTAATCGGAGAGAATCTTGGGTTGTTGAGGAATTAATTTATAAGCAGCGATTCGGAAATTAACAACTCCAATAAAAACACGTCCGATTGATTCCAATATTTATTAACGAGTGATCAAAACAAACAAACACATCATTCAAACAAAAGGGTATAAAACAGTTGCCTTAATTAACTAGACGCATGCGCTGAGTTTATATATTATCATGGCACATACGTTGGTAGTTTAAACATATGAAAATAAAAAGAAAAGACGGCCCGAAGTACCTGTTCTTCTCAGTGCCCCCCTACATCAAGAAAGCCTTTTAAACGGTGTATGCTTGATGTATTACATAGGGCCGTAAATAAATAACATTAATAGTATTTTTCCTCTCACCATCTAAACTTTCGAGTTCATAAGCATTATCTAACTTGATACTCTTGATACGATAGGGTCCTTCGTAAATGAGAAATAATTTTTTTATCTTTTTGTCCTTCGCTGAAGATAATTTATGTACCTTCATTAACACTAAGTCACCTATCTCGTAATTCCTTTTTTTACCATGTTTTTCGTCAATTTTTTTATTCCTCTGCTCTGAAACTAATCTATTATGTTCCCTCGCTTTTTCTAATTTTGTATCAATAGAGATTTTAATAGGGTTTTCTGGGAAAATTACACCCCGATCAACCTCATCGCACTCATGAAGACCATCCCACAATTCGTTTGGACAGAAACCTGTCGCCGAATGTACCGTGGCGTTTATTGTTAATTCAGTTGGTTTAGCCCACTTCACCCAATTGGTGTGCTTATTATGACAGTAAGCTCTAAAAACTCTTCCAATCTCCTTCATAACCCGTTCTACCGGATTCGACTGAGGGTGATAAATTGATGTCAAGCTCATCTTAACCTTATGTTCGTTAAGAAAGTCTGTCCATTTTTCTGAAATGAACTGCCCTCCATGATCTGTAAGAAACTGTTTAGGCTTTCCAACCTCATTGAAAAACCTTTGTTCCGTCTGTTGTATTAGAGTCTCTGTCTTCATCGTTTTAACAGGATACAACTTTACTAATCGTGTACATAGATCCATGAAAACAATTATATATTGAAAACCAAATCTTCCTGTAGGAAGAGGTCCAAAATAATCTATGGCTACCATATCTAACGGATCCTTGACAAGAATTGATTTAGCTTTGCCTGCCTTATCTTGTTGGAAGAATTTGCTCTTTTGACATAGGTCACAAGCACTAACTAAAGCCCTTACTTTGATATCCATAGATGGAAAATAGAACCTTGTTTTGATAAAAGCTAAAACCTTATTCGAGCCGAAATGTAAGATTTTTCTGTGAACTTGTATGATCAATTCATTTTCAAATTCTGAAGGAACATAAAGAACCCAGTGTTCGTTAACGAAAAGAAAATGCAATTCGTTCATCTTTTCTCGCCTAAAAGAACGAAGACGGGCTTCTGACTCAAACTTTTCCAGTATATTTGGTTGATTTTGTTTATGATAAATCTTAATTCGCGAAATAACTCGTCCATAGGCTTGTTTACCATCTTCATTTTCTATCACAGATACTTGGAATGTCTTGTAAGAGTTCATTGTTTCCTGAAGGGACTTATCGGATTCGGTTCGAATTTCAGGATATCGGGATAAAACATCAGCTACTACATTTACCTTACCCGGTATATATTCTATTTTGAAATTAAATTGTTGCAGGAATAATGCCCACCGGGTTAAACGACAATTTGTCAGTCTACAAGTCTGTAAGAATTCTAATGCCTTATGATCTGTTCGAATGATAAAATTGGCTCCCAATAGATAGATACGCCATTTAGTGAGAGCGTTTAGGATTGCCAAGGCTTCCTTTTCTGTAACTGTATAATTGAGTTCTGCACCCCGCAAAGTTCTGCTGGTATAGGCAATAATTTGTTGATTTCCCTTATCATCCAATTGATAAAGTTTAGCCCCTAGACCATGACCGGAAGCATCACACTCTAAAAAGTAATCTCGATTAGTATTTGGATGATTAAGTCGACCACTCTGATACAAAGCTTCTTTGATTTGTTCAAATGCTAACTGTTTTTCGCCATCCCAAGAAAACTTTGTTTCTTTTTTTAATAGTTCCTGTAATGGTAAAACTATATTTGTGAAGTTCGGAATAAATCGCCTTTCCCAATTGCAGAGACCCAAAAAGGCTTGTAACTGTTTACGATTTGATGGAACAGGAAAAGATTTAATGTTATTTAAGGTTTTTGGTTGTATAGAAGTGCCTTCTCTATCTATTTTATGCCCAAGAAAATCTAATTCCTGTTGACCAAAACTTGACTTTTTAAGTTTGACTGTCATATTAGCAGACTTCAACCTTTGTAAGATAACATTAATATGTTCCAAATGTAATGCCCAAGTGGTTGAAGCAATCAAAATATCGTCAATATAATTGATGCAAAAAGATTTCACATCTTTACCCAGAATTATATCCATTGCTCGCGAAAAAGAAGCCACCGCGGTACACAGACCAAAAGGTAGCCTAGTAAAAACGTAACTTCGGTTATTATAAATAAAACCGGTATACTGTTGAGATTCTGTTGCTAGAGGTATTTGCCAATAGGCACTAGACAAATCCAAAGTTGTAAAAAATCTAGCCTCACCCAAATTAATTGAAATCTCTTCTAGATTAGGTGGTTTTTCAAAATCTTTGATCATACGAGAATTAAGAAATCGCGCATCCATACACAACCTAATCTCCCCGGTAGGTTTAACAACTGTAACAAGTGGATTAATATATTGAGTTGCACGTCTTTCAATAATACCCAGTTCTTCCATTTCTTCTATCTGTTTATCGGTACTTTCACGATGTTTAAAAGGAATTGGGTATTGTCTTTTATAAAAAGGAGTCGTATCATTAAGCTCAATTATATGTTCATAAACATTGGTTAGTCCAGGTTGATCTTTGAAAACTTGTTTATTCCGATTGATCCATAATTCTAATTCTAATAACTGAGGATCAGATAAGTGAGTATACTTATCCACGTTATCTAATAATAAAACTAACATTTGTTTTTCTTCTGATGATTTGACAACACATTGACCCTCCGAGTTGTATGCACATAAAGGAATTCGTTTACCCTGGATGACAATGACCGAATTGGAAAAGTCCACCTGAATCTGATTTTCAGTCATCCAATCCGTACCAAGAATCAAAGGTTTGATCAACTTTGGAATAACCAAGAAAATTGCTGAACAATCAATTGAATTCAATTTAAACTCTAGTCTAACTTGTTTTGAGATCAATTTTGTTTTGTTCCCAATAGCCCCTTGAATAGTTATACTCGTCATTGGAAGAATCTCGTAAGAAATATTATTGTCCTTCAAAGTTTTAAAACAGTCTTCAGAAATACAAGAGATTTCCGCTCCCGTGTCAAACAGTATATCAAAGGTCATGTCCTCTATTCTAGCTGTGACTGTTGGTCTAATGAGCAAATAATTTGCTATTGTCGAGTTCTTTTCTTCTAATAAATCGTTTCCTGTTCCAAAAATTGACAATAATTTTCTTCCTCCTACTGGAACTCGTAGGGAGGAAGGAACTAGTTTTCCTGCTCATTGACAGATGAAACTGGGTCTAAGATTTCTATTACATTGTCAGCCGGCTCTACGTCATTATCATCCGATTGTACCTGTGTTTCAACGATTTGAATCCGACGTGCTGGATTGTCTACTTGCCGAGTACTTATCTTAGCCGAAGATTGACGATTTTGGTTATTGAAACCAGATGTTGGTCTATTTGACGCATTGTTATTAACCGGAATAGTACTCGATGACTGACTTGTTTCAAAATTTCTAGAATTTCTATTTTGTGTATATTCTATCTGGTCTGCTTTTTGATTATTGTTTTTGAAGTCCCTAAGCTGCGCTCGACGAGTTAATAAGGCTTCTATTTTTTCCAAACCTTCAACTAATTTATCGATAGTATGATATGTCCTCCCAGCAAGGAAAGCTGCGACATCGTAATTTCTGTCAAAATGTTCTATTAACATGCTAACCAATTCCCTCTCTTCTATTCCAGGATCCAAATATCGAGCCTGGCCTATCATTTTATATACATATTTGACCCTATTATCACCCTCAGTCGAGTTATATTTGCCGGTGAAGAGGTACTTACGCACTTTGAACTGCGTTTCTTTACTCCAAAAACGGTTCCTGAAGGAGACTTTGAATTCAGAGAAAGAAGAAAAACTTCCTGAACTGAACCAGATTTCAGCTTCACCCACCAAACGCTGACGCACGATATTAAGACGAGCAACATCATTTCTAAGATGCCAGTGATTTTCAGCCTCCATGAGTTCGATAAAGCGAAGAGGGTGCATCTTCTTGGTATCACATTCATATTGTGGTAAGGACTCTCGGTCAGGATTAGGAATAGGTCGTTGATAGTTTTCTGGTGGTCTAAGAAAAGGAACTTCGGAAGAATTATTAACTGTTACAAAATCATCTCTATTCATTATCCTTCCTCGTAAATTTAAGAAATGTAAGAAATCATTGAACAGTTGTTCGTTACTTCCGGAATTTAAAGTCATTTGATCTACTTGAGACCCTTCTTTTTTGTTTTTGAGTGATTCTTCTGATAATTTTTCTTTCGAGGAAGAAGGAATATTAGAAGAATCCGTAGGATTCATAGGATTCGATTTGTCAGTCGACATAGTTGGATATTTAGTAGATCTAGTGTTGACCATTAATTTTTTTTTAAATAAAAAAGAAAGATGCTACTATGAATACAGAAAAATGAAAAGAAACTTATTTTCAACAAGACTCCCCTGTCAGTTGGAGAAGAACTGGAACAAGTCTCAACTGCAACGAAAAACCTCTGTCTTCCAAAGAGAAGAAGGTGAAGATCTGGTAGTTGGAAGATGAGATCCGTGTAGAAATGATAGAGAAGAACTTCCTGGAGACGTGAAGTTCAAGAGGAAGCAGCTTGACACTCCGAAATTAAAGATGAGTAGGTGCTGAATATCACAGCCCCCCAAGACGTTTGTTTTATGTAGAACTTCTTTTTTTCTTGTTTTTTTTGAAAGGGTTGTCTTGGATTCTCACTCGTCGTTTGTTTCAACAAGCCTTCTTCTTGATGTTTAATAAAATTCAAAATGGTCGTCGTTTTCGGTAATCGACGTCCAAAATGTCGATGATGAAATAATGACAATTCTCAGTCTAAATTTTCCGTATTCCGAGATTGTTGAGGAACTTAAAATTCAGATGTATATTTCTCAGGTGATATCCTTGTCCTGTCACGGTCGCCAAAAATCTGTGACGGGAGGAAATGCTCCTTGCAATCTTTTCAGTCAAAACGACGGTTTAGTCAAATTGTAGGATTGGACAAAAATGCGCTCCTCGTCATCAGAATCTTCATAAGATGTTTATTGACTATCTTATGGATATTAATGAGTCAAGGATAAGATGAGAAAAATGGAATCTGTCTTCGTTGTATAATTCTAGAAGTTTGCTGACTTGACCTTTGAATAATCCTGAATTGTTGCCAACGACTTCGGCTCTTCCTTTGCCGAGAATCTTCGCAAGGGTGAAGACGGAACCAAGCCCCTTGGAGAGATAGAGGATTGTGAAGATGTTCTGAAGTATTCCGATATCACCGGTGAAAACAACAAAACGGAATGATGTACACCATTCGACTCGTAGGAAAAACGTGCACTGCTGATTAATCGGAGAGAATCTTGGGTTGTTGAGGAATTAATTTATAAGCAGCGATTCGGAAATTAACAACTCCAATAAAAACACGTCCGATTGATTCCAATATTTATTAACGAGTGATCAAAACAAACAAACACATCATTCAAACAAAAGGGTATAAAACAGTTGCCTTAATTAACTAGACGCATGCGCTGAGTTTATATATTATCATGGCACATACGTTGGTAGTTTAAACATATGAAAATAAAAAGAAAAGACGGCCCGAAGTACCTGTTCTTCTCAAGAACTGTTCAGACCTGAATTACCTGTAATCGACATCTTGCGCGTACAAAAATTAAAAGTTAAAGACACAATGTGGTCGATTCCCAAGCATGTCCTTAATGCACAGGCTAACATAGAGAGCGGCATACCCCATTGCAATACAATGAATGTTGTCGGCATGGAAAATGGGGACAACGTTTCTTGTTATGCCAATGCAACTGTTCAGTGTTTATTTCACTGTGAGATTATTATGCGAGAGCTTAGTAAACGAAAGCACAATGATCCTTTGGAGTTATTATCTCATTCCTATCTTACGGAGAGCACAAAACTGAATTCGCTCAGTATTCGCGAATTGGCTGGCGACCAATTCAAAACACAGACACAACAGGATGCAGCAGAATTTTTAACGGCACTATGTGTAAAATCTGATGTAACGCGTGATGCTATTGAACATCAATTGATCACAACTACTCGGTGTAGTGATTGTGGTCTCACATCAGAGAGCCAGCAACCGAATTATATAGTACCAATTCCAGTTGAAATGAATTGCAATCAAAAGTATCCAAGCAATCTCCAAGATCTGATTAAATCATTCTCACGATGGACAAAAATTGACAGCATATGTGAAAATTGTCACAACCGAAATAGATTACAAAATATTACTATTGCTTCGATAAAACACATTCTTGTCCTACAGTTACTGCTTTTCTCTTATAAAAATGATAAGGCAACAAAAATTTGCAATTTCAAAATTAATGGTATTCCTACATCAAAAGTAGTACTCGATGGTAACAAATATCAAGTCAATAGTGCAATATTTCACCACGGTGAAAATTTAGAAAGTGGTCATTATACCGTTATGTTGAAAGATAAAGTGCATAATTGGTTGAGTGTTAATGACATGCAAGTGCGCAAAATGATTTGGCCACGAGGAGCTAAAGCTGCTTACATGTTCATATTGAACAGAATATAGCAATAATAATAATAATAATAACAATACTAATAATACTAATAATACTAATAATAATAATAATAATAATAATAATAATAATAATAATAATAATAATAATAATAACAAGCCTCAATATAAACAGTATTGCTTGTTCAAATTTCATATGGTATCACCGAGCGAACAAACAAAATTATCAGTCAGTATAGTACCAATGATCATAATAATCTTTATTATTGCATTATATACAATTAGATTACATCCTGCAGTTCAACAGGACAGCAAGGGATACTAAAATATATTATTATTTGGTCGTTTTAATTAATTCACTTCACGGTTGAAGTAAAAAAAAAGAACGTGGTATAAAATTGAAAAATAAAATAATTAATTGAAATAAACTACAGATAAAACATATACTATGGTTCTGTTTGAAAAGCCCTATAAAATAAATATACTATCGCCATCTATAGTTTTTTTTTTCTACACCTTTGAATGGGTGTGATCGAGAGTTGGGTGCAATATGGCGCGTTCGATGAATCGATCTCCCTGCACGCACTAGGTATAATATATAGCAGCGCCATCCGTGGCCCCAAGCATAAACTATTTTTGTAACTAGATCTTGAGATCGTCAGGGAAACCCCCGCTTTTGTTACTTGATAAACAAACTTCTATGGCGAAGCATCTTCATCGAATATCTGTCATCAATATCAAAGATACGTTTTCCAAAATAAGGAGATTCTCATTCTCACACATAGAAATATGTGCCGGCCTGTAGGGCAATGTTATCAATCTCACTCATAGATATATGTGTGTTCCTGAAGGGCAAGTTTATCAGTCTCACTCACAGGAGTTCAATGTGCGTCTCTCTCGTTCTCTTGTAAAGTCTCATTGGTTGTGTCTCTCTCTCTATCTCGGCTTACAAGTGAACAATGAACTCCATGGATGATCAACTCTCATTCTCACCTATCGAATGTTGTGTGGGCCTAAAGGCGGAGTTATCAATATCGATCAAGACTAGCATCTGTCTCCAATCATTCTCACATATATAACTATGTAGGCCTTAAAGGTACAGGTTTGTATCATTCTGGGAATGCCAATTCTCTCTCTAACAACTGAGAAGAGAATAACTAACTCCATGAATTAACATTAACTCAATTTTAACTCACTGTGAACAAAACGAATCCATTCTTTAATTGTCTGACAAAATTAAGCAAATATTGATAACGAGTGATAAATTTGTCCTCATTATTCATTGTTGTTTTCCCTACTCTCAAAACCAGATCGAAGTGCAGCATCATATCAAACAGGTTCCAATATACATATATAGCAATATTTATTATTATTATTGATAGAAGGTATCAGCCGATACACTCAGTGAAATCAATACTGTTAAATCATTAACTGTGTGACTTTTTGTCACCTGGAAGAAATAATTACAGTTTACACTAATTGTCATTTTAGTCAAATTATATTGAATAATATGATGAGAAAAATTAACAGACAATTCGGGAATCAAACCCAGGTCCTTCAATAATGCCTCATTTACAGAATGATTAGTTAATGGATATCACGTACAAGATCTGATATATGAGTAGGCTACACAATAAAGAGTAGCTCGTCACATAAATGTTGGCCACTGACACACGAGGGTTTCACAATAACAATAACATGCATCTAATATAAAAATGCACGATACTTATCTATTTGACATATGTTTCAAATCACAGACTATTATTATTTGTTCACAATCTGTAAGATATAATAATTGCAAACTCATAATTGGTCATCAGTGAGAGAACAGAGTGTACCGTTCCGGTTGATAGTTGTATTACAGAATGACCTGTCAGAACAAACTTTATATATTATGTGTAGTACAGTGAAAAGTAGGATCATTGACTCAACTATATATTTGTGGAAAAAATCTAAAAATAATACATTTCATTGGCAGAAATAGACCACCAGTTGATACGCATTCCTAAATCTCAGTTCCTATAATTAACAGCTTGCTTGAAATTGACTTTATTTTGATAGCCACAAATTAAGTCGAATCACATATGTTGAGTCAACTGTTCCCTATTCTCCATGTACTACTGTGTGTACAGTGACTAAATACAAAAGTGCCCTTACCATCACCTGAAAATCAGAATTCTCACTATACAGCTATCGTTATTTGATAAAATTGGCTGTTTTCACAGTTACTTTTCACAATCAATGAAGTACAAGCTGGGCTCTATTGTATTTGGTTATCCACCACATAAAAAAGAATTTGCAATTTATTATACTCTTACACACCCAGCCTGAAGCCTACTTAACATTTATGAAAATGGTGACGCATACGGATTGCGTGGGTTGATTAAGTATCCCAAATAGGTGAAAAATCTACCGAAACGAAAATCCCAGCTGATCCTTTTTTTGAGTTATGAGTAATTGAAAAAAAAAAATTTGACAGCACGATAAAAAAAAAATTATACATAAATATATTAGGGTGCCTCGTTTCTGTCGAACTTTTTTTTTTCGCTCCATCGACGAAATATTGTGGTATGTCCTCAAAAAGGAACCCCCACCAAGTTCGAGCCCTTAATTCCAATCCTAATCTAAATCATCTAAAACATCGATCTAAAACATTTTGAAATGTTGCCATTTGAAAAGCATTCAAATCTTCCGACTTTTTTTTTTCAATTAACCAATCAATTAATGCTCTTTTTTTTAAATTTTTTTTTTTCGACTTTTTTTTTTTCAATTAACCAATCAATTAATGCTCAGCTGCATTTCGTGATATCGCCTTAAAATGGCGATTTCCATGCACGGAATTGATCATTCTTCGCAAGGACCTGGTATGATTTTCGTGGAACTCGAGTTCTTTCACCTGTTTCAACCTCAAAAGTCATTTTTTCAGAATAACTCACATATTTTCGTTGATATTTAAAAAACGGCGTAAAGCTAGAAGAAATATATAAATGACAAATTCACAGGAAATTTGATTTTCTATAAAAAAAAAAAAAAGGCCCTATTGTATCATCGCGTGAGGGACTTGAAAATTCATAAATATTTTGTATTACATTCAAGTCTTCTAAACTATGAGTTCTAGGCGATGAAACAATAGCGCCTTTTGGCGCCGGTTCAGAGTTCCGAATTTTCAATGCTCCGAACGGTAAAATTTCCGAATTTATTCTAAACGATTTCGAAATTTTCAGAAAGACTAAAGTTCAGAAAATTAAAATTTCGAATGGTCGAAATGTAGATAGCTCAAGGCTCCGAAAGTCCGATTCTACGAAAGTCCAAAATTCTGAAAGGTACCGAACGTGTTCTTAACGTGTCGACTAAACGACGCGCGACGGCTTGATGTTCCAGCTTCGGAGCTTTGGCCCAGGGCCGGCTTCAGAGGGTAGGCAAGTGCGGCAATCGCCTCAGGGCGCAATATATTGGGGGCGGCCGCCAGCGGGAGATTTGCAATTTTTTTTTTCTCACTATTTGATCTTCGAGACCGATGAAAATCCATAATATTTCTGCTCCACTCAGATTGCTACTTCACTTTCTATTGTCTTACTATTCTCACCTGTTCAGCGTTACGGTTATCTTGGGTAAACCCGTGAATGGATGGCAGTGCACTTCGGTAGTCATAGACAAACTCGATGTACGCGTCGCCGCGCACGCCGATCCACGTCCGCGCGCGGCTTTCGCGGTTCAAAAATACCTTTATACAAAATTAAAAACACAGTCATCAATCGTGAATTTTCGGAATTTTTCAGAAATGATCATTTTTTTCTTACTTGTCATTTTTGAGGCGTGATTCAAAAAATAAAACTTAAAATGTCAATTCAGAAAAAACAAATCAGATTTTCAAAAAACGATGAAAAACGCTGTGGAAATGACATTTTAAGTTTTATTTTTTGGATTACGCGTCCAAAATGACAAGTGAGAAAAAAATGATTGTCAATCTTGAAAAATTCAGAAAATTTCCAATCGACAACTGTGTTTTCAATTTTGTTTTGAGGCATTTTTGAACCGCGAACGCCTTTTTGATGCGCGACTAGACGTTTTATTCTTATTCTCCGGCCCGGGTATTTTCTCCATGAATTTCTTTCTTTTGGATTGAAGAAGAAGGATTCAGGTATCCAAAAAAAATGATCTCAATGAATTTCGCTGAGTCCCGCGGAAACGACAGCGAAATTAAAAAAAAAAGAAAAGAAAAAAAAAAAAAAATACGAGAAAAAATTGAAAGAATTTTTTGTTTCGAAAATGAAATTTTTTGTATGAAAGCGGTCTCCTTTACGAACAAAATAATTTCAGGATCAATCCGCTTCGATGAATACTTTCGGAGATATGGTTTTCCAAACACAGCAGCGCACAGCAGTGCAACAGTGGTTTACAAAAATTCACATAGCTCTAACTCCACCATTTTTAAAAAAATTTCAAAATCCTTGAAGCAGTATTTTTTATTTCCATAGTGCTAAAGATTGTGAATGGCGCAAAGATCCGTGACTTGACGGTTTTTTTTTTTTTGAGTGAAGTGACGCGGATCCGCTCATATAGGTATTGATTAGGGAACATATGTTTATATTATTTCTCACACCCTTCGAAATACCCAACTAGTATGTTAAAAAATGTGAGCTTGAATATATCCAGAGGGGCGGCGTTCGCGGACTTTGCCTGGGGCAGTTAAATATCTGAAGCCGGCACTGCTTTGGCCTTTCGGATCTTAAGCTTTCGGAGTTTTGACCTTTCGGATCTACCTACATAGCTTTCGGAATTTTGAACCTTCGGTATGGCGATTCGGAATACCGATTGCGAAATACTCTTTCTGAAAACTGTGAGTTCGTTGCATTCAAATCCGGAAATTCGACCGTTCGGAGCTTTGAAAATCCGGAACTTTAAACCGGCCCCATCAACGAAAATATATGTGAGTAATTCTTAAAAAATGACTTTTGGGGTTAAAACAGGTGAAACAACTCGAGTCACACGAAAATCACACCAGGCCCTTACGAAGAATGATCAATTGCCTACATGAAAATCGCCATTTTAAGGCGATATCCCGAAATGCAGCTAAGCATTGGATAATTGAGAAGAAAGTCAGAAGTTTTACTTGTTTTTCAAATGGGAACATTTCAAAACGTTTTAGATCGGTCTTAGGCCGGTATTCATAGACAGTCAGACAGTCTTAAGTCGACTCGGCACACGACTTAAGCATGGTCTCAGCCAATCAGGACCCATATAACGCTATCTTAAGATGGTCTTGAACAAGCAAGTTCTCAAGAACTGACTATGAATACCGGCCTTAGAATTGGAATTGAGGGCTCAAACTTGGTGGGGGTTTCTTTTTGAGGACATACAACAATATTTCGTCGATGGAGCGAAAAAAAAAGAGTTCGCCGGAAACGGAGCACCCTTATATATTTATATATATATTTTTTTTATCGTGTTATCAATTTTTTTTTTTTCAATTACTCATAACTCAAAAAAAGGATCAGCTGGGATTTTCGTTTCGATGGATTCTTTATCCATTAGGCATATTTAATCGACCCACGCAATCCTTGTGCGTCACCATTTTCATAAATGTTAAGTTGGCTTCAGGCTGGGTGTGCTTACATACGATTGTGAATATAAATTCAATATCTTATATATTACATTTCGACTCGTTCGCATTTCCTATTAGAGAAATACTTTTACGTTGAAATACACATTGGATAGTCTTATATATTATTATATAAATATATGTTATATATTTATGTAATTTGACAAATGTTGTCCAGATTCTTTAGTTCATACAAAAATGAATGTGATACATGAACCATATGCAAATTAAAGTATTTTGAATGCAATATAATAGCTTGAAGTATATACATTTACTTCACTCAGTGTGATTTTGGACATATTACCCACGCTTCGTGTGGTTAAAACCCCCATTTTCACACCTCAAGTAAAATTTTATACAATACTCGACGGAAAAACTTCTTCTGATCTCGTGTGATCGCAAAACTCTGCAACCTCACACTCGTCAGAAAAAGTTTTACCGGACACGTATTGTAATGTAATAATATCAATGTGTATGATGTCCATGCAAAGCAACAATATTCGAATAAAAAAGCAGCTATATATATGACATATATATTGTATTTCATGACCACTTAGATAAAACTTTCGGTGCAATAGTTTTAATTTGATGTATTAGAAACTATTGACATAAGGAGGCAACTCAAAAATATCCAATAAAATTTACATGCATGTCAGGCAAAATTGTAATTATAAAATTATTGCATGAAGTAATATCACTGAAATTATCGTTAATATGCATCCATATGTGACAATGATTTACATATGCTGCTGTGCAATACGACAGGATCATTCTGAAATGCAACTATCAACCACGGCGGTACACTCTGATCTCTCACAGTCAGTTTGAATCACGATTCGAACGACAATATTACTGACGAATTATGATCAATCGAATAAGCCGAAAGTTCAAATGTTGCCAGATATAATTGTTTGACAATAATATTATTATGTCAACTTTCATGCATTTCATCAAACTACTGCAACTACGTGTGTCAGTCGATTTTTCCTTTTCATATTTACCTCTTCATGCATAGCCGGGTTATAACATTGTTTTGATATGATGTTTCATATCACTAGATTAGATGAGTTTCACAGCATAGTTCGTTGAAAAATTGATTTTGAGCAATGGATAGCTTGTGTTGGTAAATATATATATATATATATATATATATATATATATATATATATATATATATATATATATATATATATATTGTTACGTTTCGGTTCTTGAGCGATACCACCGGTATCGCGAACCGAGTGTAATTGTGAGTTCTTTGCTCGATTTTAATGTTCTAGACCTTTATATCAATAATTTAATGTTCCCTATTACGGACTTGAGTCGCCGTGCAACTAAAGCCGCCTCCCCACAGACCTGAACACGTAAACGCGCTAAGGCTGCACTTTACCCACCTAACCTTTTGATTTTAATTTTGTTAAAGTTAGTTTATTCCCAATTTTCTAAACAATAGAACCTGCTGTGCCAGACCTGAGTGCGTCAGAGACACACTAAGGCTGTATCTAGCTTTGGTTAGTTTTATCGATGAAGAAAGACCTGGAAATAGCGGATAAGGGATCTGCATAGAGTAACTTACTTTTTTAAATAATCAAGAATTCGATTTATTATATTCTACTATAACTAGCGGTTGATTCAGATACTTATTCTATATTTACAGAGATCCTTACTTACTAATTTCTAACATGAAGACTATTTTTGATCTTTAATCGATGATTGACCGTTACGTCGTTTTCAAATGAATATTTCGTTAATTTTCTTTATAATTTAATTTTCTAATATTCTGAATTATGTATTTTCTTTTCTGATATTTTCTTTTCTTTTATTTCTTGATTCTATTTTATTTTTGTTGAAATTTGTGATTTTTGATAGAGCGATATAATATTTGAGTGAAGCTACAAGTTCGCAAGGCGCTATGCCTATTGCGACTGATCTGCAAAAGAGCTGTGAGTCAATCCGGTGCTATACCGTAGAATTGCTGTTTAATAGATACGCGGTGAGTCAATCCGGTCGCTTTGCCGTAGATTGCTGGTGATGAGAGCTGTGTCTCGACTTATATACTTGCTATGACGTCACGCGACTTGTCGCTCTCGTCGAATGTTCTGGAACGTTCGATGCTAGCAACGGTTGGCGTTCGAATTGTTAACGGTCAGGCCTAGGTCGCCTGATCCGTTACATTGCCCCCTTCGATCATTGGCTGGTCTTGTGATCTGGATTGCAAGCTGGACGATGATCGATCTATCGTTTTTCGGTGTTGGTGCAGTGCGTGGTCTAGTCGTGACTGTGACGTGGTTGTGCTCCGTGAAAAATTTCTTTTTCCTTGTGTGCAAACTGGATTTTTGGTGGTGCTTTTGAGATGTGCATCTCTGCCGGTGCTCATCGATCTCCTCCTCTTCAAAAAGAATCCCCGTGCACTGAGATTTTTCTGTGTTGGATTTGATCTACCGAGATCGACATTGGCGTCATTTGCATGGATGCGAAAAGGATACTCGAACCCACAGGTACGTCGATCTCGCTCTATTTGGTCTTGTCTTTGTCTTTCGTCTCATTACTTCATTGTATCGTTTGTGTCGATGTTATTGTCGTTAATCCTTGTCTCTTGTCTGTTCAGGTATTCGTCGGTGGATCTTGGTTTGAGTCGGATCGTGGAACTGACTGCGTATTAGTAGCCGTTGATACTCGGTCCCATAACGTCAGTGATGACTGCAACTTGTGCATCGCCCCCTGGCTCCAAATGGTACAGGCCTTCATCTAATTTTTGCTTATTGTGCACTTTGATTGCGATCAGTTGGTTGATAATCGGATTATCCCCTGGATAACCTGCACACGGTCTAATCCTATCTGTCATATCCAGTGTCTTCGTTATATCGGGTGTTGATCGAATTAATGTCAAATTTATTAATCCGTCGATTCTCCTTTCTTTTTCAGATTCCATCCAGCCGAGGATCTTCATCTGCGTGGTGCGCGTGAGGTGAAGTTGAGTGCGCTTCGGATTTTTATAGCTTCCAGCTGGATTATTCTCTACAGTGTCGTGCAGTGTAGTGAAATTTTTGTTTAAATCTTTTCGCGGATTATCTAACTCAAAGACTAAACTATAGTGCGGTGACTTGACATTTTTGTTTAAATCATGGAATATCGTTATTTCAGTGTCTGCTAAATATTTAATATTAGCGTTGCAATCGGTATCAAAATCGGTGTGTTTTAAATCGGTGTTTTGACTTAATCCGATTAACGGATTATCCGGATTAGTTTTGTCGGTTTTAATCTTTTCTAAATCTAACTTAATTCTATTTCCTATGCTAGCTAGCTGATTGTTTTTATTTTTCTCTAATTCTAAGTTTTCTAATTCTACTAAGTTGCCGAAAAATTCGTTTCCTGTTCGAATCTTGTTTGTTTTTATTTTCTCGTTGCCGTGACTTTCGTCATTCGGTTCTTTGTTTTGGTTTTTAAATTCTACCGGCTCTACTGGCTCGATTTTATTTATTTCGACGATTTTGTGTTGACATTCTCTGGGTTTGAACCCGTCAATCTTTTCCGCGGTTTTTACTTTTTCGTTCGACGTTAATATTATTTCTTTTGGTGAATCGAATTTTTCGTCCACTGTATTTTTTATTTTATCATCTAATTCTGCTAACTGTTTTTTGTAAAGTTTTGATTGTGCTTCCAATCTCTCTCTAAAGCTCATTTCTTTTTCCATTATTTTTTCATACTCTAATTTTTCTTGAATGCTTTTTTGTTCCATTGACGCTAGATCATCATCTAATTTTTTATTTAATCTATCTAGGAATGACATAAAGTCATCTGACGCTGAGTTTGACGTGTCGCTGTCGACATCGTCGTTTGTATTTTCGTTAATAAAGAAATTATTCATCTTATTCGCTGTGTTTTTCATTTCGTGTTTATGCCTATCCGGATCCTTGCCCCCTAGTCCCTGATCTACAGTTAGACTGATGCAAGATCCCTTGTCCGCCATTTCCTGGTCGTGACATCGGATTTTGACGTAATCCACAAAAATGACTCTACTAGTAATGAAGTTAAATTAATTAGTGCAACGAAGTTAAGTTAAATTGAATAAATGACTCTAGATATCTTTTAAGTAAGTTTTTTATTAAATATTGATTATAAAAGCCCCTCAGTTGGGCGCCAAATGTTATGATAGCCCCACGTTGGGCGCCAAATGTTACGTTTCGGTTCTTGAGCGATACCACCGGTATCGCGAACCGAGTGTAATTGTGAGTTCTTTGCTCGATTTTAATGTTCTAGACCTTTATATCAATAATTTAATGTTCCCTATTACGGACTTGAGTCGCCGTGCAACTAAAGCCGCCTCCCCACAGACCTGAACACGTAAACGCGCTAAGGCTGCACTTTACCCACCTAACCTTTTGATTTTAATTTTGTTAAAGTTAGTTTATTCCCAATTTTCTAAACAATAGAACCTGCTGTGCCAGACCTGAGTGCGTCAGAGACACACTAAGGCTGTATCTAGCTTTGGTTAGTTTTATCGATGAAGAAAGACCTGGAAATAGCGGATAAGGGATCTGCATAGAGTAACTTACTTTTTTAAATAATCAAGAATTCGATTTATTATATTCTACTATAACTAGCGGTTGATTCAGATACTTATTCTATATTTACAGAGATCCTTACTTACTAATTTCTAACATGAAGACTATTTTTGATCTTTAATCGATGATTGACCGTTACGTCGTTTTCAAATGAATATTTCGTTAATTTTCTTTATAATTTAATTTTCTAATATTCTGAATTATGTATTTTCTTTTCTGATATTTTCTTTTCTTTTATTTCTTGATTCTATTTTATTTTTGTTGAAATTTGTGATTTTTGATAGAGCGATATAATATTTGAGTGAAGCTACAAGTTCGCAAGGCGCTATGCCTATTGCGACTGATCTGCAAAAGAGCTGTGAGTCAATCCGGTGCTATACCGTAGAATTGCTGTTTAATAGATACGCGGTGAGTCAATCCGGTCGCTTTGCCGTAGATTGCTGGTGATGAGAGCTGTGTCTCGACTTATATACTTGCTATGACGTCACGCGACTTGTCGCTCTCGTCGAATGTTCTGGAACGTTCGATGCTAGCAACGGTTGGCGTTCGAATTGTTAACGGTCAGGCCTAGGTCGCCTGATCCGTTACAATATATTAGGGTGGTCGTTAAAAAACAAAAATTGCACGCCGCCCCCTCAAACTGTACTGAATGACGAAAAAAGAGGTACTGCCAAATGTGAAGTTTCTCAATTGAAGGGAACCCGCGCCTCTTCGCGTTCGAAGTTTCAAAATTCGCTTTATTTTACTTTTTTTTATTAATTAGCTGTATCGGCGGGTTTTTTCATATTTGGTTTATTTACAAACATGTTTGATGACGTCACAATATTCTATGGTGTTATTAGTACCTATTGCTATGAACAAGGATTTCAAATTATACGCTAAGTTCTAAAAAAAAATGTATTTTATTGGAAATTATATTTTTACATGATATTTTTCATTGAATGATACACAGAAATCTTAAATCCTAACTATATCGATCAAATAGTCAGTAATTATAAATTGACGACCGTTTTTTAAAAACTTGACACTTTGAAAACAGCTGTTACACTATAATCGACTGCTCCTAAAAGTAACATCATAACTCGTGAGTCCCGCTAGTAAGAAACTATCTCGGAGGCTCTATAGTCCAACTATAGATAGGTTCCTACTATCGAGCCTCACGAGTGACGTTCCTACTTTCAGGAGTAGTCATCATTCAAGACGCATCGCTTTGCTGCATGAGAGCTTACCGCAATAGTCGCCCCTAATGTATGGACTGAACTACGTAGAAGTGTTACAGTTGATACACTTGTGTTCAAGTTTTATTTCCACGTAATAAATGGCCGGTATAATTTCGATAATTCAAGGTGAGTTTGTTCTTTCTTTACTTTATAAAAATTTTCTATGCTTTTGAAAATGTTTATACATCGAATGAAAAATTATTTTAGGTTAACTTTAATTATTCTGGTTTGAATAAGAAAAGAAAAGAAAAGAAAAGAAAAGAAAAGAAAAGAAAAGAAAAGAAAAGAAAAGAAAAGAAAAAAAAAAGAAAAGAAAAGTATAATATATGGCATTTAGACATGGAAGATGTGCGAGGCAATATATTCCTTGTCGGTAATAGTCATTATCAGATCGACGGGAACAGATTACCATCAAATCTACAAGTATTAAAAGTGTTGTTCCATAACACTCGAATACTCAAGTTGTCTGTGCGAGGAAGTGCAATTCTAGTTTATGAAGAAATGATTATTTTTTGGAAGAAAGCAAAAATTCCAGTCAGACATAAAAGTCGTTGTATTGATAAAATCGAAGATTTACACAACGAGTGGAAAAAATTGCAAAAAAATGCTGGCAAACAGACTGATAATCAAAAGACTAACGAAAACTTATTCATTTCACAATTTAACAATTTATTTGACATCTCTCATCACAATGCATTAACAATGGTCGGCGAGCAGGCAAAAAATTTTCTTCTCAATCAACAAAAACCTGGTCGTGTTGGATTTATAGCTGATTTTGAAGAGATACAACCCGGTAATAATCACTTTTAGATGTAATTGAAACAAACTTCCCTATATTTAAAATATTCATAATTATTATTCCAGAAACTTCTTCCCAAACCGTTGGGTGTTCTCAATCAACAACAGAAAGTACATTTAGTCAGGCCAGCCTTGGGAGGGACCCTAGCTTCGTTTTGCATCTTGATGACGAGTCACCTCCGCCGAAAAAATTTCGTGGAACCCTAAATATTCTTACTCCGAAAGTTTGCACAATACTGGATAAGTGCAAAATCAGTGATCGTAATGCCACGAGTTTAATCATTTCTTTTCTACAAGCTGTTGACCTCGACGCAAGTCATTATATCGTAAACAGAAGTTCGATAAAACAGAAAAGAGAGATATTTCGTATGAAACGAGCTGAAGAAATCCAACAAATTTTCAAAAGTACGGAACTACGTAGGTTAATTGTCCATTGGGACGGAAAACACTTGCCTGATATCACTGGCAGAACGTTCGTAGAACGTCTTCCGGTAATAGTTTCGTCGGAAAATGAAACTAAACTACTTTCAATACCACAGCTTGAAAGTGCTACAGGTGAAGATCAGGCTTATGCTGTCTTCGACGCGTTAGAAGAGTATGGTATAAGTAACTTAGTCGTAGGTTTGTGTTGCGATACAACCGCTTCAAACACTGGTCGAATTAATGGCGCAGCAACTTTAATAGAACAGTTACTTGATAAAGATTTACTTCTATTTCCATGTAGGCACCATGTGTTCGAGGTTATACTAAGAGCTGTTTTCGAGGTTAAAATACCAAATTGCAGCGGGCCAAATGTGCCACTTTTTGTTAGATTTAAAAAAGAGTGGTATACATTTGATTTAACCAAATATAAAAGCGGAATCACCGATCCAATCATTTACAATATTTTAAAAGATGATATTACTGAGATCCAGAGATTCTGTGAAAAAAATTCTATGAGAAATCAAAATAGAGATGATTACGTAGAATTGTTAAAATTGACCTTAATATTCATAGGAATAATACCCGAAAAAGTGACGTTTCAAGTTCCTGGAGCAATGCACCATGCAAGATGGATGGCTAAGGCAATATATTGCCTGAAAATGTTCATATTCCGCGATTCATTTAAGTTGAAAACGAAACAAATGGCAGATATAGGGATTATTTGTACTTTTATCGTAAAAATATACGTAAAAGCATGGTTTACAGCACCGGTATCGATTAAAGCTCCGAATGGCGACTTTCAGTTGATTAAATCTATTTATGATTACCGAGGCATCGACAAACAAATATCAGAAGTCGCTTTGAATAAGCTTTTAAACCATCTGTGGTATTTAAATCCCGAAAATTCTGTAATGTCCCTATTTGATGACGAAGTACCAACAGAAACAAAAAAGAAGATGGTCGAAAAGTTATTGAGTGAAACAAATGTAAGTGATACTGATGATACAAATGATGATTACGAAGTAAATTGTAAAAAAGTTGTAATATCGAGATCGGAAATTCCAAAAATAATAGAACAAGGCTTAGAACAGTTTATCAATCAAAATTCTATGAATTTCTTTCGTAAGCTTCAGTTGGAAATAAATTGGCTACGAATTGATTGCGAAAGGTGGTTTGAAAACGAAAATTATCAAAGTTGTTTAAATGCAGTCAAAAACTTGAGCGTCGTAAATGACGTAGCAGAGAGAGGTGTGCATTTAATGCAAGAATATAATAATTTATTCACGAAAAATGAAGAACAAAAACAATTTATTCTACAAATTGTAACAGACTATCAAAAAAAATATCCCACAAGCACAAAAGAAAATTTGCTTAAACCGCTGGATTTAGAAAAATAACGACCGAAGTAACAAAATAAGCCATTTTTCAAACGTCAAGTTTTTAGAGAACGGGTGAAATAGTTGATAACTACTGATTGTTTGATTAATATAGTTAGGATTTAAGTTTTCTGTGTATCATTCAATGAAAAATATCATGTAAAAATATAATTTCCAATAAAATTCATTTTTTTTTGGGAACTTAGCGTATAATTTGAAATCCTTGTTTATAGCAATAAGTACTAATAACACCATAGAATATTGTGACGTCATCAAATATGTTTGTAAATAAACCAAATATGAAAAAACCCGCCGATACAGCTAATTAATAAAAAAAAGTAAAATAAAGCGAATTTTGAAACTTCGAACGCGAAGAGGCGCGGGTTCCCTTCAATTGAGAGACTTCACATTTGGCAGTACCTCTTTTTTCGTCATTCAGTACAGTTTGAGGGGGCGGCGTGCAATTTTTGTTTTTTAACGACCACCCTAATATATATACATTTAACATTAATATTAAGTGCTAATATTTGGAGGGAATTTCTTTTTTGGCATTTCCAACAAAATTTCAGGCTGGGAGCAAAGAAAAAAAATAGTCTCAAAAAAAAACCACCCTAATATACAGGGTGGTCCATTTTAATTGATGCAGGCGAATATCTCGAAAACTAACAATTATAAAAGAAAAAGTTTTATACAAAACTTGAAGGGTTTCGAGGGGGAAAGATAATGCTGATATGTGTTGACTTGTGGATTTCGCCAATTCCGAGATTTCGCAAGCAACTTCGGATTTTAGATAGGGAATACATGTTTTGGTTGAGGGCATCTGATAGCGCGATCAAAGACTCATTCAACCACGCAAGCAAAAAAAAATTGGAAAAAAAAATTTTGCAAAAAAAAATTGGAAAAAAAAATATTGCAAAAAAAAATTTCGCGAATTTTTTTTTTCTCTTGCAAAAGATTGTGCTTTTTTGTCCCTAGCTTTCGAACACATTCATTGCTCATCACTCTGCGTTATTGATCTACGATTTTTTTTTCACTAATCTGGTATTCATTCAATTCAATCTTTCCAATTTCAAAATTGGCGAGAAAAATTTTGAGCTAGAGTGATGAACAATGAACGTGTTCGAAAGCTAGGGACAAAAAAGCAATCTTTTGCAAAAAAAAAAAAAAAAAATTCGCGAAATTTTTTATTCCAATTTTTTTTGCAAAATTTTTTTTTTCCAATTTTTTTTTGCTTGCGTGTTTGAATGAGTCTTTCATCGCACTATCAGATGCCCCAAACCAAAACATGTGTTCCCTATCTAAAATCCGAAGTTGCTTGCGAAATCTCGGAATTGGCGAAGTCCACAAGTCAACACATATCAGCATTATCTTTCCCCCTCGAAACCCTTCAAGTTTTGTATAAAACTTTTTCTTTTATAATTGTTAGTTTTCAAGATATTCGCCTGCATCAATTAAAATGGACCACCCTGTATATATTGTAACGTTCCGGCTGTGTTGGCTACCGCCAGCGCAGCCGGAGCACGACCATCCAGCAGCGGAATTCCGCAGTTCCGTGCATCCCGCGAGTCCGCACTTCCCGCGACCCAGCGCCTCCCGCGATTCCGCGTACCCCGCGGAATATCGGTATAAAAAGGGGGCCGCGGAGGCATCAGGCACCGATTGTGTGGCAAAGCGCCCGTCGAGTCACATCTATTAAATTCATTAGGCACGTAGCCAAAATAGTGCGTGGTCTTTACTTGCTTATAAATCCAAATTCAGTACTTGCTAAAATTGAAGTATTTTAGAATCACGGTTTATAATATGAAAATAAATTAAATTCACATTTCAAACTAAATATGTTTTGCTAATTTTATAATTTAATAAATTAGACAAAGAACTTCAAAGTCGCCTTAATACGGGGTTTAACGGCGCAAATAAACGAAAACTCATCGATTTGGAAAATCGAGAATATAGAAATATCATAAAATATCGGAATTGACAAAAAACTATTAAACATCCTATCGGAAACATTAATTAAATTTAAAAACCTTATGCTAATCATACTTTATTCTATAAATTCTCATTATAATCTTTACTTTATATTCTTTTCTTTATGATTTCATACTATTCTTACGATACGCTTAATCTGCAACTTTCTGTTTAAATCCTTGTATCGTTTCCTATTTTCAACGATATTACTCATTAAACCTAATCTATTGTTAAAACTGTATCTTTTCTTCCATTTTCCTATCTGCTAAATTAACCTTTTTAAAATCTTTCAGCATTCATTTTTGATAGTATTCAAGTAGTCAAATAAACAGGTTCGGTGCGCTTGGCGACACCCAGTTCCGCAATATCAGCTCTAGTTGAGTGTACTGGCTCATAGCACTGGCTTACACCCGTGTCTAGGAGTATTTTTACCAGTACCTTGATTCGAGTCTGTGCAGTGGGCTCGGCTAGCAAGGCAGATCCCAACTCTGTAGGTAAACAGATTGAATCGGGTGACACCAGATTCGAATCTGTAATAGGGTATTTTGTGGTTTTTCACTTTTTCCACCAGAGGAGCTCCAAAACACACCCGTGACAAAGACACTCACGCGGACTAGCACCGTATCTCCAGCCATCAGCTGAGATATTGGTGCAGTAAGTTACATTTGGCGCCCAACGTGGGGCTCCTCTTAAATAAAATTAGATTCATTAGATTCAAAATTCAATTTAACTTCATTTATTAAACGTAAATTTATTCTACAGACAACTTAAATTCATTCAAAATAGCTTCAAACCTTTTTCTTTTTCGAACCTTACGAAAATCGAAAGGGAAAATGGAAGGAAAAGATGCCGTTACCGGTAAAGGTCAGAGTAAAGCCGCAGGCGGGTTAAGTAGTGACACCGGGTATCATGCGCCGGATGATTCCGTGATGCATGACGAAAGCGTTTTAAGTCAGGAAGAGGGTCCTGGTGATGAAAACCCCGATCCCCTTGCACAAATAGCCGCACGTCTAAAAGCATTAACAGATAGCAATGATAGGGTTGAAAAGAAATGGGATGAAAGAATTAAAGCTCTAGAACGGCGGGTTGAAGGGATGCACCGTATACAGGTCGAAGACCGAGTCAGCTACGAAGCAAAAATAAATAAAGAGGTTAGAGATCACGCGGATGCCAATAAAAGTCGAGTCAACCGTCTTGAGACCACTGTCCAAGCCGTTATAGCGAGATGGGATACCGATGTAGCCGGTTGTATAAATCAGATCACGGAAACTGAAAAATCATTGCGGGATGAGGCTATTGGGAATTACGAAGCCCTTAAAAGCAAAATTAAGGAAGGGGATCGGGTTAATCGAGAAAAAATTCAGGAACTCGAACATAGACACGAGAGTTTAAAAATCGGGCTTGACTCTGAAATCAAGAAACTTAAGAGAGGGCCGGTAACTATTCGAGAAAATCACGAACAAATCCGTTTATTAACAAAACAGTTAAAACTGCCGACTTTTTCGGGAAAAAGTTGGGAAAAACCGGTTAACTATCTCCGGGAGTTAGAGGAGTATCTTACCTTCTTGGGTTCAGAGGACGAGCTTAGCCTGCGGCTTGTCGGTCAGAGCTTAGGAAGCGATGCAAAAGACTGGTGGATCGCTCGCCGAGACGTCATTAACACCTGGGAAGGGTTTAAAGAAAAATTCCTCACTAGATTCTGGGGTGAGGGAGTCCAGAGAGATATCCGCAAAGATATCGAATGGGGTTTCTATTCACCGGATTCAAAACTAACGTGGTCCGAATATGCGAATAGGAAGTTTGCGGCTGCAGTCGGTCTCCTTCCTAAAATTGCGGAAGAAGATATCGTTAAAAGCCTAATTAAACACTTTGAAGAACGGGTGGTGGTAGCTGCTACTTGCCGTAATATCCCGTGTGGAAATTTCTCCGGGAACGCCCGGTGTTTGCCCAGCCCCCGGATGGGCAATCCCGAAGATGGCCCAACTAGTCGGGTGCTATACGGGCAATAGATAGCATAATTGTAAATAATTTTTTCTAGTTTAGCTGTGCAGCCCCCGGTTAGCAAGGCCAGATATTTTCCCTGCATGCGTTTTCACATCAAAACTTGCCTAGGCCCTAGTTGGGAGAGCCCGAAATTGTAGCTGAGCTATTTATATGCTTACAATTTCGATCAACATTCATTATATTATTAACCCGATATTCTCGACGGTAAACATATATGGACCCTGTTACGCATTCGTGTATCAAACGACACATATTGAGTTTTGAGAAAATGGAAATTAAAGTTTTTCTGATTAAATTGGTTTTGATAATACTTTTTGTAATTTTTTTTTTTTTTTTTTTTTTTTGTATACGCAGCAAATTGATGAACTTATAATAGATATTCATGAATTATTATGAAAAATACTATGAATTTGAAGAAAAAATAATAATTTTTATATTTCTTATTTTCAATCAATTTTTGATGAATGATTATATAAATGAGAAATATATGAAGATATTGAAAATAAAGAGGTTAGAGCAAAAAGAAACATGACAAGATTGAACATTTCAGGAAAAGTGGTTTTTTTTTTTTTGCATTTCAACAGTTTGAATGTAAAAAAGATATTTTCCTGAAATGTTTCATTTTGTCAATCATACCTCTTTTGCTTTAACCTTTTCTGATATCAATAAACTAACCGGGGTCTGGCCGGGCGCTGTACAGCCGACCCGACAAATCTTCTAGCATTTGTCGGAAATGTTAGACGGGCGCTGGCCAGCTCGCGCTGTACAGCTGAGCGTTACATGCGTTGCCGGGCACTAAGCAGCCCGCCCGTTCAGCGCCCGCTTAGTGAACAGCGAAACTAGGCAACACCTAGCCAGCCCCCGAATTGAATTTCCACACGGGATCCGGGAAATTGATACCTTGCTGAACTTCTTAGACGAGATGCAATCGGGAGGGAGATCGAATGGACCCAAAAACTTCCGCGCACCGGCAAATATAAGCCGACCGCAACAGTTCACAAATAAATTCACCGAAAATAAAGATAAACAGGTGTCATGGCGTCTCGGCGGCGATGAGGCAAACACGTCGCGACCTTCCGTAGCACGAGACACATACTTTAAGTCGGATTCGCAAGAAAACAAGCGCGACGCTGGACAACCAGCCTACGCAAATCATAAACACAGTAACTGGACAAATCCAAAAGTCAGCGCGATTTCCGAAGTAGAGCCAATCATAACAGAAATTGAGGATGAGACAGAAGCCCAGCAAGCGGAAAACTAGAGCGCGCTGTGGTATGTGAGCCGCAAAACCCGGTGACACAGCGCGAGATCGTTATCAACGCGGCAAAAGTAAAATCCCTAGAACCGAAAAATGATATGTTCGAAGATCCATCCGAGTACTTAATTAAAGAAAGCAATAATTGCGAGTCACAAAGCAAACAGTGCCCGGAAGTCTATTTTAATATCGAGGGGATAGAAGTCAAAGGGCTTATCGACACCGGAAGTCAAGTCACTTGTGTCTCAAAAGATTGGTTCGACCGACATAAAGAAAAACTAGATAAATGTGAAAGGTTGCCAGTAGTCAATTACCAAATAGTTGGAGTAACAGGGGGCAAACCCGTAAAAATAAAAGAACAATTTTTTGCAGAGATAACTATCGGGAAATCTACCGATCACATTTGCTTTTTGATAATTCCAGGGTTCGGTCACGAAATAATAATCGGAATTGATACATTGCACAGGTGGAAAGCGGATATAGACCTTCGAACTAACAGATTATTTTTCCAAACAGCTTCCACTAACGTAAATGTCGAGCTTTTCAAAGCAAACCATGTCGAAGATTATCAAAGAGAGTCGTTACAAATCAGTAAAATCAATCTAGAAAAAATGACCGCCGATAAGATCGAAAACGAGATAAATGAGTATGCACTGACCCGTGATGAAATAGATGAGAAATTGTCTGAGTGTCAGGTACTAAATCAACTCGAACTAGATTCATTTTCAAAACTACTGATAGAGTATCAAGACATCTTTTACAAACTACCTGGTAGAGTCTCAGTTTATGAACACAGAATCAAAATTTACGAAGATAGACCTTTTGTTAGGAGATCATATCCTATACCAATGGTACACCGAGATAAAGTTAAAATCGAAATTCAGAAAATGCTCGATATTGGAGTAATTGAAAGATCATATAGTGAATACATCAATCCTATAGTAGTAGTTGCAAAGAAAACCGGTGATATCAGATTAGTCTTAGATGCAAGATACATCAACCAACTGATAGTGCCTGACCATGACTGCGCTCAATCGACTGAGGTCTTATTCCAGAAGTGTGGAAACGCAGCTTTCATGTCGAGTTTAGATCTTACGGCGAGTTTTTGGCAAGTACCTTTGCATCCTGACTCAAGAAAATACACTGCATTTATGCACGAAGGAAAAACTTATCATTTTACAGTTACCCCTTATGGGCTTAATACAAGTTTGGCTAGTTTGATTAGAGCCTTGGACTTAGTTTTGAAGGAGACGGAGCAGTTTACAATTAATTTTGTAGACGATATACTGTGTATTTCTGACTCCGTTCCGTCCCATTTGGCTCACCTGAAATTATTATTTGAAGTATTCCGAAAATATCATATGACGCTTAATTTCAAAAAGTCAAAATTCTTTAGAGAAGAAATCGATTTTCTCGGGCATCGGATAACAAAAGATGGGATACACCCACAGCCGGAAAAGATCGAGGCGATAAAGAAATTCCCGATACCGAGAAACGCGAAACAACTCAAGGGATTTTTGGGATTAACAAATTATTACAGTAAATTCACCAGCGCGTATGCGGAAGCAACAGCTCCGTTGCTCTCTTTAATAAAGAAAGGTTCCACGTGGGACTGGACGGAGGAAATGAAAACACATTTCACAACAGTAAAAAATTTATTTTGCGATACGATGGTTATAAACCATCCAGATCCGAAAAGGAGGTATTATTTGCAATGTGACACCAGCAATTATGCGGTCGGGGCAGTGCTTTATCAATTATCCGATAACAACGAGGAACGGATCGTGGGGTTCGCGAGTAGAACGATGAAGGGGGCTGAGCTGAATTATTTTACATCCGAAAAAGAACTGTTAGCAATAGTATTTGCTCTAGAGAAATTCAGAACCTTCATCGTCGGTGCGAAGCTCACGATCCGGACCGATCATAAAGCCTTAACGTATATATTTTCGTGTAAACTCGTTAGCTCTCGTTTAGCACGCTGGGTTTTGTTCATACAAACGTACAATTTTGACATTGAATACATCAAGGGCACGGAGAATATAGTCGCGGACGTGTTGAGCCGCTACCCACCCGAACGAAAGCAGAATCTTGTAGAGTCAGTAGCGGAGTTGGGGGTCCTTGCACCTTTGGCAAAAGCAATTGACGATCAATTAAGTAGGGATTTAGGAAACTATCCAATCTTACAAAAAGCAGATAAAAGAATTAATGAATTACTCGATTCAGCAAAATTAAAACTAGATAACAACTTGGAAGTCGTAGATGAAATATTATACCACCGAGAGCCAGGGGGCAGATTACGAGCCTACGTCCCTGAAGCGCTAGTAAAACAGCTCATCATCGAGTGTCACGAAATGTACGGACACATAGGCGCCGGCAAATGTTATCTCATACTTAAAGAAGGATTCTATTATCCTAAATTTGCTAAAAGGATTAGACAAACTTTAGCTAGCTGCGAGAGATGCCAGAGGTGCAAGGTACCCAACAGATATAGCTATGCAAATATGCAAAACATTGTGCCTGACGGAGTTGGCGAATTATTATCAATTGACTACCTAGGTCCATTGCCTGCGAGCAAAGGGAACTATAAGTGGCTATTAGTCACCATAGATGCCTTCAGCAAACTCGTAAAATTATATCCGTTAAAAGCAGCAAACGCTCCGCAAACAATAAAATGCATATTTGAACAGTATATCCCTGAGTATGGCAAGCCTAAGCGAATCCAGTGCGATCATGGCACACAGTTCACTTCTACAGCATGGCAAAATAAATTAGACGAAGAAAACATCAAATTAATTTATTCCTCAATTAGACATCCACAAGGAAATATCGTTGAGCGCGTAAACCGCGAGTTAGGGCGATTTTTCAGAACTTTTCTAACCGACAAGCACACGTCGTGGATAAATTGGTTAAAAATAATTGAGAGCTGTATGAACGAAGTGTGCCATGACACCACTGGATTCGCACCTTGCGAGATCCACCTTGGCCAACGCCCTTCAAGATTCTGGGAATCTTGGCTAGTTACGAATAAAACTGACCTACCGCGTGACGCGAAATTAATTCTCGTTAAAAAGAACATAATTAGGCACGGTAAACGCCGAGCAGACCGGTTTAATACAACACACAAAATGGCTAAATTCAAAGTAGGAGATCTAGTATTAATTAGGGCACTTAATGTTTCCGATTCAAAAGAAAAGAAGATGGCAAAATTCTTCGATTTGTATGAGGGACCCTATAGAATCAGTCGGCAAGTCGGTGAGGCAACCTACGTCTTGGAGAACACCCATACAGGGATGGAACGGGGCAAGTTCCACGTTAACATGTTTAAAACATACGTGCAAAGCGAAGTAGGGGAGGCGGTCAAAACAAAGTAACACCTGTAAAGAATCGGTATTGTGATCTCATAGTCAAAACACACACAATAAGAGCAGTAAAGGATTAGCCCCTTAAAATAGGATGACATCTCCTTATATGGACATAAACCCACAAAGAAGGGATACAAAAAGATTATATAAGTGACCCCTCATTAGCTCTCAGCCCAGTTTGCTCCAATTTTAAATAAGACGAACACGCGACAACTAACCCAGTAAAAATGAGTGTAAACCCCCGGTACAAGATCGGTGAGCGCATAGTACAGGACGTTGGGACCCAGACCGAAATAAAGCCATCCGAAAAGAAAGGCGACCATTTAATCGAGCCAAGAAAATACCACAAGGAAAGAGGAGTATATCGGCGCGGCAAGGGGTCGCAGACAAAGAAGAAATGGCGAGACACAGAACCGGAAGCTCAAGGTACCGATAACCTCGAGCCTAGGCCGTCCACGAGCCAGGAAATGGAGGCAACCGAACCGGCGCATAGCATCCCGACCATCCGGAGCCCCGACCCAGAGCCGTCGACGAGCACACAGGAGGTGGGACCATCCACGACGAGAAAAAGAGCGGCCGAGGACGAGGGGCAGGAAGGCGCGAAGCGGGTAGCGAGACCAGGGCACCCTGTCAGCTTCATGCCCTGGCAGCTAACTCCCATCGATGTGCCGGAGCTGCCGGAATACGATCGGGAAGAGATGGCTAAACAACGAGCAATCCAAAAGATTTTCGGCAGCCTAGACCTGCCCAATGACGATAGCGAAGCCGAAGACGTCCAAAATATCAGGACACCCGAGCAGGGCCTACAGTTATCGACGCCGGAGCTGCAAATGTACCTGAACGCCGACATCTTCTGGGGAAATATCCTGCCGGACCTGGAATGTACCGACTCGGAGCCGGAGGATCCACAGAGCCCGTACCTGCCAGAACTGGAGTTCTAAGGGAGAACCCAGGCAGAAACAAAGGACAGACATTAAGGAACTAACATCTACCAACTCCAGCGCGGCTACCGAGCATCCGTTGGTAGAAGGGGGCAGATGTAACGTTCCGGCTGTGTTGGCTACCGCCAGCGCAGCCGGAGCACGACCATCCAGCAGCGGAATTCCGTGCGGAACGGAACAGGTTCGGTGCGCTTGGCGACACCCACCCGGGAAAAAATCGGCATGCATAATCATGCATGATCATTCGTTAATTTCATGCATGATCAGGCATGAATTTTGGCCAGGCATGAGCACGCATGATCATACGTTATCATGCATGATTTTGCCTGAGCACGCACGATCAAACTTCAACATCCGCAATTGTATCTGAGTAAGTACAGTCACGCCTGAATTTTGGCCAGCCCTGAGCAAGCATGGTCATACGTTACCGTACATGATCTTGCATGAGCAAGAATGATCATACTTTATAGTCCACGATCCCATAGTTAATCGGTCATGTTTGAAGATTCGCTAGTGATTGTCCTATTCATATGAGAAGATAAGATATATATGATAAATTTGTCAATAAAAATAATTGAATAGAATTTATAAATTTTAATTAGTCTTTTTATCTTCAACTTTTCAAAAATGTTTACAACGTATCATGTACTTTATACTTTTAACACACTTCCCAATAAACACAATAACCTGATAAACGTATAAAAATAGGACGAATGTTCGGCCGAAAAAACTTATATTTCACGTATAAACGTATACCATGAAGTTAAGAGGAAACCGAATAATCAAAAAAAAATCTATTATTTTTCCAGATTTTTATTTCATTTTCCTGGTCTCGCTCTTTTCATTCAAAGTTCAAAATACAATCCACGATACTTGAAGTTAAAATTTTCGCGAAAATATCTCTTTTTGTGAGAAAAAAAAAAAAAAAATTTAAATTAAAAAATAAAAATAAAAGAATTATAAATGGGGTATCCCAGGGGAATCGTGTGTTTTATTATTATTATTATATTTTAATTTTTTTTTTTTTTTTTTTTTTTTCAAAAATAGAAATATTTCTGCGAAAATTTTCACTTCAAGTATCGTGGATTGTATTTTGAACTTTGAATGAAAAGAGCGAGACTAGGAAAATAAAATAAAAATCTGGAAAAATAATAGATTTTTTTTGATTATTTGGTTCCCTCTTAAGGTGGTATCCCCACCTTTGAATGGGTTAACATTCTGAGAAAGAGATTGATATTTTACAGCGAATTTGAGAGTCCGATCAAATCCGAAAAAATCATGAAGTTTGGGGAGGGTTTGACCCTCGTTATCCATATATAACATTGGATATTACTTTGAGTCTGATAGTAGTAACGCTCAATATAGAAAAATACAAAATTGGTCGGTTGTCGTAAAGAATCAGTAGTATCGTTGGACCAATTCTGGAGTTTTTGGTCCTCAATTGTTCAGAAGAGATGCCTGTATCATATGAACATAGAGCTTTTTGATATTGCAAAAATTGCCTGACTCGCTTAGTTTTTACTGAGATTTTTCTAATTCTTCAATTTTTTTCTCTACTTTTTCTATTATCTCAACCAAAAATAGTAATATCAAAAAGTTCTATGTTCATATGATAGAGGATTCGATTCTACAAATTTGAAGACCACAAACTCCAGAATCGGTCCAACGATGCTCCTGATTCTTTACGACAACCAGTCAAAATATTCATTCTCCAGAAATCAACTTTTAAACTTTTTATTTTTTTATTTTTTTTCTATTTTCTACTTTTCCCAGACAATAAAATGTATGTACAGAAAATCAAGTTCTAAAATTTTGCTTATGATTAATATGCTGGATCCGCAGCTGCTCTCGTATCGATTTGTTATGAGTCGAGTCTAGACACATGTGCCAGGCGTAGACTTGTATTGAGTTTTGACTTGTTCTGTCCAACAACAGTGTCCGGGAGGTGTCCAGTTAGGCTGCTAGAAAAAGAATGAATTGCGTCAGCAAAAATCTGATCAAAATTTTTCAAAACATAAAAATCCTTCAGAATTCTTAAGGGGAGACTTCGGTAAAATTTTTGGCAAAAACAGGTTTTTCAATTCTTATAACTTGGAAAAGACGTGTATAAAACAATCCTTGCAGCAGTTTTTGAATAATGTCAGTATAGATAGTGAAAAAAAGTTTCAGCCTCCTGCGATGAAAGCATAGACGCAAGGAATTTTTGACAGCGGTGAGAAAAATCTTCTTCGCAAGGTTCCTTGCGCTTACATTTTCATCGCAGGAGGCTGAAATTTTTTTTCACAGTCTATACTGACATTATTCAAAAACTGCTGGAAGGATTTTTTTTATACAACCTCTAATAGCGATTTTCAAAATTTTACCGAAGTCTCCCCTTAATCTTCTATATTTTTGAGATTCAGAAGATGCTAGCACAATTTTTGTCAGTACTCCAAAAATTCTCCCATCTTTCATCAATCGTACCTTTTTTCTTATAATATTTATCAAACTTTCGCAATTAATATATTATAGAAATACTCATCGTTTTAGAAATCTGAATGTGTAGTCTCCTGGCATCGATTTCAAATACACTTTTTTGATGGATCATCTTCTTTCGATTGCGACGTTTCATCTCATCTCAGATATATACACTGTGTTTGTTCAATATTGAAAATTACTATTGGTTTGAATTCGTAATGACAGCACGACTATTTACAAACAAGTAGACACCTAACCTCGAAAAAATGTAGATCGCAGCCATGCGTTCTGTCAATTATCACAATTCAAAAGAATATTGAGAATTAAATATGTACAAAAATCATAATTACAAAGAATTGAAAGATCACAAAATAAAATTCAAAAGCAAAATATATAAAAACGTCAAAAAAAGCAAGACAGTGGTGTTGGCGGTACTGTACAATATTTACGAGACCAATATGAGCGTCCGGCGTCCGCGCGCCGCGTGGCGGCACTGTTTCGCATTTCGGGACTGTCATGGCTATAACTTTTCAAATCCTCTAGATTTTCGGACGCCAATTTATTTGCAGGTAAAGTAGGTCACTAACATTCCAAAAAAAAATATATAATAACAAACACGATTTTTTGAAGATTCAAAGGTGTAGATACCCCTTTAACTTCATGGTATACGTTTATACGTGAAATATACGTTTTTTCGGCCGAACATTCGTCCTATTTTTATACGTTTATCAGGTTACTGTGTTTATTGGGAAGTGTGTTAAAAGTATAAATTACATGATACGTTGTAAACATTTTTGGAAAGTTGAAGTTATGTGTGTAAACGACCTAATTTATTGAATAAAAATTTTTGAATTACGTATTAAATTAATCTTTATTATTGTGACAAATGTAAATGAATTAATGAAATATTAATAAATACATCATTGCAATAGTATTTGTTATATATTATATATCTGGAAAAGATCCGCATGCATGATCATGCATGATCAAGCATTAATGTGTATATATTTTTCAACTAGTAATAAATAACCACCATGATTAAGCTTGATCATGTATAATCTTGCCTGATCATGTATGCGCCACGCATGATCATGAACGACAGGGCATGCTAAAGTATGATCTTTCCTGAGGTATCATAACTTAGGATAAAATTATTTTAGATTTTATGCATGAGCAGGCCTGATCAAGAATGAGTCATGCATGATCATATTGGATCATGAATGAGTTATGTCTGATCATGCATGATCAATCATGAACCACGTATGTTCATGATTGATTCATGTATGTTCATGAATGATTCATGCATACTCATGAATGATCGAGTATGTTGAAGCATGATCCTTCTTGAGGAGTTTAATATTGGTTAGAGTTGCTTATAACTCCTCAAGCATGATCATGCTTGATCATAAATGAACATCTATGATCAGGCGTAATTCATGCATGACAAGGCATGAATCATGCTTCTTCGACCATGCGTTATGCTTGATCAATCATGGATTGTGCCCGATCAGGCATGAATTATGCACGATCAGGCATGAATTATGCATGCTCATGCATGCCGATTTTTTCCCGGGCAGTTCCGCAATATCAGCTCTAGTTGAGTGTACTGGCTCATAGCACTGGCTTACACCCGTGTCTAGGAGTATTTTTACCAGTACCTTGATTCGAGTCTGTGCAGTGGGCTCGGCTAGCAAGGCAGATCCCAACTCTGTAGGTAAACAGATTGAATCGGGTGACACCAGATTCGAATCTGTAATAGGGTATTTTGTGGTTTTTCACTTTTTCCACCAGAGGAGCTCCAAAACACACCCGTGACAAAGACACTCACGCGGACTAGCACCGTATCTCCAGCCATCAGCTGAGATATTGGTGCAGTAAGTTACAATATATACCTATATATATCGCCTATCATATGCATGGAGAGGCATGTACTAATATTCTTACGTTTTTTACAGGATGATAGTAAAGTGCATGATAGATCGCAATCATGGGACCGATCTATAGTTTTAGTTTATTGTAGGAAATTTGATCATGTATTCCTCAACTATCAGCTGTGTCATATGAGATGCATTATTGTATTGTATTTGTATAAATGTGGCGGATTGGACAAATGAGAGCTTTATATATATTGTAACTTTAATCAGGTTATAAAGAAATGATTATTTTCATATATGTTCATTGTTGAATGCGTATGATAGCCACATATATTAGGTTTAAAAATCAAGTTCCCAGACAGCACAAAAATAAAAGTGGTCCTCAAGTCGTCATATGGACGTCAAATGCGCCACTTTTATTTTTGTGCTGTCTGGGTTATTGTTCAACACTGTATACAGTCGATGTAGAAAGTATATTTGTTCATAGTTCTTAGTTAGTGTTATCATAGGAAATCCATTTTCGAATGAAGTTATGTTATGTGCCCTAGACCTGTGTTATTTTGTTGATACTGTAAGTTAGTATTATATCGTAGAAAATCAAAAAGTGCAGATAGTATAGGTAGCGGGCAAAAAGTAGCAGGCAAGCCAAGAGCACAACAATGAAGGGAGTTGTACGAACATTTTTGTATGATATACACATATTTTTTCACATATATATACAGTCAGCAGCTTGCGTTTTATACTAGTACGTTTCCCAATTATGATTAGGCAAACATAACATCTGTACCCTTGTCAATTGTATACAATTTATCTACTGTCAAATAATAAGCAGCAAATCCAAGTCCGGTGGATTCAGAATACATGGAATTCGTCAATTATTTCGGCAAGTCAAGGACGGTTCAATGGAAGAATCAGATCCAAGGAAGAATCACAAAGTCTGTTGTAAGTTCATTTAACGTGCATTGAATATGCAAAGCCTTTCAATAAATAGATCAATTATATCGATATATCAGTTATTACGATCAACTTCGAATACAGGAAATATGTTTTATAAATTGAGAGATTGTTATTTTTACATTCCAAATATTATTTTTTTTGCATAGATACTAAACATGAACATTGATAGCCCAGAGCGGTTCAGAGTATCCCAAATTGTACAGGACCACAAGCAAAGGCTGAAAGTGCTTATAAGTTATACGTTTTCGAGAAATACCCCTTCAAATGAATTACAAGACATATGTGCTCTGACAATGAGTATTATGCAATGAGTTCGAGCATGTAGATTTTTCAAACTTGGAAGACCTCATGTTCGGAAACATCCAGCGGTTGAGTCAAGAATGTGAGGTTCGTATTGCATTTGCTTCCTTGCGTTGCAATGAAATAGTGTGAACGGATTAATAGATTACAAACAAACAATGCCTATTTTACGCCTCCTTTTGCGGGCGTAAAATGAAACTGGCATTCTACGTCCACAAAAGAAGGCATATCATAGGCATTTTGAACCCTCACTACATCAAAAAATAATGTTTGCATCTCGGGCTTAGGATTTACGCCCTTCATACAAAAACTACTATTTTAGATAAGTTTCTTGGATAAAAAGCCTCAACCATTCAAACAAATCACATCTGCCATTATTACATGATATTAAAATGTTCTGATTTTAGCAGCTCTTTCGATCGTGAACCATTGTCATGCAATAAGTCAATCCTGATTCTTTGTGCAGCACACCAGCCTTTTACAGGACCGCCTCGAGTAGTTTTGCTACCACAGAAAATTTTGAATATTCAATAAGTTCATATGTACAAGGCACAATGTATGTGTTGTGTTCTCAAATCGCCTCTCTAATAAACCAACCAGAGAAATTAAATTAGGCTGAAACGCAAGCTGCTTTCATCTATTTGTGAAGGATATCGAAAAATACAACTGTAGAGACAATTTGGAATTGTTATAACTTCCGACAGTGATCAAAATGTTTCACCACAATTGTAGCTGACTTGTAAACATATGTTATAATGATACATCACAGCCCACACTCAACTCTATCTGCACTCCGTTGAATTTCTCTAAAAATAGCTTTACGTATTTACTTTATAATACACTGCCATTGAAGTCGATATTATTATATGTGTAGTATAATCTAAAAAATAAATAAATCTTCACTAGATATGGACATGTATAGTAGGTAATAACATACGTTGCAATTTGCATTTCTTAAATTGGCACGGCTGGTATCTCAATCATTTAGGTCCAATCTTTGAAAGTACATGCGAGGAGCGGATTCGCCTATACGCTCAAATTTTACAGATTTCATATTCATGTATAAAAGAAAAACAAACTAGTATGTGAACAGTCTTTCTATTAAGTGGACCTGAATAGTTGAGATTGGTTGAGGAGTACGTGTAGTTTTAAGAAATAGCTATTAGTTTGCGCTGTGCACTGGTCACCAGTGATTCGCTATTTCATCAGGCTCGCCCTGCGGATTTCAAGTCGGACATTGCCTATGACGTTCAGTACGATTTCGCACTAAGTTACAGTCATATTTTCCGTTTCGGTAGCTTGAACTTGTATCACACTAGCGACAATGACAAAATAGTCAATTGCATTAACCCTAGAACTACAAACTCATTTTTTCTACCTTTAAACTACAAACCGGGGTAAATATTTACCCCACGCGTTTCTTGTTCGTGAAATCGTTCTGAAAGCAGTAATGAGACTCGTAAGTACATTAATCTCTTCTTTTTTTCATGCAGAATGGTGAAAGGCAAATTCAATTTGATTGAAGTTGAGTCGGTGAAAAATCGATTTAAATACCTGAAAGTGCTAAGGAAACGGCCAAATCGTCGTTTTTCAAAGTTTGCCTGGGGTAGATATATACCCCGGTTTGTATTCTAGGGTTAAGAATTGCGTAGTCCATAGAAATAAAGTGTTGTTCGTAATTAACTTGCTTCGATGCCTGCACTGTTGTCCAATGCTTTGTCGTTGAATGTGAAACTTTTACTCTGTATATAAGCATTTAAAAAAATAATAAATAGCCTATATGCCTGCGTTGCTGCCGACTCAAATATAACGCTGCTTCTTTATTTTGTACAATCTATCCGCCTATAATAATTCCACCACCGTTTCCACAAACAACGATACTAATTTCCCATTCTTTGTATATTGTATAATCTCAACCACAACTTACAAAAAATCAAGATTCGCGGCAGCGAATCGCCGCCAAGTACCTTCAGCTAAGAATCATTTACCCGGAGCAACTACTAATACTTGTAATCATGACGTCATATCTCCCAAACTACTGTATCTTTTTCGATTAAATTCATAAGAGCATAAGTCCCAGTCCCTATGGCCCAGTTGAAAAAACTTGGACGGATTCGGTCGAGCGGTTGTGGAGATATTGACCCCCAAAGTTGATGAAAAACGTAAGATTCTTCTTCTTCTTCTTCTTCTTCTCCGGACAGTTTGTTCGCAGACCCTTTCTTGGGACCACGGTATTTATCGAACGGCTGTACCGATCGACTTCAGATTTGGAAAGGAGATTCTCTCCATCAGAATCTCGACCCCTATTGATTTTGGCATGAATCGTATGACGCAGCGAGAAGATTGACCCTAATCAATCTACGAGGTGATGAATGACGTCACGAGTTTCGATTCGATTATTAAAAAACCATATAAATAAAAATTTTATATTATCATTATTACTATTATTATTATTATTATTATTATTATTATTATTATTATTATTATTATGATTATTATTTTTTTTTTCTCCAGTTCATCTTGGAGCAAAGCCTTCCGTAGCTTGATAATTTCGCTATTGGAAAATAGATCGCTATTGGAAAATATATCGCTATTGAAAAAATATTGCTATTGAAAAATGAATCGCAGAACACGAAGTGTTTCTCAAACTCCTCGCGAATCCTCCGCTCCAATTCCGGTCCAAACTACATGTCAGCCATCCTCTACTCCATCGCCCCAAACTGACATGATGAACCAGATGAAAGCAGTGCTCCGCATGGTGATGCAGTCCCAACAGCAGCAGACTGAACTTCAAATCCAGGCACAAAGAGAGGACCGAGAAGCTCAGCGAGAGGAACGTGAAGCCCTTATCCGAGCCCAGCGAGAAGACCGGGAGAGAGACCGGGAAGTTTCTTTGTTGCAGGCCGAACGTCAGCTTCAGGCCCTGCGTGAAGAACGTTTAGCACAGCGAGAGCAGCTAAACTTGATTTTGGAGACTCAACGCGAGGCCCAGAAAGCGGACAGGGAAGCTCAACTTCTGTCTTTTCAACGAAGCCTCGAAAAATTGGTCCCTCAGGTTCCTGATCACATTTCCCCGATCCCTACTCCCACCAGGCTTTCGCTAGTAAGAGACCGTTTGGAACAGGTACAACCAAGGTCTGTAAATGTTTATGGGGGAAGATCTCCCTCTGCTTTAGTTGGACCGAGGACGGACGAGGTGCCAACGGCTGTTCCTCTCGTTCGTTCCTCCTCTCAGAACGACCGTATTGAGATAACAACACGGGACGAAGTTGAAAATAATTTGAGGTCCAACCGTATGTGTGGGGATCATCTCTCGCGAGATGGGATTCCGAGCTCACCACACATGCGAGGTCATAATGATTTAGATAATTTTTGCGATTTGATAGGTAATATTGTCCGAAAAGAGATTAGCGCCGGGAGTAACCGCGATCAAATCATTAAGTCGGTACCTGTAACGGGAGATAGACGAATTGAGCCTAGTTCAAGACCTGTTCGCGTTCAGGCATATGACGGCACCACTTCTTGGGCTGAATATGAGTGCCAGTTTTTAATTGTTGCAGAGCTAAACGGATGGAATTCAGCCACTAAGGCAGGAAATTTAGCAGCTAACCTTAAAGGTTCAGCATTATCAGTTTTAACATCTTTATCAGAACACGAGCTTAGAGACTATGACCGGCTCAGTTCAGCTATTAGAGTAAGGTTTGGTAGCGAACACTTACAAAAATTACATCTAACCCAACTTGAAAATAGACGACAGAACAGAGACGAGAGTCTCGCCGCTCTCGGTCATGATATTGAAAGAATGGCTAGAGTAGCGTTACCTGGATGCGACGATCTGACTAGGGATCGTCTAGCTTGTTCGCGATTTATAAATGCAGTTAAGGATGGAGATTTGAAACATGCTATTAGTCTGGCGGGACCCTCGACTCTGAGAGAAGCCGTCATAAAAGGATTAGAAATTGAAGCACTTGATAAACAGTATTTAGGAGTAGGCCGAGTTAGGCAGGTAGAAACCGAACGTCTCGCTTCTTCTAAAAATCGAATTAATGACGATTTCCGGTCAAAGAATACTCTCTGGCAGCAACGCGATTCAGATAGGAATAAGTTTGAACGCTCTTCCCGAGACGTTGGCTCTACCAGACCTATCTCGACGTGTATTTATTGTCATCAAAAGGGACATAATGCTCAATATTGTTATAAATTATTGGAAAAGCAAAAAGGTTCGTCTGAGGAAAATCGTGATACTAGATCTGAACGACAAAATTCATGGAGGAAATCCAATACTTCCTCCGATTCTCAACCCTCTACCTCAAAAAATTAGAGTCAGGTGGTTTGGTAGAGCTGTCATTGATTTCAGGTTAGAAGTAGGTAGGATTCTTTATATCGACATGACATCAATCGATACTGACAGTTTTGGGTTAGGTTACTTTTATAAACGCAGCCTTTAATTATCGACCCAGGAATTATCGACTTATTTCGACTTTATTATCGACGGGAATATGCTTCAAATTTTTCTTATGTTTTAGTTTGAAATGTTTTGATTGATTTTATGTAATTAAACATGATCTTTCTTTTTCTTCAAGGAATTTTCAGTCTTTTTCAGATTCTATTGGTGAACTTGAAGGAGAGATGATTCTTTGAGAAAACTTTCGAGACTCGTCGAGCATTTATACCTTGAGATAAGATCGTTCCATTTTTACTCTTTAACTATCATTTAGTTAATTCCGTTTTTATTTTTATTATAGGGAACGTCTTATTATTTTTCGAAACTCACATTTGTTTTCCCAACTAGGTCGTTTATCACTTTCTACGAGGTTTGAAGTCGGTCCATTTATGAGGGACAACTCAGTTTCTTGATGTACACCAGTATTCCTGTTCCTTCCCGACCCACTCCTACCTCGTTCCAGTTAACAGAACCTGCGAATTGATCCCGATCCTGTCCCACTGCCATTGATGAAGGCGCTCTATCGATATCAACTTCCTTGGATCCTGATTTTTCTTCCTTTCCTGAGCTTCCAGATTGAAGAATGAAAACCTTGTATACTTCTCAATCACTCACTTTGATAAGTTTTAGTTCGACTATCTTCTCAAGGTTTTCTGTGGTTTCCCTTGAGATTATACGAGATTATATAAGACCAATGTCAGATAGTTTTCGGAAAGTTTTTGAATTCTTGAGCCACAGCTCCAACTTTCCCCTCACACACTCACACACTCTAAATGAATGCTAGACTTTAATTTTGATTTCTTTACTTTTTGATTTGCTCGAGTCGGGACGACTCTTTTTCTGAAGGGGGAGTAGTGTTACGAAGGTGTATTTTCCTCCTCCACTTGTCATTAAATTTCCTTTATATCGCATTCAGTCTAGCAGTCATGAAGATAAATGAATACAAATAAAAGATGTATACAGATAGCTGATTGACGAATATTGTTGTAAATAACAGTCTTGTTTCAGACATTAAAAGAAACGCATGCATTTTCCCATAAACATAAAAGCTAAAATATTTCAATATAATTTCTTTGTAATCGACTTGAATCTTTCTTTCAACTCAGGGACCCATTTCTTTATTACATAATTTCCAGCTCTAAAGCTAAATTTATAACAATACTTTAAACATTGTTCATGATTAACTTCAACACAACTTACAAAAAGTAGTGAAATAACCAACAAAAACATTTCCAATGTAGAAAGTACCGCCAAGTACAAAAATGATCCCACTAGAAAAACATAGAAAAACCTATCGCCAGTCTCTGTCGTGAAATCAGGAAGAATGCCAAGCACTACGCCCTCCCCGCAAGTATATATGTCGAAAAGTCGGACCTCGCTAATTCGTGTAGTGATATCGAAAAATCATTTCAAGAGCTACATACTTGGCGGGCACATTCCTTTCTTCCACTGTACTTTTCACGTCAATCTATTTATTATGATAAAAAAAAGTGTGAAAATGTTCAAGTTACTTTCTACTAATGATTACGAATGATTATACAATATGTATGATTGCATGAACAAATTCAAGAATTATGCATTCCATAATCATCCCATATTCTATTCTGTATTTATAATAGCTCCGAGTCTATTGACAACATTGAGGTTTCCGAACTTTGATATTCCATTTTACAAAAGTATACAATATACACCAATCGAGCTATGTATCATACTTATAGGTTACGGTTATCAATCGTACAAAATTTCGTACACCAATTTAACTGATTCAAATAATCCGACTTCTGATATAATGATTGAAAATTTTCATTTACGTTAATTCACACGAATAGTAATTGAAGTTCACTTTCCGTTTCGATCAAGATAGAACTTCCAGCTATACAAATATCATGTATCGACGCAATCATTTTGTCTTGCTGAACGAAAGTAGCTACTTTTCCAGATTTTGCAGATAACACTTGCTTTGAATCAATAGTTACAATATTAACCGGTTCACTGGTAAGGGCACATATATGTGCAAAAAGAAAAAGTGTCACAACTGGTAATGGCACATCTATGTGCAACGTGGATATCTCTTGCAGTTTTGAACGGATTTGCATCAAACTTGATGTTCCTAAGTTTTTTGGGCTTCATGTTGAATACGAAATTATTTCCTTTTACCAGTTTTGGCACAAAACGTTGATTTCGGGTCCACCAGTGAACCGGTTAATCAATCACCAATTTCGATTACCTATTCAAGGCCTGGTGCAAGTGCACATAAGTACAATACCTCCAGTATCACGATTGAACAGTAGGAAATAATTATAGATGTCAATTGCAGACACAATCTTCCCAGTGAACCAAAATGAATTGGGGAATTCTATTTTTGAAGATTTCGGGCACCGAAATCTTCAAAAATAGAATTCCCCAATTCATTTTGGTTTACTGGGTCAGTACATTCTGATACAGAGAAATAATAACTGTATTGAAACAAGGCGAGTGTCATTCTTTTCGACGTAGACGACCCTGATCTTAAGTAATATATCAACGCTAACCCAAGAACATTTCAAATCAGATCTAATTGGAAATTATTCAGTTGACTTACTGTCTACAAACAATTTCCACTTGAGTAGGTACATCGTCTACTCTGGCAAATGGAGAGTAGAAGAAGTATGCATTAGATTGTGGAAGAGTGGGAGAAAGGAATGTGCCCGCCAAGTATGTAGCTCTTGAAATGATTTTTCGATATCACTACACGAATTAGCGAGGTCCGACTTTTCGACATATATACTTGCGGGGAGGGCGTAGTGCTTGGCATTCTTCCTGATTTCACGACAGAGACTGGCGATAGGTTTTTCTATGTTTTTCTAGTGGGATCATTTTTGTACTTGGCGGTACTTTCTACATTGGAAATGTTTTTGTTGGTTTTTTATCTTCTACAAAAAAGGTTCTTACAATTTTTAACGTAAAACCCACGGTTTCCGAGATATTTGCAAAAAGACGTTTTTCAATATGGCGGCTAACGCTCGCGGTTTCGGACGACACAAACTTGGTTTTACACTTAGGGGACACCCTCTGACATAATCCAATCGAAAAATCAATTATCAGGATTTTTCGCGGAGCGAACCCATTTTCGGTGCTAAAATTCCTGGACTATTAAGACTCTGGCGACACCGCGACACGTCAGTTCATAGCTTACATCAGAGAGTCCGTCCGAATAAATAGCTATTTATGTATCAAGTCCGAAAAGTGTCACAATCCGGTATGGGTAATTTCTAATATGAGCCGATCGAGTGTGCTGTGTCACAGGAGAATGAGTGTGAATTTATCGCTCGAGCGCAGCGAGGGCGATAATTCTCACGAGTTCTTCTGTGACACAGCAGACTCAGAGGCGAATTTTGGAAATTACCCATACCGGATTTGACACTTCTCGGACTTGGCACATACAATATTTTATGCGATCCGTTGCTTGAAAGTTCACTTTTTGGAAAATCAGTGTTACAAGCTGATATTTGTTCTCGTTCGCTCGCTTCGCTCGCTCACTCGATTAGTTTTGCGTTGTCCCTCACTCGCTACGCTCGCTCGGTTGTCAGTGGTTTTTGTGTTGTTCCTCACTCGCTACGCTCGCTCGGTTATCAGTGCTTTTTGTGTTGTTCAATTAAAAACGGGTGGCACACTAATGCCCGGTTTCATAAACGTGGGTTTTCCCGCGGGTTAAAATAACCCGTAGTTTACCCCGCAGATACTACCCGTTCAACCTTATGGACTGTTGAAGGTTAACAGCGATTTGAGCACTTATCAGAAACTTCAAGCCATTGCTTGTCCGCTTGTCCATTGCCAACACGGATGTTACCTTTCAATGACATATACATGGATTTGTTCCATAAACTGCTTCCCTTCACACATGCCTCAATGATTTGTGTTCTACTGCCATGTCGTACAACAGGTAAAGTTTGTCGAAAATCACCGGAAACTATAACTATTTTGCCACCAAATGGCTCGTTGGATTGACATACGTCTCTCAACATGCGCTCAACTGCCTCTAGTGCATACTTGGATGCCATCGTGATTTCATCCCAGATTATTATTTCGTGAATATATAAACGTCACGGATTAGGCTGACTGAGGAATTGTTTGTACGTGGACGTGAGTATTATCCCTACTCGTGAACAAATCAGTGTGAATTTAGACATCATGTCGAACACTAAGGACGTCTTCAAGATAAACGGTAAGTCGAAACTATTCCTCAAATGATTAAAAAAAAGTATTTCATACACATATAGGATTTGAAATACTTTCAATTCAGTTGCAGATTGACTTCTCTTACACCTCAATAGTAGTAGGCAACCGGAGCTTTTTTTAGGCTTCATTTCTTGAACATCCACAAATAAACGTTCGTCGAGTAACAAATTGATTTGGAAGTGTGTTGAATTCCACAAAGAACGCTGCATTGGTTCCTTCAACATGGTTAATTTGACACAAAATGTCTAATTTATGAATATTGAAACACTGCCAGATTGCTTGAACGGATTGCAAATTTCAACGCGCGATGAGTCAGAGATACATTGTAAGAAAAACTTTCGGGCGAACAAAATTCAATTATCTGTAATTCGAAGCTCACTAAATTATTATGAGCGATATTGCCAATATATTTACCTCGTGAAAACAAAATTGTACCTCGAAATGCTAGTACGTTGGCAGAGAAAGGGGGGGGAGGGGGGGGGGGGGGGGGGGGGCGAAAGAAAGAGAAAGGAAAAGGAGAAACGGAAACAGCGCTGGGAGAAGGAAGACGGAGAAAAGAGAGCGTTAAGCAACGCGAGGGAAGTGACAGGCGGAAGGGTTGAACGTAAGCCATATTTGCAAACGCGTGCATGTATACCTATACCGGGGTACGGTACGTTTTGGCGCCGGACGTCTTGGCGCAGGACGTCTTGGCGCTGGATGTTTGAGCACAGGACATTTGGGCTAACGGATCTTCCGAATCGCGGCTACCTGTTCCAACCTATTGTAACCCATACTAACGTGTTCTAACTTATTCTAACCTTTCGAGAGCCACAGCCACTGTCGGAGTATTTTGCATCTGTGTGTGCGTGTGTGTGTGTAGGATTAGTGGAATGGCCTAACCTATTCTAACCTTTCGGGAGCCACAGCCACCTTCCGGGTATTTCGCATCTGTGTGTGTGTGTGTGTAGGATTAGTGGGGTGGCCTAACCTATTCTTACCTATTCTAACCTGTTCTAACCTGTTCTAACCTTTCGGGAGCCACAGCCAAAACGTCCTGCGCCCAAATGTCCGGCGTCAAAACAGCGGCGCCAAAACGTCCTGCTCCCACCTATACCGTGCCATCGCGACGAAACCGAATGATGCCCGCACTATAGTTCGACCAACACACGCTCGCGTTGCGTACATGAACTTCTGCTGGAATCACTGGTTTATTATTCATACAACGAATGAATACAAGTTTATTCATTCGACAATTTAGAAAAAAATTGATTCATTGAGCAATTGGAAATTGTAGTAGGTATTATCGGAGTAACCCTAAAACAAACAAATCAACGCGGACTATTATGACAGTGCAATATTTATTCGAATATATTTGATTCAGGGCTGTTAGTCGGTCACTTTTTGTCGGATTGGTAATATTTTTCCAGTCAGGTTGCATTGCGAAAATGTGACCAAGATTGTGGCCCTGATTTTCACGTTTTATATTTCAAATTTATTTGTGCGTAAGTGTCCAAAACTTGAGACGAACGGGGGTACCCGCTGGTCGGGGCTACCCACCTTTCCCCTGAAGCAAACGATACGTCAACTACCAATCCTTACTTCAACTTTCCTTTTTCTTTACCTGTCTCACTATAGTTTTGACTCAGTTTTCGATACATCCAATATTTGCTCTTCTTCGTCATATTTGGATCAATTTTCTGCCACACAATGAGGATATTTCGGTCATTTTTAGGTCATATTTCTCAATCTTCATCAGTCCCATAATCATATTTTTTAGGGGGCTTGACCACTAACAGCCCTATGTTATTCGAGTACATTTGATTCCTCAATCGCAAAAAACTTGGTTATCAGCCGGGAGGTGCAGGCGGGTAGAAATTCGCACCGAAAATGAATTCACGTCCGTCTCCTTCGATGGCCAAAATATAATTGAATGTTGGTCCGGAGCCATCTGCTGGGAAAACTGTTCTACTTTTTATTTCGCGGTGGGGGATACACGGTACTTCCCAATATCGAAAAGATACAGGCGAAATAAGAAACCCTTGGTCTGAATTCCCATCTATACGTAATCGCAAGGTCATTCTCAATAATTCTGTCTAGGTTTCGTAAAATATAATTATTCGAGTATTTGATTTTTCAACAGCACACAGAGGGACAAGGGCCGGCAACAGCACCAGAGAGTGGCGGCGAAGGCAGCAGGCGGAGCGGTCGTGAAAGGAGGCCGTGGCCGACACTTTTGCGATTTTTCTAAAATCATTAATGTAAAAAAACAAAATAAATATAATAAATAATATATCGTGAGAACAGGTGTTATTATTACTGTCCCTACTATGCTTTTTTTATTATCTAAAATTATAATCTGAAAAACTCATGAATCAACTCTGGAACGATCTTGATAATAATATCATCATCAAATCATATAAACACACGGGACAGATCGGACACATGAGACATACATCCTGAAAAATTTCGGGGACAGACGGAACAGACATTTTTCGTACTTTAATATATAGATAATATATAGATACTCACTTTAGTTTCTAAAATTACTGGTGTTATTGCATCTTTCTGTATCAAAACGTTTAGACTCAGACATTTGACATTTTCAGACATTTTGGTTTATAATGTGTGAACGTAGTAAAAAATAACCTGACTATGTTTATTTTAATGAAACATATTCATATTGTACGATAATATTTTCATTATAGGCTCCTGTCCTATAATATTTCACTATATTTCAGTGACCTGAAATTGGTCACTTTGCGGCCTAAATCCGATGCTCAAAAAGTGAACTTTCAAACAACGGGTCGCATAAACATCATTATGTCACTGGAGCATTATGGCTTTGTTTAAAATTAAAAATATGTAAATTTAATAATTTTCAACGGGGCCCAACTGAAGCACCTATGAAATTCGGCCCTCTGTAGAAGAACCACCTTAACGACGGGCCAACGCGGTATCTTATATTGGTGAGCCAACAGATTTCCAACGCTCGCCCATGCGGCAATAGTTGTCCTCCAACGCGCTGACAACGACGGGCCAACGAAGAACTCGCGTCCAATACAATTCCAACGTCCACAATGTTTTACCAATATATGATCAACGATATCTCAATCACCTCAACACATTTACAACGACAATTTCGTTGAATCGGCCCATCAGGGATAATTAACAGTTGTTATTGTGGAATAGATTTATATTAACAAATATTCAATAAATAGTCACTTTTATCTGTTCAATACTTGATGACAAACCCCATTCATTTATACCCTCGCAAGGTCCTATATTTTATACTACATTATTATTATTATTTTCGATTTTACGGCCTAAAATTCTAATTTTTAGTAAATATCCTGCGGATGAGAATTCGATGATGATTTGAATATCATTTCTGAAGTAAAATTTCTCGAGGAATTCAGGGGAACCAATAAAAAAACTCTACTCTCAATATTTTCTGAGATATATCGATTTTTATGGAAAAAAACTGGTGAAAATTGAATTTTTCGATGTATTTCTCACTCATGAATGTTTATTATGAAAAAACACTGATTTTATACACGATTGAATAACATCACTGTTTTTTTACAATAAATATTTATGAGTGAGAAAGACATCGAAAAATTCAATTTTCACCAGTTTTTTTTTCATAAAAATCGATATATTTCAGAAAATATTGAGAGTAGAGTTTTTTTTATTGGTTCCCCTGAATTCCTCGAGAAATTTTACTTTAGAAATGATATTCAAATCATCATCGAATTCTCATCCGCAGGATATTTACTGAAAATTAGAATTTCAGGCCGTAAAATCGATAAAGAGAATTTAGGTTTGGAGTGGAATCATGATCAGATTGAACGGTCCGATATCCTCCATTGCAACATGCCGTATTATTAAGGACTCTTTAACGAGGGTGAGGCCTTAATAACCGGGTGCACCGATAGCCTTGCGCGTTATGGGCGCCACCTAATTTAATAACTTAATAAGTCTTTTAGGAAAAATCTTTTATTCTGAATAGTTAAATACTCATTTTGTTCTGCCAGGGAAGCTGGTTTAGAGACTCTCAGGGTGAGGTGCAGCACGTAAGCCCTCGTACCTATTTTGTTCTGACGCTGAGGCGTTCTTAGTCTGTTCTAATTATCTACGTCACCGGACGATGTTCTCGATGTTCTCTGGTTACTTCCGAGGAAGAATTTGGAGATTCGAGGATTGAATGATTCTGACTCGGTGGTTTGAAATTAATAACTGATTTATATTTAACTTGTATTGCTTTGCACATATAATTTCCACACACACTCTATATGCCAATTCTCAACATATTTCACATTCTCACACACTCACGTGGGTTGGTGTATAATAATGCTTCTCAATTCCCAAGGAATTGGTTAAATAATAATTATTTAATGAACTGGGTGACACTGAGATCGCGAAGATCACTTATCTTTCTCTTAGAGAGACAATACCATACTCTACGTCAGTGAGGGGCATCGCCTGGCTCGCCGAGCCAGCCCGGCTCTAAGTATCAATTAGTGCGACCGTAAATCCCCTCGGTCTACCTGAAAACGGTCACTTGTCCTTAACTGGAAGTGCAATGGTAGGGGCAGCGTTCAGGAGAACTAAAAGGAACTAAGGGGTGTGCGGTCTATTTGGGACGGCAACAACTGCGTTAGACCGTCCAGGTCTTTTCATACTTGCATATCCCCACTCATACCTACCAAAATCCAAGAAATGGCGTTAAAAGGATTAGTGCCGGTGAACGAGTTGAGTGGATTAACGGCTTAGGCTCTTTTCACTAATGAGTGTGCCCTACACTGCTCTACGTAACGGTTATATTCAACGATCTGAGCAGAACGATTATTAGTCGCGGTAAATACCCATCCTTCTTACTAGAAGATCGGAGCCATACTAACGAATTCTATGGAATTCGTTTGGAATGTGGAAGTGCGTGATGCTAATAGTATCGATTACGATTTGGGGGATGGCGTTGTGACGGACGGTATGGGTAGAGTGTTATTAATCCCTATGGTTTTATCACAAGCGAGAACCCATCATTAACCAATGGAATTAATCATCCCGTCACATCCACATAGTAAATAATTATGAAAAAGATCTATTCTAAAATAGATCGGTAAATGGGAATCGTTGCCGTCTAGTCCTACACAGGTCTCAATAGATTTATTTAAATTATTGTGAGGCTAGTTGATATAGAAATAATTATAATATAATTAAGGTAAAATAAAATAAATGAATAAAAGGGTGGTTCAAATAATCATGAGGATTGACTGGTAAAATCAATAATGTATTCTTGAACGATTTTGAGAATAATAATATGGTTCAAGCGACGGACAACTGATTGTCGGTTGAACAGAATTATATAAAATAATGTAATCACAAATAATAAAAATAATGTAATAATATAAGGATATCCGACGTGGGGATCGTGAAGGCTTGTTACTATATAAAAATTATCAATGAAGGTAATGAAATAATAAAGGCCTCTTCACGATTCACACGCTGATACGAGTAATAAAATAAAAGGAAAAAAGAAATATAAATAAGAATGTAAATAAGAAATAAAAACTCTCTCTCTCTCGGATTGTATCGGAAATCTATTCTAATACCTATATAAAGATCTATAAGTAAAGTTCCTCCAGGATTGAATCAAGATCTGTAAATGGGAGCTTAGTGCCTTAAAGTAGAACACCAGAATAAAAGTCTCTATTTGACATAAAAGAATTCCCGCACTGGTATCAGGGTAGAACCCGAAATTCTATGAATTATCCCAGGCGGTTTATTAGGTTTACAATCATTCAGATCTTGGTTCTATCGCGAGAATAATAAATGAATTCCTCGATAAGGAAATATATGCTTAGTATGTAAATTCTTCAGTTATAGTAATAAAGTAATAATATAATTCGAGATCGGTAGTTATTGGGCTTAATGTTATTGAGAATTTGATGAATAAAAGAAACAGACCCAACAGGATTAGGGTGAAACCCGGAATTCTATGAATTATCCTATTTGGTTATTAATTTTATGACCATACCGATCTCGAGTTATTCAATTAAAGTAATATTTATAATTATATGAATAACAGGAAAAATAAAAAAAATATATAAATATTCGGATTGATGAATGAGTAGCAACGCAAGCTCGCCGGGTGGTCTCGTTATTAGGAAGGAATCGCTCCGAAATACTATTAGTATTGGCCTATAACGATATTCCCGTGGTTGTACTACACATCAGATGGAATTATATTTTATCATGCATAAGGTTAAAATTAAAGAATTCTGGAAAACAATATATCGATTTCCGAATATGAACGGTAAATTATAAAAGAGCGAATTTTGTGAGCGATCGTGGTTACTTAGCTTTGGATGAGATGGCGTAGCATGGGACTAATTTTCGATCCTTAGGTATTTGCCTCCCTCACCTTAGGTACCTCGAAGCCTTCGATTTGCGTAGAATTTAGATAGCGGTTTAGAATGTATTAACTGATGATGGATTTAGATAGTTTGAACTGAATTTTTAGAGGAAGGTCTCAATCAATCAAGTCGAGTCAATTATTCTTTTTAGTCAAAATTGCCTGACGTTTCGGCAGTCGTGTTCTGCCCTCATCAGAGGCTGTTCTTTCTGTAATATTTTGTTTTTTTTTTCTCAATAAACAGCCTCTGATGAGGGCAGAACACGACTGCCGAAACGTCAGGCAATTTTGACTAAAAAGAATAATTGACTCGACTTGATTGATTGAGACCTTCCTCTAAAAATTAAGAAGTTCGAGTGTTACCTTCATGATGAATAGTTTGAACTGAAGTTGATGAGTGTCAATGTGAAATAATGATAAAAGCGAAATTGGTTTAATATGAGATCAAATCTATATTAATTTACAAATACTCAAAATGAGTATAAGGCGGAAAGTGAAGTTATAATTTTAATAATGAAAATATTTGATAGCCTGTGTCTCTGCACTGAATTTAAGAACTTAAACGGAACACTAAACTTTTAGATCTATCACGTTTAATTGAATTTGTTGACGGGTGCTAAGTCCTTTATACTACCACTTTTAATTATAAAAAGAAAAGATTGAGTATAACTCTTGGCTTAATTATTGCACACGGGTCCTTGCGACCACGCACTTCGCGACTTGACAGAAGAAAGACACTAATTCAAATTCAAAGGCGACGAGGTAACCGCGGTTGCAACAATGCATATATTATTGCGCGCGTGGCTTAGCCAATTAGGGCCTTGCTTAGTGGCTAATTGTCGCCTGATTGGTTTGAAGGACTACTTGCAGTTAAGCGTAGGGATGGGGCCCTGGTGTCGTTCTGCGGTCCCATGCTATTCCATGCCTCACCTATAGTCTTTATTATTTAGCTTAGCTTTCCTATTTCCTTGGGAAATTAGAGAGAGAGAACTACATCTACGTACACTAGCCTAGTAAAATGAGAAAACTATTGCGCGTTAAAAGAACGAATCCGATATTATTTATCCGACTTTATCGATGATGATTGAAGAATGAATCAATGAAATGAATGAAAAGAAATTTAGAATTTTGAAGGTTTCCGAAATTACGCACGTAACAGCGTTACTCGTATGATTGAGAAAATATGTAATAAGTGTGGACTAAGGAGCCTAAACTCATGTAGCCGCACGGCGGTAAATTGAAATAGTAGGAAATGTGCGAATACATTGTCACACCATTCTTCCTCATGTAGTAGTACACATACCTGATACCTTGACATAGTTTAAGATTTTTCGAAATAAAATTAGCCTCACAGTGCATTTTTTAATTGAGATCCATAAAAATGCATGTGTTTTAAGGGGACCAGTACAGCGACTTTTCGAGAAATTATCATAGTCTGAAATCAATTTATTTCATAACCAAAGTTCATTTCACATCAAAATATTTTTCTTTTTCAAAATCATGTGTCGTAAGGATTTCAGAGCACCGTTGGACCGATTCAGGTCATCTTGGATTCATTTTCTTCAGAAAACAAATCCTCATCATGTGAATGTAGGAATTTTAAAATAAAAAATTATGTCATAAGTTATGATCAATTTACCAAATTTGCAAAAATTATTATCACTCATTTCTTAAATAACTTGGCCAAATCGAAAAATTTTAAAAATTCCTACATTCACATGATGAGGATTTGTTTTCTGAAGAAAATGAATCCAAGATGGCCTGAATCGGTTCAACGGTGCTCTGAAATCCTTACGACACATGATTTTGAAGAAGAAAAATATTTTGATGTGAAATGAACTTTGGTTATGAAATAAATTGATTTCGGACTATGATAATTTCTCGAAAAGTCGTTGTACTGGTCCCCTTAAATGGGAAACTTTGAGGCCTTACCGGCACGTGTTAACTTCATTTCAGAAACTTCATTTTGGGACCAAAATTTTTCTTTTTTTTTTCCTTCAAACTGTGGGGCTTCACTCCTCAAGATGGAATTTAACGTCCACCGTAATATATACCCACCAACTCCTATGAGTGGCACTCGCGAGGATATCGACAGCGGTGGTCGCCGCCTTACGAGAAAATATTGAAGTAATGTACATTACATGGAAACCGGATGAGTACGGACAGAGCCCCGATTCCAACTCACAATATTAGCTGTATTGATAATCACGTTATGATTTGCGGGACCCAAACCGGATAGATACGTACACAGTTCCAAAACCGATTTGAGTGACGGATGGGACCGTACGGGGCGGGTCAAAAATTCCGCATGAAGTGCGGACAGAACGATACGAAACAGATCGATCAAACCGCCGAATACCATGCGCATCCAACCGGATGGACTTCCGACTAGGTGATCCGCTTGTTCCGGAAACAGTCCAGACGAAACGAGTGTGAAAACCAGACTCATTTTTTCAAGCGATAGGATGCCGATTGGTCCGGATAAATTACCCCGTCGCGGATTTTCCGAGCCGGATTGAATGCAGACAAATCCAGACAGGAATTTTTGACTGGATAGGGTACAGACCACAGACAGACAGATACGCGATCCGGTCTTGTCTGGAAACTTGTCAGAAAAGCTATTCGCTCCTATCGATTTCAGTCTGGGATTTTGAGCAGGGGAGTCGAAGACGAGTGCATCTGCGAGCCGAAGACGAGTACTGCAACCACACAAGGTCAAAAAGCCCACTTAGCCCCTGGTGCACACCATATTTTTTGTAACAGCACGATTTTCGCGTTTTTTCTTCATTTTTGATCATTTTTTTGAGAATATTGAAAAATAATTCAGCGGGCGTTTTCAGTTTATTTTTGCCCGCTTATGCTCGAGTAGCGGGCAAAAATAACTTGAAAACGCCCGCTGCTCGATTTAGCGGGCAAAAATAAACTGAAAACGCCCGCTGCTCGACGTAGCAGGCGTTTTTATTTTTTATTTTTTGCTCGCTCATCTAAAAACCGCCACTTTAGACCCGCTTGATGGGTTAAAAAAACGTGAAAATCGTGCATGTGTTACAAAATAATACATTTTCTAACTAGCTGCGCGAAATTCGATAATATTGGTAACTTATATGGAATAATAAATTTTCAATTATATCCAAATTATTGTATATAAGATGGATGAAGTGTCCGCTTGATGTGTCCGCTTTAACCCTTGGTTTACATATACGCGGTGCCGCGTCACGCGGCGATGCGCTCACCAATCATAAAACCGCGCGGCAGGCTGTGGTTCAACTCTGATCGGCTCACCTCAGAACTGATTGGTGAACGCGGCCTGCCGCGTTTTGCCGCGCGCGCGGTGCCGCTACCATGTAAACCAAGGGTAAGGTATTGGTAACAATGCCGATCGTGTTTATATACGTTTACCCGCTCTATCTCCCCGCACCTTGAATTCTCTTTCTTTCATCCAACGTTACAATATACAAAGAAAGGATGTTTCGTTTCAATCATATTCATTTTGCGCACTAGTGCGGGAAAGTACTATTTTGAACACTCATTTGCGTGCACAAAATCGAATTTTGCACACTCAGTTGGGAAAAAAAATTTTACCGCTTCAAAAGTCAACATTTTTTTTTTTTTCATTCATTTAAAAATATGTCCATCCAAAGAGGTCAGAACAGTAGTAGAATCAACAATATTTGATGAGGTAATGAAAGTAGTCGACGAAAAAAAAAAAAAATTAAAGTCTAATGCCTGATTTACGCAGCGCCGTAACTTGACTAAATTGAGGGATTGACCAATCAGCAGGCTGCTTTAGCCACACGCCATGTGAATCGAGCCTCCTGATTGGTCAATCCTTGAATTAAGTCAAGTTACGGCGCTGCGTAAACCAAGCATAAAAAGGGCAAAAGTCCCATGTTAATCAAATGGGACAAGTATCGTCCTACAGGCAGGGTTTAATGGTACTTAATAGAAAAAAAAAAAAAAGCATAATTGTTTTTAGGCTATAAACTAATGATTTGGCCCATACTCAAGTAGAAAAAGTCAATTCGGGAAATAACGGACACCCTACTGCCCGTGCGTGCTGAATTGGGAATCTTCACGAAATTGAAATGGCTGTAACTTCTGAAACAGGTCTCGTCCCAACTTCCGCATGGTCTCAAAACTTTCGTCTTTCGATGCAGAATTTTGTGTCCAAAATTGAACAAAATCGAGACTGGCGTATTTTTGTAAATCAAAATTTAAACTTTTTCAAGCACATATTCCATATTTCCAACATCCCGAAAAATCAGCAAATATTTTTGTTCGAAAGTACGCACAGATACTGAAAAAATTTGTGGGAAACATTTTTTCGTAGGACATCTTGGTACTGAATCGAAACTCCATGAAAAAGTAGTGATTTTAGTAATTCGAGATTTTCGAAAAATCCTATCTTCCAAATCGTAGCTTTGAAAAATCTAAAATAAATCACCAATCTCTCTTGAGCCTAGGACTACAAGAGAAAAAATTGATTCGAAAATCGAGAGGGGTGAGGGTTCGCGACCGTTCGAAATATTCTGGAATTCCCCATACATAATCGAGAAAAATTCATTGGCTTATCATAATTCAAAAATTACTGGAGCCGTTCGTCCGGCCATGAACCGTAGAAAACCGGAGACGTCATCGCAAAAACGCTGCACAGCCGCCATTTTGAAATCAATCGCTTCAAAAAAATTATTGTGTACAGTCAGTGATATGTATAATAAACACCCATTTTTGTAATCTCGATTTATTTTGTAGTATTTCTGAAAAAAAATCCTCAAAAAGCCTATTTTTTCGGCCTCTAGAGTGGCCTAACCCCTTAACACAAAGTGTTATAAAAATCTGTAATGTAGCTGCATATTCGAATTCTTGAGAAAAAAAAATTCATTCTACTATAATTTTGAACGGAGTTATCTATTTGTTGACCCTTCGTTGTCACACTGGGTCAGATAGACCCCGACGGATTTAAAAAAACTCTTGCATGCAAACTATCAGTCTGATTTCAATCAAAAAAATATGGAACATACTTTGAACTATCTAGAATAAGAATACATCATTGTTTTTTGAAAAATAAAATGTCGACATGTTAAAATAAAATCAGAAAGCCATCAATTTGCAAAAAAGACCCTTTTGAAAGTAAAAAATTATAACTCTTTCAATTTTCAATATTTTTTCATAAAATTTATGGACGACGCTCTCCCCTAGCGGATTCATTTACACCAATATTTTTGGTGTCATTTTGGTGTATTTTGGGTGTGGTTTGATTTTTGTGTAATATTGGTGTAATTTCGGTGAAACTCTATAATGCGTCCAAAATTACACCAAAATCACACGGTGTATCTCAGAATTTTTCACACCACCTTTACACCAATTTCACACCCGACCCATTTTGGTGTAATTTTGGACGCATTATAGAGTTTTGCCAAAATTACACCAATATTACACCGCAGACCTACACCGTGTACTTTTGGTGTAATTTTGGTGTAACTGAATTTGCTAGGGTCGAAATAGGGTACTTTGTGGAAGAAAATAGTTTGGTGGTGTACGTTTCACAATAGTACATTGTGCACCAAGGTCGTAAAGTGGAATTTTTAAGGCCGAGTGCGATGTTTTAAGTACGAGTCGTAGACGAGCGCGCGAAGCGTGCGAGGCGAAGACGAGTACTGAAAACATCGTGCGAGGCGTTAAAAGGCCCACCTCCATGGTGCACACGATACTTTATATAACGCAAGCATATTTTTCTCGCTATTTGATGCCTCTGTATAGGACCTAAAAGTGGTACTTTTAAAGTCCGAGGACTTAAAGTGGTACTTTTAAGTCCTAGGACTTAAAAGTGGCACTTTTAAGTCCTAGGACTTAAAAGTACTACTTTAGGTCCTATACAAAGGCATCAAAAAGCGAGAAAAACATGCTTGCGTTATATAAAGTATATTTATTCCGACACATAGATTAGGTCGATTTTGAAATGTAAAGACATGGCTATTTAGAGTCAAATACTGATAGTATAATAGTATTATGGTTTATTAATGTAAAATAAAACGATGAAAGGTCAACAAAAAAAGGTATTCAATCTGCTACAGTGCAGTCGGCACACATAAAAGCTCGATGTTGGCTGCACATTGGACGCTGACAGGAAGAGCATTGCTTCTTCGACTTCCGATTCTGTTGTGGGGTGCACAGTCTGTACCGGACCCCTTTTTCCAAGTATTGTCTTTCTTTTGGTGGTGTGGAACCCTCGTACTTGAAAATTGCTAATATTCCCTGTCTTATGTAGTAATGTCGCGTCGGAGAGTTGGCACTTGCGACCGCAAGTAGGGCGCAACGAGGTGGAAAGTCAGTTCATAAATGACTGCTTTTTGCTTTTTGTTTCTTTTTTCTCCAATATTTGACAAGAAAATAAAATAACGATTGCCACAATTATACTTAAGGTAAAGGGCCCGGTTTCCGACCCCGGACCTGTTTCCGACCCCCCCCCCCCCCCCCCCCCCCCCCCTTACTCGTTCTTCGCTTGATTCTATAATATCTCGCTTTGCCGACGGAGAAGAGGTGTCCCCGACGAAAGTTTGGCTAAATTTTCTTCGGTGACACCTCTCCTTCGTCAGAAAAGCGAGATATTATAGAATAAAGCGAAGAACGAGTAGGGGGTTCGGAAACAGGTCCGGGGTCGGAAACCAGGCCGTTTACCTTACGGCCTGTACAAAATATTTGAAAAAAAATTATTTTGACTTAATTTTTCACAAAAGTCGACGCCATTGTCAGACTTGGGTCACAATGACCCTCACCTCGCGCACAATTCTCTTCAAACAGCTGTCACACTAACACTGACCCTTCTACTGAAGGGCTCTCTGTGTCTCCCGACTGGGGATAGTCCAAACTAACAGTAGATGGTAAAGAAAGGCCCATTTGTACCCTTTCAGTTACAGATATTTAGCTACAAAGTTAGACCATGGGTCCGGTGGATCCAGTGTGACAACGAAGGGTTAACTAAGCGGCGAGTACGGCTCGGCGCGCGGAGAGTTGAGCCCCCACCACGCCGCCCAGCCTCATTTCACTGACTGCCAGCGCTCGACCAAATTCAATCATTTTTTTGACTCAATTAAAATGCTCCTAGAGATCTGTAAAAATTCACAGCAATTCCTTGAGGTGTTGAGAAGAATTTCATATTTTTTTCGTTTGTTAATATCAATCTGAACAATAAGAAAAGAAATAAAACCAAAACGTCGTTATCTCAGGTTCTAATCGAGATATTCGTTTTTTTTTTTAATCATACGCCGAAGAAAAGGGAAGAAGAATCTATCACAATATCTACTACAATATGTCAATTGGCATAAATACCTTTATGCGAGCCGTTGTTTGAAAGTTCACTTTTTGAGCATCGGATTTAGGCCGCAAAGTGACCAATTTCAGGTCACTGAAATATAGTGAAATATTATAGGACAGGAGCCTATAATGAAAATATTATCGTACAATATGAATATGTTTCATTAAAATAAACATAGTCAGGTTATTTTTTACTACGTTCACACATTATAAACCAAAATGTCTGAAAATGTCAAATGTCTGAGTCTAAACGTTTTGATACAGAAAGATGCAATAACACCAGTAATTTTAGAAACTAAAGTGAGTATCTATATATTATCTATATATTAAAGTACGAAAAATGTCTGTTCCGTCTGTCCCCGAAATTTTTCAGGATGTATGTCTCATGTGTCCGATCTGTCCCGTGTGTTTATATGATTTGATGATGATATTATTATCAAGATCGTTCCAGAGTTGATTCATGAGTTTTTCAGATTATAATTTTAGATAATAAAAAAAGCATAGTAGGGACAGTAATAATAACACCTGTTCTCACGATATATTATTTATTATATTTATTTTGTTTTTTTACATTAATGATTTTAGAAAAATCGCAAAAGTGTCGGCCACGGCCTCCTTTCACGACCGCTCCGCCTGCTGCCTTCGCCGCCACTCTCTGGTGCTGTTGCCGGCCCTTGTCCCTCTGTGTGCTGTTGAAAAATCAAATACTCGAATAATTATATTTTACGAAACCTAGACAGAATTATTGAGAATGACCTTGCGATTACGTATAGATGGGAATTCAGACCAAGGGTTTCTTATTTCGCCTGTATCTTTTCGATATTGGGAAGTACCGTGTATCCCCCACCGCGAAATAAAAAGTAGAACAGTTTTCCCAGCAGATGGCTCCGGACCAACATTCAATTATATTTTGGCCATCGAAGGAGACGGACGTGAATTCATTTTCGGTGCGAATTTCTACCCGCCTGCACCTCCCGGCTGATAACCAAGTTTTTTGCGATTGAGGAATCAAATGTACTCGAATAACATAGGGCTGTTAGTGGTCAAGCCCCCTAAAAAATATGATTATGGGACTGATGAAGATTGAGAAATATGACCTAAAAATGACCGAAATATCCTCATTGTGTGGCAGAAAATTGATCCAAATATGACGAAGAAGAGCAAATATTGGATGTATCGAAAACTGAGTCAAAACTATAGTGAGACAGGTAAAGAAAAAGGAAAGTTGAAGTAAGGATTGGTAGTTGACGTATCGTTTGCTTCAGGGGAAAGGTGGGTAGCCCCGACCAGCGGGTACCCCCGTTCGTCTCAAGTTTTGGACACTTACGCACAAATAAATTTGAAATATAAAACGTGAAAATCAGGGCCACAATCTTGGTCACATTTTCGCAATGCAACCTGACTGGAAAAATATTACCAATCCGACAAAAAGTGACCGACTAACAGCCCTGAATCAAATATATTCGAATAAATATTGCACTGTCATAATAGTCCGCGTTGATTTGTTTGTTTTAGGGTTACTCCGATAATACCTACTACAATTTCCAATTGCTCAATGAATCAATTTTTTTCTAAATTGTCGAATGAATAAACTTGTATTCATTCGTTGTATGAATAATAAACCAGTGATTCCAGCAGAAGTTCATGTACGCAACGCGAGCGTGTGTTGGTCGAACTATAGTGCGGGCATCATTCGGTTTCGTCGCGATGGCACGGTATAGGTGGGAGCAGGACGTTTTGGCGCCGCTGTTTTGACGCCGGACATTTGGGCGCAGGACGTTTTGGCTGTGGCTCCCGAAAGGTTAGAACAGGTTAGAACAGGTTAGAATAGGTAAGAATAGGTTAGGCCACCCCACTAATCCTACACACACACACACACAGATGCGAAATACCCGGAAGGTGGCTGTGGCTCCCGAAAGGTTAGAATAGGTTAGGCCATTCCACTAATCCTACACACACACACGCACACACAGATGCAAAATACTCCGACAGTGGCTGTGGCTCTCGAAAGGTTAGAATAAGTTAGAACACGTTAGTATGGGTTACAATAGGTTGGAACAGGTAGCCGCGATTCGGAAGATCCGTTAGCCCAAATGTCCTGTGCTCAAACATCCAGCGCCAAGACGTCCTGCGCCAAGACGTCCGGCGCCAAAACGTACCGTACCCCGGTATAGGTATACATGCACGCGTTTGCAAATATGGCTTACGTTCAACCCTTCCGCCTGTCACTTCCCTCGCGTTGCTTAACGCTCTCTTTTCTCCGTCTTCCTTCTCCCAGCGCTGTTTCCGTTTCTCCTTTTCCTTTCTCTTTCTTTCGCCCCCCCCCCCCCCCCCCCCCTCCCCCCCCTTTCTCTGCCAACGTACTAGCATTTCGAGGTACAATTTTGTTTTCACGAGGTAAATATATTGGCAATATCGCTCATAATAATTTAGTGAGCTTCGAATTACAGATAATTGAATTTTGTTCGCCCGAAAGTTTTTCTTACAATGTATCTCTGACTCATCGCGCGTTGAAATTTGCAATCCGTTCAAGCAATCTGGCAGTGTTTCAATATTCATAAATTAGACATTTTGTGTCAAATTAACCATGTTGAAGGAACCAATGCAGCGTTCTTTGTGGAATTCAACACACTTCCAAATCAATTTGTTACTCGACGAACGTTTATTTGTGGATGTTCAAGAAATGAAGCCTAAAAAAAGCTCCGGTTGCCTACTACTATTGAGGTGTAAGAGAAGTCAATCTGCAACTGAATTGAAAGTATTTCAAATCCTATATGTGTATGAAATACTTTTTTTTAATCATTTGAGGAATAGTTTCGACTTACCGTTTATCTTGAAGACGTCCTTAGTGTTCGACATGATGTCTAAATTCACACTGATTTGTTCACGAGTAGGGATAATACTCACGTCCACGTACAAACAATTCCTCAGTCAGCCTAATCCGTGACGTTTATATATTCACGAAATAATAATCTGGGATGAAATCACGATGGCATCCAAGTATGCACTAGAGGCAGTTGAGCGCATGTTGAGAGACGTATGTCAATCCAACGAGCCATTTGGTGGCAAAATAGTTATAGTTTCCGGTGATTTTCGACAAACTTTACCTGTTGTACGACATGGCAGTAGAACACAAATCATTGAGGCATGTGTGAAGGGAAGCAGTTTATGGAACAAATCCATGTATATGTCATTGAAAGGTAACATCCGTGTTGGCAATGGACAAGCGGACAAGCAATGGCTTGAAGTTTCTGATAAGTGCTCAAATCGCTGTTAACCTTCAACAGTCCATAAGGTTGAACGGGTAGTATCTGCGGGGTAAACTACGGGTTATTTTAACCCGCGGGAAAACCCACGTTTATGAAACCGGGCATTAGTGTGCCACCCGTTTTTAATTGAACAACACAAAAAGCACTGATAACCGAGCGAGCGTAGCGAGTGAGGAACAACACAAAAACCACTGACAACCGAGCGAGCGTAGCGAGTGAGGGACAACGCAAAACTAATCGAGTGAGCGAGCGAAGCGAGCGAACGAGAACAAATATCAGCTTGTAACACTGATTTTCCAAAAAGTGAACTTTCAAGCAACGGATCGCATAAAATATTGTATGTGCCAAGTCCGAGAAGTGTCAAATCCGGTATGGGTAATTTCCAAAATTCGCCTCTGAGTCTGCTGTGTCACAGAAGAACTCGTGAGAATTATCGCCCTCGCTGCGCTCGAGCGATAAATTCACACTCATTCTCCTGTGACACAGCACACTCGATCGGCTCATATTAGAAATTACCCATACCGGATTGTGACACTTTTCGGACTTGATACATAAATAGCTATTATTTGTTAAAAAGCTGAAATTTTTAAATGACCATAAAATTGCCATATTTTGTTGAAATTTTTTTTTCCTCAATACATGGGAAGTACTTCGAATGAATTGACACCATGATTTTTAAGAACCCCGTCGTCCAAGATAGCCGAAAATGACAGCCGTTGTACGGATTTTGGCTTCTCGCGGATTGTTGCTTAAACTATACCGCGAAGTTAAAAGGAAACCGAACGATGACCGCACTATAGTTTGACCAACACACGCTCGCGTTGCGTACGTGAGCTTCTACTCGCTGCCAGTGACTGTCATCTCGATTCGCCTGGCGCCCGGCTCACACCATGGATGAGCGCGGCCTCGGCGACAGGCGTCGGGTGAATCGAGTTGGCGGTCACTGGCAGCGAGTAGAAGCTCACGTACACAACGCGAACGTGTGTTGGTCGAACTATAGTGCGGTCATCGTTCGGTTTCCTTTTAACTTCACGGTATGACACAGGTAAGTAAGCTTCGTACTGCCCTTACAGAAAAAAAATACTGAAAGTACTGCCAGTACAGCAGTACTTGAAGTACTGCCAAAGTACTGCTGTACTTATTTCGCGAGTACACACAGTACTTATAGTACTTTGAGTACAAAAATGACTGAGAAGGGATATATAAGTAGGTGCCAAGTACTAGTGTAGTATGACTGAAGTATTACTTTGAGTACTAGCCCTTCGGTATTAGTCCAATAAGTACTAGCTAAAACCGTTTAGTACAGTATTTGGAACTCACATGTGCCACCCTGACCTCTGATGGCCAAATATCTAACTGCTCATTTCCAGTCGCTGCCTGGTGTTTTCTATAACTATATATAGCAAACATGGTCGCTCATTCCCAGTCAATTCGCTAGGCCACGCCTCCGTGTTGATTCCCAATATAAAGTCCACGTACTCCAGTATAATAGTACTTGGACTGATGCCGCAGTACTAGTTCGAGTGCTGCAGTACTAGTTCGAGTACTGCAGTACTAATTCGAGTATCGCAGTATTGGTCCGAGTACTAGTACTGCTTTATTGGTTCGAGTACTAGTACTGCAGTATTAATCACGGTGAGTACTTCTGTACCTATAGTACTGGTACTCTTGTCTTGTAAAATTTTCATGTAAATCGTCTAACATATGAGGCTGAAACTAGCGGCCAGAGCTGGCGGCCGCACAAGGCGCGTGAATGAGAACCGCTGCTAGCTTCAGCCTGGTCGAAATATCAGAGAAGAAATTGTTGCAGTCTAATCGCGAGTTGAAATTTGACAAACGAACTCATGAATGATATCTGAAACTGAAAATAATAAAAAAAATCCCGTGTCACGGCATTTGTAAAATTGTTAAAATTGTTAAAAATTAATAACTAATCGGAGACGCGCGGAGGTACGGACTGCACGGGAAAGTTGTTGCAAGCGAATTTCGAGATGAGATTTGGCAGACCTACTCAGTAATGATACCTGAACTTGGAAATATTGAATTTCTGAAACGAAAACCATTCGGTTTTTGCTGGTGATGAGATTTTTTAATTTTTGGCGAGTTAAATGAATGAATAAAAATCATTATTCCGTCAGCGCGGAGTCTCTAAGTCGGTGCGACTTTTTTCAGCACGCGAATTTGGTGACCCGGATTTTTTTTCCAGCTTCTTGACCAATTCCCGAAACCAAAACTATTCGGTTTTTGCTGGTGATGAGATTTTTGAATTTTTGGCGAGTTGAATGAATTAATAAAAATCATTATTCCGCCAGCGCGGAGTCTCTAAGTCGATGTAACTTTCTTCCGCACGCGAAATTGATGACCCTGATTTTTTTTCCACCTTCTTCAACGCTTTACGAAACTAAAACTATCCGGTTTTTGCTGGTGATGAGATTTTTGAATTTTTGGCGGGTTAAATGAATTGATAAAAATCATTGTTCCGTCAGCGCGGAGTCTCTAAGTCGATGTAACTTTCTTCCGCACGCGAATTTGATGACCCTGATTTTTTTTCAACCTTCTTCAACGCTTTACGAAACTAAAACTATCCGGTTTTTGCTGGTGATGAGATTTTTGAATTTTTGGCGGGTTAAATGAATTAATAAAAATCATTGTTCCGTCAGCGCGGAGTCTCTAAGTCGATGTAACTTTCTTCCGCACGCGAATTTGATGACCCTGATTTTTTTTCCACCTTCTTCAACGCTTTACGAAACTAAAACTATTCGGTTTTTGCTGGTGATGAGATTTTTGAATTTTTGGCGAGTTGAATGAATTAATAAAAATCATTATTCCGCCAGCGCGGAGTCTCTAAGTCGATGTAACTTTCTTCCGCACGCGAATTTGATGACCCTGATTTTTTTTCCACCTTCTTCAACGCTTTACGAAACTAAAACTATCCGGTTTTTGCTGGTGATGAGATTTATGAATTTTTGGCGGGTTAAATGAATTAATAAAAATCATTGTTCCGTCAGCGCGGAGTCTCTAAGTCGATGTAACTTTCTTCCGCACGCGAATTTGATGACCCTGATTTTTTTTCCACCTTCTTCAACGCTTTACGAAACTAAAACTATTCGGTTTTTGCTGGTGATGAGATTTTTGAATTTTTGGCGAGTTGAATGAATTAATAAAAATCGTAGAAAATTGTAGAACCACCCATAGATATAATATTTGATACATATGAAACAGAAGAATTTAACGGATTGTTAGAGGGGGTTCGAGGCTAGTTCGATTTCCCTACTTTTTTTTTTTAATTCCCTTGGAGTCATTTATTCTTAGTGAAAAGTAGTAGCATAAGCATCGCTCAAATTGGTCCGTGAATCTTCATCTTTACTGCAGCACCACAAGATAAAATTGTAGCATTAAAGGTACGTAAGCATGGTTTAATATGATCAGTTTTGTTGATCAAGAACAGTATATTATGCAACATGGGCGTAAATGACGGTGAAAAAATATATATCAATGAATATTTGGTTAATATTACATTCATGTGAAATAAACAAAGATAAATTCATTAAAAAAAATGACGAATAATCGCCGGTTACCAAGTGGCTGTTATGCCGAGCGCGTGCCAACTACGATTGACAGACTGATCAAAGGATTTTTTAATTAAGGTCCTTGTCTACTTTAGAATTTGCAAAAAATCAATTTTTTTTAATGGCATTTCTTAACTCCTTAGACCTTCAACCCTTCGTAGTCACACTTCTGTAGAATCACACGGTAGTTACACTTGGGTGAAATTCACCCAGTCAATTTTTAAATGGTTGCTGTGTGAAAACCATCAGTTTGATCGGGATCGAAAAAATACTAGAAAATACTTCAAACATTCTAAAACGTGTATCAAGAGTCGGTATGTCAAAATTCAAATGACAACATGTTTAAAAAAAAAATCGTATATAGGTCAATTTGTCAAAAAATTGATACTTGGGCCAGAACGCCTGGGTGAAATCCACCCAGAGTGACTACGAAGGGTTAAAAATCACCTTCTGAAATATCTTCAACAAATCCTTCTATCAGTGCACAGTGCACTACCCCTATCTGTAAATGTGTTTGCCGTTTTATTCAACCGTATTAGCGGTAGTTATACAATCAGGACGCTGTCTACATGATAGTCAACCATTCCAGAACTGTTTTATGGACGGTTACCTTTCTGATGGTACCTCTGGTAACTTGTAATCAATTTTCAGCAGCGTGTCCCCGTCTGAATACTGTACTGTAACGATAAAACGTCAATTCATATCCAGCGCCAAAGCACAGATGACTCAAGCAGTCATCAAATACCAAACTAACTACGTAAGACGACACGAGCGGCGGAAATAACTACCGATAGCTCTCTTAGCCTCGAGCACTCGACCTGATCAGTCGTGTTATCTACTTGTTCTTAATTACTATATATATATATATATCGATATTGCAACGTTGTGTGAAAAACCATATACTTTATTTCTTGTGTTATAATTATTCACTCATTAATCTTGATGATCATTGTGACTATGATAAGCTGACGAGCTCCAACGGAACGACTATTTGACGAAACAAGGAAATATAAAATATAAGTATACACACGTGGCGATTGCCAAATCAAGTTTAATATATCTATTCTATTATATTCAATTGGTAGTTAAGAACAATTTCATTTGAACCGATATAGCGGAATTATCTGTGGTTTCACTTCATTATATAAATCAATATCGATAATAAAAGTTTGAGGTTAAGGTCAAGTTTTAAATGTGCTGTCTCTAAGGTAAAAATGTTATACTATCTATAGGTAGAGCTACTCAAAAAAGGTCTCATTCAGAATTACATCTTGGTTACATTCTTTTTATATCTTTTTATAAATCAGTAATACTTTTATATCTCATCTAGACGTGTTGCTGCAATTTCATTACCTATTGTGCGTGTTACTGATTTCTATATACTGTGATAAATATATATATATATATATACTTCATTTTTCAATTAAGTTGACAAAGAACTGAATAAACTAATATATAGTCAACTCAATCTATTTTGCCGTTTGGTTTTGATTAATATCCTTATCCTTTTAATATTCATTCCTAAATTAGTAGAGATAAAAAAATAAATATTACAGTACAAAAGTTGAGACAATCAAAGGCAGTCAAATCTGGTGTTCCTCTTGCGAGTCGATCAAAATACGGGTCAAGGTTAAAGAAATTTCAAGTGCTGATGACCATAGATTGATGTACACTACCTCTTTATTAATGATTACATTTGATCTAACATTGGATTGCGTCGCAACGCATCATAAGCAGTAATCGTTTTTTTTCTCAGATTCGTCGAAAGCAATATAAACTTCGTGCACGTGTGTACAGTGCGAATCATTGAACATTTATATGATCTACGAAAAGATTCTCGGCGTCCGAAGATATCGCTGCTTAGGACATGTTATAACGCCACTATGCTTATAACACCAGAAAAGCTGGCTGAAGTATTAATAGAGCTATTTCCTGAAATAGACATTGAAGATTTTCAAACATCGAGATTCACATTATCGGTTAGAGACAGAAACAGCGTATGGCAGCAAGTATGCTCAATAAAGAAGCATGCGCGTAAATTTTATGATACTTTTCGCAACCACTTTGACGTAGTTAAGACTTCTGTTTTGAAACTCATTGCCGAAAAAAATGTAGAGAACTATTTACCCATTCCTGGGAATTGGATTCCGCAAGGTTCCCCTCCAAAATCAGACGCACTTCACCCGACATCGGTATTAAACGACATCTTGTCAAACGACGATACCGATGCGCTATGTGCAAAGTCAATCATCAGTTCTATTCGGCAAGATTATTCGCCCAAATCTGATGTATTTTACCAGGCATCACTAGCAACCGATGTTTTGTCAAACAACGATATTGATTCACTATACATAGAGTCAATCAGTAGCGAAACTAGTGCCCTGCCGATATTTATAAAAAAGCAGATAAGCTTGAATTCAAGCAAATATCACCATGAATCGAGCACATCAGCGATTGATCATGTTGACGGTAAAATGTTAATTCCTCACGATTTTTGGGAGTGTTTTTGGACGACGGACGGAATGCGACTGAAAAAAGGTTGGTGTGACGAGTTTAACAAATATTTCAAGCTCCAGTATCCCCATTGCGTAATTGCCTTCCAGTGGCATAAATGTAACACGCACAAATCGCCATACTTTCATGCCGTTGCTCACTGCAAAAATACATCTTGTGTCCAGTTCAGATTCAAAGTAGTTACGCCTATCATTCACCCTTTCCACGATATACGAGTTGAGGTACACCTAGATAAAAAAATCTGCCATGCCAGCGGGGAAATTCATCGTCGGTTTATCAGGGGAAGCGATAGACAAATAATTGGAAAAGAATTAGAGGGGCATGCACCGAGCGCGTTAAAATTGAAAATGTTCGGAAATGTAGCTGAAGATGTTTTGGTATCCGGGAATCGGAATGATGCGCCTAGCTTAATGCTTCTTCAGAAAATGTCGAGTGAAAATCACACTAAAAATGACCTTGATAAAGATGTAACAGTTTTCTTGAAGAAGTTGAGCAAACAATTCAAAGAATCGTGGCCCGGTAAATTTTGTAAGGGATACATACAAGGGCAGTGTATAGAGCCGTTCTACCTCATTTTATTTACCGAGCAGCAGATTCTGTACCTTCTTTCTATACAAAAACCGATCTTTTGTAATTTAGATGCAACAGGTTCGATTATTGCTCGTCCATGTGACGTTACAAAACCCATTTATTATTATGCGCTCATAGTACCCGGGAACAAAGAATGCGCACCGTTGCCGATTGCGGAATTTATTTCCAGTGTGCACAACATTTCGTATATCTCCATGTTTCTTGCTGTATTCAACCACACATTAAGGCAAATGACTATCCGCCGCGTAGTCATTGACAAAATCGAAACCGACTTTAGTTTGAGCCTAATACAATCGGCATTGAAAGGTTTTAATGACATCCCTGGTAGAAATTCATCTAGATCTGCTAGCCTGCAATATAGGCCTGTCTAGATTTTTTAAGATTTGCTAGATTCGCTAGGTTTTCGTGATTTGCAATACAGACCTGCCCAGATTTTTCTAAATTTGCTAGATTCGCTAGGTTCTTTAGATTTGTAATATAGCCCTGTCTAGATCTTTCTAGATTTGCTAGATTCGTTAAAATAGAGTGAAAGATTATAGGACAGAGGCCGAATGATGAAATATTATCGCACAATATGAATATGTTTCATTAAAATAAACATAGTCAAGTTAGTTCTGACCACGTTCACACATTACAAAACAAATTGACATCTGTTACATTACTCATCAGACGCGATCAATTGAATCAGTTTTAAATAATCAATATTAATCAATTAATAATCATTAATAAATAATAGCTGTGAAAATATAAGCAAAATTTACATAAAATCGCATTCAAAACTCATTGCTTTTATGAAAAAACAAGCTGTTGGTTTCGAAAGTAAGAAATCCAAAGTCCTAACATCAGATGACGTTGAAAAATCTCCGAACGAAGCTCCCGATTAAATTCGTTTAGCATAACAAAAGTAACTGAAAATTAATCTATTCGTTAAGTAAAATCTTATTACTTGAAATTTTACTAGAGTTATGATTATTTATACGATTACAGAATGCTTTAATTTTTGGAATCACGGGCGGGTGTCGAAGAGAAGAGTAGAGTAAAATGACAGCGAATGATATTCAAGATTACAAAGAAATTTTATACTACTGTCAAGAATTATCAAGTACTACGTCCACCTAATTGTAAATGTGATCAACCTTCTTTCAATTACGTAAATGGAAAATGTACACAGCAGCCAGTCGGTATCTATAAATAAACGTGCACCTCAAAAGAAATTTGTTTCTCATTATCATCGTTTTTAGAAAATAACCTAAGATTTCTAACAAAACCTGCCTAAGGACACGTTAGTACTGCTCAGAACTGTACAGATAAAATCTAGCGCTACTGGATACTGCTAGATAGCATTGCTAGATAGCATCTAGAAGGGACAAGTGTTACATTTCTGTCCGGGCGTCTGTACAGTTTTACTAGATAGGCCTAGATGGCAGTCTCGCGAATCTAGCTAGACCTAGACAGATTATGGGAAAAATTTCTACCAGGGATGTCTCTCATACAATATTTAAACTTGGAATATGATCTCGTAAACGATAAGTGCGCCGCAGTTCCGGAGATTACAAAAGTACACGTGTGTTCTACACATACATTACGTACGGTAATGAGAAAAGCCAAAACTTTGTTTCGCTTTCCGGAACACAGAAATCTAGCTGCGGCATTGATCACGCAATTGATCCATTGTTCAGACTTGAACAGTGCGGAGGCTGTTTTTCGTGCAGCTGTACGCGTTTTTGACTGTGTAGAAAAATGTGGTGACTTCGACAGACTTGTATCAGGCATCAAAAATACCGAAAGAGATACCAATTATAATGATTTATTCGACATTGACACCGCAGGGCAAACGGATTCAGAATCATTAGTGGATGACATGGAGCCAACGCATCTATTGCGCCACAGCTCACCATTTTGGGTATTTTTTAAATGCATTCGCGATAATGAACTAGAAAAAGTAACTGTTTCAAACTTTGTGAATAATGACTATTACTGCTCGGAATTCATCGCGTATTTGCTTGAGCATTTGCTCCCATTCTTTCCACTCTGGTCTGCTATTACGCTGCAAAAGTTTGGATTATTGCGTGACAGTAATGCCAGTGTGGAAAACTGGTTTAAGATAGTTAAAAAGGATATTTTCGATAGAAACCTAGATATCTCGGCACCTAGATTTGTTCAGAAAATGGAATCCTATCTTATACCTCGTCTCCGCGAAAGGCGGTTCTCTCTTAGAACCGAGCGCCAAACCCGCAAAAATAAAAATAATTTTGAACTAGAAGAGGAAACTTGGATGAAAAAACGAAAGTCACAAACTTACTTCAGGTGCAAAAAAGCCGTATCTTCGCATAAGGTTGACATCCACAAATCGGCGGAGCGTGTAGAAAACTCTGTACTAGATTTGACTGATGTCAATATGGAGAGCGATGGCGACGTGTCAAGTATAAATATGCCTGATTCAAGTCCCTGTCAAGTCAGTAGCGAACAAACGTTATTCATGCTCCCTTCTGATCACAATACACCTAATGATCAAGACGCAATGCTAGCCAATGATGCGATGTTTTGTGAACCGTCACTTGGCAAAAATATTCCAGTGTTTTGTGATGGCGATAACGAAGCACTGTTCGCGCCGACATTAACGTACCCAGTCAATTTTACACACAATCCACAAAATGTCAATTTCGCCGGAATTCTTTTTACAGAAGACTCGCTCAAAACTTTGTTGCCGTGCGAATGGCTGGATGACAATATCGTTAACGGCTTTTGTGTACTGGCACAAGATTTTGCAAATGATAATGGTATGAAAGTATTGGCTTTTGAATCCTTTTTTACGGAAAAGATACTGGGAGGTTCGATAAGTATAGGCTTCCAAAGGTGGGCGGAAATGCAAGATATTTGGGCGTACGACGTCTGGCTTTGGCCAGTACATTTCCGAAGCCATTGGACTTTACTAATAGTAGTGTTTCCCCATAAACTATTGTTATACATCGATTCCATGCACGGTAGGCCACCTCCAGGTTTGATCGACGGATTATGTAGTTTTGTGGAGTCGTATCGCGTTGCTCGCTCCAAAAAAATTACGCGTTGGCAAAACTGGAAGAACTGGACTCTCTCGATTCCGTCAGATGTTCCTTTGCAATTATCTTCAGCAGGCAACCGCAATTCTGTGGGAAATTGCGGTGTTCATGTGTGCGCATGGGTGTACACTTTGTGTACGAGCTCATTTTATCCGTTTTCGGAAGATGATATGAACACCGCAAGAAAAGGGATTGCGCGATGGCTGTTGCAAGAACGCGAACCTAAAAAACGAACTGAGCGTTATAAAATGCGTGAAATAATTTTAGAAGCTGAGATGAACTTGTCTGATGAATCCAAATCAAGAAATATTGTTCGTACTTGCGACCCACCTTTAGGATTTAAAGAAACGTTGGAATATTGTGCGACATTGAAAGTCCTTCTGGTAGCTGGAGAATGAAGCATAAAATTTTCCTTAGTTTCTTCGATGAAAAATCACATGAAACGAAGTAAATAATACCAGTCTAAGAAATGATTTAAAACGCGCTCAACCTATTAATATTGCTGATGTATGTATGTAATTGTATCTCTTATATGAGGGTTTCTTCGTCAAGCCCTATTTAATTTGAGCTCTTCGAAAATTCAGTAATAATTCGTAAATGTTATTGAGCATGAAGACAAATTTTGGGAATAATCACATGATAACATAATAACATTTACGAATTATTACCGGATTTTCTAAGACCTCAAATTGGGTGACCCGTTCGAAAAAGAAACCCTCATATCCGCATTAAGCATGCCCTTATGTATAGTATAATAGTAATAGATCCATACCTTCATTTTTATAAGTCCAATCCTGAAGTTCTGGTCAGTGTGATGATTCCGTTAACCTATTACTAATCATAAATGATATTATTAGTGTCAGTATTTTCAACTTTAATATGTGTTAAGCATGCCTTTATGTATAGTAGTATAATAGTAATAGATCCATACCTTCATTTTTATAAGTCCAATCCCGAAGTTCTAGTCAATGTGATTCCGTTAACCTATTACTAATCATAAAATATATTATTAGTGAGAGTATTTTTAACTTCAATATGTGTTAAGCATGCCTTTATGTATAGTATAATAGTAGATCCATACCTTTATTATTATCAGTCCAATCCTAAAGTTCTGTGTGATATTTCTTATCTGGTCAATGTGATTTCGTTAACCTATTACTAATTATTAAAGACATTGTTATTGTGTGTACTGTGTATTTGTAACTTTTATATGTCTTGAGCATGCTTTTAGGTATAGTATAATATCAATAGATTCATACCTTGATTTTCATAAGTACAATCATGAAGTTCTGTGTACGATTCCTCATCTGGTAAGTGTGTTCCTTTGAACTTCGCAAATGTTGAATACATTTAGATGCTTGATAACATTGGCTGATTCCCATTCATCTACACCGAACATATTCCTGATCTTGACTGTTACTTTCATTCTTTAACTGACATTTTGCAGCATTTTGTACATGATACTTGTGTTCTTTGTATTCTTGTTTCTGCTAGAATGATCCATTTTTGGCCGAATGAAAAAAATCGTTCTTGTGTAAATTTTAAACCAATTGTCAAATAACACTCATATAATATGATTGCAAAAAACACACACCTCCGGTAACACTTCTCACTTGCATGACATTTTTACTGGGCTCAACTTTTTTTCTCATCATCGCTGATTATAACACGCACGTCCTAATGCAACACAAACCATAGGAACACTGTTGATATTTCAATCTTGCCTTTTCGGAGGAAGAATCTATACTAACTTTGTCGGCGTAGTGAGTCGGTATTTGTGGGCTTTGATGATGAAAACGCAAAAGTGATGCCACATTTCTAACGTAAACTACCGTCCACCTTGTTCATCTGCTGTACGCGAGCTGTACGGCACGAATGACGCATTATGTAGCCCAGTGACCGGCACCGCCGGGCGCTCAGCGCCAGCCTGGCTCTAAAGCCCGGAGCACACTAAACGCAGTTCGGATCACATACAGGCCGTAACCGGGCCGTGCGCTCACTCACACAATGCGCCGTCCAATCACAAGCATGTGTGAGTGAACTTACGGCCTGTAGGTGATCCGTCTTACGGCACACTGCGTTTACTGTGCGTTTACTTTTCCTCACCGGAAAGTTCGATGGTAAAGGCAGCGTTCAGGAGGAATAAAAGGAACTTAGGGGTGTGCGATCTATTTGAGACTGCAAAGACTGCGTCGGTCCGTCCACGTCCTTTCATACCTGCGTATCCCCACCCATGCGTGCCAAAATCCAAGAAATGGCGTTAAAGGATTAGTGCAGGTGAACGGATTAAGTGGATTTACAGCTTTGGCTCTTTCGACTCATGAGTGTGCCGAGCCCTGGTATAGCCCACGCAGTTTGAAGAACACATTTCATTCATTCATTTCATTCACCAAAAATTCAAAAATCTCATCACCAGCAAAAGCCGAATAGTTTTAGTTTCGTAAAGCGTTGAAGAAGGTGGAAAAAAAATCAGGGTCATCAAATTCGCGTGCGGAAGAAAGTTACATCGACTCAGAGACTCCACGCTGACGGAATAATAATTTTTATTCATTCATTCAACTCGCCAAAAATTCAAAAATCTCATCACCAGCAAAAACCGAATAGTTTTGGTTTCGGGAATCGGTCAAGAAGCTGGAAAAAAATCAGGGTCATCAAATTCGCGTGCGGAAGAAAGTTACATCGACTTAGAGACTCCGCGCTGACGGAACAATGATTTTTATTAATTCATTTAACCCGCCAAAAATTCAAAAATCTCATCACCAGCAAAAACCGAATAGTTTTAGTTTCGTAAAGCGTTGAAGAAGGTGGAAAAAAAATCAGGGTCATCAAATTCACGTGCGGAAGAAAGTTACATCGACTTAGAGACTCCGCGCTGACGGAACAATGATTTTTATTAATTCATTTAACCCGCCAAAAATTCAAAAATCTCATCACCAGCAAAAACCGAATAGTTTTGGTTTCGGGAATTGGTCAAGAAGCTGGAAAAAAAATCCGGGTCACCAAATTCGCGTGCTGAAAAAAGTCGCACCGACTTAGAGACTCCGCGCTGACGGAATAATGATTTTTATTCATTCATTTAACTCGCCAAAAATTCAAAAATCTCATCACCAGCAAAAACCGAATGGTTTTCGTTTCAGAAATTCAATATTTCCAAGTTCAGGTATCATTACTGAGTAGGTCTGCCAAATCTCATCTCGAAATTCGCTTGCAACAACTTTCCCGTGCAGTCCGTACCTCCGCGCGTCTCCGATTAGTTATTAATTTTTAACAATTTTAACAATTTTACAAATGCCGTGACACGGGATTTTTTTTATTATTTTCAGTTTCAGATATCATTCATGAGTTCGTTTGTCAAATTTCAACTCGCGATTAGACTGCAACAATTTCTTCTCTGATATTTCGACCAGGCTGAAGCTAGCAGCGGTTCTCATTTACGCGCTTCGTGCGGCCGCCAGCTCTGGCCGCTAGTTTCAGCCTCATGTCTAACATTGCTATAGACATGATAATAAATCTATCTATCTATCTATATATCTTGCACTGATAGGTTAAAGTGTCACAGTACTGAGTACTGTGATGCACTTGTACTTAGTAATAGTTCCCTTCAACTTAGTACTAGTATTCTTTGAATCAGTACCACACTGTAAAAAAAGTCATGTAAAAATACTACATTAAATGAAGGACATAATCGGACCCACATTAAAGGTGAATATTTTACACTCAGAAATCGCGAATTCTCAAGTGAATTAGTAAAAGTAATAATTAATTTAGTTTTCCGAGTGAAAGATGTCGCTACTGATAGAAATCGCTATTTCGAATGAATGGATTACTAATTTTTTCCGTGATTCACTGAATCTGTAGTAAAAGTACGAATTGCAAGTAATAATAGTGTTCCAAATGTGTAAATATGCTGTGAAATTAGAAATTCTGGACTAATTTATCTAGCGTTTCACATAACCTCGTTTTTTTTCATTGATTTAATGCAGATAGTTCGTCACATTATAGATTCATGATTTTATTGATGATCGAAACCCGAGATAACAGAATAATTGAGTATTACACTTTCATTTCATAAACAATGCGCATCATCTAAATTTAGAAAGCAAATTGGATTAAATGAGCTGAATAATATTAAATTTGAATGCATTTATAGCTTGATCCAAGTTGTAGAGAATTCGTTTGATATTTTGATACGAAATAAAAAAAAAGCTATTGACGGTGTTGAGTTTCATAGAATTAAGTTTTACTTTTCAAATTATTGAGCAAATATATGAAAAAAAGCACAATTATTGAATCAGGAGTATTTGGAAATATATATAGATGACGGGAAGGTTTTCGATAAAAGTTCGATTCAATCGCATCATTCTTTGACAACGCAACTTATTACCAATCTTATAATTTTTATTACATGAAAATATTATAGACTTTTCGGACATCATTAAATGTAGTGAGCTGCTTTATAATACCAATAGAGTTTTAATATCATTATCATCGTATTTGAGATACATAAAAATATGAAGCAATATATTTGCAAACAAACGTATCTTCAGCTTCTTATACTATATTACACCAAGTGACTCTCATTATAATACTCTCAGTTTCAACATCCTTACCACAAAAATATTTTATATAAAAATATCAACAGACAATTTTTTTTTCATCAGAACAAACTGATCATTAAAGAGAGATAATCATTATTTACTAGTATCAGAACTTGATTTTGATTATATCTATATACGTGTATCTATTTACATTGCAACATTCGAAAGTGACATCAAATTTAAAAACTCAAGCTTCTACGTCAATCAAATCTTCGGCTATGATATTATTCAATCTTCTGATGAACGTTTCTGCCTTCTTGACTTTTCCTTCCGCCTAGCTTTCGATGCTCCAACAGTATGGATATTGAAAAAATACATTTGACAGAACACTAAGGAGGAAGCACATTGAAGAGGATACGTATCCATCAAGACAAAATACGACGAAAACAGCATAAAAAAAGCTTCTTTGACAGAATCAAGTTTTGCAACACATTTTGATTTTAAGAATAGCCAATATTCACGCTTGCAATTGGCTTGTCCTTCTTCGTCTTGATGATTATCGTTATCATTAGGTACTGGATAATCTGAAAAAGACGATTCATTGTTTTGAACAGCAAAGAGAAGGTTGAATCATTGGAAAATAAAATATGTGTTTAATTAATACCAGTGATGTAGATAAAATGATATTCCAATTTCATTTCCAATTCTTGGTTCTCCGTTGTAATCTAAAAAAAAAGGACGAAAGATATTTAATTTAGACTTATGCAAAAAATGAAGTTCGAATTCATTTATTTTTCTATGACCTAGTAAGAGGCTCTTGCAGTCACAGAAAACAACCAACACGCTCAATTCAACAGACATGGAAAGCAGCGATATTTTTTATGATTTTTAACAACCTACGTTTCTAAAATCACATACCCTTTACATCTAATGTAACAGATACAATACCGAGTGTTGATATCGTAATCCCAGTTAATCTACATCATATATAACATTTATTGTTCAAAAATCAAGGAAAAAGTATTACCTTCACTGATGGAAGTAAGTCGTCGATCTTTTCATTAAAATGTTTGAAGATAGTTTGAATCAAGAGTAGATCCTTCAAATCTTCTGTATCCGTTTCTGGAGTCTCGACGAAGTTCTTGGCGATGCCATACGTAATAATTTTGTTTCTTTCTGTAGAAAACTTTGTCTTAGCTGCATTAACTGAAGAATCAGTCAATTTATCGAAATGGCGATAAATAAAAGGAATTCTCAGAAGACATGGCCATTCTTTTTGTATTCTGTCAATATTAATAGGTTTCATCCCGTTCATAAAATTACGCTGCAAAAAAAACGTCTGGTCGAATCTTTCCACCAAGTCTTTCAAAGTTTCACTATTAGTAAGATCCAACATATCACAAGTTTGTAAATATTGCTTGTGAGACTCCATCAGCTCCATCGTTCCCATATCATTCTCACTAGGCGCCCAATTTGGGCAACCAGATCTGGCTGATAAGAATTTGCGTTGTTCACCACATTTTACTTTCAATTTATCGGTTACAGAATCATTCTGGTAAGGTCGATTCAAGTAATTGTTACGATTGATCATCATGGTCAGAATAGAACTATAACCGGTACCAACTCTTTTCCCATAATTATCTTGATCTTCGACCACTTCAGGAAATTTATCGAGTAATTTCGCGGCAACGTTCCGGAAAGCACTCTCGGGAATATTTTTCTCCAATATTCTCATTTCTGCGACGATAACGCCACAACAATCTCTCAGTGTACGAGTACGTTCGTTTCTTTTTTTTTTTCATTCAGCGACTTCAAAGTGCCAGACCCCAATTTGTTATAAGGAATTTCGTAGTTACTCCATATTGATGCCCGATTAGCAAGTGAAGTATCATTTTCAGTATTGTCATCAACAGGTGCAATAACTTGCTCAACCTCAGTTGCTGGTTGTGATGAGATTTTCTCAATAACGCTTCCATGAGGAATACTGTGTTTGTTAACAGGAAAATCAGATATAACATGCGACGTGGATTTTTCTTGGTCCTCAGACCAGACCGGAAAGCTAGTCTGAGAACCGTCCACTCGACAATTGGCCAATGGAAAATTTATAATAAAACAAAGATGCTGGGCGCCAGGCTTATAATCGCCACGTTCTGAAAATCTAAATAAAAAAAATACAAACTACCGATACTTGAGCGCCGGCTAGCGTCAGTACCGCGGAGAGGGGTCGGGATTAATTGAAGGAATAGCAGGGCGTATTAACGACTCGGTGAATTTGAATTTAACAAAGAAAATAGAATTTATTCAAGAAAAATGGTATCAAAAAAAATAGAAATAATAATACTAGTACCCGGGGGTGCTCCCCAGCGGGTATAAATCAACTACAGGTCGTGTAGGAGTGACCTGGCCACGTTTGGCGAGTTTTACAATAAAAAAATCAAACTACTAGCTTCCACGTAGGAGAGCAATAACAAATAAAAAGAAGTCATGCAAAAAAATAATATATAACTCGTCAAATCAAGTCCTCGCTGGACAATACTAACTAAATTACTAATTTATTAAATATAGGCTACGAGCCGAATTGATGACTAATTAATAACGATAAAATAATAACTAATTATGAGTTACTCAGTCTCAGGTCGTACTCCGACGACTAGCTCGTCTCCGAGAGACAAAGTCTCCCGTTGTACAAGTGCTCCGATGAGCTTATTCTTTACAAACTATTTACAGATTTTTCCTACCACTAATTTGAACTAACTCTGCGGATAATTTATTGAATTTGTTAACTACGAAAGTTAAATAATGAACCCTAAATTCTAACGCGAAGAACAACTATCTCTCTCGGCTAAGCCTCGAGTTCCGTCTCTCCCCGCAGGAGGAAGAGAGAGCGACAGTGACCGACTCTCACTGTCTCTGTCGTACTCATGTACTCCAGATACGGACTCGACTAAATTATTAATTACTCGAATAATTACTCCAAAATATAAAGACTCGAACTACAAAATCTAAGGCACAGGGACACTGGTGACGGCCTACCCTTCGGAGATCGGCTTAATTCGATCCCAAGAATTTTAATTAGCCTCGTGGCTTAATCTATGGCAATATGGTGGATAGCCGTTGCCGGATACGAATTATCCTGAGTAAGAATGGTTAACGCTTACCGTCTTCCAGCCACGCTACGAAGCGTCCTCTCTCCAGACCGTAGTCCATCCTTCGGTTAATTGTTCCCTCGGAGATACAATTCCGGCTTCCCACACACTCCTCACACAGGACAAAATTAGCAAAACTAGTGAACCCACGGGGTTGAACGCAAAAGAAAAGATAATCGCTTTAGGCTACGAATGCAGAAATCGGAATTCACACAAGTGATCCAGACGCTAGTCTAACGCAGAGTGAGTAGACCGCATGGCGCCGGTACTTAGCGCACATATCAGGCGATCGACTATTGATTTCCCATCGACCAAAAGATCCCTATTTTCGCTAAGCGCGAATATTCAAAATCCACCGCGGTGGTTGTAGCTCCTTACATCCAAGGAACACGGGTTGCAGGCTCTTCTAGGCGGCGGGAATCTCTTCCGCCACCGATATCCCTCGTTGCAGAATGCCCCCGGCATTCCGCCGTGTCCTCTATTTCCGCAGTGGAGGTAGCCTGGCCAGTACTACCTCCTAGAGCTCACGCGGTGTTCCTTATCAGGGATCCTTCTGGTCGATTTTGGGCGTCGTAGATGCGTCTACTCGTTCTTTCGGGGTGAATGTGAGCCTTCGTCTAGGCCTCGTCTCCCACATGCCAGAGAAAATGCGTAAAGAAAAACAAAAGAATCAATAAGGAGTTCTACAGATTTTAGTCGGTCACGGTCGTCTCTCGGAATTATTGCCAGGCCTCAGGGCCATCCTAATCATTCATTCAAAAATCAGACACTCCGCCCAGCCAACAATCACAGAGGTTATGTAACAAGGATGTAACGGCCATGCCAAAATGTCCGGACATCCAGAGTCCGGCTACATATCTGGTACTTTGACATCGCAGGTATGTACCTGAGACATCAAAGTACCGGCTATGTAGCCGGACTCTGGATGTCCGGACATTTTGGCATGGCCGTTACATCCTTGTTACATAACCTCTGTGATTGTTAGCTGGGCGCTAAGGTCGTCCAAGGGGTAAGGAGCCTGTGGTAACATGCAATGTTACAAACATCAAAAACTTGTATGGGCGTTGACGAAATTATGCCGTTTTCATTGGAATTAGTCGAGGGAAGAAAAGCAACAAGGTCCTTATCACTCAACCAAACTTCTCCTGGAGCTAACAGGATGAATGCTTCTTGCTGAAACTGCATGAGTACGTCATCTGCATCTATTTCTGTACCATCAGATGCCAATAGACAACAACAAACAAGAGACACTCCAACAATGCCCAATTTTTTCGCACCCATCTCCATCAGAACTTCTAGTTTATTTTTTGTTCCTTCTTCTATTATCACAGTCTTCTTCTTCCTCCTACAAATCGACCAGACTTTGAAGATCATCTGATGGAAGAAAAAAATTAAGTTCATAGCAGTAACAATGAAATAAAATCTTTATAATCATGTAAGTATACTCTAGAAGCAAAATATATTCTCGTTTTATTTTTATTTTATTAAATACCCAATACCGAGACACTTCGAAGAGACTTTAGGATAGACAAAACGGAATTCTGAAAATTAAATAAATGACCATGCGTATGTTGGGATGAAATATTCTAAAAGCAGATAATAGAACAGGGTTGAAAAAAAATGTGGAAACTTAGAGGATATTGTTACTTTCACGGCTCGGAGATTATTCAACAGGAGATTACTTTCATAAAATATCACGTAAACGTGAATTAGTATTCGAAACAATTTATCAAAATTGATAAATTCTACGACGAATAAAAACATACAGGGAATCTACACCAAAAAGCATAAGCTCTTGTACTTACTATACAGTGCTTTCCGGATTGAAAGGTTGATATTTCATAACATATACTGGTAACGATTTTAATTCATATCTGTGAAGTGGATCAGGAGATAAGAGGTAAGAATAAGGAAAAATGGATATTGAATGTGAACGAGTTTCGTTGTCTTTGTATTCAGAAATTTCATAGATTCCAAGTTCAGAACATAATATAATTTCTTTTGTTTGACCAAAAAAATAAATGTATGAGTAGTCTTCATTAATCAAAATCAATTCTATGATACAAATAATATAATTTCCGAATGAACTTTTTCCAATGCACACAGACATTCCTTCAGAATATTCAATACCTCGGTAGATCAATTTAGTAGAAACATATTTCAAACAATTACCATTCTGTGAGTTGAATGAATCAATTATGTGTGTAACTTCTGCATCATAATCGTCTGCATTAAATAGAACACTACTCTGTGACTCGACAACAGAACAGTACTGATTCTTCAAAGTACATTGCATCAATTCGTGTTTTTTTGCGAGCATTAACGTAACATTCTTATAATTTTGCAAATGGCGAATGATATCTTTGAAATACCCGTGCTTACTCTCACCACGGAGAGTCCAAACATGTTTGAGGGGCCCGAAAAGCATAGTTAATTCGTCGTAATGTTTTATGAACTCATGTTTCGCTCTTAATTTGACAGTGGAAAAACATTTAATCCTCAGTGTAAGATAATTTTTTATTATATTACGAAGAATAGGTATTTGATCAAAAGCTAAAGCTGGGGCACATACAAAACTACATAAATCGCGCAATAATAGAACCATTTGCCAAACATCGTCATCATAATTTTTTATGAGATCAATAACAGCTAGAGGAAATATCATAAGTAATTTCTTTATTTGAGAAGAAGATCCGGCCAATTTATTTTGCTTATTACTTTTTTGTTTTATTTTCGGAAAACACATTTTCTTATCCTTGTATAGTTTTATATCGTTCAATCTGAAATCTAATAAGCCACACTTCATCCATCGCTTTTCTACGAAATAATCTATGGCCAACTTGAGATCATATGGAACTATGCCTTCGAATAGATCGTGTGCAATACAGGGAGGTAATCCGGGCTCGCTAACGTGAAAATATTCTAGATTATTCAATACCGAAGTACATTTTATTCCATTTACCGCTTTTCCCGTAAGCTTTGCTAAGGCAGCACACTTATCATAACTAGATTTCGTACGGAAAGGTTTTGCCATGAATATATTATTCGTTATTTCTGAACTAGATATCTCGCAATAACGACAGAAGTGATTCGAACTATAAAAGTTCTCTGTGAATCCTCCAATCTGGTGACTACCTAAATTATCTCCCAGCATTACGATTAAGCTACCTTTGAAATTGAAACTTGTGCCATTGATGTCAATACTCAAACCGTCAATTTCAAGAATTTTCAAATCCCTCATCAAATATTTCAAAATTTCTTCCCAGCCATACGCAGTAATATATTTTTCCCGACATAACATAACTAATTTCATATTTTCAGTTTTTGAGCGTTCGTGAGGTGGGAGATTGAACAGTTGCATATAAATACCTACTAATTTGAATTTAGACTTCGAAGGACCAAGTGGATTACAGACCTCAAACGCATCTTGAAACAATGCGACCCGGAGAGTATTTTCTTTTCTAAAGAACTCGCTACGTTTTAGTATTTCTCCATCATTGATGTTGAATAATCCTTTCCTGCTATTTGAACTATCGGCATTCTTACAGTAATCTCTTACCGCATCATCTTTCAACATCAATTTGAGTGTTTCCAAAATGCTAACATAACTATAATGCAAATCTGTCTCTTCTTTTTTATCGTTAAGAATAATAATTTGCTGAGGTTTAATGTAATTGAAATTTGTAGAGTAATACTGACTCCGTTGATAGGGATTTCTTAATAAACCTGTTTCTGGATTGAGGGACCTATCGATGGAGTCGAAAGAGTTTTCGAAAATTTTGAGAATTTCATTCTTACTTGTATCTTCAATTTTGGACGAGTCAAGTCGACTAATGAATTTTTTTTTGCAAGTGTCGAAAACTGTAAAAACGGTAGACAATACTGTTTGCAGCACAGTATCTGATGTAAAATGTTTACAAGATAAAGTTAGAAACATTTCAGCTAAAATTTTATCAGGGTTAATCTCGCTGATCGTAGTTGCATCTGCGATTTTAGGCTTTCTTTGTTCTAAATCGATTTCGGTAAAAATCAATGAATTATTAGTCGGGAACTGTACATTACCTCGAACATTGAAATTACTTTGATTATCTATAATTACTTCTCTGCAAGTTTCGAAGGTCGGTAAAGTTTCTACACTGTCGTTAGTTTCAAGATTTGAAGAAAAATTTGGAGCATTCGTTATTGTTTTGTGTATTGTCTGAGTTAGAACATCAACATGTGAATCATCGGTTTCCATCATTTCTTGGGGTTGTGTAACGTTTTCATGCATTTGCTCATTATCAATGATTTCATCACATTGATGACTGACATTACTTTCTGAAATGAGCGATGAATATGTTTCGAGACTGGACGTATCACTATTTGAAGGAACATTCTTTGGCAAAGTAACTTTTGTTTTGTGTTTTCTTGCTAAATGGATTGTCAAAGCATTTTTAGCTGTGAAGAAGTTTTTTCCTGAACAATGTGAACAAACTAATTTCTGTGCCGTTTTATTGAAGTTCTGCGAGTAGTGTTCTTTCAGTGACGTTACAGTATTTGCTTCGAATGAGCAATTTTCATATTTACAAGAAAAGTTGGCGACAGTTGTACGCTTGTGGAATCTTAAGAGGTGTTTGTTGAAGCTATAATGCGATGGGCATTGCGTTTTACATTTTGGGTAAGGACAATCGATTTGAAAGTTGCATACATTTTTATGTATCTTTAGATGTTTGGTATAAGATTCGATATTTGGAAATTTTACACAACAGTATTTACAATTAATCACATCAGCTTTAGGATTCATGGCATAGTTTGTGGATATGTAAAGATATTGAATCAGTTAAATCGTTTCATTTATGAAGATGTATCAATTGATCGAATCATTTCCAGGTATGATTGCCTGAATATTACACCAACATAGGCTCGGATTTGACGACCGGTAGATTGATGCAAAGTTGTCTGGAAAAATACACAACGAAAGCATATACTAACCTTCAGTATCAACTTTAGAAAACGTTACAAAACTGATTAGACAACTGGTGTTTTCGAAGGTTCTTGAAAATAGAATTTTCCTATTGAAAAAATTATATTTCAATGGATGAAGGAAAATTGTCCATGAATCATGGGTTATTAGTAATATTTAATAATCATTAAATAATCATAGCAGCTATAAGAATGACGTATTTTCTGTAAAAATCACTCATGTTCTCAAAATCATCATATTGTAAAAGCCAACATGATTATTCGTTGATGAAAAATTTTGTCTACAATTATGACGTGTTATTTGTCATGAAGCAAAATTTATCAACTATCAAATTTATTATTAGATAACATTTCAATGATATTATATTATAAGATCTAATTTTAATTGGACCGATCAATGGTGTTCGATAAGCCACATAGGCCTATCATATCTACTTACATTCCAGATGAATTTAATGATCCAATTCAACTCTATCAACAAATTATTGTACACTAGATTGTTATTCATCATATCTATCTCTAGAATGGCCTGTCAAGACTAAAAGTAAAACTATAATTCTAGACTGATTGAATATATTCATATTAGAATGCAAAATATGGATTTTATAATCTCATACAGTAAACCCTTACATGATATCTCTCTTTGTGTTATATTTTGTGGCTTACTAGAGTGAGAATGAGACAGAAAGAGAGGTTCGAGATAAATTATATATGATTTCCAATCAAAAAAGTTTTTCTCAAATATTTCACATAAGCGGGGGTATATATACCCTTGAATGGGTTGAATTTCTGTAAAACAATTTTCCTTTTTTTTTCAACTTGAAGACTCTGATAAAATTTAAAAAAGTCATCATGTTTGGGGAGGGTTTGATCTTCATTATCCATATCTTACATCATGTATTACTTCCAGTCTAATAGTGGCTGCGCTGAAGACAGGAAAATACAAAATCACTCGGTTGCTGCAAAGAATCAGACCCAGCGTTAGACCGATCTTGGAATTTTTGGTTCTCAATTGTTCATAAGACATGCCTCTATCAGATGAACATAGAACTTTTTGATATTGCAAGAATTACTTGAGTTATTGAATTTTTTCGATTTTTTTTTCTGAATTTGAAAAAAAATTTTGCTTATTTTTCTAATATTTCAACTAAAAATGGGTTTATCAAAAAGTTCTATGTTCATCTGATAGAGGCATGTCTTATGAACAATTGAGAACCAAAAATTCCAAGATCGGTCCAATGCTGGGTCTGATTCTTTGCGGCAACCGAGTGATTTTGTATTTTCCTGTCTTCAGCGCAGCCACTATTAGACTGGAAGTAATACATTATGTAAGATATGGATAATGAGAGGATTCGGAGTCAGGGGGTAACGAACAGGGCACTTGATGTTATATTCATTTCAGTTTATTCGATAGGTACTACAGATACAATTGTCAGGTGTTTACTCTTGCCTGGTTCGTTTCCGAATCCTGGGCTTAACTTAACTCTAAGGGGATTAGCCCCACCACATGGCTATCACTTATATTCTATACTAATATAGCCCTAACAGCTCGGCTATTCTGACTTGAAGACGCCTCGGCTTCGTGTCCTTTCAATGATTTTTCTTTGTCTTTATTCGTCATTTTGCGCGCTGTCGCGATTTGATACATCGTTAAGATCCGATTCTGGGTCGCTAACGGCCTCATCGCTATCGTCATCATGTGCGAACGAGATCCACGGTTTTAACCGTTCAGGCGGTAAGATCGATTCGAAAAAGCGATCCTTGACAGGGTGTCCAGGGATGTCACTTACTACGTAGCGATCTCGATCTAGTTGTTTTTTGATTCGGTACGGTCCGATAAATCTTTTGCTCAGTTTCGGACATCCCGGAACATCCGTTGTCGTAGGCTGAATCATCACGTACTGCCCTACTTTATATTCACGATTTGGTTTTCTATTTGTGTCGTGGCGCTCTTTCATATGGTGTCTTGCTTGGTCTAAATTTTCCGCGACTTTTCCTCGGATTTCGTCTCGGTTTTGGTTATAATCGTCATACAATAACTCTTCGTTTATCGCGTCGGGCACGACTTCTAAGTCGCCTCTTCGGGGAGAGTATCCGAGTAATATTTCGGCGGGACTGTAACGAGTCGTTTTCTGATTCGTGCTATTCAAGGCTAGCTGTACATGTTTAAGAGCTTCAGGCCACTCATTCGGTACAGATGTGATTTTACAAATCGCAGGAATCAATGTGCGGTTGTAAACTTCAATTTGCCCGTTAGCGCGGGGAGTTCTTACTGCTATTTGAACATGTTTTACTGCCATTGAATCGCAAAAATTATTGAATTCTTCGCTAGTGAACGCGGTTCCGCGATCTGATATGATTCTCTTTGGTGTCCCGAACAGACTAAAGAGCTCGCCCAATATCCGGATTACCTCACTCGACGATGTTGTTTTTGTTGGTTGGAGCACGATAAACTTGGAAAATGCGTCCACTATCTCAAAAATGTGACGGTAGCCCTTCGGCGATCTCATTAGGGGTCCTACGTGGTCTATGTGTAGCGTATCCCAAGGTACTGAGCCCTTGTCGATTGGGTGTAGCAGGCCCTCGCGTGCATTCGCTTTCTTATTGTATTCGATGCATTTTAGGCAGTTCGAGATGCACTTTTTAACAAACTTGCGCATATTCTGAAAATAGTAGCTACTTCGCAATTCGTTAAGAACTTTCTCAACTCCTAAATGCGCTAATTTGTTATGTGTGTTCAAAACTAGCTCGGAACGCATGCCCCGAGGTACTACTAGTAATTTCTTATCGCCCATGACACGAAATAGCTTATCATTCGTTACGGCATAATCGCTTGGGTCTCCATCCCCCTCTTGAACGCGCGTTTTTAGACTACGTAACTCTGAATCGGTATCCTGCGCTAATACTATCAGGTCTTCTACGGTTTTTTCGTTAATTACATTGACGTCGAAGCAGCGGCTCAGTGAATCGACATGTGGCATCTGGTCACCTTTCCTATGCTGTATCTCATAATCATATTCCTGGAGTTGTAAGCTCCATCTACAAATTTTTGCATTGATATTCTTTTTTGCTAGTGTCTGTTTCAACGCGATACAGTCGGTTACTATCGTAAATGGTTTACCTATTAAATATACTCTAAAACGTTCTAATGCTCTTATTATTGCTAATGTCTCGAGCTCGAAGCTATGGTACCGTCGCTCTGCATCTGTCGTTTTAGCACTAAAGTAAAATGTTGGGTGAAATTTCCCATCGTCTTGTTTTTGCAGCAGAACCGCACCATAACCTCTTGAGCTCGCGTCGCTGTGTAGTTGTGTTTCTCTATTAAAATCAAATATCTTAAGTACCGGCTCGCAAGATAATGCATTCTTTAATTGATCAAAAGCTTTTAGTTGTTTTTCCTTGAACTCAAATTTAACATCCTTGCGCAGTAGCTCGGTAAGAGGTAAAGCTATAATGGCATAATCTCTTATGAATTTTCGAAAATAGCTAGTTAAGCCTAGAAAACTTTTTAATTGCCGGGTTGTCTGAGGTGTTGGAAATGACTTTACTGCTACTGATTTTAGATCGCCCGGTCTAACTTCGTTGCATTGGAGTTTGTATCCTAAATATTCTAGTTCATTAGAGACAAACACGCACTTATCTACGCGAGGCTCTAAACCGTGATCATACATAATCTGAAACACTTTTTCAACGGTTGCAACATTTTCATCTATTGAATCACTCGCAATTAAAATATCGTCGAAGAAAATGAATATTTTCTTCTCGTCAATTAGCTTTTTAAAGACATGCATAATGAATTCTGAAAAAATCAAAGGGGAATTCCGTAGTCCGAAAGGACAAACTCTAAATTCATATTGATTGCTGGCTATAATGAATGCGGTGTACTTAATTGAATCTTCGTGTACGGGAACATGAAAAAATGCGTCTTTAAGATCAATTTGACTAAAGTATTTCTTATTTCCGGCCTCTGTGACCAAGTCGTCGATCCTTGGGATCGGACGGTTTAATGGAGCTGTTATTTTATTTATCTCACGGTAATCAACGCAAAGCCTATATTCGCCGTTTTTCTTTTTGACCAGCACGACAGGGCTAGCATATTCGGATCGACTCGGGCGGATATAGCCTTTGTGAAGCCATTCTTGAACAATGTTTTCTATTACTTTTTCCTCATAAATCGGGAAGCGTCGTGGTTGTGCTCTAATGATCTTATCACTACGTAATTCTATCTGTAATTTGACTGGACTATTGTCTAATTCCGTAATTCTATTACCGATACATGGGATTAGAGCTTCTTCTATGCGGTTGCGTTGTTCGTTGCTCATCAGTGAACCGAGATTCAGTTGCGGCTCTGGTTCTTCCATCTCGATCTGCATGATAGAGTACTCAGCGCTGTGAGCGGTGTGGAAACGTATGTGGTCTCCGTCCTTCGTCCAGGAGATCGAGTCCAGGAACGGTTGTCCCAAAACAACGTCGGCATTCATGGCATCATCAGGTACCACTGAGGCAGGAATACAGAATTCCTCTGCATCGATTTGACCCTTGAGAGATACGACTATGTTGCTGTTTACAATTTGGTTGCCGAAGCCTCGTAACGTCCTAGTCTCGGCCACGTGGTCACGGGGGTCTGTAAGTTCGATGTGTTTATTTTTTATCAAGTTAAGGGCACTACCCGTGTCCAACAGCGCCGACAACGTGTTTTCGCCGACTCTAATGTCCTTGTAATGTACTTTAGGGTATTTTGCTGTTTCATATGTGTTGATATGCATTACATTTGGATTGTTGTTACTCACGTTTTCACCCAGTGCTCTTACTTGAGTACTCGCCGTACAGAGGTTTGCTCTATGACCAGGTTGATTGCATTTGAAGCAATAGATAGTGTTTCCACGCTCGCGGGTGCCGGTCGAAGTCCACGGTTTCTCTTTTGGCTGTCCGGGTCTGGCTGTTGCGTGTTGTGCTTTGAAGAAACAGTCGTCACTGTTATGATTTGTCTTCTTACAATACAGGCATCTCTGTCCGTTCGATGTTGTTGTTGATCCTATTGCCGGTGTCGTTCCACTACGCTGATTGGTTCTGGTGCTCTCCATCGAATTTGAAATTCCCTTAACGGCTTTGAATAATGCGTCTAGCGTTTCATGGTTTCCAGCGGCTAATTGTATTCGTACAGTGAAATTTTCGATGCCTCGAATAATGTGCGACATTGTCTCTGCGTCAGATAGGTCAGCTCTTTTTGCCAAGTTTAGCTTATCGATGTAGTAGTCTTCGAGTCTCTCGTCCTTCTTCCATAATCGCAGTCGAAATTTTTCCATCAACTTGGCAACGTTCTTCACTTCACCAAACATGTCTTTGAGTCGCGATACAAGGTCACTCCAAGATAAACACCACAACTCTTCTTGGCTATCATACCAACTCTTAAGGGGACCAGTACAGCGACTTTTCGAGAAATTATCATAGTCCGAAATCAATTTATTTCATAACCAAAGTTCATTTCACATCAAAATATTTTTCTTTTTCAAAATCATGTGTCGTAAGGATTTTAGAGCACCGTTGGAACGATTCAGGTGATCTTGGATTCATTTTCTTCAGAAAACAAATCCTCATCATGTGAATGTAGGAATTTTAAAATAAAAAATGATGTCATAAGTTATGATCAATTTACCAAATTTGCAAAAATTATTATCACTCATTTCTTAAATAACTTGGCCAAAATGAAGAATTTTCAAAATTCCTACATTCACATGATGAGGATTTGTTTTCTGAAGAAAATGAATCCAAGATCACCTGAATCGGTCCAACGGTGCTCTGAAATCCTTACGACACATGATTTTGAAAAAGAAAAATATTTTGATGTGAAATGAACTTTGGTTATGAAATGAATTGATTTCGGACTATGATAATTTCTGGAAAAGTCGCTGTACTGGTCCCCTTAACTGATTTTTCGAATTTATTGGTTGCAAGCATTTTAATTGTCTCATCCGATATTTTATAGACCACCCGAGTAGATTCAACTTTTCTTAGCCATGTCTCCAAGGAGATGTTGTCGTTATCATCGAAACCAAATGATGGTATTTGCGCGGCGATCTCGCTATATGGCAGCCTGCCCGAATTTCTCTGCTCCGGATTTTCTGTACGCACTGTTCCTTGCGTTACTTCAATTAGTTTTTCTCGTAGGGTTGTGATTTCTTTGTCGCGTGTTTCGATTAGCTGTGTCATTTGTGTTACTTGCGTTAATACGATCTCCAGTGTTTTCTGGAATTTTGTCTGGTCTTCGCGTTGTCTCCGTGTAATTGTCTCTAAGTTTCTCACGTATTCGTCCATCTTGTTTCACTTCAGTCACAGTGTCTAGTAACGGTTTTAGTCTTAAAGTTTTAGATATGTTTTTCTATATTATTATGTCGGTATTTTATTCCCATTTTAGTTATTGTTTTTATTTTTCACACGCGTCTGGCTACGTTCAGTGAATATCCCACTTCTGATCTGAGAGGATTCGGAGTCAGGGGGTAACGAACAGGGCACTTGATGTTATATTCATTTCAGTTTATTCGATAGGTACTACAGATACAATTGTCAGGTGTTTACTCTTGCCTGGTTCGTTTCCGAATCCTGGGCTTAACTTAACTCTAAGGGGATTAGCCCCACCACATGGCTATCACTTATATTCTATACTAATATAGCCCTAACAATAATGAAGGTCAAACCCTCCCCAAACATGATGATTTTTTTTAATTTTATCAGTCTTCAAGTTGAAAAAAAAAGGAAAATTGTTTTTCAGAAATTCAACCCATTTATAGGTGTATATACCCCCTTAACAGAAATGTAAAAAGACTCTGACACGACATTATTTATTCCATGAAATGAAAAATCGATCAAATTCTGATGAAACACACCAATGCTGAAATAATAAGTTCAATTATTTTAAAGCGGTACAAATAAATCACATTCTATGTTATCAAATGAAAAGATACAAATTTCCCAGTAAATGTATGTGCTATAAATCTTGAGAATGGAAAAATATTTGATAAAACTGGTTGAAAAGTTCAGATTGATTCAATGTTGATTAGAAGTGATGACAATATTCGAATAATAAACCTTGAAATTCAATTCAGCTGCATAACGATTATTCATAGCTGCATTTCTTAGGGTTGCAATAGTTGAAAGTTATGTTTCCTAACAAAGTCTGTTGTTGAATAGTCTTGAAAAGTAGATATTTTTCCATACATGAATAATCATCTAATAAGAATTGACAAAGAGCTGAAATCTAATGTACTCTATGTAGAGTATTGATACATTCGAATGGAAAAATTACTCCTTAACAATAATTGACTAACATAACCTAATAATAATTAATTAATAATTAATTAATTAACCTAACCTATTTTTTTTTCAAATGAAATATACTGACAACTCACCTTTAATAATAACTGCGATGCTTATACTCTCACCAGCTGATTTTATAACACGATTTTTATGATCTGAAATCCTTTATGTTTATTACGCCGCTGAATGAAATATTATGTTATTATGAAGATATAATAATAATTAATTAATAATAACAATAATAATAATATAATAATATTATTATTATTATTATTATTATTTTTATTTATTAATAATTAATTAATAATTAATTAATTAACACAACCTATTTTTTTTTTCAAATGAAATATACTGACAACTCACCTTTAATAATAACTACGATGCTTACGCTCACCAGCTGATTTTATGACACGATGTTTATAATCTGAAATCCTTTATATGTTTAAATGCCGCTGAATAAAATATTATGTTATTCTTGGCGGAGCACGTGTGCGCAGAGCCGCGATATAACGCCGAGGCAAAAAAGACGCCACCTCTGCTATGCGGTATAGCCACTGATCTCTACTAATTGCTGGATGGGGGATAGGCGGCTTTGCTGTGGAAATTTTTGAAACAATTTGAAGGCATTTATTTTCGTACGGTCGCCATTTTGTTTGTGTCGCTCTGACAATTTTTAGCCGGAATTTCAAACGGTATATTAGTCCAGTCGAATTAGTTTAAGTTCTATTCTGGCATAACATAGGTTAGCCGATTTTTTCGTAGGTAGATCAGACCCCCACAAACATACCCTGAAAAATGCCAAAAAAGTTAGGTCCGGGTTTGGCCGTAAAAAATGTTTAAACTATTGAAAAGTCACATTTCACGTATAAAATGTTTCCCTATGGGTTGTACATGAAAACTGTTCCTACAAAAGTTGTTCGTCCCATCATTCTCTAAAAAACAAGCCCTCGCGGGGTCAATTATCATTATTTGTTCACCTGCAAAATGCAAAAAACCATGAAAATAGAGCCTTTTCATTTATTGTTATAAATTGATGAATAATCAACGCATGTTGTTAAAACTCATGGTATAGGTAATATAAACTGTCCCTCCGAGAACAGTACGAAGCTTACTTACCTGTGTCATATAGTTAAGCAACAATCCGCGACAAGCCAAAATCCGTACAACGGCTGTCATTTTCGGCCATCTTGGCCTACGGGGTTCAAAAAAATCTTGGTGTCAATTCATTCGAAGTACTTTCCATATAGTGAAAAAAAAAATTTTTTACGCAAAAATGGCAATTTTATGATCATTTAAAAATTTTTGCTTTTAAACAAATGGAGATATTTATGTCAATTGACATATTATGGTAGATATTGTGACAGATTCTTCTTCCCCTTTCTTCGGCGTAGAATTAAAAAAAAAAAAAACAGAATATCTCGATTAGAACCTGAGATAACGGCGTTTTGGTTTTATTCATTTTGTTATTGTTTAGATTGATATTAAGAAACGAAAAAAATATGACATTTTTCTCAACACCTCAAGGAATCGCCGTGAATTTTTTCAGATCTCTAGGAGCATTTTATTTGAGTCAAAAAAATTATTGAATTTGGTCGAGCGCTGGCAGTCGGTGATGTGAGGCCGGGCGGCGTGGCGGGGGCTCGACTCTCCGCGCGCCGAGCCGTACTCGCCGCTTAGTTAACTAATAGATAACTCCGTTCAAAATTATAGAAGAATGAAATTTTTTTTTTCAAACTATGCTGTTTTTTTCTCAAGAATTCGAATATGCAATTGGATTTCAGATTTTCATAACACTTTGCTTTCTTTATACTCTAGTCATATGCTTTGGAAATATTGCTGTAAATAATTCAAAAAATGTACGGTAATGGTGAAGAAAAATAAAACTCATCCAAGTGTCAATGGTATTCAATATTACAATGTTTAAAATTATTGTGAACATGTACATTACGCTTGTAACCATAAATATGCATGCATATCGAGTATTATTCGTTGAAATTGTGTGTACATATGAGAATATTGAATTTTTTTTAAATTATATATATATATTGTTACGTTTCGGTTCTTTAGCGTTCCTTCAGGTAACGCGAACCGAGTGTAATTGTGAGTTCTTTGCTCGATGTTCTAATGTTCTAGACTTTTATATCAATAATTTAATGTTTCCTATTACGGACTTGAGTCGCCGAGCAACTAAAGCCGCCTCCCCACAGACCTGAGCACGTAAACGCGCTAAGCCTGCACTTTACCCACCTAACTTTTTAATTTTAGCTATGATAAAGTTAGTTTATCCCCAAATTTTCTAAACAATAAAACCTGCTGTGCCAGACCTGAGTGCGTCAGAGACCCACTAAGGCTGTATCTAGCTTTGGTTGGTTATACGGATGAAGAAGAACCTGGAAATGGCGGATAAGGGATCTGCATAGATTTACTTACTTTTAGATAATCAAGAAATCAATTTATTTATATTTTAACTTATACCTGCGGTTGCAACCAGTACCTATATTATATTTACAATGATTGCCTTACTTACTACTTACTTGTTTTACAAGATTTTTATTTAACGTGATATTTTCTTGATTCGTTTTATTCAATACGATGCTATTTTTTAATTTCTCTATTTTCTTGGTTTATGCTGTTATCTTTTAATTTTTCTTTCTATATTTTTGATTCTATTTGAGCTAGTGATTTTGATAAATTATATTTGAAGTGATAAAGTGATTCTACTGGATCACTAGGCGCTATGCCTTTAGTGTCCGAACAACAAGAGCGTAGTGAGACAATCAGGTGCTATACCATGGAATTGCTACTGCTGAGAGCGGTGTCTCGATTTATATACCTTTTGTGACGTCATGCGACTTGTCGCTCTCATCGAACCTTCTGGACTGTTCGATGTGCGCAACGGTTGATCTTTGAATTGTTAACGGTCAGGCCTAGGTCGCCTGATCCGTTACAATATAGGTGTGGATTTACTTGACATATATTTTTGATACGCTGCTGAGGAGCATTATAAAGCATTGATATACTGTTTCAGTTCTCATTTGTTTATGGTGAACTTTTTTTTTTTTTTATTTTTTTTTTACATTATAGCCATTTTCTATGTTTGTATCTCAGTTTTGGGGCAATGACGAATTAGTACGGGTCATTATATTATTAGATAACAGTGATGTTATGTGTTAATATATAGAATTATGTTATATTATTAATGTGTCATGGATGAAAAATATTGTGTTCTGTGCGAAAAATCTCTAGATGAGGACGGAACTATTCACCTCAAAGACAAAGCTATTCAGACATTAATCAGTGCAAGTATTCAGAGAAAAGACGAGAAGCATAGACAATTCCGTGGCAAAGACAATATAAGACTTCATAATAAGTGTCGCAAAATGTACATTAATCCCGACTGTATCAAAGCATGCATCAGGGCGAAAGAATCGAAAATATGTCCTGCAACCACACGCTCCGTAACTGCAATAAATTTTAATTTCGAGAAGAATTGTTTATTTTGTGGTAAAGACGCGTCTGAGTCATTTTTAAAAAATCAATCTAAAAAAAAAAATGTTTCAAAACGGGAAACTGTAAGCTTCGTCAAAGATGAAAGGCGAAGAGAAGATATTTTACAACAGGCTGCAAAGCGATCGGATCAATGGGCCAACGCAGTTATGGCCCGGATACTTTCCACAGAAGATTTAATTTTGGTAAAAGGTCGATACCACAGTTTCTGCCATGTTAATTTCATGCGCGTGCCTTCACAATCGACAAAAGATCAACCTGGAGAAAACACTCCCCACATTGTTAGCCTTGATATTAATACTATAGGCACGTTCGGCGCAATTCCTTTAAAAAATTTTGATGGCTTTAGAAAGTCAGGACTCGGAAATGTTTTAGTTGAAAATCTTAATCTAAAAAATCCGACTGTATGATATGAATTCGACATATCTTCAACAGATTTTTTATGGCTCTATATATACAAAACGCATTGTATTGGCGTACAAGGTTGGAACGGATTTATGGAAAATGTTAATAGAGATACACACTACCTGATGTCACGTATCGTATGTCTTCCTTTCTTAAATAGCCCCCCTGGAAATTATGACACAATTTACACAGTTATTAACGTAGCAGCAGAACGGATAAAATCGAAGAATCAAAAAGTAGCTTTTGTAACGTTTGACCAGCCTCTATATATGAAGGCAATGGAAATCATACATTCTTCAGATGAACCAAATTTGAAAAATGTTGTAATAAGATTAGGGGGGTTTCATTTGTTAATGTCCTTTTTAGGCACTATTGGATATAATATAATGGATGGAAGTGGTTTGAAAGAACTATTTTCAGAAATATACGCACCCGCTTCTGTGGACAAAATGTTAGCAGGGCATGCTTATTCTAGAGCTATAAGAGCCCATACGTTATCACATCGCGCATTGGCCCAAATTATTCTTTCTTTCACAGTCTTTGCGGAACAAGATATTTTGAAGCTAACAGCACTTCTTGAAAATCCTGATACTATTTTTGAAAGTATTGAAACTGACTCACAGTTTAATACTATCAAGAACAAATTTATTGAAACTGTGGAAAAACTGTCGAGAAATAGCGGAACCGCAAAATTATGGACTCAGTACTTCCATATGGTATCACTTGTGAAAATGTTTATAGAGGCAGAGAGAAGTGGTAATTGGCAGTTACACCTTGAAACGGTTCAGAGAATGCTACCATATTTCCACTCAAGTGGTCATTACCTGTACGCAAAATCTGCACATCTGTATTTACAAAATATGTATAATTTACCGGAGAAAATGGATAAAGCAGAATACGAACAGTTTGTTGAAGGGCACTTTACTATTAGACGTACAAATAAGTTTTGGAGTGGTATTTGGTCAGACATGACTATTGAACAATTCCTCATGAAATCGTTTAAGGATATAGGAGGGCCAACACGAGGTAGAGGGATGTCTGACAATGTTCTGTCCAAATGGGTATTAACAACGCCTGCGCTAGTTTATCTTACCGAGTCAGTCACCGAGTTTTATAATGTTTCTTTGGCTACCACTGAGCAGCATGTCGATGCGCGTGCTACACGTATTGCACGAGATAATGCGGATGTGAATAAATTAAAAGATTGGTTCGATACTCATAATCCGTTTCCGCAAACAGATGGAATTATTTAATTTGTAAATAATTCTTTTGATGAGAAAAATTAACGGACGATCCGGGAATCGAACCCAGGATCTGCGGACGCCTGACGTAGTGTATGTGACTTTGCCTTGCGTACTACTCAGTGCTACATACCCAAGAATCATAACATTAGATGGAATTATTTCTCTAAGTAGTGGATTGAAGGGTGATGGTAAAATTAATTGCCACGAAGCTTTGAAAATTGGATTAACCTGCTTAGAAAATACGTGGCGAATAACCGATGGCCAGTGTCCCAGAACTTTCAAAGATATTAACTTTAGAAAAATCAATAAGATTACGTCTCTTAAATCATTAGTTTCTTCGGTCAAAATTGCCGACAGAATTGTTACCATTGATCCTTCATTAATATTCCAAAGAATTTGCGTGCTCCAGAAATCCGAAAGTGAATTAAAATCTTACTTTAATCACGAACTAGCGCCGTATCCCTTGTCACTGTTTGACGATAAGGGAATGCGAAAAACCCAAAAGTCGAAGCTCTATGATTTTTTTACCCCAGTTGAACCGCGAATGAAAACGCCGAATGATGCGTATGTTATTGATGGCGGTTTGCTGTTGCATAAGGTAGTATGGCAGCCGAAAGAGATATTCAAAGACATTTTAGAGCGATTTGTGAATTACCTGGTGAGAAACTATTCTTCAAATTGCATAGTAGTTTTCGACGGCTATCCCGAAAAAGCCGATGAGATGTTTACAAAAAGCGCTGAGCGGCAGCGTAGAATGAGAGCTAATTGTGCTCCCGAAGTGGAATTCGATTCGAATATGTCTTCAACTCTGACACAGGACAAATTTTTGTCGAACGAAAAAAATAAATTGCGCCTGATTCATTTGCTGTCGGAAAAACTAAGAAACATAGGTTTCGGAGTGAAACAAGCAGACGAGGACGCAGACTATTTGATCATACAAACGGCAATTTCAATTTGTGATCAATATCATTCGGTATTTGTTGTAGGCGAAGACATTGATCTGCTCGTTATACTAACGCAAAATGCGCATTCGAAAAATAACCTATATTTCATTAAGCCAGGCCGCAGGACAGTTGAGGTGAAAATGTTTAGTGTAAATAGTTTCATGTATCCTGAAATAAAATACCTCATCGGTTTCATCCATGCATTCACTGGTTGTGACACTACGTCGGCGTTATATAAACAAGGAAAAGGTAAATTAATCAAGTTGTTGAAAAATGATTCGAGCGCCCCCACGGAAAAAATATATATACCGAGATATATCTGCAGATATATCCCGAAATATATGCCGAGATATATATATCATATATGCATAATATATCCGACATATACAAATTTTTGCCCCTTCATATATTCACTGGATACATCCTTGGTATATATGTCCGCATATATCCTAACACAGGGATGGCGAACCTTTATACATCTACGTGCCATTTTTTCCAAATAAATGTGCAATGTGGCCGTGACGTGCCTACTGTGTCCCTCAATGTAGACGAAAAAATAAATTATTGCGATTAGGTACTCAAATTCCTCAATTAATGCCGTGCCCAAATTATTTCGTCGCGTGCCATCAATGGCACGCGTGCCATAGGTTCGCCATCCCTGTCCTAACATATATCCTAACATATATCCTAATATATATCCAAACATATATGCAACATATATGCGACATATATGCGACATTAGGGTGGTCGTTGAAAAAAAAAAATTATTTTGGATGGCCTTCAATCGGTTTTAAACGTGAAAAAAATAGTTCTCCAATTTTTTCAGATTTTTAATTCGACTCCCTATGGACGCTATTTTCACATGAACTTTTTTTAATTCGTAAAAATCCTAATTTGAAATGGGTCTAATTTAAATCAGCGAGATTACATCGGATACGTCTTGTGATTGTATATTACACACAGCTCGAGTAAAAAAATTGAAATTATTATTCTACACATTTTAATATATTGATTAATTTATTTATTTTTAATTTTTTACTTTTTATCTTTTTTTTTTTTTTAATTTTTTTTTTTTTTTTTCCAATTCTCGCGTAAAAAAATTAAAACTCAAATGATATTGCTCAAATTGATATTGTTTAATTCAAATATAGGCTTCTTAGCGCCAAGCTTGAATATAGTCAGTGACTGTCTGTTTGAGCAATATCATTTCAGTTTTAATTTTTTTACGCGAGAATTAAAAAAAAAAAAAAAAATTAAAAAATAAAAAAAAGATAAAAAGTAAAAAATTAAAAATAATCAAATTAATCAATATATTAAAATGTGTAAAATAATAATTTCAATTTTTTTACTCGAGCTGTGTGTAATATACAATCACAAGACGTATCCGATGTAATCTCGCTGATTTAAATTAGACCCATCTCAAATTAGGATTTTTACGAATTAAAAAAAGTTCATGTGAAAATAGCGTCCATAGGGAGTCGAATGAAAAATCTGAAAAAATTGGAGAACTATTTTTTTCACGTTTAGAACCGATTGAAGGTCATCCAAAATAATTTTTTTTTTTCAACGACCACCCTAATGTCGCATATATGTCGCATATATGTCGCATATTTGTTGCATACACAGTAAAAAATATTTTGTAAAATTTAACACAACAGCTTGTGTTAACTACTTTTTTAACACAAAATTTGTGTTATTTCGTTCTTCATGTGTCTAGGCCCGAAATATGGCGATTCTAACCTCACTTCGCTCGGTTTAAACGCGGTTTCTGACCTAGACACATAAAATTGTAAATGCCATACGGCCCATAAAGTATTTTCTGACGAATTTCATTATAATCCCCGCCTATGGTTCGGATTATAAACTCAAATTCGTCGGAAAATACTTCATCGGCCTGGTGACATAATGTAACTATTGAATCAACACACGAGAGTGTTAAATATTTGACACAAAAATTTTAACACAAACTGTTGTGTTAAATTTTACAAAATCTTTTTTACTGTGTATATGTTTGGATATATATTAGGATATATGTTAGGATATATGTTAGGATATATGCGGACATATATACCAAGGATGTATCCAGTGGATATATGAAGGGGCAAAAATTTGTATATGTCGGATATATTATGCATATATGATATATATATATCTCGGCATATATTTCGGGATATATCTGCAGATATATCTCGGTATATATATTTTTTCCGTGGGGGCGGTTTAAGGGGGGAATGGGGTAAAATGCATGAAAAAAAACGCTTTTTTTGTGAATTTTTTTCAGACATCTGGTTAAAGTAAATTGATTTAAATATTTTGCATATTACAAAGGATCATCCGAACCACATTCAGTATTTTTTTTTTAGAAAAATATTGAGTAATGAGCTAGTGACAGAGCATTTTCGAGGACACCTTTTCAAAAAGATGATATGCGGTTCCAGCGATATCTCAACGTCGAATTATCCGAAATCAAAAAAGTTGCGATATTTAGTTAAAGTATAAGTTTTCCCTCCCCCCAACGATCATTTTTAGGTTTTTTTTTTATTTTCAAATTTGTTGTGATTTTTTTAAGTCAAAATTGCGATTTTTGACGAAAAATTTCGTCATTTTTTAAGTGGAAAACAACCTTAATATAAAAAAATTAAAAAAACAATATCGTTGGGGGGAGGATTTTTATATGTAGAAAAAGTGTACCAAGTTTGAAAAGGATCGGTTCAGTAGTTTTTGCACAATCGTTGGAACGGACTTTTAAAAAGTGGTTTCGAGAAAAACGCGTTTAAAGTTTTGAACACCGAAAAAGTGAAGAAAAAAATTAATTTTTTCAACTTACACGGAATCATCGATTCCAGCTCCATAAAGTACTTTTCCCGCAGCAGCTTCGTCGTAAAAGCATCACCGTGTATCTAAACAATATACCTATGCGGCAGCTGCGCGTAGGTATATTTTCAAGAGTAGCTCCGGTCTATGAGGAGGTTCGGTTTAAAGGTCTATAACTTCAAGAGTTTTGCTCCGATTGACTTGAAATTTTGACACGATATTTTTGAAATATTTTACTATAAGAAAATGCAAAAAAACAAATACCGGTTTTTCGAAAGTGCTTATACCCCATTCCCCCCTTAAGAATGGATGCTGAAGTTTTCAATAATCCGAATTCTAGTAAGAGTTGCGTAAACGCTGCAGGCCAGAAAATAATCATGAGTATGTATGGTGTTAAAAAAACAGATGACTATTCATTTCATGATTTTCGCTATTTGTGTTTTACAAAATCTACGCTCAAAAGCACTTTCAACTTGAGTGCTCTTCCTCCGACTGATAAAGCCGCCAATGAACATTCACTCAGAACTTACCTCCAAGTTCGTGAATGGCATGGCGATAAATCCGAAGATCCAATGCAATGGGGTTGGAAAAAAGTCAATAACATCTTAGCGCCGATAACTTCTAAAAAAGAGCCAATTCCTCAAGAACTCCTCGAAATTATATCATGCGGCTGTGATAGAGGAAATTGTGTATCTAATTGTACGTGTAGGAAACTAGGACTGAAATGTACGATTCTTTGTAAAATTTGTCACGGAGGAAGTTGTTCGAACACAGCTGAACCTGATATAATTTTGAGCGATGACGAAATTGACGATGATCTTGCAACGCTAACAGATCCGATTGAAAATGACGAAGATCTTACGTGTACGTTGGACACCGACGATTTGCAAGAAACGAATGACAATTTAATGATGGAATATTCGCTGACTTGTAAAAAAATGAAACGTGCGATATAATAATATAATGTTACATGTTCACAATAATTTTAAGCATTGTAATATTGAATACCATTGACACTTGAATGAGTTTTATTTTTCTTCACCATTACACTGAGCCAAAAAAATACTTGATTCAAGAAAATGCATAATTGATGGCTCCTTAGAGAATATTTATTAGTCTCAGAAATTATTTTTTTACTTCAAGTTCACAATTACTCGAAACAAGTACGCGTACTTGTTTCGAGTAATTGTGAACTTGAAGTAAAAAAATAATTTCTGCTCTCTAAATTTGAATCAGTGAAAACTACTGATAATCAGTGAATATTCACTGGTTTCCATTTATAAGTCGGTCACTGATCCGACTTATAACTGGAAACCAGTGACTATTCACTGATTCAAATTTAGAGAGTGAGACTAATAAATATTCTCTAAGGAGCCATCAATTATGCATTTTCTTGAATCAAGTATTTTTTTGGCTCAGTGTACCGTACATTTTTTGAATTATTTACAGCAATATTTCCAAAGCATATGACTAGAGTATAAAGAAAGCAAAGTGTTATGAAAATCTGAAATCCAATTGCATATTCGAATTCTTGAGAAAAAAACAGCATAGTTTGAAAAAAAAAATTTCATTCTACTATAATTTTGAACGGAATTATCTATTAGTTAACTAAGCGGCGAGTACGGCTTGGCGCGCGGAGAGTCGAGCCCCCGCCACGCCGCCCGGCTTCACATCACCGACTGCCAGCTCTCGACCAAATTCAATAATTTTTTTGACTCAAATAAAATGCTCCTAGAGATCTGAAAAAATTCACGGCGATTCCTTGAGGTGTTGAGAAAAATGTCATATTTTTTTCGTTTCTTAATATCAATCTAAACAATAACAAAATAAATAAAACCAAAACGCCTGTTGAGGATAACGAGACAATCGAGATCTCCTAGATTTATTGTAGACAGGTGTTGACACCTAGCGGTGCCTACAGAAAACAGGCACATAGCAACAGTTGGTATTGTTCGGCACCTTCTGTGCGAGCTCTTGCTCACTCTGCCTATGATTGCTAAACAGGCATCATGTAATCTAATAGTAACGAGCTCATAACTATTCATAAAATATAATCTCACTTTATTTCTCTAATCTCTGTGAACTGGGTATTTATTTCTCCCTAAACCCAATAGGTTATGGGCCCAGAAATACGCGTGTAAGAGAGTGATAAATACAGTGTAAGAAAGTTATAACGTGTCTGTGCGAACACGTGTTTGAGCCGGTAAACGTGCTGCGATATAGACGGAAGTTTCGCGAAATTTACAGACATGAATAGTGCAAGCATAACACGTATCGAACTGTTGCATAAAGACAACTATGATACGTGGAAAATTCAGGCAGAAGCCGTGCTAATTAAAAATGAGACTTGGAAATATGTAAGTGGTGAGACAGCTCGACCGGAAGTGAAACCGGGTGATGCCGCAACTGCCTCGCGCGCCGCAGAGTGGGATGATATGGACAGAAAAGCGCGTTCGGACATTATACTCGCGATAAGCCCCACAGAATTGCAACAAATAAAAGGTTGCAAAACGTCACGTGAAGTTTGGACTAAGCTAGAATCAGTGTATCAGTCAAGGGGTCCTGCGAAAAAGGCCACGCTGCTCAAGCAGCTGACTTTACATAAGATGGCTGAAAGTGATGATGTGCGTGACCATGTGCGGAAGTTTTTTGACACGGTAGACAAATTACAGGAAATGGATGTGAAAATTAATGAGGATCAATTGACTATTATGCTATTGTATAGTTTGCCGGAAACCTATGAAAACTATCGCTGTGCGATCGAAACTAGAGACGTTTTGCCGAAACCGGAAGTGCTGAAGGTAAAAATTCTGGAAGAAAGCGACGCGAGAAGAGGAAGAACGCCGGAAGTCGTACCAAACGCCATGTTGGCTAATAAACATGGCCAGTTCAAACAGAAGTGGAGAGGAAAAAATGCAAAAAATGGGAAGGAAGAAAAAACGGAAGGTTCGTCGTCGTTCAGGTTTAGATGCCACAGATGCGGAAGAGTTGGGCACAGAGCAGCGGAGTGTGAGAAGAAGAAAGACACACAGCCGGTGAGCGCCAACGCTGAAGTGAGCTACATAGCCACTACGACGCAGGAAGCCGGACTCAAGGTAAAACTGACAGAGCCGCAAGGTACCTGGTGCCTCGACAGCGGTTGTACCTCGCACCTGTGTGGCGATGCTAATAGATTCACCGACATGAGTAAGTCTGAACATAAATCTTTGAATCTTGCAAGTAACTCGCACACAGAAATTAAAGGAAAGGGAACTGTGAAGATCATTGCAAACAATGGAGTTGAAAAAACAATGGTGAATTTAGAAACAACCCTCTATGTCCCAGACTTGAGGACAAACTTGATTTCTGTTGGAAAAATAACTGACAAAGATCATGAAGTTACTTTCAGAAAGCACGATGCAGTGGTACGAGATCAAGAAGGAAATACCACGATGATCGCAGAATGAGTGAATGGACTGTACTACCTACGAGAAGACTCCCAGAATGCATGGAACGCTATTGGTACGAGGGAAATATCGGTGCTTGAAAAATGGCATATGAGGCTAGGACATCTGAATGAGAAGGATCTGGTCGGAGCAGTCAACAAAGGAAATATCCTGGGAATTAGAATTAAAAGGGATGAGAAGCTACCCCCTTGCGAGATCTGTATGCAGGGTAAGTCTGTTCGTGCTCCTTTTCCAAAGAAATCCTCAAGGAAAACAGAATTGCTTGAATTGGTGCATTCTGATGTAAGTGGACCGATGCGTACGCAGTCACATGGAGGTGCACGGTACTACGTAACATTTATTGAGGATAGCACCCGATGGTGCGAAGTTTATTTTCTGAAAAAGAAAAGCGAAGTATTGGAGGTTTTTAAACATTACAAGACTGCAGTAGAAAAGCAAAAGGGCAAGACGATAAAGTTCTTACAATCAGACAATGGAAAAGAATATTGTAACCATGAATTTGATGAATATTTACAGAACAATGGAATCGGAAGAAGACTAACAGTTGCTCACACACCGGAGCAGAATGGAGTGGCGGAACGGAAGAATCGGACTCTCTCCGATATGGCACGCTGCATGCTCATCGAATCCAAATTGACTGGATCTTTCTGGGCGGAAGCAGTAAATACTGCAAACCACCTACGGAATAGATGTCCCTCCAGTGTCCTGGATGGTGTAACTCCGTTTGAGAAGTGGACAGGAACAAAACCAAACCTTTCATACCTGAAGATTTTTGGGTGTAGAGCCTATATGCTGGACCAGACTCCTGGGAAGAGTAAGTTTGACCCTCGAGCAAAAGAATGCATCTTTATAGGCTATTCAAAGGAAAGCAAGGCTTATAGAGTTTGGGTTCCAAGCGAAGGAAAAATTGTAGCGACTCGAGATGTAAAATTTTTAGAACAAACTGGATTGCCTGAGAGAAATTTAGAAAAAGCTACAGGTGCAGTATCTCCAGAACCACACACAAGTATACATGGAAGAGAAGTTGTAGAGATAGAATTGGCACCTGCTAGTCGAATATTACCTGAAAGTCAAGAAATTTTGGAAGAAGATGTATTTGAGGAAGCTGAAGAATTTGAAGTCGATAGTGACGAATTTTCTGAAGAAAACAGCTCGTCCGGAGACAGCGTATTTGAGGAAAGTGTCGATACGATGGAAGATCAGGTAATTCTACTGGACGGTGATACCGAAGATGACAGTCAGGACGAAACTGTTGAAAGAAATACTGGACCCGAAGAGCTTAGAAGAGGGCGTGGAAGGCCGAGATTAGTAAGCTCTGGCTCCAGGGGAAGAAGAAAGAAGATATATAATATGATACCGGTAGAAAGACAAACCGAAGGAAATGCAGAAGACGATCCACAGGCGAACTTGGCTGAAGTGTCAATAAAAGATGCCCTAGCAAGCAATGAAGCAAACGAGTGGAAAGATGCAATAGTCAAAGAATTTGTGGCATTGCTAGAGAACAACACTTGGGAGCTAGTGGATCGACCAAAGGATCAACGCACTATAGGATGCAGATTGGTACTCTGCAACAAGTACGGAGCTGATGAATTGGTTGCGACAAGGAAGGCTCGGCTGGTCGCTAAGGGCTATAACCAACGCCCCGGAGTAGAATTTCGAGAGACTTTCGCACCTGTGGCGCGGCTATCATCTGTACGACTACTCGTAGCGATAGCCACGTTGAAGAAAATGAAGATTCATCAAGTGGACGTCACAACTGCATTCCTCAACGGGAAGATCGAGGAAAAAGTATTCATGGAACTACCAGAACTTTTCACAGAAATGTTACCTCAAGTGGTCGAAAAATTGAAGAAGAAACAAGGAAAAAATTTTGACGAAGAAACCATAACGAGGATGATCAACGAAGTCAAGAATGGAACCAAAGTCTGCAAGCTAAAAAGAGCTCTGTACGGACTGAAGCAAGCAGGTCATCAGTGGAACAAAGAGCTCAACAAGGTTTTAATTAAACTGGGAATGCAGCCTACCTCCGCTGATAACTGTGTCTACTTTGCCGAGCGTGAAGAAGACTGCATGATAATATTAGTTTATGTAGATGACATACTAATAGCATCAAAAAACTTGAATTGGATAGAGGAAATCAAGCTGGGACTTAAGAAGAGATTTGATATCAAAGATATTGGAGAAGTAAGGAAATGTCTTGGCTTGGAGTTCACCCAGAAGAATGGAAAAACTACGATCTCTCAAAAGGCATACTGCGAAGAAACCTTAAAGAGATTTGGAATGGAAAACTGCAAGCCAGTTGGATCACCGATAGAACCTAATACAAAACTAGAGAAGGTCGAAGGGTGCTCGAAGGCAGAACTGGACTTGTACCCATACAGAGAGTTAATTGGCTGCCTTATGTATTTAGCAGTCAGCACTAGACCAGACATAGCTTTTACTGTGAACTGGCTAAGCCAATTTAACACTGGCTACTCCAAAGAACACTGGACTGCAGCGAAGAGGGTCCTAAGATACCTGCGAGGAACAACTGACTACGGAATAGTCTTTGAAGAAAGTCAGAAAGCACTCGAAGGGTATGTCGATGCAGATTGGGGCTCATGTCCGATAGATAGACGATCATACACCGGAACGGTCTTCATCTTGGCAAACGGACCGATAACTTGGGAGGCTAAAAAGCAGAGAACGGTTGCCTTATCGTCTACTGAGGCAGAGTATATGGGCCTCACGCAGGCAGCGAAGGAAGCTTCTTATCTAAGGGGATTTTTGGGGGAATTAGGAGAAATTCCAAAATTACCTACTATTGTTTTTAATGATAATCAGGGGGCTCAGAAATTAGCTACTAACCCTATATTTCATTCCAGAAGCAAACATATAGAGATTCGACAACACTATGTTCGAACCGCAGTACAAGACAAAACGATTGTCTTACAGTATCTACCGACAGAAGAAATGACAGCAGACATCCTGACCAAGGGACTCACAGGGGTGAAGCATCGCAGATGTCGCGAACTATTGAACATGGAATCGATAAAATTGTTCAAGTAACTGGTCGATCGATTGAGGGGAAGTGTTGAGGATAACGAGACAATCGAGATCTCCTAGATTTATTGTAGACAGGTGTTGACACCTAGCGGTGCCTACAGAAAACAGGCACATAGCAACAGTTGGTATTGTTCGGCACCTTCTGTGCGAGCTCTTGCTCACTCTGCCTATGATTGCTAAACAGGCATCATGTAATCTAATAGTAACGAGCTCATAACTATTCATAAAATATAATCTCACTTTATTTCTCTAATCTCTGTGAACTGGGTATTTATTTCTCCCTAAACCCAATAACGCCGTTATCTCAGGTTCTAATCGAGATATTCTGTTTTTTTTTTTTTTTTTCAATTCTACGCCGAAGAAAGGGGAAGAAGAATCTGTCACAATATCTACCATAATATGTCAATTGACATAAATATCTCCATTTGTTCAAAAGCAAAAATTTTTAAATGATCATAAAATTGCCATTTTTGCGTGAAATTTTTTTTTTTTTCAATATATGGAAAGTACTTCGAATGAATTGACACCAAGATTTTTTTGAACCCCGTAGGCCAAGATGGCCGAAAATGACAGCCGTTGTACGGATTTTGGCTTGTCGCGGATTGTTGCTTAACTATGACACAGGTAAGTAAGCTTCGTACTGTTCTCGGAGGGACACTTTATATTACCTATACCACGAGTTTTAACAACATGCGTTGATTATTCATCAATTTATAACAATAAATGAAAAGGCTCCATTTTCATGGTTTTTTGCATTTTGCAGGTGAACAAATAATGATAATTGACCCCGCGAGGGCTTGTTTTTTAGAAAATGATGGGACGAACAACTTTTGTAGGAACAGTTTTCATGTACAACCCATAGGGAAACATTTTATACGTGAAATGTGACTTTTCAATAGTTTAAACATTTTTTAAGGCCAAACCCGGACCTAACTTTTTTGGCATTTTTCAGGGTATGTTTGTGGGGGTCTGATCTACCTACGAAAAAATCGGCTAGCCTATGTTATGTCAGAATAGAAGTCACTCGATTTTATGTCTAATTCGACTGGACTATATGCGCTCGACTCGCTCGGAGCTCTTATGTTTCTTTCCTACCCATAAATATTTGAAGAAAAGGGGTAGAGCCGGCGCGTTCGGAGTATAGTCAGATCTGTATTTACCGAACTCAGCTCATATTGCATGCAATATTTGACCGAAAGACTAATGAATAAATACAAGGACATATTGGATATTCGTGAAAAACCGGCAGGACGTCGAACAGGATTAATAGGAGTGATAATATTCAGATATTGTTTTTACTTAAAAGGAGAAGGTAAAATTTGAGTCAATTTTGCGGCAAGCAAACGTGTAAAAACTAAGATTTAATATGAAAATCCATATTACAAAATAATTGATTTCGCAATAAAGTCAAGAACATTTCGACAGCATAACCAGCCCCCACGATCACTCGTCATATCCATTTATCAAATATCCCCAGCTTAGTCCAACTTCAATAAAGAGGTAGTCCGAATTCTATAATCTGCAGGAATAAAATCGCCATGTTGTCGAAAGAATGAAACACATACAAACGAACACAGTTGGTCATCATAAGTTTGAATGAATTATAGGACATATATTTGGATAATCGGATAGGATTTTTGACATGAAGTTTACAAGAGGATAAACATACCGCGAGGACCAGGTGAAAGAGAATGGTCCATCCGCCCAGGCAGCTAATATTTCGTATTTTTAGGGGGATAGCCACTCGTTGCACTGAAAATCCCTAGGGTGATTTTGGCGCGCGGTCGATGCAACTCGGCAGCCATTGTTGATACAAGCCGGCTGACTGTCAATACATCGCGGAAGGTATACAAGTGTGGTTATGTTCGTTTATTTGAAGCTAATGATAAATAAAGTGAATAAAACCTACGTGAATAAGCTATGGATATTTATTGATGCCTCAACCCCAGGATACAATCAATAATTTTGTTCGAATTGGTTGTTCTCGCTGAATTCTTTGATTCTGATAAATTTCCAGTTATAGCTTAGGTTAATTCGTTGATTGCATTAAGGGGTTAGGCCACTCTAGAATTTTTTAAAAACCTTTTTTTTTTTATTTTTTTTTCATGGTCCCCTAGGACCTCAAAAATAGTGTCCCAAAAGATTATGGCCGGGAAAAATCTTCAAGTACTCGGTTTTCGAATTTTAGTACACTCAGCAAGAAAATTAACGGCGCACCCGGCAATCGGCGAAATAATGCCGACTTTCAAAATGCTGTAACTCAATGAAAAATTGTAAAAAAAAATCATTCGGGGAAGCATTTTGAAAGTTGAAACTTCATCTTCAAGATGGTTTTTGAAAATTTTTCCGACGGCCATTTTTGACGCCATGGCGTAGGTTTGAGTGCCGGATTGCGAAACGCCAGAAAAAAAAAGTTTTTCAAAGTTTTTCAAAGTTCTCTACGGGGCGTTAAAAAAATCGCAGAGAACTTTCGAAGCAGCCATTTTGTAGCCTGAAATCTACTCTTCCAAATGGTTCCTAGAAATTTGTCGCACAATTTTTTTTCACCGAGTTATTCAACTTTTGGTGAATTTTCATGATTTTCTACTACTCAAAACTTCAAACGCGTTTATCTCAAAACCGCATTTTTTAAGTTGGCCGGAAACATAACTCAAACAATTTTCAACCGATTCACTTGAAACTTCGAATATATCTTGCAAAATACATTGTCTACGGAAGTACGTAGGATTTTTTTTTTATATTGCACAGTTAATTTGTTATTAACACTTATCTGACGATTTTTTAGGCAAATTTTTCACTTTCCACTTTAGAAGTGCACCATTTCGCCAAAAATCAATATATCGAAAAAATCCTACGTACTTCTATAGCAGTTATCATGTATAATCGCGAAAAATTCATTGGCTTATCATAATTCAAAAATTACCGGAGCCGTTCCTCCGGCCGTGAACCCTAGAAAACCGGAGACGTAATCGCAAAAACGCTGCACAGCCGCCATTTTAAAATCAATCGCTTCAAAAAAATTACTGTATACAGTCAGTGATATGTATAATAAACACCCATTTTTGTGAACTCGATTTATTTTGTAGTATTTCTGAAAAAAAATCCTCAAAAAACCTATTTTTTTTTTTTGCCTCTAGAGTGGCCTAACCCCTTAAGATATCATTTAAAACTGATTGATCGATTTTTGATAAATATTCCTAGCTTATTCACGTAGGTTTTGTTAACTTTATTTATCATTTGCTTCAAATAAACGAACATAACCACACTTGTCTATCTTCCGCGATGTATTGACAGTCAGCCGGCTTGTATCAACAATGGCTGCCGAGTTGCATCGACCGCGCGCCAAAATCACCCTAGGGATTTTTTCAGCGCAACGAGTGGCTATCCCCCTAAAAATACGAAATATTATCTGCCTGGACGGATGGACCATTCTCTTTCACCTGGTCCTCGCGGTATACATTATGTAGGATGTGGATATCTTAATAGGTACATTAGGGTGTGTCGAAAATGAACTTCTTTCTTTTTTTTCTGCTCATTCTACCCAAAACCTTAGGTTTTGACGTTGAAAAAGTCCTCGTTCAAGGAGGGCGCTGTAGCTTGAAGTTTAGAGGTCGCTCAACGAGGATTTAGGATTCCCATCTAATTAGCACGTAAAAAATATTGTTTTTCGCTCAAAACGATGTCAGGCAACCAAAAAATCGGCGATGTCTGTCTTTCTCGGCTTATTTGAAAGCATGACTTATCCCCTAAACAGTGGTGGGTCGTTTTTCAAATTACCTTGTTCCAATTTTTGCCTTGGAGACTTTGTAAACTGGAAAAAAGTGATTATTGTGGTCAAAAAATGAAAAAAAAATGAATAAAATTGAAACAAAAACGACCCACCATCGTTTAGGGGATGAGTCATGCTTTCAAATAAGCCGAGAAAGACAGACATCGCCGATTTTTTGGTTGCCTGACATCGTTTTGAGCGAAAAACAATATTTTTTACGTGTTAATTAGATGGGAATCCTAAATCCTCGTTGAGCGACCTCTAAACTTCAAGCCACAGCGCCCTCCTTGAACGAGGACCTTCTCAATGTCAAAACCTAAGGTTTTGGGTGGAATGAGCAGAAAAAAAAGAAAGAAGTTCATTTTCGACACACCCTAAGGTACATACAGTATTAATTAGGTGTACATATAACAAGGTATTAAGGCTTAACACAGGGTATAAATAATGAGGTGTATAATGTATAGGTATGACTACCCGTACGGAAAAAACTCCTAAGATGTCAGTTGTAACTACTGACGATAAGTATACTGATGAGTAGTTACCATTGGCGAGTGGTGACTATTGAATAGTCACTATACTGTTGTGTAGTTCACTGAGTAGTATTACACCATGTATGAGTGATACACTACTGGTGACTTCTTACCTGCAGTGTACGACTTTGTGTTGCAATTACTACTGGACAATACCTAGTGTACTACTCGACAGTAGTGACTATTCTGACTACATGCTCGAAAGAGCGTTGAGTCGAAAAAAGGAAGAAGAAGAAGTAGTGACTATTGGATAGTCACCGCTCGCCAATGATAACTACTCGTCCGTAGTTAGTAGTCACCAGTATACGCTAGGCTCGTACTACTACACTCGTATAAACAAGCTTGTGTTTTCGTATACATTGTAGCGGAGTTTTTCAGAGTCCTCAACTCCGCACCCTACGGCGTTCCTTGATAAAGACAAATTAATAAAAGACTAAGATAGAGGGTTGGGCGCCAGACACGGAAGTGTCGTTTTTCACAAAAATCTATTAAACAATACCGGTATCCAAAGGTACTACTTAACTGCCGGAACGACGGCCTTAAAGCGTCAGCTAACTCAGATTTTCTGCGATAAGGGTAGAGTGGGTGGATTCACCTTAACAATTAATCAAATAAAATATAAAACACCAGACATAAAATTCCTTCGATGAAATCCGGAGATTTCGTATATTGTTCCAAGAGATATTATAATATAAAGTTAGTAGATAGGGGCAGCTATGGGGAGACAGATATTCCCCCTTTCCCCCCCGACTCATCCTGATAAGGGATGATAAGGGGTATGTGGGTCAGTGTGTTATCTTATCAGTCTGGCCCACATCCGGTCTGGTGTGTACGGGGACCTTCTAATCAGCTCCCCCCCTCCCCCTCCCCCTGTCTGCGGTCACTGGCCCTGACCATGCTACCCCTTACCCCACCTCCCCCCGGGTCAGTTGTGGGGTGAGTGCATCGCTCTGTCTCTCTCTAGTCTGGGTCTGTCTCTCTCTAGTCTGGGTCAGCTATGGGGACGATGACGCGTTCTACCGCCCACACACACACGCGCTTACCTCACCGTGTCCGTGTGTTCTAGAATGTTCTAGAATGTTCTAGAAGCTTCTGGAAAGCGATAACGATGATATCCCTACTCCAAAATTTTTGTACTTGGAAATATTTCAGCGGCATCCCCTGTTTACTATATCTACGCTTAAAACTACAGGAGGTGGGGGTGAAGGAAAGAGATTTGATGACGCGACAAATACATATCGTACGTTTCGTGTCCGTGTGTTCTAGAATGTTCTAGAATGTTCTAGAAGCTTCTGGAAAGCGATAACGATGATATCCCTACTCCAAAATTTTTGTACTTGTAAATATTTCAGCGGCATCCCCTGTTTACTATATCTACGCTTAAAACTACAGGAGGGGTGAAGGATAGAGATTCGATGACGCGACAAATACATATCATACGTTTATTCAAAAATCTTAATGCTACGTACAATTATGCGATTATTCATTAGCGATACAAAAATGAAGGGCAATATAGAAAAATGACATACAATCAAAACTATAACTACGATTAGATTAAACGAAATCAAAATGAGAAGAGTAAAATATATAGAGTAGTATAATATTATAAGCAAAGAAAAATGACATGCAATTAAAGCTAGGTATACAGTGAAAGCTATTACTAGGATTAGATTAGGTGAAATCAAATGAGAAGAGAAAGAAAAACTTAAAAATATTGTGTAATGTGATTTTAAAAGCAAAGAAGAATTATAATCAATTAAAGCTAAGTATACAATCAAAACTATTACTACGTTTAGATCAAGTGAAAGCAAAGGAAAATAAAAGAACTTAAATCTAATTATACCTAACAAATCCGTACAAACTATGAGATATTACATTTTTTTCTAGAAGTACAACACTGTAGGTGACAACCGATCAAATCTAGGTCTTCGCGGGACTTGCAATTTCGGAATGAGGTAAGTTGTTTGTAAAATGAAGCAGCTATCGAATCATTTTTTTCATAATTATCGGTAAACATATCAAGAAACTGATGCAAATCAAATCCGGCAGCCATGAACCACACAAACATAACACAGTATTGCCCGCACACGTTTGACGAGAAACTTTGCAACCGTACGATGTTCCAGGTGTACCGTTCGGAATTTCTGCGTAAAGTCCTATTGTGATGAGGCACGAGCGGTGGTATGCCAAAACTGTCAAAGTATATTCCATGTCCGGCTGCGTTGATGTAAAACGCCACCCAGTGTGTACCGGGTTGTGTGTGGTCATCCGTGTTAGCAACAAAAGCCATCGGTCGTGTCCATACCAACGGTATCCGATCTGCGGGGAAAACCTGGATCTTCTTTTGCTTGAGAAATCTCCGCAACGCTTTCCGTATCTGTAGACTGTCCATTTTTCTCGTCGACAATATTCAGAGACGATGGTGTGATAGATAATTCCGTCGTGACTGTGGAGAGACTCGTGTCCTGGAACTCTGTACCCACTATAGTTTCTGTGGAATCGGACATTGACCGATCAGGTAGATGAGAGGAACTGTCACACGTGTGGGCCGTATGATATCCACCGGAGCTGTTGCTGTCAACACTGGTACAGGTTGAACTCTCATCCGGGTTCGAACGACGACTGCCAATTATCGTATTCGCATGAGCTTCATAATCATACTTGTCGAGGATGTTCTTCTCGTTGACCCAATGTTTTAACTTGAGGGCATTGTTTAACGCACAGGCGAAATATTCTTCTTTCCTGACTCCGTGATGAATACAATATTCAGTATTTGGCTCCAGATCGGGAAGTGCAGGACAGTCATACTCTTCGAGGTTGACAACTTGGCGTGACGTAATAACCTGCAGATACTGGGCTTCGTATTTCCCTCGTGTTACAATACGGTACGCGCTTCGAGCTATGTCCCGTAAATTGAGTTCCAGCTTTTTCACAGAAGTATCCCCCTCGAACCACTCGATACCGTGCTGGTAACACGTGTTATGATTATTAGCTTTGCGTTCTCTTTGAGTCAGGCTGGTAAACGGATAAGGTGGCTCGATAATCCAATGGGCGTGGAACGACTTATCCAGGCAGACTACGGCCACCTCTTTCGGTAGCAAATTTCCAAACACATCACTAAATCCTTGAATATCTACAACGTAGTCCATATTTGTGAGTAGGTGGTTAACACTGAGTATATAAGTTCCGATCGCGGTGAGGTTTGTAGAACAACTGACTCTATCGTCGAATGTATAATCGTCCTTTTCCCCCAAAACCTTACAATCACCCCGTTTCCTCCTCCATCTTCGTCTTCTACAGTTTTCCGAGGGTTGGTGTTTCCAGCGATAAAGTTGTCGGTTGGACCACACGATGTTAAAGGTTGCCGGTTTCTGACGAAAAACAGGAAACTCCGCCTCCCGCCCACCTTCTAACCGCCAAAGTCTGTGATAACTTGCCTCGCTGCGTCTATTTCTATGAGATTGTCGAACTCTGCGTAAACTATGCAATTTATGGTTTCATCCAGAGCCTTGTCGAATCGCATTTCGATCCTGAGAGTACCGTGTTTAATTAGCGACCAATGCGAGGGACAGTTGGCCGAGAGGTCAGGTGTGAGATCGAAGGCCATCAAACAGTTGCCTTTTTTGTACTGCGAACGGCTAATTCCGTTGCCTTCGTTGAGAAAATGAATACCGGTGCCGGAGAACAGGGTGTGATACGCGTCGACGTACAGATTATCTTTACCGAAGTTTGTTTGCAGAGGTTTTGAGGGGATTTGCACACCGTCCACGTACAGCGACAGGTAGTTCAGCAAGAAACTTTGGAAATTGAACGGGTTGCGTAGTCTGTCTCCGTTGAATGCCTTGTTACTGACGAAGCCAAGAATCACACGTTTTGGCAGTTGACCCAGTACCACGTTGTCCAACGTCTCCGCTTGTACCCCAGCGTGAATGGTGAAAGCTTTCACTTCCACTCTTGTAACGGGATACTTGGCCGTTCCTTGGGCCAGGGTTCGTGCATGTGCCAGTAGGATACCTGGGCTGATCTTTACGCGGCGAACCATTAGAGAAGTGTCAACAATGTGCAGCGTGTGAAGGGGATTTTTTTCCATTAGACAAAAGCTGTCTCTTGACCTTACGAGGCGTAGTCGTAACTCCACACCGTTGAGCAAAAACTTCTCTTGATTAAATACGTCGCAGTGGAGATGTCCAATTAGATCGACTATACGGGCGTTTTGCATCATACGTTTTCGCGTAGTGAATCCTTCGTCGGCATCTTCGCTGTCGGCATCGCAGACGTCCGATACGGTTTCTTCGCTGTCGTACCACATGGCGCACGAGAGATGCGAACGTTTTGCGGGCGGGGCGTAATTCAATAGAGTCTCAACGTAGGCACGATAAGCGTAGGAGTTGTTGGCTGGTGAAACAAGTTTTTGATTGAAGAATATGTCCACTTGGTTGAACATCGAGTGTAGAAGGTTGTTCACAGGTGTAGCGTACCGGGTGGTCACAGCTTCCGCCGTTGCTGCTGTTGGGTTATTCTCAGGTTTAATCAATTGCACCTGCACGCGTACGCTTAACATGGTGTGGGCCAAATCAATGTACTCGTCACCTTGGCCCGGTACCGCGAATTCGATTGGCGAATCATCGGTTAGCGAAGAGACAGGTTTGTAGTGCACCCACTGACCACCCTCGATAGATGTTTGCGTAGGAGGGATAGTGAACAAATCTAGCTCAGACTTCATAAACTCGCCAGAGTGTGCGTGTAGGAACGCCATTATCCGTATATGCGTGTGTGTGTGTGTGTATGGGAGATAAACTTATCGGGGTCCAAATATGTCGGTCAAAGCTCGTTTTTTAGAGGTCTTCTTTTTATTTCCTTTTTTTCTGGACGCACTTACTTTCTTCTTGTTCTTGCTCTTTGTCTTCTTCTTCTTTTTCTTCTTAACTGATTTCTTCGGTCGTCTTTTGTTAATTCTCCCCTTTTTGGCAGAAGCTCCAGCGTCGACTAGTCTGTTTACGCGTGCGAGCATCGACTGATGTCTCGTTCCTCCCACACCGCTCATATACCCCGAGCCCTTCATCAATTCCCCAATTTTTTCTTCAGCTCTTCGTTTCAGATTCCGAGTCGATTCGTTGATGCGCGTCTGCAGAGACTTTTTGAGCGGTGTGTCGCTCTGCATATCCGTCCTAACGTTCTTCCCCGCGCGTAGAATCTCTTTTCCGACAGCCCTAGCCCCACTTTTGAACAATGGTAATATCCTACGGAATAATCCTCCCAAGAAGCTACCGATACCGTGACCCCGCTGGTGAGGGTGGCCTCGGTAGAAAATCTCCATACCTCCTCCCAGCTGACTCTCGTAGTGTTCGGTGTAATGGTCCATGGTCTTTTCCCCTACGATATGATGACAACGACGACGATGATGTTGATGATGACGATGAAAGGGTTCTTAAATCAGCGAACGCGTCTAAAGTGAAGTGTGACGGTCAGCGTCCCACCTTCGAATGGCACGGGTCTGCCAAGATGATCCCTTATATTGATTTCGACGGTTCGGAAACTTGTAAGCAACAGTGGTAAGTAGTACGGCGGTGATAGGGTCTTTATTTCCGATTCTCCGCGAGTCGAATGCGAGTTTCCACAGGCATGAATAACGCGTAACAAAGGTGCGTAAACATCACCGACGATGCGAGGCTCGACAAGATCACAGTAGACAAACATCTGACACGACGGTATTACCGGAAAGGGGTTCTCAGTTTGGGGATCCCGGGACAATATATCCGTTCGAGTGACGTCATCGGACCCATGAGCATTTCTCCATGATTTAGGTCTTGCGGTGATAGTCTCGGTTCGTTGCGACGACGATGACGACGGCGATGAAAATGTGAGCAGATAATGGATCTCTGCGAGACCCACCTCCCACTCACCGTCCAATTCGATAGCACGCGGTAACTGTGTCATGTAGCAGCAGGTACGGTTATCGGGAAAAAACTGCATTGAACTGTCGCTCGGTAGAGTGATGTAAAATTGATTAGCCCTCATAATGAGTTGAGAACGTACGCTGGTGTGTATAGTTCAATCAACGTGCACACGCCTACTGACCGTCTCCTCCTCCTCCTCGTCAGTTCTGAGTAAGCGTGTCTCCTATTTTTCCCCCTCCGCCACCCTCTGAAGCTCGGCTTCGTAGAACGCACCGTCGATTTCCTCTCCCTCTAAATCCACCAACACGTAGACTACCGGTGAACGCGCGAGTACGCGGTGAATCTTGAACAATTCCTCGCTCCAGTTTGCCACGTATCCCTTCTCGAACGTACCCTTGGTTCTGCTGATTCGTACAGTGTCACCCTCGTGAAATCTTGGTTTACCCTTTGACCGCTGTGGATATCGTCTCTGCATGAAGGCACGAGCCTCGGCGGCGTTGCGCAACGTCACCGACGACGGAGCCATTCCGATACTCGAGTGTACGGTATCATTGTACGCCTGTACGATTTGCGGAAGGATATCCACGTAGCGACGCGTCTTCTTGTGCGTAAAGTATCGCCATAGGCGTTCCTTGAGCGTACGATTAAATCTTTCAACGATTGCCGCTTTTATGTCAGGGTTTCGAGTGACCCGATACCGTATCTCGTTAGCGTTTAGCAGGTTCTGAAAGACAGAGCCGACAAATTCCTTACCCTTGTCTGTCTGTAGTAGTACGGGCCTGCGACTGGTTGTGTTCAACACATGTTCGAATCCCTCGGCAACAGCTGTTGCTGTCTTACGCTTCAACGGAACTACCCACGCATACTTGCTCAGAACGTCAATGACCACCAGCAGATAGCGATACCCATTGTTATGTTTCTTTTCAGCGTTCAAATCGGCCAGGTCAGCCTCCCACACATCGTCGATGTTGGAAACGTTGTATCTTGCCCGCGGAAATCTTCTTCTCACTGATTTGTGTAACGTATAGGCATCTTGACCGGATAGCCAGTTTCTGACCGTTTTACGCGAAGTATCCCCCCGTGAGACACGTTCGAGGTTCCGTGCTCCCGTGTAGCCAGCCGGATGTGAGGGGTCGTAATATATTTCTTCAAGACTCGACATCTTTATTTCTTCAAGCGGAGTTCCATCCACCCACTGCGCCTCTGCCTCTTCTTATCGCTGCTGCTGCTGTTGATGCTGTGTTCTTCGCGTAGAATGTTTCGCTGGCTTTTACGTTTAGTCGGTACAGGTGTTTCGGTTATACCACCGTCCTCTATTTCACTGTTGCTGCTGCTGCTGCTGCTGCCGATATTTTGACTGCGATGATTACCGTCAACACCCCTACCGCGTGAAAAACCCTGAGCGCTTGCGAACGATCCCTGACTACCGTTACCCGTGCGTCGGACCGTGGACGATGACGACGACGGTTGATGTGCAATAGCCGAAGAAGCGGCATCCGCCAGCTTATCGTTGTCGAAAAGGCGTATGTCTTGCCAAAAAGCCTCGTTACCCACGTAATCTCGCGGTACGTTGACCGCGTGGAGAAAACGAGCGAACTGAGACCTCCCCACAGGATCGAAACTTTTTCTCGAACGCGTGGCAAGATTAGTCAGATCGATAATATTTGCTCCGGGTACCGTTACACCGTCGATCGCTATTGCCCCGTCACTATTCCACGTGAAGCGTGTCGGCATATCGCCCAACATTTTTACCAAAAGTTTCGCTTTAGTTAGAAACTTTTTCGGAATGGTTCCCAGTATTCGCCCCAGATCCATTTGTCCCTCGTTAGAAGACGTGGCTCCGATCTCCTGTTTCAGCGGTACCCCCTCAGCATTTTTACCCGTGTCCTCCTCGCGAATGAGCATCTGTAACGGTTTTCTAGACTCCTTGATAAAATACAGATATCGTTGCAGCACTTGTTGATACAGCTTCCATTTTTCGGCATCCGTCGTTGTTTCTGATTTCAAAATGTTTCTCATCTCGTTATCTAGACTGGTGATGGGATCAGCGTGGCCAGAATTGGGAGTATCCGTAGCAGCAGCAGCAGCAGCAGACGATATGCCGGCAGCTACACCATCCGTGACTCGTCTTTGGAATCTCTCCATACTTTCCATTGGAATTAAAACCATTTTCTTTGCCCGTTCCATCGTACTCACCACACACACACACACACACACACACACACAGTTATTTCGAAAACAGTCTAGAAATCAGGCTTCCAAGTATCGGGGCCAACAGCAGAGCAAAGAATCCACTTCCCTGTTGAACGAGAATTTTTTTCTTGGTCTTCCAGCTACCTTGATTACGGGCCAATCGACGAAGCGTCTGTCTGTGACGACGGAGCCGTGTCTTCTGCGAGTGGGAAAGCACGACGTTGCCCTCCAAGGTGTTGAGCGCGCACTCGCAGATATTCTTAATCAAAGTATTATCGGCTGTACGTAGCAGAGCTGTTCGCTGACTCGGTTTTAATTTCTGCAGAACGTGCAGCAGTAGAGTGTTTATTTTACTAAAGTTGGCCCGGCACTCCTGCTCACACGTGCGACGAGGTGTCTTAGCCATTATATCCGTGCTACTGGTATTGTGTGAGCACTGCTCGTCTTTATATCCTTCCGTGGAACGTAGACGTAATGATGTACGTCGGTGGGAAAGATACTGGTACGAAAACGGCAATTTTCAGGCGTTGATTGCTTCAGATCCAGCAAGAGATAACCGTGTGGCGCGGAGGTAGCCTCGTGATAGGCCTCCTGAAGGAATCGTGAATCTTCGGGGTAGACTTGTCGCGCGAGGTGTTGAATCTGACCACGATCGCGGGGATTCTTAAAGAAAACGATATAATTAGCGTTCAGAGAGATGTCTCGTTGACCGTGTCCCTGGTGAAACAAATTCTGCGTGATGTAGAAAACACTGAGATTCTTGTGATGACAGACTTTGGTGAACAGATCGACGACCACATTGTTTGACGCCTCGCGCATCAGATCGTCGATCACCAACAGTTTGGGCTTCGTGTCACCGTCGTAGTCGGCGTGCTGCGGTAATCCCTCTCGGTATTCTATTCCGTTACCCGATTCGTACAGCGGCTGCCACTCGTCGTAGTACCAAATCACGCGACTGAATTCCGTATCGCACATACTCCTGCTGTGTCTCAAGAAATTCTTTACAAAATTGGATTTTCCGCAACCCGAAGGACCGGCTACGATCGCAGAGAACGGATGCTTCCATCGTGTGTCCATCATCCTCGGTATAGGTTCAGTTTTCCCCTTCTCTATACACAGAGAGTATATATATATCTTCGTCCGAACGTGTAATCTGTATACAGACGTAGAAAAATCAGAATCAAAAACGTCCGGGGTAACTGTATATGTTCCGCGGGGATCAGCTTTTCACGGGGCGGCGGCGGCGGCGGCGGCGGCGGCGGAGCGCGCTGAGCTATGAGCCTTATATCAGCGCGCGCGCGTACGCGTCGAGGGTATCAGCTAGTACCCTCGCACGCCCGCGGTACCAGCCTCATGCCGCGGAATGGATTCAGATCGCGGGGACGAGCTTGTCCACGCGCGTGCCCCTTGAATCAGCTTATTGCATCCCCGCGCGTGATAATTGTTTCTATTACTTTTTTATTTTTTATTTTTATTTTTATTTTTTCAGAAACACAGATAACGTATATATATATATATATATATATATATACTGACCTTATACTGCGTAAACGTATATCCGTTATCTTCTATATTTATCTTCTGCGGTAGTGTGGCCGAGAGGTTTGAGTCGGAGAGAGATAGAGAGAGAGAGAGAGATAGAGAGAGAAAACAAGAGACAGAAAGTGCGATAAAGTTAGAAAATAGAGAGTTTTGCCGAGTGAATGTAAGAGATTATGTAGAGATTATAGATTACCCCGGTACCGGGTGCGTTGGGAGCTAATCCCTGTTGCACGGATTACTTTTGGAGCGTTCAATGTTTGACGGGAATTCCCTGTAGCCGTAGGGTAAAGTCTGAAAGTTATCGGGGCAACGACGCCTCTTGACAATTACCGGTCTGCAGGTCTTAGACTCTGTACGCGTCACCACCTGGTGCAACACTGTCCGACGGATGGCGCGATACTGTAGTTGTATCGGCTCGGTGTTATCCACTACCATTCGCCGTATCGAGTCAAAGTTGACTCTGAGACGATTCGAGTAATTTAATGTAATACCCTTGACTTTGCATACCTCCGTCTCCTCACCGCTAGCATGTCGAACGATGTACGCGTAAAACTTTGCTCCTCCTGAAACGAACGCCCGTATGTAGCTACCTTTTCCGTAAACCTCTAATTCGTCTGTAAGATCACCCAAAAAGTTTCCCGTCTCTGGCTCGTATTCGTCAGGACGGTTCGCACAGCGTGTGTAGATAACCGAGTCTGTATCATAGTACAACACCCTCCGATCGAGTTTCTCGAGATACGAGTATAACTTGAGGCGTGCTTGGGCGGTTGTATATGCCGCTATAGCTACATTTGCCAGGGGTGTCGGTTTAACACTCGCCTCGGAGTGAACCCATCGTATGTATAACAGTTTCTCGTTGACGGGTAGGAGATCTGTAACTTCGATCTCCGGATCGGTTAATATTCTTAACAATTGTCTACGGGAATTTACAACCTCGGTCTTTGACATATTCTCACGCTGACCAAACTTTCCCCAAAACGAGTTGAGACAGAGTTTTGAGACGGAACGTAGGCCTGGATTCTTTGATATCTTATCGCGGTCTAGTCGTATGCCCTCAATTCTCTCATATTCGGACAAGTAACGACCCCGCGATTCCTCGTCTACGCACCCGGCCGGCCATCCGCTAGCCTCCTGTTTAATCTTCAAAAAGGTGTCTATATAACCCGCAAAGTGACCACCCTTCCGAGTATGAGGGTCAAATCGTGTCATTGTATATTGCCAGATTTCGCGTACGTTCACCACCGTGTAACCTTTTTCCACTGCCTTTTTCAATTCATCGGACACCCAAGTACCCTCGAACCAACGCTCGAAATCGTTCTCGTGCGGACAGTCTGTTTGGAGCATTTCCTCACAGCAAGTACGGCACAACGCAAACATTAGTTTACCGTGCATGCGAATCGGTAATACGGGATGAAAGAGATCTCGCGGCGGTAGAACGCAACACTTGACCAATCCGTCGATTCGCTGGATATCGGTACCCCTGCCTCCTGTTAAGAATTTACAATCGTCGCCGACATAAACTGTCGGGTGTCCCATGGGAAACCGTCCGTTCTTACATATGTAGGGGTACAGAGAGCATACGTCCACGTAGCGTATTTCCTCGCGTACACCCTCATCCACGTTTGTGTTCACTTCGCGATAGCAAGACGTGTTACCCGTACGGCCACCGTAGAACGCGTCACGCGGATTTAACGCCTTGTACGAACCCGTGTTTGCAATTAATGACTGATTCGAAATATATTCACGCATTTCTTCGCTTTCATTTCTGAGTAGATCCCATTCGCATTCCCAAATCTCTGTAACGATGTATCCCAACCCTGTCATTTTAGCAGTCTTTGAGCGTGTTTCTTCGAACCGCCTATCCATCGTGTCACCGGCGGTCAGTTTATTATCTCTGTTTATCTTGTAGCACAGCGGGCAGCCGTGCCAATAACACCCGTGAAACTCAAACACGTGACGTACGCCCGTTTGTTTATTTTCATAGTAACCGTCAACAGGACGACCCGTTTCAGGTATACGGAACTCGCGTGCCCGTGCCGCATGGGTGATTACTATATCCAATTCATGCTCCTTCCAGACAAGCCATTCGAGTGCCTTCTGGGATTGATTATCGACACGCCTATAACCCCCGCTGGGGATAATACCTATTTGCGACGGCTGTAAGAAATTTTTCCTAAATACCGTCATGCAGGCCGACGCTATGGTCGTACTCTCTGTGAACGGACACACACACCCACACTCGAGAAAGATGTCCCTAAACGCGATACACGCGCGTCGAAGAATATCTACATCTGCCTTGCAGTAAGTCATCAACTCTTCGTCAAAGTCAAATTGACGATTTTGTGCAACCTCGCTATTGTACCAGTTGTAAAAATCATCTCGAGCACTCACACTCATACTATCCGGTATGTAAAATTTAGCCGCAGGAAGTGGCCCCACGTAACCGCTATTATCGGGTGTGTTGAAAAGATGAGGAAAGAATCCCTTGACAGTGCTCGGAGGCAGACCGAAAGCTTTGGGTAGAGCAGATAACGCCATGGGCATATAGGCTAACGAGTCAAGGAAGCGAGTATGTCCCGTCTCTAACATTATGATTTTACTTCCGTTCAAGATTACTTGCGGTGGTTCGTTGCCTCGCTCGACTAAAAATCGCAATATGAACTGAGCGTCGAACCCTTTTGCGTTGTGAGCTATACAAATAATTTTAGTGAAATCACGGATCGGTCGCGTGACAAAGTCAACAAATTGTTTGATAGGATCGAACTTGAAGACATACTCGCGCGTGAGACCACAAGAGTCGCAACCGTTTTTTATATCCAAATCGTGAATGCACTCGCTACAAACCTGATGAGCTACGCACAGATTAGGCACATGTATGTTCGTTCTTTCATCTCCCTCAACAGTCTCGCACTGCTGTGTCTCAAGATCGTAAAACACGAAGATATACCGGGACTGCTTCTTATCGCGTTTGATAGTGGGCATGTGACAGTTATGATTATACGGCTGCTGAGAACAACAGGTGGCACAGTACCGTGTCTCGCACGAGTGTACACCTTTGGTACGATCCGTAAAACGCGTACAGTTACCACAGATCTGAAGAGTTTCGCACACGCTGCGACGTGGACTGAACGACCCCGTTTTCCGATGCCTCGCCAGACATTCGTTACCGCGAAAAAAACGTCCGCAGAATCGGCAGTCTAGACTCTCGTTAGCTGAATCGCAGGCGGGAACCGAAAGACATTGAGGACATTTGCGCGAACATCGGTGCTCGTTACCGGTCCTGTACCCTTTGTTACAGGATTCGCAGAAATATCTCGCTGCCGCTGCAGCCGTCAGACTCAGAATAGGTTTGTAATGCCGTTTAGTGGGAAAGTAGAGGATATTCAGTTTATACGTAACACCGGGGCGTCCGCTCGCCGTAACCACATCCGTTCCGTCATAGAGCGTCTCTCCGCCGTTCCCCAGTTTCCCATTTTCATACACCACGATCGCTATACCTTCGCGAGCCAAATAAGTTTGAAACAGATTGATCTCGGGTACGCCGCAACCCTCGATCGGAATTTTTACACCCGCGTCTTCTATCAACTTACAGGCGGCGATGCGTTGAGACGACGATGCTTTATGTCTAATCAAACCCCAACGCGCGTGTAACGCCCCGCTACGGATGGATCCCCTCTCGGCATGAGCTCTGGCTACAACAAGAGCACGCGGAAGACACATATTGTCAGAGTTTCCAATTTCCAAAACAGAGCGTTTTCCTACACCGTCGTGCGTCAATCTCATTGCCTTACCCCGCCCCGACGGAACTCTAACGGTATTCACGGTCACGGTGATCGTCTGATCTACGGTAAACTCGGACGCGCTTTGTGTCACACCGTACACAATTTTCCACAAATCTTCGTAGCGCAAATCTTTAACAGGTCGAAACGAAAGACCAGCGGCTCCAAGATTGAAAGACCCTGCATTGAAACTGATTCCAATGTAGTCTGATTCGCGACACGAACCGGTGGCATAGGCATGAATATTCCTGAACGCCCCCTCTAACCATTCGACGGGATTTGCACCTTCTGCAACCGGTTTTATCTTGATAACAATCTGACGACCGTTAATTTCGAATCGTTTGTAATATTTTCTAAGCTCGCTAATCACTTGGAAACGATCTTCCGTCAAAGATGACCCATTCTCGAAACTTCCCACCCCGTTCACCCCACCAGGCTGTTCTACCAACGAAGAATTTTCCCTAGCTATTCTCTCTGAACTCTCCTCGCTATCATCCTCGCTATCATCCTCGACAGTACTTCCGTCCTCGTCAGTATTATCTGTGACAGGTCTGTTTACGTGTCCGCCGTGTTGAATCCCCGAGGTACTGGCTCCTTCGTTAACACGAAATTTACGAAATCCCACGGCTGTGGTCTTTCCATCTGTTTGTATTTAAGATAGAGTTGGTCAAGAGTGAAAGTAAATAAAGGATGTTATATTGGATGTATTTATAACTTATTTAAAATTTATTTGAAAAATTGTTCATTTATCTGGTTTACAAGCCTTACAAGTAGAGTTAGGATAGTGCTCGTTTGGTAAATTTTCAGCTACAGGGTCCTGATGATGATGATGATCATGATGACGAGGTTCTTCGTCCGCTTCGTCACGACGTTGGGTGCTTGATCCGCGTGCGTCACCCCCTGTTACCGCGTAGTCGGAAGAATCACCGGATGAAGCCGCATTGCTGCCCCAAGTTGGCATAGGTCGAAGGACCCAATTTTTATTTGGGATTTTCAAAACAGTCGATAACCAGGGATGACGAGATTCTTCGCTGTCGATCGAGGAGCTGGGTATAATTTCATACATTTCCGTATCACTGTCGACTGTCGCCTGTTCACCAGCTGTCCGGGCCTCGTATTGTTCCACCACTGCACACAGCATCTCATCGGTGATACTGTTATCTTCAAACATATCCGTGTCATTTGAAACCGGCACGGGATTCGGCCGAGTTTTCGGACCCCGTTCTTGCACCCCGTTATCGTCGTCTTCAGCGGTAGCCACCCTAGCCTTTCTCTCGTTTCTCCCAAGTCTTGACACCTGACGTCGCCGCGGGGTTTCATGAATGTTATTCTTACTACGTGCACGGATCACATTCAGACACTCGTAATACTCTGTCATCAGTCCCCGCAATATCCAGAAGGTAGAAGTACCACGCGAAATCACCGTTTCGGCAGCGATTCGCAAACATTCCCACGACTCCGCGAAAACGCCTTGATTATACAGACGAGAAATAGACCTCTCATCGCACTTAGCAATCATTCGTCGCACCTGACGCAACAAATTTTTCCGAGTCATTCGGCCAAGCGATCGTGTCCATCGTATACCGCAGGACCTATCAATAGCGCTACTCTTACGTCTGGCATAAGAGACCGCCTTTAGCACTATAGCGCGATACTTGTTGTTCTGCGTATCAGGCATGATTTAAATTGAACGTGGTTATTCTTGGGAGATCACACAAATCGACGTCAACTCCGACACATGTACCGTGCACTTACTCACACACACATACAGACATTATACAGAGTGTAAGATTGGAACTTGTATACAAAAAATTTCCTACTGAAAAAATATCCCTTGTGACAAGCTATATATCGGTTTCCCAAGGGACCACGTGATTTGAATGACCAATGAACTAAACCTCAGAACACAGCATTTGCGGCTGCTTAGCTGACTGATATGCTGGAAATTTCGGGAAAATAACCTATCTCTCGTTCTGTTTCCGAATTTCATCTTTCTATCTCTATCTCCGACTCTATACCCTGTTTCTCGCCGTTGAAAAAAGTTCATTTCATGCGATCTGAAAAAAGTTGAGATGCGATAAACGATTACCGTAGTCTCTCAGCGTTTTACACTCTGGACCAAATTACCGTACGCCGTCATCAAATTGCTACCGACGACGCCCCTAGTCAATATCGCAGGACTTGACCCTCCTACCGTTAACGAGTACCGATGCTTGGATTTAGCAAGTAAAGTTACACAGTAATCTCTTAACCACATCCGCTCATCAGCGATTAAGAACGTTTCAAAATTTTGGTATTTCCCATTTCAAATTTTGAATAAATAAGTTTAGTTTCGTTTATGTAACTGTTGCGTCATCAAATCTCTAACCTTCCCCAATACTCTAGTGTAAATATAAGTATATATATAAGATTAGTTTAAAAATAATATTATTCAAATAATATTCGTTGCTCAGTTTCCGTTAGTGATATCAGTCTGTCGTTGAAATGTTCGAGCTAAGCTTATCACCTTGACCGGAAATATCTCTACAACTAACACATGGGAATGGTAAAACAAGAAGGAAGTGGAGGGGGAAATCGGAGGGTCCAGAGGGTTGTGTCGTCTAGATTTTAATCAGTATTATTGTAGCCGCGATCAAACCGAGTCGTAGTACAATGTCGACACCTAAATCGAAAGTACCCATGGGTAACGCAAGTAGAATTTTTAAGAGTTTTACAAAGCCAATGAAAAAATCTCAAAGAAATCTTGTTCTCGCGACTACGTACGGCTTGAACAATTCTATAACTAAAAAGATTGTTGTCGGTCTCGGACTTGGTGCAGACGAGTCATTTGTGCCAGTGATCAAACTCGAGAGCAATGCCTCGTGCTGCATATATTTCAACGCATCGGAGTGGTCTTTACTGGCAGACGAGTTGGACACCATCAGTGAATATCTGGATTCGAGCGGCTATTCAGCTGCAGATTGGTATTTCGAACATCTTACGCTAGGCGGTTGTACCATAACTTTCACCACCTCTCACGGTTCGAAAAGTATCAGTTTTGAAGCAAATAATATCGCCGAAGAGACGGATGGTGCTGATCCTGAAGAAGAAGAAGAAAACTCCGAGACGAGCAATGGGGGTGTCAAGCGGAAGCTGTCTTATCGTCCCACGATAGTGATGCAGAAGACTACGTTTGACGGGTTGAAGACGGTGTTTGTGTGTGTAGAAGAACAGTTGCACCGCCTTCAACGACTTGCCCACAGTGTCAATCAGTGTAAGAAGCTGTACATCGAGCATATAGCGGAGAAGGTGAAACTACAAGGCCCTCGAGAGCCATCTCTTCATCGAATAAATCTGCTCTCCACAAGGGAGTTTGATTTTGCAAGGGCACACGTCAGGTTACAACTAGAGGAAGAATTTGTGAATAATTATTGCGACATCGTTCTGCTGGAATTGACAAAATTATTCCCGCATTATCTCGCAGTAGGAATCAAACAGAAGGTGGAAGAGGAATCGAGCTGATCGTCGTTTGCAAATTATCGTATACGCAATGTCGATTTACGTTCCTATACGTTCTGGTTCTCGCTCTGCAGAAGAAACTCTCGACGCAACGGTAACGGTGACATTATTGGATTCTGATAACCAGCAGTCGTGTATGACATCACACCACTCAGGTGAAGAAACACCCTGTGTTAATTACCGTGTAACAAACATCGATTCTGAAGTTTTGGAGACCTACACCTTGTTGTTTGTGTCGGTGATGATGTTAATGCTGTTATCTTTTATATTACCTTTCATTTTGTATCGCTCATTTGAATGTCATGAATGATCGCATAATTGTACGTAGCATTAAGATTTTTGAATAAACGTATGATATGTATTTGTCGCGTCATCAAATCTCTATCCTTCACCCCTCCTGTAGTTTTAAGCGTAGATATAGTAAACAGGGGATGCCGCTGAAATATTTCCAAGTACATAAATTTTGGAGTAGGGATAACGCGTCATCGCTTTCCAGAAGCTTCTAGAACATTCTCGAACATTCTAGAACACACGGACACGAAACGTACGATATGTATTTGTCGCGTCATCATATCTCTTTCCTTCACCCCCGCCTCCTGTAGTTTTAAGCGTAGATATAGTAAACAGGGGATGCCGCTGAAATATTTCCAAGTACAAAAATTTTGGAGTAGGGATATCATCGTTATCGCTTTCCAGAAGCTTCTAGAACATTCTAGAACATTCTAGAACACACGGACACGGTGAGGTAAGCGCGTGTGTGTGTGGGCGGTAGAACGCGTCATCGTCCCCATAGCTGACCCAGACTAGAGAGAGACAGACCCAGACTAGAGAGAGACAGAGCGATGCACTCACCCCACAACTGACCCGGGGGGAGGTGGGGTAAGGGGTAGCATGGTCAGGGCCAGTGACCGCAGACAGGGGGAGGGGGAGGGGGGGAGCTGATTAGAAGGTCCCCGTACACACCAGACCGGATGTGGGCCAGACTGATAAGATAACACACTGACCCACATACCCCTTATCATCCCTTATCAGGATGAGTCGGGGGGGGGGAAAGGGGGAATATCTGTCTCCCCATAGCTGCCCCTATCTACTAAAGTTTATCAGCGATAAATTACTAACTTCAAAGATAAGCATAGGTATTCAATTTACACAGAAATAGTCTTCAAAATAATTGCATAGAATAATATTCAAGAAATAGACAGCATCGGAATAATGCGGAACAAGGAATATGATATTAGTGAGTCTTATTGCGTCTCAGCGGTAATATAAAAAAACATAAACACGCCGGTTGGCTAGCTAACGCCGTAGAAGCGATACAATGCAAGGTACTCTACTCTTCAGGCTGCGTATCACCGAAAGATACGATACTCTCGGCAAATTTTCTAATAGCGGCGAGCTAGCGATATTTATAATAATTATTCAAAGATAATTAACGCGATAATTCATATGAACGACTCGACAAATAACGTTAAACTAAATTCGCAAATACAAAGGGAAGGATCGATCCTAGAAAGCACAAATAACCATAATACCTCGCTTAATCAGCCTCAGATCAAAGTAATAAAGACGTATTCTCTTTTTATCAATAACTCTATGGCGGTGATTAAACGAAATATTAATCGATATTAGACAAGAAAGTACTTAGATATTACACAAGAATCAAGATAGCAAATTAATCACATAAAGCAAAGATAGTCAGATAAGCGAAGATAATCAAAGATAGCAAAGATAATCAAAGATAGCAAAGATAATCAAGAAAATCAAAATACTAAGATAATAAAGAAATAGAATAAAATAGAACGAGAAATAGAACAACTTAGAACAACTTAATACTATGACTACTACGTCAGCCAACCCACGGGGAGTTGGATTACAAGCGACACACCATGCGATATTATACTACGTATTACTCAAATATATTATAATAAATCAAAGATAGCGAAATATAAGATACAGAATAGTCTCAAGCGAGAATGTAGATCAGAATAAGCAATCAAATAAGCGTTAGCAAATCATAAGCAAATTAAGCAGCGATATTAGACTAATTAGCGAAATATAACCAAGCGTAAAGATAATCAAAATGGCTGAAGGCAACGATGAAGTGCTTTCGCTGAATTCTTCTAAGGGAAACTCTACTTGCGTAGCCCGTAGGCTAGCGATACTCAAAAATACATTATAAAATGATCGAATAAGAATTCAGCGATAGTTTAGTGGATTTTTTAGCAATTACTGATCATAAAGACCTTACCTTAAGGTGAACGGCTTCTGAAGCACTCACAAACTAACTTAACTTGAACTTTAACTTAATCTAATTGATTCTAATATGCTATAGAGCGAAAACTATTATACGCGAGAGAGGAGGCGATAGGCACGTCTGTTTTAGGCCGAGCTGTACGTAGAAGTGAAGATTCTTCATAGACAATTTGGCGAGCTGGCTCCCAGTGAGGTAGGTCCAGGTGGGGAACCTATCAGGACCAATTAATTGTCTGATTGGTCCTGCGAGCGACAAAGTTCGAACAGTCAACTCGTCAGTTGACCAGTTCGAAGCGTAATCTTATTGCCGGGCGTCAGGCGTTACTTCACGCGCTTCACAGCGTTAGAACAACTGTTCTGCGGTATCTCAGCTGCGAGATGGCTGGCGGGAGGGTGTGACCTTGGTTCTCGTTGAGCTTTTCCGATCCAGGCGATATCAATCCCTCGGGATGTCCTCCACAGCGGCAATCTCTGCGATAGATGACCTACTGTAGACTTCTGCCAGGTCTAGGTGTCCCATCTGAGTCACCACCTCTTCGTGACCTGACATAGCACGTAGGACGCGATACTCGTCCACTCTTACGTAGGATGTCCTCTGGCGATACGTTACGTCACTCGTCCAGGTATGGACTCTGCGTGACGTCGTCTTCTGATTGCTGGATCGGGCGATATAAGCTGACTGCACTCGACGTAACAGTCAGATGCTGGGTGACAAGATGCATCGGCTGGCAGGAGGTCTTATGGGGACCCTGTTCACTCCCTAGCGATATTTCTCCAAGGCCTACATCCCTCCCCGTAGATGTTGCGGTACTATCCTGAGTACTGGTACCGTACTGGACTGCATACCGTCGATAGCATCTCCGGAGCGGAAGTTCTTGTAGCGGAAGTTCGGAAGTTGTCATCTTCGGTATCTGCTCTCTCTCTCTTTCTCTCGCGGTACATTAACAGAAAAATTCTTCAAATTAGTCTAATTCTATTGCTTATAAAACAGGTGTGTCACTTGTATCCCGAGGGTCTAGACGGCGACATTCTCTCTCTCTCTCGATATTACTAACAAAATATGTGCCAGAAGGGCTCTAGTGACGGCAGCTAATCTGCAACGTCACAACATGCATGCGATTTTCACCCCAGAGTTGCCTGGCACACAAGTTAGGCGGCGCTGGCGGTCGTATACATGCACGAATTCTACACACACTAGTAGCGTACTGAAATTGTACGAGCCTAGCGTATTCGCGAATTTACAGTCTGGGAACTTCTGGAACATGATTTACATTACCCGCGCGCAGTTACCACTCGCTAATGGTTACTACTCATCAGTGGTTACTACGTATCAGTAGTCCCTAGTATTCGCGAATTTACAGTCTGGGAACTACTGAAGAATGGCAGTAGTATTCAAAAGTATAGCAGTAGTTTATCAGTAGTTATTCCAGTAGTTTCCAAGTAGTATTTCAGTAGTTTTTTCCGTACGGGTATACACGGAAAGAGTTTTCGTTCGGTGGCGCTGTTTATCCGACGAGCGCGGTCCTCTGAAGCGTTTTGACTAGCAGACCTTTGCCCCCTGCCCCTGTGAGATCGTAGCCACACTAAAGTCTTACACGACCACACTTCAGTGCGGCTACGATCTCACAAGTGCGGAGCGCTCTCACGGGCAAAGGTCTGCTAGTCAAAACGCTTCAGAGGACGCACTATTGGGATAAATAGCGCAACCAAACGAGAATTCTTTCCGTGTATACAGAAAACTCTCGATACATCCTGATACATCCCTTGAGGTTGGACATGCATGCGGTATATTACCACCAGCTAAATGTATAGTTATAGGTATGTGGGATTGAGGATAAATATAACTTAATAATAATGATGAACACAACCTATTGATCTTGCCAAATAATTTGTCGTGTCATATGGTGACGAACTTTAGTTCCTACGGCAGTTTCTGAAGCGATTTTTGTCGAAGCAAAAAGACGTAACTTTATGTAAGTTTTACATATCTCTTTAGTCAAAAAATATATATGATTTGATAGTTCCTCTATGATATCATCAAATACATGCTCATTTAAGGTTGTTAGCTTGTAAAAGCGGTTACCGACAGATCTGTGTGAAATTTTACTGGTGAATAGCTTGAAACACGTTCTACAACATGATACGAAGTTCATTGATTTTTGCCGTATATTAGTGATGAAACAAATTATTGAAGTTTACATTATTTGCATACGTACATAGGGGAAATACCAACTTTTATCACTCTAACGTTTTTTATGATTCAACTAGGCGACAGATTTCAATAAAAAACTAGTATGTTATGAATTGAAATTTAACGAACATTTTGAGACTAGAAACAAAAGTATTTCCCGTGTAATAAGAAAGATATTATTAGTTAAACTCAAGTCTCTTTTAGATATTTGCGTATAAATCAAATGCTGATGTGATAGACGTGACAACAGCGCTCACGTAGCTCAAACGGACGGCTCGAGCGGATTCTTCCGTTATATACACGCAATGTTGCCACGATCTATTATAACTTCGACTCAATGCGCGTGTGCCTATGCCTAAAAGAAATGTGAACTGTACCTTGACAAAAGTTTGTCAAATTGGCCGTTTTAAAAAAATCTTAAAAAATATTAGAACGACTTTGTTTAACTATCAAAACATTTTGATACGGTTTGCATATCATAGCATGTAATTGATAGTGTGTATATTTGATTTTGTGACTTATTTATTACTGTGGTCATTCTAGAACTATCGTCAACTGAAATAAACTTTTGGCTGTGACTATAACAAGCTAACAACCTTAATTCGGGGAATAAATTTTCAGGTATCTGGAGTAGATCTGTTATGACCTTTGAACAAAGAACAGCAGGAAAATTCGGTTCACTCGGTGTCATACCCTTATTCACATTTAAACCAACCCTCAAAAGTTTTTCAGAGTGTAAGCAAATTTGCACTACTGATTTGCTCGGATATATTAGGCCCCCCCGGGTTTTTGCCTGAATGAGAGCATTTTCATCAAACTCTGCCACTCTTTGAGAATCCTGGAGGAGGGCAAGTCTACACTTTCCACATTTTATTATTGGTTTTTTTTCATTAATCAATTTCTTAACAACACAGCCAGCGATATAAGCTATACATGAACTCGAAAAAATGGAAAGTCCCGTGGGAAGCATTGAGCTAGAATCTATAAACTCGCTCAAAAAGTCTTCACTACTGCTGTTACAGTCACCTTCGTCATCGAGGCCATATTTTTTGAGATTCTAATATTAGCTATATTGTCATAGACAGCCGTGTCGTAGAGGTCTACTTTCCTGTTCCTAGCAGAGCCTGACGAAGCGGTTAAAATTACAGTAGAGTCCATAGACTCAACATTCCCATTGACTGCTGCTATTTCGTGGCGTACCAGCAGTCTCTTGTAGGAAGAAACAAATTGTGTACAGGTGGGGCTTGGACACCATCCGCCACAACTTCCGATTGCACAGAAAAATAGTTCAAGGTGATCCTGGCTTAACTTATATGTCAACAAGTACTTTAATTGCGACCCCTCTGGTTTGACATAGGCGTCAAAAATATTAATAACAGACATTACTCCAGTTACAAGGCCCACAATGGGAACATATCGTCTTGTATTTGTTAAAGGCTTCCCCGTTACATCTGTGATATTTTTCAGATATTCTAACTCAGCTTCGATTGGCTGCCTCCAGAAAACCTCATTTGATTTTCGCAAGGGAGCTTTCAATCCTTTTGCAAACGGATTACGTGAATTTAGAAAATCAAACAACCGATCGATACAACGTATGAAGCGTACGGTATCCTTGCTTCCCTGAAATTCAGGTAAACCTAAATCTGCGCAGAATTCTATAGTATCAGCTACACTGCTACTTAGAGTTTGAGCTGCTAAGGCTACCTTCATTTTCATCTTCCAGTATTCCACATGAGCAGTCTTAAGTTTATTTCCAGCCCGTAGCCCCTCCTTCTTTTGTAATTCAGCCAAAGCTTTTATAAATTTCCATTCTATGTAGTAACCTTCACCATCTTTCAGCGACTTATAATCACCCAAGCAGTTTCTCACGAGCTTAAGCATATGGCATGCATCAAATAATACCTGTACATTATGCCCACCCGACGAGTGTGGAAAGAATGGCTTTGGATCCGGCATATCAAAACTTGCACCAAGTAAGCGCATTGTGGCGAAATGTTGTGAAGGGCCATCTAATGTAATGGAGACTGCTTTTACCCCGATTTCATGTAAACGCGTTAAACCTTCAGTGACAAGTCCGGCATTGGTAGCTGAATCGATGCCATTAATCAAAAAATAACCTAAGGGAATTTTCCAACTACCATCTAATGATACTGCCATCATAACCAACGCATCTTTTGCTAATGGAATGGGTATCACACGTATCTATGCCACTTCCTAAGTCTACGTAACCTCTGACAGTCCCGTTCGAGAGGTACTGTATACCGTTTTTTATGCTAATTTCGTCTAACATGAAACTAACGAGAACCTCCTTGCCGACACTTTTTGCTTCAGATACTTTCAATTTTAAAGCATTAAGACTTTCAGATGTGAATCCAGGCTCACCATTGATTGTCGAATACCAGGATCTCAGGGTACTAGGCTCCGGAAGAGCATTACAAAATTTTCTGCGCACAAACCCGTAAGCTTTCGGTGAATAGAAGTGCAGCGTCATTGCAAATGCCCTCAAAGCAGGTGGATACCTCTCTCTAGATATTCCTAATCCTATGTTTTTTTTTTGAGCTTCTCCATTGTTTTTTTTTTCAAGGCAGAAGTTTCTCCGCCAACATTCTTTTTATTTTTCATGTATCGCTTCAGAAACTGTGAAATGTCATCGTCGGCAATAGAGTCTAAACACGCGAGTAGATAGGGGCAGCTATGGGGAGACAGATATTCCCCCTTTCCCCCCCCCGACTCATCCTGATAAGGGATGATAAGGGGTATGTGGGTCAGTGTGTTATCTTATCAGTCTGGCCCACATCCGGTCTGGTGTGTACGGGGACCTTCTAATCAGCTCCCCCCCTCCCCCTCCCCCTGTCTGCGGTCACTGGCCCTGACCATGCTACCCCTTACCCCACCTCCCCCCGGGTCAGTTGTGGGGTGAGTGCATCGCTCTGTCTCTCTCTAGTCTGGGTCTGTCTCTCTCTAGTCTGGGTCAGCTATGGGGACGATGACGCGTTCTACCGCCCACACACACACGCGCTTACCTCACCGTGTCCGTGTGTTCTAGAATGTTCTAGAATGTTCTAGAAGCTTCTGGAAAGCGATAACGATGATATCCCTACTCCAAAATTTTTGTACTTGGAAATATTTCAGCGGCATCCCCTGTTTACTATATCTACGCTTAAAACTACAGGAGGCGGGGGTGAAGGAAAGAGATTTGATGACGCGACAAATACATATCGTACGTTTCGTGTCCGTGTGTTCTAGAATGTTCTAGAATGTTCTAGAAGCTTCTGGAAAGCGATGACGCGTTATCCCTACTCCAAAATTTTTGTACTTGTAAATATTTCAGCGGCATCCCCTGTTTACTATATCTACGCTTAAAACTACAGGAGGGGTGAAGGATAGAGATTCGATGACGCGACAAATACATATCATACGTTTATTCAAAAATCTTAATGCTACGTACAATTATGCGATTATTCATTAGCGATACAAAAATGAAGGGCAATATAGAAAAATGACATACAATCAAAACTATAACTACGATTAGATTAAACGAAATCAAAATGAGAAGAGTAAAATATATAGAGTAGTATAATATTATAAGCAAAGAAAAATGACATGCAATTAAAGCTAGGTATACAGTGAAAGCTATTACTAGGATTAGATTAGGTGAAATCAAATGAGAAGAGAAAGAAAAACTTAAAAATATTGTGTAATGTGATTTTAAAAGCAAAGAAGAATTATAATCAATTAAAGCTAAGTATACAATCAAAACTATTACTACGTTTAGATCAAGTGAAAACAAAGGAAAATAAAAGAACTTAAATCTAATTATACCTAACAAATCCGTACAAACTATGAGATATTACATTTTTTTCTAGAAGTACAACACTGTAGGTGACAACCGATCAAATCTAGGTCTTCGCGGGACTTGCAATTTCGGAATGAGGTAAGTTGTTTGTAAAATGAAGCAGCTATCGAATCATTTTTTTCATAATTATCGGTAAACATATCAAGAAACTGATGCAAATCAAATCCGGCAGCCATGAACCACACAAACATAACACAGTATTGCCCGCACACGTTTGACGAGAAACTTTGCAACCGTACGATGTTCCAGGTGTACCGTTCGGAATTTCTGCGTAAAGTCCTATTGTGATGAGGCACGAGCGGTGGTATGCCAAAACTGTCAAAGTATATTCCATGTCCGGCTGCGTTGATGTAAAACGCCACCCAGTGTGTACCGGGTTGTGTGTGGTCATCCGTGTTAGCAACAAAAGCCATCGGTCTTGTCCATACCAACGGTATCCGATCTGCGGGGAAAACCTGGATCTTCTTTTGCTTGAGAAATCTCCGCAACGCTTTCCGTATCTGTAGACTGTCCATTTTTCTCGTCGACAATATTCAGAGACGATGGTGTGATAGATAATTCCGTCGTGACTGTGGAGAGACTCGTGTCCTGGAACTCTGTACCCACTATAGTTTCTGTGGAATCGGACATTGACCGATCAGGTAGATGAGAGGAACTGTCACACGTGTGGGCCGTATGATATCCACCGGAGCTGTTGCTGTCAACACTGGTACAGGTTGAACTCTCATCCGGGTTCGAACGACGACTGCCAATTATCGTATTCGCATGAGCTTCATAATCATACTTGTCGAGGATGTTCTTCTCGTTGACCCAATGTTTTAACTTGAGGGCATTGTTTAACGCACAGGCGAAATATTCTTCTTTCCTGACTCCGTGATGAATACAATATTCAGTATTTGGCTCCAGATCGGGAAGTGCAGGACAGTCATACTCTTCGAGGTTGACAACTTGGCGTGACGTAATAACCTGCAGATACTGGGCTTCGTATTTCCCTCGTGTTACAATACGGTACGCGCTTCGAGCTATGTCCCGTAAATTGAGTTCCAGCTTTTTCACAGAAGTATCCCCCTCGAACCACTCGATACCGTGCTGGTAACACGTGTTATGATTATTAGCTTTGCGTTCTCTTTGAGTCAGGCTGGTAAACGGATAAGGTGGCTCGATAATCCAATGGGCGTGGAACGACTTATCCAGGCAGACTACGGCCACCTCTTTCGGTAGCAAATTTCCAAACACATCACTAAATCCTTGAATATCTACAACGTAGTCCATATTTGTGAGTAGGTGGTTAACACTGAGTATATAAGTTCCGATCGCGGTGAGGTTTGTAGAACAACTGACTCTATCGTCGAATGTATAATCGTCCTTTTCCCCCAAAACCTTACAATCACCCCGTTTCCTCCTCCATCTTCGTCTTCTACAGTTTTCCGAGGGTTGGTGTTTCCAGCGATAAAGTTGTCGGTTGGACCACACGATGATAAAGGTTGCCGGTTTCTGACGAAAAACAGGAAACTCCGCCTCCCGCCCACCTTCTAACCGCCAAAGTCTGTGATAACTTGCCTCGCTGCGTCTATTTCTATGAGATTGTCGAACTCTGCGTAAACTATGCAATTTATGGTTTCATCCAGAGCCTTGTCGAATCGCATTTCGATCCTGAGAGTACCGTGTTTAATTAGCGACCAATGCGAGGGACAGTTGGCCGAGAGGTCAGGTGTGAGATCGAAGGCCATCAAACAGTTGCCTTTTTTGTACTGCGAACGGCTAATTCCGTTGCCTTCGTTGAGAAAATGAATACCGGTGCCGGAGAACAGGGTGTGATACGCGTCGACGTACAGATTATCTTTACCGAAGTTTGTTTGCAGAGGTTTTGAGGGGATTTGCACACCGTCCACGTACAGCGACAGGTAGTTCAGCAAGAAACTTTGGAAATTGAACGGGTTGCGTAGTCTGTCTCCGTTGAATGCCTTGTTACTGACGAAGCCAAGAATCACACGTTTTGGCAGTTGACCCAGTACCACGTTGTCCAACGTCTCCGCTTGTACCCCAGCGTGAATGGTGAAAGCTTTCACTTCCACTCTTGTAACGGGATACTTGGCCGTTCCTTGGGCCAGGGTTCGTGCATGTGCCAGTAGGATACCTGGGCTGATCTTTACGCGGCGAACCATTAGAGAAGTGTCAACAATGTGCAGCGTGTGAAGGGGATTTTTTTCCATTAGACAAAAGCTGTCTCTTGACCTTACGAGGCGTAGTCGTAACTCCACACCGTTGAGCAAAAACTTCTCTTGATTAAATACGTCGCAGTGGAGATGTCCAATTAGATCGACTATACGGGCGTTTTGCATCATACGTTTTCGCGTAGTGAATCCTTCGTCGGCATCTTCGCTGTCGGCATCGCAGACGTCCGATACGGTTTCTTCGCTGTCGTACCACATGGCGCACGAGAGATGCGAACGTTTTGCGGGCGGGGCGTAATTCAATAGAGTCTCAACGTAGGCACGATAAGCGTAGGAGTTGTTGGCTGGTGAAACAAGTTTTTGATTGAAGAATATGTCCACTTGGTTGAACATCGAGTGTAGAAGGTTGTTCACAGGTGTAGCGTACCGGGTGGTCACAGCTTCCGCCGTTGCTGCTGTTGGGTTATTCTCAGGTTTAATCAATTGCACCTGCACGCGTACGCTTAACATGGTGTGGGCCAAATCAATGTACTCGTCACCTTGGCCCGGTACCGCGAATTCGATTGGCGAATCATCGGTTAGCGAAGAGACAGGTTTGTAGTGCACCCACTGACCACCCTCAATAGATGTTTGCGTAGGAGGGATAGTGAACAAATCTAGCTCAGACTTCATACACTCGCCAGAGTGTGCGTGTAGGAACGCCATTATCCGTATATGCGTGTGTGTGTGTGTGTATGGGAGATAAACTTATCGGGGTCCAAATATGTCGGTCAAAGCTCGTTTTTTAGAGGTCTTCTTTTTATTTCCTTTTTTTCTGGACGCACTTACTTTCTTCTTGTTCTTGCTCTTTGTCTTCTTCTTCTTTTTCTTCTTAACTGATTTCTTCGGTCGTCTTTTGTTAATTCTCCCCTTTTTGGCAGAAGCTCCAGCGTCGACTAGTCTGTTTACGCGTGCGAGCATCGACTGATGTCTCGTTCCTCCCACACCGCTCATATACCCCGAGCCCTTCATCAATTCCCCAATTTTTTCTTCAGCTCTTCGTTTCAGATTCCGAGTCGATTCGTTGATGCGCGTCTGCAGAGACTTTTTGAGCGGTGTGTCGCTCTGCATATCCGTCCTAACGTTCTTCCCCGTGCGTAGAATCTCTTTTCCGACAGCCCTAGCCCCACTTTTGAACAATGGTAATATCCTACGGAATAATCCTCCCAAGAAGCTACCGATACCGTGACCCCGCTGGTGAGGGTGGCCTCGGTAGAAAATCTCCATACCTCCTCCCAGCTGACTCTCGTAGTGTTCGGTGTAATGGTCCATGGTCTTTTCCCCTACGATATGATGACAACGACGACGATGATGTTGATGATGACGATGAAAGGGTTCTTAAATCAGCGAACGCGTCTAAAGTGAAGTGTGACGGTCAGCGTCCCACCTTCGAATGGCACGGGTCTGCCAAGATGATCCCTTATATTGATTTCGACGGTTCGGAAACTTGTAAGCAACAGTGGTAAGTAGTACGGCGGTGATAGGGTCTTTATTTCCGATTCTCCGCGAGTCGAATGCGAGTTTCCACAGGCATGAATAACGCGTAACAAAGGTGTGTAAACATCACCGACGATGCGAGGCTCGACAAGATCACAGTAGACAAACATCTGACACGACGGTATTACCGGAAAGGGGTTCTCAGTTTGGGGATCCCGGGACAATATATCCGTTCGAGTGACGTCATCGGACCCATGAGCATTTCTCCATGATTTAGGTCTTGCGGTGATAGTCTCGGTTCGTTGCGACGACGATGACGACGGCGATGAAAATGTGAGCGGATAATGGATCTCTGCGAGACCCACCTCCCACTCACCGTCCAATTCGATAGCACGCGGTAACTGTGTCATGTAGCAGCAGGTACGGTTATCGGGAAAAAACTGCATTGAACTGTCGCTCGGTAGAGTGATGTAAAATTGATTAGCCCTCATAATGAGTTGAGAACGTACGCTGGTGTGTATAGTTCAATCAACGTGCACACGCCTACTGACCGTCTCCTCCTCCTCCTCGTCAGTTCTGAGTAAGCGTGTCTCCTATTTTTCCCCCTCCGCCACCCTCTGAAGCTCGGCTTCGTAGAACGCACCGTCGATTTCCTCTCCCTCTAAATCCACCAACACGTAGACTACCGGTGAACGCGCGAGTACGCGGTGAATCTTGAACAATTCCTCGCTCCAGTTTGCCACGTATCCCTTCTCGAACGTACCCTTGGTTCTGCTGATTCGTACAGTGTCACCCTCGTGAAATCTTGGTTTACCCTTTGACCGCTGTGGATATCGTCTCTGCATGAAGGCACGAGCCTCGGCGGCGTTGCGCAACGTCACCGACGACGGAGCCATTCCGATACTCGAGTGTACGGTATCATTGTACGCCTGTACGATTTGCGGAAGGATATCCACGTAGCGACGCGTCTTCTTGTGCGTAAAGTATCGCCATAGGCGTTCCTTGAGCGTACGATTAAATCTTTCAACGATTGCCGCTTTTATGTCAGGGTTTCGAGTGACCCGATACCGTATCTCGTTAGCGTTTAGCAGGTTCTGAAAGACAGAGCCGACAAATTCCTTACCCTTGTCTGTCTGTAGTAGTACGGGCCTGCGACTGGTTGTGTTCAACACATGTTCGAATCCCTCGGCAACAGCTGTTGCTGTCTTACGCTTCAACGGAACTACCCACGCATACTTGCTCAGAACGTCAATGACCACCAGCAGATAGCGATACCCATTGTTATGTTTCTTTTCAGCGTTCAAATCGGCCAGGTCAGCCTCCCACACATCGTCGATGTTGGAAACGTTGTATCTTGCCCGCGGAAATCTTCTTCTCACTGATTTGTGTAACGTATAGGCATCTTGACCGGATAGCCAGTTTCTGACCGTTTTACGCGAAGTATCCCCCCGTGAGACACGTTCGAGGTTCCGTGCTCCCGTGTAGCCAGCCGGATGTGAGGGGTCGTAATATATTTCTTCAAGACTCGACATCTTTATTTCTTCAAGCGGAGTTCCATCCACACACTGCGCCTCTGCCTCTTCTTATCGCTGCTGCTGCTGTTGATGCTGTGTTCTTCGCGTAGAATGTTTCGCTGGCTTTTACGTTTAGTCGGTACAGGTGTTTCGGTTATACCACCGTCCTCTATTTCACTGTTGCTGCTGCTGCTGCTGCCGATATTTTGACTGCGATGATTACCGTCAACACCCCTACCGCGTGAAAAACCCTGAGCGCTTGCGAACGATCCCTGACTACCGTTACCCGTGCGTCGGACCGTGGACGATGACGACGACGGTTGATGTGCAATAGCCGAAGAAGCGGCATCCGCCAGCTTATCGTTGTCGAAAAGGCGTATGTCTTGCCAAAAAGCCTCGTTACCCACGTAATCTCGCGGTACGTTGACCGCGTGGAGAAAACGAGCGAACTGAGACCTCCCCACAGGATCGAAACTTTTTCTCGAACGCGTGGCAAGATTAGTCAGATCGATAATATTTGCTCCGGGTACCGTTACACCGTCGATCGCTATTGCCCCGTCACTATTCCACGTGAAGCGTGTCGGCATATCGCCCAACATTTTTACCAAAAGTTTCGCTTTAGTTAGAAACTTTTTCGGAATGGTTCCCAGTATTCGCCCCAGATCCATTTGTCCCTCGTTAGAAGACGTGGCTCCGATCTCCTGGTTCAGCGGTACCCCCTCAGCATTTTTACCCGTGTCCTCCTCGCGAATGAGCATCTGTAACGGTTTTCTAGACTCCTTGATAAAATACAGATATCGTTGCAGCACTTGTTGATACAGCTTCCATTTTTCGGCATCCGTCGTTGTTTCTGATTTCAAAATGTTTCTCATCTCGTTATCTAGACTGGTGATGGGATCAGCGTGGCCAGAATTGGGAGTATCCGTAGCAGCAGCAGCAGCAGCAGACGATATGCCGGCAGCTACACCATCCGTGACTCGTCTTTGGAATCTCTCCATACTTTCCATTGGAATTAAAACCATTTTCTTTGCCCGTTCCATCGTACTCACCACACACACACACACACACACACACAGTTATTTCGAAAACAGTCTAGAAATCAGGCTTCCAAGTATCGGGGCCAACAGCAGAGCAAAGAATCCACTTCCCTGTTGAACGAGAATTTTTTTCTTGGTCTTCCAGCTACCTTGATTACGGGCCAATCGACGAAGCGTCTGTCTGTGACGACGGAGCCGTGTCTTCTGCGAGTGGGAAAGCACGACGTTGCCCTCCAAGGTGTTGAGCGCGCACTCGCAGATATTCTTAATCAAAGTATTATCGGCTGTACGTAGCAGAGCTGTTCGCTGACTCGGTTTTAATTTCTGCAGAACGTGCAGCAGTAGAGTGTTTATTTTACTAAAGTTGGCCCGGCACTCCTGCTCACACGTGCGACGAGGTGTCTTAGCCATTATATCCGTGCTACTGGTATTGTGTGAGCACTGCTCGTCTTTATATCCTTCCGTGGAACGTAGACGTAATGATGTACGTCGGTGGGAAAGATACTGGTACGAAAACGGCAATTTTCAGGCGTTGATTGCTTCAGATCCAGCAAGAGATAACCGTGTGGCGCGGAGGTAGCCTCGTGATAGGCCTCCTGAAGGAATCGTGAATCTTCGGGGTAGACTTGTCGCGCGAGGTGTTGAATCTGACCACGATCGCGGGGATTCTTAAAGAAAACGATATAATTAGCGTTCAGAGAGATGTCTCGTTGACCGTGTCCCTGGTGAAACAAATTCTGCGTGATGTAGAAAACACTGAGATTCTTGTGATGACAGACTTTGGTGAACAGATCGACGACCACATTGTTTGACGCCTCGCGCATCAGATCGTCGATCACCAACAGTTTGGGCTTCGTGTCACCGTCGTAGTCGGCGTGCTGCGGTAATCCCTCTCGGTATTCTATTCCGTTACCCGATTCGTACAGCGGCTGCCACTCGTCGTAGTACCAAATCACGCGACTGAATTCCGTATCGCACATACTCCTGCTGTGTCTCAAGAAATTCTTTACAAAATTGGATTTTCCGCAACCCGAAGGACCGGCTACGATCGCAGAGAACGGATGCTTCCATCGTGTGTCCATCATCCTCGGTATAGGTTCAGTTTTCCCCTTCTCTATACACAGAGAGTATATATATATCTTCGTCCGAACGTGTAATCTGTATACAGACGTAGAAAAATCAGAATCAAAAACGTCCGGGGTAACTGTATATGTTCCGCGGGGATCAGCTTTTCACGGGGCGGCGGCGGCGGCGGCGGCGGCGGCGGAGCGCGCTGAGCTATGAGCCTTATATCAGCGCGCGCGCGTACGCGTCGAGGGTATCAGCTAGTACCCTCGCACGCCCGCGGTACCAGCCTCATGCCGCGGAATGGATTCAGATCGCGGGGACGAGCTTGTCCACGCGCGTGCCCCTTGAATCAGCTTATTGCATCCCCGCGCGTGATAATTGTTTCTATTACTTTTTTATTTTTTATTTTTATTTTTATTTTTTCAGAAACACAGATAACGTATATATATATATATATATATATATATACTGACCTTATACTGCGTAAACGTATATCCGTTATCTTCTATATTTATCTTCTGCGGTAGTGTGGCCGAGAGGTTTGAGTCGGAGAGAGATAGAGAGAGAGAGAGAGATAGAGAGAGAAAACAAGAGACAGAAAGTGCGATAAAGTTAGAAAATAGAGAGTTTTGCCGAGTGAATGTAAGAGATTATGTAGAGATTATAGATTACCCCGGTACCGGGTGCGTTGGGAGCTAATCCCTGTTGCACGGATTACTTTTGGAGCGTTCAATGTTTGACGGGAATTCCCTGTAGCCGTAGGGTAAAGTCTGAAAGTTATCGGGGCAACGACGCCTCTTGACAATTACCGGTCTGCAGGTCTTAGACTCTGTACGCGTCACCACCTGGTGCAACACTGTCCGACGGATGGCGCGATACTGTAGTGGTATCGGCTCGGTGTTATCCACTACCATTCGCCGTATCGAGTCAAAGTTGACTCTGAGACGATTCGAGTAATTTAATGTAATACCCTTGACTTTGCATACCTCCGTCTCCTCACCGCTAGCATGTCGAACGATGTACGCGTAAAACTTTGCTCCTCCTGAAACGAACGCCCGTATGTAGCTACCTTTTCCGTAAACCTCTAATTCGTCTGTAAGATCACCCAAAAAGTTTCCCGTCTCTGGCTCGTATTCGTCAGGACGGTTCGCACAGCGTGTGTAGATAACCGAGTCTGTATCATAGTACAACACCCTCCGATCGAGTTTCTCGAGATACGAGTATAACTTGAGGCGTGCTTGGGCGGTTGTATATGCCGCTATAGCTACATTTGCCAGGGGTGTCGGTTTAACACTCGCCTCGGAGTGAACCCATCGTATGTATAACAGTTTCTCGTTGACGGGTAGGAGATCTGTAACTTCGATCTCCGGATCGGTTAATATTCTTAACAATTGTCTACGGGAATTTACAACCTCGGTCTTTGACATATTCTCACGCTGACCAAACTTTCCCCAAAACGAGTTGAGACAGAGTTTTGAGACGGAACGTAGGCCTGGATTCTTTGATATCTTATCGCGGTCTAGTCGTATGCCCTCAATTCTCTCATATTCGGACAAGTAACGACCCCGCGATTCCTCGTCTACGCACCCGGCCGGCCATCCGCTAGCCTCCTGTTTAATCTTCAAAAAGGTGTCTATATAACCCGCAAAGTGACCACCCTTCCGAGTATGAGGGTCAAATCGTGTCATTGTATATTGCCAGATTTCGCGTACGTTCACCACCGTGTAACCTTTTTCCACTGCCTTTTTCAATTCATCGGACACCCAAGTACCCTCGAACCAACGCTCGAAATCGTTCTCGTGCGGACAGTCTGTTTGGAGCATTTCCTCACAGCAAGTACGGCACAACGCAAACATTAGTTTACCGTGCATGCGAATCGGTAATACGGGATGAAAGAGATCTCGCGGCGGTAGAACGCAACACTTGACCAATCCGTCGATTCGCTGGATATCGGTACCCCTGCCTCCTGTTAAGAATTTACAATCGTCGCCGACATAAACTGTCGGGTGTCCCATGGGAAACCGTCCGTTCTTACATATGTAGGGGTACAGAGAGCATACGTCCACGTAGCGTATTTCCTCGCGTACACCCTCATCCACGTTTGTGTTCACTTCGCGATAGCAAGACGTGTTACCCGTACGGCCACCGTAGAACGCGTCACGCGGATTTAACGCCTTGTACGAACCCGTGTTTGCAATTAATGACTGATTCGAAATATATTCACGCATTTCTTCGCTTTCATTTCTGAGTAGATCCCATTCGCATTCCCAAATCTCTGTAACGATGTATCCCAACCCTGTCATTTTAGCAGTCTTTGAGCGTGTTTCTTCGAACCGCCTATCCATCGTGTCACCGGCGGTCAGTTTATTATCTCTGTTTATCTTGTAGCACAGCGGGCAGCCGTGCCAATAACACCCGTGAAACTCAAACACGTGACGTACGCCCGTTTGTTTATTTTCATAGTAACCGTCAACAGGACGACCCGTTTCAGGTATACGGAACTCGCGTGCCCGTGCCGCATGGGTGATTACTATATCCAATTCATGCTCCTTCCAGACAAGCCATTCGAGTGCCTTCTGGGATTGATTATCGACACGCCTATAACCCCCGCTGGGGATAATACCTATTTGCGACGGCTGTAAGAAATTTTTCCTAAATACCGTCATGCAGGCCGACGCTATGGTCGTACTCTCTGTGAACGGACACACACACCCACACTCGAGAAAGATGTCCCTAAACGCGATACACGCGCGTCGAAGAATATCTACATCTGCCTTGCAGTAAGTCATCAACTCTTCGTCAAAGTCAAATTGACGATTTTGTGCAACCTCGCTATTGTACCAGTTGTAAAAATCATCTCGAGCACTCACACTCATACTATCCGGTATGTAAAATTTAGCCGCAGGAAGTGGCCCCACGTAACCGCTATTATCGGGTGTGTTGAAAAGATGAGGAAAGAATCCCTTGACAGTGCTCGGAGGCAGACCGAAAGCTTTGGGTAGAGCAGATAACGCCATGGGCATATAGGCTAACGAGTCAAGGAAGCGAGTATGTCCCGTCTCTAACATTATGATTTTACTTCCGTTCAAGATTACTTGCGGTGGTTCGTTGCCTCGCTCGACTAAAAATCGCAATATGAACTGAGCGTCGAACTCTTTTGCGTTGTGAGCTATACAAATAATTTTAGTGAAATCACGGATCGGTCGCGTGACAAAGTCAACAAATTGTTTGATAGGATCGAACTTGAAGACATACTCGCGCGTGAGACCACAAGAGTCGCAACCGTTTTTTATATCCAAATCGTGAATGCACTCGCTACAAACCTGATGAGCTACGCACAGATTAGGCACATGTATGTTCGTTCTTTCATCTCCCTCAACAGTCTCGCACTGCTGTGTCTCAAGATCGTAAAACACGAAGATATACCGGGACTGCTTCTTATCGCGTTTGATAGTGGGCATGTGACAGTTATGATTATACGGCTGCTGAGAACAACAGGTGGCACAGTACCGTGTCTCGCACGAGTGTACACCTTTGGTACGATCCGTAAAACGCGTACAGTTACCACAGATCTGAAGAGTTTCGCACACGCTGCGACGTGGACTGAACGACCCCGTTTTCCGATGCCTCGCCAGACATTCGTTACCGCGAAAAAAACGTCCGCAGAATCGGCAGTCTAGACTCTCGTTAGCTGAATCGCAGGCGGGAACCGAAAGACATTGAGGACATTTGCGCGAACATCGGTGCTCGTTACCGGTCCTGTACCCTTTGTTACAGGATTCGCAGAAATATCTCGCTGCCGCTGCAGCCGTCAGACTCAGAATAGGTTTGTAATGCCGTTTAGTGGGAAAGTAGAGGATATTCAGTTTATACGTAACACCGGGGCGTCCGCTCGCCGTAACCACATCCGTTCCGTCATAGAGCGTCTCTCCGCCGTTCCCCAGTTTCCCATTTTCATACACCACGATCGCTATACCTTCGCGAGCCAAATAAGTTTGAAACAGATTGATCTCGGGTACGCCGCAACCCTCGATCGGAATTTTTACACCCGCGTCTTCTATCAACTTACAGGCGGCGATGCGTTGAGACGACGATGCTTTATGTCTAATCAAACCCCAACGCGCGTGTAACGCCCCGCTACGGATGGATCCCCTCTCGGCATGAGCTCTGGCTACAACAAGAGCACGCGGAAGACACATATTGTCAGAGTTTCCAATTTCCAAAACAGAGCGTTTTCCTACACCGTCGTGCGTCAATCTCATTGCCTTACCCCGCCCCGACGGAACTCTAACGGTATTCACGGTCACGGTGATCGTCTGATCTACGGTAAACTCGGACGCGCTTTGTGTCACACCGTACACAATTTTCCACAAATCTTCGTAGCGCAAATCTTTAACAGGTCGAAACGAAAGACCAGCGGCTCCAAGATTGAAAGACCCTGCATTGAAACTGATTCCAATGTAGTCTGATTCGCGACACGAACCGGTGGCATAGGCATGAATATTCCTGAACGCCCCCTCTAACCATTCGACGGGATTTGCACCTTCTGCAACCGGTTTTATCTTGATAACAATCTGACGACCGTTAATTTCGAATCGTTTGTAATATTTTCTAAGCTCGCTAATCACTTGGAAACGATCTTCCGTCAAAGATGACCCATTCTCGAAACTTCCCACCCCGTTCACCCCACCAGGCTGTTCTACCAACGAAGAATTTTCCCTAGCTATTCTCTCTGAACTCTCCTCGCTATCATCCTCGCTATCATCCTCGACAGTACTTCCGTCCTCGTCAGTATTATCTGTGACAGGTCTGTTTACGTGTCCGCCGTGTTGAATCCCCGAGGTACTGGCTCCTTCGTTAACACGAAATTTACGAAATCCCACGGCTGTGGTCTTTCCATCTGTTTGTATTTAAGATAGAGTTGGTCAAGAGTGAAAGTAAATAAAGGATGTTATATTGGATGTATTTATAACTTATTTAAAATTTATTTGAAAAATTGTTCATTTATCTGGTTTACAAGCCTTACAAGTAGAGTTAGGATAGTGCTCGTTTGGTAAATTTTCAGCTACAGGGTCCTGATGATGATGATGATCATGATGACGAGGTTCTTCGTCCGCTTCGTCACGACGTTGGGTGCTTGATCCGCGTGCGTCACCCCCTGTTACCGCGTAGTCGGAAGAATCACTGGATGAAGCCGCATTGCTGCCCCAAGTTGGCATAGGTCGAAGGACCCAATTTTTATTTGGGATTTTCAAAACAGTCGATAACCAGGGATGACGAGATTCTTCGCTGTCGATCGAGGAGCTGGGTATAATTTCATACATTTCCGTATCACTGTCGACTGTCGCCTGTTCACCAGCTGTCCGGGCCTCGTATTGTTCCACCACTGCACACAGCATCTCATCGGTGATACTGTTATCTTCAAACATATCCGTGTCATTTGAAACCGGCACGGGATTCGGCCGAGTTTTCGGACCCCGTTCTTGCACCCCGTTATCGTCGTCTTCAGCGGTAGCCACCCTAGCCTTTCTCTCGTTTCTCCCAAGTCTTGACACCTGACGTCGCCGCGGGGTTTCATGAATGTTATTCTTACTACGTGCACGGATCACATTCAGACACTCGTAATACTCTGTCATCAGTCCCCGCAATATCCAGAAGGTAGAAGTACCACGCGAAATCACCGTTTCGGCAGCGATTCGCAAACATTCCCACGACTCCGCGAAAACGCCTTGATTATACAGACGAGAAATAGACCTCTCATCGCACTTAGCAATCATTCGTCGCACCTGACGCAACAAATTTTTCCGAGTCATTCGGCCAAGCGATCGTGTCCATCGTATACCGCAGGACCTATCAATAGCGCTACTCTTACGTCTGGCATAAGAGACCGCCTTTAGCACTATAGCGCGATACTTGTTGTTCTGCGTATCAGGCATGATTTAAATTGAACGTGGTTATTCTTGGGAGATCACACAAATCGACGTCAACTCCGACACATGTACCGTGCACTTACTCACACACACATACAGACATTATACAGAGTGTAAGATTGGAACTTGTATACAAAAAATTTCCTACTGAAAAAATATCCCTTGTGACAAGCTATATATCGGTTTCCCAAGGGACCACGTGATTTGAATGACCAATGAACTAAACCTCAGAACACAGCATTTGCGGCTGCTTAGCTGACTGATATGCTGGAAATTTCGGGAAAATAACCTATCTCTCGTTCTGTTTCCGAATTTCATCTTTCTATCTCTATCTCCGACTCTATACCCTGTTTCTCGCCGTTGAAAAAAGTTCATTTCATGCGATCTGAAAAAAGTTGAGATGCGATAAACGATTACCGTAGTCTCTCAGCGTTTTACACTCTGGACCAAATTACCGTACGCCGTCATCAAATTGCTACCGACGACGCCCCTAGTCAATATCGCAGGACTTGACCCTCCTACCGTTAACGAGTACCGATGCTTGGATTTAGCAAGTAAAGTTACACAGTAATCTCTTAACCACATCCGCTCATCAGCGATTAAGAACGTTTCAAAATTTTGGTATTTCCCATTTCAAATTTTGAATAAATAAGTTTAGTTTCGTTTATGTAACTGTTGCGTCATCAAATCTCTAACCTTCCCCAATACTCTAGTGTAAATATAAGTATATATATAAGATTAGTTTAAAAATAATATTATTCAAATAATATTCGTTGCTCAGTTTCCGTTAGTGATATCAGTCTGTCGTTGAAATGTTCGAGCTAAGCTTATCACCTTGACCGGAAATATCTCTACAACTAACACATGGGAATGGTAAAACAAGAAGGAAGTGGAGGGGGAAATCGGAGGGTCCAGAGGGTTGTGTCGTCTAGATTTTAATCAGTATTATTGTAGCCGCGATCAAACCGAGTCGTAGTACAATGTCGACACCTAAATCGAAAGTACCCATGGGTAACGCAAGTAGAATTTTTAAGAGTTTTACAAAGCCAATGAAAAAATCTCAAAGAAATCTTGTTCTCGCGACTACGTACGGCTTGAACAATTCTATAACTAAAAAGATTGTTGTCGGTCTCGGACTTGGTGCAGACGAGTCATTTGTGCCAGTGATCAAACTCGAGAGCAATGCCTCGTGCTGCATATATTTCAACGCATCGGAGTGGTCTTTACTGGCAGACGAGTTGGACACCATCAGTGAATATCTGGATTCGAGCGGCTATTCAGCTGCAGATTGGTATTTCGAACATCTTACGCTAGGCGGTTGTACCATAACTTTCACCACCTCTCACGGTTCGAAAAGTATCAGTTTTGAAGCAAATAATATCGCCGAAGAGACGGATGGTGCTGATCCTGAAGAAGAAGAAGAAAACTCCGAGACGAGCAATGGGGGTGTCAAGCGGAAGCTGTCTTATCGTCCCACGATAGTGATGCAGAAGACTACGTTTGACGGGTTGAAGACGGTGTTTGTGTGTGTAGAAGAACAGTTGCACCGCCTTCAACGACTTGCCCACAGTGTCAATCAGTGTAAGAAGCTGTACATCGAGCATATAGCGGAGAAGGTGAAACTACAAGGCCCTCGAGAGCCATCTCTTCATCGAATAAATCTGCTCTCCACAAGGGAGTTTGATTTTGCAAGGGCACACGTCAGGTTACAACTAGAGGAAGAATTTGTGAATAATTATTGCGACATCGTTCTGCTGGAATTGACAAAATTATTCCCGCATTATCTCGCAGTAGGAATCAAACAGAAGGTGGAAGAGGAATCGAGCTGATCGTCGTTTGCAAATTATCGTATACGCAATGTCGATTTACGTTCCTATACGTTCTGGTTCTCGCTCTGCAGAAGAAACTCTCGACGCAACGGTAACGGTGACATTATTGGATTCTGATAACCAGCAGTCGTGTATGACATCACACCACTCAGGTGAAGAAACACCCTGTGTTAATTACCGTGTAACAAACATCGATTCTGAAGTTTTGGAGACCTACACCTTGTTGTTTGTGTCGGTGATGATGTTAATGCTGTTATCTTTTATATTACCTTTCATTTTGTATCGCTCATTTGAATGTCATGAATGATCGCATAATTGTACGTAGCATTAAGATTTTTGAATAAACGTATGATATGTATTTGTCGCGTCATCAAATCTCTATCCTTCACCCCTCCTGTAGTTTTAAGCGTAGATATAGTAAACAGGGGATGCCGCTGAAATATTTCCAAGTACATAAATTTTGGAGTAGGGATAACGCGTCATCGCTTTCCAGAAGCTTCTAGAACATTCTCGAACATTCTAGAACACACGGACACGAAACGTACGATATGTATTTGTCGCGTCATCATATCTCTTTCCTTCACCCCCGCCTCCTGTAGTTTTAAGCGTACATATAGTAAACAGGGGATGCCGCTGAAATATTTCCAAGTACAAAAATTTTGGAGTAGGGATATCATCGTTATCGCTTTCCAGAAGCTTCTAGAACATTCTCGAACATTCTAGAACACACGGACACGGTGAGGTAAGCGCGTGTGTGAGTGGGCGGTAGAACGCGTCATCGTACCCATAGCTGACCCAGACTAGAGAGAGACAGACCCAGACTAGAAAGAGACAGAGCGATGCACTCACCCCACAACTGACCCGGGGGGAGGTGGGGTAAGGGGTAGCATGGTCAGGGCCAGTGACCGCAGACAGGGGGAGGGGGAGGGGGGAGCTGATTAGAAGGTCCCCGTACACACCAGACCGGATGTGGGCCAGACTGATAAGATAACACACTGACCCACATACCCCTTATCATCCCTTATCAGGATGAGTCGGGGGGGAAAGGGGGAATATCTGTCTCCCCATAGCTGCTTCATTTTACAAACAACTTACCTCATTCCGAAATTGCAAGTCCCGCGAAGACCTAGATTTGATCGGTTGTCACCTACAGTGTTGTACTTCTAGAAAAAAATGTAATATCTCATAGTTTGTACGGATTTGTTAGGTATAATTAGATTTAAGTTCTTTTATTTTCCTTTGTTTTCACTTGATCTAAACGTAGTAATAGTTTTGATTGTATACTTAGCTTTAATTGATTATAATTCTTCTTTGCTTTTAAAATCACATCACACAATATTTTTAAGTTTTTCTTTCTCTTCTCATTTGATTTCACCTAATCTAATCCTAGTAATAGCTTTCACTGTATACCTAGCTTTAATTGCATGTCATTTTTCTTTGCTTATAATATTATACTACTCTATATATTTTACTCTTCTCATTTTGATTTCGTTTAATCTAATCGTAGTTATAGTTTTGATTGTATGTCATTTTTCTATATTGCCCTTCATTTTTGTATCGCTAATGAATAATCGCATAATTGTACGTAGCATTAAGATTTTTGAATAAACGTATGATATGTATTTGTCGCGTCATCGAATCTCTATCCTTCACCCCTCCTGTAGTTTTAAGCGTAGATATAGTAAACAGGGGATGCCGCTGAAATATTTACAAGTACAAAAATTTTGGAGTAGGGATAACGCGTCATCGCTTTCCAGAAGCTTCTAGAACATTCTAGAACATTCTAGAACACACGGACACGAAACGTACGATATGTATTTGTCGCGTCATCAAATCTCTTTCCTTCACCCCCGCCTCCTGTAGTTTTAAGCGTAGATATAGTAAACAGGGGATGCCGCTGAAATATTTCCAAGTACAAAAATTTTGGAGTAGGGATATCATCGTTATCGCTTTCCAGAAGCTTCTAGAACATTCTAGAACATTCTAGAACACACGGACACGGTGAGGTAAGCGCGTGTGTGTGTGGGCGGTAGAACGCGTCATCGTCCCCATAGCTGACCCAGACTAGAGAGAGACAGACCCAGACTAGAGAGAGACAGAGCGATGCACTCACCCCACAACTGACCCGGGGGGAGGTGGGGTAAGGGGTAGCATGGTCAGGGCCAGTGACCGCAGACAGGGGGAGGGGGAGGGGGGGAGCTGATTAGAAGGTCCCCGTACACACCAGACCGGATGTGGGCCAGACTGATAAGATAACACACTGACCCACATACCCCTTATCATCCCTTATCAGGATGAGTCGGGGGGGGAAAGGGGGAATATCTGTCTCCCCATAGCTGCCCCTATCTACTCACGCGAGTCCAGATTCTACAATAGCCCGAGTTCTGCGAAGCTCACTTACTATATCCTTTAAAGAACGAACTTTTTTATTTAATCGCACGATTTGCTGCTTGTAGGCCCGCTTCTCAACTGTCATCCTTCGCAATCTCCGCTTGGCAGCAGCTAGTTTCTTCCTCGTCGACCTCGGTGTATCCTCATAATGGTGATCATGCTGCGTGAGTTGAACGCGTCGTGAGGTACTTGGTGTGCTTCCAAGTTGACTGCATTGTGGAGTACTGTGTGACTCTCGAGCTTCGTTCAACGGACTAGACTCAACCATCGATTCGTGATTGTCTACACGTAGCCGCTTTGCAGAACACAATTCTTCTGACGAACCACTCCGTTTTGCATTCTCAATTATAGGTCTCTCTGTATCTCACAATGGAATACAAGTTATTATCTACACCTGATTAATCAACTGTACCAACGCAAGTAATTATATATTCGATTGTGTATTGCACCTTGAGGTGTTGGAGGTATGAAAATTGTAGGAACTGCAGTATCACGTAAGCGCAGGAGTTGACCATGACTGTGACCAGATCGACGGAAACATGATTTTTCGAAATGATCAGAACAAAGTAGGCTCCTTGGACCGATAGTGCAACTCTCTGACCTTAAGTTTGCCATCCACTTTTCGAGCAGCATGGCGTTTTTATGGGGGAAGCTAACAAGTGATAAAAAAGGATAAAGGATAAAGGATAAAGGATAAAGGATAAAGGATAAAGGATAGTTTGTCAATTACAGGTTGGATACCTATGAAATGTTCGTGGGCCTGCAGGTTTTTTGAGGACCTTGCAATATATACAGGCTGTTTTGGGGATGCCAAAAAGTGTAGGAATGCTGCCCTCAGCCAAAGTTACATTGACACCTGGTTTTTTCAATAACTCTTTGCAAAAATGATCGGCGCATAATTTCATATTTTTATTTGGCACGAAATTTTCGCCTAACTGAATATTTTTCAGCCATGACCGTAGGATCTCTGGCTGTTTGAGTGGAAACCTAGATTTGAAAACACATTATATGTATCGTATACGTGTAATCAAAATTAATACATAAATAAAACAGGGTGTCTACAGAGTTCTGATTGTCTAAATTCCAGGCCATTTCTAGGATTTCCAGGCTTACGATTACCAAAATTCAAGGATACTTGAATATACTATCCTACGAACAACTACAGAATGGATTGTGAATAAGTTGTAGCATTTTTGGAAATCAGCATTTTTTTTTTTTTTTTTTTTTTACGGAATTGAGAACAAGAACTCGATACCTGTCGGAGAAAAAAAAAAGAGTCAGCAGCAAAAAAATTTCAAGGATTAAAAAAATTTCAAGGATACAAAAAAATTTCAAGGATTTAATAGTACATTATGTCACTAGGCCGATTAAGTATTTTCCGACGAATTTGAGTTTATAATCCGAGCCGAAGGCGAGGATTATGATGAAATTCGTCAGAAAATACTTTTTCGGCCGTATGGCATACAGAATTTTATGTGTCCAGGCCAAAAACCGCGTTTAAACCGAGCGAAGCGAGGTTAAAATCGCGGTTTTACGGCCTATGACACATAAAAAAATTTAAACACCATGTGAAAACTGAATTTAAATAAAATATTACACAATATAAATTACCCCCTAAAAATATTGAACTATAGTATAACATTCTTATTAATAAAATTCGAGCATATTCTGCTATAAAAATTAAAGCAAATCTTCCGCTTCTATGTTCAACATCAAAACCAGAAGCTCATTCAAATTCTGCAATATCCTTTATATTTATATTTATATTTATTAATACTTATGAGTGAAAGCTTCTGCCGTTGCCGATCGTGGATTTCTCGCCGCAAAACACGCACGTATGCACCATTTTTACTAGATTGAATTTATTGCGATACGCAAACACATTCCCGATTCATCAACGATTTACCGAGCTTCGTTTTGAAAAACAGAGCGGTATCGCGCGTCTGAGGTCACGTGGGGTGGCACAGAGACGCAAAGCAAATGGCCACCACAGCCGTTCAATTGGTTACAGGAATTTCGCGCTACCCCCCATCCAGTAATTAATAGAGATCAGTGGGTACAGCGGTATACTCTGCAGTTAGCGATATTACCAACTCCAAGTAAATTTTAACCGCCAAGCGCGTATTTGCTAACACGTTTGAAAGAAAAAACACTAATTCCTATAGTAAAATATTCACATTCAAAGTAGGTCCCTTTATGTCCAACATTGAATGTTGCGATTTTACAAGGCGAAGGGTGATTTTAAGATTTATTCGTATTTATATGAAGTGTTCGTAAATACCAACGTAAAAGAGGTAAATCTTTCAGTTATTATGTTGTAATTTTCACTTGTACATTCACTATGTCCTAGTATTTTTATTTGTTATTTTTTACAGTGCAGTACTCATGTACTTGATACTAGTTCTCATGTACTAAGTACCATGGAGGTACCAGTAGCCGGAAACGTCCGAGTAACCGGACAAAAAGGGGGTTTATGATCATTATTCCCATCTCGCTCAAATTGTTGATGTTTTGTAATTCCGAATTTTTTTTTTACGGAAGCATACCGGGAAGATTTCTTGATAGTATACACCTGACTGCCGTCGATTGCGCATGCGCGAGTTTCGTCGTCCGCTAAGGCAGGCGGCCATCCCGAGTTTTAGCTGTCAAACTTTGTTTTTGTCGGCGATTTAATTGATACGAATTTTTGAGGTTAAAATCTCAATTCTTCTTAATTGCGGTAGTGATTCAGAAAGGCTTGGAAGGTTTGTATTATCGAGATTAAAATTTGATGTTCTGAAAGAACCGTCGGAATTTATTCCGAACAGCTGATTGCTTGCTTCGATTCGATGTGAATGAAGAATATTTTTTCAATAAACGTTATTTTCACTTACCTGCCTCAGTTTGTCCAGACTGTCACTTAATAATAACCTTTCAGATTTGATTTTAGATTTCATCTTTCAACAAATCACTTTAAAATGATTTTTGTAACGATTAATTGTTGTTTTTCCATTAAATCCTTTGATGCACCCATTGAATAATTTTCCGAAATGGACTACGTTATTAAAAACTGCTAGTCCGTGCTATTTTTCTTTTTTTTTTTTTAATAATCAACGTCGAATTAAAATAAATATCAACATAACCTCGATTGACTACTTTACGCGCCAGAGTTTGACAGCTCTCGCTTAATTTTTTGCATGTTGGCACCCGTGCCTCCTACGTCATAATACTATCCCGGGACGATCTTACCGACCAATGAAAATGAATTATTTGGCGCATGCGCAATCGACGGCAGTCAGGTGTATACTATCAAGAAATCTTCCCGGTTTAATTTTTTCTGTTGGGGCCTTATTCTGACTTTATATCACGCTGATACAGTGATACAGTGAAAACTCGGTAGAGTTCGATACAAGTGATTGCACGGATATAAAATTAAACTACTACCGTTTTCATAAACGTTGGCTCTCCCACAATTTTTCCTTAGGCTGGATTTTCATGGCAGTAAATTGCTGCTGCAGCAAGCGGCGCTATTCGTTGTTGATCACGTGGTTACCAGCAACTACGTGATGAACAACGAATAGCGCCACTTGCTGCCGCAGCAATTCACGTCATGAAAATGCAGTCTGATTTTCAAAATTCTACATCAGCCGATCAGTTTTTCTCGAAAATTTCATTGTATACGTCGCAATTAGATCAATTTTGAATGATTCATTGTTCACGGAATATGACAGTAATCGGATTTTTATATCTAGTTGTGATTTATTTAGTCAATTACTTATATTAACTACTTACTATTGAAGTCGGACTTTATTGGACAACAAATTTTTTGTTTTTTTTTAATTTTTTTTTAATTTAATCATTTCTATTTTTTTTATTTTACTTTTTATTTTTTGATTTTACTTTATAAAGGTTGTAAATTTTGAAGTGTAGTGAAGCCACCCTTTTATGAACTTGATAATTTTTCGGATGAGAAAAAATCGTGCTACAAATTCGAAGGTCTGAAATTTTTGACAAAGATACTTACGAATGCATTAATTCAAAACGATTTAGCTATCCATAATAACGTATTTTACACAAGTGTTTCTAAAATTACTAATAGCAATGTATTCATTCAAAATGAGTAGAATAAAAAACGACACATTAGATACTTTTATCTTTAAAGAATAAACAATCAATTTGCTGAAATTAGGCCTTACGGATTATAGATCCCATCTATTATATTATACCTATATAAACTACTCAACAAAATTAAAGGCCCCCTCCTAGCATAACCTGCCATTTCCAGACACCTTGACCGATTGACTTGAAATTTGTACCAGGGCTAGTCCAAAGTGTTTCCAACTTGGGCCCAAAGCCGATTTTCTGTATCTTCAAGAGTTGCGATGTGGCACTCCGAAAACCAACCCTCTGCGTAAAATCAAAGTCACAGGTCTGTAGCACCGGGTTCCAACACCGATTTTGTGCGCAAAAAATGTTTGGATAACTTTTGGTCGAGCCAGACGATTCGGTCCACTGCTGAATCATACACCCTTGCCTATTCAACCCCTCCGCTTCCATCCCTCTATCATCGGGGGTTGGACAAAACATTTTGACACATTTTCGAGCATCGAAGACACAAAAGTGTTTCCGAATCGTTTTCGCGATTCAGCCGAGCACTTGCAGCCCACCTGTCCCTGAGTAACCGAAACCAACCCCTGAACAACCCTTAGCCTAGCAGTAACTTTTCACTCCCAGCTACGGAATCCTAGGCTAGGCGCAAAATCGATGTTGGAACCCGGTGCCACAGACCTGTGACTTTGATTTTACGCAGAGGGTTGGTTTTTGGAGTGCCACATCGCAACCCTCGAAGATTCAGAAAATCGGCTTCGGGGCCAAGTTGGAAACACTTTGGACTAGCCGTGGTCCAAATTTCAAGTGAATCGGTCAAGGCGTCTGAAAATGGCGGGTTATGCTAGGGGGGGGGCCTTTAATTTTGTTGAGTAGTTTATCATCTATTCTTAACAATCAATGGGTAATTTCCCATCAATCCCATCTTTCTATACTTGATCTAAATTGAAGTTAACCTAACCCAAATCATATAGGTAAATTATTTCGAACATCTATTGCTCAATACTATTACGTATTGAGCACTTTGGATTGTCAATTTTATAAGCGATTCCTTACCACGCTATAAAATAGACGTGATAGACTACTTTGTCGGAGTATATCACGGTTATTTAGCTTTTCATCTAGTGAGAAATTTCATTACGATTGAATCGCGTTTGGCACGACTACAATTTGGTAAAATACCTAAAAACATCAGCTTCGCGCATGCGCATTGCGAGTTTATTTTCCCTATATCACTGTATCACCGCGTGATAAAAAGTCAGAATAAGGCCCCAGTTATAATAAATTTAGAATGCCTTTTTGAGCTTAAACAATGTTGAATGAAAGTTTTTTCATCCATCTTCTCTACTGCCCGACCTCGCGCGACATCTCTGGAGTGTGGAGGTAAGGTTTTCTCAGTGCTTGATCACATCAGAACGTCAAAATGTAAGTAAAATGCTGGATAAAAATGGTATAAGTTCATTAAAAATACATCAAATTTAATAAAAGAGATGAGATTATAACTGTGAAACAACGTTTACGTTGAAAAATATAATGTCCGAGTATTAGAACAGCGAAAATCTGTTGATGGCCCAGTAGGCGGACAGTCTTACAGAGCTAACCTACAAACGGTTTTTCCCAGTTATGTCAATAACAAAACAAAGAAAAGATGCGAATTATTTCATTTTTCATTAGAGAAAGGAATATGGGGAGTTCCATATGAAATGTATAATTGGTTGTCCACACCCCTTTCGATTTGTCTCAAATTTAGTCAAGTTGAGTAATGGGTTGAAAAAAAAATTCCTCTAAATAATGAAAATTCTACCTTTTACAGGTCGTGAGTAACACCGAATCACAAATTTTGAATTATTTTTTTCAAATCGCTGTAGCTCCCAAACTACATGTCCGCGCCTAAAAATTCAGAAGGTCAAAAGTTTTGTAATTTGATGTACTTTTCGCTGTTGCCGCGAGACAAAGTCAATTTTCAGGTAATGGTAAAAAAAAGCGAAAAACGCGATATTGATCTCGTTCCCCAAACTTTTTTGGGGTCCAACTTTCATTATAAAATGCGGCTATTTTTCCCGCAAATTTTCGTGTAACGAAAAGTCACGGGACTCAACTGGTTAAGGGGGGGGGTAGGGTCTGTAGGCTGAAAAAATGACCATTTTTTATAATTTTTTTTCCGGCGAATAGCTGAATATTATTTATTTTCATAAACGGCTCCGGATAAAGTAACATGTTATCAATAAGTGGTATTTTTTTTTAGTCAAAATATTAAAAAATGAATGATTGGCAGCAGATTTCCGAAGACGCCGCGAAAAAAAGTTGGCTTTCCGTTGCCATGATAACTCCTCACTGGATCATCCGAAATCAAAAAACCAGGAAATTTTGAAAACTATATGAATTTCCCCTGAAATTGACGGCACGGAATTTTCTGTAGGATTTTTTCTTAATTTTTGGCAGCACTTTGAAGTTAAAACAGCGATTTTCGGCGAAAAAAAAGGTCTAATTGTTATTGTAAAATCAATATTTATTGTAAATTTTGAAAAGACTCGATGTCAATGTCTGAAAAAGTAGATCAAGAATATGGGGTTAAATTTTCATAAGGATCGGTTCATTAGATTTCGAGATATCGCGGCAACGGACTTTGAAAAAGGTAGTTTCGAGATAAACGCGTTTAAAGTTTTCAAAGCGTTCAGCGCTCGAATTTCGAGATTTGAACATCAATAATCGAGTTTTTTATGTTGCATACTTACACATAGTATATAAACTACTCAACAAAATTAAAGGCCCCCCCCCCCCCCCCCTAGCATAACCCGCCATTTTCAGACGCCTTGACCGATTCACTTGAAATTTGGACCACGGCTAGTCCAAAGTGTTTCCAACTTGGCCCCGAAGCCGATTTTCTGAATCTTCGAGGGTTGCGATGTGGCACTCCAAAAACCAACCCTCTGCGTAAAATCAAAGTCACAGGTCTGTGGCACCGGGTTCCAACATCGATTTTGCGCCTAGCCTAGGATTCCGTAGCTGGGAGTGAAAAGTTACTGCTAGGCTAAGGGTTGTTCAGGGGTTGGTTTCGGTTACTCAGGGACAGGTGGGCTGCAAATGCTCGGCTGAATCGCGAAAACGATTCGGAAACACTTTTGTGTCTTCGATGCTCGAAAATGTGTCAAAATGTTTTGTCCAACCCCCGATGATAGAGGGATGGAAGCGGAGGGGTTGAATAGGCAAGGGTGTATGATTCAGCAGTGGACCGAATCGTCTGGCTCGACCAAAAGTTATCCAAACATTTTTTGCGCACAAAATCGGTGTTGGAACCCGGTGCTACAGACCTGTGACTTTGATTTTACGCAGAGGGTTGGTTTTCGGAGTGCCACATCGCAACTCTTGAAGATACAGAAAATCGGCTTTGGGCCCAAGTTGGAAACACTTTGGACTAGCCCTGGTACAAATTTCAAGTCAATCGGTCAAGGTGTCTGGAAATGGCAGGTTATGCTAGGAGGGGGCCTTTAATTTTGTTGAGTAGTTTATATATTATAGATGTATATATACATGTATAACACGAGCCAAATTGTATACAGTTACAAGGTAAAAGTTTCGGAACATAAACAATAGAGGCGGAGCAGCTGCCAGATGTTCCTCGGCTTACCTGCCGGCTCAGGCCGGCACTGAACAGAGCGCTCCGCTGTAAACATCACAACTCTCATAATTTTGCTCCGATCGCTTTGAAAATTTTATACACTACACGGAAAGACAAACTGCGCTCCCAGCGTACCAACCTATCGTGTAATAGCAGTACCACTCATGTGGTCGGTGTACTGTCTCCCGCTGAACGCGCGGTGGCGCAAGTGAGGGACGCTCGAGTGCCAACGGACCTGGGACGCCAGGCCTCCCAATCGAGAGAGACGATTGCGATTCCGTCGTGGCGTGCCCATGCGCCTTTTTGTGTTGCGAGTTAGGGATAGGTATCAAGGTTTTTTCTGTAAATTTTACTCTTCATAAATGAATTCTGTATTTTTGCAGTAAAGTAAATTACTACTAGATAACACATTTATCCTATGATCTCCGATTACTGTTATTAAAAAAAAAAAAAATTATAATTAGAAAAATATTAAGATATTTAGTATCGTTAATCGTAACTTCTTTTTCTATCCTTTGTTTTGGTTATCGGTGCGTTTCAGCACCATGCATGTGCCACTTAATCGTAACTTGGGAATCGTCTTTCAAATTTTGATGGTAGTCTGGAAAACATTTCTTTTTTGAGTGTGGAAAATATTTCTCTTTAATATCACGTTTGTGAAAAAAAAACAAGAAAATTTTATAATTCCAAATTTTCAATTCTTGATATTTTTTTAGCTTTATGTAGAAAAAAATATGTGTTTGAATGAACTTTGTTTCAAATATCAGAAATAAAAATATCTCCAGAATTTTTTATTGATAAGGTATCACGTTTGTCGTTTATTATTTCTGTATTGAATTACAAAAATGAACAATTTCATGATCTACCAATCACATCTTAATAAGCAGATTGATATGTATGAAAAAAAATTTCCATGATATAGATCGATCGTCCAAATTCGGAAGGAGAAAGTAATTCAATATACGATGGTTTTGGACGGCGTGCGGCGAGCTCTCAAACTCACAGCGACTGGGAGCTCTGCCGTCCCAGTCGAGTGAGACCATGAGAGTCCACGCAAGCTGGTAGCGTCACCCGCCAACCAGCGGGAAGTGTATTCATCCTTGTACTATGAGCGGCTGACGCTCTCAGTCTCGAGAGGTTAGGAGCGCAGTTTGTCTTTCCGTGTATTCTTTAAGGTGATGTAGCACTTATCACCGGGAATTAAAATTGCAGAATACGCCTTTACTTAAAAATGGAAGCTCGGATCGAATTTTCACTTGGTCATTCAACTTGTCGCACAGTTAGGTATTGTTGTAGACCAAGAAACCAGTGAACCAGTGACCACGTATGCTTGGATAATCAACAGTACATACGGCGTTGTCGTCCGAGCCGTCATCACGAAGCCTCTGCGTTAGGGTGGGCCGAAAATCCGCTTTTTTTAAATTTCTATCATTAATACCGAAAATATTGTTCCTTATGCATAAAAAAAAATCTGTGCAAAAGGAGAAAATTTTAGGTCGATATCTTACGTTCGCCCTTTTTGGTCAAAGTTCAAAGTCTCAGAAGATTTTTTTCATAAACTCATTTTTATTGGAAATCAAGATTCGCGGCAGCGAATCGCCGCCAAGTACCCGTAGGCAGGCGAGAGCTAGCCGCGAGACTATTTTCTCGGGGGAACTCTTTATACCTGTAAGCACGGGGTCATAACTTCGGAACGCGTGGATATTTTTCGATCAAATTTACACAGCAGATATTCCCCCACCACACGACTTCGCTGTATAAATTAGATCGAAATCGGTACACTGGTTTCCGACATATCAGTCACGAAAGTTGATGAAAAAGCATCTTCTTCTCCTTCTTCCCCGTCATCATCAGGTTTTCGCAGACGCTTGCTTGCCACACATTTCTGAACGAACGGCGACACGGATCGACTTGAGCTTTGAAACGTCGTTACAAGCCATTGAAATCTCGCCCCCTATTGATTTTGGGATGAATGTGAATTCGCACTCGGTCGGTATGTGATATTAAAGTTACGAAGTGAGCTACGAAGGGTCGACGAAATCAAAATGGCCGTCGGATGGCTGTCGGATCGCGCTATTGACAGTTAAAATATTCATAATTGTATATATAATCATATTATATAGGTATATATTTATATTATATAATTATATAATGTGTTACCGGACATGCTAATGGTTTTATATCAGTGAATCAGTGATCAGTGAATAATATAAGAGTGAAATAGCGCGACGACCGTGGTTCATGCCGATGACTGTCATTATTCATTAATAATAATTATTGACTGCATTATGGCATCTTGCAATCGCACGGAACAGATTCTCTGAGCTGGGTTCAAATATAGAGAATAAACCAACGAACCTGGCAAAATATTATTTTACTACTGACCGGAAGAAGTGAAAAAAAGGTTACGATAAAAAGGTTATGGTTTTCACTAGATTTGACATTTTTTCATACAATAATAGATGAATAGAACAGCCTCAACTTCTTTAGTTCCACTAAATGCATGACTGGTTATTCGTTTATTGATTTATATGTTTCCTACCATCTCAAAGGGACAATTCTGGATCTCTTGACGTTCACCTCCACCGGCCCCTATATATTTTGACAATCAACAATTGAAGACGAGGAAATCCTGACTCTACGATAACGCTACCCACCGATCAGGCACTATCGACAGAAGTCTTCAGGAGTCGTTACCGCCCACGGTAACTTCAGCCATTCGTTTTGGGCTCAGGCCTTGATTCCATTTGCTAGTTAGCGTCATCACAGCGTTGAGTTTTGCCTGAGTTCAATTGTTAATTGTCGATGATAAAACGTTCAAGTTGCTTAGCGACCTTGTACTTGCCAATGGAAAAACAAAGCATATAGACGGTAACAGAGGTGAAAGGGGACTCGCGGAGCAGCGCAACGATAGCACGGGCGCTCAAAGTTACCGTTGGGCGCTATGTTAACAACCAAGATCCAGAATCGCAGTACTGAAATATTTTGCAATTACCAAACCGATAGAGTAGACGAACGTGAAGCTTTATGTAAACCGACAACGAACGACCTGATCAGGAACAAAGTCTGCTGTTTACTCCGAACCTTACAATTGATATAGTCCCTTGTGATGACACATGCTAAAAAAATTAGTGACAATATACTGAAACCTCTGCTTCAATTATTTGTTATTTTGTATCTTTTACAGTCACCTGGACCATTCCTATCCTATTATCAATCTATTGAAATGGACGAAGATAACACTTTGACAAAACGACGTCCCTGAACGAAGATTCCGATTACCAATCCGTTGAAAAAGACGAACATAACACTTCAGCAAAACAGCCTCCCAAGACAAAGGTAGCCTACTTAGAGAGTTGGAGAGCCAATAGCTCCAAAATAATAACAATGCTACACCGAAAACTCTCTAGCGCAGTCGGCAATATAGTCGAGAGTGGTAGCCGCTCTTAGGCCAGCGCAGCTAGCGCTCTTGCTAGTGCAGTTACTATACTCGAATCGAGTTTAGTCGCTACACTCAACTCCTGGCGCTGTAGTCAAGTCACCTCAGCGCGCTAGCTACTCTTTTAGCGCCAGCTACAACCCTCAAACTCACATTAGCTACTGTAACAAGATTCAGCCTAATAGCCTTGCCGCGATATTGCTGGCTGCGCCAGGGAGTATTCAGTGTAGGAAAATTAGTAATAATATACTGAAATCTCTCCTTCAATTCTTTGTTATTTTACATCTTTCACAGTCACCTGGACGAGTCCTATCTAATTATCAATCCATTGGAATAGACGAAGATAACACTTTGACAAAACGACGTCCCAAACGAAGGTTCCGATTATCAATCCGTTAAAATAGACGAACATAATACCTCGGCTAAACAGCATCCCACGACAAAGGTAGCCCACAGCCCATACCTCCAAAATGATAACAATGCTAGGAAAATTAGTAATAATATACTGAAATCTCTCCTTCATTTCTTTGTAATTTTATATCTTTCACAGTCACCTGGACCATTCCTATCCTATTATCAATCTATTAAAATGGACGAAGATAACACTTTGACAAAACGTCGTCCTATAAAACAGGTTCCGATTATTAATCCGTTGAAATAGACGAACTTAACACTTCGGCAAAACAGCATCCCAAGACAAAGGTAGCCTACAGCCCATAGCTCCAAAATGATAACAATGCTACACTGAAAACTCTCTGGCGCAGTTGGCAATATAGTCGAGAGTGGTAGCCGCTCTAAGGCCAGCGCAGCTAGCGCGCTCGCAAGTGCGGCTACTATACTCGAATCGAGTTTAGTCACTACACTCAACTCCTGGCGCTGTAGTCAAATCACCTCAGCACGCTAGCACCTCTTCCAGCACCAGCTACTACTCTGAAAATTGCATTAGCTACTGTAACAAGACTCAGCCTGATAGCCGAGCTGCGATATTGCTGGCTGTGCCAGGGAGTTTTCAGTGTAGGAAAATTAGTAGTAATATACTCGAATCTCTCCTTAAATTCTTTGTTATTTTATATCTTTAACAGTCACCTGGACCATTCCTATTTTATTATCAATCCATTGGAATAGACGAAGATAACACTTTGAAAAAACAACGTCCCAAGACAAAGGTAGCCCACAGCCCATAGCTCCTAAATAATAAAAATGCTAGGAAAATTAGTAGTAATATACTGAAATCGCTCCTTCAATTCTTCGTTATTTTATATCTTTTACAGTCACCTGGACCATTCCTATCCTATTATTAATCCATTGGAACAGACGAACATAACATTTCGGCAAGACGATGTCCCAAAACAGAAGTAGCCCCCACAGCTGCTCCAAAGTTATAACACTCTACATATCTTCTTCAAATGAACCAACTTCTACCAGCCTACCAATCACTAACTTCACCTACCTATACATCAGCACCGCAAACTGATTACCAAACAGACTAATATATTTGAAATTGCTGATCATTGAAAGTGTTATAATAGTACAGTACGATATAAGTACGCACACACGTGTCATATACTATTTTTTTAAACTCAGTGTGCAAAATTCTTGACCTGTAAAAAACTCTAGAAAACAGGGAAGTATAGTAAATATAGGGTGAATTGCTAACGTCTGAATACTCAGAGCAGCGTTGAGGTGGCCACCACAAAATTGTCAATTGTTATATTGGTTTCGGGCTTTCTCACTAGTTGAAATTGGGAAACAATTGTTGACGCTGGACTCTTGGCCACCTCAACACTACTTCAAGTGTTCAGACGATAGGAATTCACACTGTATATTGCGATATAAGTGCGAGAGGCAGAGTGTGGACGAGGTCCAGGGGCAGAGCCCCTGGTAGGGGTGCAGGGGGCAAAGCCCCCGCTGGGGCGTTGGGGGAGCAAAGCCCCCCCATTAGAAACAAAATACTTTAAGAAATGATTTTCAATAGCATAAAATTTTATTATTCTTCGTAACTAAAGAAATAAAGAAATCAGAGACAAAAAAAAACTCGTTTTTTAGGCTTCTATATATCCTTTTTCGTAGTCTATCGATGGAAACGCAATTTGCACAGTTATATCAGAAAAGCAAGGCTCATTTGATTTTGATAGAATTATATTATTTTTCACATAAATTTTATTATTTATAAATAATATGTCATGTTAATTTGACATATTGGTAACGCGATCATTCAATCAGTCATATGTATGTCAAGACAACTTGACACGAAATTGAGAAATTTGGATAGGAAAAATTATCTTAGAAATTATTTTTAAACGAAGAGAACTTAATTATTGTTACATAGGTAAGTGTGTGAATCGGGCACTCCGCACACTTCCAATAGGCATGAGGAATCGAGTTTCGCACACTGAGTTGAAAATGAGTACATTACGATATGAGTGCGGTAAAACTGTTTCTGACCAGTGTGAGGTTGCACTGCAATCACACGAGATTAGATGACTATAACTATAACTGGGTCGGGTAATGTACGAAATTTTACTTCATGAGGAGTGAAAATGTGAGTGTTACCCATGCTTAGCATTCCGACGCTGAGTAAAGTGAAAATATTTCAAGATCTATGAAATGAGTTAGAACATTTAATATCTTTCAAAATCTAGGCAATTATGGGTCATTCGAAGCTCATATACACTTCAAATAACAAGTTGTTGACCAATCACTTTAAACCGTACACACTGGCCTGTATCTGTATGAAACAACCTCCGCTGTAAATCCAACCACTGACTCAATCTACCTATTCTATACTACATGTCATTCCTTGTTGGTGTAATATGCTAACCAACTGTGATTATTTAAGTCAAAGGCAACATAGTCTTCCAAGCTATGGCGCAAAAATTACTGATTAAGTGCTAAATTAAGTTAAAACTGTACAAGACAAAATTGAGTTCTATTTAATAAATTATTTATGTTTGTCACAGTTGATAATTGAAGTGAATGTGTTCTTCTCTCACTGAATGTTTCTCTCCTTGCCCAAATTCCAAATGTATTTCTTGTGATGATCATGAGACTATATAATAAGAAGAACGTCCACTTACATGTACGTACACACAGAGAGCGATTCTGTGTATGATAACGCGCCTAAAAGGTAAGTCAACGGGAAACGTCTGCATTGAGCAGATCAAACCAATCGTAGATGTTGGAGCTGCTCAATGCAGGCGTTTCCCGTTTGCCGACCTTTTAGGCGCGTTATTATCCACAGAATCGCTCTTATATTATACTAAGACGCGTGGCATTCGTACGAAAATTGGGATAGTTGGTACGTAAGTCCGATCGAAATCATTACTATTAGTGCGATAGTTATGACCCAGGGACGATTGTGCCACATCTGGGATTCGCAGAATAGGCCACCGACGATCGCCTATTCCGCGAATCTTAGTTGCGGCAGATTAACCCTGGGCGGAAATACATATAACTCCTGTACATACAACATGTCTTGCGCGAATGATCGGGGGTTTGTTGAGATTGTCGGATGTATGGGATAGCGGTATCAATGCTGCGTACTTGCAAAAAGTAGTGAAATCCCACGAAAAACATCCAAAGATGTAAAAACAGCCGCCAAGTACCCACACGAAAATCACAATTGCTTCATAAGCAAAACGTTTCGCCAGTCTCTGTCCTGAAATCAAGAAAAAAGCCAAGCACCGAACGTACCCCTGCGATCTTTCAGCAAGTCTACGTCGTGAAGTCGGAGTTTCGTGTGAGGATATCGAAACATCATTCCAAGAGCTACGTACTTGGCGGGCACATTCAGTTCCTTAGAGCTATACGGACAACCGGCGTCTTTTTACGCGAAAATTGAGTTTTTAATGCGACAGCAATTAAATAAACTGAAAAACTAGTTATTCTAACCAATAATCGTATCAGAAAATACTTCTACTTTCCTTAATTATGTGTATGACTTCACAGACGTGAATACCGTATAAAATAAATAAAAATCGTGGTCGTTCCACTGTCATTGAATTATCAGATCAGACTCGGAACTCTGGAATCACGTACCTCACTATGGAGCCAATGAGTGATGTTACTACAGTAAGTTCTCCCATGATAGGTGACATACCGCAGAGCTCGAGTATATAAGTAGTATTAATTATGGAAGAATGAACTTATTCACTTGCAAAACTATCGAATTAAGAAAACTCTACTTTGCTATTTCGGTATGAAACCTAAAACTTGCAGCTATACGGATATACGCAGCTATGCTATAAGTAGCATAGAGTGTGACAGTTTGATATAATGATGAACATAAAATTCAGTTGATGATTGCTTTGGTGTACCTATACTATTTCATAAAATATTGCTCACGATGCATGCGTATGTGCAGGTGCACGAGCGTATACACGTAGTGAAAAGGATCAATTTCAATACCTGAAACCCATCCTTGTAACAGTTCGGCCTCACTTGAGTGCAAAAATATTTTGTTGCTCATTCGATTGTGAAGAATAATCATTTGCAACTACACATTCGTGGCAGTTGAGAGATTAGCGCGTGCGAGTTTACGGGAGTGCTGTAGTGCGGGCGCCGAAGGTCGGCCGCACTACAGCACTCCCGTAAACTCGCACGCGCTAATCTCTCAACTTCCACGACAAAGTCGTACCACAAGATCGGAAGATGCATTTTAAACAAGTGTGTTTGGAATCAATGTTATCTGCAAATCAGACATTCATCAATCAATGCGAAATTCATGACGTGTATGTATCCAGCGACCGGAAACATGGTACTTGAAGACATCTATTAGCCGCCAAGTACCGATACAAGCAGCTGTTCACAATTCGGAAGAACTGTAAGATAAACAGCCAAACACAAAATAAAACTGCAAGGGGTCGTGTCCTTTCAATCGATGTATTTTAGATGCCAGATTTGATGAATAGACAATATGGAAAACAGTCGCAAAAAAAAAAAAAATGTTTCACAAAATACGAGAAAGTACTATCAATCCGAAGCGAAAGCAACAAACATAAAGAAAAAAAAACTGAATGTGCCCGCCAAGTACGTAGCTCTTGGAATGATGTTTCGATATCCTCACACGAAACTCCGACTTCACGACGTAGACTTGCTGAAAGATCGCAGGGGTACGTTCGGTGCTTGGCTTTTTTCTTGATTTCAGGACAGAGACTGGCGAAACGTTTTGCTTATGAAGCAATTGTGATTTTCGTGTGGGTACTTGGCGGCTGTTTTTACATCTTTGGATGTTTTTCGTGGGATTTAATTATCTACAAAAAAAGTCCTTAGAAGTAATCATGTCAAATCAATAGTTTCTGAGATAATGGCAATTTGATTTAAAAAATTGACATTTTTCGCTATATCTATTTTTTTTTTACATAAATGGTAATTGTTTAACTATTTATTCCTGGAAAATTTTATTCTCTACAAAAAAGGTCCTTTGAAGAAATCATGTCAAATCGATAGTTTATGAGATAATGGCAATTTTATTTAAAAAATTGACATTTTTCACTATATCTATTTTTTTTTTTTTACATAAATTACATAATAGTGATTGTTTAAATATTTATTTTATAGAAAGATTTATTCTCTACAAAAAAAAAGTCCGAAAATAGTGACAATAATGGTCACTTAACAATGGTTACTTAAAAATTGTTATTTTATTTTCGACATATGTTTTTATTATAATAATTATAATAATAATAATAATAATAATAATAATAATAATAATAATAATAATAATTAATAATAAATCATAATAATAATAATAATAATTATTATTATTATTATAAAAACATGTCGAAAATAAAATAACAATTTTTAAGTAACCATTGTTAAGTGACCAGTATTGTCATTATTTTCGGACTTTTTTTTGTAGAGAATAAATCTTTCTATAAAATATTTAAACAATCACTATTATGTAATTTATGTAAAAAAAAATAGATATAGTGAAAAATGTCAATTTTTTAAATAAAATTGCCATATATTATCTCATAAACTATCGATTTGACATAATTTCTTCAAAGGATCTTTTTTGTAGACAATAAAATTTTCCAGGAATAAATAGTTGAACAATTACCATTTATGTAAAAAAAAAAAAAATAGATATAGCAAAAAATGTCAATTTTTTAAACAAAATTGCCATTATCTCAGAAACTATTGATTTGACATGATTACTTCTAAGGACCTTTTTTGTAGATAATTAAATTTCCAATAAAAATGAGTTTATGAAAAAAAATCTTCCGAGACTTTGAACTTTGACCAAAAAGGGCGAGCGTAAGATATCGACCTAAAATTTTCTCCTTTTGCATAGATTTTTTTTTATGCATAATGAACAATATTTTCGGTATTAATAATAGAAATTCGAAAAAAGCGGATTTTCGGCCCACCCTACTCTGCGTGGTGCTGTCACGCAGAGACATAATTAACGAAATAGAACTTATTTTTTCGAATTTCTCGGGTTTTTTGGTCTACAACAATACCTAACTGTGTAACAAGTCGAATGATCAAGTGAAAATTCGATCCGAGCTTCCATTTTAAAATAAAGGCGTATTCTGCAATTTTAATTCCCGGTGATAAGTGCTACATCACCTTAATGTCTATACTTTCATATGAGCAAATAAAAAAAAAATGAAAAATTGGAAATTTCAAGACCCTACCCCCCCCCCCCCCCCCCCCCCCCTAAAGAGATATCTAGAGATTTCTAGGAAATACCGACCGGATTTAGACGTTTTCTGAATTTGAATTTTTCAAAACTATCGAAACTTTTTTTTACGTGAAATAGATGTGAAGAGAGCGAACACTATCGGCTTTTTTTACATTTATTTCACGTGAAAAAAAGTTTCAATAGTTCTGAAAAATTCAAAGTCAGAAAACGTCCAGATCCGGTCGGTTTTTCCTGGAATTTCCCTCATATCTCTTTAACCAGTTGAGTCCCGTGACTTTTCTTTACACGAAAATTTGCGGGAAAAATAGCCGCATTTTATGATGAAAAATGGACCCTAAAAAAGTTTGGGGAATGAGATTAATATCGCGTTTTTCGCGTTTTTTATACCATTAACTGAAAATCGACTTCGTCTCGCGGCACCATCGAAAAGTACATCAAATTACAAAACTTTTGATCTACTTGACTTCCAGGCGCGGACATGTAGTTAGGGAGCTACAGCGATTTGAAAAAAAATAATTCCAAATTTGTGATTCGGTGTTACTCGCGACCGATAAAAGGTAGAATTTTCATTATTTAGAGGATTTTTTTTTTTTCAACCCATTACTCAACTTGACTAAGTTTGAAACAAATCGAAAGGGGTGTGGATAACCAATTGTACATTTCATATGGAACTCCCCATATATATATCAATATAATTATATCAATTCAATCAATATATATATATATATTAGGGTGTGCCATTTTTGAGCAATTTTTTTTTTTTCAACGAAAAAACAGGCTAAAAACTTTCAGAAAGGTGAAAAAAAAAGCCTCTAAAAATTTGAGCTCTTAGTATTAACATTAAGAGGTGGCTATTCTCACTTTCCATTTTCCATTTAAATAACATGGGAAAAACATTCTTTTCTTATTTTTGTAGCTTGACATCAGAGCATTGTAAAAATGAACTGAAAGATCATTTTAGTAGGAAATTGAATGCTCTACAAAAAAGTTCTCATTCATTTTTTTTACAGAGCGAGCCGTTCTGAAGATATTCGAACTTAAAGTTGCAAATGTATGAAATTATGACTTTTATTTTATTGAACTAATACTGAGGACTTTTTTTATATCTTAAAAATTATTTTCAAGAGAAAATATTCATTTTTGTATAGAAAAAAAATAATACTTACATCTCAATTATTTTTTTTTTTTTTTCATTTTGTTTTATTTAATATCAATAAAAGTTATTTGTGTTTAATAAATTTGTTCAAATATAGATTAAATAAAACAATTAATCCGTTATTGTATTGAATTTTTAATCATTCTTTATTTTTTATAATTTTACCTAAACTATATTATTTTTTATTTTAAAGTCGATAACTCTGATAAACGATTATATCGGCTCAGTCGGTGTATCACCATTCGGATTAATTTCCTCGTGGAAATATAGGTTATATTACGGATTGTTGTATCATTACTTTCTTCGGATGAAAGCTCTGTTTAACCTGATTGAATTGTTGAAGTGATATTTGTAATTTAATAATACTGTTGATTATTAATTAATGATTTTGGAATATTAAATCTAATTGTAATAAGTAGCCAACTAATTATGGAGAATTCAATTTATTTGATTGGTGACACCAATGAAAATTTTGTTGGCAGAAAGCTACCAATTGTAAAAGAGGTTATGTCTGTTTTTTTTTTATGAACACACTTTTCTTAAAAAACCAATTAAAGAAAGTTCTAAAAGTACAATTACTAAAGTGAAGAAAATATGGTGTGCTGCTGAAATACCGACTGTTGGATTACAATATGCAACGACAAAACTGACAAAAATCTTCAATTGTTGGAAATTGTTAAAAAAAAATTGTAAACAAAAAAAGTTTGTGGCACAAAAAAAGAAAGAGGAACTTTTTGTTCCTACAACTCGGTAGGGAAGTAGTGATTTTAGTGATTTCGCTCGGACACAAAAGACCCAGGTTTACAGACGGAGTGTTAAATGATGTAACTATATTTGTTGAAGAGTTTTTTTATTACAGTTTGGATATTTTCGTCGGTGCTCTTTTACCACTTGTAATAAATATTGAAATTGTTCCTCATCTTTAGTTGGGCATCCATTATATTCTTCCACTAGTGCGACGCTGCACTCTGCAACGTCATTGACGACTTTCAATTTTTTGAAAAACTCCAAATTCTCTTGATAACTTTCATTATCTGGCGACATCAGTACATCTTCATCCAGAAAGTCGTACGGCAAATCAAATTTATCAAAAAGATTCAATGATTGTTTTGAAACAAAATCACTCATATTTTTGTTTAAAAATATTTCTGGTGAGTTTTTGTCTGCTGTGCGTCGTTTTTCAATAATTATAGTCATTTCCAGGCTCTTCATCGATTCAACCATTTGCCTCTTAATTTCAACAGGAACATGTTCATCAAATAGTGCAAAAACTGCTAAATCTTCATTCAGATACCACAAATGATCGGATAGTTTTTTGATAGCAGCTAATGAGACAGATAAATTTTGTTCTTGGTATAGAACTAATTTTTGCATTAGTTCTAAATCTTGTTTTGGAGCGAGAATTGCAGAAGTTGAGGTAAACCAAGCTTTGATGTAAAATAAAACAACAAAAATACAAATTTCTCTGAGATTTTTTGTTTCACGAGCTGTTAATTTAAATTCACTCCTAAACAAGAATATTTTCAAACTATAGATAGCTTTTGCCATCCACCTCGCATGGTGCATAGCACCAGGACGTTTGAAATGAGTTATCTGATTTGGAGTGTCATCGAGAAAAATCAAAGATAATTCCAGGAGTTCCTTATAATCATCCCGTGGATGAGAAATCTAATAACATATATTAAATTTATTATTATAATTTATGTAACGCATACAAAAGTAAAATTACGAAGATTTTTACCTATGAATAGTTGTTGATAAATGTAAGTAAGTCGTGCTTTTCTTTCGTCAGAACCTTGGCTACAATATCATCAGCCATACCACTTTGAAATTTAGACTGATCAATGGTATCCCACTTTTTCAAAAATCTCGAAAAAATTGGTACATTTGGACCAGAAGTAACAGGCCAATAATTATCAAAAACTGCCCGTAAAACAACTTCTAGAATATGATGACGACATGGAAGATAAACTAGTTCTCGCTGTAAGATTCTCTCGATTTGAACACACGTTCCGTTGAATTTACCTAGTTAATAAATAAGAACAATAATTAGTAAAAGGAAATTATAGGAAGATTAACTGTGGTGATAACAATAAATATATGAGAGTAAATCACGTAAAATGAAATATTAGGTTTGTGAGGAACTAACAGAAAAACTAAAACGAATTAGTTTACCTGTGTTAACAGCTGTTGTATCAAAGCACGTGGCTTTGATGCGAGAACCAACGTGCCATTGGTTTAAGGTAGTAATGATAGCTGAGGTTTGACTTTCAGAATCACCTTTAGCCATTTTCGGGACGCCAAGTAATTGTTCAACACTTGAGACGGACAATAGAATTGGGAGCCTTTCTACAGATTGAAGATCAATGAGATCTTGCAAAATTTTGCCGTCCCAATGTAGAACAAAACGATCATCAATATTAAATTCATTTTTTAATCCCGTAGCAATATATTTTCTGAATTTAATACGGCATCGATGAATTGTCCTATGGCTTAAATTATAATTAGCAATGTTCAGTCCAATACTTGTCAATTAATCATTTTATTTTCCTTAGTTTTTAATTGCAAGTGTGAAATCGATTATTATCAAAATAATCATTCGGGAAAGAGATGAATTGATAATTACCACTGTGATCCACTTCCATCATGTCATTGGTAGCTGGAGATTTTTCTAGAATATTACTGTCAACAAATCCGTAACGAGCTCCAGATTTTTGTGACCGAAAAAATAATTTCTTATCATCGTCAAGTAATTCTTCCACATTCTTTTTCGAAATATCGAATAATTTATTTAGATTTCGTACAAAAAGTTCCTCTTTCTTTTTTTGTGCCACAAACTTTTTTTGTTTACAATTTTTTTTTAACAATTTCCAACAATTGAAGATTTTTGTCAGTTTTGTCGTTGCATATTGTAATCCAACAGTCGGTATTTCAGCAGCACACCATATTTTCTTCACTTTAGTAATTGTACTTTTAGAACTTTCTTTAATTGGTTTTTTAAGAAAAGTGTGTTCATAAAAAAAAAAACAGACATAACCTCTTTTACAATTGGTAGCTTTCTGCCAACAAAATTTTCATTGGTGTCACCAATCAAATAAATTGAATTCTCCATAATTAGTTGGCTACTTATTACAATTAGATTTAATATTCCAAAATCATTAATTAATAATCAACAGTATTATTAAATTACAAATATCACTTCAACAATTCAATCAGGTTAAACAGAGCTTTCATCCGAAGAAAGTAATGATACAACAATCCGTAATATAACCTATATTTCCACGAGGAAATTAATCCGAATGGTGATACACCGACTGAGCCGATATAATCGTTTATCAGAGTTATCGACTTTAAAATAAAAAATAATATAGTTTAGGTAAAATTATAAAAAATAAAGAATGATTAAAAATTCAATACAATAACGGATTAATTGTTTTATTTAATCTATATTTGAACAAATTTATTAAACACAAATAACTTTTATTGATATTAAATAAAACAAAATGAAAAAAAAAAAAAAATAATTGAGATGTAAGTATTATTTTTTTTCTATACAAAAATGAATATTTTCTCTTGAAAATAATTTTTAAGATATAAAAAAAGTCCTCAGTATTAGTTCAATAAAATAAAAGTCATAATTTCATACATTTGCAACTTTAAGTTCGAATATCTTCAGAACGGCTCACTCTGTAAAAAAAATGAATGAGAACTTTTTTGTAGAGCATTCAATTTCCTACTAAAATGATCTTTCAGTTCATTTTTACAATGCTCTGATGTCAAGCTACAAAAATAAGAAAAGAATGTTTTTCCCATGTTATTTAAATGGAAAATGGAAAGTGAGAATAGCCACCTCTTAATGTTAATACTAAGAGCTCAAATTTTTAGAGGTTTTTTTTTTCACCTTTCTGAAAGTTTTTAGCCTGTTTTTTCGTTGAAAAAAAAAATTGCTCAAAAATGGCACACCCTAATATATATATATACATATATCAATTGTTTTATGTTGTTTTACATTTTAGGGAAAAAATAAAAAAAAAAGGAGGTACAAAGTTATATACAATTTTTTTTTTTTATCTATGTCATATCAATTATTAATATTCTTTTATGTATAATAAAGTTCATATAGGTAAATTGAAATTTTTCCCAATATCTTCAAATTTACCCACCAAGAATCTAAATGTCCGGATACTAGGTCTTCAGGCGTCCGGTCACTCGGACACCTCTGATTGAAGCGTTCAGATACTGGGACATATGACTCTCCGCATAGTTTATATTAATTTGCATTGAACCTTTCAGAATTAAAGTTAAAATTTGACTTTATTGTGTAGAAAACACCTTGACAATGATTTTCTATTCACTAGATTTAAAATTTATCCCCTGAATGAAAAATTATTCGTGTGTGAATAAATCTTGGGTAGAGGTCGGTTATAAAAACATCAGTTTACGTTTCGGTCCTGTTGAGGACCCTCTTCAGAACGAATTTTATTCTAAAGGATATACAAAACTAAGTTAGAATCGACAAACAAATAAAATATATAAATAAAAGACTATTAACAAATCAAACAGTTATAGCTATTTACAAACTTCTTTTTTAACAACATACCTTAAGAATTAATAGACAAAAACATATAGGCATCCCGTAGCGGAACAATAACACTGGAGTAACGGCTGTTGAGATAGAATGTATTAGCACGTGTATAAGAACTAGGAGCCAAAGAGAATTAGAACCCAATAATATTACCTTAAAGGAGAAAAAAACAACAAAAGGAAGCGATAGAATAGCTATCAGAAGAGCCCATTTCTCCATTATCAAAGTGACACTCCTATTCCTGACAATGTTGCGGAAGTCATACAACTAGGTCCTAAATTTGGTTTACCTTTTACCAACCGGTCTATTCCGATTAAACGATTGGTTGCTCAATTTGAATCTGAAATCTCTGCTATCCCGTCTGATATGAGAAATGAATCTAGGTTGGACTTCACTAATACAATCAAACGTTTTAAGAACCAACCTTCCAATAATAATTACTCTGAGCTTCTCGCCTCTACGATCGCTCAAACTAAGGCTTTCCGCAATTCTCATCCTGATCTAATGTTCGTTAAGGCTGACAAAGGTAATACTACGGTAGTCATGCCTAGACCTATGTATTCTAGAAAAATGATGGAACAGCTTTCTGACGTCAATACGTACAAAGTTGTGAAGTTCGATCTAACTAGCACCCTACAGGATGAGATTTCAACACTCACCTCTGGGTGGTTGAACAAAGAATATATCTCTAAAGCTCGTAGGTTCTCCATAGCTAAACGGGATTGTGTACCACCTAGGGCTTATGGTCTGCCCAAGATTCACAAGAAAGATATCCCCTTACGAGTGATTGTATCGTTCATTAACAGCCCTACGTATTTCTCAGCATGAACTTTAAATGATTGGATCGGTAGCCATGTCACACCTCCGGCTTCCAGAATCAAGGACAGCTTTAGTTTGATTGATAGAATTAGACATGTGGTCCTTCCACCTAATTATATCCTAATTTCTCTTGATGTCATTTCACTGTTTACGAATGTTCCGCAAGGATTAGCGCTGGATGCAATCAACAAACGCTGGCCTCAACTCAAAGACAACATACCCAGGCAGCAAAATCATGTCACTCTGATATCACAGATACGTCACTTCGTTCCTTCCTTTATCACTACTACATCACCGGGACTGTAAATGAAATAGACCGAGGATATCAAAATGTCCGCCACAGGCCGCCATGGCTAATATGTCACAGTTACATATCAAAGTTACAGAATAGTTACGTATCAGCTATGGGTCAGAATCACGACAGATACATTACATAGTTACGTACCCGGTACATGCAACAGTGACGTAACGGCAACATCCCAGTGGTACGAATTTACGAGTCAATATAAAATAAAATAAGATTGTATTATTGCTTATTATGAGCAATTATCCTTTTTTTATTGTAAGAATGTGGTGCTGAATACTATATGAACGCGTTCTGCTGAAAATTTTCACGCTAGCTAAATTTATAGACATTATAATTCGCGAAAAGTCGCACGCGCGCACCCCCGAGTTTTGAACACACGACCTACCTATTCGTAGTCAGGCACGCTGCCTCGACACCACGATACATTTCCAAATAAGCATTCAGAACTCTATCATATTCAACAGAAATACATCAGAATATTGGTTATTTATTATTATTATTATTATTATTATTATTATTATTTATTTATTATTACTATTTATTTATTATTATTATTTATTTTTTTTTTTATTTATTTTTTTTTATTTATTATTATTAATTTATTTATTTATTTTTATTTATTCACAATTTCACGTGAGAAGAAATATCTTTTCTCGTTATACGAATAACACAGTTGAGTTTTTAGTTTGAAGCTCAAACAATTAACGATAATTCAGGCGATGATCGTTGGTTATTAGTATTTTATTACAGTAACTAAGTTTCAAATATTAGGAGTCGCGTTTTGCCGGTGGTAGAGTATGGTCGAACATAGTCGCAGCTCGTGATAAAAGATTAAACAAAGGAAGAGAAGTGCGTAATAGGAGTGCAGAGGAGCGGAAAAGGTGTAGGTTCAGTGCAGAAGGAAAAGGAGGGATGAGAAAAAAGGGGAAAAAGAGAAGTGGAGGTAGGTGAAAGCAAAATAGGGAGGAAGAAAAGTGAGGTTAGGAAGAAAGAAAAAGGAAAAAAAAAAAAAAGGCGGGAAGAAAGAGTGCAAGAGAGCTGAATGGAGGAGATAGAGAGTACAGGAGACGACACCTGTGAGCAACAAAGAGAAGAGCGTGAAGCGCAGAAGGCAGTCGGTAAAGTAGGAACGGATAAAGCTACCGAGGAGGCTCAGCAGGTAAGCAAGAGAGGGAGACCGACCAAGGCTGAGCAGCTGAAAAGAGAGAGATCCAACAGTACAGGCGGGCTGAACGTCTACCTAAAAAGGAAAAGGGACGGTGAAGTAGAGCAGAGACTGGAAAGACCACATAAAAAAGGTCAGAAGATGCCATTGATAAGATCACCTGAGGCGGAAAGGAGCGAGACAGATTCGGGGCAGAGTAAGACGTGCCAGACAAGCCAAATAGAAATACAAATAGAGCCACAAAGGACGGCAAAGCAGGTGAATCAACCAGGAGAAGGGAAAGAAGGAGACGGAGGGGAGGTGAGCATAAGGGAGATGATAAAAATAATGATGGGGGACATAAAAGAAATGAGGGCCGAGAGAGGAAAAGACAAGGAGGAAATGAGAATGGAATTGGGGAAAATAAAAGAGGAAGTAATGGAACAACTGAAGAGAGGTCAAGAAGAAAGGAAGAGGAACGAAAAGGAAATGGAGAAGAAAATGGAGCTAAGAATGGCGGAGCTCGAAGCAAAGCTTCTAGCAGGGAGAGGAGAGGCGGAAAAAAGAATAAAAGAGCTAGAAGATGAGCTAGAGAGGAGAGACAGAGCGGAAAGAAGAAATAACATAATAATAAGAGGAATAGAAGAGGACGAAAATATAGAGACTCCGCACCAGGTAAGAGAGATCCTAGATAGAGTAGCGGAGAAAACAGTGATGTGGACAGAGGCAAGGGAAATCGGGAGGACAAGAAGTGCAATCCTAGTCAAGCTGAACAGCTGGGAAGACAGGAAAGAGATAATGGAGAAGAAAGGGAAACTAAAAGGAACGAAAATTATCATCGAAGGAGACCTCACGAGAAAAGAAAGAGAAGTACAAGACATAATATGGGACAGAGCGAGAGCAGAAAGAATAAAGGGAAACAGAACAAAAGTGGGGCATAGAAGGCTAACGATAGGGAATGAACTGTGGGAATGGAATGACGAAGGAAGAGAGCTGAAAAGGAAGGAAGGAGAAACAGCTCAGGGGGGAGCTGGAATAAGCGGAAGAGGAAGGGGAAGAGGTGGAGGGAGAGGCGGAAGGAGAGGGTACAGACCGCAACAGCAGAGAGAACCGCAAGAAGAGATGGAACAATAGGATGAGGAGAGAGAAAGGAAGAGAAGAGAGAAAAGCGAAATAGAAAAAAGAAAGGGGAATGAAAAGGGAAAGAACAAGAGAGGCAGAAGATGGAAAGAGGGAGAAAGAGAAAGGGAGGAAAGAGAAAGTTGGAAGGTAACGTTCTGGAATGTGGCAGGGCTGGCAAACAAAGACGAGGAGTTCTGGAAAGGGCTGAAGGAGACAGACGTACTGGTACTATCAGAGACGTGGGTGAAGGAGAAAGCGTGGGAAAAAATTAAAAACAAGCTGCCAAAGGGATTTGAATGGCAGGTGCAGCATGCAAGGAAAGAGCACAAGAAAGGAAGAGCAATAGGAGGTATGCTGATGGGGATAAAGAAGGAGATAAAAGACGAAAGGGAAGAAAAAGAAGATGGCGGAAACGAAGAGAAGGTAGAAGGGTGGATGATAGGAAGAGTAAAGGTAGGAAGAGACAGATGGACGGTAGTTGGGCTGTACGTAAGAGAAGACATAGAAGACAAGATGGAAAGGGTCAAAGAGGTGGATGAAAGGGAAGGGAAAAGGAGAACAATAATAGTAGGAGGAGACTTCAACGCGAGGACGGGGGAAAGAGGGGGGGGAGTACAGCGGGGAAGATAGAAAAGAGGAAAGGAAAAGAAGGTCAAAAGACAAAGTGACAAATAAAGAAGGGAAGAGAATGCTAGAAGCCACAGAGGAGCTAGGATGGGCGATAATGAACGGCAATACAGAGGGAGACGTAGAAGGAGAATATACATTCACAGGGGGAAGAGGGGAATCGGTCATAGATTACGTGATTGGAGGAATAGAAGCGAAAGAGAAGGTGAGAAGACTAGAGGTCGGGGACAGAATAGACTCAGATCACCACCAGATAACGATAGAATTAAGAGCAGAGGAGTGGGAGAGGAAAGAGGAAAGACAAAAGAAAAGAGCACCAAGGGGGAAATGGACAAGAGAGGGTAAGGAGAAAATCAAAAGGGACGTGGGATGGAGGAGAGAAGGGATCAGAGGAACAGACGAAGAAATAGCTGAAAGAACAAAAGAGATAAGAGAAATAACAGAGGAGGAAATGAAAAAGGAAGAAACGCAGGAGAGAAAAAGGAAAGGATAGTGGGACGAGGAAGCGAAAGAAGAAAAGAAAAGAGTAAGGAAGGCACTGAGAAGATGGAGAGAGGGAAGTGGGGGGAAAGAAGAGTTCAAAGAAAAGAAAAGGGGATACAACAAACTATGTGAAAGGAAAAAAAAAGAAGAAAACGAAAGATTCATAAAAGAGGCGGAGGAGGCCAGAACAGAAAGCAAGGTATGGGAAATACTGAACAGGGAAAGAAGAAAAAGAAAGAGAATAAACGAAGATATAAAGATGGGCGAGTGGAAGGAACATTTCATGAGACTGCTGGGAGGAACGGACAGAAGAGCCACCGCCGGAAGAGCAGACACAACAAGGGAAGAAGACGTAGAAAGCGGGATAACGAGAGAGGAGGTAAGGAAGGCAATAGGAAAACTAAAGAAAGGAAAAGCGCCGGGAGGGGACGAGATACCAAATGAAATATGGAAGTACGGGGGAGACGGGGCGGAAGAATGGGTATGGAACATATGCAACAAAGTATGGAAGGGGGAAGGGTGGCCCGAAGCCTGGAAGGAGGGAATAATAATACCAATAGTGAAGTCAGGAGAAGGGAAAAAAGTAGAAGAGTACAGAGGAGTGACACTAATGCCAACGCTATATAAGATATATGGAACAGTACTAGCGGGAAGACTAGAGGAGGAGATGGAAGAGAAGAAGTCGATCCCGCAGAATCAGACAGGGTTTAGAAAAGGCATGGGGACCCTGGACAACATATACGTATTAAACCACCTAATCAACAGAAGGATTCATAGGAAAGGAGGAAGCCTAATTATCATGTTCATAGATCTGAAGGCAGCGTTCGATTCAGTAAATAGAGAAAAGCTCTGGGAAGCAATGAGCAAAAGGGGGATAAGAAAAGAACTGATTGAAAGAATGAAAGAGATATACAAAGAGACAAAAAACCGGGTGAAAATAGGAGGAGAGACAGGCGAGGAATTTTGGACAGTGAGCGGAGTAAGACAGGGGTGCCCGCTGAGTTCGTTCCTCTTCAACCTGCTGACGGCGGATATGGAAGAAGAAATGAGCAAAGTAGGAGAAATCGGGGGAGTCAAGCTGGGCAACGGAAGAACGTACACGCTGGCATACGCGGACGACGTAGCGGTGATGGCGGAGGAAGAGACAGGGATGCAGGCAATGATGAGAAGACTGGAGAAGTATCTAGACGGCAAGAAACTCACGCTAAACGCGAAAAAGACTAAGATAATGAGATGCAGAAGGGCAGGGGGAAGATACAAAAAAATGAGGTGGGAATGGAAGGGGGAAAAGATAGAGGAGGTGAAGGAGTTTAAATATCTAGGATATGTGATAACCAAAAACGGAAAACAAGACGCGCACGTGAAAGAGAGAGTGAGGAAAGCAGGCGTAGTCATGAAGCAAGCGTGGGGGATCGGAAAGAGAAGGTTTGGAAAAGACTGGGAAAGAAGAATGTGAATATTCGACAGGCTGGTGTGGACGGTGATAGAATATGCAGCAGAAATCTGGGGATGGAGAGAAAGGAAGAGCGTCGAGGCGGCACAAGAGAGATACATAAAATGGGTGCTAGGGGTAGACAAAAGAACTCCAGGATATATGGTGAGGGAAGAGATGATGAGAACTAAGCTAACAACGAGAGCGGGAAAGAGAGCATGGAGATTCGAAAAAAGGATGAGAGAAGGAAAAGGAAGCGAGCTGGCTAGAACATGCTGGGAACAAGTAGTGGCCAGAGCAGAGAAAAGGGCGGAAGGTCTAGCGGAGTGGGAAAGGGAGAGAAAGGAGAGAAAAGCAAAATGGGAAAGAGAAAATGAGGCTGGAACAGAGGGGGAGAGGGAGCAGGAAGAAACATATGAAAGAATCGAAGAAAAAGAGAGAGAAGAGCAACAGAAAGAAAGATGGGAGAAAATAAAGGAATCAAAATATAACAAGTGGTATAAATTAATAAAGAAAGGAGGAGTTCCAAGATACCTGAAGAGAGGGTGGAGCGAAAATAGCTGGGCGAGAATTGCGAGGTTCAGGATGGGAGGCGAGGTAAGAGAAGCAAGATACTGGGAAGATGAGGAGAAAAGGAAATGCAGAGTATGCAACTGGGGAGTGGAAACATGGGAACACGTATGGGAGGAGTGCGGAGGCGCAAATGAAAACAAAGAAAGCTGGCAGGAAGCAGTGCAGAAAATACTGGGGGAAGAAGGAGAAGAAGGAGAATGGATGAAGGAAGTAGAGAGGGTAAGGGAAAAAGCAGAGAGAGAAAAAAGCAGCGACAAAAACGGAGAACGCGGAGAAGGCGGAGACGGCAGAGACATCTAGGAACGAGTAACCGTGACAGAAGACGCGGCAGAGTATTCACGCCACCACCAGCAGAGATGCAAGACTCGAGCGAGGCCGAGGGGTCGACCCCCTCGCAAGAGTGTAGCGGGAGACGCGAGGTAGAAGAAGGTGAGCTGAAAGATCGAGAGAAAGAGAGAGGAAGGAATGTGGAAAGAGAGGCAAACGACAGGGTGGTCATAGAATGGGACGAGGGAAAATACAGACCGGAGATAGGGCAGTTACAGGCAGCGATGAGCGAGGCAGCAAGAGAAAAAATAGAAATAGGAATAGTCAAGATGGAACAGAGGAAAGAAGGGGGAGGAAAGATGATAGTAAAAACGGGAAGCAGAGAAAGAAAAGAAAGGATAAAAGACAAAGCCGGGAGAATAAGAGAAAGATGGGGGTGGAGAGTAAAGGATGCAGAGAGTGAGTAGGAGGAACAAAACGAGAGCAGGAAAGAAAAGAAGCGGGGAGAGAAAGAAAATAATACAACGTAACGTAACATAAAGTTAGGATTAAGATAGAATAGAAGAAATTATAGCGAATGAAGTATGAAATGAAGTAAGGGCTAAGATAAAAAAGATATAATAATTGAAGTACAAATTAAATATAAAGTAGAATAAGAAATGAGATAAAGAAAATAAAATGTATACATAGGTGTAAGGCAAAATGCGACCAACATGTAACCCTACGGGGATCATCAAAATAAACATACAAGTTTCAAATATTATGGTCGAAGTATCAGAACTACTTAGGGTGACAAATACGGCAACGTTGAAACTCACGTGAATGGTGAAGATTACATTTGTTAGGTTAAGTTGGGTTAGAACAGATACAGAGTTTTTCTCGCTGGTATCGGGTTGTGCAATTCACATTATTATAGACCTGATCAATTTTTCAAATTACTCATCAAGTTTCACTTTCACATGCATGCATATAACTATGAGTAGAAGTATATATTCATTGATCACGAGCATAAATGACTTGCCACAGAATTCCAGACATCCAGTATACACATAACCTCCAAATTAGTTGTAAACTCATGGAAAGCACAGAGATAGAAGTCTGCGATATCAACGTCATATATCAGTTGTGCTTTCTGGGTGATATAACACTGCAACATCCTAATTATATTACAGCTACATCACACTTGAGCAATGTTCAAAGATATAGTACTTGGTAATATCAAAATATCAACGTTACATATTGGTTGTGCTTTTTGAGTGATATAACACTGCAACATCATTGTTATACTACAGCTACATCAAACTTGGGCACTGTTTAAAGAGAGAACTGGGTGATGTCAACGCTACATAACAATGTACTGTCTTTGCCATATTGCAGTGTTATATGTCAAGCGCATCTCTGTTATATCAAAAGATTACTGATACATGAATGTTACATAGAACTTACATAAACTTTGGTATGTACCAGCAATTTTACAGTGTGATATCACGGTAACGTAAATATGCTAAGTTTGCTGCCTGGGTACCCATACCTCAGGCAGATCTTACTAGGGCGTTGAACATTTGCTTCAGGGCGGCTAGATTTAAATTTAACGACACCATCTTTGCTCAACAACATGGCCTTCCTATGGGTTCTCCTCTATCCCCAATCTTGTCAGACATAGTTATGGATGATTTAGAGCAATCTTGCATCAGACAATTAGATTTTGATCTTCCGTTCTTTTACCGCTACGTTGACGACATCCTCACTAGGGTGGGTCGAAAAAAAAAAATTTCTTAGCCTGGGGGTAGAATTTGTAGCTTATAAAAAAAGAAAATTTTTCCATAAAAAAAAAATTTTTTTACTCAACGCTTTGAGGTAGCCCACTCGTGTTTTAAATAAATAAATAAAAAAAAAAAAAGTTGGGTTAAAAAAATCACATTCTACAATTTTTACATGTTTTCCACGATTTCGGACCAAAAAAAGAATTTCCCGTTGAAACTACCCAATTTGATTAAATATTTATTTAAAACACGAGTGGGCTACCTCAAAGCGTTGAGTAAAAAAATTTTTTTTTTATGGAAAAATTTTCTTTTTTTATAAGCTACAAATTCTACCCCCAGGCTAAGAAATTTTTTTTTTCGACCCACCCTAATCCTCACTGCTGCTCCTAGGGACTCTATTATTCACCTGGTACATGTCTTTAATAGTTACCATCCTAGACTCCAATTTACTTGTGAAACTGAACAGGATGGTCATATCACCCGTACGGAAAATACTACTGAAATACTATTGGGAAACGACTGGATTAACTACTGATAAACTACTGTTATACTTTTGAATACTACTGCCATTTTTCAGTAGTTCCCAGACTGTAAATTCGCGAATACTGGGGACTACTGATAAGTAGTAACTACTGATACGTAGTAACCACTGATGAGTAGTGACCATTGGCGAGTGGTAACTGCGCGCGGGTGATGTAAATCATGTTCCAGTAGTTCCCAGACTGTAAATTCACGAATACTGGTGACTACTAACTACGGACGAGTAGTTATCATTGGCGAGCGGTGAATATCCAATAGTCACTACTTCTTCTTCTTCTTCTTCGTTTTTTCGACTTGACGCTCTTTCGAGCATGTAGTCAGAATAGTCACTACTGTCGAGTAGTACACTAAGTATTGTCCAGTAGTTATTGCAATACAAAGTCGTACACTGCGGGTAAAAAGTCACCAGTAGTGTACCACTCATACATGGTGTAATACTACTCAGTGAACTACACAACAGTATAGTGACTATTCAATAGTCACCACTCGCCAATGGTAACTACTCATCAGTATACTAATCGTCAGTAGTTAATACTAAATTACTACTTACCGGCAGTAGTTACTACTCACTTACTATTTATCTTCAGTAGTTACTACTGACATCTTAGGAGTTTTTTTCCGTACGGGCAGCTTCCTTGATGTCAATGTCGTCAACAATAACTCCATCATAAAGACTGATTAGTATCATAAAGCAACGTGGTCACAACGCTATTTAAACTTTTCATCACACCACCCTATGTCTTACAAAATTGGCACGATTAACAATTTGGTTGATCGCGCTATTAGGCTATCTGAACCTGAATACCGCCAAAAGAACTTAGATTTAATATTCCATGTTTTACGTCTGAACGATTATCCTTTCCAATTTGATAAAAACATGCATAAAAAAGAGATGTTGGGTGTTGAACACGGCAGATAGTAATAATAACGGGGATATAGGCTCTGATTCGAATACCGCACAACCCAAGTTTTTTTCCATCCCCTACGTAGCTGGCCTTTTTGAAACTCTAAATAAAACTTTCCGCAAATACAATATGAGATTTGTAGGAAATAGTATGAATGATTTAAGTTTTATTTTTGACTTGGGCAAAGACCCCCTACTGCAGGATAATCGTTCAAATGTAATTTACAGAATCCCTTGTAATGATTGCAACGGTGTGTATATTGGGCAAACTGGAAGACAAGTAAAAACTAGGATTAAAGAACACAAAAACAACATTAAGGAGTCCAATGATAGACATAATGCGCTCACTAGACATATCACTGAATGTGATCATTCTTTTAATTATGACAGTATCAATATTTTAGATGAAGAACCTAGGTACCATAAGCGGCTACTATTAGAGATGTGCAATATTGTTAGTCACTCTTCGGCGGTTAACCTCAGACAAGATGTTGAAAATCTGAGCTCTATTTACTCCTCGGTCATTAAGTAAGTTGTCCTCCTTATCTACGTCTCACTATTGACACAACATCGATCCGCATCATATGATTGATTTTAACATCGACTCTATTTCCCGCTTTAGAGTGATGTCTTGCTCCCATCTTGTCTTGCCTACCTCTGACAGTTTTGCTTCCTTTGACCGCTGATTCTAATTTCCTAATAATTTTGATAATGGAGAAGTGGGCTCTTCTGATAGCTATTCTATCGCTTCCTTTTTTTGTTTTTTCTCCTTTAAGGTAATATTATTGGGTTCTAATTCTTTTTGGCTCCTAGTTCTCATACACGTGCTAATACATTCTATCTCAACAGCCGTTACTCCAGTGTTATTGTTCCGCTACGGGATGCCTATATGTTTTTGTCTATTAATTCTTAAGGTATGTTGTTAAAAAAGAAGTTTGTAAATAGCTATAACTGTTTGATTTGTTAATAGTCTTTTATTTATATATTTTATTTGTTTGTCGATTCTAACTTAGTTTTGTATATCCTTTAGAATAAAATTCGTTCTGAAGAGGGTCCTCAACAGGACCGAAACGTAAACTGATGTTTTTATAACCGACCTCTACCCAAGATTTATTCACACATACTAACAAGGTCAAAGAATACTATTTCTTCAAAAATTATTCGGTTTACCCCACGGTATATCCCTTACATGTCCGGCTACTGGTACCTCCACGGTACTACTAGTTTTCTGTACTTAGAAGTGTAGTGTTAGTACTAAGTACTAAAAATTCGTGTACTAAGTACTGAGATTTGTGAATTAAGTACTTACGGGTTGTGTACTAAGTACTGAGCTCTCAGTACTTTTTTCCGTAAGCGTGTTCTCGGAGGGACACTTTATATTACCTGTACTATGAGTTTTAACAACCTGCGTAGATTATTCATCAATTTATAACAATAAATGAAAAGACTCAATTTTCATGGTTTTTTGCATTTTGCAGATAAACAAATAATGATAATCGACCCCGCGAGGGCTTGTTTTTTTTAGAGAATGATGGGACGAACAACTTTGTGTATTACAGTTTTCATGTAAAACCCATAGGAAAACATTTTATACGCGAAATGTGACTTTTCAATAGTTTAAACATTTTTTACGGCCAAACCCGGACCTAACTTTTTTGGCATTTTTCAGGGTATGTTTGCGGGAGTCTGATCTACCTACGAAAAAATCGGCCAACCTATGTTATGCCAAAATAGAACTTAAACTAATTCGACTGGACTAAATACCCTTATCAACTGTTGTCGTAGCTCAGCCTTACACGGCAGAAGTGTAGAGGCGTCGAAATTTTTGAAATGCTTCATGAATTTTTGTCCTGTGTGGCACATACTGTAAGATTTCATGAAGAGAGCAAATCTTACTTCATTCACCTCATCAATCTTACGCCAGCTGTAAAGTCTGAAAAGATATCAAAATTGTATATTGTGATACACGTGCGGAAAGGAGGCAATATCCGACGAGTGTCGTTTGCAGCACGAGCCGAAGGCGAGTGCCGTAATGACACGAGACAGATATTGCCTATCCGTACGTGTATCACACGATATTTTTTGTAAATCCCTGCGAAGAAAGTTTGATTTGAGAGACAGATTAATTAATAAATATAACCTCACATCGCGACTGTCCTCCGCCATGACACAGCGCGCGACAAAAGTACTAGTGTGTAAAGTAGAGTCGAAAAAAACACCAGTGCGGAAAGTAGAGTCAATGAAAGCACTAATGCGGAATGTAGAGTATTGGCGGTGTATGCATGCGCTAACTTTTCTTTTCGTCACTCCTCGGAAATGAGGTATTTTACGCTGGCTACACAGGCCTCGAAAATCAAACTTTCGAAGCAGGTGTTGCAAAAAATTTATTTTGTTGGTTATCGAAATTGATACCTGTGATTTGGTATCAGTAGAAAAATATTATACCTGCAGAGAAATTCCTTCACCAGAGTGAAGCTCTCTTCCCGATCCTCAGAGATCTTGATGAAAGTGTCCTGATATATTTCGTATGGTATCAGGATTTCCAGTGCTCTTTTTTTTCCTTTCCGATGAAAGCAAGGATTATAAGCGCAGCCTGTCAGTGCGTGAAGGCCCGGTAAGGAACGACAAATTTTGTTGACCAATTTACCATAAATTTGACTGATATCAATAAATCTAGAAGTGTTTCCTTAAAAAAATCAATAGCATTAACAATATGGATCATTCTTTTGCAAACCGTACACTTTTAAAACTTCACATTTTAAAATCGTCCGAAATTTTTTTTACAGCTTACATACATCAAATTACTTCACACGTATGTCAGGATTTTGCTGGAAATTTTTTTTTTCTTTAAAATATCCGCACATGAATTTTTGATAATTTGCTGGATTTTCTTCCATCTTCTCCTACTTGAATTTCATTATCTCCAGTTGTACTGATCGGATCCATGTCGGCCTAGTTTCATTTTACACTCTGTTACGTGAGCTTTCTAAGTGTATAAAAAAAAAATTTACTGTAAACAAATTATAATTATTAACAATTTGATTATTTAAATAGTCTAAACATGCTCTTCCCCCACCTTGAATCCATTTTAAAAAATATGATTTTGTTCATTATTCTCTCATCTACAAGATCCATCTTTTCAAAAAGTGGGGTCCCCGTTGGATCGGAAGATATTAAATATTTCCGAGCGCAAGTCACGCAGCGCGCTCTGCGTGCAATCAAAATCTCACACGCTTGCACCTATTTTCACTTTTCATTTAATTTCTTCCGATCTAACGGGGACCCCACTTTTTGAAAAGATGGATCTTGTAGATGAGAGAATAACGAACAAAATTATATTTTTCAAAATGGATTCAAGGTGGAGGAAGGGCATGTTTAGCCTATTTAAATAATCAAATTGTTAATAATTATAATTTGTTTACAATAAAAATTTTATTTTTATACACTTTGAAAGCTCACGTAACAGAGTGTAAAATGAAACCAGGCCGACATGGATCCGATCAGTACAACTGGAGATAATGAAATTCAAGTAGGAGAAGATGGAAGAAAATCCAGCAAATTATCAAAAATTCATGTGCCGATATTTTAAAGAAAAAAAAAATTTCCAGCAAAATCTTGAAATGCGTGTGAAGTAATTTGATGTATGTAAGCTGTAAAAAAAATTTCAGACGATTTTAAAATGTCAAGTTTTAAAAGTGTACGGTTTGTAAAAGAATGACCCATATGAACTAGTAAATTTGTAATGAATGTCAATAATATGGATATTCCATCAAATAGTACATTACAATACGAGTCCGCTAAAACTTTTTCTGACGAGTGTGAAGTTGCAGCACGAGCCGAAGTACTGATATTTGAGAAAAAAAAAAAGAGGAAAAAAAAAAAAAGAAAAAAAAAAAGGAAAAAAAAAGAAAAAAAAAGCTTCACATTTTTGAAAATGCATCCGGATAGAACCATACAGGAAAAATGCCTAGGGCGGGGTTACTTTTCGGATAGAACTCGATAGGAAGCCTATCTGTATGTTCGCGAAAATGGCAGGATAGGTCCCGCATAGCACCAGATAGGGACACGACCAGAATCCCGGACAAATTCCGGACAAGCCCGGAGGTTTACCGGACCCAATTTACGTATAAAACCGGACACACTGCCGATTCGGTTTCTATCCGGCTTTTTAAGCAGGGCGTATCCCGTGCGCGTACATTGCGGATTGAACCGAATGGGAATGCTGACACGAGAAAATATTTGACCGTCAAAATTCCGGACAGGACCAGAAGTTTCCAGGTACACAAAAACCAGAACTCGGACGTATACAGGCGGATACAATTCCGCCTATCCGGTTTTCTGTCTGGGATTTTGAGCACGGTGCAGTATCCAAAGTTTTTGAAAAATGCCTCGCGGACAGAATATAGTAGATTTCGATACGAGCGCGAAATATGAGACGTTTATAGGTGTGTCCGATGTTTTCAGCACGAACCGTAGTCGAGGCGGCAGCCGAGACGAAGGTGAGTGCTGAAAACATCGGACAACCCTAAACGCCTCACTTCGCGGGAGTATCGAACGCTATTTTCTATAACGAATGCATGAAAAAGTTGCTTGTGGGGCTCTGTTGTCAATGTAAACAACCATACCAAAAACATCGAATCGATTCAGCAGTACCCACACGGCACGTAATATTTCAGAAATGTTTCGAAATGTTACAACCTTTCAGATTCATAACATAACTATCGGAATATTTCTGTAACGTTTCTGAAATATATCAATTGCAATACGACATTTTCAATATTTCTGCGACGTTTCTGAAATATTTCAAATGCAATACAACATTTTCGAGATTTCTGGAACGTTTCGGAAATATGTCAATTGCAATACAACATTTTCAATATTTCTGGAACGTTTCGGAAATATGTCAATTGTAATACAACATTTTCAATATTTCTGGAACGTTTCTGAAATATGAGTCATTCCACGTCAGACCGGACAAAATAAATCGAAAATTTCACTTGATGTCTCCGATTCTTTTTTGATTTTTTTTACAGATTCTTCGAGTCAAATGAATGCATCAAATAGTTTTTCAAATTTTTTTATCTTTAATAGTTTTAGAGTTGCAGGGGGTTGAATTTCGTCAAAAAGGGGCAAAAAACGGAAACACGCTGACTTTCAAATGCTCATATCTTCGGTTCTATCCATCCTACAGAATCGATCTTGTGTTCGTTTTGAAGCTCTTAGAACATACTTTTATTTTATATTTTTTAAATGTTGGTATAGCGACAACGGCTATTTGTTATAAACAATTGTATTATTCAAATGCGATTTTCAAGGTGAGGACACGCTTTTAAAATTTTGAAAAAATATGAGCGTGTTCCTTGGACAATTTCCTAAAAGATAGGTGAGTTTCAGAATGGAACTCGCTGTTTAAAAATACTTTCCATCCGAGTTCCATTTTTTATAACAAATAGTCCTTGTCGTTATACCAACATTGAAAAAATATAATATAAAAGTATGTTCCAAGAGCTTCAAGACGAACACAGGATCAAGTCTGTAGGATGGATAGAACCGAAGATATGAGCATTTGAAACACAGCGTGTTTCCGTTTTTTGCCCCTTTTTGACAAAATTCAACCCCCTGCAACTCTGAAACTATTGAAGATAAAAAAATTTGAAAAATTATTTGATTCATTCATTTGACGCATAGAAGCTGTGAAAAAAATTATGTCGAGTTTCAAGAACATAGTGTCTGAAAGGTGTCCGGTCTAACGTGGAATGACTCATATGTCAATTGCAATACAACATTTTAAATATTTCCGGAACGTTTCCGAAATGTGTCAATTGCAATACAACATTTTCAATATTTTTGGAACGTTTCGGAAATATGTCAATTGCAATACGACATTTTCAATATTTCTGGAACGTTTCTGAAATATGTCAATTGCAATACAACATTTTCAATATTTTTGGAACGTTTTCGAAATGTGTCAATTGCAACACAGCATTTTCAATATTTCTGGAACGTTTCCGAAATGTATCAATTGCAATACAGCATTTTCAATATTTTCGGAACGTTACCGAAATGTGTCAATCGCAATACAGCATTTTCAAAATTTCCGGAACGTTTTCGAAATGTGTCAATTGCAATACAACATTTTCAATATCTTTGGAACGTTTTCGAAATGTGTCAATTGCAATACAACATTTTCAATATTTTTAGAACGTTTCCGAAATGTGTCAATTGCAATACAACATTTTTAATATCTTTGGAACGTTTTCGAAATGTGTCAATTGCAATACAAGATTTTCAATATTTTTGGAACGTTTCCGAAATGTGTCAATTGCAATACAGCATTTTCAATATTTTCGGAACGTTACCGAAATGTGTCAATCGCAATACAGCATTTTCAAAATTTCCGGAACGTTTTCGAAATGTGTCAATTGCAATACATTTTCAATATTTCTGGAACGTTGCGGAAATATGTCATTTTCGTATGGACAATTTTTTTTCGTGTTTTATGAAAAACATAAATTATCTCTCCTTGAGATTGCGAACTATGATTCATCGCCTATTAATTAATTTTCATATGGATAAATCAGACGATTGTACTATAGGTATATATTATTATATCAAGAATGAATGCTTCGCTGCAGTCTATCCAAATGCAAATTTCTCCTATATGGTTTCTTTACTCGGATCTTTTTTTTCCAATTCAGAGTTAAAATTTATAGATACAGCAACATTCATTCTTCATAGTAAAATCATCTGGTTTTTCCAAATGAACATCACAATGGTCCATGTAATATTAGTTAGGGAGCTCGCTGCCGAAATTTCAACATGATTTGCTCATGCGGCAGACGTTATTATTAGCGATAACCGTATTGTAAATAACATTATGGATCCCGTCTGCCAGCACGTTGGCGCTGGGTTGTCAATTGACAGCGCTTCAAAAACGTTGAAAAAAAAAACTCTACTAAATCATTTGCTCATGTCTGCCTTTGGGGGACATGTTTAAAATCGTTCTGAAAACTAAGGAAATCCATGAGGCAGACATCCAGACCTCTGTATTTGATGACAATTAATGCTCAAAAAAATTTTTCATGGGTGAGTCAACTGTATATATATAGTGCACACTTGACAGACCTACATTGTTTGATTGGGGACGTTATAAAAAACTATGAACATAACGTCTGCCAGCACGTTAGGGCTGGGTTGTCAATTGACAGCGCTTCAAAGATGTTGAAAAAAAAAATCTCTACTGAATTATTTGCTCACGTCTGCCTCTGGGGACATGTTCAAAATTATTCTAAAAACGAAGAAAGCACATGAGGCCGACGTCCTGGTAACTGATTTTCTGAGGGCAGACCATTTGAATAAGTCAGGAAATCACTGTAATGGTCCAAAAAAGTCGTTTATTTTTTAATATATTTTTTCTTTGGTAACTAGATTATTTATTTCTAATTTTGAAAAAAAGTATATTATTAGGCATACATTGAACTCATTTCATAGAAACTTTCATTCAGAAAAAAATAAAAATTGACGAAGTAATTACACTATAAAGGAGCCTCTATATTATAAATGTGTTCCAACGGCCTGATCGATTACTCGAGAATGGTTGGTTTGAAACATGAAAACCAAAAAGTTTTTTAATCTATGAAGGAGTTTTTAAAGAAGGAATTATGAAGAAGTTTTTTAATTTCTGTCAACTCAGCCACCCATTCAACTTGAGGTCTCCGAAAATTCCGTAATAATTTGTACGTATGATTGGGCATGAAACAAAATTTTGGAAATTCTCTCAGATTTTTTGGTCGTTGCATTCCAGAAATGGTTTTAATCCATCGTTTTCACGTAACGTGTTAAATTGGGAAAGGAGAGCAAACTTGTTGGGGTAAAATTTTTTGTTTTTTTTTTCAGCTTTTCGGTAAAATTCTAACAAAAAAAATTCCGACCCATTTAAAACCCGATATCAAAAAAATATTCAAAATGTGCCTATTCCGAATTTGGGCAGTTTTCTTTCGTTTAAAACAATATCTAAGGAACGATATTCATAATAGAGTATTTTGAAAAAAAAAAAAAAAATTGAAGTGAAGACTTTGATTCTCTCCCAAAAAAAAAAAAATCATCATCGGTATCAGATTTGCATTTTCATCCGTTTATTATAATTCGAAATATACGTGAGAGTAATAATGTGTTTTTCGAGCCCCCGCACCTGCACCTTTTTTTCAATTTTTTTTTTTTTTTTAGGGAAAAATGCATTATTAAAACCACAATAATAATAATACAATTTGTAAAAATCTTACGTATAATTGTATCATGTGTATACATTTTTTTTTCCTTGAATTCCATAAATTTCGAAAAATCGTACAGCTAAAAATCAGCGAGCTACATGTCTGCCAATCTCGTTTTCGTATTCAGGGGATCGTAATCAACCAAATAGACATAACCGGAAACATGAGCAAATGATTTAGAAGAGGTTTTTTTTTTCAACATATTCACAACCCCTTGCCGTAATAACGCAGAGGTCTGGACGTCTGCCTCCTGCGTTTTCTTCGTTTTTAGAACAATTTTTAAACATCAGTCTCAGAGGCAGACATGAGCAAATGATTTGGTAGAGGTTTTTTTTTTTACAAATTTGGAGCGCTGTAATCCAAAAACCCAGCGACGCCCGACCTTGACCTTGAGGACATTATCGATTCGTACTGATGTGAACTTCAATCCCTATCATTATGAAACATGAGCAAATGATTTACCAAAATGGCAGCGAGCTCCCTAACTATATAGTTCGATCCCAAAGCGCTGTTGATTTGGGCGAAGAAAAAAAAATGGTCCACGAGAATAATGTATTTTGACTGAAGTTTCTTTTTTCATATTCAGTTATAAATTCAAAAAAGAAATTCAAATTTCAAGTTGAACAGGCCCAAAAGCTCGTCCTCCAGTTTTATCAGAGTTTTGGAACATTTCAATTTGACTGCCATGGTGCCATTTCCGATTTTTTAACATCGCGCGCGCGGTGGCATTCTGTAGCCTAGGTGACAGACTCAATGTTTACACCGGCAGGAGTGGTTTAAGCACGTATTTACCGATCAGAATACTCATTCAAAAAATTATAAAGATAAGTCACAAAATAATGAGTCAGTACCGTGGTGTCGTGATTCTCCTGTGTTGTGTGATATTTCCGCTTAATGCAACGTTATAAGAGTAATATTTGAGTGCCTCAATTTTCATGTGTCTGTAAATTACCAAATTTCAAACTGGTACGGAGTGCGGTTAGGCTAAACACGAAATGTCAGTACCGTGGCTGTCAGTACCGTGGAATTATATGTTTATAAATGGAAAAAATGATTTGTTATCGTTACTAAATTATCAACAATATGTTTCATGATGTTAGATGGTGCGAACTCGAAGTAGAAGTGGTGAAACGGATCAAAGAATTCCAAATAAAGCTGTGCAGTCGGACGATAATGGGTCAGAACTTCAAAAATCGAGAAAGAATGGAAAGAAAAAGAAATCTGAAACACAATTATATCAGCAAGAACGTCTGAAGGTGAAAAGAGAGGCAAAGAGAAAGAGAAGACAACGAATAAGAGAAAATCCAGAAGAACGTGAGCTTTATTGTGAAAAAGAAAGAGAGAGCAATCGAAAAAGGAAGAGAGCTGGAAAAATCAAAAGTATTGATGATTTATCAGAAAGGGGAAAGAGAATTCGTCGTCGAAAACAGAATGAGTGGAAGAGAAAATCGAGAATGAATCAGAAGATAAAACCCACCCCTCCTCATCAAATCGTTAATGGGGATGATATTCTTTCAAAACAGGCAAGAGTAGGAAAGAAGAGAATTGTAAAAAATTTAAGAAAGTGCTTTCGTGAAAATTGTAAATTGAAAGAACAAAATCTGAGTCTCAAAAAATCTAATAATACATTGAGAAAAAGAATCGCAAGATCAAAATTGAATAAACTGACATCTACATCTCCAAATTCCATGGTAAATAAATTTTTGAAAAAAAGACGAGTGGGTGATTATATTCGGAAAAAACTCGTGTCAAGTGAAATTCTGGTGCAGCAGATGAGAGCGGCTTAAAAAGATTCAACTAGCGATAAGTACAAACAAATTTTGGGAAGAGTATTATGTGGAAAGGTGATAAGAAAATATCGCAATCTAACGGCAGTGAAAAAACAAATTGTTCATGTGGTATCATCTCGGATTCATCTGGATGGAGACCCACTTAAATACGCCAGGAAAGAAAAGGCTGGTCTGAACTTCATCTGAAATAAAATTGAGTCTTTCTACCAAGAAAATTCACAAATTGATCCAGGGAAAAAACACTGCAAGCGAGTGAATGGAGAACTCGTCTCAAAGCATCATATGAATGCAAGTATAAAGGATTTACATTCCAAATTCAAAGCCGAGAGCTCGTTTCGTGTTAGTTATCCTGTTTTTGCGAAGAATCGTCCATCTTGCTGCGTGTGCACCAAAAGTGTCAGAAAGAAATACATGTGCCTGTTTCGTTCACGAAAATTTTGCATTATTAGTGAGTGCACTGCACAGAATTAAGATCATACAGGAGAATACGATTGAAAAAATCATCACACAAATCACATGCGATGAAAGATCGGAACAATGTATTTCCAGAACGTGTCAGACTTGCGCGAGTAAGGAGGTGGATCTCAATTTTCAAAAGGCAGATTTGAGTGAAGAAATGTTTTATCAGAAGTGGGAGACATCCACCATCAAGCGACTTAATGAGAAAACGCAAAAACCTATCACTGTAAAAATCACTAGAAAAAATAAAATAACATGCAAAGTCGACGAAGGAATAAATCTGTTCAGAAACGAGTTAAAATCATTGATGGCTCACGAATACCGCATCACTCACCAGAAAAAAGTAATGAAAAAATTAATAGAAAACTTTAAACCTGAAGAAATGGTTCTGCTCATCGACTTCAGCGAGAATTATTCGTGCAAATACGGTACAGAAGTTCAATCAGTGCATTTCGGGGCGAGCAGAGAGCAATATACCCTGCACACTGGCATGCTTTACGCTTCCAGTCTCAAGAAAGGATTTTCCACGTTATCTGAATCTCTCAGGCATGACCCTGTAGCCATCATTGTCCATCTGAATAAGATTCTCGATGTTTACCTAGCCCAATATCCAGCAGTTCAGAAGCTTCATTTCATGAGTGATGGCTCTACCACTCAGTACCGAAACCGAAAAATGTTTCATCTCGTGACACAATACCTTCCTGGGTTGCGATTCTGTAACTTTCCGCTAACTCGCTAACTCGCTAACTCGCTAACTTTTCGCTCTAAGACCGTTGGTTGGCTGAGGAGCGTCCAATCGGAGATCGTTACGGGCCGCAACGATCTCCGATTGGACGAAGTTAGCGAGTTAGCGAGTTAGCGAGTTAGCGGAAAGTTACAGAATCGCAACCCTGAATGCTATCAACAGATTAATTCCATCACATACAACTTTAGTGAGGCAGGACATGGAAAAAGTGCAGCTGATGACGTTGGAGGTCGTTTGAAGAAGTCAGCAGACGATGAAGTCAAGTATGGACACGATATTCCTGATTTCAAAACCCTCGTCTCCACACTTCACACCAAAATAAAATCAGTCCACATCGATACTGTTACGAAAGAAGAAATTAGGCTCACTGATAGTCCTATCTACTCAAGTGAAGCCTTTCCAAGGCACTATGAAAGTGCATCAATATACTTGGCAGAAAAAAAACCCTGGACTCGATTTTTTCAATTCCTTGAGTTGCTTCGACTGTCCCCCAGGCACGGTGTGCATTTATTACTCCCTGGGTTCAATCGATCACACCATCAATATCTTTTCGGTATTCAAAGAACCTCTGTCTTAGAGTGGTCCTTATTTTGGTCATTTTCGAATTCAGATTTCTTCGCCCCCTGGAAGGGTTCCAAATAATTAAAAAAAAAGATCCTCCAAATTTGAGCTTTTTATCTCAATTTTAACACGTGCCGCAAAGCCTCTGAAGTTTTGCATTTGATGAACATGGCGTTTTCAGTGACCTTTATTCAGAATTTTGGCGCGGCGTCAATAAATACGAAAAAAATCTAATTCCTATAGGAATCTTATCAGAAAACCCGATATTATTTAATCAGATTTGGAGAAATTCAAAATTCAAAATGGTGGATCCAAAATAGCGGCTGTAAAACATAAAAAAAGTTTAAATCCAGTCATGGGTCAGCTCGAATAGGTTTTTGGGGTCGCTGATTTCAAATTTGGTGTCAAAAATATGAAATTCGAAATGGCGGATCCAAAATGGCGCGGTGAAATATGAAAAATATTTAAATCCAGTCATGGGTCAGCTTTTATAGGTTTTTATTTATTTATTTTTGTTTATTTATTTATTCAGTTCATTTTTTTTTATTGATTCATTTTTTTATTCATCGCCGGCAAATGAAGCTACCATTTTGCTGAAAATCATTCTTTTCCCCGTAATTATCAAGAGCCGATCCAGTGAGCGAGCGTAGCGAGTGAACGATACAAGACTGTTCAGTTTTCTGTTCTTCTGTTGTAAACTTTTGTTATACAGATGACATGTACTTGGCAATTGTATCTGATTTCAATCCTTTTGTAAGTAGACATTTTTATAGTACCAATTTTGTTAAGGAGGAATTTTGGTTGGTTCATTTTTTGGGGGGTAGTGCCAACATTAATGTACTTGGCGAAAGGTTTTTGCACCAGGGGTGCTTTTTGGGGTTGATATCACCACTTTTTGTACAATTTTGCTCGACTACCTAATAATTGTGCTCGCTCGCTATGCTTCCTCGATTGGGTTTTCCTATATCCTCGCTCGCGAGGCTTGCTCAGTTGTCAGCATTCTGTCAATTGTTTCTATGAACATCTCAATGCATGTACGGTGCTGCATTTCTATCATCCGAATCCCCAAAAAGCAGCAATGTTAAATGTGGTAGTATAATTTTAAATGACTGAAAATAGTGTTATATATGGCGAATTCTCCGTCAAAACGTACGGAAATAATAATTCGAAATTTTGATTCCATCAACATTTTTATGGTCGATTACATCTAATGAGAGGAGCTTTCATGATTTATTTCGATTTTTTTGGTTCACGTGTTCTTGAGATATGAATTTTTGAATTTTTATTTTTTGAAAATTCATAACTTCTTCAAAGATTGACCAAATGAGATGTTTTTTTTTTTTTTTTGAAAAGTTTGGTTTTTAACTACACTTCAAGTAAAAAATTACAAGAAACCTGAATATTATCAATTGCGGTATGATTTTTCCATTTAAAGATCAAACTTTGCGATTTCGAGAGGTTGGACACTTTTTTTTTTTTTTTTCAATCCTCATAAAAGCGCTTGTTTTTTTCACAAATTATGCCGTTAGATTTATCGTGGGGTCACATCCCATTCTATTGTTTTTTTCAATTTTAAATTTCGTTCTGGAGAATAAGGCTTCTGTATCGAATCAGACAGGAAGATTTCGTTAAATTTTGACTCCCTCTGGAACTCGTTCACTCAAGTTCACTATTTCGAATACTATAGTATTCGAAAAAAAAAAAAAATAAAAAAAAAAAAGTAATAGTCCCTATAGGGACTATTTTTCACAAAATTTTCGCGGGTTAAATCCCGCTATCAATATCAAATAATCTGTCCATGCTGCGATGTTTTTTTTTTTCTAAGTAGAAAATAAGTAGAAAATAAATTTCTGAGTAGAAAATAAACATCGCAGCATGGACAGATTATTCGATATAGATAGCAGGATTTAACCCGCGAAAATTTTGTGAAAAATAGTCCCTAGTATTCAAAATAGTGAACTTGAGTGAACGAGTTCCAGAGGGAGTCAAAATTTAACGAAATCTTCCTGTCTGATTCGATACAGAAGCCTTATTCTCCAGAACGAAATTTAAAATTGAAAAAAACAATAGAATGGGATGTGACCCCACGATGAATCCAACGGCATAATTTGTGAAAAAAACAAGTGCTTTTATGAGGATTGAAAAGAAAAAAAAAAGTGTCCAACCTCTCGAAATCGCAAAGTTTGATCTTTAAATGGAAAAATCATACCGCAATTGATAATATTCAGGTTTCTTGTAATTTTTTACTTGAAGTATAGTTAAAAACCAAACTTTTCAAAAAAAAAAAAAACATCTCATTTGGTCAATCTTTGAAGAAGTTATGAATTTTCAAAAAATAAAAATTCAAAAATTCATATCTCAAGAACACGTGAACGAAAAAAATCTAAATAAATCATGAAAGCTCCTTGTTTGACGAAAGTGTTATCAGGATTGTGTGATCCTGCATCGGTATTTATTTTCTCTGTGTGTGTTGAAATGTAAGGTAACGAACGTTAATAACAAATTAATTTATTAAAATCTGATAACATTACAAATAACGAGTATAGATAAAGTTGAATTATTAAATAAAGGATTCGAATAAGTGACTGAAAATACTAGTAAAGTAGAATGAAACTAAGCAAAGTAACTTAGTTGCTACAAATGAAGGAATATAAATGTATTTAACGAATCGCCTCTTTACTCCGAGGGTGTAAGTGCACCGCAGCAGAGGGATGTATTACTAGGCGAATACTCGACGAAGACTGACCTTTTTGGTTGAACTTAAGCTACATCAGCCTATGCGTTTGGGCCTGAACCCGAGAGGGTGGGAGGCAATGCCAGGTACCTCCATGCGTGGTCCGGTAGGGGTTGGAAGAAACCCAAGACGCCTACGTCACATTCGCGAGGCCCTCGGCGTGGGACCCTTAGCGGGCTGCCGAGGGACCGCCGCGTCTGGCAACCATCTGAGTGCCATAAACTTGGGAAAGTTCGAAAGTCCCAAATTCATGGACAATCAAGAGGCGCAGAACGTGTTCTGGCCTTTGTCTTGCTTTCTATCTTTCCAGGCATGGTTATTTTCACGATGAATGTATGTGCGCTCTTTATGGCACCGGAAATACCCAAGGGTCAGACCTGGCTTGGGACTGCCTCCCCTCATGGGATGGAAAATCCCATGAGTCAGTCCGACCGTTATTTATTAACTATTTTCTAATTATTTGTTAACAAACTAGGTATACGTGGGACTGAACACTTCTCTCATTAGGTGTAATCACCCATAAAAATGTTGATGGAATCAAAATTTCGAATTATTATTTCCGTACGTTTTCACGGAGAATTCCCCATATATGGGTCATTCTTTTGCAAACCGTACACTTTTAAAACTTCACATTTTAAAATCGTCTGAAATTTTTTTTACAGCTTACATACATCAAATTACTTCACACGTATTTCAGGATTTTGCTGGAAATTTTTTTTTCTTTAAAATATCCGCATATGAATTTTTGATAATTTGCTGGATTTTCTTCCATCTTCTCCTACTTGAATTTTATTATCTCCAGTTGTACTGATCGGATCCATGTCGGCCTGGTTTCATTTTACACTCTGTTACGTGAGCTTTCAAAGTGTATTTAAAAAAAAAATTTTACTGTAAACAAATTATAATTATTAACAATTTGATTATTTAAATAGTCTAAACATGCCCTTCCCCCACCTTGAATCCATTTTGAAAAATATGATTTTGTTCATTATTCTCTCGTCTACAAGATCCATCTTTTCAAAAAGTGGGGTCCCCGTTGGATCGGAAGATATTGCGCGCTCTGCGTGCAATCAAAATCTCACACGCTTGCACCTATTTTCACTTTTTATTTAATATCTTCCGATCTAACAGGGACCCCACTTTTTGAAAAGATGGATCTTGTAGATGAGAGAATAATGAACAAAATTATATTTTTCAAAATGGATTCAAGGTGGGGGAAGAGCATGTTTATACTATTTAAATAATCAAATTGTTAATAATCATAATTTGTTTACCATAAAAATTTTTTTTAATACACTTTGAAAGCTCACGCAACAGAGTGTAAAATGAAACCAGGCCGACATGGATCCGATCAGTACAACTGGAGATAATGAAATTCAAGTAGGAGAAGATGGAAGAAAATCCAGCAAATTATCAAAAATTCATGTGCCGATATTTTAAAGAAAAAAAAATTTTCCAGCAAAATCCTGAAATACGTGTGAAGTAATTTGATGTATGTAAGCTGTAAAAAAAATTTCAGACGATTTTAAAATGTCAAGTTTTAAAAGTGTACGGTTTGTAAAAGAATGACCCATATGAGGTATTCCATAGCAACTCTACCAATGAATTTCCCTCACCATTTTTGATTTGGTTCATAATTTTTTCTACGGTTACTCCAACTCTAACACCCACTCATGAATTTTTTCAGATTTTTTCCATGAACCGTTATTTATTCATGATTTTTCGAAACTTCGAACATCTTGTTTCCGCTCATGAAAAACCTATCTGCGAGTTCCCATGGCAAATAGCTTCAGCCGTTGTGCGCGTATGCGACTGCGCAGCACATGGTATCGTGACGTGCAACAGGGGACGCACGCTGTCAACCACTGATATATATGGGGCATTCCACATCAAAACGAAAACAATTCGACCGATGGGTCTCCGATTTTCTTCCAAATTTTTTGTCTCGTTCTATTTCAGGACCAAAACCTACATACCAAAGCATTTTTCAATTTGGACTTTGGTTTTTTATTGACGAATTTTCGAAAATTTGGTATTTTTGTAAATCTGAAAATTTCAATATTTTTTTATTCAATGTTAGCTTATTCTAACAAGAAAATATATCAGACAGGAAATGTTCGTTTTGAGCTGTACTTTTCATAAAAATGTGTATCGAATTTTTTGCGTCAACGGTTTTGGAGTGATTCAAAAAATAAACACAAAAATTCGATTTTTGAAAAAAGTACACTTTTGATTTTTGATTTTTTTTTTTCAAAAAAATTATCGGAAATTAGAAAATTTTGAGGACCAAAACCATAGTGGGCCGACGATTCTACAATTTTTTGTGAATTTTTGAATTTTTGAATTTGTGAATTTTTGCTATACAGGGTGTTCCAGACCTCGCGACGAATATTTCACAGGGTAAATCTTGATCAAAAATGGGATCGAAATTTCCTCAGCCGATTTTTTCGGAGATGCATGGATTTTCCGTTATAATTATTTTAATTTCAGCTAATGACATGCGACTCATAAACGGCCGTTTGTCGGTGTAATCACCGCTCGGTTGTGTGCGCGTCTCTCGCCCTATTGTCGCCACGAAAAAAAGTGCACACAACCGAGCGGTAAGCACACCGACGCGCGGCCGTTCGTAAGCCGCGCGTCATTGACTGAAATTGAATTAATTATAACGGAAAAGATATGCATTTGAAAAAAAATCGGCTGAGGAAATTTCGATCCCATTTTTGATCAAGATTTACCCTGTGAAACATTCGTCGCGAGGTCTGGAACACCCTGTAGACAAATAAATGAAATCGTTATTTTCTCTTATTTTTATTATTTTCAGGTGTGAATTTATTTTTTGATCATACATTTGCATATTATCAAACAAAGTAAACGGTCAACGAATCGTGATTTATATTACACAGGGAAAAAAAAATCCTCGTTTCAAGAAAAAGATTTCTTGTTTCAAGAAACTGTAGTTTTTTGAATGTTTTTAAGGGAAATATGTTCCTAATTCGAATTTGTTGAGGGCCATATGTTCCTAATTGAATGTTTTTAAAGGAAATATGTTCCTAATTCGAATTACGAACATATTAATCATATTTAATTTGATTTTAATCAAAAAACATTCAAGAAACTACAGTTTCTTGAAACAAGAAATCTTTTTCTTGAAACAAGGAATTTTTTTTCCCTGTGTAATATAAATCACGATTCGTTGACCGTTTACGTTGTCCGACAATACGCAAAATGTATGATCAAAAAATAAATTCACAGCTGAAAATAATGAAAATAAGAGAAAATAACGATTTCATTTATTTGTCTATAGCAAAAATTCACAAATTCAAAAATTCAAAAATTCACAAAAAATTGTAGAATCGTCGGCCCACTATGGTTTTGGTCCTCAAAATTTTCTAAATTCCGATAATTTTTTTGAAAAAAAAAAATCAAAAATCAAAAGTGTACTTTTTTCAAAAATCGAATTTTTGTGTTTATTTTTTGAATCACTCCAAAACCGTTGACGCAAAAAATTCGATACACATTTTTATGAAAAGTATAGCTCAAAACGAACATTTCCTGTCTGATGTATTTTCTTGTTAGAATAAGCTAACATTGAATGAAAAAATATTGAAATTTTCAGATTTACAAAAATACCAAATTTTTGAAAATCCGTCAATAAAAAACCAAAGTTTGAATTGAAAAATGCTTCGGTATGTAGGTTTTGGTCCTGAAATAGAACGAGAAAAAAAATTTGTAAGAAAATCGGAGACCCATCGGTTGAATCGTTTTCGTTTTGACGTGGAATGCCCCATATATACACTGGATAGAGGATCGCGTATGCTCGGCATGCTAGAATCGGCTGCAGTTGAACGAGCGTATGGCCGCCATTTTAACGGACCAAACAAAAAAATTGACGCGCGGGAGATTCAAACAGCGTTCAACTATAAGAACGATTTCACAATCGTTCTCGGCGATTTTCATTTATACAACCAACTTTAGCTCCATATAAATGTTATATGAATAAATACAATATAATGAACGTAATATACTTACCCATTTGATCATCATGATAATAAAAACCTATTCTTATTCAATATCGTGCCTAGTATATTTTACCTGTGGAACTGCGAGGATAAATGAATACTGTATTACAATTGCTTGGAAGAAAATAGTTTTATTATGGAAAGGATTTAGGAACATACATAGTTAGCAAAATGATGAATTAAAACGAGCTCACAACAGCAACGTTAGTCATATATGAGTCAATCCACGTCAAGCGGGACACCTTTTTGACCTCATGTTCTTGAAAATCGTCGTAATTTTTTTTACATATTCTCTGGGTCAAATGAATGTATGAAACATTTTTTTTTTTTTTTTTTAACTCGAAGGGCTTAGAAGTTACAAGGGGTTGAATTTTCGAAAAAACCACCAAAAATCGGAATCGCGGTCTCCTTTAAACGTTAATATCTCTGGTTCCCTTTGTCGTACAGACGTCACCAAAAACTCGTTTTGAAGCTTTTGAATCGCACTTTCATGTTATGAATTTTAAATTTATGGATTAAACAATTTTCTATTTGTTATTAACAATTATATTCTTTAAACGTGATTTTCGAGATGATTACACCCTTCGAAAATTCTGAAAAAAATACCAGCGTGTTCCTTGATTCATTCTCTACGAAATCTGTCAGTTTTAAAATGGAACTCCGATGGAAACTATATTTAAAAAGCGATTGATCCGTCCGGAACGTCGCGCGCGACTGTCTACGCGGGCGCGCCAGTGGCGCGCGACGTCCCGGACGGATCAATCGCTTTTTAAATATAGTTTCCATCGGAATTCCATTTTAAAACTCACAGATTTCGTAGAGAATGAATCAAGGAACACGCTGGTATTTTTTTCAGAATTTTCGAAGGGTGTAATCATCTTGAAAATCACGTTTAAAGAATATAATTGTCAATAACAAATGGAAAATTGTTTATTACATAAATTTAAAATTCATAACATGAAAGTGCGATTCAAGAGCTTCAAAATGAGTTCTTGGTGATGTCTGTACGACAAAGGGAATCGGAGATAATAACGTTTAAAGGAGACCGCGATTCCGATTTTTGATGGTTTTTCGAAAATCCAGTCGCGCGCGACGTCCCGGACGGATCAATCGCTTTTTAAATATAGTTTCCATCGGAGTTCCATTTTGAAACTTACAGATTTCGTAGAGAATGAATCAAGAAACACGCTGGTATTTTTTTTCAGAATTTTCGAAGGGTGTAATCATCTCGAAAATCACGTTTAAAGAATATAATTGTTAATAACAAATAGAAAATTGTTTAATCCATAAATTTAAAATTCATAACATGAAAGTGCGATTCAAAAGCTTCAAAATGAGTTTTTGGTGACGTCTGTACGACAAAGGAAACCGGAGATATTAACGTTTAAAGGAGACCGCGATTCCGATTTTTGGTGGTTTTTTCGAAAATTCAACCCCTTGTAGATTCTAAGCCCTTCGAGATAAAAAGAAAAAAAAAAATGTTTCATTCATTTATTTTGCCCACAGAATATGGCAAAAAAATTGCAAAAGAATCAAAAACATCGAGGTAAATTTTTGGCCAAATCCGTCCCGCTTGACGTGGACTGACTCATATTCCACACGCAAACGAATAAAAAACAGATAATAAGTAAGGGGGATAGACTTGGGATGTAAAATGTATTGCATAAGCTGCCAGCTATTATATACATTAGCATTATTACACAGAGTGGATAAGGTAGGATATAGGTAACATATATTCGAACGCGTAAAGAAAGCGGACTTGAAAGTTACTGCAGTATGCTATTTTAATGTTTGGGTATATGTGATACTACTGTTTACTGCCAAGGCATATGAAGAAGTAATACCTGAATCAATCAAGGACGGTAATAAATCAAATTTCATAAGTAATAATATAGAGCTAATAATACAATATATATCAACGTAACGAACTGTAGATTATTAAGACAAAAATGTCACTAAATTTTCATAGAATATTAAAAATCAACAATCATGCCATATGAAATCATAGGTACGTGAAGGCACATACGGCCCTCAGGTGTATTGTAATAAGTTAGAATTGTACCATGCTTGTCTCTGGAAATTGGCCAGCCTGCTTTACCAACACGGTGTCATGCCGCTGGCCAATTAACAGGGAAAAGCATGGTAACTATGAATGTAATCGGTGACCCTTTTCTACTGGTGCACCCAAATAACCTGTCGCCCTAAATGATGGCGAATGTTCTCTCCTGTCTGTCGCAATGACGTAATTTTCGTGAGAGCAAACCGATGGCTGGGCGGAAGAAGAGCCTATCTCAGAAATACCGTGAAGAAGAGCCTAACTCGGAAAGAGCGCGCAGAAGCGACTATTTCAGAAAAACCGTGAAGAAGAGCTTATCTCACATAATATATCGCTTTGAAAATTTTGTAGTGGTACCCCTGCAAGCGGCGACTGCAATTATTCAAAAATTAGGTTCGCTTCACTACCACTATCTCGTTTACCGCAATGTATAAATGTATTTTGGAGGGGTACCACTACAAAATTTTTAAAGTGAATTGTTTTTGTGAGATAAGCTCTTCTTCACGGTTTTTCTGAGATAGGCGCTTCTGCGCGTTCTTTCCGGGTTAGCCTCTTCTTCGCAGTATTTCTGAGATAGGCTCTTCTTCCGCCCAGCCATCGAAACATTCTCAAATCAATGTATGACATTATAACCGACTTTGCTAATTGATATAAATGATTTGAAAGTTCCTCCGGGCTTTCATCGAATATATGGACGTTCAATTCCTCGAAAAGAGGTTTTGTTGGCGAATCTTCGATTAGCTCGCGCATTACCTGTGAACATAGCACAGCAGGAAATCGGGGTTCTACTGGTGGATGACCTTTATTGTAGTTAACCGCGTGTCTGAACTTTTTTTCTGTGACGCAGGTTATATGAATTACACTCTGACTTGGTAAAGTTAAACCCCCTCGATTCTTTAACAGAGCTAACCTCAAGTTTTTCGGTGGACTTATAAGCTCTTCTTCAGAAGCACAGTAAAGAAGTCCTAAACGGCAGTGATCGCATTTCAACCGTCGCAGCAATTTCCTAACCACATAACCTGCGATATACGACACCGAATTAACCGAAAAATCGTTTAATTTCTCTGGAAGTTTCCATTGGAATTTGATGAATTCTCCCATCAAGTCTTCATCACTATCACGAGTGTAGTCCAAATCATATTTTTTGCAGATCCTAGCGTCAGATGCAGCGCTGAGCACAGTTGCACCGTGGCTTATAGGACGTGCTCTGGTACTTTTTGACGAAACCGATAGAATCTGCGTGTTATCCATGGCAGTAGAATTGCCGTTCGTAGCCTGAATCTCATGTCGAATTAATAATCTTTTGTACGCAGACACAAATTGCGCGCACGTTGGGTTCGAGCACCACCCGCCGCAGCTTCTTACGGCACAAAAAAACAACTCCAAATGATCTTGACTCATTTTGTAAGTCAACAAATACTTCATTTGCGCATCATCTGCTTTAACGTACAGATCGTAGATGTTCATTACTGCGATAGCGCTTGTATAGATACCTATAAATCCGACTTTTCGGCGAGCACTGTACATAACTTTTCCAGTCTTGAAATCTTTTAAATTGAGTAGGTATGCCAATTTGTTATCAATGCGTGGGCGCCACAGATGTTCATTAGCCTGTTTGAGGGGCGCCTTAAAGCCCTTTGCAAAAGGGTTCCTTGAATTTAGAAAATCATGACAAAATATGACATCTACCGAGCGTAGAAAGTCTACAGTCGCCTCACATCCCTTGAAATTAGGAAGCTGAAGTATCTGCCAACAAAACTCGATAGCATCCGCAACGCTCTGACTGATAGTTTGCGCCGCTAGTCTGACTTTCATTTTCTGTTTAAAATATCTAATATGAGTTAGACGTAACTTAGTCCCTGCGCGTAACCCCTCATCCTCCTGTACTTTAGCGAGTTCAGTTATATATTTCCATTCAATGTGTCTGCCTTGGCCATCAATAATGATTTTGTCATCACCCAAGCAATTCCTAATCAATTTTAGCATATGACAAGGGTCGAACAGCACAAAAACAAGTCTTTTATTGACTGGGTGAGGGAAAAAAGGACGTGGGTTAGGCATCGAGAAGTCAGCTCCTAGCAACTTTACCGTGGCAAAATGTTCACTAGGCCCATCCAATGTCAATGAAACTACTTCAACCCCTATTTCGTGCAATTTGACGAGAGCAGTAGTGAGTAGGTTTGCAGAAGTTTCAGCAATAATTCCATTGATCAGGAAATACCCTATTGGGATCTTCCACCTACTATCTAAAGAGACCACCATCAATACTAATGCATCTTTAGCTACTCTAATTTGGTCATCTTGCTCAAGCTCTGTACCAAAGTCTACGTGACCACGCACCTTGCCATCTCTAGACCGTTGTGTCCCTTTTTTGATACCAATTTCATCTAACATTAAAGCACAAAGAAGTCTGCGGTTCTTTGATTTCTCTGAATTAACTTTTTCTTTCAGACAACTAAAACTTTCTTCGGTGAACCCAGGTTCACCATCGATAGTTGAGTACCACGATCGTAAAACGCTAACATGGGGAAGTGCTAGATTAAACTTTGAACGGATATATTCGTATGCCTAAGGTGAATAAAAGTGGAGTGTTAGTGCAAAGCTACGCAAGGATGGAGGATATTTCGTGCGGGTAACTTTCCCACCAGCATTTTTTCTCGTGCGATTAATAAATTCCTTCACCCCAGTATCCGATATAGAATCCAAGCAGTCTATAGCACTCTCAGAAACTAATTTTTTATCACGTAGAACACTTACTACTTGCTGGAGTGATGTTATTTTGCGACGCATACGCTTTAGGCGCTTCTGTTGCGATTGAACTATCTTTTTCTTCTCGAAAAGTGCTTTTCGCGCAGTAGCCAGCTTTTTTCTTAAGGTGTTTGGACTGTCGAAGTAATGGTGATCGTGAGCAAATAGGCGCGCACGTTTCTTTGGGGTGGTAATATAAGGCGCATGATCTTGCTTGGAATTCGGTGTGTCTGGAATATTATTGTCATGGTCCGTTTCACTGATGTTGCTGTCTATAGTCAAGTCACAAGTCTCAGGAGTACTAAGGATTTCAATATCGTCACCCACTTCAGCAGTATCAGCAGTATTCAGTTCACATCTCTCTGAGATAAAATTATGAACATAGATATTGGTAATAACGAGTGAACTGATTAGATTTTGGCTTTGATCCGTTCAGTAGTTTTTAAATATAATTCAAAAAACAAAATTGTCAAAAATAAAAAAAAACGGGAAGTTGAAGGGCCGGCGCGTGGGCAGCCTAAGGCCGCTTGTTTACCAAAGGTATTATTATCAATGATGTCAAGTTTTATTCTCTTCGGTTCACTCCTGACACTATTCAATGAAGGCCTGCGTTCGTCACTGACCGCATCATCATCTAACTCGTCCAGTGCTGTACAAAGTTGTATCGAAAAAATTTGAACCAGCGTCCTATATCATCAAAATCGTACAAAAAATAATGGGTATCGCTATTTCAACCTTTTCTCTTTTCGCTTCTTTGAAATTGCGTTGGATAACTGCCCTCTTTTAAATGGATCTTTTCTCCAGATTTGACCAGGAAAGATTTCTCGAAATGATCCGAGGACACCAATCTATTTTCGATTTGAGTTGGCGAATCAAACGTAATTTTTTCAACCCACTGTTGTAAAAGCGCAGGATTTTCGACAGGAATCCTTGTACCAAATATATATAGAAAATATCAGTTTATGCCACAGTGAAAAAAAAGCTTCCGAAGAAACTAATATCGCAGTAATACTTGTAGACATTGATTAGGTTTGCGACATCATTTAAGGGGGGAAACACATGGAAATTTTTTCAAAAAAGTTTTTTTTTTTTATTTCACGAATCGATAGTTCAACATCTTAAGAATATTCTCTGAAAATTTCGTTGTGATATCATGAATACTTTCGATGTTATGGCCGGAGAACTGAGCGACCGCGCGCGGAGTAGGTATGACGCCGCTCGCCGGGAGACCCACTCGTTCTTTTTTTTTTTTTTTTTTTTTTTTTTATTTACGAGGAAGGTCCACTTTATGGTCCCGGAATAGCGGAATAGCCTTGAAACACCTATAAGGTACCAGACACCAGACTTTGATTTTCCGTTGCCGAAACTTTAAACGCGATTTTCTCGAAACTGCATTTTCGCAATCTGCGGCAGCGATAGAAAAAAAACTATTCATCCGATTCACTTCAACCAAATTTTTTTAGACACGTCATTGCAAACCGTTGTCGATAAACCTCCAATATCTCGAAAAAAAAATTTTTTAAATGCATTTTGCATAAAAATGTTCGTTGAAAATCCGATCTTTTTTTTCTGAGTGCCGCCATTTTTACAATATTCAACATTTTTAACTTTTTTTAGGTTTATCAACAGCTTACTTTCATACAGAATTTAATGGTTTTTGAAATTTTTGATTCAGATGAAAAATAAAAAAACTACAGCTGCCGCAATTTGACGTCGCGGGAAAAATTCGTTTAACCACAATTGGTTGCAGTCAGCTGATGAATAATTATTTTCCATTGAAAAAAATGTTTTTCAAGTCTTCGAATATCAAATAAAATAGCCTCCAAAGTTGAAAACGATTGGTGTAGTACTGACTTCAGAAAAAAATCCCGAAATTCCTCGTCATTTTTGACCGTTTCTATGTATTTCCCCCCTTAAAGCATATCAAAATAAAGAAAGTTACGAAACTGCCTCAATAAATATTAAACATTCAAATATTCACAATGACAATTAGTAGATAATTGAATTTACTTATGAAATGATAAAACCAACACGGGCGCGCACCGCGTGCGTGAGGCTCGTTCGGGAGGGGATGCAATGCTACTGGCACCTAATTTCGTCCCGACCGAGCCTCACGCACGCGGTGCGCGCCTGTGTTGGTTTTACCGTAGGAAGGGGACTGTCTACTCTCACCGAATATTCACGGTATGTAACCCCTTTAAATAAAAAAACAGGGAATAATGATTCAGATGTAAAAGAGATAAGAACATGATACCACCAATCATTTACGGAGCAGAATTAAAACCTCAAATTACTTTCGGAGTTAGGTGAATTAAAAACTCACTTATGAAATGTCCTTCCACAATTTTTTTGGCTTACAGTCTTACATACAACACATCTTCCCATTTTTTAATGAGGAAGAAGAAATAAACAAATAATTTCTAGCCGCTACTTCTAGCAGGCTACGATATGACGTCAGAAATCTATCCGGTCCGCTAAGATGGCGGCGTTTTCACACCTTCATTTGAAGCCGTGCTGGGGAGCGCGATCCTCTATCCAGTGTATATATATATCAGTGCTGTCAACCGGTGTTATGAAAAATAAAAATGTCAAGCTCACGGGGTCGTAAAATAGTTGAAATGGCGTTGGACTTGAATAATAACAATAGTCCACAGTGCATTGAAAAGGAAGAAGAGACATCAAGTCATCATGAATGTAAGAAACGTTGTTTTTAATATCTGTAATCTAACCTCACTTGTTGCCGGGCATTCGTCCGATCCCTTAACCTCTAAAACCGGCGTTTCTAAACTCTTGACTTGCATTTAATGAAATTGGGTACACGCAGTATTCTAGTCCATTTAGGATGGACATCAGACAATAATGACCTGGTCGCTATAGGTCACAAAAATCAAATCGAAACAATAAACGTCAAATTATTCTCGTACTTGAAACGCGGTCTTTTTATCACGTCAGCTGCTTTTTTCTTGATTTTTATCAATCTATTTTATAATCAGCCAGATTTTAGTATCATTTAGAAGTGGATACTGTAAATTTCATTCAATCGTTCAATTTCTCAAGTTTTTTCATCCACCCATTCACGATCTGATTTAATTTAATCTCTAAACTAAAAAGGGATCAGCCACATCAATAAACAAACACTGTAAGGTGTAAAGAACACTTTATTTGTTAAACTCGTTCATATTTTATGGCAGTATCCACTCCTGAGATAAAGTATTTATGTCCAAAAAGCATTCAAAAACATTTTTTATTTGTTCGGTTGATTAAAAATATCATTTTCAGGTTTGAAGTGGTCAAATGATACTGATCATTTTGATCGTACTGATCAAAATGATCCAACTCCAGTGAAGAAACGTTGTAACCAAAACCCGGCAAGAAGGAGGCTTGATTTCGAAGAAACTGTTCTGAAAGGTGGGTTTGCCAGTAAAGTCTTCATAAGCAGTTAATTAGTACAGTCGTTGCACGTGGGAGGTATATGCAGTCCTTATAATGCAGTATTACAGCCAATCGGGGACGTGCAGACCAACCTGTCATATCAAGAGACTCGGTAGAGTCTCGCGCCAAGTACATTAAAAAAAATTTTTTTTCAAGCGCGAGACTCAACGAGTCTATATACCCGAGAGGCAACTACCCTAACCTATACCGCGAATTAGTATCTTCGTTTTCTTTAATTTCACAACATATACGAATTAAAACTAATTTAATCCAGGATGTGGGCATGAAAAGCTTTCATTTGAGCCCTAGATCGATTAAATCGGTGTCCGGAGTGCTGAGATATAATTAACTACAGATTCTGATACCCCGTTTCCTCGTATAATAAAATTCATCTTGGTCGTCAGACCAAGATTCGTTCACGCCAAAACCATTCCCATAAAATCACATTTCGTCGCTAAACGCAGGACGTATGTTGTATGCTTATACACAGAACATACGTCCTTACGCATCTGGGAACATAACATAGAAGGGAAAATCCACACAAAAATTCAGACTAAGATTCATCCCATTCAAACCATTCCCATAAAATCACATAGTAGAAGGGAAAATCCACACAAAAGTTGTATCGAGTGGTGTAAGTACGAGAGTCATGACGTAGTCAGCGCTGGTATCGCAGACAGAAACCGTCTGCAACACTAGCAGACGCGTGTTGTCATTCACACTAAAACCATTGCCATAAAATCACATAGAAGGGAAAATCTACACAAAAGTTGTATAGAGTGGCGTTAGTACGACAGTCACAACGTAGTCAGCGCTAGTATCGCAGACAGAAACCGTCTGCAACACTAGCAGACGCGTGTTGTCATTTCATGTTTTTAAATCCAAATAAAAGAAATAAAAGAGAGTACGAGCAATGCTTAATAAAAACTAGTGAATACCCACTAAAAGCCCCTTGAGTGCAAAAACCTTACGCCAACTACATTAATGTGATAGTCACCAATAAAAATGTTTCGATAGGTTGATCTTAAATCTTACGATCTCGAGCTTTTGAGGTTATGCGAATCGACTGACGTGAAAATTCATGCTGATAAATAAAATAACAATCGTGAACGGATAATTTTACGATTAGGTTTACCTTACATGACACAAGACTATCAGATGACTATTAACTGACTATTACCTCTACATTTTGTTCACTTATACATTGTAGATTTGGCCTATTTTCATTTATGAATGCAATTATCGAAGGAAACGTTTTTTTTTTTTAGGAATTCCAATTATTTAGCACGTTACCGCCTGAGGAAGTCTGACAATAGAAAATCAAGAGAAAATGTTGAAGTTGAAAAATATCAGGATAGCATGATTTGATATAAGGACGGCATGGAGCCAGACCAAGAAAGCCGAGTTCAAGCGTTGCATTGCTACAAATTTCACTTTAAGCTCTATGTTAGGCTCATCTTTAAAGGCTCGACTGCTCAGACCCAAATTGTGCGTCAACGTTATGTGTTGGATTCCGACGAGTTCTATAGTCTATCTCGGTATCCTCTAGTCCAAACGAGACTGTAAGTCGACGTTGTGCGTTGGACTCCGATAGGCTTTATTCTACACTCCACGACAACGTAGTGCTTTGACCTTCGGTGAAGATAATTTTTTAATCCATTTTTTACAAACAGCTTAGACCCTCCGCTCGGAACGATCTCAATCAAATTCAGATTAGTGCTATCACGACAAATGGTTGGAATGAAAATACTTATTCAATATTAAAGAAATGATCAATAGACTTCCTCTTTCTCAGATGATAGAGATTTGTATTTAATCATGAAAATTATAAAAACCATTTATTTCTCATTTATATTTATTTATTCATTGCACAACCTTTTTTATGGATTGTTTAATTTTGTAGCGGGTCGCTGTATGAAAAGAGAGGATGATGAGAGAAAACGCTGAAGTTGCAAAATAACGAGACAGTGTGATTTGATACAAGAAACGGATAGAGTCAGACGAATAGAGCAGAATGCAAGTGTTTGACTTCAAAATCTTCCATTTTATGCTCTACGCTAGTCTTGCATCAATAAGCTCAATCGGCTCAATTCTATATATTTCGATACCTTCTGTTCAGACCTGAATTCAAAGTTGACGTTATGAGTACGGGACGAGTACATGTTCTTTCTGCAGAGGACCTAGCTGCATTAAAAAAAAAAAAAACTACCTAAGAATTGCAATACATATATCTCATATTTATATATATTCAATCATGAGCAGCAACTATAACCCTGCGTGCAAGTGACTCCGCCATTGCCGGTCCCAGGCCTAGATGAGACAGGAGGAGGGCTGCGCGTAGGGTTACACGTTCAGGCATATAGAATCATACCGGATTTTAACGAAACAATTCGTGGCACGTGGCACAGAAGAACACATGTTACGTCTGTCCACAAAAATTCAAGGCTCACAGAAAAGTATGAGCATACGTGTATATTATAACACTATTTTCATTCATTTAAAATTATACTACTACATTTAATATTGCTGCTTTTTGAGGAATTCGGATGATACAAAAGGCATCATCGTATACATGCATTGAGATGTTCATAGGAACAATTGACAGAATGCTGACAACTGAGCAAGCCTCGCGAGCGAGGATACAGGAAATCCCAATCGAGCGAGCGTAGCGAGCGAGCACAATTATTAGATAGTCGAGCAAAATTGTACAAAAAGTGGTGATATCAACCCCAAAAAGCACCCCTGGTGCAAAAACCTTTCGCCAAGTACATTAATGTGGTCACTACCCCCCAAAAAATCCACCAACCAAAATTCCTCCTTAACAAAAGTGGTACCATCAAAATGTCTACTTACAAAAGGATTGAAATCAGATACAATTGCCAAGTACATATCTTCTGTATAACAAAAGTTTACAACAGAAGAACAGAAAACTGAATAGTCTTGTATCGTTCACTCGCTACGCTCGCTCACTCGATCGGCTCTTGATAATTACAGGGAAAAAAATCAGTAAAAAAAAAAAATTTAGGAAGTGGTACTTGGCGGGCCATTATATCAATATGTATCGAACAAATGATACATAGACCGAAGTGAAAACTCTTTTACTTACTCATGAATGGCCCGCAAGTACCACGTACTAAATTTTTTTTTTTTACTGATTTTTTTCCCTGTAATTATCAAGAGCCGATCGAGTGAGCGAGCGTAGCGAGTGAACGATACAAGACTATTCAGTTTTCTGTTCTTCTGTTGTAAACTTTTGTTATACAGAAGATATGTACTTGGCAATTGTATCTGATTTCAATCCTTTTGTAAGTAGACATTTTGATGGTACCACTTTTGTTAAGGAGGAATTTTGGTTGGTGGATTTTTTGGGGGGTAGTGACCACATTAATGTACTTGGCGAAAGGTTTTTGCACCAGGGGTGCTTTTTGGGGTTTAAAGACCATCCTGACACACATCTTATTTGAAGAGCTTAATTTGATTAATGTTGTATCAGAATGTGGATCTTACAAGGATAGATAAGGGAGAATGTGGTCTCTTCACAGATAAACACAGTGGCGACCTTGGTGGTGAGAAAGATTCTGTAACCAGAGCTGTGTCAGAGATAGCAACGGGCCAGAATGCAACAATAGATCATGCAGCTGGGCAAAACTTGATTGCAGGCCCTAGCAATTCTTCTGTTGACAGTTCAGCGAAGACAAATAGTAACTACACTCTGTATCAAGAAGGAGCTGATCAAATCATATCTGCTGCGGAGCTGATAACCGTCACTGCTGATTTTCCAAGTACAGAGAGCAAGTCAAATAATGGTAAGCTGAGTCATTGATGAGATCGATTAATTACCTTATGATATGTAATATCGATCAAATTGATATTTCAATTCCTAGCATGCATTGCATTGTACTTTCTTTCTAGACTAGAATTAATGTTTCCTTTATTACTTCTCAATCATTCATTTTTTCTTTCTGTTCCAGCTGATGATATATCGATTCAGGAATAGCTTGTTTTTGATTTTTCTTCTGACATCCCAGGCTTTGATAATTTCTTTTATACAACGCAAGCATGTTTTACGCGTTTTTCATGCTCGATTTCGGTACACAAAGTAGGCGTTTTAGCGACAGCTGAGCGGGTCTGCGAATGCGCATGTGCAGAGTCTACTTTTAGCTACTTTTAAGTCCTAGGAGTTAAAAGTGGTCTTTGACGTACTCCGCGCATGCGCCGTAGCGTTGGACACCCGTGTTGTTATTGTATGTAGTCCGTCTGCTTTGTGTACCGGATCGAGCATGAACTTGTAAAACATGCTTTTGTTGTATAAAATATCGTGTGTACCAAGGAGGCGAAGGTCTTTTACGCCTTGCGTATTTGCAATACTCGTCTCCGACTCGTCTTCGACTCGTCTACGACTCGTATTGCAAATTTACGCTCGGCGTTAAAAGACCTTCTTTGCCTCCTTGGTACACAATATACTATTTTTCGCTTCCACTGAATGATAATGAGGATGCGAATACTGTTGGAATGGGGAATGATGATAATCCTCTGCAACCTGTAATACCTTCTGGAGGCTCTATCTCTGCATCTGAAAGGGGTCGCAGAAAGAGAATAGAACGTCCGAGGGATACGTCAGCGAAACAACGTACCAGAAACCCAGCAATGTGGAAATGTAATATTGCAAAAAAGGCTAGAGACTCAGGAGCCCCTCACACCAGTGTGCATGGGAAAAAAAATGAAGCTCGAAGATGGGTCTTGCGTGTTCCAAAAGTTGCAGAAACAAATGTACTGATAAGATAAACGAGGAACAGAGGAAAGGCATTTTCGGGTGTTTCTGGGGTATCGCAGACCACAATCGACAGTGGGATTTCATCGCACGTCACACCAAGATAACAGAAAAGCAAAAGGACACTACTCACTGGAAGTCCAGGAGAAATTTCTCTCGTTATCACTTCTTTCGAATTGATGGAAACGAAATCAAAGTTTGTAAAAATATGTTTTTAAATACCTTAGGAATTTGTGATTCTTGGACAAATACTGCGGCTCGTAAACTTGGTTCGGGGGGTACTGTGTTACCTGACAAACGTGGCCGTCATGACAAACATGGGAATCGGGTATCTCAGGCAACTAAAGACAGCGCGTGGGAACATATCAATTGCTTTCCCAGGATTCCTTCCCATTACTGTAGGAAGGAAAGTAATAAGGAATACCTTGAAAACGGGCTGAATGTGAGAAAGATGTATAATCTGTACGTTAAGTGGTATGCAGAGCAAGAATATGATCCTGACAAAATTGCGAGTGAACGTCAGTATAAGACCACATTCTTGACTAAATTTAACATCGCTTTCCACAAGCCCAAGAAAGATCAGTGCGATCAGTGCACTGCGTGGAGAAACGCTGAAAAATACCCTGAACAAAGAGAGGCAATGAAAGACCAGTACGAAACGCACATTGCTAATAAAATAGCAGCTAGAAAGATTAAGGACGCCGATAAAGAAGAAGCTTCAGAAAAGGGAAGTACTATAAACTTGGCTTGTTTCGATCTGGAGAAGGTCCTGAATTCGCCCCAAGGCCAAGCGTCTGACTTCTATTACAAGACCAAAATTTCAGTTTATAATTTTACAGTCTTTGACGTAGGGAATCAATTGGGCCAGTGCTACCTATGGCACGAAGCTACAGGAAATAGAGGGTCGAATGAAGTAGGAAGCTTTTTATTCGACTATATACAACAATATGCTGAGAAAGGAGTGACTGAGTTTAGATTCTATTGCGACAACTGCGCTGGACAAAATAAGCTGTGAAATTTAATGCTGTGAAATTTAATGTGAAGATAACTGTCACATTTCTTAAAGTAGGTCATACTCAAACAGAAGGTGACTCGATGCATGCAGCAATTGAGAGAAAGGCAAGGAATAAGGATATCTACACTCCGGATGAGTGGGCCACACTGATTAAGCTCGCTAAAGCTGGAGATAAGCCGTACAAAGTGCATGAAGTCAGTCAGCAACAAATTTATGATCTGAAACCCCTCGTGGATAACAAGACCTGGGACAAGAATGAAGAAGGAGTAGTAAATGCTTGGAAAAAAATTAGGCGGGTACATGTAGATTGTACCTTACCGGCAGAAATCAGGTACAGCTACAATTACACTGGGGAATTTTCTACTCTGTCCACCCACGGTAGAGCACGTCCGGTGAATTTGCGCAATCTCCAGCTCCAGCCAGCATATACGAAGCAGCTTCCTGTCAACGAAAGGACACTGAAAGGCCTCCAAACACTTTGCAAAAAGAATTTAATCCCAAAAAACCGTCATGCATTCTATAAGAACTTGTGCATTGACAACAACGTGCCTTGGACTGTACCAGAGTAAGCTAATAAGTATAACAAGTACATCCGGAGTAATACAGTACTTTTACATAAACAGGGAGAGTATGATTATAGTCCTTGATGGATTCTCTACGCATATTAATATTTTATAACTCTATATTTTATTATGAAATCAAGTATACCAGGGTAATAACATAATTTTTCGTTTTTAATATTTTATTACGTCACTGTATGATACCGAGGCTTAGTTTATTTTGATTTATGATACTACGATAACTGGTCCTAACGTTATATACATTACGTACTGTATTTTGTACCTGACTTAGTTTGTAGGGTTGTGATAATACAGAAAGCTGTAGTGACTTGATTCACTTACATCCTCGTATGACAGTTTTAATCACTAAATTATTCTAGTGATCGATATTTATTCCTATATGTATAGTAAGATATCCTTTTATATCATTTTGAGTCTGTGGGTACAGTGCAATATGCAGAAAGTACAAACTTATTTTATGCCACGAATTTTTAATAAAAATCAGCAATATTATGTATGACAATAAATATCAGCTGCATTTGAGTAATCGAAAATTCTTGAAAATTGTTTTGTACTTTTGGAATCAATTTTGTTACTGCTTCCTTTTCAATCCGTCCCATCAACCTCTTCATCATTATATTAGTAGGGGAGCCCAATAGGGGATTTCGGGATTTACTCGAGCGCAGCAGATTAACATATAGGGGGATGCCTCGTATACTGTTGAGTACCTCCACCATATATTAGCCCTTAATATAGGAACGCGCGTCTAGGGCAGCCGATCAGAATAGTAAAAAAAAATCGATCGTTCGAAATACTCGAGCGCGTCAGATTAAGGTAAGGTGGGTTAATTACATCCTGAAAAGTGTGCAGTTTAATAATCTGACGATTTGAGCGTGACGTAAGGTCGTGGGAAGGTCACAAACTTGCAAAAAAAAATCGTTATCTTAAAATTCTCGAGCGCGGTCAAATTTTTTTTTATTTTGAAGGAAATAATTCGAGAATAGCGGAAAAAATATAATCTGCCGATTTCCACAAGCCGAAGTAGCACAAATCGTCAGAAAGCGCGTGCAGCTGCAGTGAAGCCTGTATTCCCCACTCCGCGCCTCTATTTCCCTATCACTTTTTCTCGATCTCGTACTCTCTCGCACCCTCCACACTACTTTCCGTAAAATAAATAAAATAAATAATAAAATAAATAAATAAAAAAAATAAATAAATAAATAAATAATAATAAAATAAACAAATAAATAAATAAATAATAAGAAAAAAAAAAAAAATAAATAAAAAAAAATAAATAAATAAATGATCCACGAAGGAATCCAGCCAGATTTGCAGTACGACAATTCCACGGATGAAGACGAGGATTAAAGAAAAAATATTTTTAAAGCTTTTTTAATATTTCACTATTTTTTTTTCTGTAAAACAATTGTCATAATTGAATGAAATAGATTTTCTTATTTGCATGTTATTTTCTAAGATTTTTGTTTGTCACATTTATTGATAAAAAAAAAAAAAAAAAAAGAAATAAAAAAAATTTTAATTTTTTTTTTTTCAATTTGTCAGACTAAAAAAATTCCTCCAAATAATCGTCAGATTATTGGTCAACACGACTAGGACATCAAGCTGAATCACCTGTATAAAGATCTGACGCGCTTGAGTATTTCAAAATGGCGATTTTTTTTTGCATTATCAAGAAGCCGCCATGAGTCTGCGTCATGTCCAAATCGTCAGTCTTTTGAATGGGAGCTTCTTTTGGCTTCACTTAACATCCCCTCTGAGAATCTGACACGCTCGCGTAATTTTTTTTTTTTTTTTCCTATTTTCAACCCTTCCGTACAGCTACCCCCACCATGCAAACCGGCAGATTAACATACTTTCAATATCAGAGACATGTGGGGCGTATACGCTATCAATATCTGATGCGTTAGAGTATTTCCATGTAACTGTTTTTTTTTTTTACATTTTTGAGAACCTGTAGACGCTTCCCCCACCGCTGAAAGGGTAAACATTATATAACCTTTTTTTCTTTCTACCATCTAATCTTCCAAATCTAATAGGTTTCCACGACGACAAAGTCAATCCTCATTTAGCACTCTGGGCTCCCCTACTATATATCATCACATTTAATTTTAATACTTGAATAAAACTTTATCTATAAACATTCAAGGGGTATAATAATAATATGATACACGTGAAGATAATATTGAAGCCAAAGCCTTGGAATGCACTCAAATATCAACACTCACAATTAATTCTAAAAACGTCGGTGTCATTTAATATCATAAATTTGTTCACAGTATTAAAATAATATGGTTTATCGATAGAAATGACCAAGAAAATTATATTCTGAACCAGTAGAAAAAAAAAAGCATTTAGTGTAAAACCTACAAACAAACTAGAGTTTTTATATTTTACCAATTTTCGTAAGAATGCCTGACATAACCCCAAAGTTATAGCACAGCACGTCAAAAAAATCGGTTTCAATGATGAAGTATGCGTTCTCGCGATATAAGATGGTTCTGAAAATTAATTGAAAATAATAGCTCATCATTTGAATCCGTTTGTTCGTTAAAAAAGCATTTTCCTGATTTTTATTTAGGTTTTGAACTTTGTTTTTGCTCTCCTGTAAAGTTTAAGAAAATCAGTTACGTCCTTTCCGTGAGCAACTCAGAAGTTAGGTCTCTTACGTCAGGCATCAATTAGATAAGTCTTTTAGGTTAGAGGATTCAAAGATAGGTCTTTTAAGACGGACGCCGTCAAGATAGGGTTTTCTGTACCGGGCACATAGAGTTAGGGTCTTTTAGAAAAGCGCGCTGCAAATAAGAGGTTAATGACGGGCAGCGTATACATAAGACAATATCAATAGCGGCCGTCGATTTATCACCATGAATTTTACACGTCAGTCGATTCGCATAACCTCAAAAGCTCAAGATCGTCGGATTTAAGATTAACCTATCGAAACTAATGTACTTGGCGTAAGGTTTTCGCACCTGAGGGGCTTTTGGTGGGTATTCACTAGTTTTTGTACCTTCAAATTTTGTATTAATCATTGCTTGTACTTTCTTTTATATCTTTTATTTGGATTCGAAAACATGAAATGACAACACGCGTCTGCTATGCGTCTGCTAGTGTTTCAGACGCACGGTGGGGAATTTTCACGAAAACGTGGCCAAAATTCAAAAAACGAACTTTCCCATGCGGTATAACGACCGGGGGGGATTGGTTAAGAACTAATTTCTGCGTAACCTCCCGGTTGTCCCGACCCTTTAGCCCTCATAGTCTCTTGGATATTTCAGTTCAAAGTTGAGCCTCGTCCGTGACAGTCAAGTACCTGAATTTCGCTTTCATATCCGCTCTAACTTTGGACACTTATAACTCAACAGTGTAAAGTGATAATCAATTTCAACAAAATGGATGATCTTCCTCAAGGTATGTAGAAAATTTTGCTCATTTTACAATTAAAAATAGTACATTACGTAACAAGTGCGGGAAGTAGGTGATCCCTGCACGAGTGCGACGCTTAGTAGGAGAGGTAAGAAGCACGAGTAGGGTCACCTGCCTGCACGAGTTACGTATACTATTTTTTGACACAAGTTGCGGTCAGTTCGTGACAAGATCTGATAAAAGCGAATTACTTTTTTTTTCAAGTTTCTTTATTATGATGGTGAACATGGATTAATGACGAAAAAAGACGAGTGTGGGAGACACCTATGCACACGTGTTGCGTATACTATCTTCCTTAACATTGGTAACTTGTGTTAAATATTGAAAAACCATTGAGCAGACTAACCTCTGCGGGAGGGTCCAGGGGCGAAGCTCCGGTAGGGGGTTCGGGGGGCAAAGCCCCCCGACTACTAAAAAAATAAATTTACATTTGAAACAATAAGAGTAGTCAACGTGTCAAAAATAAAATCTGAAAAATAAATCCAATTCTTATACATTTTTTATCCAAAATTTAATTCCCACTATACTATTTGTGGACATTATCCCTGAATTTAATTTTCAAAATTATCACGATATAGTCACAGTTCCTAACTAGCTGCGCAAAATTCGACAATATTGGTAACTTGTATGGAATATTAAATTTTCAAGTATATATCCAAATTATCGTAAAGGTATAAGATGGATGCAGCGTCCGCTTCATGTGTCCGCTTTGAAGAATTGGTACACGCAGGAAAAGGATTTTTTGAACCAATCCAATATATTTTGTCGGAATAATTAATTGGGTCAAGTATTTCTAATTTGGTTGAATCACTCATTTCTCGATCTTCAGTCTCTGATGATTCGGAAGTACTGAGCTATTGTGACTTAGCGCGGCGTCTGTTTACATCAATAGACCCACAATGTTTTGAAAAATTTTGCCGCGCAGTAGCTACAGGTATACATTCGAATCGTAGTAATTCATATCATTCATGTAAATATTACCAGTGAAAGCTGGTAAGTGAACAATGCGCGGGAGTGCGTTATTACAATTCTATAGGACCGCTGTGACGGTAACATTCACTTACCGCACGCTCCACAGGCATGGTAAATCGAACTTACTGCACGCTGTGTCAAAAATAGTATTTATTGTCCATGTTCACGCAGTCTAACGATAATCCCCAAAAGTGCCTTCGTTCGGAAATAAATATTGACTTTGCGTAGACCTTTAGTTGAGAGTCCCACGACATCCCACCTTCGTTTTTTTTTCAAATTGTAGCTTAGAATATCAGCTTTCGGATGAAGTGTGGATGAGACTGCGTAAACGTGCGCGGGCTGTTCCAGAGCATTTCTGGCGAACGTGTGCGTGTGCCGAGAAGGCTCCCGGCGGCGCTCGGTCGCGGCGACGCGTTCCATGCCAGTGCAGCTGCCTAGTCAGCCGGGCTGGGAACCCTGCTAAAAATCTCTTATAGAAACCTATAAAAAAAAAAAAAGGTATCGGTTCTTTGCCGGTTTCTGTCACCGGATTTTCGGTAGCGGTTACTGTTATGGCGGTATAAATATTTGTATCTAATTTCCAGATACAATTTCGATCAAGTATTTGTGGTAATTTCTTGCAATAATGGTATGTGTTTCAAGGAATGTATTTCATATTCAGATAGTTCAGTTTTCTATGAGAATGATATATATCTTATCATATATCTTATCATATATCTTATTTGGTCTATCACTATCTATCTATCATTTTCCGAATATCTATACGATTCTATGAGCAATATCCACATACCTTTGTATCAGTTCCTTACCGCAACTGCGCTCTTGTTCTATAAGATCCTATAAACAATTGGTAGTTTCTATCCGTTCCGTACCGCGATTGTTCTACAATATCTATACAATTCTATGTGCTATATCCACATACCTCTGTATCAGTTCCTTATCGCAACTGCGCTCCAGTTCTATAAGATTCTATAAACAATTAATAGTTTCTATTCGTTCCGTACCGCGATTGCTCTACAATATCTATACGATTCTATGAGCCATATGCACGTACCTTTGTATCAGTTCCTTATCGCAACTGCGTTCCAGTTCCATACATCTTCTCTCGGCCGACTTAATCTATCCTAACCTCAAACATCCTATTACTTTTGTTAATCATTCGCTCGCAAGTCCGGACGCATTGCAATGACACATTGGTATGGCTATCGTCTCTCCCTTATATACAAACGTTAATCCAGTTTAGTGCTAGTGAGAAATATTTTTTCGTCTGTAGCCACCTATCGGCAAAGTGAAAGCCGCAAAATTCACGTTCTTATTCGATTCTCACCGATTATGATTGCACCAAATTCTATGAGATCCTGTACGATGTGAACTGTACTCGCCTCTTACCGTATCTCCGGCGCCCACGAATAGCAGTTTTAACGTGTGTCAAAGTGCTATATGAGTTCCTAGTCGTTTTTCACCGATTATGGTTGTATCAGATTGTATGAGATCCTATGCGAAGTGAACTGTATCCGTCTCTTACCGTAATGGAATTAATGTGCACGATACTACTTCCCGTTCTTATGTGTCACGTAATTCTATGAGATCCTATACGATGTGAACTGTATCCGTCTCTTACTGTATCTCCGGCGCCCACGAATAGCAGATTTAACGTGTGTCAAAGTGCTATGAGTTCCTAGTCGTATTTGACCGATGATGGTTGTATCAGATTTTATGAGATCCTATGCGAAGTGAACGGTATCCGTCTCTTACCGTAATGAACTAAATGTGCACGCTACGCTCTCGTCATCCATCCGTAGCTTGCGTCCTGCAGGTCCACGGATATGTAGTCTTCGTCCTCCAGGTGCACCGCTACGTGGTTTTCGTCCTCAGGGTCAACCGCACCGTAGTTTTTGTCGTCCAGGTCCACGGCTACGTAGTTTTCGTTCTCCAGGTAGACCGCACCGTAGTTTTCGTTCTCTAGGTTCACAGTTACGTAGTTTTCGTCCTCCAGGTCAACCGCACCCTAGATTTCGTCTCTCACGTCGACGGCACCATAGTTTTCCTCCTCTTGGTCATCCTGGGGGACAAAGCTACGGTGCGGTCGACCTGGAGGACGAAAACTACGTAGTGTGAACCTGGAGGACAAAAACTACGGTGCGGTTGACCTGGAGGACGAAAACTACGTAGCCGTGGACCTGGACGACAAAAACTACGCAGCGGTAGACCTGGAGGACGAAAACTATGTAGCGGTGTACCTGGAGGACGAAAACTACGGTGCGGCTGACCCTGAACACGAAAACCACGTAGCGGTGCACCTGGAGGACGAAAACTACGTAGCCGTGAACCTGCAAGACAAAAGCTACGGGGCGGTCGACCTGGAGGACGAAACCGACGTAGCGGTGGTCTTGGTCACAGATGACGAGAGCGTAGCGTGCACATTTAGTTCATTACGGTAAGAGACGGATTCCTTTCACTTCGCATAGGATCTCATAAAATCTGATACAACCATAATCGGTCAAGAACGACTAGGAACTCATAGCACTTTGACACACGTTGAATCTGCTATTCATGGGCGCCGGAGATACGGTAAGAGACGGATACAGTTCACATCGTACTGGATCTCATAGAATTTGGTGCAATCGTAATCGGTGAGAATCGAATAACACCGTGAAGTAGTATCGTGCACATTTCGTTCATTACGGTAAGAAACGGATACAGTTCACTTCGCATAGGATCTCATAAAATCTGATACAACCATAATCGGTGAAAAACGACTAGGAACTTATAGCACTTTGACACACGTTGAATCTGCTATTCGTGGGCGCCGGAGATACGGTAAGACTGTAAGAGACGGATACAGTTCACATCGTATAGGATCTCATATAATTCGGTGCAATCATAATCGGCGAGAATCAAATAAGAACGTGAAGTAGTATCGTGCACATTCAGTTCATTACGGTAAGAGACGGATACAGTTGACACGGTATAGGATCTTATGGAAACTGATCCCTGCTTAAGGTGGTTCTCCACCTACAGTCCCACCAAACGTGGGTTTCAGAGCAGATTTTGAGTACTTCTTGATGGGGAAAAAATCCGAAAAAAATCAAGCATGTAGAAGATCTTCGGGAGATTGATTTTGCATAATAATAATTCAAAAAAGTTATTAACAAATTGATGGAAAAAAAAACTGTTCAAGAAATCAGCCGATGACCCAACTTTTTTTTTAGGTGAGAATTATTTTTTAATTTTTCTGAATATGTATGAATTTTTTCAGAATTTTGGTAAATCTTTGAAAATTGCGTTTTTTCATACTTGACAAAACGCGATTTTCAAAGATTTACCAAAATTCTGAAAAAATTCATAGATATTCAGAAAAATTAAAAAATAATTCTCACCTAAAAAAAAAGTTGGGTCATCGGCTAATTTCTTGAACAGTTTTTTTTTCCATCAATTTGTTAATAACTTTTTTGAATTATTGTTATGCAAAATCAATCTCCCGAAGATCTTCCACATGCTTGATTTTTTTCAGATTTTTTCCCCATCGAGAAGTACTCGAAATCTACTCTGGAACCCACGTTTGGTGGGACAGTAGGTGGAGAACCACCTTAAAAAGCCGGATAGAAACCGGATAGAAACCGGATCGGCAGTGTGTCCGGTTCTATACGTAATTTGGGTCCGGCAGACCTCCGGGCTTGTCCGGAATTCGTCCGGGATTCTGGTCGTGTCCCTATCTGGTGCTATGCGGGCTTATTCTGCCATTTTCGGGAATGTCTAGATAGGCTTCCCGGGTAACAATTTGAAGTGGCAGCCGTATGGCCGCTACATGGCCAACCGACCAAGCCAATGTGGCCGCCATGTCAGCCGACCCCGGTTTTATCATGGCTAGTACCTGGCAACGACGACCAAACTATGTCGCTCCTTGATGGCAGCTAGGTGGATAAACAACATGGTTTACTTATGGTTTCGACCTGGCAGCGATATGGCGGCGCTATCTCGCTGCCATGTGGAGGCCAACTAGTTGCCAGGTAACAATCCAACGCGGCAACCATACGGCCGCTACATGGCCAACCCACCTAACCAATGTGGCCGCTATGTCGGCAGTGGTCGGTTTTATCATGGCTTTCACCTAGCAACGACGACCAAACTATGTCGCTCCTTGATGGCAACTAAGTCGATAAACAATATAGTTCATTTATGGTTTTGACCTGGCAGCGACATGGCAGCGCTTACTCGTTGCTATGTGTGGGCCATCTGGTTGCCAGTAATTTTGATACCTCTCTGAAACATGAAAGCCATGAAGTAACCATGAAATTTCCCCAGTTAACTGTCATGTGACAGTCACTCTATTTTGGAACGAGTACCGCTCCTTGAGTTCTATTTTACTTTTAAGTATATATTTCATTCACACAGTAGTCATTCCAAAAGAACTGTTATGAACTATACTACCGGGTAGGCGGTATGAGTCGCTTGACTCGTAGGTGAATTATGATTGTGGTCGGCCGGCAACGGGTAGGTGTAGCCAAGCCGACGTTACTTTACTTGCGAGCGTTGTCGCTCATCTACCGGCATAACAAGGTACTAAGGTAGGTGGCGACGCATTGTATAGACCAGGTAAATGCCAGGCTACCTTAAGACATGGCCGTGCCAGCTTGCCCCACGTAAAAGCTATATGGCAATGCGAGGTGGCGGCCAGGTAGTTGCCAACGGTCGCCAGTTAACGTTAAGACACAGCAAGACCAGGTTGGCCCACATAAAAGCCATATGGCATCGCGAGGTGGCGGCCAGGTAGTCGCCAGTTAACGCTAAGACACGGCAGTACCAGGTTGGCCCACATCAAAGCCATATGGCATCGCGAGGTGGCGGCCAGGTAGTCGCCAGCGGTCGCCAGCGGTTGCCAGTTCACGTTAAGACACAGCAGTACCAGGTTAGCCCACGTGAAAGCCATATGGCATCGCGATGTGGCGGCCGAGTAGTTGCCAGTTAACGTCAAGACACGGCAGTATCAGGTTGGCCCACATAAAAGTCATATGGCATCGCGAGGTGGCGGCCAGGTAGTCGCCAGCAGTCGCCAGCGGTCGCCAGTTAACGTTAAGACACAGCAGTACCAGGTTAGCCCACATAAAAGTCACATGGCATCACGAGGTGGCGGCCAGGTAGTCGCCAGTTAACGCTAAGACACGACAGTACCAGGTTGGCCCACATCAAAGCCATATGGCATCGCGAGGTGGCGGCCAGGTAGTCGCCAGCGGTCGCCAGTTAACGTTAAGACACAGCAGTACCAGGTTGGCCCACATCAAAGCCATATATGGCATCGTGAGGTGGCGGCCAGGTAATCGCCAGTTCACGTCAAGACATGGCAGTGCCAGGTTTGCTTGTATGAAGGCCATATGGCATTGCGAAGTGGCGGCCAGGTCAATGCTAGGTAGTGACGGAACATCGCAGTGGCAGCTTGGCCCACATAAAATCGATGTCGTGGCGCAAGGTGGCGGCCAAGATGGTGCAACATTGGTAGCCTAGCTTAGTTAGCCATATTATCGCCATGTGAAAAGGCCATGTTGAAATCATATAGCCGCCGCATGGTTATCGAACATTGGCCTGCTATGTGGCTGGCCGACAGCATTGCCGTGCTCATGCCACATGGCATTAATGTGGCTTGTGGGCTGGCCATGTAAATTGTTACCCGGGTTCCTATATGGTTATATCCGGAAAGTAACGCCGCCTTAGGCATTTTTCCTGTAGGGTTCTATCCGGATCCATTTTCCAAAAATTGAAGCTTTTTTATTGCTTTTTTTTTTCTTTTTTTTTTTTTCGTTTTTTTTTTCGTTTTTTTTTTTTTTCTTTTTTTTTCTTTTTTTTTTCTTTTCTTTTCTTCTCAAGTATATAGATGAAATTTTCCGCCTCTATATATACTCACCAACTCCTATAAGTGGTACTCGCGAGAATATCGAAAGCGGTGCTCGCCGCCTTACGAGAAAATATTGAAGTAATGTAAATTAGATGGAAACCCGATCGGTACACACAGAACCCCGATTCCAACTTTGAAAATCTTTGTCCGTATCTATCCGGTTTCGGTCACGCAAATCATAGCGTGATTATATTTACATCAAATCTTCAAAGTTGGAATCGGGGCTCTGTCCGTATCTATCCGGTTTCGATCCCGCAAATCTTAACGTGATTATATTCACGTCAAATCTTCAAAGTTGGAATCAGGGCTCTGTCCGTATCTATCCGGTTTCGGTCCCGCAAATCATAACGTGATTATCAATTGATACGGCACGAAATCGGATAGAGCCCCAATTCCAACTTGGAATATTAGCTGTATTGATAATCACGTTGTGAATTGCCGGATCCAAACCGGATAGGTACGGACAGAAGCCCCGAATCCAACTTGGAAAATTTGATGTGAATAATCACGTTATGAATTGTGGGATCGAAACCGGATAGGTACGGACAGAGCCCCGAATTCAACTTAGAATATTAGCTGTATTGATAATAGCGTTATGGATTGCCGGATAGGTACACGGAGAAAAAATAACACTACTCAGTGCTGCGCAGAACACTCATTTGTCAAAAATTTTTATAAACTGACTCACTAGAGGGCAGGACGCTACTCATTGCTGTCAAAAAAATAACTAAAGTTGTCAATACATCAATGAGTAGTGTCCTGCACTCTAGTGAGTGATATTTTTTGGTTATTGAGTCAATTTATAAAAAAGTTTGACAAATGAGTGTTCTGCGCAGCAATGAGTAGTGTTATTTTTTCTCCGTGTACGGACAGAGCCCCGATTCCAACTTGGAAAATTTGAGGTGAATAACCACGTTATAAATTGGCGGATACAAACCGGATAGGTACGGACAGAAGCCCCGATTCCAACTTAGAATATTAGCTGTATTGATAATAGCGTTATGGATTGCCGAATAGGTACGGACAGAAGCCCCGAACCCAACTTGGAAAATCTGATGTTAATAATCACGTTATGAATTGCGGGATCGAAACCGGATAGGTACGGACAGAGACCCGATTCCAACTCAGAATTGCCGGATCCAAACCGAATAGAAACGTACACAGTCCCAAAACCGATTCGGGTGACGGATACTTTCCGAATGAAGGCAGATAGATAACCGAGCCTACAGATGTTCGTTCCGACGAATTAGGGACACAAACGTATAGGATCCGGACAGGACTTTCGTGACCGATGAAATACGGATAGAAACGGATGGAACGTCTATCCGGAATCCTATCCGGAAATCTGTCCGGTTCTATCGTTTCCTATCGGTCATTTTAAGCAGGGATAGATTCGTGATTAGCACAAAACGCATTCTAACTCATAATAGTCTTGCACACTTTTAATCTAGTACGTGTGCTCATCGAAAAGACAGTAGGAAACGGATAAAGTTCCTATAGCTCATAGGATCTCATAGATTTGTAATGAAATTATGATCGGTGATAAACGGAAAAGAACTTATTGCTCTCAGCCACACATCAAGTCCACTACATTTGCTCAACTGAAATGCGATAAAAGACTGATACATTTCAAACTTCATAGAATCTCTTCGAAACTGATAGATTCGTAGTCTATCTCGCACATTCAGTCTCCCACGTATGCTTGACGGATAAACGGTGAGAAACAGATACCGTGCGCACGTATTAACACTCTGATGAAACGAATACGTCTGAAATGTAGAAATGTCAAGTAGAAGCTCATATTGGAATTCATCAAATAAATTACGATAGTTTCAGCGAATATTGGTATGCGGATGTTCAGCAAAGATCTGATATCTCTAAAAGGAAACTGAAACTCCAAGAAAACGAGGTATTTTCTCATCCGAAATTTGTAATAGGATCATGTGGTTGTGGAATTGTACATTATATATTATAAAAACTCGCTGTTCCTTTATCAGGAAACTCACATAGCAAATAAGATCGATCGAAACTGATAGCATAATATAAGTGATCTATCTGAGCAAATTTGAGTGCAGATAGGCCATATAGAATCCTATGAAGTCTCATAGCGATCCTTTATGTTTGTTCGCTTTTCTATGAGAGATTTTTAGCAGGGAAGGTAGCTCGCTTACTTGGAACTACGAAGTAAGAGGTAAGGAGACCGAACTCTGCCGAGACCGCGTCCCGAAAGTGGATACCGATTTTCGGGCGATAAATGCCAAGTCCGCTAAAATGAAAAGCACCTCAACGCGTGGCGCATGCGCAGTACGCAGTTAGTTGTGTCCTTGTCTCTCTCACGAAAAGTGCGAGTGAGAGGCGCTGAGATGCAGCGCGTGACAGGTTTTTGTTATGACAGCTAGTTATTCGATGTTATGGAATAGGGTCGTTTCCGTGAGAGAGACAAGGACATAGCTAACTGCGTACTGCGCATGCGCTACGCGTTGAGGTGCTTTTCATTTTAGCGGACTTGGCATATATCGCCCAGTCACCTCATACACATTCAATGTACGGAGTTTGGTCTCCTCATCTCTTACTTCGTGCTTGGAACTTCTTCACCCTAAGCGGACTCGGTCGACTGGTTTACTCTATCAATGGATTCTAAATATTAATGTATTGTTCATGAAAATTCTGATACCTGATTTGGCATACGTACAATTTGTTTTCGAGAGGCGAAGAGATTTATTCGAAAGTTTTTATTGTATTCGAAACGCCAAATCCGGATTCTAATGAAGTGTTAGCGAATGCACAAAGGCGTACGTCTAATCCTCATTCGGATTACAATGCCATTCATAATCAATACGAAATACTATTCTTTCTATCTAGGTTCTGGAACTTCTCCTATCACCTTCAAGCGAAGGGAAATCTTTTCAATAAAAAATGGGAGCAGTTTTCGTCAAAAACCATTTCACTATTAGCCCAACTATCACACATGAAGATCTCTATCCGGCTTCACACTGACTTTTGACTTTTAATTTCTGGAAATAAAGACTTTGTTCACTATCTTGCAAGAGAATAATTATTTTCCCCGAAATTGCCGAATCTATTGTCTAATTTAGTATAGCACATATATTTTAGGTACGCCATTTTGTTTTTACAAAGTGGAATATCAGATTCGTAATCCGCAACCCCAAAAACATCGGTAAAGTGTATAATCCATCGTGTTTTCTATGAAATTCATGTCTGAGTCGGCCATATTACGTCCGCCATTTTGTTTTTTTAAATTTAAATATCAGATTCGTAATCAACAATCCCGAAAACGTCGGTGAAGTGTATAATCAATCGTGTTTTCTATGAAATTCATGTCTGAGTCGGCCATATTAAGTCCGCCATTTTGTTTTTCCAAATTTGAGTACCAAATTCGTAATAAGCGACCCCAAAAACGTTGAGATATCACATTTAGAAAAATTACGATGATTCCCTGGATTATGGCCACGTTTTCGTGAAAATTCCCCACTGTGCGCCGCTCAGCTCATCAGCAATCTCAGTCAAAGCGACCCAGTTGTCTCACCGCTACTCATACTCATAGTCTAGGACATACCCCGGCCTCGCTGTGCTCTCCGGAGCAAGCCCGGCTCTGAGTGACAATTAGTGCGACCCGTAATCCCCTTGGTCTACCTGAAAACAATCACTCGTCCTTACCTGGAAGTGCGATGGTAGGGGCAGCGTTCAGGAGAAATAAAAGGAACTAAGGAGTGTGCGGTCTATTTGGGACGGCAACAACTGCGTTAGACCGTCTAGGTCTTTTCATACCTGCATATCCCCACTCATACCTACCAAAGTCCAAGAAATGGCGTCAAAAGGATTAGTGCCGGTGAACGGGTTAAGTGGATTTACAGCTTAGGCTCTTTCGACTAATTAGTGTGCCGGGGTATGGTCTAGGACAAGCTACCACATAAATGCCAGTTGTCACATCGCGCAGTGAATCGAATATTATAAAAGCAATTCACGGACAGATAGCCTGATTGACTCACCGCCTTATTTGATTAGACACTAAAGGCATAGCGCCTGTTGATCTATCAGCTTCACTTAATTAAATTTCTAGATATTTATTGAAATATTAAAATTGCCATAAAATTCAGATTTAAATATCCATGTACGAGAGTATACCAGAATTAGCAAAATATTATAACAAAAGATTAACTACGATATTATCTACGATTACAACAAAACTTCGAGACCGAAACGTCAAAACTTGTATTAAGGAATTAGCTTTAAGCCACTTGTAAATATAGCATTAGTTGGTTGCAACCTTAGTCGAGGTAAGACTCACAAATAAATGTTCTTGATTAAGGGGGTATCTACACCTTTGAATTTTCAAAAACTCGTTTTTGTTTTTATATTTTTTTTTTTTGAATGCTAGTGACCTACTTTCCTGCAAATGAATTGGCGTCCGAAAATCTAGAGGATTTGAAAAGTGACAGCCATGACAGTCCCGAATTGCGAAAAAGCGCCGCCGCGCGGCGCGCGGACGCTCATATTGGTCCCGTAAATATTGTACAGTACCGCCAACACCACTGTCTTGCTTTTTTTGACGTTTTTATATATTTTGCTTTTGAATTTTATTTTGTGATCTTTAAATTTTTTGTAATTATGATTATTGTACATATTTAATTTTCAATATTCTTTTGAATTGTGATAATTGACAGAACACATGGCTGCGATCTACATTTTTTCGAGGTTAGGTGTCTACTTGTTTGTAAATAATCGTGCTGTCATCACGAATTCAAACCAATAGTAATTTTCAATATTGAACAAACACAGTGTATATATCTGAGATGAGATGAAACGTCGCAATCGAAAGAAGATATGATCCATCAAAAAAGCGCATTTGAAATCGATGCCAGGAGACTACACATTCAGATTTCTAAAAAGATGAGTATTTCTATAATATATTAATTGCGAAAGTTTGATAAATATTATAAGAAAAAAGGTACGATTGATGAAAGATGGGAGAATTTTCGGACTACTGACAAAAATTGTGCTAGCATCTTGTGAATCTCAAAAATATTGAAGATTAAGGAGAGACTTCGGTGAAATTTTGAAAATCGCTATTGGAGGTTGTATAAAAAAAATCCTTCCAGCAGTTTTTGGATAATGTCAGTATAGACTGTAAAAAAAAATTTCAGCCTCCTGCGATGAAAATGTAAGCGCAAGGAACCTTGCGAAGAAGATTTTTCTCACCGCTGTCAAAAATTCCTTGCGTCTACACTTTCATCGCAGGAGGCTGAAACTTTTTTTCACTATCTATACTGACAATATTCAAAAACTGCTGCAAGGATTGTTTTATACACGTCTTTTCAAAGTTATAAGAATTAAAAAACCTGTTTTTGCCAAAAATTTCACCGAAGTCTCCCCTTAAGAATTCCTGACCCACACGGAAAGACAAACTGCGCTCCCAGCGTACCAACCTATTGTGTAATAGCAGTACCACTCATGTGGTCGGTGTACTGTCTCCCGCTGAACGCGCGGTGGCGCAAGTGAGGGACGCTCGAGTGCCAACGGACCTGGGACGCCAGGCCTCCCAATCGAGAGAGACGATTGCGATTCCGTCGTGGCGTGCCCATGCGCCTTTTTGTGTTGCGAGTTAGGGATAGGTATCAAGGTTTTCTCTGTAAATTTTACTCGTCATAAATGAATTCTGTATTTTTGCAGTAAAGTAAATTACTACTAGATAACACATTTATCCTATGATCTCCGATTACTGTTATTTAAAAAAAAAAAAAAATTATAATTAGAAAAATATTAAGATATTTAGTATCGTTAATCGTAACTTCTTTTTCTATCCTTTGTTTTGGTTATCGGTGCGTTTCAGCACCATGCATGTGCCACTTAATCGTAACTTGGGAATCGTCTTTCAAATTTTGATGGTAGTCTGGAAAACATTTCTTTTTTGAGTGTGGAAAATATTTCTCTTTAATATCACGTTTGTGAAAAAAAAACAAGAAAATTTTATAATTCCAAATTTTCAATTCTTGATATTTTTTTAGCTTTATGTAGAAAAAAATATGTGTTTGAATGAACTTTGTTTCAAATATCAGAAATAAAAATATCTCCAGAATTTTTTATTGATAACGTATCACGTTTGTCGTTTATTATTTCTGTATTGAATTACAAAAATGAACAATTTCATGATCTACCAATCACATCTTAATAAGCAGATTGATATGTATGAAAAAAAATTTCCATGATATAGATCGATCGTCCAAATTCGGAAGGAGAAAGTAATTCAATATACGATGGTTTTGGACGGCGTGCGGCGAGCTCTCAAACTCACAGCGACTGGGAGCTCTGCCGTCCCAGTCGAGTGAGACCATGAGAGTCCACGCAAGCTGGTAGCGTCACCCGCCAACCAGCGGGAAGTGTATTCATCCTTGTACTATGAGCGGCTGACGCTCTCAGTCTCGAGAGGTTAGGAGCGCAGTTTGTCTTTCCGTGCAATTCATTCTTTTTCTAGCAGGCTAACTGGATACCTACCGGACACTGTTGTTAGACAGAACAGGGTTGCGATTCTGTAACTTTCCGCTAACTCGCTAACTCGCTAACTCGCTAACTTTTCGCTCTAAGACCGTTGGTTGGCTGAGGAGCGTCCAATCGGAGATCGTTACGGGCCGCAACGATCTCCGATTGAACGAAGTTAGCGAGTTAGCGAGTTAGCGAGTTAGCGGAAAGTTACAGAATCGCAACCCAGGTCAAAGCTCACTACAAGCCTACGCCTGGCACATGTGTCTAGACTCGACTCATAACACATCGATACAAGAGTAGCTGCGGATCCAGCATATTAATCATAAGCAAAATCTTAGAACTTGATTTTCTGTAGATACATTTTCTTGTCTGGGAAAAGTAGAAAATAAATAAAAAAATAAAAAAATAAAAAGTTTAAAAGTTGATTTCTGGAGAATGAATATTTTGACCGGTTGTCGTAAAGAATCAGGAGCATCGTTGGACCGATTCTGGAGTTTGTGGTCTTGAAATTTGTAGAATCGAAGCCTCTATCATATGAACATAAAACTTTTTGATATTACTATTTTTGGTTGAGATAATAGAAAAAGTAGAGAAAAAAAATTGAAGAATCAGAAAAATCTCAGTAAAAACTAAGCGAGTCAGGCAATTTTTGCAATATCAAAAAGTTCTATGTTCATATGATAAAGGCATCTCTTCTGAACAATTGAGGACCAAAAACTCCAGAATTGGTCCAACGATACTACTGATTCTTTACGACAACCGACCAATTTTGTATTTTTCTATATTGAGCGTTACTACTATCAGACTCAAAGTAATATCCAATGTTATATATGGATAATGAGGGTCAAACCCTCCCCAAACTTCAAGATTTTTTCGGATTTGATCAGACTCTCAAATTCGCTATAAAATATCAATCTCTTTCTCAGAATGTTAACCCATTTAAAGGTGGGGATACCCCCTTAAACTAAAAGTAAGTTAATTGATGCAAGCTCCTTTATCCGCCATTTCCAGGTCTCAGTAGAATTAAATCATAACGATTAGCTAGGTACAGCCTTAGTTGCGTAGCGACTGGTCTGAGATTAGGAAGAAATAACTCTAACTAGACTAAAATTAAGAGTTAGGTGGGTAAAGTGCAGCCTTAGTGCGGTCACGTACTCAGGTCTGTGGGGAGGCGGGTTTAACTACACGGTAGTTCAAGTCCGCAATAGGCATCACTAAACATCTTGAATAGCAGAGGTATCTGAAAAATAGAAATAGAGCAAAAGACTCACAATAACCGACCGGTACGCGACACCTCCGGTGCTGCACATCACCCGCAAAGTTACAATATAGAGGTACACACTTGACTAAAGCCTTGAAAATAACTGGTGGGTATAACTTTTTTTTTTATTCAAACGGAATACGTATACGACACCGTATTTTCCGATTTGATACATTTGAAATTACTAATCATGAACTACGCGAACTATACGTTTCAATGAAATCTTAAGGGGGGACTATCGGAAAATACGGTGTCGTATTCCATTTGATGAAATCAAAATAGTATATTGTGTAGCAAGGGCGTAAAGTGGGCTTTTTTAGACCGAGTGTGGAGTTTGCAGTACTAGTCGGAGGCGAGGGAGCACGAGTCGAAGACGAGTGCATCCGCGAGCCGAAGACGAGTACTGCAACCACACGAGGTCAAAAAGCCCACTTAGCCCTTGGTACACACCATATTTTTTGTAACGCATGTATTGATTTCTGCGTTTTTTGTGCTTATAAGCGGCATATATATATATATATATATATATATATATATATATATATATATATATATTGTAACTTACTGCACCGATATCTCAGCTGAGGGCTGGAGATACGGTGCTAGTCCGCGTGAGTGTCTTTGTCACGGGTGATGTTTTGGAGCTCCTCTGGTGGAAAAAGTGAAAAACCACAAAATACCCTATTATAGACTCAAATCAGGACTCAACCGATTTGAGCTAATTATCGACTGAGCGAGGATCTGCTTCGCTAACCGAGCTTGTGCGACAGACGCGGGCCGAGCTAGTTGTGTGCGAGGATCACAGACATGGGTATTCCCCAGTGTTGCAACCCCACACCAACTCAACCGTTGCTGCCTTAGCACAGAGCTGGGTGTCGCTAGGCGTACCAAGCTGTACAACTAGACTCGGGATTGGGTTTTACACCCGCACCGTAGCTGTCGTTTGCAAATTGAAAATAAAGAAAGAAACCTGAAATGTTTTGAGATTGTTAATTAAAAGAAATAGGAAATTGAAAGAAAGAGATGCGGTTTTAACAATGGATAGTATTTAATGAAATTAAATAGTCATTCGGTCGTAGAAAACGATACAAAAGAATTAATCAGAGAATAGCACATTAAGCGTAGAAATAGAATATTATTAAATCATAAAGAATAGAATAGAATATAACAGTTTATATTAAAGAAATAATAAATTAGAATAAGATTAGAATTAGATAGAGTTCATAATCAATGTTTCCATTTATTTGAGTTAGAGTTTTAATTGTTGGAGTTCGTTTAAAGTCGATAGTATGTTTGATTTATTTATTTTATCCGAAGATTTCCAATCCTCGAAGGAATTAAATTGCGTCGTTAATTTAATTAAGACGACTTTGAAGTTGCGGTCTAATTTTATTTATTTAGAAAATTAGTAAAAACTTTGTAGATTGTGAAATGTGAATTTAAATTTTAACTAGACTTATGTTTTTCAATATCGAAAATCGCGATTTTAATCACTTCAATTTTAGCAAGTGTCGAAACGCGATTTAAGAGCAAGTACAGGTCACGCACTATTTTGGCTACGTGCCTAATTTTAATAATTAATATGATGTGACTCGACGGGCGCTTTGCCACACAATCGGTACCTGAGGCCTCCACGTACCCCCTTTTATACCGATAATTAGCGGGCACCGCGAAATCGCGGGATGCACGGAATCGCGGTTTTGCACGGAATCGCGGGTTGCGCGGAATCACGGGTGGTGCGGAATCGCAGATTGCGCAACATTAAGCAATACACGAAATTCCGCGGCGTGCATCGCGAGATGCGCGTCGCGGGATGCGCGATGGACACTTGTCCGGCTGCTCCGGCAGGAGCCAGAACAGCCGGAATGTTACAATATATATATATATATATATATTGTAACATTGCATATTACAAGGCGCTCCTTACCCCTTGGACGATCCTAGCGGAGTGACTGTTTTATGGTATGAATGTTTAGGATGGCCCTGAGGCCTGGCAAAAATTCCGAGAGGCGACCGTGACCGACTAAAAAACTATCGAGCATATTATTTATTCTTTTGTTTTCTTTTACGACTTTTCTCTGACATGTGGGAGACGAGGCCTATACGAAGGCGAACACACAGACAGAAGCACGACCAAACAGACGCACGACGCCAAATACCGACTGTGGGGATCCCTTTCGACGAACGCCACCAAAAAGCTCAGGAGGCTAGCCACTGCAGGGCTACCTCCACCATCGACAGTGAGGACACGGGGGAGTGTCTCAGGCACTCTACATCGTGGGATATCGGTGGCGGAAGAGATTCCCGCCACCAAGAAGAATCTACAACCCGTGATCCTCCGATTTAGCGAGCTTCTAACATCGTGGGGAACTTCGAAATTCGCGCGTAGCGACAACAAGTCGCCATATTTAGAGATCCTCCAGTCGATGCGAAAATCACTAATCTATCGCCTAATGAGGGCGCTTAGGTACCGGCGCCATGTGGTCTAAACACTCTGCGATAGACTAGCGTCTAAGACACTTGTGTGTTTTGATCTTTGCGTAGCCTGTTGTTCAAAGAAATCTTTTCGTATATTCAAGCCCCGTGGGCAATAATAATTAGCTAAATTCTGGAGTGTGTGTGTGGTGCCTAAATACAACCTTCGAGGGTCTGTGGCAATCCGCGAGGATGGATTTTGGTCTGGAGAAAATCCTTTTTCTCTGTTGGCTGGAAGACGGTAAGCGTTAGCTATTCTTACCCATGCTAATTTGAATCCGGCAACGGCCGTCAGCCATCTTGCCTTGGTACAGCCACGAGGCTAATTAATATTTTTGGAAATCGAATTAAGCCGATCTCCGACCGGTAGGCCGTCACCAGTGTCCCCATGTACTAGAGTTAATAGGTCGAGTATTTATTTTATAGAAAATTCGGGTACTTTATATTTTGTTCGAGTTCGTATCCTTCGTACACGAGTGCGACAAAGATAGATTTAGTCCGTCACCGTCGCGCTCTCTTCCTCCCGCGGGGAGAGACGAAGCCAGAGGCTTAGTTGAGTCTCTTTGTTTAGATTTCGTGTCTTGATTTTATATTTCGGAATCGTAATTAATATTGCATATCTATCGCGCTAGGCGCAGAGTTAGGTTAAGTTAATTTTAATAATTTTTGTAAATAATAACTCTTTCGAGTAAGTTTTCTTTAACGGGAGGCTTCGCCTCTCGGAGGCGAGTTAGTCACACCAAAACGACTAACGATCACGTAGGCGATTCTTTATTATTGTAAATTTGTTTGATTCGCGAGCCTTCCGATTCTAGTCTGTTATTTTGTTATTTTGTTATCTTATTTATTGTTTCGAGCCTTAGGCTCATTCATCGTTAGTTTTAAGATTGTTAATATTCCTCGTGGAAAGTATCTAGTGTTTTAGCTAGTTTATTGTCCTACGAGGACCTAATTTGTCGAGTTATTTAATTTTGCTATATTTTTCCTTGTTATTGCTGTCCTACGTGGAAGCTGTTACTTATTTATTATTGTAAAACTCGTCAAGCGTGGCCAGGTCGCCTTTACACGAACTGTAGCCGTTTTATAACCGAGAGGAAGTACCTCCGGGTACACGATTTGTTAATTTCTATATTTTTCTATTTTCTATTTTTCTTGAATAAATTCTATTTTTTTTTATTAAATTCAACTACATCGAGTCGTTAATCAACGCCCCGCTAATCCTTCAAAATCCCGACCCCTCTCCGCGGTACTGACGCTAGCCGGCGCTCAAGTATCGGTAGTTCGTATTTTCTTTTATTTAGATTTTCAGAAAGTGGCGGTTATACGCCTGGCGCCCAACATCTTGGTTTAATTATTAATTTTTCGTTGGCCAATTGTCGAGTGGATGGTTCTCGGAGCCTAGCTATCCGGTCTAGTCCGAGGACTAATAAAAATCCACGTCGCAATATATATATATATGTATATATATATATATATATATATATATATATATATATGTAGATATATATATTGTAACTTTACGGATAGTGAGCGACACTGAAAGTGACGCGAACCGGTTGGTTATTGTGTTTTCTTTACTCAATTTATATTTTTGTTTGAGACTTCTACTATTAATTGTTAGCCGTGCCTATTACGGACTTGAACTACCGTGTAGCTGAAGCCGCCTCCCCACAGACCTGAGTACGATAAACGCACTAAGGCTGCACTCTACCCTCTTAACCGTTAAATGTTAATTTAATGAAGTTAATTTATTCCAAATAATAGCTGTGCCAGACCTGGGTAGATCGGAGATCCACCAAGGCTGTATCTAGCTTTCTGTTAGATTTAAACTATAACCTGGAATTGGCGGAGGAAGGGGTTTGACATCTGATTAAATTGCTTTTTTGTAATGTTCAAGAATCTGTTTATTCAATTAACTAAATCTACGGTTGTAACCCTAACCTATTTTTACACGTTGCTTATTATCTACTTACTTGTCTTTACAAGGTTTTTATTTGAATTTGATATCTCTTTTTCAGTGTAAGTTTTCTAGCAATAATGCGTCGATCGTATTTTAATATTTATTCTTTAATAATTTTCTCTAAACTCAATGGTAAGAATATTTGGTTTGATATCTGGTAGTTTGATTTGGACTAATTGAATTTATATTTGGTATTTGAAGTAATAGCTGATTCTAACGGTTCATCAGAGCTCTATGCTCGTGATGACCAACAAGTGACTGTGAGACTATCTGGTGTCTACCCTAGAATAGCTGATGAGCTGAGCGGCGTCACGCCTTTTATACTTGTCGTGACGTCACTCAGCTCGTCGTTGAGCGAAGCTTCGAGACTCTTCCAGTCGCTTCGCTCGACCGTTGCTGATTTAAATGTAACCGCTCAGGCTGGGGTAGCCTGGCACGTTACAATATATATATATATATGTAGATATATCTCTCTATATTATAAAGATATATCGCCGCCGCCGCCGCCGCCGCCGCCGCCGCCGCCGCCGTGTCAGACTTTCCATGGCCTCCTCGCCCCCGCTCGCTGCCCCCCCCCCCCCTTTCCATGGCCTCCTCGACCCCGCTCGCTACCCCCCCCCCCCCCCCCCCTCCTCGCCCTAGGCCTTCCTGACCCCACTCGGCTCTTCATGCCCCCCCCCCCCCCCCCCCCCCCTTCTTTCCATGTCCTGCTCGACCCCGCTCGCTATAATATATATAGTATATCGTACTATATTATATAAGATATCGCCGCCACCGCCGTGTCAAGAATCCTATCTTCGGCTATCTTCGGCTATCTTCGGCTATCTTCGGCTATCCTCGGCTATCCTCGGCTATCTTCGGCTATCCTCGGCTATCTTCGGTTATCCTCGGCTATCTTCGGCTATCCTCGGCTATCTTCGGCTATCCTCGGCTATCTTCGGTTATCCTCGGCTATCTCGCCCTCTCCCCTTTCCTGGGCCTTGGACCGAAAGAAGGACCGGGTTCGGCTCCCTTCGGTTATCTTCGGCCATTCTCGGCCATCTTCGGATATCCTCGGCTATCCGGCTCCCTTCGGCTATCTTCGGCCATCTTCGGCTATTCTCGGCTATCTTCGGCTATCTTCGGCCATCCTCGGCTATTCTCGGCTATCTTCGGTTGACCTCGGATGGAGGACCGGGTTCGGCTCCCTTCGGCTATCTTCGGTTATCCTCGGCTGTCTTCGGTCATCTTCGGCTATCCGGCTCCCTTCGGCTATCTTCGGTCATATTCGGCTATTCTCAGCTATCTTCGGTTAATCTCGGATATCCTCGGCTATCTTCGGTTCACCTCGGATGGAGGACCGGGTTCGGCTCTCTTCGACTATGTTCAGTTATCCTCGGTGATCCTCGGTCGTCCTCGGCTATCCTCGGCTGTCCGGTTCCCTTCGGCTATCTTCCGTCATATTCGGCTATTCTCAGCTATCTTCGGTTAATCTCGGATATCCTCGGCTATCTTCGGTTCACCTCGGATGGAGGACCGGGTTCGGCTCTCTTCGACTATGTTCAGTTATCCTCGGTGATCCTCGGTCGTCCTCGGCTATCCTCGGCTGTCCGGTTCCCTTCGGCTATCTTCGGCTATCTTCGGCTATCTTCGGTTGACCTCGGATATCCTCGGTGATCCTCGGTGTTCCTCGGCCATCCTCGGCTATCCTCGACTGCTTTCGGCTATCCTCGGCCATCTTCGGCTATCCACGGCTATCCGGTTCCCTTCGGCTATCTTCGGCTATCTTCGGTTAACCTCGGATATCCTCGGCTATCTTCGGTTAACCTCGGATATTCTCGGCTATCTTCGGCTCTTCTCGGCTCTTTCCGGTTCTCTTCGGACCATAGACCTTCGGATCATAGGACCTAAGGAGGATACCACTAGATAAAAAAAGACGCGCCAACATCACGAAAAACTTCGAATTCAAACTGGATTTGTTTTCTGCATTATTAATATGATTTCCTACTTTTTGTCTCAATTCGATTTCCTTTGCAGCATTCCTGTGAAAAATTTCGATCGAGTAATCAAGCCCTTTTGAACAATTCCATCACCATGTAGTTCAAGAATTGATACAACGATGAAGATTCCTTTCACATAAAAAATACCGAATTAATAATAGATTAATATTGATCATTGTACATCATTTACAAAATCCATTATATACTATTCATATTATTCGCATTAATTTTCCACATAACCTTGGGATGTACCCTACTATTAAATAAATAATTCTATCCACGCTGAAGATTAGAGGTCAATAATTTGAATTGCACAAATCTATCGTTACACTTCTTAATTCGAACCTCTAAAAATAGACTTCAAAATGTTCAGTAACTATATAGGAGATAATGTTGGAAATATCGTAGACAATTCCCTATAGTATTGGCATTTCAATTAGTATGGTATTGGCAATTCAATTAGTTGGTATTGGCAATTCAAATCAAATATATACAAAACAATTCAAAAAATTCAGAAGAAATTAAAAATGTAGTCTGGAAAGAAATTTTAAAGTAAACATATTTACAGAATTAGCTATAATTTAAAAACAACCATGAACCTAAAGGGGAACCCACAAAAAAAAAAAAAAAACGCGTCGACATATCTACCGTAATTAATTTATTAATTAATTAATTTATTAATTAATTAATTAATTAGGCTTTTTGATAATATATATGTGATTCATAGATGTTCAAGATTAATAAATATGTATAATATATAATACGTTAAAAGATCCATTGAAAATTTCCATTGCTTTGAAACCAACATTGATAATAAGATAATATAGGGCTTGGCGCGCCAAGTTTGGTTACCAAAATGATTATTGGTTATATAATAAGAAATAAATAATGGCCAATATAAAGATGAATAATCGCGGGTGACAAAACCTTCACTAGATTTCATTACACAATCGTTTTTTTTTCGAAAAAATCCGCAGATTATTTGACTTCAACAGATGATACACAATGGGGGGTTGGCGCGCGTAGCGCGCAGGGGGGCGCAGCCCCCCTAGTATATATATATATATATATTGTAACGAATTCGCACTATAGCTAATTAGCCAAAACAGCTATACTCAGATAACTCAGGTGATCACGAGCGAATAGTAGCATTATCGCGCGCAACAGCGTTCGCGCATACGCGCTCAGCTATTATGACGTCACAATAGATATAAAACACGGCCATACCATGGCTTCAGCGGACTTGTGCCAAAACGGCCGGCCGACTCACAACGTAACTCAAATCAAATCATTCTCTTTTCGAGCATAATTACAAGACCCAAAAGCGGGCACAATATTATAAATTCAAAAAAACTTGAAATTCATTAAATAATTACCCAACAGTGGAATTATACCATCAAATAAAACATATCAATTCATAGAATCAAAACGATTTTATAGAAAATCAAAAGAAATCAAACAATTAAAAATAAAATCAGAATCAATCAAAGAATAGCACGAACACAGCAACGAATCCGGCCATTGAGCAAAACACGTAATTTTAAGAAATTAGGTTAGGTAAACAATTCATTCAAATTATTATTTTATGTTTTCAATTCTTCTCGTATCATTTTGTAAATATCAAGTTCAAAGGAACATTTTCAACCATTTAAAATAAATAAAACATGATCGGGTGATCATTGTTAAAATCAGGAATCTGATCTTTACCATTCATTTTCTTGTAACCTTGTTTCATTCATAATTTCCAGCACAAGCACTTAGCTTTACTTCAACAACTTAAAATCATTCTTAGCTAACAAGCAGCTTCGGTGAGTGGGTTGTACAGCGACGATACAGCTATAATTGGTATCTGAGTCTGGGAACACACATATCCCAAGTCTGTAATAGGCAGCTTCGGTGCGTTTGACTTATACAGCGACGGTATAGCTATCATTGGTACCTGAGTCTGAAAAGTTAAAACATATCCCAAGTCTGTAGGGAGGCAGCGACGGTAGTTTAACACCTATCCTGAGTCTGCATTAGGGTCAATTAAGGGTTTTTTCAACTTTCCCCAGAGGAGCTCCAAAATCATACCCGTGACAAACAACTCACGCGAACTTGTTTAATTTCACCGGCCTTCAGCTGGTGAAACATAAACAATAAGTTACAATATGTAGATATATATATATATATATATGTAGATATATATATATATATATATATGTAGATATATATATATATATATATATGTAGATATATATATATATATATATATATGTAGATATATATATATATGTAGATATATATATATATATATATATATATATATATATATGTATATATATATATATATATATATGTATATATATATATATATATATATGTATATATATTAGGGTGATTCAAAAAAAAAAAATTTTTTTTTTCCTTTCACTAACAGGCTCAAAAGTTTCATTTAGGTCAAAAAGTATGCCTGTTAAAATATGAGCTCTTAATATTAATATTAAGAGTAGGCGCATCGCACTTTTCGATTTTCCATAAGAATAACATGGGATAAATCATTCTTGCTTCTTCTGATTTTTATAACTAGCAAATGATATGTCACACAGAGAATCTACAGACATATTTTTGTAGAGAATTGAACGCTCTACAAAAAAGTTCCGAGTTATTTTCCAATAAGTCCACTCGTTCAAAAGTTATTCAAGGTCAAAGTTTAATTTATTTTAATTGATTTTAACGTTAATTTTTACAATTTTAATTTTTTTATTTTTTTGTATTTTTCGTTTTTCATTTTCCAACCAAAACATGTCTGTAGATTCTTTGTGTGACGTATCATTTGCTAGTTATAAGAATCAGAAGAGGCAAAAATAATTTATCCCATGTTATTCTTATGGAAAATCGAAAAGTGCGATGCGCCGACTCTTAATATTAATATTAAGAGCTCATATTTTAACAGGCATACTTTTTGACCTAAATGAAACTTTTGAGCCTGTTAGTGAAAGAAAAAAAAAAATTTTTTTTTTTTTGAATCACCCTAATATATATATATATATATATATATATTATTGAAGAAGCGGGCAATAAAGAATCCTTTATTGCCCGCTTATTGAAGAAGCGGGCAATAAAGAATCCTTTATTGCCCGCTTATTGAAGAAGCGGGCAATAATGAATCCATTATTGCCCGCTCTTTTTAAGCGGTCAATAAACGGCTACTTTTGACCCTATTTTTAGGTAAAAAAAAACGCAGAAATCATGCATGTGTTACAAAAAATACGCTATATGAGTCAGTCCACGTCAAGCGGGACGGATTTGGCCAAAAAATTACTTCGATGTTTCTGATTCTATTGTAATTTTTTTTGCCACATTCTGTGGGCAGAATGAATGGAGGAAACATTTTTTTTTTTTTTTTCCAACTCGAAGGGCTTAGCTACAAGGGGTTGAATTTTCGAAAAACCCACAAAAAATCGGAATCGCGCGGTCTCCTTTAAACGTTGATATCTCCGGTTCCCTTTGTCGTACAGACGTCACGAAAAACTCATTTTGAAGCTTTCGAATCGCACTTTCATGTTATGAATTTTAAATTCATGTAATAAACAATTTTCCATTTGTTATTAACAATTATATTCTTTAAACGTGATTTTCGAGATGATTACACCCTTCGAATATTCTGAAAAAAAACAAGCGTGTTCCTTGATTCATTCTCTACAAAATCTGTAAATTTTAAAATGGAACTCCGGTGGAAACTATATTTAAAAAGCAATTGATCCCTGCGAGACATCGCGCGCGGCCGTGTACGCGGGAGCTCTGGATCTGATACTTGTTCGCTTCACATGCAAAGAATATAAGGAGGCATATTATTCGTTCAAATTCATCAAATCTATCAATTCACGAAATTTTTTTTTTCATTTCATGCTGTTATACTCGACTAAGAACGAAAATATAAATATGGAGTCACACACTCGACTTGAATCTTGGTGATTTTACGTATTTTTCCACACTGCGTGCGCAAAGTTCAATTTTGCGCACGCTTCGCGTTCATAAAATTCAACTTAACGCGCGCTGTGTTGAAATAGTAGATTACGTAACTAGTGCGCAAAATAGGTGAATCCCGCACGAGTCGGATTTGTCGCCCGAGCGTAGCGAGGGCGACAAAAGAGACGAGTGCGGGAGACACCTATGCGCACTAGTTACGTATACTATTTTTCCTAACGAGCTACGCAAAATTCTACAACATTGGTATCGTGTATGAAATATTAAATTTTCAAGTATGTACAAATTATTGTATATAAGATGGATGAAGTGTCCGCTTTAAAGAATCGGTAACGATGCCGATCGTGTTTATTTACGTTTACCAGCTCTATCTCCCCGCACCTTGAATTTTCTCTCTTTCATTTAACGTTACAATACACAAAGAAAAGGTGTTGCGTTTCAATTATATTTATTTTGCGCACTAGTGCGGGAAAGTACTATTTTGCACACTCATTTGCGTGCGCAAAATCGAATTTTGCACACTTAGTTAGGAAAAATGAAGTTCGATACACGTGCGAAAGATGATTCTCGACTCGTGTGATTATCACCCTTGCTTCGCTCGGGCGAAAAACTTCACACTTGTCCGAGAATCAACACTTTCGCACTAGTATCGAAAAGTACTATTTCAACCTGCAGTTTTTTGGAAATGTCTTACATAGTGTGCAGATTTGACGAATAACCCATCGAAAAAAGGTAAAAATTTGAAATTTTGAAATTTCGATGGGTTATTCGTTAAATCTGCACATTATGTAAGACATTTCCAAAGAACTGCAGGTTGAAAAACGAAATGTTTGACCGTCTTGCGGCACGTGTTCTTTTCATTAAAAAAAAAAAAAAAATTGCACGCATGTTTTTAGACGAAAAGGAAACTTTTCAGGGGGCGTCTGATGAAATTTAATTTTGAACGACCACCCTAATGCCTCCCTGTCTTCTTTGCATGTGAAGGGAACAAGTATCGGGTCGAGCGCTCCCGCGTACACGGCCGCGCGCGACGTCTCGCACGGATTAATCGCTTCTTAAATATAGTTTCCATCGTAGTTTCATTCTGAAATATATAGCACAAAAGTACAATTCAAGAGCTTCAAAATAAGTTTTTGCTGACCTCTGTACGACTAAGGGAACCAGAGATATAGATATAGATAGATAGATATATATTTATTATGTCTATGACAATATTAGACAATGGAGCCACAGAGTATTACAATTGGGTTACTCTGTGACTATATACGAAGTAGAGATGCAGTGGTGCAATACACGAGTACTTAAGACTAAGAGCGACGTAAAAGCTAGAATTGGTTTACCAACGCCTAACAGATAACCCGATGGAAAAAGTTTTTGTGTAATCATATCCCGTGTGAAAATTCAATTCGGGGGCTGGCTAGGTGTTGCCTAGTTTCGCTGTTCACTAAGCGGGCGCTGAACGGGCGGGCTGCTTAGTGCCCGGCAACGCATGTAACGCTCAGCTGTACAGCGCGAGCTGGCCAGCGCCCGTCTAACATTCCCGACAAATGCTAGAAGATTTGTCGGGTCGGCTGTACAGCGCCCGGCCAGACCCCGGTTAGTTTATTGATATCAGAAAGGGTTAAAGCAAAAGAGGTATGATTGACAAAATGAAACATTTCAGGAAAATATCTTTTTTACATTCAAACTGTTGAAATGCAAAAAAAAAAAAAAACACTTTTCCTGAAATGTTCAATCTTGTCATGTTTCTTTTTGCTCTAACCTCTTTATTTTCAATATCTTCATATATTTCTCATTTATATAATCATTCATCAAAAATTGATTGAAAATAAGAAATATAAAAATTATTATTTTTTCTTCAAATTCATAGTATTTTTCATAATAATTCATGAATATCTATTATAAGTTCATCAATTTGCTGCGTATACAAAAAAAAAAAAAAAAAAAAAAAAAAATTACAAAAAGTATTATCAAAACCAATTTAATCAGAAAAACTTTAATTTCCATTTTCTCAAAACTCAATATGTGTCGTTTGATACACGAATGCGTAACAGGGTCCATATATGTTTACCGTCGAGAATATCGGGTTAATAATATAATGAATGTTGATCGAAATTGTAAGCATATAAATAGCTCAGCTACAATTTCGGGCTCTCCCAACTAGGGCCTAGGCAAGTTTTGATGTGAAAACGCATGCAGGGAAAATATCTGGCCTTGCTAACCGGGGGCTGCACAGCTAAACTAGAAAAAATTATTTACAATTATGCTATCTATTGCCCGTATAGCACCCGACTAGTTGGGCCATCTTCGGGATTGCCCATCCGGGGGCTGGGCAAACACCGGGCGTTCCCGGAGAAATTTCCACACGGGATATAATCATACATAATTATATATGATCTATATATAATCAGATCCAATCAGATCTAATCAGATGTAATTATTTATTTTGGACAATTGAAATAAAACAGTTGATTAAATTGAAAAAATTATATAAACTATGGTTTTATATTTTTTTCATGTCGCAGTGATCGGCAATCATGGATATTTCTGATGATTAACTTCTTTTTGGCGATGAAAAATTTCTCACTGTTTCTTGCGGGGATTCAAACCCAGGTCCTTCTGCGTATCAGTCGAAGCTTCTACCACTTGGCTACTTCACGTATTTAATAGTTGACATTTTCAGAATGTCTATACCGTGAAGTTAAAAGGAAGCCGAACGATGACCGCACTATAGGTCGACCAACACACGCTCGCGTTGCGTACGTGAGCTTCTACTCGCTGCAAGTGACTGCCAGCTCGATTCGCCCAGCGCCTGGCTCACACTATGGATGAGCGTGGCCTTGACGACAGACGCCGGGCGAACCGAGTTAGCAGTCACTGGCAGCGAGTAGAAGCTCACGTACACAACGCGAGCGCGTGTTGGTCGAACTATAGTGCAGTCATCGTTCGGCTTCCTTTTCACTTCATGGTATATGTTGTAACGTGGCAAACGTTCGGACCTCCTCCATACCAGCTAAAACGAGCGTACACATTTCCTAGAGTACCGAGTCGGTATAGCTAATTTGAATATCTGCCGCCCTTCGTCCTAGCGCAACCATATCGATCGTAGATCAGCGGATTGGTCTATCGATAACGGCTAGCGCTAACAGGACGAACGGCGAGGATAAGCAATTAGCAAAGCGGAAACGAAGCGTCATTCATTGTTTAGCCATTGAGTAAAATCGTGTGCCATTATTACAATTGAATCGAGAGAGCGAGAGTATTGTGTAGAGTTTGTGGAGTTTAATAGCTGTGAGTGAGCCTAGTTATTGCTGTGACCTGTGCTATTCTTTTGGACTTCGATTTTGGATTTTGGACTTGATTGTTATACGGATTTGGATATTATACGACCCTCGCCTGTCCCCGGACTTGAGCCGACCACGAGGCAGAGAAATCGTAGCCTACCAGGTAGGATCAATCCGACTTAGAGTCCAATTTATATAAAATCCTTTTCCTAAAATCATATAAATTGCAGAGTCTCGAGTAAACAGTAGGAATAGCTCTTCGTTTCCCCAGTACCTTGAGAGTCCCGCTTTATATTTCGTCATAATAGTACCGCATGGTCGTTGAGAGCCGGCAAGTTTCGAACTTGTTGTTGTTCTCCGAGCCTGTCGACTCTGCGCATCCGCGTGCCGGTTTTCAACCGCGCTGCGCAGGATTTCGTGCATCCAGAGTCGGCGCCATATTGCCCGAGGTCTCTGACGTCACGCGTCGCAGCAGACTGCTGCGTGTCAGAGAGCTCTAGTGGCTGAGTAAGGAATTACTGAGTTCCGAATCCCTTCCCCTCCTAGCCGTAGAGCGACCAGCTGTCAGTCGGAGACTAGAGACCTCGCGTAGCACGTGAGGTACTCGAAATCGACTTGACAGCCGGATCTCCAGCTGGTGGTAGTGAGGAAGGCTAACTACCGGACTGTTCTGTGATAATTGTCAACGATACCTTTTCTTTCTAGCTTTATTATTATTAGTTTACTCAACTGTTATTAATTTAGAGTCATTATTATTATTATTTTTGGAGATAGTTAGCGTAGAGTCTTTTTGATATAGTAGAGTCCTTTATTTAATTTATTTCTTTCTTCTAGTTATTCTTTTCTTTAATTTCATTTATAAACACAAACTAGCGGTAAGAAAGCCGAAGCCAGATAACAGGCTGAACAAATTAATGTTATCTTTTTCTTTTTTTTCTTTTTACTTAATAAATAATCAATTTAACTATATTTCTTGTGTGTTGGTATTTTTATTTCTCGCCCCCACGAATATCCCTCTACCGACAGGCTAGCTGCGACGAGAGCGAGAGAGAGAGAGGACTTCTCTCAGAAGTCTGGCGCCCAACATCCACGTTGCTAGTCGGAGGAGGTTCAGCGTTGGTGTTCCAATTTTGTTTTTGATAATAGATCGTAGTTCCTGCGGGTAATACCCGAACCCGTGGGAATCGCTGTTACAATGTATTTGTCACGAAAATTTCATTAATCTTAACAATGCACTTAATATTGATTATGATGATCGAACGATTCTAAAATTGTTTTCGTATTTTAGGGAATGTGAGGCAATATGACCGCTCTAAATTTTTCAGCACAAAAATTCCTAATTTGAAGTATCTAATTAAATCAGATCAATGCGTAAAATAATTTTGATAATCATGTAGGGAAGCAGATCTGATTATATATATAAGTAAATATAGTTTGATCCGATCAGATATAATCATGAGTGAACCTATGTATGATTAAATCTAGCTCTACATATAATTATACAATGTTCATCAACATGGCAGTGTTGGCCAGATGTGATTGGATCCAGTTATATATAACTTTATGTATAAATAGACATGGAAGCAGATCTGATTATATATAAGTAGATACAGTTTGATCCGATCAGATATAATCATGAATGAACCTATGCATAAACTTATTCAAGTTAGATCTGATTAGGTCCAATTATGCATGGACCTATGTATGATCATTAGGGTGGTCCTTAGGAGGAGTCAAAAAAAAAATTCATCTTGGATTCCCCCAAATCAGCTCCAAATAATTAAAAAAAAATTCCCTATTTTTTTCAGATTTTTATTTTATTCCCCTAATCCCGCTGTTTTGATTCAAAGTTTATAAGTTAATCCACGATACTTAAAGTTGAAATTTTCGCAGAAGTGTCTCCTTTTTTGCATCGGGAAATATTTTCCTGTATTCACTAACAATCTGCATCATGAACATTTTTTGATCCTCGTTGCTGGTCAAAAGATTGTTATATTCGGTGAATAAATGTAATAATACTGCTCTTTGCTCCCCGAAAATAGGTAGCAAAATCGGCCTTTGCGTTCATGTGTAAAAAAAATAAATCATATTTTACCAGTACTAAACTATGATTCCGGAAATACAAAAATTAAATAAATAAGCAGTATCAAGAAGACCAGAATACTTAAGCTTTGAAAAAAAAAATATAAAAAAAAAAAAAAATCCAGGTCAAAACAGCGGGATTAGGGGAATAAATAAAAATCTGAAAAAATTAGGGAATTTTTTTTCAATTATTTGGAGCTGATTTGGGGGAATCCAAGATGAATTTTTTTTTTGACCCCTCCTAAGGACCACCCTAATGATCATATCTAGGTCCATATATAATTATATATAATCACTGACATGGTAGTCTTAACCAGGCATGATCAGATCCGATTATACAGGGTGACCCGAGACCCCCGGACCGGAAGGAATGGGTGAATTCCTCGTTGGATTTTGAGACGAAATTTCCTTTTCGAAAACTTCGTCCGATCAACGGTGTCCAAGTTATTAAAGATAAAGAGTAGCCAATCAGCGCCTCGCTTTAGGTCCGTGCCAGTGCCGGGTCAATAGTGAACGGCGGGCAGGGCCCGTGGTTCATTTTACATTTGGCTACTTTCTTCTTCACTTTACGATCGACGCGTATTATTATTATTATTATTATTATTATTTTATTTTTTTTTTTTGACCTGGACACGGAAAACTACGGTCCGGTCAACCTGGACACGTAGAACTACGGTCCGGTAGAAAAAAAAAAAAAAAAAAATAATAATAATAATAATAATACGCGTCGATCGTAAAGTGAAGAAGAAAGGTGCCAAATGTAAAATAAACCACTGGCCCTGCCCGCCGTTCACTATTGACCCGGCACTGGTACGGACCTAAAGCGAGGCGCTGATTGGCTACTCTTTATCTTTAATAACTTGGACACCGTTGATCGGACGAAGTTTTCGAAAAGGAAATTTCGTCTCAAAATGCAACGAGGAATTCACCCATTCCTTCCGGTCCGGGGGTCTTGGGTCACCCTGTATACCGCGAGGGCCAGGTGAAAGAGAATGGTCCATCCGCCCAGGCAGCTAATATTTCGTATTTTTAGGGGGATAGCCACTCGTTGCACTGAAAATCCCTAGGGTGATTTTGGCGCGCGGTCGATGCAACTCGGCAGCCATTGTTGATACAAGCCGGCTGACTGTCAATACATCGCGGAAGGTAGACAAGTGTGGTTGTGTTCGTTTATTTGAAGCAAATGATAAATAAAGTGAATAAAACCTACGTGAATAAGCTATGGATATTTATTGATGCCTCAACCCCAGGATACAATCAATAATTTTGTTCGAATTGGTTGTTCTCGCTGAACTCTTTGATTCTGATAAATTTCCAGTTATAGCTTAGGTTAATTCGTTGATTGCATTATAGTCCAGTGGAATTAGAAAAAAAAGTGGAAAACGGAAATATAGGCAATTTTTTTTTTGGAATCGCTTCTTCGTAACATACCGATGAAGAAACGAACTATTCACAGTCTTGAAAAGTTGCGCAACATTTGTTAATTAACAAATTAAAGAAAATTAAGACGTTTTGCGACACATTTTCATGAATATCTCCGTTTCAACGTGAATTTCGAGGAAAATGATAGGCATCCATTCTGATCAGGATAAAATTTCCTACAAGATGAGACTGGTTGGATAGTCGAAAATTCAAAATTCAATCTACAGCGAGCGTGGATTTGTAAAAGTTGGGCTGTTTTTTCAATCTTTTGTACTGACTTCAAAACTTGTTAGATAATCTTAATAATCCTGAGAACGAATGTTCATGTGAATATAAAGAAGTGTGCGAAACACGGTTATGGCTGATCCAACAGTTTTCGAGATAATAATTCTTGAAAAATTTTTATCGCCTTAATTGCAAATTGCGCCATGGTAAAACCAAATTTTTTCATCGAGCTAAATTTTTTGTGCATATACTTCGAAATGTGTAGTATCGTTTGAAACTTTAAAAATTGAAAAAAAAAATCATTTTTCCCTGTTTTAAAAAATATTTTAGACAAACATAAGAAATTACAGGACGAAAAAAGAGGAATAACTCCATGATTTTACGTGTTTTGAAATTCTCCGTTACGTACTCGATTGATAATTGAAAAAACGAGTGTTTAAAAAAAAAAAAATGTTTCGATCGGATCAGTGGTTCCAGAGATATGGAGGATAACGCGATTCAGCCAATAACAGTGAAAGTAATAAATATTTCAACTTGAAACTTCACATGCAGCTTCTTAAATATATGTAATTTAGTTGTAAATATATTTGATCGCAAGATATGCCATGCATTCTTAAATAAGCTGCTCCAAAATGGTAGATTTGTGCGGTCGGAAGCAGAAGCGGCTCGTTCCCTTTCTCTCGTGCGCGCTCGGTCTCTCTCGCTCTCATAAGGACAATCCGCACCGAACTGATTCAACATTTGATGCCCTATAACTTTTTATACAGGCCCCAAATAAAAAAAAACCAAGAGACGAAAGTTGTTGTCAATTACGTGAAATATATTAAAAAAATATTCTCTACATTTTTAAAACATATTCATGCATTCAATGAAGCTGTAACATTTTTATTTCTCTTGATTGAGATATCACGAATACATTATTCAATTTTATACACGTAACATGGAATTATTTTATACATTTTTTCAAGATTTATAAATAATTATACATTGTCGAGTCTAGGCAGCACTGGCTCAGACAGACCCGAGTTGTGCATTGCCGAATTTCCACCTTAAGAATGGTCGTACCATAGACGCAGCTAATGAAAATAAAATTATTTTATCAATACACAATGAATATTAGAAATTTACAATCGCACTTTTTTACAAGGCGTTTCATCGATATCGCTGAGACTATCCACACGAATGTCTTCACACGTAGTCTCAATATCATCTTCGGATGAAATATCGCCGGGCTCATAAGTTTCAAACTCTTTCTCGTTGAAATTTTGTGGCTGTATAATCTGTTCACTATTAGAGCAGTTCTGCCCACTGCAATGTGAACAAAAATCGGAACAGCGTAATCCATGTTTTACACAGCCACAAGATTTCTTGCAATCTTTTTTGCACCCACACTTTATGTCCCTTAGGACTTCGTCAGGGACTAAGGGCGTGTCAGAAAAAAATGGAGTAAGACCGTACCTTCCGATTCTCCACCCCCACTCGTTTGGGTTCAAAGTATTTCCGAGCCATGTTTGTACCTGGTGATACGTTCGGAAAGCATGTTGGGTTGTCGCAGATTCAGTTAGAGGTAATTGTTCGAGTTTGAAACTTGTTTTGAACGACGATTTTTCAAAACAACTGTATCTGTAATCGTTCAACGTGCAATTCTTTCCGATCTTTCCTCCATACAAAGCAATTACTAGATCATGGGAAGTCTGTTGTAGAATATCTTTCGAAACATTTTTATCATTAAAAACTAACATTTTATCAGCCAGTGCTGGATTCTTTGTTAATAGTTTAATTATTTTGCCCTTTCCTTGGTTGTAAAACGAAGATGTTGTATCACAACCACTGAACGCATGTAAAAATGCGATCAATTTTATTAACTTTTCATCAGAAAAACTCGAAGACGTAAACATTGTTTGGGGAGTTCTTCCTTTACCAGGCTTCAGAAAATAAATATTTTTTTTATTAGCAGCAAGCTGACATAAAATAACCAAAATATCAACATCTTCACCAACGATTACAACATTATTTTCAAATGTGGCCGTAGCAATGGCCGTTGTGACTATTAATGAATCTGCATCTTCAGCTGCAACTAGTGTTCTAAAACCAGCTGCGTGTAATTTATTTCGCAACGCATTTATCAGTCTAACTTTATTTTTATCATTAGTTAAAAATTTTTCTTGCGATACCGTGACTCTCATATTCAAATCAAATTGAATTTCTCTCGAAATTTCTCTCGTTTGTCGCCTTCGACGCTCGCTACTTTTTGTATACAAATTCAAATTGTCTGGGTAACCATCAAAAACAATAGTGCTATTTGATTTGAAATATTTTGCGACGTACTTAACATAGCGATCTAAAATACTTTCAAATGTATCATTTTGATGCCACAATACTTTGTGTAATAAGAAACCCCCGTCGACAACATTGATAAAATCTGTTATGCTAAATGTTTCTGGTAAAGGGTCAAAATAATCGTACAACTTAGACTTCTGAGTTTTTCTCATAGTTGATTGATCAAACAAGGAAAGAGGATATGGAGCTAATTCATATGAAATAAATTTTTTCAGATCATCTGGGTCCTTCAAAGCGATTGAAATTCTTTGAAATATCAATGTTGGATTAAGTATAGCGACTTTATCGTTGTCTAATTTCATTGAATTAGCAGTTGATACAGGTAAAACTCGGCTTTTTCTTTCAAAGTTAAGTTTATCAAAACTTATTCCTATTGTTTTTCTCATAGAGTCAATGCCAACATGGAAAGCTTTGTGACAATTTATTGAACTATCTCCTTTTACTCCAGTACTTATGCTCATTATGCAATCAGATTCCATGAATGGTTCGTGCGTTGAAAAAAACTGTAATAGTTTGTTTTGATCATCCGTATCCCTAGCAATTCTTGTTTGCCTGGCATCAATGTGCTGTTCGGAAGTAGCGTACGAGACATTACAAAAATTTAAAATAAAATCTGAAATACCAATAAGCTGAGGCATATTCAAAACCCACTTCGACTTGATGCCTTCCGTTAAACCTCTACCGTGGGTTAATCCACCCCGAATTTTCATAGTTTTCATCAAACACATTTCAATAATCATGTCACTCCAGATTCCTCCCCAAGATTTATCGGATAATCTGACTGTAAAGTAACCATGCTCAGTAAACTCTGCATATTCGGTGGGATCCATAATACTCTCAAGTTCGAACATGTCTTGCAAATATAATAGACTTGATTTAGCGTACAAATGGTGTTCACTTGCATAAAAATATGGAATCATGTTCCTAACACTTTCTAAGTGCAATTTCCAATTACCACTTCGTTCAGCTGCAATTAAATTTTTCATTAAGGTAACAAGTTTGAAATATTGACACCAAAGCTCAGCAACTGGGCCTTTCGTTTCTAGAGATTTTAATTTCGATTTGAATTTATCAATTATTTTGTCAAATATATCCGATTGAATCTCCTGCAGAGTACTACCTCCAATATTATCAACCAAATTTATCAATGTGCTTTTTTCTTCTTCAGTCAAATCTAAAGAAAGTATAATGATCTCTGCCAAAGCAGCGTGGACGAGAGAGTGAGCTCTCACAGCTCTAGCATAAGCGTGCCCCGTTAAAATTTTTTCAACGGATTTTTCAGCGTATATTTCAGATAGTACTTCTTTCAATCCACTTCCTGACATTATAAATCCTATAGAACCCATATAAGACATCAGTAAATGAAATCCTCCTAGTCTCATTATAATAGAAGATAATTCCTCGTCGTTACAAATTAATATTTCCCGCGCTTTATAGTACAAAGGCTGATCGAAAGTTATAAAACAGTGTTTTTGACCTAATGCCTTACATTTTCGGTCAGCTTCTAATAACAATGTGAAAATTGTATCATAATTACTTGCTGGATTGTCAATAAATGGAAGGATCCTTACTTTGCTCAGCTCATATTTGAGATCTTTCATAATTAATTCCATGAAACTGTTCCAGCCTTTAAAGTCACGATTGAAATGTTTCCCAAAAAACCATACAATATCAGCGGAAGATAGATTTATGTCTGCTGTTAACGGTCTTTCATGTTCGATATTCTTCACTTGGATCTTCCCCATGATAGAATATGCTGGTTTGTGAAATATTTTTATATCTACTTTACCAAACGAGCCAAGTACATCTGCAGGTGGAATTTTTTTCAACCTAAGAATTGGTTTACCCGGAAAATTCGTTTTTGGAGTTAAAACTTCCAAGCGACCCATTATGTGTACAGTATCATGCCCGCTTAAGGGAGCTTTCCAGTGTGACAGCCCGAAAAATCGCTGTTTTTCGCGATTTTTTTTTTTAAAGAAAAAATAATCTAATCAGTCTGGTTTTTTTTTTTGTATATTAATTGGGTATTGAAGAATACAAAACAATTTTTTAAAGATCGATTTATTTATTAATTAATATCTATAAAAATGATGAAACAATTGTTGCAGAAAATGCACTTGGATGTGGTGTCCACGTTGGGGGTCACAATTTTGATCTGAAACAAAAAACACAAAAAGATTATTGATCGGTATATAATTGGCTTTCGTGCTATGGAGGCTTTTTTTTTTTTTTTTTTTTTTTTTTTGCAAAAATGGCGCCGGTTTGAACAAAAAGTATCGATTTTAGCATTTTTTTTTGGCAGTTTTTTTTACAAAAAAATAGGAAGATGTCAAAAAAAAAAAAAAAGCTTCCATAGCACGATAAACACTGACGTTAAGAATATTGTGTAAAAAATTCAACTCGATAGCTTTAAAACTCTGCCCTCCAAGTTGAACACCGTTTTGAAAAATGCTGTTTCGAGAAAAACGCGTTCAAAGTTTCAAGTGAGGAAATTTTAGGTAAATCGTTTACTTACGGTCAATCAGCGATGCCAGGTCCATACAATATCCCTTCTGCTTCTTCGAAAAGATCGTGCTCAATGGATTGTTCAGCAAAAAAAAAAAAAAAATCGATTTTTTGAAAATTTCACACTGGAAAGCTCCCTTAATGTATGGGTGTCGTGATCCGCGTTATCACCAATAGTTTGTACAATCGCATTTCCATATTCGAATTCGGTATCATCCATTACAATTGACGCTTCTAGCAAAAGCGTTTCTTCATAACTGGCTCCAAATCCTAAGGCGTTTAGCACTTGAACTAGTTCTTTCGAACCAAATTTTCTGTTGACGGTAGCCGATAGAGACAATAAAATTGTTGAGATAAAAGATCGTGGTCTCGTTGCGGAAATTATCGCGTGTGCAATCGAGGCAATTTTTGTATCTATTTTCTGTGCTTGTTTTTTATTTTTTGCAATGATTTCTCGTAAGAGTAATCTCAAACTTTCCGGAATGTCATTCATTATATTGTCACCAAATGAATCAACAGGCGGATATGAGTTAGTTTCATAGACTGCACTCCGAATATCTTCGCGAATTATTTTTGCAGCCAGTTCAACAATTCGTTTTCGTTCTTCATTTTGATCACTGCTTTTATTTTTATACCATTGATCAGTCAAGACTTTGTTGAGCCCAGAATTGAGATATAATATAACAGGTCCATCTCGAGATTGATGAATTACTACTTCATTGCCAAATACTTCGAATAATTTTATTTTAATTGATTGTATATGAGGCCATCTTTGTACGTCAAAATTTTCAAGAATTTGATGAAGTGAAAACTGACATTCATCTTCATGAGAAATTATATACGAACATATGTGTGTGGTAACCCGGGACATGTAAGTTTCTGTTTCATGAGAAATACTCATTTTAACATTTGACCCTATTGAAAAAATCCAGGTGGGACACATGGGAACCCATATGGTTTTGCTGGGAAACCACATGGTTTTGCTGGGAACCCACATGGGAGTCTTTGAAATCTATGTGGGACTTCCAGGAACCCACATGGGTTTGTTGGTCACCTACATAGTTTTGCTGGGAACCCACATGGGAATCTTGGAAATCTATGTGGGAGTCGCTGAAGCCTACATGGGTTTGTTGGTCACCCGCATAGGACGTCTGGGATCCTACACGTGTTTGTTAGGCACCCACATGGAAGTTTTGGTGAACCATGTGGGACTTATATTTATATTATTATTATTATTATTATTATTATTATTATTATTATTATTATTATTATTATTATTATTATTATTATTATTTTTATTATTATTTATATTATTTTATTTATATTTTTTACGTTTGTAAAAAATTTAAATAAAGTCTTGATATTTTAACTGTGTTAATTTTTCAATTATCTGACTAATATTCTATGTATGAGGTATATTCCTACGGGGATACCCCACATCCCATATGGGTCCTATGGGGAAACCCACATCCCACATGGGTCCCGTTGGGAGACCCACAACTCCGACACGGGTCCTATGAGAACACCCACATCCCACATGGGTCCTATGGGAATACCCACATCCCACATGGGTCCTATGGGGACACCCACATCCCACATGGGTCCCGTTGGGAGACCCACAACTCCGACACGGGTCCTATGAGAACCCCCACATCCCACATGGTTCCTATGGGGATTCCCACATGGGTCCTGTTGGGAGACCCACACCTCTGACACAGGTCCTATGGGAATACCCACATCCCACATGGGTCCTATGGGGATACCCACATCCCACATGGGTTCCCTGCCAAAATTCTCCAAGGAACTGGGAACCTGGGAAACCCACATGGTTTCCCATGTGGATTTTTTCGATAGGGGAGCGGTATTTACTATTACAATTATGATGATACCTCGCTCTCACTGCAACCAAATCGTCAACGGTACTGATTCGATTAAGAATCATTAGGCTATCTTGATCAGTTGCTTTTTCAAATAAATCGATCAGACTATTCCGCGTAGAAACATCTGTAACCATTCTAACAACTTTTCGGCGTTGTGCACTCATTTTGTTTTGTGCTGCGATGAATTGGTCAGAGGCATCCTCTCCACACAACATACAATATTTTGAAAATTCAAATAAATCAATCGATCGACGTGTAGATGGCCGTTCTTGTGGTTTTTTAACATATTTTAAATAATTTGCCGATGCATATTTTTTCTCACAATGCACATGAACATTAATCGATTCACGACCTCTTAAAATTTCATGTTTGGAATCATTTCTTTCGACGCTCGCGTTTATTAAACTTTCTATACCTTTTTTTTCACTTGTCGAGTCGTTCTAGTGAGAAGATCTTCCTCACAAATCAAACATTTTTGCGCCCATTCATCGTCGTCCATGTCGTTCAAGGTTTTTATTTATCTTTTTCCGACTATCGGCATGCACAAATTCATGTGAAATTCTCAAATCTACCGAATAAATTTTGGAAAAAATTTATTTTGTTAATCATCTAAACTTTTGTTGATATTACTAAGACGATAAATTATAAGAGGACTTACATCAGCTTTGCAAAGAACTTTGAAGATATATCCGCGAAACTAGTCATATTTCACTACACTCGGAAAGCGTACGTTTGCTCTTGACAACAACTATCGTCTCTCTTTTGTCTGTTTTTTTTTTTTTTTTTTTTTTAAGGTCTGAGCCTAGACTCGACAATGTATAATTAGGTGCTCGACAATGTAAAATAGGTGCTGCCTAGACTCGACAATGTATAATTATTTATAAATCTTGAAAAAATGCATAAAATAATTCCATGTTACGTGTATAAAATTGAATAATGTATTCGTGATATCTCAATCAAGAGAAATAAAAATGTTACAGCTTCATTGAATGCATGAATATGTTTTAAAAATGTAGAGAATATTTTTTTAATATATTTCACGTAATTGACAACAACTTTCGTCTCTTGGTTTTTTTTTATTTGGGGCCTGTATAAAAAGTTATAGGGCATCAAATGTTGAATCAGTTCGGTGCGGATTGTCCTAATGAGAGCGAGAGAGACCGAGCGCGCACGAGAGAGAGGGAACGAGCCGCTTCTGCTTCCGACCGCACAAATCTACCATTTTGGAGCAGCTTATTTAAGAATGCATGGCATATCTTGCGATCAAATATATTTACAACTAAATTACATATATTTAAGAAGCTGCATGTGAAGTTTCAAGTTGAAATATTTATTACTTTCACTGTTATTGGCTGAATCGCGTTATCCTCCATATCTCTGGAACCACTGATCCGATCGAAACATTTTTTTTTTAAAACACTCGTTTTTTCAATTATCAATCGAGTACGTAACGGAGAATTTCAAAACACGTAAAATCATGGAGTTATTCCTCTTTTTTCGTCCTGTAATTTCTTATGTTTGTCTAAAATATTTTTTAAAACAGGGAAAAATGATTTTTTTTTTCAATTTTTAAAGTTTCAAACGATACTACACATTTCGAAGTATATGCACAAAAAATTTAGCTCGATGAAAAAATTTGGTTTTACCATGGCGCAATTTGCAATTAAGGCGATAAAAATTTTTCAAGAATTATTATCTCGAACACTGTTGGATCAGCCATAACCGTGTTTCGCACACTTCTTTATATTCACATGAACATTCGTTCTCAGGATTATTAAGATTATCTAACAAGTTTTGAAGTCAGTACAAAAGATTGAAAAAACAGCCCAACTTTTACAAATCCATGCTCGCTGTAGATTGAATTTTGGATTTTCGACTATCCAACCAGTCTCATCCTGTAGGAAATTTTATCCTGATCAGAATGGATGCCTATCATTTTCCTCGAAATTCACGTTGAAACGGAGATATTCATGAAAATGTGTCGCAAAACGTCTTAATTTTCTTTAATTTGTTAATTAACAAATGTTGCGCAACTTTTCAAGACTGTGAATAGTTCGTTTCTTCATCGCTATGTTACGAAGAAGCGATTCCAAAAAAAAAAAAATTGCCTATATGTCCGTTTCACATTTTCAGGCACTTTTTGAGCTATTCCGACTGGACTATTAGATATCATTTAAAACTGATTGATCGATTTTTGATAAATATTCCTAGCTTATTCACGTAGGTTTTATTAACTTTATTTATAATTTGCTTCAAATAAACGAACATAACCACACTTGTCTACCTTCCGCGATGTATTGACAGTCAGCCGGCTTGTATTAACAATGGCTGCCGAGTTGCATCGACCGCGCGCCAAAATCACCCTAGGGATTTTTTCAGCGCAACGAGTGGCTATCCCCCTAAAAATACGAAATATTATCTGCCTGGGCGGATAGACCATTCTCTTTCACCTGGTCCTCGCGGTATGGGGCAGTCCACGCCAACTCGCCCGTGTGGAAATTCAATTCGGGGGCTGGCTAGGTGTTGCCTAGTTTCGCTGTTCACTAAGCGGGCGCTGAACGGGCGGGCTGCTTAGTGCCCGGCAACGCATGTAACGCTCAGCTGTACAGCGCGAGCTGGCCAGCGCCCGTCTAACATTCCCGACAAATGCTAGAAGATTTGTCGGGTCGGCTGTACAGCGCCCGGCCAGACCCCGGTTAGTTTATTGATATCAGAAAGGGTTAAAGCAAAAGAGGTATGATTGACAAAATGAAACATTTCAGGAAAATATCTTTTTTACATTCAAACTGTTGAAATGCAAAAAAAAAAAAAACACTTTTCCTGAAATGTTCAATCTTGTCATGTTTCTTTTTGCTCTAACCTCTTTATTTTCAATATCTTCATATATTTCTCATTTATATAATCATTCATCAAAAATTGATTGAAAATAAGAAATATAAAAATTATTATTTTTTCTTCAAATTCATAGTATTTTTCATAATAATTCATGAATATCTATTATAAGTTCATCAATTTGCTGCGTATACAAAAAAAAAAAAAAAAAAAAAAAAAATTACAAAAAGTATTATCAAAACCAATTTAATCAGAAAAACTTTAATTTCCATTTTCTCAAAACTCAATATGTGTCGTTTGATACACGAATGCGTAACAGGGTCCATATATGTTTACCGTCGAGAATATCGGGTTAATAATATAATGAATGTTGATCGAAATTGTAAGCATATAAATAGCTCAGCTACAATTTCGGGCTCTCCCAACTAGGGCCTAGGCAAGTTTTGATGTGAAAACGCATGCAGGGAAAATATCTGGCCTTGCTAACCGGGGGCTGCACAGCTAAACTAGAAAAAATTATTTACAATTATGCTATCTATTGCCCGTATAGCACCCGACTAGTTGGGCCATCTTCGGGATTGCCCATCGGGGGCTGGGCAAACACCGGGCGTTCCCGGAGAAATTTCCACACGGGCGACCAGGGTTTGACGCCCTACCCTTTTGATTTGGTTCGTAATTTTTCATGATTGTTCCATCTTTCAAAAGCACGCTGAATTTTTTCCAGATGTTTTTATTCAAATCCGGTCAAATAGAAAAATAAAAGCACTCAAAGAAAAAATCACACGGAAGGACATTTTTTTTAAATCTGAAAAAAATCTCAAAAATCCTTCACTTGATTTCAAGAATTTCCGCGTGTGGACCAGAGTGGGCCGGCGCTTGCTTCTATATGTATTTCGCGATTTTCTGGAAAAACGAAAATAAAAAAATTGACGTAATAGTCAGTTCACTGTGGGCAGTTGCATGAACAGTTTTATATATGTTACTCCGAGTTTTTCCAAGTTTTTCCAGATTTTTTTTAGCTATTTCATTCGTTTTCGATAATTAATAATTAACCTATAAGTCTAATTATCGAAATCGAATGAAATAGCTGAAAAAAATCTGGAAAAACTTCGAAAAATTCGGAGTAACATATAAAACTGTTCATGCAACTGCCCACAGTGAACTGACCATTACGTCAATTTTTTTATTTTTGTTTTTCCAGAAAATCGCGAATCACATATAGAAGCAAGCGCCGGCCCACTCTGGTCCACACGCCGAAATTTTTGAAATTAAGTTAAGGGGGGGGGTTTACCCAATCAGTTACCTATTTGTCTATTTTCTCCTACACGGGGTAATCAATCGACTTGTCCTTTCGGCAGCCGATGTTTGACGAGTAATGAGTTCGAACTGGTACGTTTGATCGGATGAAATCGGGATTTTTTTATTTTTTTCGATCGAAAAGTATTGGCGTGCCATTTATTGCGACTTATAACAAAGCCCACGCATCAAAAATGCAAAATCGACTCCCTGAGCCCGATTTTGTGAGAAATTCCGAACATAACCATCCCAAAACATCTTTGTTTCCGACAACGATGAAGGTGGAAGTTGTATTCCACGTTTTTGTGGTAATTTTCGCGATTGTCAGAGGCTGGGGGGCGGCCATTGCCGCTACAGCTGCTACAGCTGCTGATTTAATGCGGTGGTTCCCAGAACACCCGTGAGATGTCACCGTGAAAGTATACTATACTATAGTAAAAGGATGAAGTTCAGATGGGCGCGTGGCGACATCTCACGGGCGTTCTGGGAACCACCGCGTTATATCAGCAGCTGTAGCGGCAATGGCCGCCCCCAGTCTCTGACAATCGCGAAAATTACCACAAAAACGTGGAATACAACTTCCACCTTCATCGTTGTCGAAAACAAAGATGTTTTGGGATGGTTATGTTCAGAATTTCTCACAGAATCGGGCTCAGGGAGTCGATTTTGCATTTTTGATGCGTGGGCTTTGATATAAGTCGCAATAAATGGCACGCCAATACTTTTCGATCGAAAAAAATAAAAAAATCCCGATTTTATCCGATCAAACGTACCAGTTCGAACTCATTACTCGTCAAACATCGGCTGCCGAAAGGACAAGTCAATTGATTACCCCGTTTAGGAGAAAATAGACAAATCGGTAACTGATTGGGTAAACCCCCCCCTTAAGGATTTTTGAGATTTTTTTCAGATTTTAAAAAAATGTCTTTCCGTATGATTTTTTTCTTGAGTGCTTTTATTTTCCTATTTGACCGGATTTGAATAAAATAATCTGAAAAAAATAACCATAGGAAACATTACGAACCAAATCAAAAGGGTAGAGGGTCAAACCCTGGTCGAGTTTGCATAGACTGCCCCATATAGATCTATGTATAAGCATAGGTGGTGTCAGATTCAATCATGCATGATCATAATTGAATCTATATATGGGCATTTCTCCACAAACTGGGCGACTTCGTGTCCCACGGAGATTTCACCCATAAAATGACTGGAATTAGATATTATTTTTTACTAAAATTAATGGTAACAAGTCCCGTGTGGAAATTTCTCTGGGAACGCCCGGTGTTTGCCCAGCCCCCGGATGGGCAATCCCGAAGATGGCCCAACTAGTCGGGTGCTATACGGGCAATAGATAGCATAATTGTAAATAATTTTTTCTAGTTTAGCTGTGCAGCCCCCGGTTAGCAAGGCCAGATATTTTCCCTGCATGCGTTTTCACATCAAAACTTGCCTAGGCCCTAGTTGGGAGAGCCCGAAATTGTAGCTGAGCTATTTATATGCTTACAATTTCGATCAACATTCATTATATTATTAACCCGATATTCTCGACGGTAAACATTGTAACGGAGTTTTTCAGAGTTCTCAACTCCGCACCCTACGGCGTTCCTTGATAAAGATAATTTGATAAAAGACTAAGATATAGAGAGTTGGGCGCCAGACACTGATGTGTCGTTTTTCACAAAAATCTACTAACAAATGCGATATTCAAAGATACTACTAAACTGCCGGAACGACGGCCTTAAAGCGTCAGCTAACTCAGATTTTCTGCGATAAGGGTAGAGTGGGTGGATTCACCTTAACAATTAATCAAATAAAATATAGAACACCAGATATAAAAGTTCCTTCAATGGAATCTAACGATTCCGTATATTGTTCCGTAGATAATTATAATATAAAATTGATCAGCGACAAATGACCGAGTTCAAAGATAATTACAGATATTCAATTTACACAGAGATAGTTTTCAAAGTAATAGTACAGAATAGTATTCGAGAAATAGACAGCGTTGGGATAATGCGGAACAAAGAATATAATATTAGTGAGTCTTATTGCGTCTCAGCGGTAACATAAAAAACATAAGCACGCCGGTTAGCTAGCTAACGCCGTAGAAGCGATACAATGCAAGGTACTCTACTTTTCAGGCTGCGTATCACCGAGCGATACGATACTCTCGGCAAATTTTCTAATAGCGGCGAGCTAGCGGTATTTATAATAATTATTCAAAGATAATTAACGCAATAACTAATATAAACGACTCGACAAATACGGTAGACTAAATTCGCAAATACAGAGGGAAGGATCGATCCTAAAAAACACAGATAACCATAATACCTCGCTTAATCAGCCTCAAATCCAAGTAATACAGACGTATTCTCTGTTTAACAATAATTCTATGGCGGTAAATTAAACGAGCTATTAATCGATACTAGATAAGAAAATAGCTTAGATATTACACAAGAATCAAGATAGCAAATTAACCCAAGACGGTCATATGGGGTGTGACACACCCCAGGTTATTTCCGAGCTCGAATTTCCGACTCTTAATCCCGGAAACCGACGTTTCTGCCCCTAACTAGAGTTTTTATTTTTTTTCGTAAAAAAATTTTTTTTTTTTTTTCCGCGAATTTTTTTTTTACCTATTTTTTAAACATACTTAAAACTAAAATTTGCGTTACATTTTTGGATGGGTTAATAGAGAAACGTTTAAAATATGTTCTCAATTTTTTTGGGGCCCCCAGGATAAGTCTACGAAATTCTACAGCGCTTCAAAGTGCTGGGGTGTGTCACACCCCATGTGACCACCACAGGATTCTCATGAGGTGTGACCGTCTTGGGTTAATCAAATGAAACAAAGATAATCAGAGATAGCAAAGATATTCACAGATAGCAAAGATAATAAAAGATAGCAAAGATATTCAAAGATAGCGCAGATATTCAAAGATAACACAGATATTCAGAGATAGCAAAAATAATCAAAGATAGCGAAGATATTCAAAGATAGCGCAGATATTCAAAGATAACACAGATATTCAGAGATAGCAAAGATAATCAAAGATAGCGAAGATAATTAAAATAAGGTCTTTGAGGCTTTCGCGGTGAGATTCTGAATAAGACTTGGCTTCCGGGATGGAGCCGCGTTGTTTAACGGTTAGGTGCCGACGTTTCGTAAACATTGCAGTTTACTTCATCAGGGCGAGAAACAACCTGATACTGGTTGCTCCCCAACAGGGTGTCCCTATTTATGCCAGTTGCGGAGCCGTCCATGTGTGACGTTCCGCTCGGGTGGAGTTGACCAATCATATGTTTTTAAATGGTTGGCCAAACATTTAAAAAACCGGGAGGATGGCGTTCCAAATTGGATGGGTTTGAAGTCCGTTGTCTCTGTTGATGTTGTTAGGATGCTTACGGATTTCAAGGGCTTCTCTGTATTTTCGAGGAAAATACTGATTTGAGTTAGCCAAGGAGATGGTTTGGTCAAATAAGATTTGGTGGCCCGTTTCCATTTGGTGTTCCGCCAGAGCTGAGATAGTAAAGTGCTTAAGTTTGACGCATCTTTGGTGTTCTTTAAGGCGAGTGCTGATCTTCCTCCCGGTACTAAGATAAAATACTAAGATAATAAAGAAATAGAATAAAATAGAACTAGAAATAGAACAACTTAGAACAACTTAAAATAGAACAAGAAATGAACAACTTAATACTATGACTTTCTACGTCAGCCAACCCACGGGGAGTTGGATTACAAGCGACACACCATGCGATATTAGACTACGTATTACTCGAATATATTATAATAGATCAAAGATAGCGAAATATGAGATACCGAATATTCCCAAGCGAGAATTCAGATCAGAATAAGCAATCAAATAAGCGTTAGCAGATCATAAGCAAATTAAGCAGCGATATTAGACTAATTAGCGAAATATAACCAGGCGTAAAGATAATCAAAATGGCTGAAGGCAACCATGAAGTGCTTTCGCTGAATTCTTCTAAGGGAGCTCTACTCGCGTAGCTCGTAGGCTAGCGATACTCAAAAATACATTATAAAATGATCGAATAAGAATTCAGCGATAGTTTTGTGGATTTCTTAGCAATTACTGATCATAAAGACTTTACCTTAGTGTAGAGCTGCTTTTGGCACTCACAAACTAACTTAACTTAAACTGCACTGACTGGAGTCCACTAAAGCGGAAACTATACGATTGCTAATGCGAGAGAGAAGAGGATGCGTCTTTACGGCGGAAAGCTGGACGTAGAAGTGATGATTCTCCGTAGACAATTTGGCGAGCTGGCTCCCAGTGAGGTAGGTCCAGGTGGGGGACCTATCAGGACCTCCTAATTACCTTATTGGTCCTGCGAGTGACAACGTTCGAACAGTCAACTCGTCAGTTGACCAGAACGAAGCGTAATCTTATTGCCGGGCGTCAGGCGTTACTTCACGCGCTTCACAGCGACAGAACTACCGTTCTGCGGTATCTCAGCTGCGAGATGGCTGGCGGGAGGGTGTGACCTTGGTTCTCGTTGAGCTTTTCCGATCCAGGCGATATCCATCCCTCGGGATGTCCTCTGCAGCGGTAATCCCTGTGCTAGATGACCTACGGCAGACTTCTGCCAGGTCTAGGTGTCCCATCTGAGTCGCCACCTCTTCGTGACCTGACAGAGCACGTAGGACGCGATACTCGTCCACCTTTACGTAGGATGTCCTCTGGCGATACGTTACGTCACTCGTCCAGGTATGGACTCTGCGTGACGTCGTCTTCTGATTGCTGGATCGGGCGATATAAGCTGACTGCACTCGACGTAACAGTCAGATGCTGGGTGACAAGATGCATCGGCTGGCAGGAGGTCTTATGGGGACCCTGTTCACTCCCTAGCGATATTTCTCCAAGGCCTACATCCCTCCCCGTAGATGTTGCGGTACTATCCGTAGTACTGGTACCGTACTGGACTGCGTACCGTCGATAGCATCTCCGGAGCGGAAGTTCTTGTAGCGGAAGTTCGGAAGTTGTCTTCTTTATCTCTGTCTCTCTCTCTCTCGCGGTACATTAACAGAAAAATTCTTCAAATTAGTCTAATTCTATTGCTTATAAAACAGGTGTGTCACTTGTATCCCGAGGGTCTAGACGGCGATATTCTCTCTCTCTCTCTCGATATTACTAATAAAATACATGCCAGAAGGGCTCTAGTGACGGCAGCTAATCTGCAACGTCACAACATATATGGACCCTGTTACGCATTCGTGTATCAAACGACACATATTGAGTTTTGAGAAAATGGAAATTAAAGTTTTTCTGATTAAATTGGTTTTGATAATACTTTTTGTAATTTTTTTTTTTTTTTTTTTTGTATACGCAGCAAATTGATGAACTTATAATAGATATTCATGAATTATTATGAAAAATACTATGAATTTGAAGAAAAAATAATAATTTTTATATTTCTTATTTTCAATCAATTTTTGATGAATGATTATATAAATGAGAAATATATGAAGATATTGAAAATAAAGAGGTTAGAGCAAAAAGAAACATGACAAGATTGAACATTTCAGGAAAAGTGTTTTTTTTTTTTGCATTTCAACAGTTTGAATGTAAAAAAGATATTTTCCTGAAATGTTTCATTTTGTCAATCATACCTCTTTTGCTTTAACCCTTTCTGATATCAATAAACTAACCGGGGTCTGGCCGGGCGCTGTACAGCCGACCCGACAAATCTTCTAGCATTTGTCGGAAATGTTAGACGGGCGCTGGCCAGCTCGCGCTGTACAGCTGAGCGTTACATGCGTTGCCGGGCACTAAGCAGCCCGCCCGTTCAGCGCCCGCTTAAGCCTGGAGCACAGTAAACGCAGTATGCCTTTAGCCGGATCCGTAACACTCATAGGCCGTTAGCTGACGCACACACTGCGCCATCCAATCACAAGCGAGCCGTTATGTGTTGGCGCGATGCGCCGGTAGAGGCGCCGGTTGTAACGAGTATACGCCGTTCGTACTCGGCTTTGCGCTGTTGCCGTTCACTACTCGCTGTACGAAAACAGCTGAAAAAAGTTTTTTATTCAGAATATCAAAAACGTTTGAAGTCACCTGGCTGAGTTTTTCAAAGGTAAGCATGAAGGTATACTGACTTTATTCAACGGCTAGAAAAAAGTATAGGTAATGTTTACTTACATTTATTTATACAATCGAACTTAACCTAAGTTACTTCTAACCTAACCTCACCCAACTACAGCGCGTTATCACGACTGCTTTCGCTCATCGATAAAATGCGACTCTGAACTAAAATATAATGAATTAAATCTATTGTTTCAACATGTGCATGAAATAGGCTCTTTTTTTTTGCATGTGTAGTTTTATATTTTATAAAGACATACAGATACGTGCCTTTTTGTCTAACTTTCAAAATCCAACTTCATAGTTTCGTATAAAACAAATTGTTATATAATTTCTAATCAAACTCCGAATGATACAATAGAAAAAACGGATTGCATATTCGAATTCACAAGAGAAAGTAGTTTGAGTTACTCAACAGAAATGATATCACAAAGGGAGAGCATCATTTTGTTGTCGACTAGTGATTGCCTGCATAAAGTAGTAGGATTGCTTCGATTCTTTGCATTTTCAGTATAGACAATGGATTCAGAATCTATCGACACTGAGTCACCACATGGAGTCACATCATTGATGGAATCAACGCCCTTACCCATTGATTATCCGGAAACTGCTGACAGTCGTGATTTTGACGCCTTACTCGTACAACTAGTGGCTCAATACCCAGCATTGTTCGACAAAAGTATCCGAGAATATAAGGATGCGGTGATCAGAGAAAACTGCTGGACACAAATTGCTGAAGTAATGCTTGCACCAGGTGACTGACATTTGAATTCGAGAAGGCCTAGCTTACTTTTCATGGATTCCACTTTTGATGTAAATTCTTCCGCATAAAAAATTACTTATTTGAATACTGTCATAAGAACCAGAACAATTTCGAAAAATTTGCCATAATCTGTGTGACACGATCGGATTCAGTTGTATCGCACCCTCACTTGGATGGGCTTCTTCATTGTAGAATTGTATTCTACCATTTCATTGTACAGTGAAACCTCCCGTATTGTCCACATTCGGGACCCAGGCGATCCCGTATAGTCCAACGGGAGTGGGGGTTGACCACTTCCCACTTGGTTATAGGTGGGGGAAAAAATACACAGGATGGTCGGTTGTGGTGGGAGCGATTGGGCATGGCTTAGGGACAACTCGAGATATCTAAATCGGACAACTCGGGAATCGTGGACAACTCGGGAGCGGACAATCCGGGAGGTTTCACTGTATTACCATGACCAGATCAATTATTGACTTGTGCATTCTATTGTTTCCCTTTAGCGGCAAATTGTTTAAAACGGTGGGGGCAGCTGAGAGAAAGTTTTGGCCGTGAAAATAGAAAAAGAGAAGAGGAAACGAGGAGTGGGAGTGGATTATCACAACGGAGAGGATTTGCTTTATACCAAAATATGTTATTTCTCAAAGCACACATGAAAAAAAGGAGGTTCGATCTACCTTATGTAATGTTTTTAGTACAACCATTAGATTGACTCTTAGTGATCTACTCTTCGTCGAAAACATACGTCTCCTGTATTTGAGACCGATTGTATATACTACACGTATAAGTTTCATCTTCGTTGCTTATATCCAAATCTGTGAAATACACTCCATAATGTTTTAGATGTGTTCTTTCTATACATATTTGTGCTTTTCGACGTTCTCTGCGCCACCTATTACTTCTATTTGAAATTCCACTATAAAGATTTTATCTTCCGAATCATGAGAAAATCGATGGTTGGTCACCCCTTCATATTAATAGAGTATCTCTAATTTGACATGTAGGATCACATCTTTATTCACTTTTTAGGGCTTTTACTAACGTATCGTTATCTCAACCAAGAGCTACGAATATTCAAAGACTACCTGGATCGTCGAACAACTGGAACCCACTAACTTTACAATCCCTGGTAATCAAACGAAACGAAAGGGCGTCAGGCATGCATACGCTACAAGAGTCGGTTCACATGATGCCATTAGTTACATCTCATCAGGCTGCATCAACATCAACTGTCCCTATAGAAACATTAGCACCCGCAGCATCATCATACGCAAGCACCGAAACATATGAAATGTTACCACCAGATCCACCAAAATCACCAAGCAGCACATCATATATGGCGCAAACTGAAACGGAGCATATGCTACCTGTACTCATCTCGACATCAGGAGTATTGGATCAAAGCATCTCGCCTGCTATTGAAAAAACAATGATATCATCTTCCAGCATCATGCTGTCACCTGCAAATACTTCAAGATTACGAATACTTTCAGAAGCGTCAACTGCAACAGCAGGTCATAACGCACCAAATTTACTATTACAGCACAGTATGCCATTTGGTAAAACACAAGACCTGATACAACCTTTCAATACTATGACACCACCTCCTAGCACGTCAACACCGCCGCCATTATCACGCGCAATCACGCCTAGTTACAGCATTCCAGATTCACCAGCTTCATCATATACTGACACATCATCTCCCTGTTCATTATTCAATACAGATGACAGCTATGAAAATACACCAGAGAAGATGTTACGAAATCTGTCAAATGCCCGTTCTCGTTCATATTTGGATATGCCTTCCACCCCAAAAAGAAGTTATTCCCAAACGACTCCATTCTCACTAAGCAATGTTACTGACGCGAAGAGCTGCTACCATACGGACATGAAAAGATCTAGAAAAGTTGATCCAATTGAGTCGGCCGTCTTAAGTTTGTCTGGCACTCTAGTAAATCATTTTACAAATAAGACAAACAATGATCAACGAACAAAAGAAACAGAGAATAAAGAAAACAACAATAACAATAAGACTACAGACGAGGGCTTCGGAATGCTTATAGCGAAAGAACTGGCAAACATTCCTGAGCCGTTAAGATCAAAAAAGAAGGCACGTCTTGTTCAAGTTCTTTATGAAGCCAGCGAGTAAAATTTTAGTTTATTTATTTTTTCAAGAATATATATATACTTACGCATGCACAGGTATGACACATACAAAAGCATACATAGAGCAAAAAATACAGGGAGGAGAGAGCTACGACTACTGATTAGATGACTGTTCTGCGTTGCTGTAGTTTTACATTTTATGTCCTTATTTTTTTAATAAATACTTCATAAACCTTGAAAATGTTTCTATTTTTTTTTATTTTAGTATAAGGCTATAGAATACAATTTGGTTTATGACTTACAAAATATTATCGACATATTATTACACGTAAGGGTTAACAATGGTAGATCGAGTGGAGCATTCCCCTCATTGACTTACTTAGCATCTTACTGGTTTTTTTTAATGGTTTTTACGTATTTACAGCCTGAACTAGAATTCTCATAAGATAGCCTACTACAAAAAAAGAGGGGGATAATTATAAAATAATTTATATAGTAATGATCATGTGTTGGAAATAATCGTTTTATATATCATGGATTTACAATGAATTTAACACCCCAAACTCACAGAGACCGCATAGCTTATTGAGTTATGAAATATTTTCTCAAATTCGCAGCGAAATGTTATGCAAACATGGTTAATTCTGTCAAACTAATTTAAAAAGCACATGATTTTGTCAACAATTAATTATTTAATGTTCTCCAATCGCTGCGTTGCGTATGTGATTATATTGCCACGGTACCTCACCTTCAGGTGTTAAAAAATAATCTGTTAATAAATTTCGCAAAGCTATACCATTTACCGGAGGAATCTGTCCTGGAACATCGGGTAAATTTTCAAAGCAGTTGTCTCGCTCCTGCTCCTGCCTCCACCTTCCAGGGTTTACAAATCCATTTTCATCTTCACAGTCAACGAAATTTGGTGGGCAGTATAACCTTCTTCCAGGATTTGGGACTTCGTCTCGAGTCTTTAGAAAATTGTGCAGGCACACAGTCGCAAGAATTATTTTGTCCACGGCATCTGGGTGAAAGGTGATGGGCCTTCTGAAAACTCTCCAACGCGATGCCAAGATGCCAAAAGCATTTTCGATGACTCTGCGAGCTCTCGATAGACGATAGTTGAATATTCTCCTATTATCGGCCAAACCGCGACCCGGATAAGGCCTCATCATAGTCATTGATAACGGGAAAGCCTCATCACCAACAAAAAAGCACGGTGCTCGCATGTCACTTCCTGGCAGTGCAGCGGTACCTTTCGGTAACCCAAGCTGTCCTTCATTTAATTCACGCGCAATGAAACTGTCCATGAATATGCCTGCATCGTTATTGCTGCCCATCTCTCCGACATGGACCAATGTGAATTTGTAATTCGCGTCGCAAGATGCAAGTAAGACGATGCTGAAGGTCTTTTTGTAGTTGAAAAATAAACTCCCCGAATTCGGTGGCGCTTGTATAAGGACATGTTTCCCATCGAACGCCCCCACACAGTTCGGGAAATTCCACTCTTCCAAAAAACGACTGGCAACAATTCTCCATTCATCTTCTGTTGGTTTCCGTAGATAAGTAAGCGATAGTACACTTGCAATAACACCGCAAACTTCCTTTATTATATTTCTAGCAGTAGATTCACCAATTCTAAATGCTAGTGCAAGAGATGTTATTTGATCTCCGGTAGCAAGATACCTGTAATAAAATAAAAAACATCAAATTTCATGTGTTTGGAATGTGGAAATTATTGAGCTTACGTAGGTGATGAATTCAAACAGTCTGGGAAATTCGGCAATTTCGATTAGATAATACGATGTTGATTGAAAAATGGTTGTTCCTTATTTTGCTCAATCAAATAATTTGGAAGAAATTCTAACCGATAATATCTTGGTAATCACTATTATTTACTCAGTACGTTTTAAAGTCTGTTTATACGTCGTTCGACGACTAGTGAGTCTATTTGATCTAAGCTTCCCCGTGTAGAAATTTAAATCGGGATCTGGTCGGGTCCCGACCAGTCAGCCCCGTTTCAAATCGGGCGCTGGTCAGGATAACTAGCCAGAATCCAGCCAGGAGTGTCACGGTAATTCATTAAGTTCCTGGCCAGTCACACCGATTTTTCCCTAGCCGGGAACTGGTCAGGCACTAGTATCGCGCCGATATGAAGATTTTCTTCCAAAAATTCTCTGGGATTGATAAAAGGATTTATAAGTGTAAACTATTGACAATTTTGAATAATTTTTATTTCACCTACATTTATTATCATATTATGTATAAGAATATCAAATAATATACCTCACGTATTAGTTAGGATCTTTGGTAATATAAATGCAGCTGAACTTATATATATTTATGATACATTTAAAACATATATTTTTTTTTCTCACTTATGAAAAAAAGATACGCATAAAAATATCAAATAATATACCTTACATATTAGTTAGGAACTTTGGTAATATAAATGCAGCTGAACTATGATACATTATCTTAAAACATACTATATTTTGATATTATATTATTATTATTATTATTATTATTATTATTATTATTATTATTATTTTTATACTATATTCTTGATGTTCAGCAGAATAAACTTGCTCCGGAAGGGAATCTTCTTCATTTACAGACATTTCCTGAACATCTTCACGATGTTCATTGACTATCTGAAGTTCTGAAATTATAAACTAAAATTACCAAATAATTGAAGCCTGAGGACACTGGAAATTGTTGGTATATAACTGCAGGTCATGTATGTTTCAAAACATCAATCGTATTTCTTGATTGGATTTCAACGCATGTCAATGAACTCAGTTTGAATTCGAATAATCATTATTATTACGAAACCGTTCACGAAAACGTACATACCTTCAGAAATGCATGTGGGTTCTTCGACTTCAAAACTTTCATCGGAGTCGGATTCATCCGCACAATAACCCGGCTCCACTAACTTCTTTGACATCAATCGGCGTTTCCTAGTACGCCGCCGATTTTGATTCCTAATTTTACGCGAAAGGTCCATAGCAATATACTATACAAGCTTCAATTGGCGTACGTACAACTGCCAATTACATTGAGGTTAGAAATCGGCAAATAGCCGCACAGGATAACTGAGGAGACGATGTGCATGCGTCTCGTAGGATAGTCAGGAAATTAAGGTGGCCGGTATAAACATTATCCGACGTTAGTGACAGAAATTAAGCTGTGCGGTCAAAGATAATCCGGCCAGAGTCTGACTAGTATCCGCCAAGGTGATAGGAAAAAATACCCCAATCAACCCCCGTTTAATACCCAGTGAGGTTTTTTAGTAAATCAAAACTATCCCGGCCAGTACCCGATCAGTACCCGATCAGGAATCTTGATAGAAAATAGCCTGACTAGTACACGACTAGCGCCCCACTTCTGATCGGGCTAAGTGGGGCTATTTCTACACGGGTCGACGAACTCTTTTATTTTCTATTAATCATTTTTCTTTGACATTTAGTTCATTCTCAACCTAAATTAACATATTCTTTATATCAAAATCATACATAACATCACATCTTTATCTAAGGTAAAATAACGCTTCAACATATATAATCAATGAAGATGCTCCAAGTGTACATAATCTTCGACATGTTACATACCGGAGTGTCAGGAACAGTCGCTGCTCAGGTACAAGCGCTCGAGAATGGGTCTTCAATAGATATGGGTGTAACATTTTCAACAAAAAGTTGAATGTTTCCAGATCCATTCGCGTGTACTTGAAGAACATCTTCCCATCTGCTTTCAAGTCTTGGAGAAGATTATTATAATCTCCTTGCGCTACTCTGCTGCGATTAATTGGTCTCACCCACCACCGTCTGTTTCTCCATGTGTCAGTACGTCTCCTCCGTCGTACAATGAGCAATAACAACAGCACTGTCGTAGTTGCCAACAACTCTTCGTCATTCATGATCGCTATAATAAATTATTATTTTTACTGATTGAAACAATAGATTTAATTCATTATATTTTAGTTCAGAGTCGCATTTTATCGATGAGCGAAAGCAGTCGTGATAACGCGCTGTAGTTGGGTGAGGTTAGGTTAGAAGTAACTTAGGTTAAGTTCGATTGTATAAATAAATGTAAGTAAACATTACCTATACTTTTTTCTAGCCGTTGAATAAAGTCAGTATACCTTCATGCTTACCTTTGAAAAACTCAGCCAGGTGACTTCAAACGTTTTTGATATTCTGAATAAAAAACTTTTTTCAGCTGTTTTCGTACAGCGAGTAGTGAACGGCAACAGCGCAAAGCCGAGTACGAACGGCGTATACTCGTTACAACCGGCGCCTCTACCGGCGCATCGCGCCAACACATAACGGCTCGCTTGTGATTGGATGGCGCAGTGTGTGCGTCAGCTAACGGCCTATGAGTGTTACGGATCCGGCTAAAGGCATACTGCGTTTACTGTGCTCCAGGCTTTAGTGAACAGCGAAACTAGGCAACACCTAGCCAGCCCCCGAATTGAATTTCCACACGGGGTAGTTTGTATTATTCCTTTCGAGGCACTTTTCGTTGCATTTTGAGTGATTGAGTTCGAGTGTAGTGCACCCGTTGCAGCGTAGACTCGAGGGCTCGTCTTCGAGACACCACGAGGCCTTATTTGTGGCTGGAAAACGGTAAGCGTTAGCCAATTTGACTCAAAGTGATTTGAATTCGGCAAACGGCCATCAGCCATCTTGTCTTGTCCGAGCCACGAGGCTTTTAGAGATTTTTGAGAATCAAATTAAGACGACCTCCGATTCGGTAGGCCGCCACCAGTGTCTCACAGCATAATAGAGTTTTGAGTTTCAGTTTTGCGTAATATTTTCGACTTTTGTGTCGCGTATTAGTCATTCTATAGAGCCATAGGCTTCGCACCTGAGTCCGAGAAAGACAGTCATAGTACGTCACTGTCGCGCTCTCTCCCTCTCACGAGGAGATACAGATCAGTGTTATATTTCGAATTTCGTTTAGTCTTTTTGTTTCGCCTACAATGGCAGAGTTAGTTTAAGTTAATTTTAAGTAATAATTCGGGGAATTAGTTTTGTTAAGCCTTGCGGGCATATCCCGATCTTTTAGTTGTAAATTTTGTTCCGCGAGGGACGTATTTGTCGAGTTATTTTTTTTTTTTCTTTATTTTGGTTTGTTATTGCTCTCCTACGTGGAAGCTATTAGTTTATTTATTATTGTAAAACTCGTCATTTCTATTTTTCTATTCTATTTGTTTTCTTGAATAAATTTTATTTTCTTTATTACATTCAAATCAACGAGTCGTTAATACGCCACGCTAATCCTTCATTAATCCCGACCCCTCTCCGCGGTACTGACGCTAGCCGGCGCTCAAGTATCTGTAGTTCGTATTTTTCTTAGATTTTCAGAAAGTGGCGGTTACACGCCTGGCGCCCAACATTTGGTTTAATTATTAATTTTTCGTTGGCCAATTGTCGAGTGGATGGTTCTCGGAGCCTAGCTATCCGGTCTAGTCCGAGGACTAATAAAAATCCACGTCACAATATATATATATATGTAGATATATATATATTAGGGTGCTTCAAAAAAAAAAATCTAATTTTTTTTTTCACCTCTTACCCCCCCAAATTCTCGAGGCGGATGAGAAAAAAATCCTCGCGAAAGTCGCTCGTTGTAGCTCAACTCTAAGAGGTCGCTATTTTCATTTTAGTTTCCCATTCATTTAACATGGGAATTTTCGGTTTTTTATTCAAAGTGAAATTACATCTATTCATTTTTTTTTTTTTTTAAATAACCATTGTATATTCAGAAAGCTGGTTTTTCAAGCTTCCCAAATCTATATAATAAGAGTCGATTACCTTCATGAGAAGATTAAATAAAGTCATTTAAAATCTAGAGATTTTATTGCTACAGAAAAATAGTTGAAATAATTTCTTATTTACACGATTTATTCTAAGATTTTCGTAATAAGTTGTTCCAAGGGTATTTTTGATTGATATAAGAGTTTCTGAAATTGTTCATGGAACGTCCGCTAGGTGGCAGTACTCATTTTTATCGGTTACATTTCAGTCAGCTGTCTTACGTGGATTTTAATGTTTGCTAAGGAATTGTGTTTTCATCATTTATCTTCCATTTGGTATTTATAATTATTATTAGTGAAAAATGACTGAAGAGGGTGTTTATTTAATTGGATATCCAGTTGAAAAATTGACTACTGGAAAATTGCCTACCGTACAAAAAGTACTGCAATTGTTTTTTTTTAAACGCTTAAATTCTAACCTAACTATCCGTCAGTGTTTTAATGAAGTGGTTGATGATGTAATTGAAGCTTGGAAACCGACAGGTATTCCTGTGTGTCAACCATACAACGCCGTGACTAAAATTATGAAAGTTTATCGAGAGTGGGAGCTTTTAAAAAAAAATAAAAAAAAAAATCTCGTAATCAAAAGATAAAAACACATACTTTTCTAACTCGAGTGAAAAATAATTTATTCGATATATCTAGTCGTAATCCAGAGCATAATTTAACTGAAACTCAGTCTAAATTTTTAGATCATGAGTGGAAAATGTCAAATCGACACAATATTTTTCTAAGTTCTTCTAATTCAGAAGATGTCTCGAAGGTTACAGTTATGGAGTCTAGAGTTACAGTAAATGCAGATGACAACGTTCAAGGTACCTACCATATGATTGAATTCATTTTTTGAAGATTCTAATTTATGTGATTGTTCTCAGGTTTAAGTCAAAGTTTGAGTCGCAGTAGCAGCTCAGGTTTGGTATTGTCATCTAAATCTGTGACATCTTCTTCGATTGAACGCACCCACTCGAATTTCTCTGACGAATTAAATACTGATTGTCAATCAGAAAAAATTGATGTTGTAACTCCAGGTCTCGTTGCTGCTCTCGATCGAACGAAAACGAGTAATAGAAGCGCGACATTTATTTTAGCTGCAGCTGCTAATAGTTTTGGAGTGAAGCTTCATAACTCAGTGATAAGCCATAGTACTATTCGCAGAAAAAGAATAAAAATGCGCGAAGACTTCGCTTTAGAATTAAAAGAAACTCTTAAAGTAGCAGATAATTTAGTCGTCCATTGGGATGGTAAACTACTTCCTGAAGATACCGAAATAAAAACTGTTGATCGATTACCAATAGTAGTAACTGGGCTAAACACCGAACATTTGTTAGGAGTTCCTCAGATTGATAAAGGTACAGGAATCAATCAAGCAACGGCAGTAGTTGAAGCTTTACGCGATTGGAATTTGGAAGACCGCGTAAGAGGAATGTGTTTTGATACGGCTTCAGTGAATACTGGTGATGATAATGTTCTTAATTCATTCTATTCTCAAAGATCATACAATTTAAGCTGCCTCATTTGATTTAAAAGATAAATAAATTGTCATTTTGTTTTCGAAGGTAAGAAAAACGGTTCATGTGCTGGGTTAGAAGGGTTCTTAGAAAGAAGTCTTCTCTATCTTGCTTGCCGTCATCATGTATTTGAGATGATTCTCAGGAATGTTTTTGAAGTTTCATGGCCGGTAACAAAAGGACCCGAGGTTGCAATTTTTAAACGATTTCAGAAAAAGTGGAGTGAAATTGATCAAGCAAATTACAAAATTGGTTTACAGGATATTGTAGTAGTTGAAATTTTGAATGAGAAAATTGAAGGACTCAAGCATTATATATTAAATCAATTACAGGTAATGCATCAATACTAAAATACTACTGTTATGTTCCCGTAGTTTTTAAAAATCTTGAAATTATTCTAATAAAGTATTAGATGATTGAGATGATGAGTAAATATATTATTATATGTCATCATTATTATCTATTTTTCACAGGTATTTCATCCTAGAGACGATAATCGGGAACTTTTAGAGTTAGGATACATTTTCTTAGGTGGTACACCACCCAATGGAATCACATTTAAACATCCTGGAGCCATGCATCATGCTAGATGGCTTTCAAAAGCCATCTACTGTCTTAAAATATTCATGTTTCAAAACCAATTTTCGTTGTCTGGGAAAGACATCGAAAGTATTCGTGATATTTCACTTTTTGTTGTAAATTTCTATATAAAATCTTGGTTCGAGTCGTCTTCTGCTATCAATGCTCCACTAAATGATTTAAGTTTAATGCAATCTCTTATTGAATACAGAAATGTCCGAATTGCTGTTGCTAATGCTGCTCTTGATAAATTAAAATGACATCTTTGGTATTTATCAGAAGATTTAGTTAGTTTATCTTTTTTCGATGTAAGAATATCAGTAGAAACAAAGCTAAAAATGGTAAATGCTATCAAGCAGCGAAAAAGTATTGAAAAAAATAAAATAAGATTTCAGTTAGGAGTAAATGATTTAAATACAATGGTTGAAAAAAATCCAAGTGATTTCATCAGTGCGGAATCTCTTTTTATTTTTGAGCAATTTGGATTATCATATGACTTCCTTGATCTTCATCCAGATGCCTGGGAAGACAATGAAAATTTTATTGAATGTAAAAAAATATTTGATAGTTTAAAAGTCGTTAACGACGTAGCAGAGCGAGGTGTAGCACTGATAACTAGTTACAACCGGTGCTTGACAAGAAACGAAGAGCAAAAGCAGTATTTACTCCAACTTGTCCAACATCATAGACAACAATTTCCAAATTGTACTAAGACAGCACTCAATGATAGCAAATAAATAAATTATCATTAAAAAAAAAAATCTAATTGAAAGAATATTTTTCCTTAATTATTATTGTAACTCATGTTATTTTAAATAAGAATCAAATAATGATAATCATAATAGCAATACATTCTCTACGGTAGGTAATTTTTGAGTACTTAATTTTTTAACTGGATATCCGATTCAATAAACTATTTATCAAGTGATTTTTTCCTAAAAATTTAAAATTCACATAAGACAGCTGACTGAAATGTAACCGATAAAAATGAGTACTGCCACCTAGCGGACGTTCCATGAACAATTTCAGAAACTCTTATATCAATCAAAAATACCCTTGGAACAACTTATTACGAAAATCTTAGAATAACTCGTGTAAATAAGAAATTATTTCAACTATTTTTCTGTAGCAATAAAATCTCTAGATTTTAAATGACTTTATTTAATCTTCTCATGAAGGTAATCGACTCTTATTATATAGATTTGGAAAGCTTGAAAAACCAGCTTTCTGAATATACAATGGTTATTTAAAAAAAAAAAAATGAATAGATGTAATTTCACTTTGAATAAAAAACCGAAAATTCCCATGTTAAATGAATGGGAAACTGAAATGAAAATAGCGACCTCTTAGAGTTGAGCTACAACGAGCGACTTTCGCGAGGATTTTTTTCTCATCCGCCTCGAGAATTTGGGGGAATAAGAGGTGAAAAAAAAAATTAGATTTTTTTTTTGAAGCACCCTAATATATATATATATATATAGATATATATCTATATATATATCGACAGCCTAATAACATAATCCCGTAAGCGCCAAAAATGGCCTATTTTTCAAACAATTTCTAATAGACGCCAAAATTTTTTTGGAGAAACGTCTGTCAGTTTGCGAAAAATTTTTTTTTTGGCGCTTACGTGACTATGTTATTAGGCTGTCGATATATATATATATATATTATTGAAGAAGCGGGCAATAAAGAATCCATTATTGCCCGCTTATTGAAGAAGCGGGCAATAAAGAATCCATTATTGCCCGCTCTTTTTAAGCGGTCAATAAACGGCTACTTTTGACCCTATTTTTAAGTAAAAAAAACGCAGAAATCATGCATGTGCTACAAAAAAAAAAATTATTCTTATTTTTCTGCCGAATTTCAGGTTTCCCAATGCAGAAAAATTATGATTTTGATTTTTTTCGATAAAGCGGAAAAAAATAAAAGTTTTTAGTCTCATGTTTTTTTTTTGGTTGATGAATATTCTTTGAGATACAGTGTGTGATGAAAAATTGAAAATCCTGAACGGATGCCTGAAAAAATCTGAAAAAAATCACAGACGTTCCTTTTGACTAATATTTCAAACTGTCAGATTTTGAAAAAAATCGGAGGGGTTGAAAAACAAAAGCTGCCCGGTTCACAAAAAATGCTTCATATAATCATGCATGATTATGCATGAATCTATATACAGGGTGGGGCAATAACTATTACCACCTCAAATATCTTTGAAACTAAAAGCTTGAGCGGAAAATTTTTCTCACAAAAATTGCTCAGTATCAAGGGGGCCGTTGTGCAGAGATACCGATTTTTTGTCACTGAAGGCCCTCAGGAGATATCAAGGTCAACTCCATTTTTTTAAATGGACTTATATGTTTTTGGTCCCATAGTGTGATAGCGGCCTTTTATACGAGTTCAACGACCTATAACACAAGGTCGTTGAAGGTCGTACAAGATCGTCAGTATATCATTCTCACCCTGGGAAGAAAACAAATACACCCGTATTCATAGATATTTAGTAGCCTACTAACTCTTTTTTTGGTCGGCTACTAACTTCATTTTGTAATGTCTTTGCATTGTTCAATGAACTTAGTAGCCGATTAAAAAAAAGTTGGTATGAACATAGATATAAGGTTAGTAGATTGGACAAGTTGAGAAAATTCGGAGTCATATAGCAGTATGTCACAAAATAATAGTGACAACGAATGCTGCCCTCTATATTTGGTGGTAAGATAGAACATCTATCGATATAGTCAAAAAATATACCCGTGTACTCGAATCATCTAAATATTCTGTTGGTAAAATGCTAAATTTCTTACCAACAAAAGACACCACGTGGCCTAATTCTGAATTCCGATTTTCAGACTTACGACGCGCTGACATCATACTACAGCTATATACAATGTATAAGTACCTTACAAATGCAATGTGCTCCGTTAGGCTAGCGACTTATATCATGTTTTTCATGCTAACAGGGTGATTATCATGTGTTTTTCGAAAAATTAATTTTTTGTTTTCACTCAAAAAACATGTTGGATGATTTTTTTTTCCATGATACGGGCACGATAAGAATTCGAATGTAAAAGTGATCTATATCCATGGTGAACGGCTTTGGGGTCTGAAACTTGGGGGATTTTTATACATCAAAGTATACAGGGTGATTCAGTTTGACTGGACCATATTAAATTGGCATATTCCTTGTCGAATTCTAAGACTAAAGTTTCTTAGTGAAAAATTGAAAAATTGAAAAATTGAGAAAAAAAAAAAAACTATGAAACGGTGGACCTAGGCAACTGAAAACTAAGGAGCGGACGACCTGACTGCCAAAGATTGAAAACGGAATTGTTGAAGTGAAAATTAACACCCGATATCCGTTTTTATTGATGAAAAAGATACTTTATAGCCGGATTAAGATATTTAATAACTCGCGCACCGTTGATCTCCGGAATTTTTCGCTAAGGAATTTTAGTCTTAGAATTCGACAAGGAATATGCCCATTCAATATGGTCCGGTCAAACTGAATCACCCTGTATACTATTATATAATATTATATAAAATATCAAAATGGCAGACAAATCGAGATTTTCGCCACGAATCGTTCATAGGTAATTGGTGGACTCATATATATGGGGCATTCCATGCCAAATCGACCTGGTCCTAACCCTCTTTTTTTCAGATCTGGTCCGCGATTTTTTAAATCATTCCGCTGACTCTAATTAGCGATCACAATTTTTTCGGATTTTTCAAAATAAATTTGAGTGCGTTATGAATTTTCAAAGTTTTTTCTTCTTTTCAACACCTCGATGGCCGTGATCGAAAAATCTGAAAAAATTCTCAAGAATTCTGTCAGAAATGAAGATTTTTCAACCAAAAATAACAGATTGAAGCGAAAGTCCAGACACGATGAATTTTGGTTAAAAAATTTTCATTTCTGATACAGAATTTTTGATAATTTTTTCAGATTTTTTGTTCACAGCCATCGAGGTGTTGAAAAAAAAACTTTGAAAATTCATTACGCACTCGAATTTATTTTGAAAAATCCGAAGAATGAAATAAAAAATCGCGGACCACATCTGAGTAGTCGAGGGTCAGGACCCGGTTGATTTGGCATGGAATGCCCCATATGAATTATTTTGAGGGTGACAGCATATGCCGCAGCTCAACTGTTAGCTATTGTTTGCTCATATACAGATATTAAAAATCTGTGGCTAAAATTAAAATCTATATTATCGATCAATGTGAGCAGATCGTTTACCAGAACGCAATTCTGTTGATAAAATAGCGTGCTGAAGCGAAATACACGAAAAAGATATTTTCGACTGTGGCTCCGCCTACATTCGTATCGCGACACTGTTTCTACAGGCGAACTTGACCAATCTACTAACCTTATATCTATGGTATGAATAAAAAAAAAAATTAAAAAAAAAGAATGATAAACTGACGATCTTGTACGACCTTGAACGACCTTGTGTTATAGGTCGTTGAACTTGTATAAAAAGCCGCTATCACACTATGAGACCAAAAACATATGATTGCATTCATGCATGATTATACAGGGTGCGCCAGAATTAAGTGGCCAAAATGATAGGGGTAATAGAGGAGGTCGAGCTGAGTAAATCGACCTATATAACATGTGGTCTCCGAAGTCGCGTTCTCGAGATACGACCGGTTAAAAAATCGCGTTGAGCGCCGGCATGTAGGCAACCGCGCATACAACAGGCAGCGGTTAGCAGTCTTTTTGATAAGCGCGAGTTCTCTGATCCGAATCATAACACTTTTGAATTCGAAAATTTCAAACAAAAACACTTTCGACATTGAGTTTTCGCCAAATACACCAACATTACTTCTTTCCATAATGAAATTTGATATCAAAAATATTTTTGTTTGGAATTTTCGAATTCAAAAGTGTTATGACTCGCATCAGAAAGATCGCGCTTATCAAAAAGACTGCTAACCGCTGCCTGCTGTGTACTCGGTTGCCTAAATTGCGGCGTGTAGCGAGATTTTTTAACCTGCCGTATGTCGCGAACGCGACTTCGGAGACCACATGTTATAAAGGTCGATTTACTCAGCTTGACCTCCTCTATTACCCCTATCATTTTGGCCACTTAATTCTGGCGCACCCTGTATATAGATTCATGTATGATCATGCATGATTATATATGATTAGACAAAAACTTTTTCCATCCAGAAGAGAGCCGTACAGAAATCAGGAAACTAAGAGTAAGAATTAAGAGCTAAGCACGAGCATCCTCGGTGCCCAGCAAATGCGCGAATAAACCAAGCTTGAATGAGGCTAACGTAGGCGCGGTCTTAAGGGGGGGGGGGGGGGGGGGGGGGGGGGGGGTTACCCAATCGGTTACCGATTTATCTATTTTCTCCGAAACGGGGTAATCAATCGACTTGTCCTTTCGGCAGCCGATATTTGACGAGGAATGAGTTCGAACTAGTAGGGTAAGTGTGGGTATTACTGCGGATGTGCCAATTACTGCGGTTTCAGATGAAAGTATTGAACTATCATTTTTCTGAGTATATGACCCCTTGAAAATTAGTTCAAAAATTATTTCGTTCCTTACACTAATAGTTAATAAAGAATAAATAACAACAACCATATTTTTAGTTACGTTATTGTAATTTGAATCTTGTATGGTAACAATAGTACATTATGTCACTAGGCCGATTAAGTATTTTCCGACGAATTTGAGTTTATAATCCGAGCCGAAGGCGAGGATTATGATGAAATTCGTCAGAAAATACTTTTTCGGCCGTATGGCATACAGAATTTTATGTGTCCAGGCCAAAAACCGCGTTTAAACCGAGCGAAGCGAGGTTAAAATCGCGGTTTTACGGCCTATGACACATAAAATTCTGAGTTCTGCTGCTTCTGTTTGTTGACGAGCCATAAATACGTACTTCTAAATTGATTATATTTTTGTTCCTGGTATGGAAATATTCAGCGCAATATCATTTTCGTATGAAGTAATCGTATATCTTTCCAAACAATCTATGCAAAATAACATTAATATTTATTTTATAATAATTTTACTAGCGCAGTATTAGGTACATTATTTCGCTACCTGTATGAATTACTGTGGCTGTCACCGACGCTACAACCAAACCTCAAATCTTGGCTCTGTCAACTGTCGCACGTTCACTGCAGTTCACTGCAGTTCACTGCAGTTCACTGCTTCAAATAAAACCGCAGTATTACACGCGCAGTAACTAGATTTTTCGCAGTATTTGGTGCGCAGTAATTCATGCAGAACCGCAGTAATTCCAGCATGTAAATCTGTTCTGATTCATGTGTTTTTTCAGTTAAATCTGCATTTTTAGAGAGTTTCAACACTCGGTTTTTATTCAAAAAGTACCAATTAAGTGATTTCAGATACGTGCGGGACATTTTGTGGTCCTTAAAATTATCATCTTACGTTTAAAAGCGGTGTCGATTCGCGATCCGCAGTAATACCCACACTTACCCTACGTTTGATCGGATGAAATCGGGATTTTTTTATTTTTTTCGATCGAAAAGTATTGGCGTGCCATTTATTGCGACTTATATCAAAGCCCACGCATCAAAAATGCAAAATCTACTCCCTGAGCCCGATTCTGTGAGAAATTCTGAACATAACCATCCCAAAACATCTTTGTTTTCGACAACGATGAAGGTGGAAGTTGTATTCCACGTTTTTGCGGTAATTTTCGCGATTGTCAGAGACTGGGGGCGGCCATTGCCGCTACAGCTGCTGATATAACGCGGGGGCTCCCAGAACGTCCGTGAGATGTCGCCACGCGCCGGTCTGAACTTCATCCTTTTACTATAGTATAGTATACTTTTACGGTGCCATCTCACGGGTGTTCTGGGAACCACCGCATTAAATCAGCAGCTGTAGCGGCAATGGCCCGCCCCAGTCTCTGACAATCGCGAAAATTACCACAAAAACGTGGAATACAACTTCCACCTTCATCGTTGTCGAAAACAAAGATGTTTTGGGATGGTTATGTTCAGAATTTCTCACAGAATCGGGCTCAGGGAGTCGATTTTGCATTTTTGATGCGTGGGCTTTGATATAAGTCGCAATAAATGGCACGGCAACACTTTTCGATCGAAAAAAATAAAAAAATCCCGATTTCATCCGATCAAATGTACCAGTTCGAACTCATTACTCGTCAAACATCGGCTGCCGAAAGGACAAGTCGATTGATTACCCCGTTTCGGAGAAAATAGACAAATCGGTAACCGATTGGGTGAACCCTCCCCTTAAGTGTAGAGGGCAGAGAGTCCCAGTAGCGTGCACCGGCAACCGCGAAGGAGTTAAAAAACGCGTTAGTCTGACACTACGGGATCACAAAATCACTCCTGGGTGCCCGCGAGGGGCGGTGAGCGGCGGGATCGCAACCATGATCGGCCAGTACAAAGAGCTCGCGTAAGTAAGCAGGTTGCCCGGTACGCAGAATTACGAAAATCTGAACAAGAAGAAAGTAAATCCTTCTGTCCCTAACCCGAAGCCAGCCAAGCTCCCTCCGATACGGCGTGATGTGCGCATCACGAGGCACACCGCAGACAAAGCGGACGCAGGTGTTCAGGAGCTGCTGAAGTTTGGTGTCAAGACCCGCCTGGAGGTCAGCGAAGACCACGCAACAGTAGTCGAACAGTGGAAGTATCAAACTAACCACCATGAGTCTACGTAGATTTTTTGAGAGCAGACGGCGGGATGCTGAGAGCTGCCTGAGGGTGCCATGTACGCGGCTAGACACAACGTTAACCTGAGCTGTCCAGAATAGCTTGGAGTCAAGGATGACACCGAGATTACGCACAGTGTCAATGTAGGGAATAGGGCGACCATCGAGAAAGACAGCAGGAAAGAGATCGAGCTCAAGCTTGGACACATAAGGTCCACTACCAATGATCATCGCGTGAGTTTTAGCAGCGTTCAGACGAAGAGATGAGGATCTAGACCAGCCAAGGACAGCCTGAACGTCCTCGTTGACACACGCAACAGCATCCGCTGTATTCGCAGGCAGGAATCGAAAATAAACCTGCAGGTCGTCATAAACCTGCAGGTCGTTGCAACGTTTGAAGGAGAGCGCGATTCCGATTTTTGGCGTTTTTGTTGGTAAATTCAACCCCTTGTAGCTTCTAAGCCTTTCGAACGAAAAAAAAAAAAAAAATAGTTTCATTCATCCATTTTACCCAGAGAACATGTAAACAAAATTACGACAATTTTCAAGCACATGCACTGTTAGAAAAGTGATGTCAAAATTGACACCGATTTAACACCGCTCCGTATTCTATAGAAGTCCACACCGATTTTGGTGTAAACACGTGTTGTCAAAGTCCCAGTGTTAATAGATGACACTGTGGCTCAACACCGAGATGGTTCGTGTGTTTTAACACGGAACAGTGTTGATTATAACCGACACCAATAACATTCAATAATGCAAAAACGGCGGAGTCAAAACTGCGAGGGTAATGTACACCAAGCGGTGTTAAAACAAAGATCGTGCTATGCACCGAACGGTGTCATAAGAATGCATCATTCCTTATACTCTACACCAAAAAGTGTTAGAATAATACACCGTTAGTAGTACTATTCGTTACTAGGTTTGTTTGTATGTATGTATGAATAAGTCAAGATATTTACGCAATATAAATTTTATTCATCGCGCATTGCTCATTGCTCATTACATTGCACATACATATGATAATAATAATAATTAACATGAATAAGATAGACTCGATATAGTGCACATCTTTGTCGATTTCGGCAAATAAATACATAGATATAAATACGAACACTTTAATACTTTTTACTGAATTGCGTTGCCACTTTTAAACACTTTTATCCATTTCGTTTCACCGATGAATTTTACTCGTCGTAATTCAAACACTGATGGCAAATAGGTTGCGCTTGTTCAGTTTGTTGCAATTGCAAATCCACGACTGTGGATCCTGCACGAGCGGGACTTCTGCCATGTTGGCCGAATGAAAACTGCTAACTGAGCGGTGTTAAGTTTCATAAATTGAGTCACAAGGTCAGAAGTAACACCAGTTTTTTGATCGACCACATGGTCAGGGTTCTTTTTACCCCTGAAGTTACACCGAATCTTTTGACTACGAACACCAGGCCGTTTTACACCGCTACTTTTCTAACAGTGTGCGGTCAAAAAGGTGTCCCGCTTGACGTGGAATGACTCATATTCACCAGTTATTTTCAAGGCTTCAGTCAAGTGTGTACCTCCATATTTATATTTTTGTAATTTTGAGTCGAGTATTCAGCATGAATTGTTTCACCCTGCTAAGGGTTTGTGCTAACACCGTTCAACTCCAAGTTCACACCAAAGTCAATGACAATTTCGATTGCACCTGAAACGGTGTACATATTTGAATCATGTGGGGCCAAGGTAACACCGCACTCGATGACAATTTTGAATCTGAGCCCCACAACGGTGTACATCTTGAAAAATATTGCCTCCGGTGTGACTTTGATTCCAAATGGTGTTAAGTTTCATAAATTGAGTCACAAGGTCAGAAGTAACACCAGTTTTTTGATCGACCACATGGTCAGGGTTCTTTTTACCCCTGAAGTGGTGTTATAATCAACACCGAATCTTTTGACTACGAACACCAGGCCGTTTTACACCGCTACTTTTCTAACAGTGTGCGGTCAAAAAGGTGTCCCGCTTGACGTGGAATGACTCATATTCACCAGTTATTTTCAAGGCTTCAGTCAAGTGTGTACCTCCATATTTATATTTTTGTAATTTTGAGTCGAGTATTCAGCATGAAATGAAATAAATAACTTCGCAAATTGATGGATTTGATGAATTTGAACGTATAATATGCCCCCCCCTACATTCTTTGCATGTAAAGCAAACGAGCCTCGATCCCGGCGCGCGCAGATAGTTGCGCGCGACGTCCCGCACGGATCAATCGCTTTTTGAATATGGTTTCCATCAGAGTTCCATTTTGAAACTTACAGATTTTGTAGAGAATGAATCAGGGAAGGCGCACGTATTTTTTCAGAATTTTCGAAGGTAGTAGTCATCTCGAAAATCACGTTTAAAAAATATAATTGTTATTAAGGGGGGAAACACATGGAAACGGTCAAAAATGACGAGGAATTTCGGGATTTTTTTCTGAAGTCAGTACTACACCAATCGTTTTCAACTTTGGAGGCTATTTTATTTGATATTCGAAGACTTGAAAAACATTTTTTTCAATGGAAAATAATTATTCATCAGCTGACTGCAACCAATTGTGGTTAAACGAATTTTTCCCGCGACGTCAAATTGCGGCAGCTGTAGTTTTTTTATTTTTCATCTGAATCAAAAATTTCAAAAACCATTAAATTCTGTATGAAAGTACGCTGTCGATAAACCTAAAAAAAAGTTAAAAATGTTGAATATTGTAAAAATGGCGGCACTCAGAAAAAAAAGATCGGATTTTCACCGAACATTTTTATGCAAAATGCATTTAAAAAATTTTTTTTTTGAGATATTGGAGGTTTATCGACAAGGGTTTGCAATGACGTGTCTAAAAAAATTTGGTTGAAGTGAATCGGATGAATAGTTGTTTTTATATCGCTGCCGCAGATTGCGAAAATGTAGTTTCGAGAAAATCGCGTTTAAAGTTTCGGGCAAAGGAAAATCAAAGTCTGGTGTCTGGTACCTTATAGGTGTTTCAAGGCTATTCCGCTATTCCGGGACCATAAAGTGGACCTTCCTCATAAATAAAAAAAAAAAAAAAAGAACGAGTGGGTCTCCCGGCGAGCGGCGTCATACCTACCTACTCCGCGCGCGGTCGCTCAGTTCTCCGGCCATAACATCGAAAGTATTCATGATATCACAACGAAATTTTCAGAGAATATTCTTAAGATGTTGAACTATCGATTCGTGAAATAAAAAAAAAAAACTTTTTTAAAAAAATTTCCATGTGTTTCCCCCCTTAAGGGGGTATATACAGTTAGGGTGTTTCAAATTTTGGCAATGCCTTTTTATTTCCCCTCGTGCCATTGGAAAAGGTGGGTCATGAGGTCAAAATAATAGACCCATCAATGTGCCTCCCGTCAACTGATTCTTCACGCGGCTCATCGGGAAAAACTTTTTTTTCATAAGAATAACGCGGCAAATTTGTTTCCTCCAAGTAAATTGAATATTGCATGATACATTCTCACATTATCGCTATCATCGTTCGCGGAATTCGATGAAATGTATATGACTCACCACCAGGGTAAAACGAAAATTAATTTATCAACATGGGAAAGTTACTACTTTCCCATGTAAAGTAATCAGATACGCGATTCTGTTTTCACTTGTTGAAATGAGCTATTTGAATAGAAAGGAAAAGTCTGAAAAAATTCATATCTCTGCATAAATGTAAAAGCTGTATTCTGTGATGTAAATTTTTGTGTTTTTTCTATAGAACTTTTATTCCTGGAAGGGGAATAGCCCATTTGCGCAATGAGCGCAAGACTGACGCCAAGAATTTCAAATAGTGACAACAGAATCGCGTTTCTGATTACTTTACCACTTTCCCATGTTGATAAATTAATTTTCGTTTTACCCTGGTGGTGAGTCATATACATTTCATCGGATTCCGCGAACGATGATAGCGATAATGTGAGAATGTATCATGCAATATTCAATGGACTTGGAGGAAACAAATTTGCCGCGTTATTCTTATGGAAAATATTTTCCCGATGAGCCGCGTGAAGAATCAGTCGACCGGGGGCACATTGATGGGTCTATTATTTTGACCTCATGACTCACCTTTTCCAATGGTACGAGAGGAAATAAAAAGACATTGCCAAAATTTGAAACACCCTAATATACACCTTTAAATGGGTTGAATTTCTGAAAAACAATTTTCCTTTTTTTTTCAACTTGAAGACTCTGATAAAATTTAAAAAAATCATCATGTTTGGGGAGGGTTTGACCTTCATTATTCATGTCTTACATCAGGTATTACTTCCAGTCTAATAGTGGCTGCGCTGAAGACAGGAAAATACAAAATCACTCGGTTGCCGCAAAGAATCAGACCCAGCGTTGGACCGATCTTGGAATTTTTGGTTCTCAATTGTTCATAAGACATGCCTCTATCAGATGAACATAGAACTTTTTGATAAACCCATTTTTAGTTGAAATATTAGAAAAATAAGCAAAATTTTTTTTCAAATTCAGAAAAAAATCGAAAAAATTCAATAACTCAAGTAATTCTTGCAATATCAAAAAGTTCTATGTACATCTGACACACCCAGCCTGAAGCCAACTTAACATTTATGAAAATGGTGACGCACAAGGATTGCGTGGGTCGATTAAGTATGCCTAATGGATAAAGAATCCATCGAAACGAAAATCCCAGCTGATCCTTTTTTTGAGTTATGAGTAATTGAAAAAAAAAATTTGATAACACGATGAAAAAAAATATATATATAAATATATAAGGGTGCTCCGTTTCCGGCGAACTCTTTTTTTTTCGCTCCATCGACGAAATATTGTTGTATGTCCTCAAAAAGAAACCCCCACCAAGTTTGAGCCCTCAATTCCAATTCTAAGGCCGGTATTCATAGTCAGTTCTTGAGAACTTGCTTGTTCAAGACCATCTTAAGATAGCGTTATATGGGTCCTGATTGGCTGAGACCATGCTTAAGTCGTGTGCCGAGTCGACTTAAGACTGTCTGACTGTCTATGAATACCGGCCTAAGACCGATCTAAAACGTTTTGAAATGTTCCCATTTGAAAAGCAAGTAAAACTTCTGACTTTCTTCTCAATTATCCAATGCTTAGCTGCATTTCGGGATATCGCCTTAAAATGGCGATTTTCATGTAGGGAATTGATCATTCTTCGTAAGGGCCTGGTGTGATTTTCGTGTGACTCGAGTTGTTTCACCTGTTTTAACCCCAAAAGTCATTTTTTCAGAATTACTCACATATATTTTCGTTGATGGGGCCGGTTTAAAGTTCCGGATTTTCAAAGCTCCGAACGATCGAATTTCCGGATTTGAATGCAACGAACTCACAGTTTTCAGAAAGGGTATTTCGCAATCGGTATTCCGAATCGCCATACCGAAGGTTCAAAATTCCGAAAGCTATGTAGGTAGATCCGAAAGGTCAAAACTCCGAAAGCTTAAGATCCGAAAGGCCAAAGCAGTGCCGGTTTCAGATATTTAACTGCCCCAGGCAAAGTCCGCGAACGCCGCCCCTCTGGATATATTCAAGCTCACATTTTTTAACATACTAGTTGGGTATTTCGAAGGGTGTGAGAAATAATATAAACATATGTTCCCTAATCAATACCTATATGAGCGGATCCGCGTCACTTCACTCAAAAAAAAAAAAAAAACCGTCAAGTCACGGATCTTTGCGCCATTCACAATCTTTAGCACTATGGAAATAAAAAATACTACTTCAAGGATTTTGAAATTTTTTTAAAAATGGTGGAGTTAGAGCTATGTGAATTTTTGTAAACCACTGTTGCACTGCTGTGCGCTGCTGTGTTTGGAAAACCATATCTCCGAAAGTATTCATCGAAGCGGATTGATCCTGAAATTATTTTGTTCGTAAAGGAATGCGCTTTCATACAAAAAATTTCATTTTCGAAACAAAAAATTCTTTCAATTTTTTCTCGTATTTTTTTTTTCTTTTTTTTTTTTTTTTTAATTTCACTGTCGTTTCCGCGGGACTCAGCGAAATTCATTGAGATCATTTTTTTTGGATACCTGAATCCTTCTTCTTCAATCCAAAAGAAAGAAATTCATGGAGAAAATACCCGGGCCGGAGAATAAGAATAAAACGTCTAGTCGCGCATCAAAAAGGCGTTCGCGGTTCAAAAATGCCTCAAAACAAAATTGAAAACACAGTTGTCGATTGGAAATTTTCTGAATTTTTCAAGATTGACAATCATTTTTTTCTCACTTGTCATTTTGGACGCGTAATCCAAAAAATAAAACTTAAAATGTCATTTCCACCACGTTTTTCATCGTTTTTTGAAAATCTGATTTGTTTTTTCTGAATTGACATTTTAAGTTTTATTTTTTGAATCACGCCTCAAAAATGACAAGTAAGAAAAAAATGATCATTTCTGAAAAATTCCGAAAATTCACGATTGATGACTGTGTTTTTAATTTTGTATAAAGGTATTTTTGAACCGCGAAAGCCGCGCGCGGACGTGGATCGGCGTGCGCGGCGACGCGTACATCGAGTTTGTCTATGACTACCGAAGTGCACTGCCATCCATTCACGGGTTTACCCAAGATAACCGTAACGCTGAACAGGTGAGAATAGTAAGACAATAGAAAGTGAAGTAGCAATCTGAGTGGAGCAGAAATATTATGGATTTTCATCGGTCTCGAAGATCAAATAGTAAGAAAAAAAAAATTGCAAATCTCCCGCTGGCGGCCGCCCCCAATATATTGCGCCCTGAGGCGATTGCCGCACTTGCCTACCCTCTGAAGCCGGCCCTGGGCCAAAGCTCCGAAGCTGGAACATCAAGCCGTCGCGCGTCGTTTAGTCGACACGTTAAGAACACGTTCGGTACCTTTCAGAATTTTGGACTTTCGTAGAATCGGACTTTCGGAGCCTTGAGCTATCTACATTTCGACCATTCGAAATTTCAATTTTCTGAACTTTAGTCTTTCTGAAAATTTCGAAATCGTTTAGAATAAATTCGGAAATTTTACCGTTCGGAGCATTGAAAATTCGGAACTCTGAACCGGCGCCAAAAGGCGCTATTGTTTCATCGCCTAGAACTCATAGTTTAGAAGACTTGAATGTAATACAAAATATTTATGAATTTTCAAGTCCCTCACGCGATGATACAATAGGGCCTTTTTTTTTTTTATAGAAAATCAAATTTCCTGTGAATTTGTCATTTATATATTTCTTCTAGCTTTACGCCGTTTTTTAAATATCAACGAAAATATGTGAGTTATTCTGAAAAAATGACTTTTGAGGTTGAAACAGGTGAAAGAACTCGAGTTACACGAAAATCATACCAGGTCCTTGCGAAGAATGATCAATTCCGTGCATGGAAATCGCCATTTTAAGGCGATATCACGAAATGCAGCTGAGCATTGGTTAATTGAAAAAAAAAGTCGGAAGATTTGAATGCTTTTCAAATGGCAACATTTCAAAATGTTTTAGAGCGATGTTTTAGATGATTTAGATTAGGATTGGAATTAAGGGCTCGAACTTGGTGGGGGTTCCTTTTTGAGGACATACAACAATATTTCGTCGATGGAGCGAAAAAAAAAAGTTCGACAGAAACGAGGCACCCTAATATATTTATGTATAATTTTTTTTTTTTATCGTGCTGTCAAATTTTTTTTTTTCAATTACTCATAACTCAAAAAAAGGATCAGCTGGGATTCTCGTTTCGGTAGATTTTTCACCTATTTGGGATACTTAATCAACCCACGCAATCCGTATGCGTCACCATTTTCATAAATGTTGAGTAGGCTTCAGGCTGGGTGTGCTGATAGAGGCATGTCTTATGAACAATTGAGAACCAAAAATTCCAAGATCGGTCCAACGCTGGGTCTGATTCTTTGCGGCAACCGAATGATTTTGTATTTTCCTGTCTTCAGCGCAGCCACTATTAGACTGCAAGTAATACACGATGTAAGATATGGATAATGAAGGTCAAACCCTCCCCAAACATGATGATTTTTTTTAATTTTATCAGAGTCTTCAAGTTGAAAAAAAAAAAGGAAAATTGTTTTTCAGAAATTCAACCCATTTAAAGGTGTATATGGGTCATTCTTTTACAAACCGAACACTCTTAAAACTTGACATTTTAAAATCGTCTGAAATTTTTTTTACAACTTACATACATCAAATTACTTCACACGTATTTCAGGATTTTGCTGGAAATATTTTTTTTTTTTTAAATATCCGCACATGAATTTTTGATAATTTGCTGGATTTTCTCACGACTCTGAAGTTCTCAGACATCCGACAAATAAAAACTTTGACACGTCATAACAGCCGTAAGAACCATGGGAATGAAAAAAACCAGGTCGCTATTTTTGGCTTTTTCAAAACTCTAAATGTGCATTTTTTCGATTTATTTTTCATAGCGTCTGATAAGAAGCTATGAAAGAAAGAAAGCTTTGGCAAGCTCTGGTAGCACTGTAAGACATGGCAATGATACAAACTTTATTGAATGTCACTCAAATCTACATTATTTAAACGTGCATTTTTTTATTTTATTTATATTTAGCTTGGAATCTTTGGCACAGCATAGCAACCGTAAAATGCACCCGATCTGAAAAATCCAATACCACATTTCTTCATTTTTTCAAAATCCACATGTGCATTTTTTTACTTTTTTTTTTTATACGTGTTCAACTGGTAGTTATTCTCGAAAACATTACTAGTGAAACCTTTGGCACAGTATAGCAGCCTTAGATTACATCCGATTAACAAATTTAAAATTGACATTTCTTCCTTTTTTCAAAATCCACATGTGCATTTTTTTACTTTTTTTTTTATACGTGTTTAACTGGTAGTTATTCTCGAAAACATTACCAGTGAAACCTTTGGCACAGTATAGCAGCCTTGGATTACATCCGATTAAGAAATTTGGAATTGACATTTCTTCCTTTTTTCAAAATCTACATGTGCATTTTTTTAAATTTTTTTTCCATACGTGTCCAACTAGTAGTTATTCTCGAAAACATTTCCAGTAAGACCTTTGGAACAGTATAACAGCCGTTAAATTACGTCCGGCTCAAAAATTATAAATTGACATTTGTAGGTTTTTTCAAAGTCTCGGTGTGTATTTTTTCAGATTTTCCAATTCACGATTAGATTTAATGGTATTAGCCGAGACTTTGAAAAAACCTACAAATGTCAATTTATAATTTTTGAGCCGGACGTAATTTAACGGCTGTTATACTGTGCCAAAGGTTTTACTGGAAATGTTTTCGAGAATAACTACTATAGTTGGACACGTATGGAAAAAAAAGTAAAAAAATGCACATGTAGATTTTGAAAAAAGGAAGAAATGTCAATTTTAAATTTCTTAATCGGATGTAATCCAAGGCTGCCATACTGTGCCAAAGGATTCACTGGTAATGTTTTCGAGAATAACTACCAGTTGAACACGTATAAAAAAAAAGCGAAAAAATGCACATGTGGATTTTGAAAAAGGAAGAAATCCCGTGCAGAAATTGATGAACGGCGGCCGTTCGTATTGAACGTACCAACCTCGAACCAATATTGGCATACCGATGTAATGGCTTTGCATTGGCAATTTAAGCTGGCCCGGGTTAGGCACAATATCAGGAACCGTGACAACGGCCACATGTTGTTGCACTGGATTCGGCCAGTGTTGGTTTCATACCGGTTGCCAATAGACCGTCTATTTGTCGGCGTAGTATGTTCACCTAATATTGGCCATCGGATGGCAACCGTTGTAGCGGTTAGTCGTCAAATAATGGGATGTCTACCTAATATTGGCTATCGCATAGCGACCGTTGCAGCGGTTAGTCGTCAACATGGGATGTCCACCCCATATTGGCTATCGCATGGCAACCGTTGCAGCGGTTAGTCGTCAAATGGTATGTCTACCTAATATTGGCTATCGCATAACGACCGTTGCAGCGGTTAGTCGTCAACATGGGATGTCCACCCCATATTGGCTATCGCATGGCTTCCGTTGCAGCGGTTAGTCGTCAAATGGTATGTCTACCTAATATTGGCTATCGCATAACGACCGTTGCAGCGGTTAGTCGTCAACATGGGATGTCCACCCCATATTGGCTATCGCATGGCAACCGTTGCAGCGCGAGCGGTTAGTCATCTATGTTGTATATACTCATCTGATCTTTGGTTGTTGAACAGCACCCAAATATTCACTTTCATTTAACGTGCACGGTTGTATTCATAATATATACTCATACATATGTCCATCTATATTGAAATGAGGTGAATCTACTGCCTGATTTCACAACGTTGGTTCAGTGCACAGTGTGCAGTGAACCAGGAACATACGGGTCTGAAATGAAGCGTTCTTCGGACTCGAAATACCGCGTTCGGAAGTTTCGAGAGTTGCTTCAATCTCGCGACAACGAAGAAGTCGTGGTGCGGAAAGTTTTAATTGACATAGAAGATGATTCGAATATCAGGGACGATAACAGGATAGATTCAGTATCGCCTAATGCAGAAGATGAAGTTGAAAGTAGTGAAGGCGTTGTGGAAATCGCACAACAGCTTGATGCTCACAATTCGAGTAAAAGCTCTGACAGCGATCAGATGTCGGAGGAGGTGCCTATCTCACCAACGTTATTGCGGTCTAACCTAAGAACAAAGCTTCGTGATTGGGCATTAAAGTACATTAACGTAGTAACAAATGAAGCAACTTCTGATCTTCTAATTCTGTTGAGGAGCGAGGGGCATGTTGATTTACCTAAATCCGCCGTAACGCTACTTGGGACTAAGAGTCTTGCTGTGGATCTCGTTCGACCCATGCTTACCTACAGAGGTACTCTTGGAGAATTTGTTTACTTCGGAATAGAGCACGGGCTGCGAAATAGAATTTCACTGGATTATTATAAGGAAGACAAAATCGATTTATTGTTTAATATCGATGGGATGCCTGTTTACAAGAGTGCATCCACAGAATTTTGGCCTATATTGTGTATGGTATCAAGTGAAAATTATAACTGCGTACCTTTCATCGTTGCCCTATATTGCGGCGATTCTAAACCCGGTAACGTGGATGACTTTTTGGAAGAATTTGTTCCGGATCTGAGGAATTTGCTCGAACATGGCATCACTATAGGAGGTAGAATTTTCGAGGTGCACATTAAAGCGTTTGTGTGCGATACACCCGCCCGATCATTCATCAAATGTACAAAGGGCCATGGGGGCTTCTTTGCCTGCGAACGGTGTGAAATAAAAGGGATGACAGTCGATAGCAAAAGAATTTACCCCGATGCAGATTGTACACTTCGGACTGATGTGTCATTTCGACAAAAACGGCAACCTGAGCATCATACCGGAAGATCCCTACTGGAAGACATACCAACACTTGGGCTCGTTTCTCTATTCGTGTTGGATTCCATGCATTTGTATAGCGGGGTGATGAAGACGGTATTGCTAAAATTAACTTCAGGGACGAAGCGATCTAGAATTTGTGGCGCCAACACATGTCGATTGATTTCCAAAAGGCTAGTAGCACTACGTAAACATGTACCTGTCGAATTTCAGCGTAAACCTCGGGGTCTAATAGATTTGAAGCGATGGAAAGCTACTGAGTTCAGGTATTTTTTATTATATGCTGCTCCTGTCGTTTTCAAACATCTACTTCCTAAAAAGATATACAGACACCTTCTACTTCTCCACACTGCTGCCCGAATCTTACACGACCCGACGTCAGTGCATAGTACAATTGAATTCGCCAGAATTCTATTAAAGAAATTTTTTTTACTCCTACCCCGCCTATATGGAAATGATTCGCAAATCATGAATTTCCACAACCTGATACATTCGTGCGACGATGTAGAAAAAATGAAGGCTCCTCTGAATCAATATGCAGCGTTTCCTTTCGAGAGCTATCTAGGAAAGATTAAAAAACTAGTTAGAACACCAAATAAGCCCTTCGCCCAAGTATGTCGCCGCTTGTCTGAATTGGAGTCGCAAGGCCTTAATTTTATGAAACCGAACCCTGGTATATCAGTTCTGCAAAGAGATGTAGTTACAGGTGATGTGGATCTTTTTGAAGTGAAGTATAAAAAAGTTCAGGTGAGGAATATGTCCCTCAGCTATCTGCCACCAAACAATTTAGTTATCTTGAAGAGTGGGGAAATTGTCGAGATTGTCAATATCACACAATCGACATGTCAAAATGACCCAGACCAGAATGAGGTTCTTATCGAAGGATTTCAGCGGGAAGTAGTGGGTGAATTGTTCAACTATCCATGCAACTCTTCAAATTTGGGGATTGTGAAGTTAGGACATCGGTTGAACAACACAACGAAATATTCCTGCTCCTCAATTTCGAATAAGCTTGTCAAATTGAAAGTGAAACGTAATGTCGAGTATGCTGCGTGTATGCTCCATGTTGCTTAAAACGGCGGGGTCTCGTACTCAAAAACTTGACTATATTTTAATTACACAAGGTAAAGTATGGCCTAAAACAATGATCAAAGCGTATGTCTATTCTAATAGCTTGCATTATCGTGCATTTTTGTCCGCTCACGCATATAATTTAGAATTCAGTTACATTGGAGTCATTCCACGTCAAGCGGGCCGGATTTCGCCAAAAATATTCCTCGATGTTTCTGATTCTTGTGTAATTTTTTTCACATATTATCTGGGTAAAATAAATGAATGGAACATTTTTTTTTTACTCGAAGGGCTTACAAGGGGTTGAATTTTCGAAATAACCAGCAAAAAATCGGAATCGGATTTTTTTAAACGTTAATAACCTCGAGTCCTTTTGTCGTACAGACATGTCTACGCAGGCGCGCCGAGACCGAGCTTGTTCGCTTTACATGCAAAGAATACAGGGGGGCATATCATAGGTCTAAATTCGTCGAATCCAATAATTGATGAAATTATTTATTTCATTTTATGTTGAATACCTAACTTGAAACTACAAGAATATAAATTTAGAGATATACACACGGATAGAAAACATGTATCACATTTTACCACATATCGCCGACAAATTACTACTTTTCATGGCAAATTGACGGGTGGTCGAAAAACCAGGAAAGGTAGCTATTTTTCATTCAATAGTTCGTAGCAGGACTGGGATACATTACATGCTACTCGGACTAAAATTACAACTCGGCATTGTAATTTTCGCTAATGGCAATTTTTACAACTTGAGATAGTAAAAATACGTATCGCGTATAGGAATATGGCGGACATCCTAGTTCTGCGTTATGCCGCAATGTATACCTCCATATATTCCCCATTAGTGAGTTTAATATTTATTTTGAAGTAATCGTGATTTAGAACTAAACGAAACAAATCTTGAATCTTTTGTTTTATTTTTATTTTGAATCTGTTATTTTGAATCGGTTGGAATCAACAGGAAATACGCCTCGAACTACACGGCTGAGTTTCTCGCAAGTGGTATCTTTCGCCCAATGTAGTATATAAGCACGAAAATTTTCTCCTCTATATCTTCGATTTCGAGGCGTCCGCTAGAGCGTTAGGGTACTATGCGTTCTTACCGACTGCGTTAATTATACGAAACCAGTTGTAACAGCGATGCACTGAAGTCAACTACATGTAATCTACGTTACCATCCAGCCGTCCAGTACCTCACCCTACTTCACCGATTCACAAAACTCCTAACTCAACCGAAAGGTGAAAATAATAACATGCGAGTCCACTCTGCGATTGGCAGCCGAGGGCGCTGCAGACCAACTTTTTTTTTGTTGCCAGACTTCATTTTACTATCTGAGATAGTAAAAATTTAGACCCCGCATGGGAATCTTTACCATTAGTAGAATTTACAAGGTGGATTTGTAATTCTTTCTACTGTGTGACCACCCGTCATTTTAGCACCAAAAAATAGCAATTTGTCGGCGATATGTGGTAAAATGTGTTACATGTTTTCTATCAGTGCACACTTGACTAAAATCTCGAAAATAACTGATGGTGAATACAACGTACTTTTTGATTCTATTATCAAATGTTTCCCGTCAAAATTAGTCAATCATAAACTACGAGAACTAGAAGTCCGGCAAAGTCAAAATATTTTGTAATATTTCTGAATTATAATATGTTCAAAACATTAGTAATGTGCTGTGAGAAAACTAATTGTAAGTCGATGAAATATTTTATTACTGTGTACAATAGTGATTCGAAAAAAAATTATTTTAAAGGTGTAAGTTTCCCCTTAAGGGAGCGGACTCCGCAGGTTTTCTTGAAGAAACCACGTTTTTGCTCTTAAAATCACGGAAAAACATCCAATCGAAAGTTCCTGGCAGTAATCTTAGATTATAATATTATATATTTGTCTTGAAGAAAAATGTCAACCTCCTGCGATGTAAGTGTAATGCGCAGCGGGAACCTTTTGCAGCGAAGCGACTGCGAAGAGACTGCGGAAGGTTCCCTGCGCATACACTTTCAACACCAAGCAGGTTGAAAATTTTTTTTTCAAGACTCATAATATTGTAATCTAAGAATAATTGCTGTCAGGAATTTCCGATTTGATATTTTTCCATGCTTTCAGGAGCAAAAACGTGTTTTTTTTTTTAACAAAACCTGTGGAGTCCCCCCTTGAGATTTCAATGAAGTGGATATAGTTCTCATGGTTTTTGTGATTGAGTAATTTTGAATTTAATAATTGAGTACGTGATTGATCGAATGACACGGTGACGTATTTCGATAGATGGAATCAAAACGTACGTTTTATTCACCAGCTGTTATTTTTAAGATTTTAGTCAAGTTTGTACCTCTATATTTATATTTTTGTAATTTTAAGTCGAGTATTCAGCATAAAATGGAATAAATAATTCCGTAAATTAATGGATTTGATGAATTTGAACGTATAATATGCCCTCCTATATTCTCTGCATACACGTGAAGCGAACTATCCTCGGTCTCGGCACGCCCACGTGGACAGCCGCTTGCAACATCGCGCACGGCTCCATCGCTTTTTAAATATAGCTAGTTTCCGTCGAAGTTCCATTTTAAAGCTTGAAGATTTTGTAGAGAATGAATCAAGGAACACACATCTTTTTTTTCAGAATTTTCGAAGGTGGTATAGTCATCTCGAAAATCACATTTTGAAAATATAATTGTTCATAACAGATACACGGAGAAAACGGAATGGAAAAAGATAGCGATAAGTCTTATTTAATATAGTAAAACGAAAACGTCTAGACCAGTTTCGTAAAAAATACTAAACTTTTTACTACATTTTAGTACTTGTTAATACATTTTTGACGATTTTTACTATGCTGGGCAGTAATAAATATCATAACCGCGGAACTAGTTTTCGTCTTACTATATTTATAGGACTTATTGCTATCTTTTTTTCTCCGTGTACAAAATGGTTTATTCCATAAATGTCAAATTGATAACATGAAAGTGCAATTTACGAGCTTCAAAATGAGTTTTTTCCGATGTCTGTACGACAAAGGAAACCGGAGATATTAACGTTTAAAGGAGAGCGCAGTTCCGATCTTTGGTGGTTTTTTTTTTTCCGAAAATTCAACCCCTCGTGGCTTCTAATCCCTTCAAGTAAACAAAAAACAAGAATTTTCCAGCCATTTATTTTAGCCAGAAAATATTATGTCAAACAAATTATGGATAAAAATAAAAAATAATAAAAAAAAAAAATAAATAATAATAATAAATTAAATTAAATAAATTAATTAATTAATAAATAAATAAATTATTTAATTAATTAAATTATTAATTAAATAATAAATTATGTCACGGCAATCTGCCGTGTCTCAATTGGTAAAGGTATACCCTCGTACACTTGCCCTCACGGCAGAGATATATCTATATATATACTGCCGTGCTTAGGTAGAAGGCAGTAAACTTCATTTACTGCCTTTTATTATTTTGATGCCAATATATTCTTTCAACGATTCTCTACATATCAATTATAAAATAAATCATTAAGAATGTTATTTCAAAAAGATATTAATTTATTAAGTTTGTCAAATATTTGATATCGGTTACATTTCCTACATATAAAAACAGTAAATCCATTTTTTAGGCATTTTGATTAATTATGATCTGAAATTACACTTAAATGACTTTCCATAAAATCATGTAATATATTATTAGTCATTCGATAATTGCTATGAAAAAATAAAATCATTAATTTAGTTTGAAAATATCAGAAATTTAGATTTCATTTTTCTCTGATTTCACTTTTTTCACTTTACTGCCTTCTTCCTAAGCACGGCAGTATAGATATATATAGATATATATAGATATAGATCAATGGTTGAACCGAGGGCAAGTGTGTATCGAGTATACTTCGCTTACCAAATATGAGATACGGCAGATGATTTTCAAGAACATGTGGTCAAATAGGTGTCCCGCTTGACGTAGATTGACTCATTGGCCCGATAATGGGGTTCGAACGGTGTTCGCGCGTCCTTGCGCCCTTGAGACAATCGGCCTGGGTTCAGCAAGCCGCAGCAATATCGCTGAATTGAGTCGCTTGATTGGTTGAGCAGATTCTCTCTTGCAGCGAGACCAGCTTGTAGCGGAAGACGGAAACGAGTGCGTGCATCTATAGTAACATTAGTTGTGTTGTATCGGTGTTCGAGCCCAGACGTGCATATATTATAACTCACTGAATCTAAACGGAATTTCTTCGTAAACAACCAAACAATTGGGGTAAGTAGGTAAAATCATATTTATTTCCTCTGTTACTTATGGCGCAGGAACTTGCTAGTACCACTAACACAACTTATATTATTTTTTTTCGAATATCTGTAAGCGTTCAATACGCTTCTAACTTCTTTGTACACTGAGATAAAGATTTATTTAGCAGTAATAAAAAAAAGTATTTGGATTTCTTTCGATCTAGTACTTCATATTAATAAATATTGATTCTAAATAAGTGAATTCTATTACATATTCATAATTTCGATTGCTGGAAAATAAACGAAAGTTTAGTCATAAATAAAATGTTATTAGTATTTAATAAAATTTTATTAATATGTGTTTTATTAAATAGTAATAAATTTTATTATACTATCAAATAAAAACTTCTCTCAGTGTAGGAAACATCGTTTACGGAATAATTGTTTGTTCTAAACTCGCAGAATTTACGTTTCTTTTGACTCTATTTCCGATGTATACCTCATAGCTGCAAATTTGTATCTATATAGAGGCTTTTCCATGCGATCTGACCTAGTCGTTGACCCTAGACATTTTTGATTTTCCCAATTTTTTTTCCATGATAGCTGTCGATAACTGAAGAACATATTATACCAATGTTCAGATCTTTATCTCAATCCGTTTTCGCGTTATAAATGTTCAAAAAATAAAGGAAATTATGCATTTGTTATATGTATATATAGGCGAGTGTAGGTGGCATAGCCGTATTAGTTTTTTTTTTTGCCTTTGTGGCTTATCTCCGATTAAGAAAGTAGCCTTAGCCGTATTAGTTCAAACTCAGATATAGTATATTTTAGTATATTGCCAATATGGTTTCATTTGAATTTACAACGGATCTAAATGTAGAAAATATACATTGTATATTATAGCATTGCACTATGCTACTATTAACATTCACGCTACATATTATCATGTATTATGCTATTTTCTTTGTCCTACTACTTCGCTACTGCTTATTTATTTATTTATTTTTTTTTTTCAATTTGTCGTCTTCTGTTTCATTTCCCAAATTTTTTTTATCAATTAATTGTTCCCTTTCATTTCAATTTTCATGCTTATTTTACATTTTCTGTTTATATTTTTAATTATATTTTCATTTTTCGTATCCATTTGTTTTTCTATTTTTACTTCTTGTTCTTATTTTTTTATTTTTGATCCATTTCGTTATGGGGTTTTGAAAACTTTTCACCGGGGCGACCCCCGGATCAGCTCTTTTTCTTTTTATGAAATTTTGTTATAACTTTTTTTAAAAATATTTATAATATTTACATTTTTCTCTCGTGACCGTCAATTATCATTTTCGGAAAATGATTGGTAACAGACCAATTTTTGTTCGTCACACAGAGATTATATGAACTATTATATGAACTATTATATGAATAAAAACAATTTTCGATAAATTGATTCGCCAATATATTCATGAAGTACAAGGTGCAGGGTGTAAAGAAAATAATGTGTCGCCGTTTTATCAGATGATTCTCCAGATCGAGATCGATGAAGATCCTGAAAAATATGCCCCCGAAAAATCATTTTTCAGTTGTTTGTGTGATCTTCTCCATTATGAATTAATTAATAATAATATTCTTTTGAATAATTAAACTATCGCCAAGTCTTTTAATCATAACTTTAATTGAATAATTAAAAATTAATCGGGAAAACTCCCCGAAAACGGGCAGCAAAATCGGCCTCTGTTCATATGTAAAAAAAAATGTCGTGCACGGAGAAAAAAAGATAGCAATAATTCCTATAAATATAGTAAAACGAAAACCAGTTCCGCGATTATGATATTTATTACTGCCCAGCATAGTAAAAATCGTCAACAGCATAGTAAAAATTGTCAAAAATATATTAACAAGTACTAAAATGTAGTAAAAAGTTTCAAAAAATTTAGTATTTTTTACGAAACTGGTCTAGACGTTTTCGTTTTACTATATTTTATAGGACTTATTGCTATCTTTTTCAATTCCGTTTTCTCCGTGTGTGAACTACGGGAGCAACGCCCTTGCGTTCGGCTCGCCGAGTCCTCGCTCTCGCTCGGGCGGCAAGCTACACACTCGGGAGTGAAAAGGTTGTTTGCTCCCTTGGTGCACAATATACTATTTACACCCTGTACATTGATCTCGGATATAGTTTCTATCCGATTTTTCTATAGGGGCTAAATACGGTGACTCCTTGGCCTGTACGTTGTAACGATAATTGATAATTCTCTTATTTTACGCAGCGGTAATACTGACCATTATAAGCGATGGCTGACAAGAAGACTTTTACTGCACGGACAGCGTATTCAATAATTGAGTTTATTGGTGATTACGATCCAAAACTGCTTGATTTGGTTCCTAGTAAATGGGTTATGATGATAAGGGGAAAAATGTTAATCAAATTTCCCGAAAAAAACGAATATGAGATTTTGAAAGAAATGATTAAGAATGCGCATAGTCCGATAAAAACCTGGAAACACTATAAGGTCAAGGTTTTACAGGAAGCATGTGAGTAAAGTAATTTTTTTCCTCAAGGTTTAACCAAATTGACTTTTATGTACTACAGATCTATAGTAGTACTGTAGATGATCTTTTATATATACTAAATTGTCTGATGCGCGCCTGCTGAAAGGGAATCCGCCGGTTTTTAATGTATAGTCGAATTTCACAGCTGATTACAAGCAGGGTATAAGGCGACTTGAAAGACTGCAAACGAGTGCAACGGCTGTGGCGAGTACGGATGATGAGAACGTCGAGCCCAATGTTCAGGATTTGATTCCATTAAACGATCACGACGAAGACGAATTATTCAAGATACCAGGCTTTTCAGATTTAGTATATGAAAGCACCTCATCAGATGGTTCAGGTAAAGGAAATAAAAAAACGAATCATTTTCTAACGTAATTCTTCATGCAAGTATATAATATGACATCTCCATAAATAATTCAAAAGGTAGAGAAATTATTACCGCTCCCATTTCTAATATAAAGATGCCGAGTGTATGTAATTTATAATTTCTTACATGTTGATGAATTCGTAGTAAATATAATATTCTCTATCAATAATTGGGAATTTTGTATCGTTCGGCTTTTTCTGTTGAGAACACTTACCTATACTCAAACAAATAAGAAATTAATTATAGTAAAGATATGAATATCGCGCCCACAATGAAAAGAAAAAAAAAACCAATGGTTTCGAAGTAGGTCAACAGATGGACAAACTATTATCATCACTTTGTTATTTGTACTGTAATATTCTCGAGGGACAGACTTTTTTTATACGAATTTCATTCTTACCAAAAGTGGATTCTTGCATTAACATATTGTTACAAAGATTGATTTCCCTTTTTCGCTTTACTAGGAGATTACCTTTACATTCTATATTTAAACTTCGCATCATCTAGTTGTCATAGAAGATAAACGAATACAAATAAATGACTCGTTGATATTAAATAACTGAAGTAAACATTATCATAAAAACAGTGCTGTTTCACACTTCAAACTGTAAACACACATTTTCTCATATTTCCCAATATATTCAATTTCCCTGACAAATATATTTTCTTTGACTTGAATCTCTTATTTCAACTCAGGACCCACATTTTATTTAACTTAATCTGCTCGAGCCTTTCTTTAAATAATTACAATTAGCCCTCAGAAGCTAATTTAGTAACAATATGAACATAACACAATGATTTTTGCTAGGCCCGGAGTCAGATGCTTCGGATTATCCGTCACCAAAACGTAGGAAATCAGCATCATCGCAAAAGCAATCTGCTGATGACGAAGGACTGTCCCACGTTGAAACTCCAAAAGTCAAAAAAGATGAATTATTGCAAAAAAGGCGTGTTGATAAAACACCAGCCACAGACCCGGTAGTGGTACTTCATCGGAAATCAAAAAATCTCCAAGTAGCATTATCGCAGAATAATTCCACTGATGACGCAGTACTGTCCTGCGGTGAAACTCCAAAAGTAAAAAAAGATGAATTATTGCAAAAAACGCCTGTTGATAAAACACCAGCCACAGACCCGGTAGAGATACTTCATCGGAAATCAAAAAATCTCCAAGTAGCATTATCGCAGAATAATTCCACTGATGACGCAGTACTGTCCTGCGGTGAAACTCCAAAACGTAAAAGAGATGAATTATGGCCAAAAAGGCCTGTTGATCAAGCACCAGCCACAGACCCGGTAGTGATACGTCATCAAAAACCAAAAAATCTCGAACCTCGTACTAGCACATCAGGTAAATAAGTTGCACATTCATATTCGCTGTCGGAATACATACACTCGCAACTAATATCCATAATAATTATCGAACGATCCAGTCTGGGAGTGATAACAGATCTCGTTGGTTTTATGTGATTGAGTTCTGGGTAAAGCAAATTTGCCCTTTGAAACTCTGCAAAACGTTTTGAATCAATTGATCGGGCTACTGCGATTTTAAAAATGGTCACCCTAGATCGATAGACTCGCACCTTCATAGCTCATGCGGTTACGTAGTATAATAAATTAGATTATTGTTTAAACATGAATTTCGATTTCAGATTGCTGCCTCAACTGCACGACTACCATAAACAAGCTCGAGAAAGCCATAATCGAAAAACTAATATACGAACGTAAAAGCCTGGCCTATGATATCAGGAGCGGTTTCAAAAAAATGAACGCTTCGTTGATAAAACGCCTCGATGAAGCTGGTATTCAGCCGGTTATCAATGCACAACGGGAACTGACTGTGGAATTCCCAATACCGTCGTACGAAAAATTTGTTGAGTTCGACGAAAGCTTGATAGAAGAGTCGCGAGAAAAATTAATGGTGAGCTGAACACTCAAAGTTTGCCTACGTTGATTTCTGGTTTCAAAAATTTTTGATACTTAAGGGGGTATCCCCACCTTTAAATGAGTTAACATTCTAAGAAAGAGATTGATATTTTACAGCGAATTTGAGAGTCTGATCAAATCCAAAAAAATCAAGAAGTTTAGGGAGAGTTTGACCCTCATTATCCATACTTAACATTGAATATTACTTTGAGTCTATTAGTAGTTACGCTGAATATAGAAAAATACAAAATTACTCGGTTGTCGCAAAGAATCAGTAGTACCGTTGGATTGATTCTGGAATTTTTGGTCTTCAATTGTTCAGAAGAGATGCCTCTATCATATGAACATAGAACTTTTTGATATGACTATTTTTGGTTGAGATAATAGAAAAAATAGAGAAAAAAAATTGAAGAATTAGAAAAATCTCAGTAAAAAGTAAGAGAGTCGGGCAATTTTCGCGATATCCAGAATCGATCCAACGGTACTACTGATTCTTTGCGACAACCGAGTAATTTTGTATTTTTCTATATTCAGCGTAACTACTAATAGACTCAAAGTAATATTCAATGTCAAGTATGGATAATGATGGTCAAACCCTCCCTAAACTCCATGATTTTTTTGGATTTGATCAGACCCTCAAGTTCGCTGTAAAATATCAATCTCTTTCTCAGAATTTTGACCCATTTAAAGGTGGGGATACCCCCTTAAGTGGAGACTTCGGTGAAATTTTGAAAATCGCTATTAGAGTTTGTATAAAAAAATCCTTCCAGCAGTTTTTGAATAATGACAGTATAGACTGTGAAAAAAAGTTTTAGCCTCCTGCGATGAAAATGTAAGCGCAGAACCTTACGAAGAAGATTTTTCTCACCGCTGTCAAAAATTCCTTGTGTCTACACTTTCATCGCAGGAGGCTGAAACTTTTTTTCACTATCTGTACTGACATTATTCAAAAACTGCTGGAACAATTTTTTTATACACGTCTTTTCAATGTTGTAAGAATTAAAAAACCTGTTTTTGCCAAAAATTTCACCAAAGTTTCCCTTAATAAAAGATGTTGCTTTGGTCAGATTGAAAATACAAGTATACCTACATAACAATGACAGTAGAATATATATCTTCTCAACAAAATATTGAGGAAATTCTGTTACGCATTTTACATGAAAAAACAAATTTGAACTAATTGATACCGATTGTCTTTCGCTACGTGGATGATGAAAAAAGGATCATTAATGGTATTAAAGAAACTGATACCCCAAACTAGTACCATTCGGACTAGAAATCCTCATAAATCCTAATTCTAACTGTTGGAAGTAATCAAAGTCCTGACACATCTTTCGCGTTGCTATCAATGAGATACATACAGAGCGATTCTGTGGAAAATCACGCGCCTAAAAGGTAGGCTAACGAAAAACGCCTGAATTGAGCAGATCAAACATCGACGATTGGGTTTGATTTCCCACGAAATAAATAAAACCTAATCGTCGATGTTTGATCTGCTCAATTGAGGCGTTTTCCGTTAGGCTACCTTTTAGGCGCGTGATTTTCCACAAAACCGCTCTGTATATGTCAAGTTATTCAATAGCAGGTACTCATCCATTTGCTGTTCAGCTGCACGGAATAGTCATATTAATATTTATTTTTATTTCAGATACACCTGATGGGCACATGGTGTTCACCAACAAGTGCGGGAGACGCTGTTGCCACCATAATGTCACAGTTATTAGATAAAGAGGTGCAATTAATTTTCAGTGGAGCTGGAAAGCGAGAAAAATATGGAGGCAAAAAAAATTTTTCCGCAACGCGATGCTTTAATTGCATGACTCGTAAGTTTTTTTTGTACCTTCAATAATTTGGATAAGGCCTGGGTTGCGATTCCGTAACTTTCGTTAATCCGCTAACTTTTCGCTAGCTCAGCGAAGACCGTTGGTTGGCTGAGGAGCGTCCAATCGGAGATCTTCAGTCCTAGAAACTGCATTCAATTTGACTAAATTCTAATTCAATTTTTCCCATAGTTGGTTTGATGGATCGCTTTAAAGCGGACTCAAAATGCACTACTGTCTTCATACGTCAGTGCACGACAAAGTGGCTTGCGCGGGCAGACGACCGCAAGGGTGGGCGAAAGGAGAGGGAAACCGCGAAGAAGGAGAAGGAAGCCGCGAAAAAAAAAACATGAAGTTTTCAAAAACTTTGTTTATTTTCTTTATAATAAAATAATTTCCATACATACATACAAAACATACATGAGCTTTTCGAAAACATTGTTTATCTTCTTTATAATAAAACAATTTTTTTTATAATAAAACTATTTTCCTTATAATAAAATATTCATTGATATTATTTTAATCGGCATTCTTTTGATGATCCCAATATAACAAGAATGGTACTAGATTGGCAAACAGGTCTGGTCCACTACTGCTTAGTCATTATTGGCAGAATATTGCACTCCATTACATCAAAACAATGGCCCAACATTACAATTCGCACTTGGCCCATTATTACGTAATGATATTGGGCATTCAGAGTTTACAATATTGGTCCAGAAACGGCAGCCAAGCGCGGCGCGATTTAGGTCGGCCGATGTTGGTAGAACCTGGCACGGCGTTACATAACAATGATGGGCCAGGGTTATTTGCCAAGCTTGGACCGCTCGACTAATGACGGAGACCAACATCGGCCCGACCAGCTGCCGTTCACTAATTTCTGCACGGGATGTGGTATTGGATTTTTCAGATCGGGTGCATTTTACGGTTGCTATGCTGTGCCAAAGAGTCCAAGCCAAATATAAATAAAATAAAAAAATGCACGTTTAGATAATGTAGATTTGAGTGACATGCAATAAACTTTGCATCATTGCCATGTCTTACAGTGCTACCAGAGCTCGCCAAAGCTTTCTTTCTTTCATAGCTTCTTATCAGACGCTATGAAAAAAAAAATCGAAAAATGCACATTTAGAGTTTTGAAAAAGCCAAAAATAGCGACCTAGTTTTTTTCATTCCTATGATTTTTATGGCTGTTATGACGTGTCAAAGTTTATATTTATTTGTCGGATGTCTGAGAACTTCAGGGTCGTGATTTTCTCCCATCTTCTCCTACCCGTGTGGAAATTCAATTCGGGGGCTGGCTAGGTGTTGCCTAGTTTCGCTGTTCACTAAGCGGGCGCTGAACGGGCGGGCTGCTTAGTGCCCGGCAACGCATGTAACGCTCAGCTGTACAGCGCGAGCTGGCCAGCGCCCGTCTAACATTTCCGACAAATGCTAGAAGATTTGTCGGGTCGGCTGTACAGCGCCCGGCCAGACCCCGGTTAGTTTATTGATATCAGAAAGGGTTAAAGCAAAAGAGGTATGATTGACAAAATGAAACATTTCAGGAAAATATCTTTTTTACATTCAAACTGTTGAAATGCAAAAAAAAAAAAAAACACTTTTCCTGAAATGTTCAATCTTGTCATGTTTCTTTTTGCTCTAACCTCTTTATTTTCAATATCTTCATATATTTCTCATTTATATAATCATTCATCAAAAATTGATTGAAAATAAGAAATATAAAAATTATTATTTTTTCTTCAAATTCATAGTATTTTTCATAATAATTCATGAATATCTATTATAAGTTCATCAATTTGCTGCGTATACAAAAAAAAAAAAAAAAAAAAAAAAAATTACAAAAAGTATTATCAAAACCAATTTAATCAGAAAAACTTTAATTTCCATTTTCTCAAAACTCAATATGTGTCGTTTGATACACGAATGCGTAACAGGGTCCATATATGTTTACCGTCGAGAATATCGGGTTAATAATATAATGAATGTTGATCGAAATTGTAAGCATATAAATAGCTCAGCTACAATTTCGGGCTCTCCCAACTAGGGCCTAGGCAAGTTTTGATGTGAAAACGCATGCAGGGAAAATATCTGGCCTTGCTAACCGGGGGCTGCACAGCTAAACTAGAAAAAATTATTTACAATTATGCTATCTATTGCCCGTATAGCACCCGACTAGTTGGGCCATCTTCGGGATTGCCCATCCGGGGGCTGGGCAAACACCGGGCGTTCCCGGAGAAATTTCCACACGGGAAGTATTGGTTTCGGTCGAAAAGTGGATGTGCTAATTTCAACGAATCTTTACGCTTCCGACCCTCTGGAATCCGGAAAACAGGTTTTTAGACAAATGTCGGTCTGTCTGTCGGTCTGTCGGGCCGGCGGTCCGGCGGTCTATCGCATGAATCTGTGCGATGATCTGGGGAACGGCTCGATGGAAAGTTCTGAAATTTTGAGGACTTGAAAAATTGCCATATCCCATTAAATTCGAACGTTCGCTTTATCGCTTTCGTTTCGCTTCTATCAGAAATCAATTGACTTTCAATTTTGTATGTGTATATTTCACTTTTTCTTTCTTTTACCTTTACTTTTTGATAATTCCAAATCAAAATGATGAAAAGTGCTGTCAAAAAGACCGTTTTTTTCGTCTTTACTGATTTTTTATATTACCATCTAGGTGATGAAAAGTAAAAACTCAGTCAAATTGAAATTGTCAAGATTTGCGGACATGGCGAGTTGAGGTGGACTACCCCATATATCTATGGGGAATTCCGCCCCAACCCGACCTACGTCTGACCATCACCCCTTCCGATGCGAGTCATAATTTTTCATGTTGTTCGACCTTTTCGAAAAAACACTGAATTTTTTTCAGATTTTTTGGAAACCGTCCGATTTACCTATGATTTTTTGGAATGAACACATCGATAGCCCGAATTGAAAAATCTGAAAAAATTCTCAAAAACCCTGCTTTAGTTATCAAAATTTTCTGGCCCTAAGCCAAAGTGGGCAGACGTTTGCTTCTCATATTATTCATTGTTGTTCTCGGAAAAAACCTTGAACATCATAGAAGCGATCGTCTGCTCACTCTGGGTCAAGGCTTGAAAATTTTGATAAACGAAGCAAGATTTTTCAGAATTTTTTCGATTAGGGTCAAGATTTCCAAAATTTTCCAAAATTCAAATCTTGACCTGAATCGAAAAATCTGAAAAAATTCTGAAAAATCCTGCTTTGTTTATCAAAATTTTCAAGCCTTGACCCAGAGTGAGCAGACGATCGCTTCTATGATGTTCAAGGTTTTTTCCGAGAACAACATTGAATAATATGAGAAGCAAACGTCTGCCCACTTTGGCTTAGGGCCAGAAAATTTTGATAACTAAAGCAGGGTTTTTGAGAATTTTTTCAGATTTTTCAATTCGGGCTATCGATGTGTTCATTCCAAAAAATCATAGGTAAATCGGACGGTTTCCAAAAAATCTTTAAAAAAATTCAGAGCGTTTTTTCGAAAAGGTGGAACAACATAAAAAATTATGACTCGAATCGGAAGGGGTGAGGATCAGACATAAGTCGGGTTAGGGTGGAATTCCCCATATACTTATTTAATAAGTATCAGCAGACTGAAAAGAGAAATTTCTTCAGTTTCGATTATATTTTACACAACTAATACCACATTATGACGTTGAAAAGATTTCATCAAGGCCCTAAAAGATATTTTATTTCTCAAATTGATGTCTGCATAATTCCGATTCCCAAAAAATCAGAAAAGACGAAGAAAACGGTGTTTTTCACAGTACTTTTCATAACCTCACAAACCAAGGCAATTATACTCGAAATGCTATCAAGTATTGGGAACCTTAGAACCTCGATACGCCAACTAGTAACGAAAATAGAACTATTCAAACGAGGCTCAAATTTCAAAGCCACGCCCATTCCAAGGATCCCAATATACATAATCAACATTTTCACTTTTCATCACCAATGGTGATATAAGAAAAGCATTGGTTTCGGTCGAGAAGTGACTTTGCTAATTTCAACGAATCTTCACGTTTCCGACCCTCTGGAATCTGAAAAACAGGTCTTTAGACAAATGTCGGTCTGTCTGTCGCGATGATCTGGGAAACGGCTCGATGGAAAATTCTGAAATTTGGAGGACTTGACATTCGAACAGGGTTGGGCAGTATCGGTTACATTGTGTAATTAATTACCGTAAAATTACAAATTACAATTGTATTTAGTATCGGATTTTTTTCTAAATACTAAATACAAATGTATTTAGTATCGAATTTTTATCTAAATACAAATTACAATTGTATTTAGTATCGGATTTTTTTCTAAATACTAAATACAATTGTATTTAGTATCGAATTTTTATCTAAATACAAATTACAATAGTATTTAGTATCGGATTTTTTTCTAAATACTAAATACAATTGTATTTAGTATCGAATTTTTATCTAAATACAAATTACAATTGTATTTAGCATCGGATTTTTTTCTAAATACTAAATACAATTGTATTTAGTATCGAATTTTTATCTAAATACAAATTACAATTGTATTTAGTATCGGATTTTTTTCTAAATACAAATTACAACTGTATTTAAAATCAAATTTTTTTCCAATTACAAATTACAAATCAATGGCTCAGTCGAATAACGCAGTATCTCGCGAGCCACTCCGAAATCGATCTGTAGTACAGACTTATTAGTCCAGGCGCGCTAGACGATTTACAAAATACGAATAAAACAATGGAATAATTTTTTTTGTAATTTGTAATTTGTATTTAGATGAAAATTCGATACTAAATACAATTGTATTTAGTATTTAGAAAAAAATCCGATACTAAATACAATTGTAATTTGTATTTAGAAAAAAATCCGATACTAAATACAATTGTAATTTGTATTTAGATAAAAATTCGATACTAAATACAATTGTATTTAGTATTTAGAAAAAAATCCGATACTAAATACAATTGTAATTTGTATTTAGAAAAAAATCCGATACTAAATACAATTGTAATTTGTATTTAGATAAAAATTCGATACTAAATACAATTGTATTTAGTATTTAGAAAAAAATCCGATAGTAAATACAATTGTAATTTGTATTTAGAAAAAAATCCGATACTAAATACAATTGTAATTTGTATTTAGATAAAAATTCGATACTAAATACAATTGTAATTTGTAATTTGTGGCTAGCTAATTACTAATTCGCCCAACTCTGCATTCGAATGACGGGAATGAAAAATTGTCATATCTCATTAAATTCGAACGTTCGCTTCTATCGGAAATCGATTGACTTTCAATTTTATATGTGTGTGTATATTTTACTTTTTCTTTCTTTTTACTTTTCATTTTTGATATTTCCAAATCATAATGACGAAAAGTGCTGCGAAAAACGCTGTCTTTTTCGTCTTTACTGATTTTTTTATTTGCATTCCTTCAGAAAATGGTTTGAAAAAAAAACGTCATCTTCAATTTTGAAAGATCACAAAAAAAAAAAAAATTTTCATAAAAGGTGACAAAAAACCGAAAAAAATAGAAAATTATAAAAAAAAAATGTACAGAATTTTTCATTACTTTTAATTTTTTTATTCAAACCAAAATAAATGAACTCAATAGTATATTGTGTAACAAGGGATGAAACAAGGTGAATGCAGGCCAGGGTGAAGTTGTCTGCCCGAAGCCGAAGGCGACTTCACCCGTGCCTGCATTCATGTTTCATCCCGTGTCACACACTATGTTTTTCATGACATTTGCTCTGGAACTTCAACTGTCAATTTCAATAGTCTGAAATCTGCAACAGGGCAGTTATTTCTCTTTGCAATCCCAAGGGATTGTAATAGACCCATTTTGCAATCCCAAGCGATTGAAAAACACCAATTCACACCGCTGATTCGTTGAATCCACGATTTGACAACTTTTCACGGCATCAGCCTGAAATCAGCCTCTTTCAACTGACAAAACAGGCAACGAAACTTGCAGTTTCAGAGCAGATGTTATGAAAAAGATCATAATCTTTCATTTAGAAGGGTAATAATGAGAATAAAGTATGGATTTGTCGGTCAAACATTGAAAATCGATTAATTTCTGGTAGAACCAAAAGTTCAAATTAAACGGGACATGGCAATTTTTCATGCCCATTATTCGAATGTAAAGTCCTCCAAATTTCAGAATTTTCCATTGAGCCGTTTTCTAGATCATCACGCGGATTCATGCGACAGACCGACAGACAGACCGATATTTGTCTTAAAAACGTGTTCTTCAGATTCGAGACGGTCGGAAACGTAAAGATTCGTTGAAATAAGCAAAAGTCACTTTCGACCGGAACCAACTCTTTTCTTATATCGCCATGGGTGATGAAAAGTAATATCTCTCGAGTTTCTGCTATAGCGAAACAATTTTCAATTAGTGAATACTTTGGACAGTTTACTAAGAAAGAAAGTTGTAGCGCGAGGCGAATTTTCAATCAGCGAGTTGCGGAAATCTGACAAACAGCATATCTCAGCAGCGGTTTGGTGAAATATTTTGAAGTTCATAGTTAGCACAAGACTTACCACTGTGTTAATCCATCAACATGAAATAAAACTTGCGAAAAATTTTATTCAGAATATAATTCGCTCTCGAATAGACATCGATTTTGGGGAAAAATGATTTGCCGCTGCTCTCTGTACAAATGGCTGGGATTAGCAAGTTTATAAAAAAAATATAATATGTGTTTCGATATTTGAGGAGTGGCGGAACGAGACCGAATAATTCCGTTTTTCCCAATTTTTGGTAGATGTCACATAATCGTAGGTTTGCTGTTCCCCAAGGATAAAAACATGTTTTGATCTCTTGAATAAATTACGAATTTGACTTCTTCACGATACATTTTATTTCGTATGTGAAACTTAAACGCCCTTTATCCTATTACAAAACATACAGAAATAAGTGTATTTTTAGGTAATTCTTGATTAACTCAGTATTTATATTTAAATTCACCCTAGAACCGTACACCTATTAACTTTTACACGTTAATGGGGCACGTTTGTACCCCAGTGTACGGTATTGGGGTTAAGATTCATAATTCAACGTAAATCAAGAAGATATGACTAAGAAAAATATACACACCTGCTTTTAACAAGAAATGAAACAATTCGTTTTTTCGCGACACTTTTAATCTCTCATGTGATATTCACTGGAGCAGTTGTTGAAATAACAAGCAGAAGAATGATAATTTTTGTCCGACTGAAAGAACGTTTTGACCGCGTGTTCTGAACTCACCCTATAGCATATCACCCTAGTGTGAACATCGCTCTACGGTGGGAAATTGTCTTCGCCACGGGTGTTGCGTAATCCTGGGAGGAAAGCGAACAAAGACAGTAGACTGTCTAAGTCTAGGCGAACGTAAAGTGAATGCGCTAACTGCAACACGTTATATCTAGATTCACCACGACGAACTCGGATCGTGAAGTCCGAGTCATCCTCAGCTTCCCCGTCGCATAGTTTCATCGTAAAGTAAGGTCGTGTGGTAGACGGACACCCCTCAGCGTAGCCTATATCCTCCTACGTGGACATACGTACGTGTGAGAAACCATGTATGTGTGACAAAACTTGTTACAGCGCAGGAGAGATTTGTGAACGCGAGGCAGTGCCCGGGCAACAGCCAAGAGCGCCCGGGACGCCTGCGCCCTCGTTCGGCATGCCTCTGGGGGAAGCTTTTCTATACGGGATTGTCGAGGTATCGTGAAAGGTCCCAGGCAGCGGTAGTAGCGACCCGGGCCTCTGCGGGATGAGATATTACAACACAGAGATAATGTGCATTATTACAAACCACGTCGCTGAGAACGTGGATTAGAAGGAAAAAGAAAAAAAACCGAAATTTTGCCAAAGAAGTTGATTTTATCCAGGATTGTCAGATAGGTTACGCGTCATACTTTGTGCGGGGGTGGTTTGATTATCGAAAATATTTGAAGCGGGGAAATAGCGGTGAACGGACAACAACGGTCCAGTAACGAAGAAGAGTTTTGGCGATCGGAAAACTGTCGAAGAATAAATACAGTGATGAGTTCTGGACCGAGAATATTTCTGGTTCTTTATATTATTAGAACTGTTACGGCTGCTGGTGGACATCAAGGTTGTATTCTTTAACAATTACCTGATAAGTAGATATTTCGAGGAAATAATGATTACTTACTAAATTGCTTCAAGGCAACAAATTACCATCTGCGAATTAGTACTTTCTTGGATACATAGTACATTTCATAATCAGCTAATCAATCACCCAAACTTACCCAAGAGTTGATATGACCGCGTGCCGAATCTTCAGCACCAGTAGTTTACTTCTATTTGATAGAGCTGCATTCGAGATTCGTTCTTTCTGCAGGGTTAAATTATAGTTCGAGTAAAAACAAAATCAAATTATTCAGAATGAATCTCTTCATTTATCAAGAGCTGGATTACTGACATTAATCTACCAATAATTGTTGTCGTGTTTCGACGAATTATACGGTTCAAATGCATTAGCATATTGACTTGACACTTTCCGGTTGTTGAATGCATGTCTTAAGTTACACGAATACTTTTAGAACATCCTTTTCAACGTATGCTTTGATCTCTATGACCGATCGTACACCGAGAGAATTTTCCTAGGAAAAATTCCCATACCTGCTGGTGAATCAGGTATATTAGGGTGGTCCTTAAATGGGGTTGGAAAAAATTTTGACCTCGCCGCCCCCCAGATCAGCTCCAAATAATTCAAAAGAAATATGGAAAAAATTTCAGCCTCCTATCTTAGAAATTAGCCATTGCCAGAGGGGGGCAATTTGCCCCTTTGAAATACACGTGTTTTCTCGATTTTTCAAAGACCTGCGTACTAGAGCGTTCTGAACTCTTTCTAAAAATCTCAAATACTTACGAACGCATTCCTGCTACCCATATTCTATATCCAGATGGATAAATCAAACTCCTGATTCAACCTTGACAGCTGTATGGGTCAATCTATAAGAGGAACCTTTTTTTTTTTTTTTCTTTACTTGCCGAAAAATTTTGTCAGAACAAAGTTTGACATTGAAAATATCACCTGTATATAATTCAGATAATGGAGTTTAATTTTAAGATCGATGTTCTTCATTCAAAAAATTTTTTTTTTCTTCTTCACGAAAAAAATCTTAAAATTAAAGGAAAGAAAAGGGTTACGCTAGTTGAAAATTAATATTGAATGATCTTTTTCAATTTCAGTATCAACATTTTTCATTTCATGATCAATATTTTCAATGTCGAACTTTTGTTCTGACAAAATTTTTCGGCAATTGAAAGAAAAAAAAAAGTTTTCTCTTATAGAATGACCCATACAGCTGTCCAGGTTGAATCAGGAGTTTGATTTATCCATCTGGATATAGTATATGGGTACCAGGAAGGCGTTCGTAAGTATTTGGGATTTTTAGAAAGAGTTCAGGACTCTTCAGGACGAAAAAACACGTGTATTTCAAAGGGGCAAATTACCCCCCTCTGGCAATGGCCAACTTCTAAGATAGGGGGCTGAAATTTTTTCCACATTTCTTTTGAATTATTTGGAGCTGATCTGGGGGGCGGCGAAGTCAACATTTTTTCCAGTCCCATTTAAGGACCACCCTAAGGTATATACTAGACATTGCATTAAATTTGATACGAAGTATAGGGAAATGTCTCACCGAGTATTGAAAACAGTAATATTTTTAATGTATGAGGACAGTTTTCTCTTCTCCCTTTTCCTATACTTTGTATCGAATTTCGTGCAATGTCTAGAATACAGGGTGTAAATCTCAACTCTGTACATACTTATAGGCAGGGTTGTAAAATTTTTAATGGAAAATATTTCCATTAACTCATTGAATTTAATTTTTTAATGGAAAATATTTCCAATAACCATTAAATTTAATTTTTTAATGGAAAATATTTCCATTAACCATTAAATTTAATTTTTTAATGGAAAATATTTCCATTAACCATTAAATTTAATTTTTTTAATGAAAAATATTTCCATTAACCATTAAATTTAATTTTTTAATGGAAAATATTTTCACTCACCATTAAATTCATTTTTTTATTGGAAAATGTTTTCATTAAAAAATTAAATTCAATGAATTAATGGAAATATTTTCCATTAAAAATTTTACAACCCTGAGCCGCTCACGGTCATGCACACAGCGAATGGCTTTCTACTTTCCCGCCAAGTCTATTTAAAAATTAAAAGTGATCCAAAGTAATTTCAGAAAATTCCAGCAGTTGATGAGAATTTTTCCGAATAGAAAAAAATATTCAAAAATTGATGAAAATTTTTCTCATCAAATGATGAAATTTAATTTTTGAATGGAAATGTTTTCCATTGAATAATTAAATTTAATGGTTGATGGAAAAAGTTTCCATTAGAAAAATAAATTTAATGGTTAATGGAAATATTTTCAATCAAAAAATTAAATTTAATGGTTAATGGAAATATTTTCCATTAAAAAATTAAATTTAATGATTAATGGAAATATTTTCCATTAAAAAATTAAATTTAATGGTTAATGGAAATATTTTCCATTGAAAAAATTAAATTTAATGGTTAATGGAAATATTTTCAATTAAAAAATTAAATTTAATGGTTAATGGAAATATTTTCCATTAAAAAATTAAATTTAATGATTAATGGAAATATTTTCCATTAAAAAATTAAATTTAATGGTTAATGGAAATATTTTCCATTAAAAAAATTAAATTTAATGGTTAATGGAAATATTTTCCATTAAAAAATTGAATTTAATGGTTAATGGAAATATTTTCCATTAAAAAATTAAATTTAATGGTTAATGGAAATATTTTCCATTAAAAAATTAAATTTAATGGTTAATGAAAATGTCAATGCATTAAAAAATTTAATGCATTATTTACAACTCTGCTTATAGGTTGTGTAGGGGCTGCCAATACAAGCATTTTGAGGTATGACACCTATGGTCAGGGCCGGATTTTCACAACTCGCGCCCCTAGGCACTGAAGTCCGCTGCGCCCCCTTTCCCCGTATCCTTCGACATTACACATTTTGGCTATGTTAGAATTTGGGAATTTGTTTACTTGACTTCGATAGTGGCTGCAAAATTGAGCAAAATTTCTACCCTTTTCTTCAAGCGTATTTTTTTTGTCTACACGTCATTTTTTTTCTATATGGGCGCAGTGACCAGCGCCCCCGTGCACCGCGTGCCCCTAGGCAAGTGCCTAGGTTTGCCTTGCCGCAAATTCGGCCCTGCCCATGGTCGGAAACTCATCCTAACCATTATGGAGGGCTTTGAAGGATATGGTACCGCACGCTTGATCGTAGTGTAATGAATCAGATGTGATCACTTTCGACCCAACATTTTATTCAGCCGTACAGAACAGTACATAAATATTCTTACGTGAAATCAACAAAACGATAAACTTTGCATTGAAAAAATAACAAAATAATTTCCGGTGCTCATGAACAGAATTTGAAAAAGTAATGGAAAACGAATTGGGGTTTTGCACACTTGGGCTTTTCGTTTTCCATAACTTTTTCAAATTCTGTTAATAAGCACCGGAAATTGTTTTGTAATTTTTTTAATGGCAAGTTTATCGTTTTGTTGATTTCACGCAAGAACATTTGTAGTGTTGTCTACGGCTGAATAAAATGTTGGGTCGAAAATGATCACATCTGATTCATTCCACTACGAAAGGTGCGCGTACCAGAACCTTCAAAGCCCTCCATAGCCGTTGGGATGAGTTTCCGACCTTGGGTGTCTTACCTCAAAATGCCTGTATTGGCAGCCCCGACACACCCTATAAGTATGTACAGAGTTAAGAATTACACCCTGTATACCTTAGGGTGTTTCATTTTTTTTGTCTTGTTTCTCATGGGCACTTGAAAAAGGTTATGAGGAATCCTGAAAAAAAATCTGTGTAAAAACTTGACAACATTGAAAAATATTTACAGGTCGCTACCGGCAATTGAAATAATTTAATTAGAAAAAAAGAATACAAGTCGTATGGAATCTTCGTGACAGTTTGACTATTTGACAAATATATCCAGTCCATTCTTGATGACGAATATACGACCTAGAATTATTCACTATGCCTTTTACTTACACGCGGTGTGAGTACACTTACACTTGCAAGTGAGTACTAGTATTTTAATTTTTCATTCCTTATTTTTTGCTTTTTTTCGCTCTTATTAATCAATCATGAACGATGAATCGAAAATGATCGTTGTTTTCTTCATGCTTCGGTAGCGACCTCTAAATATTGTCCAATGTTGTAAAGTTTTTACATAGATTTTTTTTTATGATTCCTCATAACTCTAAATATTTTCCAATGTTGTCAAGTTTTCACAGTTTTTTTTTTCTTAGGATTCCTCAACTTCATTCAAGTGCCCATGAGAAACAAAAAAAAAAAAAAAAAATTAATCACCCTAATATACCTGATTCACCAGCAAGTATGGAAATCTCTCCTGGAAAAATTCTCTCCGTGTAGATTTACCGGTGTCTGCGACACTTCAAGCGGGTGACTATGATTTAACTAGGACGCTGAGGATTATAGTCGAGGTGTTTCTTTCGTCACTGAAATTGCCTCGATTGAATGATCTATGAACTATTCAAGACTGAATTTTTTTTAAATTCAAATCATTTTCCGAAGCTTTTTATTCCTGCACTGAAGATGCAATTTCGCTGCAGATCTTAAGTCGATACGGTAAGCGATTTTAAAGTAACCACCGTGACCACATTTGAAGACTTGTTGTTCGAGAAAATAAGTCATCGCGCGCCACGCTCCACCATCATTTGGCTATAACCTTTGTACTTTCCCCAACTTACTATTGTCAAGGGATACAAAATGAAGCTGAAAGCTAGAGATGAAAAAAAGTTAGTAACTGATGGTTAGTCAGCCTCTCAAATAGTTTGTGAAGGATTCAATTTTCATAAACTGGACTTCTATCACCGAGTAAAGTAAGCTGCAGGATAAGAACGTGAATTTGAGTTTTTTTTTTTAGATGCCTAATATTAGATACTGAGAAATTCTCTGCACCTGTATTATCTCGACTAACAACGAAATGACTAGAGATATTTTCATAAATTTTTAACTACCCTATACTTCGCGTATTCCGATTCAAAGTTTATTCTCCAGAGTCTCAGTTGTTCATGAAGGTGAATGGCGAATAAAACAGATCTGGGCTTGGGCGTCGAATATACAAGTTTTTTTCATTAAACAACCCTAAACTGTTAAATCTTTAATATCCGATCCTTACAGCGTCCCGGAATATTTCGTCTCTGAGAGTTCTGATTCGCGCCGAATTGATTTGTTGAGAATTCAACAAACCGTTCGTATAGGTACCTACTTTCCTTATCAGAGAAGAATATTTTAAAAGTTAAAAAATGATGAAGTTTTGAAGTGAATTGTCGAGCTCCAGGGAACGAAAGAACAATAGAAAATATTAGAGTTCCAAAGTACAAAAGTATTTTCTGCACTTTTGAACTTCGCTCACCTTGATTTGAATATATTTATTATTCTGCGGTGCGTCAGCGTTTCCCACATTTTTCTATTCCAGAAAATAATTCGCTCCGCATGGAATGAATTGAAAGCAGAAATATGTAGGAACAACACGATAGCATAGAGATATAGATACAATTAAGTCTAAAAACTAATTTCAATTAAGAAAACCTGTGCGCACAGGATATGATTTGAAAATAATTTCGGTTCAATACTGTAGAACTCCAATAACCTTATAACGACCCCTTAGAAAGTGTTTCCAGTGCTTTCGTTTAGAAACGTTCACCCCTGATTCGGCATGGAGCAGTCAGTTTTCAACGTTTTCTAAGTCTCAAAGGATAATTGTGCTATTTGTGTGACGGCCTTAAACCATAATAAGGCCTTAAACCCTATATAAGCTTAGCGATTTATGACAAGAATAAAAAAGTATTGAGACTCGAAGTTGACCTTTTTTATGTTGAAAATATCACAAACTGGTCGACGAGTCGCGCAAGATATAAAATATGCAGGGAGCAGGCTTTGATAACAGTGCAGGTTAATTAAAAGTTGTGCAGCGTTTAATTAGTGGTCAGTCCGTAGGATATTTACTTTGAATTCCAGGATTTTGTGGCCAGAATTCCAGGACGGTGTTTGTGTTACGGACCTACGCAATTACTGGGCACAATTTATGACAGGAATCCAGATTCCACGTAGCAGTTTAGCAAGCTGCGACGTTGATGGCCGTAGATAGATTTTGCGATTACAGAGGCGTCATTATACTGCTGTTGTTATCATCGTTATTAGTAACATCGCTATAACTTATCCGATTAACATTTTGAGTTCTGTTGATTTCTAAAACAGATGACGAAGACGTGGTATAGGGTAGAAAGTGTGAGATGTACCCCGTAAGAAAGTCTTGCTGTGTTAAAATCAATCTTCAATAAACTGCAAGTGTATATCATTCGGAATGCATTTTTTATTAGAAAAATGTGGTGTTTGACCGCTGATAAAAATCAATTAGAAGACTTAATTATTCTACCTAAAACTTCAACGATTCCCAATTGTGTATGATATATGAACCTGAGTCGGTGTACATTTCTTCCACGCTGCCCATCAACAATTCTGTTTGCATGACCATGATTTGCGAAATACTTTTGGTCCCTGAATTATGAAATTCCAAACCCGGCATAAGGATAATTCTTTTACAAACCATACACTTTCAAAACTTGACATTTCAAAATGGTCTGAAATTTTTTTACAACTTACATACATCAAATTACTTCACATGTATTGCAGGATTTTGCTGGAAATTTTTTTTTTTTTTTTTAAATATCCGCCCAAGAATTTTTGATAATTTGCTGGATTTTCTGCCATCTTCTCCTACTTGAAATTCATTATCTCTAGTTGTACTGATCGGATCAATGTCGGCCTTATTTCATTTCACACTCTGTTACGTGAGCTTTCAAAGTGTATTAAAAAAAAAAAATTATTGCAAACGAATTATAATTATTAACAATTTGATTATTTAAATAATCTAAACATGCCCTTCCCCCACCTTGAAAAATCCATTTTGAAAAATATGATTTCGTTCATTATTCGCTCATCTGCAAGATCCATCTTTTCAAAAAGTGGGGTCCCCGTTATGTCAGAAGATATTAAATATTTCCGAGCGCAAGTCACGCAACCAGCTCTGCATGCAATCAAAATCTCACCTGCTTGCATCTATTTTCACTTTTTATTTTATAAGGTAAGCGCACCAATAGTGAAACGCCTACCGCTGTGTCTCGATTATTAACGGCAATAAAAATAATAAATCTGAAAGTTGTGGAGAAATTTTTATTCTGGGCTCACAGTCAAGTTTTGGGGCTGTAAACTAACCATATATTAGGTCTATATTAGCTCATAATGAATTTTTAAAAGAATTTCAAAGACTCGAGATTTTCGGAACAGAAGTGAAACAGCCAAATGAGTGGGGAACCAGTAGTGAAACAGCTAGATTACCAATTGTAAAACGCTATCACCTGTCAAACAGCATATACCTAACCTAAAAATGATTCGTCCATTTGCTGCCCTTGAACCTTGAAATTCTTTGAATTTCATACCTAAAATTTATGTAAAAATCAATCTGATAAAGAAATTCACAGTTTAACATTGTCTGGGCACACAAAATTGAAGAAAAAACCGCAAAAAGCAGCTGTTTCACTTCTAATTGCATCGCTTTTCCGAGGCAACCTTTAGTGAAACGCGGCTTTTTTTTAAAGGAAAAACTTTAATTTATTCTATTCATCTGCTCTTCAACGATAAACAAAGTGTCACTGCTACCGTTGTCGGAGTTTTTCAGCACTTGATTGAAAGAAATTACGTGCTAGCTCTCTTTTCGATGCAGAGCGTCAGCACCCCGGCGACGGGTAGACGGAGGCTAAAGAGCCCGCTCGTCGGAAGGAGAAACAGAAATATGACATTTTAAAATTCTTCCAAACATTCTCGGCGAAAAAAAAATTTTCTTTCACTTTGTAAATATATTTCTTAAGGTGGTTCTTTACCTACTTCCCACCAAACGTGGGTTTCAGAGCAGATTTTGAATACTTCTCGATGGGGGAAAAATCTAAAAAAAATCAAGTATGTAGAAGATCCTCGGGAGATTGATTTTGCATAATAATATTTCAAAAAAGTTATTAGCAAATTGATGAAAAAATAAACTGTTCAAGAAATTAGCCGATGACCCAACTTTTTTTTTAGGTGAAAATTATGTTTTAATTCTTCTGAATACGTATGATTTTTTTCAGAATTTTGTTAAATCTTTGAAATTTGAGTTTTTCATACCTGACAAAATGCGATTTTCAAAGATTTAACAAAATTCTGAAAAAAATCATACGTATTCAGAAAAATTAAAAAATAATTTTCACCTAAAAAAAAAGTTGGGTCATCGGCTAATTTCTTGAACAGTTTTTTTTTCCATCAATTTGTTAATAACTTTTTTGAATTATTATTATGCAAAATCAATCTCTCGAGAATCTTCTGCATGCCTGATTTTTTTCAGATTTTTTGCCCATCGAGAAGTATTCAAAATCTTCTCTGAAATCCAAGTTTGGTGGGAAGTAGGTAAAGAACCACCTTAACTAAAGCAATGAATTCCCCAAAAAAAAGTTGTGTATAGAATTTGCAGAAAGAGAAATAACTCCGCTGTTTCACTATTGGTTAGTGTTTCACTATTGGTGCGTTTACCTTATCTGCCGATCTAACGGGGACCCTACTTTTTGAAAAGATGGATCTTGTGGATGAGAGAATAATGAACAAAATCGTATTTTTCAAAATGGCTTCAAGGTGCGGGAAGGGCATGCTTAGACTATTTAAATAATCAAATTGTTAATAATTATAATTTGTTTACAAAAAATTTTTTTTTTTTTAAATACACTTTGAAAGCCACGTAACAGAGTGTAAAATGAAATAAGGCCGACATTGATCCGATCAGTACAACTGGAGATAATGAATTTCAAGTAGGAGAAGATGGGAGAAAATCCAGCAAATTATCAAAAATTCATGTGCGGATATAAAAAAAAAAATAAAAAATTTCCAGCAAAATCCTGAAATACGTGTGAAGTAATTTGATGTATGTAAGTTGTAAAAAAAATTTTAGACAATTTTAGAATGTCAAGTTTTGAAAGTGTACGGTTTGTAAAAGAATGACCCATAAACGCGTTATTCCCATTTGGTGAGGTCTTGAAAAATTTTATGGTCGTCACAGAAGTTCAGTCTTTCAATTCCACCATCACAAAAACCTTTTTTTATAGCTTCAATCGCTCGGAAAGACCGTCGGAAGCCCGGAGACACCCGGTTACTTTGTAGTAGAACCCTTTCGTGTCCTGGGCTGGTAAAAAGACGTCATCAGTGGCATAGATATGCTTCTAGAGATGTAGGAGTGAGCTGAATGGTTCGGATGGGACCAATGGGGCTAGGGAGAGATGGCAAGAGGAAGATGCAGAGAAAGAGGGTCTATGTGGCTTCAACCAGTCATTTATTTTGCACCCGTCAGCAAAACAAACTCACGTTTAGTCAATAGGAGTGATGGAAAGGGACTGGGGCTGCTAGATACTGATGGCCACGTGTGGACGTTCTAACGCCATAAGGTCCAGCATCTATATTTCACTCTACTTCAGTTGGGAGGAATATTCTTAAGGCACAAACCTGATAAACATGTGTACTGAAAGAATAACTTCAGTCAAAGCAACGAATTCCTGGTCGTGTCAACATAATAGTACCTCTCATGACTAGTGCGAAAATGTTGATTCTCGGACAAGTGTGAAGTTTTTTGCCCTAGCGAGGCGAGGGGGAAAATCAGGGAGTCAAGAATCATCTTTTGCACATGTATCTGACTTTGTTTTTCAACAGAACGCGCGTTGAAGTGCCACAGTAGTGGCATGTCCTATACGGGTGACCCAGAACCCACGCGCCACCTTGAATGGGCATATTCCTTGTCGAATTCTAAGACTAAAATTCCTCAGCGAAAAAGTCTGCAGATTAACGGTGTCCGAGTTATTAAATATCTTAGTCGACCATTCAGAGAGCCTAACACTGGCCGAGATAGTGCCGGCTCAAAATTGAACAATTGAGGCTGTGCCCTCCGTCGTACGTCTGACGATTTGGATAGACAGTTTCTTTTTTTATTGATACATAACGGATAACGGGTGTTACTTCTAACTTTGACAAATCCGTTTTTCAGTCTTTGGCAGCCAGATCGTCCGCTGCTTAGTTTTCGGCCGTCTAGGTCCGCCGCTGCACAGTTTTCCGCAGCCAGGTCATCCGCTTCATAGTTCTCCGCCATCCACGTCGACCACGAGATAATCTTCGTGGTTCGGGTCATCCGCGCCATAGTTTTCGGCCGTCTAGGTCCACCGCTTCACAGTTTTCCGCAGCCAGGTCATCCGTTCCATAGTTCTTCGCAGCCAAGTCGGCCAGTGCACAGATTTTGGACGGCAACGTCAACCCATGCATATTTCGTTCCATTATCTCGCTACGAGCTGCTAGTTAATGAAATAAATAACCTATTCAATACTTAATTATTCATTAATTATTCATTTATGTATTAAAAATGGGTCTACTTTTGGATTTTTTCTTTGTGTTAACTGTAATACCTCTGCTATACCGCTATACGATACGAAAGTCTTGTTCGTCGGGGTAATAAGTACAATAAGTGAAACAGTTCGAATGCATAGAGCAGGGTGGCGGGCAGTTTGAACATCTCCTGTGGATGATATCAAATTTAATTTTTTTAGTTGTATTCTGTTTTGTTCAAATAAACAACTTGCACATAAAATATTCGGGTTCCTGTGTTGTGGAATTTATTTGATTTGTACATTGGCAAGGAAGAACTTGTGAGATTATCCGGTGACGTTTCGTAGCTGGATATGAAACAAGTCCCTCTTATGAACTTACGTTGCATAAGTATTTAAGTATTTTATCTGTTAGTCTAGCATTCGAACTGTTTCACTTATTGTACTTATTACCCCGACGAACAAGACTTTCGTATCGTATAGCGGTATAGCAGAGGTATTACAGTTAACACGAAGAAAAAATCCAAAAGTAGACCCATTTTTAATACATAAATAAATAATTAATGAATAATTAAGTATTGAATAGGTTATTTATTTCATTAACTAGCAGCTCGTAGCGAGATAATGAAACGAAACATGCATGGGTTGACGTTGCCGTCCAAAATCTGTGCACTGGCCGACTTGGCTGCGAAGAACTATGGAGCGGATGACCTGGCCGCGAAAAACTGTGAAGCGGTGGACCTAGACGGCCGAAAACTATGGCGCGGATGACCCGGACCACGAAGATTATCTCGTGGTCGACGTGGACGGCGGAAAACTATGGAGCGGATGATCTGGCTACGGAAACTGTGACGCGGTTGACCTAGATGTCCGAAAACTATGGCGCGAATGACCCGGACCGCGAAAATTATCTCGTGGTCGACCTAGACGGCGGAAAACTATGGAGCGGATGATCTGACTGCGGAAAACTGTGAAGCGGTGGACCCAGAAGGCCGAAAACTATGGCACGGATGACCCGAACCACGAAGATTATCTCGTGGTCGACGTGGATGGCGGAGAACTATGAAGTGGATGATCTGGCTGCGGAAAACTGTGCAGCGGCGGACCTAGACGGCCGAAAACTAAGCAGCGGACGACCTGGCTGCTAAAGACTGAAAAACGGATTTGTCAAAGTTAGAAGTAACACCCGTTATCCGTTATGTATCAATAAAAAAAGAAACTGTCTATCCAAATCGTCAGACGTACGACGGAGGGCACAGCCCCAATTGTTCAATTTTGAGCCGGCACTATCTCGGCCAGTGTTAGGCTCTCTGAATGGTCGACTAAGATATTTAATAACTCGGACACCGTTAATCTGCGGACTTTTTCGCTAAGGAATTTTAGTCTTAAAATTCGACAAGGAATATGCCCATTCAAGGTGGCGCGTGGGTTCTGGGTCACTATATATTTTGTCACGTCAGAAGCGTGAAATACCAGGAATTTCGTCGACAAATTGAGTCTAAACGAGGAAACGAATTCCACGGGTATTATTTTTTTATAGAAGCCTAAATTGATCTGTACGGCGCTTGCTTAGTGATTTTCGGCGTAGATTACCCAGTGATGTAACGAATAAATAAAAGTGACAGGACATTCATCATTCAGGACAATCAGAATCCGGCCATTACCGACTTGTCGTATTTTCGCCGCATCCAGGAGATTAAAACGTCTTCCACTCAATGCAGGGAGCAAGCGCCCTGTAGAAATACACACTTGTTTCAGGAAAACTTATTTCACCCATCTGCGTTCCATAAATAAGACTCAATTTGTCGACGAAATTCCTTGTATTTGACGTCTCGGTATGACATATATCAATCGAAAATCTGTGAATTGACGGCAGGTTCTGTAGCACCGTAAGGGAGGACGGTACTGAAAATTTGACAAAAACCGTCTTTTATTATTTTAAATCACTAAAAAGGGTCCGATTAGAACTCGCTTCCGACAATTTTTAGATATTGGTAACATGTGTATTGGAAAAAAATATCAACCTTCTGCAATAAAAGTGTATGCGCAGGAGACCTTTCGCAGTAGTTCGAAGGAAATTTTCTGCAAAAGATCTCCTGCGCATACACTTTCATCGCAGAAGGTTGATATTTTTTTCCAATACACATGTTACCAATATCTAAAAATTGTCGGAAGCGATTTTTGATCGGACCCTTTTTGGTGATTTAAAATAATAAAAAACGGTTTTTGTCAAATTTTCAGTGCTGTCCCCCCTTAAGGGGACCAGTACAGCTTGGTTTGAGAAATTCCAAGTACTCCAGAATGACTTTATTTGTGAACCAAAGTTTATTTTACATAAAAAAAATGTTTCTTCCAAAAGCTGTGTTGTAAGGTTTCAGGTACACCGTTAATCCAATTCAACGTCTTGACGTCTCACCGTCTTCAGACAGCAGACCTACACCTTATGAACTGCGGGGATCTGAAAAGAAGAAAAGTAGTGAATACTTACAGTCAATTATCCAAAATTTCCAAAATTTGAGCCACTAATTTGCAAATAACTTGGCCAGAACAGATACATTCAAAAACTCCCTCGTTCATATGATGAGGATTTGTTGCCCAAACAAAATGAGCCCTCAAAGACCCCAATCGGACCAACGATGCTCCTAAAACCTTACGACACAGCTCTAAATTCAAAGTTTCGAAATAAACACGTTTGAAATTTTTGCAGAAAAATTGGTATTTACTCCTCCAGGGCCTCATACATCGAAAGTTTGTCGTACAAAAGTTGAATGAAATTTTGTTATTCCCAATTCTTTTTTTTTTTTTTTTCTGTTTCAAATTTTTTTTCGATGAATTATTTTTTCAGAACTTTCTTTCTGCTGCTATGGCAATCAACCTTTATTTCTTCGCTGGGGAATATCTTCGGCCCGGCTTTCGGGGGGCAGTGGATCTTTTTAGAGAGTTCCCCTCTCTCTACTTCTCATATTGAATTTAATTTTTTCTTCCCATTGTATTCGAAGATCTGTGAACGAAAAGCAGAAAAACTTTAACCACATACAAGTCGACAGAAACGTAGTGTAGATAATACATATTAATATTTGGATTGACCACTTACTTTTAGGTTATAGTACACTTTTCGAAGCACAACACCCGTACAACGATAACACGCTGGATCGGTAAATTGATGATTAGTGAGGACTATAAAGTAGTCTTTTTATATGCTGAAAAGTACTATTTTTTTTTTTTTTTTTTTTTTTCAATTCCGAAACACTTAAAATCACGGAAACGCTCACACAACCTCGAAAAGTATTGGAAAAGTGATGGCGAATATACTCCATGTGATCAATATCGGAATCAAGAGCCAGCGCCATTTGCGCCAGATCGCGATAGCCAAATGACGAACTTTTGGCGGTAACTTTGAAACCTTGACGATTTCGTTGAAATAAATTTTTTCACAGATGGAGAAGCCCTTGAGGTAACATAAACTGCAAAAAACGAAAAACCGATTTGATTTGTTTTTAATTCAAGCTGTACTGGTCCCCTTAAGGGGGTCGGGTACCGAAAATTTCACACCCAGAACCATTCACGGTAGAGATGCGCTGATTTTTGTCTTGATAACATTTACCATAACAATATACCTCACATTGATGAAATTGGAAAAAATCAATTTTTTCCACATTTTCAAATTTTTTTATTTTTTTTTGAATCCGTTGAGATATCAAAAATCCCATAAGATAGATTGTTTATGGCGACCCAAAGAATGTGTAAAAAAATGTATGACCCTCAAAGTTCAAAATTGTAGGAGGAGATACCATTTGAAGTCACGAAAATCGCCCGAATGTGTTAAAAACGTGTCAAGTCGTCTTCTCATATTATATATACTTGTTAGTTTTTACTTCTTCCCCGCTATGAAAAAAAATAAGCTAGATGAAATAATAGATAGTATACAATGATAATAAAATGGATTCCATGGCCTGAATGACAAAATTTCTATGATATGATCCGGTAAAAGTTTACCACGACCAAAATCGTATAACACTCATCAGTCATCACCATTATGTAATAAATAATCAGTAGTAATATCACAAGACCTTCAAAATTATCGGATATTTCTCGATTGCACATTTTTGACACATTTGGGCAATTTTCGTGACTTCAAATGGTATCTCCTCCTACAATTTTAAACTTTGAGGGTCATACATTTTTTTACACATTCTTTGGGTCGCTATGAACAATCTATCGTATGGCATTTTTGATATCTCAACGGATTCAAAAAAAAATTTTGAAAATGGGGAAAAAAATTGATTTTTTCAAATTTCATCAACGTGAGGTATTTTGTTATGATAAATGTTATCAAGACAAAATTAGCGAGTCTCTACCGTGAATGGTTCTGGGTGTGAAATTTTCGGTACCCGACCCCCTTAAGGGGGTGCATACACCTTTAAAGTAATTTTTTTCAAATTACTGCTATGCTCTGAAAAAACATTCTAGTGACTGAGTTTTTCTACAGTTGATTAGTGCTATTTTGATGCGTAGTTCATGATTTTTCTAGATTTTATGTCCTCCACTGAACATGAATTCAGTCCTTCGAAGAAAAAGCAGTTGTCGTTGGGTACAGGCTGCTGCGTTGGATGAAATGTCTTCAACTTTCAAGAAAATATTTTGTATGAATGTAATTTTGAACCAAACCAATAATATTTAATGAATTCAAGTTTTAGACATAGAAATTTATGATTGTAAGAATTTTTTTCCATCGTACTGGAAAAAATGTTTTGAAACCAAAAATTTTCATGTCTAAAAGTTGAATTCATCAAATATTATTGGTTTGGTCCGAAATTACATTCATACAAAATATTTCCTTAAAAGTTGAAGAAATTTCATCCGACGCAGCAGCCTGTACCCTACGACAACAACTTTTTCTTTGATTACTGAATTTATGTTCAGCGGAGGACATAAAATCTGCAAAAATCATGAACTACGTATCAAAATAGCACTAATCAACTGTAGAAAAACTGAGTCACTAGGATGTTTTATCAGAGCGTAGAAGTGATTTCAAGAAAATTATTTTAAAGGTTATGTACCCCCTTAAGTGGAATTTTATGCACGTAAAGCGTGCGCAAGATCAAACTTCACGCACAGTGTGTTGAAATAGTACATTACGATACGTATGCGGTAAAACTTTTCTGACGAGTGTGAGGTTGCAGCACGAGCCGGAGGCGAGTGGTGCAATCACACGAGATCAGAAGAAGTTCTTCCGTCGAGTATTGTACTAGTATATTACGATATTAGTGCGGTAAGTTCGAGATTACAGGCGAGTGCGGAGGTGGCGCACGAGCGCAGCGAGTGTGTGAACCCGCACGAACGTGTAGTCTCGGACAGCCGCACTAGTATCGTATACCATTTTATGTAATACGTACGTGTTAGAAACGGTACATCGCAGTCACATCGATTTGCGTGAAATAATTATAATAATAATAATAATAACAATAATAATTATTATTATTTCACGCAAATTTTGATTATTGCACGCAAATAGCGCACTACTCGGTAATATGCGACTTACCGACCGGAAAACATCACCGGTAAACGCCTCCTAACACGTACATATTACATAAAAAATTTTGCTTCATAAGGTGTGAAAATGGGGGCTTTATGCACGCGAAGTTTGCGTTTAACGTCCATTATCACACTGACTAGGAGAGTATCACACCTCCGGGTCATCGATCTTGACCAAACTTATAGCGGTGATTCCTTGAGCCAAAATATTAATTACCCGCTGAATAACTCTCCGGAATGGGCCTTTGCTCTGTCAATGTACCTAAATCCCAGCAAACCAATTCGGAGGTTACGTAACAAGGATGTAACGGATATGTTAAATGTCAGCACATTCAGAGATCAGCTACATATCTGGTACCTTTGACATCGCAGGTATATAACTGAGACCAGATATGTAGCTGATCTCTGAATGTGCTGACATTTAACATATCCGTTACATCCTTGTTACGTAACCTCCGAAATGGTTTGCTGGGATGTACAACAGAAATCAGCATAACCTGGGTATTGCAAATCGCCATGAAATAACCAGTTTTGGTGCTGCCTTATGAAATTCTACGTTGCACTGAATATTTATACACTGAATACAGTCATTATTGTACATCAGATTGTTGAAATTTAACATCGCAGCTATAGAAAATCACCTTATTCTGCGCCTATCGACATATTACTTCTCATCATTTGACGCTCGTACACATTCATTGGGTGAATTTGAAGACTTCCTCCCGCTTAAAAAATGTTGAAAATATGGTCAGTTTCAATACTGACACTGGCAGCTTAGAAATCCTATAAACAACCATAAAATATTAGCTTGACCACAATACTATAATTATTATTTCAGAAGAATATACCTATATTAAGGTCAACGCCCACTACGTGGAAGCGAAGCAAAGGTATCGGAAGCGATTGGATGCTGTGCAAGTGTCCACATCTTAAAAAACGTGTAAATTCAAGTTCAAGTGAATTACAATATGATGGAAGGTTCATTCGCTTCGAGATGGCGTCCAGAGAAATGTGCGAAGGCTTTATACCCGCTCATAAGCACTTGCAGAAGTTTTAAACAAATCAAAATTATCCCGAACCAAATGAGCCCTGAATCATATTTGAATTCACTTCAACTCGAATCCAAACGTTTTTTAAGATATGGACACTCGCACAGCATCCAATCGCTTTCAAATTCACCCAATGAATGTGTACGAGCAACAAACGATGAGAAGCAATGTGTCGATAGGCGCAGAATAAGGTGATTTTCTATAGCTGCGATGTTAAATTTCAACAATCTGATGTACATTAATGACTGTATTCAGTGTATAAATATTCAGTGCAACGTATAATCTCATAACGCAGCACAAAAACTGGTTATTTCATGGCGATTTGCAAAACCCAGGTAACGCTGATTTCTGTTGTACATTTAGGTAAATTGACAGTGCAAAGGCCCATTCCGGAGAGTTATTCAGCGGGTAATTAATATTTTGGCTCAAGAAATCACCCCTATAAGTTTGGTCAAGATCGATGACCCGGAGGTGCGATACTCTCCTAGTGAGTGAAGTAAAAATATTTGTGTATCAACAGCTATTTTTGTGGGCAGCTACAATTTTTGATTTTTACTCTGCATGAAATTTCCGATAGAACGATAGAATCCGGGTACAAAAACCGTATATGGTATACGGTTTTTATAGGATCCGGATACAAAAACCGTATACCATATACGGTTTTTGTACCCAGATTCTATCGTTCTATCGGAAATTTTATGCAGGGTACTTTTCTTCACCTATGGTGATATATGTAAGAAAAGTATTGGTTTCGGTTAAAAAGTGACTTTTGCTAATGTCAACGAATCTTGACGTTTCCGACCATCTGGAATCCAAAGAACAAGTTTTTAGACTAATGTCGCTCTGTCTGTCGGTCTGTCGGTCCGGCGGTCCGACGGTCTATCGTATGAATCCGCGCGACAATCTGGAAAACGGCTCGATAAAAAAATCCGGAATTTGGAGGACTTTACATTCGAATGACCGGAATGAAAAATTGCCATAACACAATTAATTTAATCCAAGACGGTCATATGGGGTGTGACACACCTCAGGTCATTTTCGAGCTCAGGCTTCTCTCTCTTAACCCCGGAAACCGACGTTATTACCCCTAACTAGAGTTTTTTCTGTTCGATTTAAAAAAAAAAAAAAATTTGTAGCGAATTTTTTTTTACGAATTTTTCAAACATACTTAAAACTAACCCGTGTGGAAATTTCTCCGGGAACGCCCGGTGTTTGCCCAGCCCCCGGATGGGCAATCCCGAAGATGGCCCAACTAGTCGGGTGCTATACGGGCAATAGATAGCATAATTGTAAATAATTTTTTCTAGTTTAGCTGTGCAGCCCCCGGTTAGCAAGGCCAGATATTTTCCCTGCATGCGTTTTCACATCAAAACTTGCCTAGGCCCTAGTTGGGAGAGCCCGAAATTGTAGCTGAGCTATTTATATGCTTACAATTTCGATCAACATTCATTATATTATTAACCCGATATTCTCGACGGTAAACATATATGGACCCTGTTACGCATTCGTGTATCAAACGACACATATTGAGTTTTGAGAAAATGGAAATTAAAGTTTTTCTGATTAAATTGGTTTTGATAATACTTTTTGTAATTTTTTTTTTTTTTTTTTTTTTTTTTTGTATACGCAGCAAATTGATGAACTTATAATAGATATTCATGAATTATTATGAAAAATACTATGAATTTGAAGAAAAAATAATAATTTTTATATTTCTTATTTTCAATCAATTTTTGATGAATGATTATATAAATGAGAAATATATGAAGATATTGAAAATAAAGAGGTTAGAGCAAAAAGAAACATGACAAGATTGAACATTTCAGGAAAAGTGTTTTTTTTTTTTTTTGCATTTCAACAGTTTGAATGTAAAAAAGATATTTTCCTGAAATGTTTCATTTTGTCAATCATACCTCTTTTGCTTTAACCTTTTCTGATATCAATAAACTAACCGGGGTCTGGCCGGGCGCTGTACAGCCGACCCGACAAATCTTCTAGCATTTGTCGGAAATGTTAGACGGGCGCTGGCCAGCTCGCGCTGTACAGCTGAGCGTTACATGCGTTGCCGGGCACTAAGCAGCCCGCCCGTTCAGCGCCCGCTTAGTGAACAGCGAAACTAGGCAACACCTAGCCAGCCCCCGAATTGAATTTCCACACGGGAACCCGCTGAACATGACACATTGAGGTGACGTTACATTCGGTCAGAAGTTTTGCTACCGAAATGTTTTAGATGTAACGTTCGATTTTGAACGTCGAAGAATATATTTTGAAATCGGTCGCATACGTCACGTCACTAACACGTTTCCTTTGCAATATCTTGGGAATGTTGTATATTGAACATTCGATTGGAAATATTTGATAACGTGAGAAAAACGTTACGTTCGTGATGTCACCGAAAAATTCTGGTGTCAACGTTCTGTCAACATTTCATTTCCTAGGTTTAGTCAGCACCATCAAGTAACGTTACCTAAACGTTACGTACGCGATGTTACCGAAATCTTCTGTTTAAACGTTTTATCAATGTTTTGAGTGAAACATTTACTTTTCATGATACGTGCATGAAATGGGCCTTCTTTCATGCTTGTCGGGCGTGGGGAAAATCGCTTGTGTCGAACGTGAATCCGGAATATCCACTGAGCGGGAGGAAAAGTACTTTTCCTCCCGCTGCAGCGGGAGCGGGAGGGAATGTACTTTTCCTCCCGCTGTAGCGGGGAGACAAGTACTTTTCCTCCCGTCCATATATATTGTAACGTAGTTTTTTGATAGGCGAGGAAAACCTAAATTTTACTCCGCTGCAATTCGGCACTCTTCCGTGTTAATGATTAAACTTACTGACTGTTGGGCGCCAGACGCTAATGCGTCGTTTCGATACGATACCATAAGACAAATTAAATGAAGCCAAAAATCTACGGAAATGCGACGAGAGACAACTCGACTTGCTCAGATAACAAAGCCTTAGATAGAGGGGCAGGGTACACCATGAAAACAATATTATTTCATTGAGAATATTTGAGAGCACATCAATCAATTATTTATTAATTAATTAAGATAATTCAACGAGATCAGTACAGAATTATAAGTTTTATACGACAGTTTGTTACGATAAACTATTTATTCACGATAGAATTTACTTAATTACGATACGATTGACCCGAGGATGTGTCAGAGTTGACTCGATATAAAATTAATTATTTAGACTCCAGACTTGGTATCACAGAGCGATACATCGTACCCAAATGCAAAGTTATTCATAACCCATCCTTAAATCAACGTATTAAGCTTGAGATATTAAATTATGAAAATCAGTAACAAGCTCTACAGATTCCCTATTAATTAATTAGCTATGCTTAGCTATTCGATTTACGATAATTCGAGATCTACTGCTAAATAGAGACCACACGGTCATTCGAAAGACGTGAATCACAAGTTCAACGATAACAGATTAATTCGAAATATGATTAGATCTTTAACTGAATTCTGACGATACTAGATCGATAGTTACGATACTAAATTATCCAAAAGATATTAATTTTACTGAACCGTACTTGATTTTACAGACGGTAATAAATTATATGACATAACTGTACTTTACTTGATAAGTGACTCAATATTAACAGACTTAACTATAACAAAATTAACGATAACGAAGTAAACTATACTAAACTATACAATAACGCGAGGCTAAACCTACGCGGCTATCTTCGCTCAGGGTACTCCAGGAAAGGTAATTCTCTACAGTATTTCATGCACAATATTTTAACATACTAAATCAGCAGCATAAGCCATACGAGAAGCGATAGCGATTATCAATCGATAATAAGCAATAAATTATAGCCAAAAAGCACTAAAAGATCTACGTAACTCAGCCAGACTCCAGGTTGTTCGATAAGTTAACAGATTAAAGACAAAAGACGAGCTTCATAGCTCAATAGACAAAAACGAACTTCTTAGTTCAATAACCAAATTAATTAACCATACTTTTATCAGAACGACCTCGTGCCTTCACAGAAAGAATCAAGACCTTACCTTAAGTTGCTCAACCAGATACACAATACACTATTTTATATAAACTTTACGATATTCACAGTGGTATAATACGATACTCGAGATAATTCGATAGACTGGGTATTCGACAGTAGAGGATACGATAGGAGCGTGCCGTAGAACAGAGCGAAGAATAGGCAGTTTTGCGGCTGTACCCGCTTTATATAGTCCTTATTTTCTATCGGCAGCTCATCCTTCAGATTAGCGAGATCACGTGTCATTCTGACACGCTAATTGGTCCGCGTAACGACAGGTTCGTCGAACGTAAGTTGGAGACATCTACCTCACCCCTGCCGCTGCTAATACCGTTCCTAGTACCGCCGTCCTTTGAAATCCCCGGGCGCTGGACTCACATGGAGCCTCGCTCGCCCGGCTACCCGATATTTCTTCTAGGTCTTGACACCATTCGTCGATCCACAAGAAGATTGGTGGTAGATTCGTGTTTAGCATACTAAGGGCCTTACTCACGGAAGAATTCGTTAGGTCGGAGCTGATCCGGGGGTTTTCTTGACCAACCACGGTCGTGATTACAGATTCGGAGGCAGTCGTTGACGGTAGCTGCACTGATGGATTGTTCATAAGGTGGGAGGTTGTGAGGATGCACCCTCACATGACCTTGTACTCCACCCTCGCATCGATAGTGCACTTTCTTATAGGCGGTAGCATCTCCGGATGACGGGAAGATTTCATCGTGCTCCTCGCACATCCCTGTACGCCGTTCATCCGGTAGTTTGAGGCGGTAGACTCCCCACTTGAGAGGAGGCGCTGACCTTGGGGTCTCCATGGACCACCATATGGTGTGCACGCCGACAGTGTCATCCTTGACGATATTTGAGATTTCCTTACGTTCGTTAGTCATCGTTCCATCGGTAGTTCCCATGATAACAGTCGTCTCGTGGAGTATCGATCTCGAGATTACATATTTTACAAAAATAAAAGAGTGTTAGTTAATCCTAATTAATTTTCCCTAATTTTTCCTTTTCCTGGAGACCCTGTCTACGTCACGCATCATCATATTCTCGATAGAATCGCCTTGTGGCGAGGGATTATAAAATACCACGTCACAATATATATATTAGGGCTAATCATTTAGGGGTCATATTTTTTGATTTGCCCTCGCACCCCTCAAAATTTGAGTGTATGAGGTCAGTATTACTACCTATCAATGATAACCAAGGTGCGATTTTTTTTGGCGTGGCCCATTGCAAAAGTATTTTTCCCATTTAAATAACACGGGAAATGATTTTTTATTTTATTTGCAATTTTATTTCGTTCTAACGAATCATCGTGTTGTAAAAATCAACACATATTCTTGTACGAAATTGAACGATCTCCAAAAAAGGTCTGATACGATTTTTCGCTAGGTCGAAAAAAAAGTCGTCATATACCGTTTGAGGTTGAACTTTAACCTTCAATAACTTTCAAACGAGTGGACTTAACGAAAAATCATATCAGACCTTTTTTGGAGATCGTTTAATTTCCTACAAGAATATGTATTGATTTTTACAACGCGATGATTCGTTAGATTGGAATAAAATTTCAAATAAAAAAAAAAAAAACATTTCCCGTGTTATTTGAATGGGAAAAATACTTTCGCAATGGGCCACGCCAAAAAAAATCGCACCGTGGTCATATTGATAGGTGCTGATACTGACCTCATACACTCACATTTTGAGGGGTGCGAGGGCAAATCAAAAAATATGACCCCAAAATGATTAGCCCTAATATATATATTAGGGTGATGCAAAAAAAAAAAAAAATTTTTTTTTCTCTCACTAACAGGCTCAAAAGTTTCATTTAGGTCAAAAAGTATGCCTGTTAAAATATGAGCTCTTAATATTGATATTAAGAGTGGGCGCATCGCACTTTTCGATTTTCCATAAGAATAACATGGGATAAATTATTTTTGCCTCTTCTGATTCTTATAACTAGCAAATGATACGTCACACAAAGAATCTACAGACATGTTTTGGTTGGTAAATGAAAAACGAAAAATACAAAAAAATAAAAAAATAAATTGAAAAAATTACCATTAAAATCAATTAAAATAAATTAAACTTTGACCTTGAATAACTTTTGAACGAGTGGACTTATTGGAAAATAACTAAGAACTTTTTTGTAGAGCATTCAATTTTCTACAAAAATATGTCTGCAGATTCTCTGTGTGACATATCATTTGCTAGTTATAAAAATCAGAAGAAGCAAGAATGATTTATCCCATGTTATTCTTATGGAAAATCGAAAAGTGCGATGCGCCCACTCTTAATATTAATATTAAGAGCTCATATTTTAACAGGCATACTTTTTGACCTAAATGAAACTTTTGAGCCTGTTAGTGAAAGGAAAAAGAAATTTTTTTTTTTTTTTTTTTTTAATCACCCTAATATATATGGGGAGTTCCATATGAAATGTACAATTGGTTGTCCACACCCCTTTCGATTTGTCTCAAACTTAGTCAAGTTGAGTAATGGGTTGAAAAAAAAATTCCTCTAAATAATGAAAATTCTACCTTTTACAGGTCGCGAGTAACACCGAATCACAAATTTTGAATTATTTTTTTCAAATCGCTGTAACTCCCTAACTACATGTCCGCGCCTAAAAATCAAGTGGGTCAAAAGTTTTGTAATTTGATGTACTTTTCGATGTTGCCGCGAGATGAAGTCGATTTTCAGTTAATGGTGAAAAAAACGCGAAAAACGCGATATTGATCTCGTTCCCCAAACTTTTTTGGGGTCCATTTTTCATCATAAAATGCGGCTATTTTTCCCGCAAATTTTCGTCTCAAGAAAAGTCACGGGACTCAACTGGTTAAAGAGATATGAGGGAAATTCCAGGAAAAACCGACCGGATTTGGACATTTTCTGACTTTAAATTTTTCAAAACTATTGAAACTTTTTTTTACGTTTTTTCTGGGCAATCCTTTTGAAAACGGCGCAAAGCTTCGAAAAGCGAGTGAGAGCGTATCTTGCTCTTGATGGTGGTATTTTTGAACATCTGTAGTCACCCCACTGATGCTCCGACATATCACACATATCACAGAGATGTTTTTCTGTTATGATGGTGGTATTTGTTTTTTGTTCTATCTCACGGAATATTCATTTTAGAAAGAAAAGTTTCCTGAGAACATTGTACATTTTTGAATGAAGAATATTTTAGTTGCAACAAAAATGTATGATTCCATTTAAAAAAACTGGTCCATCCTCCACAGCATCACCAATTATGATGCTGGACCAAAAACAAAAAAATCTTCATGTGTCCCCCTCTGAACCGGACAACTTTTGTAGGAGACATTTTCCAATTAAAACGTTAGGTCGGCTGAAAACGTAATGCATCCTTTAAAATGGGACACCCTGTATATGGGGAATTCCATACCAACTGGGTCCACTCAAAACCCTGACCCCTTTCGATTTTTTCGATAATTTTTTCTTAGATTCAACAGGCTCAAAGTAATTCAGTGTATTTTTTTCAAATTTTTATCTCCCATGGTCCCGAGTTTCAAATTTTTGAAAAATATACATTTTCAATCATCACCAATCATTAGAACGCCTATATCATCGGTTCCTCGCTATGGATTTTCAAAAACAATGTGATGAAATTGATCAGCAGGAAACGTACTTTTTGGAAAAAATATTCGTAAATTGTTATGGCTTAGTGTTCACAGTTAAATCTCGAATCAAAATGTAAAAATTGAATTTTCGACATGTATTCCCCGATTAAAAATTATGAATAAATTCTCAAAAATACTTGCTTCAAAAACAAAAATTTTGAGCCGTGTCTGATGGTGGAACTATGATTCCTTCATATTGTTTTTAAACTTTTAAGATTTGGAATGATGACATTTTTTATACACCTCAGCCGCTCAGCACCCCAGACACTTAAATAGTTCAAAACATATTCTTAGACTTATTTGATATTATGTACAATAGGGTGGTCCTTATTTGGGGTATGTTCGAATTTTTTTCGACGAAAGTCTTAAATCAGTTCCAAATAAATCAGAAGAAACGCCTGCCAAGTTCAAGCCCTTAATATTAATACTAACCCGGCCCCCACGACAGTCAAAGTTTTAAATGGGAAATTGCATGTATTTTTTAAAACTAAACATTGAATTTCCACAACTCCCGATGATTGTTGATGAGAAAATCTAAAATTTAGTATTGTTATTTGCACTTGTAGGATGTACAAAATAGTGCATTCGAAATTTTTTTAGATCATTTTATTCTTACCTTTCAATGTGATGAAAAAAAAAATTTCCCTTAAAGTTAAGCATCAAAAGGTAAGAATATAATGATCTAAAAAATTTCGCATGCACCATTTAGTACATCCTACAAGTGCAAATAACTATACTAAATTTTAGATTTTCTCATCAACAATCATCGGGAGTTGTGGAAATTCAATGTTTAGTTTTAAAAAATACATGCAATTTCCCATTTAAAACTTTGACTGTCGTGGGGGCCGGGTTAATATTAATATTAAGGGCTTGAACTTGGCAGGCGTTTCTTCTGATTTATTTGGAACTGATTTAAGACTATCGTCGAAAAAAATTCGAACATACCCCAAATAAGGACCACCCTATTGTACATAATATCAAATAAGTCTAAGAATATGTTTTGAACTATTTACGTTTCTGGGGTCAGGCGCGGCGGAACGTATATTTGCGAGGTGTGGAGCTGAGTTGAAATGAGGGGTGGGGGGGGGGGGGGCAAAAGTCAAGGAGAAAGACAAAAGTCCGATGCGGCACCTCTAAATCTTTAAGAATTAAGGACAGGGCGCATTCTTCATGTAGGTTATTTTTTCATGTCAAAATATAGTTTTTGGTTGTTTGAAGTGAAAAAAAAAGTGATCGTTTTTTTTTTAAACGGTCTTATCTAGACCTTTCAATGTATAGGTCAGGTAGGCTCAGCACGAGTGTACAAAAATCAAACAATTCCTAAAAATTATTGTTTTAATTTCTAAATTGTTATTATGAATTATAAACGTCATCAATATAAGAAATATAAGATTTTTCAGTAACAGCTGATCGAGCAGACGTTGCCATGTCGATTTCGGTTCTCGTTTCTCGTCAATTTTTACTGATAATTATTGTTAATATGAACGAAACTGTACGGTGATTCGTCATGAAATAAGTGTCGATATTTTTTGTTATTTTTTTCATATCTTGAGGCAAAACGCAGATTTTAATCTTTATTCACAACAAAGTAACCACAAAGTTGTGGATTTTCACATAAGACGCTGGGTCAAATGCTGATTTTTCAAAATTGATTTCTTGAAAAACTAAAACGGTCATTAAATCGAGCCAAAAATTAAGTTTAAAAAACCTAATAATGTTTCCCGGCAATTCTTTGTAGTTTTCAAAAATCTTCATATTTCATAGAGTTGATGAGCTACTTTAAGGCCCATCCCTAGTCGCCCACCTCCTTTTGGCGAAATGTGTCACATTTTGATTATTATCCGAGCCCAGGCGTCAAAAACGCAAAAAAGGCCAACTTAGCGCAAATTCTATTTCAATTTCGAACACATACGTCCAAAAAAAATTTCGTTTCGTGTGAAAATAGAGTCTAAAAACCGATTTTACATTGTGTCGAATTCGTAAACATTCGACACAATGTAAAATTTTCTCTCTATTTTCACACGAAACGAAATTTTTTTTGGACGTATGTGTTCGGAATTGAAATAGAATTTGCGCTAAGTTGGCCTTTTTTGCGTTTTTGACGCCTGGGCTCGGATAATAATCAAAATGTGACACATTTCGCCAAAAGGAGGTGGGCGACTAGGGATGGGCCTTAAGGGGACCAGTACAGCGACTTTTCGAGAAATTATCATAGTCCGAAATCAATTCATTTCATAACCAAAGTTCATTTCACATCAAAATATTTTTCTTTTTCAAAATCATGTGTCGTAAGGATTTCAGAGCACCGTTGGACCGATTCAGGTCATCTTGGATTCATTTTCTTCGGAAAACAAATCCTCATCATGTGAATGTAGGAATTTTGAAAATTCTTCATTTTGGCCAAGTTATTTAAGAAATAAGTGATGATAATTTTTGCAAATTTGGTAAATTGATCATAACTTATGACATAATTTTTATTTTAAAATTCCTACATTCACATGATGAGGATTTGTTTTCTGAAGAAAATGAATCCAAGATCACCTGAATCGGTCCAACGGTGCTCTAAAATCCTTACGACACATGATTTTGAAAAAGAAGAATATTTTGATGTGAAATGAACTTTGGTTATGAAATAAATTGATTTCGGACTATGATAATTTCTCGAAAAGTCGCTGTACTGGTCCCCTTAATCGGGAGCCCATCCGCACTTATAATTTCAATTCTCATCATGTTAGTCAATACATTTTCTTTGTCTTTCAATGACTTGATTTTCAAGTCAATAAAACAAGATTTAATTTCCCGAAACTGCAGATATCTGAGGTGTGGAATTCCACACCTACCAAATTTTGAGGTGTGGAGTGCTCCACACCTACCATAGTGGTTTCGCCGCGCCTGTCTGGGGTGCTGAGCGGCTGAGGTGTATAAAAAATGTCATCATTCCAAATCTTAAAAGTTTAAAAACAATATGAAGGAATCATAGTTCCACGATCGGACACGGCTCAAAATTTTTGTTTTTGAAGCAAGTATTTTTGAGAATTTATTCATAATTTTTAATCGGGGCATACATGTCGAAAATTCAATTTTTACATTTTGATTCGAGATTTAACTGTGAACACTAAGCCATAACAATTTACGAATATTTTTTCCAGAAAGTACGTTTCCTGCTGATCAATTTCATCACATTGTTTTTGAAAATCCATAGCGAGGAACCGATGATATAGGCGTTCTAATGATTGGTGATGATTGAAAATGTATATTTTTCAAAAATTTGAAACTCGAGGACCATGGGAGATAAAAATTTGAAAAAAAATACACTGAATTACTTTGAGCCTGTTGAATCTAAGAAAAAATTATCGACAAAATCGAAAGGGGTCAGGGTTTTGAGTGGACCCAGTTGGTATGGAATTCCCCATATATACCGCGAGAACCAGGTGAAAGAGAATGGTCCATCCGCCCAGGCAGCTAATATTTCGTATTTTTAGGGGGATAGCCACTCGTTGCACTGAAAATCCCTAGGGTGATTTTGGCGCGCGGTCGATGCAACTCGGCAGCCATTGTTGATACAAGCCGGCTGACTGTCAATACATCGCGGAAGGTAGACAAGTGTGGTTATGTTCGTTTATTTGAAGCTAATGATAAATAAAGTGAATAAAACCTACGTGAATAAGCTATGAATATTTATTGATGCCTCAACCCCAGGATACAATCAATAATTTTGTTCGAATTGGTTGTTCTCGCTGAACTCTTTGATTCTGAAAAATTTCCAGTTATAGCTTAGGTTAATTCGTTGATTGCATTAAGATATTATTTAAAACTGATTGATCGATTTTTGATAAATATTCCTAGCTTATTCACGTAGGTTTCATTAACTTTATTTATCATTTGCTTCAAATAAACGAACATAACCACACTTGTCTACCTTCCGCGATGTATTGACAGTCAGCCGGCTTGTATCAACAATAGCTGCCGAGTTGCATCGACCGCGCGCTAAAATCACCCTAGGGATTTTTTCAGCGCAACGAGTGGCTATCCCCCTAAAAATACGAAATATTAGCTGCCTGGGCGGATGGACCATTCTCTTTCACCTGGGCCTCGCGGTATATTAAGGTGGCCCTTAATATGGGTCTGGTGACAAATTGTTCGGGCCGCCCCCCAAATCGGTTCCAAATAAATAAAAAATAATGTACCTAAATTTTCAGCTATGTCGATTAAGGGGGTATATCAGTGTTGGGCAGCATCTAATTACATTTGTAATTAATTACATTTTAATTACAAATTACAATTGTAATTTGTAATTGAAAGTCAAATCAATTACAAATTACAATTGTAATTTGTAATTGAAAATCGAATCAATTACAAATTACAAGTGTAATTTGTAATTGAAAGTCGAATCAATTACAAATTACAATTGTAATTTGTAATTGAAAGTCGAATCAATTACAAATTACAATTGTAATTTGTAATTGAAAGTCAATCAATTACAAATTACAATTGTAATTTGTAATTGGAAGTCGAATCAATTACAAATTACAATTGTAATTTGTAATTGAAAGTCAATCAATTACAAATTACAATTGTAATTTGTAATTGAAAGTCAACTCAATTACAAATTACAATTGTAATTGAAATGTTTCTTCGAATCAATTACAAATTACAAATGTAATTGACATCTTTTTTCGAATCAATTACAAAATACAAATGTAATTGAAATGTTTTTTCGAATCAATTACAAATTACAAATGTAATTGACACCTTGTTCCGAATTAATTACAAATTATAAATGTAATTGACACGTTTTTTCGAATCGATTACAAAATACAAATGTAATTGAAATGTTTTTTCGAATCAATTACAAATTACGAATGTAATTGAAACAGTTTTTCGAATCAATTAAAAGTTACAACATTTAAAAGTTGTAATTGATCTGAAAAAAGGTGTCAATTACATTTGTAATTTGTAATTGATTCGGAAAAACGTTTCAATTACATTTGTAATTTGTAATTGATTACGAAAGACATTTCAATTACATTTGTAATTTGTAATTGAATACGAAAAACATTTCAATTACATTGGTAATTTGTAATTGATTCGAAAAAACATTTCAATTACATTTGTATTTTGTAATTGATTCGAAAAAAGGTGTCAATTACATTTGCAATTTGTAATTGATTCGAAGAAACATTTCAATTACAATTGTAATTTGTAATTGAGTTTACTTTCAATTACAAATTACAACTGTAATTTGTAATTGATTGACTTTCAATTACAAATTACAATTGTAATTTGTAATTGATTCGACTTTCAATTACAAATTACAATTGTAATTTGTAATTGGTTCGACTTCCAATTACAAATTACAATTGTAATTTGTAATTGATTCGACTTTCAATTACAAATTACAATTGTAATTTGTAATTGGTTCGACTTCCAATTACAAATTACAATTGTAATTTGTAATTGATTCGACTTTCAATTGAAAATTACAATTGTAATTTGTAATTTGTAATTAATTAATTACAAATCTGCCCAACACTGGGGTATATACACCTTTGAATCTTCAAAAAATCGTTTTTGTTTTTATATTTTTTTTGGAACGCTAGTGACCTACTTTACCTGCAAATAAATTAGCGTCCGAAAATCTAGAGGATTTGAAAAGTTACAGCCATGACAGTCCCGAATTGCGAAAAAGCGCCGCCGCGCGGCGCGCGGACGCTCATATTGGTTCATTTCATTTATCCATTAACGACTTATCGCCTTATGCAGGCATGTAGTCGGAAACGCTCATATTGGTCCCGTAAATATTGTACAGTACCGCCCAGGGCCTGGAATCTAATATAGGCTGACTGATACCGCGTTTAGTACTGCAAACAACCACGGAACGCTTTTTGGCGCTGCAGCCGCAACCAGTCACACTTACACAGACGCCGCCATTTTCCAGTTTGCATTGAAGCCTCATCCATCCGCAAGTGACCTGTTGCTGTTTAAATTCGTCTTTATAATTATAAATTTGAAAAAATGTCCAGAGTCCCGAAGTGTTGTGTCTTGGATTGCCGTGATAAAACATCTGTTCGGCACAGATTTCCAAAAACTGAAAATGACGTGTTCGAAATATGGAAGCAACGAGCTCAACATCCGAGGTTTATTAACATTAGCAACGAACACATTTACAAAGTATATACGATGTGCGGGGCTCATTTTAAACCTGAAGATCAAATTCCGCACAGTAAAAAATTGAAAAAACGGGTGTTACCAACAATTAATATACCAGGCAAGTAATATGTGATTTTTACCAATAATATCAAATATTTGTGAACACTGTCTGCAATTGCATATTAGCAGAATATTATTCGCAAGCAAATCAAATATACAAGGTTTAGTTTATATGAACATGCAACAACTGTACGATGGCTTGCAAATAAAACATAAGGGTAAAAAATAATTCTCATCGCAGGTCTTGATGAAACAGTACCAATGATAGAAAATGTATCCTCTGAAGACGCAGAGATGAACAGACAACATGACAATCAGCACGGAGTCATAATGGGGGACAAAATCAATGAAAAGCCAGGTAATTCAATAGCAAAAAACATTTACATTTTAGGACAAAAATTTTTCAGTCACCTAATTTTGTACTGTAATTCCAGTTAAAAGAAAATCCGATGACCTAGAATCAACTGACGAAAAGGTTTCGAAGAAACAGAGAACATCATCTGCCAACGACAAATGTATCCAAGATATCCTATCGCAAAACGAAATAGGTCATCATAAACATACAGACTTTGAGTGGTGCAAATACCGAAAAAGCACTTTTTGCAATTGAAACAGAAGAATTTTTAAAATAGCCATCAATTAATTTATACAAATTGTACATAGAGCATTGTTGAATTGTACAAATAATTTTTTTCTTAATCAAGTGTAAAATATATGTGGTAAGCCAAAATTCATAAATAATCCAGGCTGGTTATAGTGATTTCGTTGATTCAAATATACTTCAGGTATATCCATACTATTGAAAATGCACAAGCAATTATTTATGTTTTATAATGTATTTATTATTATAAAATATTGAAATAACCTCAAACTAATGTGAATAAACATCATCTCAAACTAAATTGAATAATTCATTTATCCTATCACCCATTATTTGAGGAATAAGTGAACTAGTATTGCCAATTTAAGTTCAAATCTCCCGCTATCGTTTCCCCATTCCTCTATTTAGTACTGCAAACAACCACCGCATGGTCAATGGCGCTGACTGCAGTCATAGCTCAAAGCACGGTAGATACGTTTCTATAGGTTTCTATTCTAGGGTACCGCCAACACCACTGTCTTGCTTTTTTTGACGTTTTTATATATTTTGCTTTTGAATTTTATTTTGTGATTTTTAAATTCTTTGTAATTGTGATTTTTATACATATTTAATTTTCAATATTCTTTTGAATTGTGATAATTGACAGAACACATGGCTGTGATCTACATTTTTTCGAGGTTAGGTGTCTACTTGTTCGTAAATAGTCGTGCTGTCATTGCGAATTCAAACCAATAGTAATTTTCAATATTGAACGAACACAGTGTATATATCTGAGATGAGATGAGACGTCGGAATCGAAAGAAGATGATCCATTAAAAAAGTGCATTTGAAATCGATGCCAGGAGACTACACATTCAGATTTCTAAAAAGATGAGTATTTCTATAATATATTAATTGCGAAAGTTTGATAAATATTATAAGAAAAAAGGTATGATTGATGAAAGATGGGAGAATTTTTGGAGTACTGACAAAAATTGTGCTAGCATTTTCTGAATCTCGAAAATATTGAAGATTAAGGGGAGACTTCGGTGAAATTTTGAAAATCGCAATTAGAGGTTGTATAAAAAAATCCTTCCAGAAGTTTTTGAATAATGTCAGTATAGACGGTGAAAAAAAATTTGATGATGAAAATGTAAGCGCAAGGAACTTTGCGAAGAAGATTTTTCTCACCGCTGTCAAAAATTCCTTGCGTCTACACTTTCATCGCAGGAGGCTGAAAGTTTTTTTTCACTATCTATACTGACATAATTCAAAAACTGCTGCAGAGATTTTTTTATACACCTCTTTTTAAAGTTGTAAGAATTAAAAAACCTGTTTTTGCCAAAAATTTCACCGAAATTTCCCCTTAAGAATTTTGAAGGATTTTTATGTTTTGAAAAATTTTGATCAGATTTTTCCTGACGCAATTCATTCTTTTTCTAGCAGTCTTACTGGACACCTACCGGACACTGTTGTTGCACAGAACAGGTCAAAACTCACTACAAACCTCTGCCTGGCACATGTGTCTAGACTCGACTCATAACACATCGATGCGAGAGCAGCTGCGTATCCAGCATATTAATCATTAGCAAAATCTTAGAACTTGATTTTCTGTAGCTACATTTCCTTCTCTAGGAGAAGTAGAAAATAAAAAAAAAAACAAAAAAATAAAAAGTTTAAAAGTTGATTCCTGAACAATCATTATTTTGACCGGTTGTCGTAAAGAATAAAATCAACCGTTGGACCGATCTTTACTTTTTAGGTCCTGAATTATTCAGGAGAGATGCCTCTATCAGATGAACAGAGAACTTTTTGATAAACCCATTTTTAGTTGAAATATTAGAAAAATAAGCAAAATTTTTTTTCAAATTCAGAAAAGAAATCGAAAAAATTCAATAACTCAAGTAATTCTTGCAATATCAAAAAGTTCTCTGTTCATCTGATAGAGGCATGTCTTATGAACAATTGAGGACCAAAAATTCCAAGATCGGTCCAACGCTGGGTCTGATTCTTTACGGCAACCGAGCGATTTTGTATTTTCCTATCTTCAGCGCAGCCACTATTAGACTGGAAGTAATACATGATGTAATATATGGATAATGAAGGTCAAACCCTCCCCAAACATGATGATTTTTTTGAATTTTACCAGAGTCTTCAAGTTGAAAAAAAAAAGGAAAACTGTTTCTCAGAAATTCAACCAATTTAAAGGTGTATATACCCCCTTAAGAAGAAGGCGTGCCTGTAAGCATGAACTTGTCCTGATTTAAATAAAATGACTTATCGTTTTATGATCGGTGACATAATTAATTTTTTTTAATTTCTGTTGATGTAAATCTTCTTTTTACTTCACTCAGTGTGATAATGGCCGTTATACGCCGCACTTGTATCTTAGTGTACTATTTTTAAATACATACCGTGAAGTTAAAAGGAAGCCGAACGATGACCGCACTATAGCTCGACCAACACACGCTCGCGTTGCGTACGTGAGCTTCTACTCGCTGCAAGTGACTGCCATCTCGATTCGCCCGGCGCCTGGCTCACACTTTAGGTGGAGACACACAGGAGTTCGTAAGCCATAAGCAGAAAGCATAAGCCATAGCGCATGCGCATCACTTCGCTTTTACTGTAGATCTTATATCTATATCTATGGCTATGCATTCTGCTTATGGCTTATGGACTTCTGTGTGCTTCCACCTTTAGGATGAGCGTGGCCTTGACGACAGGCGCTGGGCGAACCGAGTTGGCAGTCACTGGCAGCAAGTAGAAGCTCACGTACACAACGCGAGCGCGTGTTGGTCGAACTATAGTGCAGTCATCGTTCGGCTTCCTTTTAAGGGGAGGGGTAACCCTTGCCGGGGTCATTTTAATGTACTTGTTAAAGAGGCTGGGATGAGTGCGGTGGGTAATTGATGTAAATGACGTTATACACTATTGAAAGGTACAGTATTCTTCTTTATTTTGATTGGTGAAACATTGAAAAAGTTGATAAATACGTGAGATATAGGGGACTGAAGTTGAGGCTGCGATTTACGCCTGCCTGCACGGATCACAAGATTGCGTCGGAGTACATTATCTGAAACACAAAAACGACATATCTTCACACTGAGTACACTTGCAGTTCTCGCCTGAACCAAAATTATGTTTGTATATGCCGTAGTTCGGAAGAAATGAATTTTCGAAGCGGTTTTTTCAGTTTTGGTTCATTTTTATCATTATTTTCGGCTATAAGTCCGAAAGTCTGGTTTAGAAGTTGGCGGTTCTGGTTCAGGACATAGCCACATACCAGGAGAGAATGTGTACCGAAGGGGAACGCAATCGGATAACTGGTTCAGAAAATATCTCGTGATCCGTGCAGGCAAGCGTAAATCGCAGCCTCAACTTCAGTCCTCTACATCTCACGTATTTATCAACTTTTTCAATGATTCACCAATCAAAATAAAGAAGAATACTGTACCTTTCAATAGTGTATAACGTCATTTACATCAATTACCCACCGCACTCATCCCAGCTTCTTTAACAAGTACATTAAAATGACCCCGGCAACGGTTACCCCTCCCCTTAACTCCACGGTATAATGTTCTTTCCTGACCAACTGGATGGCTTGTGTGAATAAAGTATTTTGTTGTTCTCAATGAAAAAGAAGAACAAGAAGAAGAAAGAAGAAAGAAGTTTTACTACACTTAGTGTGATTTTGGACCTTTTACCCACGCTTTGCGTGGCTAAAACCCCCATTTTCACACCTCCTGAAGTAAAATTTTGCACAGTACTCGACGGAAAAACTTCTTCTGATCACGTGTGATTGCTAAACTCGCCTTCGGCTCGTGCTGCAACCTCACACTTGTCAGAAAAAGTTTTACCGGACTCGTATTGTAATGTACTATTACATCAACAGAAATTGAAAATAGTACATTATGTCACTAGGCCAATGAAGTATTTTCCGACGAATTCGAGTTTATTATCCGAGCCGAAGCGAGGATTGTATTGAAATTCGTCCGAAAATACTTTATGGGCCGTATGGCATATACAATTTTATGTGTCTGGGCCAAAAACCGCGTTTAAACCGAGCGTAGCGAGGTTAGAATCTAGACACATAAAAAAAAAATTATGACGCCGATCATAAAAAGATAAGTCATTTTATTTAAATCAGGGTAAGTTCGTGCTTACAGGCACCCCTTCCTCTTAATCGACATAGCTGAAAATTTAGGTAGATTATTTTTTATTCATTTGGAACCGATTTGGGGGGCGGCCCGAACAATTTGTGACCAGACCCATATTAAGGACCACCCTAATATATATATATATATTAGGGTGGTCGTTAAAAATTAAATTTCATCAGACGCCCCCTGAAAAGTTTCCTTTTCGTCTAAAAACATGCGTGCAATTTTTTTTTTATTTTTTAAATGAAAAGAACACGTGCCGCAAGACGATCAAACATTTTGTTTTTCAACCTGCAGTTTTTTGGAAATGTCTTACATAATGTGCATATTTAATGAATGACCAATCGAAATTTCAAAATTTCAAATTTTCATCTTTTTTCGATGGATTATTCGTCACATCTGCACATTATGTAAGACATTTCCAAAAAACTGCAGGTTGAAAAACAAAATGTTTGATCGTCTTGCGGCACGTGTTCTTTTCATTGAAAAAAAAAAAAAAAAAATTGTACGCATGTTTTTAGACGAAAAGGAAACTTTTCAGGGGGCGTCTGATGAAATTTAATTTTTAACGACCACCCTAATATATATATATATTAGAGTGGTCCTTATTTTGGTCATTTTCGAATTCAGATTTCTTCGCCCCCTAGAAGGGTTCCAAATAATTAAAAAAAAAACATCCTTTAAATTTGAGCTTTTGATCTCAATTTTAACACGTGCCGCAAAGCCTCTGAAATTTTTCATTTCATGAACATGGCGTTTTCACTGACCTTTATTCAGAATTTTGGCGCACCGTCAATAAATACGAAAAAAATCTAATTTCTATAGGAATCTTATCAGAAAACCCGATATTATTTAATCACATTTGGAGAAATTCAAAATCCAAAATGGCGGATCCAAAATAGCGGCTGTAAACATAAAAAAAGTTTAAGTCCAGTCATGGGTCAGTTTGAATAGGTTTTTGGGGTCACTGATTTCAAATTTGGTGTCAAAAATATGAAATTCAAAATGGCGGATTCAAAATGGTGCGCTGAAATATAAAAAATATTTAAATCCAGTCATGGGTCAGCTTTTGTAAGTTTTTATTTACAGTGCTCCCTCACTAATTTTCACGGATCCGGGGTATAGAGAATATTAGCGAAGTCCCCCACTACCCTGCTTAAAATGACCGATAGGAAACGATAGAACCGGACAGATTTCCGGATAGGATTCCGGATAGACGTTCCATCCGTTTCTATCCGTATTTCATCGGTCACGAAAGTCCTGTCCGGATCCTATACGTTTGTGTCCCTAATTCGTCGGAACGAACATCCGTAGGCTCGGTTATCTATCTGCCTTCATTCGGAAAGTATCCGTCACTCGAATCGGTTTTGGGACTGTGTACGTTTCTATTCGGTTTGGATCCGGCAATTCTGAGTTGGAATCGGGTCTCTGTCCGTACCTATCCGGTTTCGATCCCGCAATTCATAACGTGATTATTAACATCAGATTTTCCAAGTTGGGTTCGGGGCTTCTGTCCGTACCTATTCGGCAATCCATAACGCTATTATCAATACAGCTAATATTCTAAGTTGGAATCGGGGCTTCTGTCCGTACCTATCCGGTTTGTATCCGCCAATTTATAACGTGGTTATTCACCTCAAATTTTCCAAGTTGGAATCGGGGCTCTGTCCGTACCTATCCGGCAATCCATAACGCTATTATCAATACAGCTAATATTCTAAGTTGAATTCGGGGCTCTGTCCGTACCTATCCGGTTTCGATCCCACAATTCATAACGTGATTATTCACATCAAATTTTCCAAGTTGGATTCGGGGCTTCTGTCCGTACCTATCCGGTTTGGATCCGGCAATTCACAACGTGATTATCAATACAGCTAATATTCCAAGTTGGAATTGGGGCTCTATCCGATTTCGTGCCGTATCAATTGATAATCACGTTATGATTTGCGGGACCGAAACCGGATAGATACGGACAGAGCCCTGATTCCAACTTTGAAGATTTGACGTGAATATAATCACGTTAAGATTTGCGGGATCGAAACCGGATAGATACGGACAGAGCCCCGATTCCAACTTTGAAGATTTGATGTAAATATAATCACGCTATGATTTGCGTGACCGAAACCGGATAGATACGGACAAAGATTTTCAAAGTTGGAATCGGGGTTCTGTGTGTACCGATCGGGTTTCCATCTAATTTACATTACTTCAATATTTTCTCGTAAGGCGGCGAGCACCGCTTTCGATATTCTCGCGAGTACCACTTATAGGAGTTGGTGAGTATATATAGAGGCGGAAAATTTCATCTATATACTTGAGAAGAAAAGAAAAGAAAAAAAAAAGAAAAAAAAAAAACGAAAAAAAAAACGAAAAAAAAAAAAGAAAAAAAAAAAGCAATAAAAAAGCTTCAATTTTTTGAAAATGGATCCGGATAGAACCCTACAGGAAAAATGCCTAAGGCGGCGTTACTTTCCGGATATAACCATATAGGAAGCCTATCTAGACATTCCCGAAAATGGCAGAATAAGCCCGCATAGCACCAGATAGGGACACGACCAGAATCCCGGACGAATTCCGGACAAGCCCGGAGGTCTGCCGGACCCAAATTACGTATAGAACCGGACACACTGCCGATCCGGTTTCTATCCGGTTTCTATCCGGCTTTTTAAGCAGGGTATGTCCATGGGCGGAGTTTATGATGTGTGCACGGGGAGCTGAGGGGAAATAGCTGACAGCTGACTTACTAGAAAACCAAAGGTTTGTTGAGGTTATGTGACGTGGTTACTGCGCATCGTTATGCGCTGAACCAAACGACCAGGCCATAGTGGGGGAGCCTACTTCCCTCCGACGGCGGAGAGGTAAAATGTTAGAGAGGTTAAAATTAGTGAAGGAGCACTGTATTTATTTTTATTTATTTATTTATTCAGTACATTTTTTTTTGATTGATTCATTTTCTTATTCATCGCCGACAAATGAAACTACCATTTTGCTGAAAATCTATCTACTGTAGTTCTGATCCGCCAATAAATACGCAGAAAAAAAACTAAATATAACACAGAGAAAAGAAAACTATTGTCGGTACAGTAGATCGATTTCCAGCAAAATGATAGCTTCATTTGCCGGCGATGAATAAAAAAATGAATCCATCAAAAAAAAAATGAGCTGAATAAAAAAACAATTAATAAATAAATAAATAAAAACCTATAAAAGCTGACCCATGACTGGATTTAAATAATTTTCGTACTTCACCGCGCCATTTTGGATCCGCTATTTCGAATTTCATATTTTTGACACCAAATTCGAAATCAGCGACCCCAAAAACCTATTCAAGCTGACCCAGGACTGAATTTAAACTTTTTTTAGGTTTTACAGCCGCTATTTTGGATCCGCCATTTTGAATTTTGAATTTCTCCAAATCTGATTAAATAATATCGGGTTTTCTGATAAGATTCCTATAGAAATTATATTTCTTTCGTATTTATTGACGGTACGCCAGAATTCTGAATAAAGGTCAGTGAAAACGCCATGTTCATCAAATGCAAAACTTCAGAGGCTTTGCGGCACGTGTTAAAATTAAGATAAAAAGCTCAAATTTGGAGGATGTTTTTTTTTAATTATTTGGAACCCTTCTAGGGGGCGAAGAAATCTGAATTCGAAAATGACCAAAATAAGGACCACTCTAATATATATTAGACTGTTTCAAAAAAAGCGATTATTTTATTTTTTTCAAAGAACGTTGAAAAATCGTCAGAGTATGTCTAAACAAAGACCCTATTCAAATGTAAGCCCTTAATATTAATATTTAGACGTGGCGCTTTTCAATTTTCTATTTCCGATAACATGGGAAATTTTTAACATTGAAAATGTTTATAGGGACGATTTGGCCAGCGTTACGTGATTTCCGGAAGTATTCGGGTGCGTTCGGGTGTCTGTCGAAAAATATTGAAAACGTTTAGATACAGAGAGCAAGAATAATAGTAACGAATAGAGTAATGAGAGTAAATATGAAGATGTAACAGATAGTAAAGGAAATAAAAATCAAGATGAAAATAAAAATAAAAAATAAATAAAAATAAAAATCGAGGCAACAGATAATAGGAACAGGTAGTAAGTAAAATAAAAATGCAGGAAACAAAGAAATAATAATAATACTGAACATTTAAGAACACAAACTAACTGACTACTCGATAGCTAGATCGTGACTTAGAAAGAAGGACCCATACATCCCACAGCAAATATCAAAATACGTTTTGTTGCTGTGTGAAGTATGCGAGTATGATATTTAGATGTAATGAAGACATAATTAGGAGCTAAGTACTACACATGTGTATGGCTGTGTGTGAGACTCTGCTTAACAACTAAGTCAGTCCCGAGCCAAGCCTCGAATTGTACACACGCCTGAATAAAGACATTCTGTTTACTGAATAAAATATTATTCTCCGATTACTCTCTGCTACACGTTTCATGTCGAAAAAATACATATAAGAAAATGAAAAAGGGCAAAAAAGGAGGAAAAGATGAGCAGTGACTAGTATTGGTATAGGAGAAATGAATTGGCGAGAGTGAGAATGAATAGCAGACCGTCAGTATATATGGGTGTAGGATTTCGAACGTATATTCAGCAGTACAACAAGAAATGCCATGGCGACGTGCCACATCAAAAAGATTCGACAAATGCTGGAAGGCACAAATGTTCATATTCGAAATGAATGAACTGAGGAAAAGCATCCATCATTTTCAGTGTACCTGACTCTTGCAAGATGCGAAGACTGTACATTTTTTTCTGAATTTTCGAATTTTATTACTCAGAAACGAACTACTTTACAATAATAACTAAGATAGCTTTTTGTAAGAAATTTGACGCTTTGTAAAAAAGGTTTGAATGAAAATTTTTGCGTGAGACGAGCCGTTTCGGAGTTATCAAGCCTCAACCATTGAACTGTTCAAAATAATGATAATTTCTACTCATACGCGACAAAATCGACTCATACAACTTAAATACCCACTATTGTCAACTTTAAAACCAACATCTATAAATTTTCAATAAAATGTTAATCAAAAAATTTTATTAATCAACAATCAGTGATTAGTTTTATTGATCAATTATCAAAAATACAGGTATATCACAAATAAATGACGAAATTTCATCATAAATTTTAGTTACAATGTATCAATAATTTATTTCAATTGTTAATTTTTATTTTCATTTTGTTTTGATTTTTTATTTTTATTTTTATTTCAAATTTGAAAAAAATTTCTTGAATGGATATAACTCATTTTCAAAAGACTCAACAAATTTATAAAGAATTGAAATAAATTATTGATACATTGTGAATGAAATTACATCATTTATTTATGATATACCCGTATTTTTGATTATTGATCAATGAAATCAATCACTCATTGTTGGTTAATAAAGTTGTTTGATCAACATTTTATTGAAAACTTATGGATATTGGTTTTAAAGTTGATGATAGTAAGTATTTGAGTTACATGAATTGATTTTGTCGGGTCTATGAGTAGAAATTATAATTATTTTGAACAGTTCAATGGTTGAGGCTTGATAACTCCGAAACGGCTCGCCTCACGCAAATTTTCATTCAAACTTTTTTTAAAGAGCGTCAAATTTCCTACAAAACCCATCTTAGTTATTACTGTTAGGTAGTTTACCTCTGAGTAATAGAATTCCAAAGTTCAGAAAAAGTTTTTCCCATGTTATTTAAGGGGACCAGTACAGTTTGAACCAATGAATTCAACATACTCCAAAAATCATTTATAACTTAACCAAAGTTCATTACACATCAAAAAAATCATGTTGCCCAAATCAGTTGTCGTAAGGTTTCAGCCACACGGTTGGTCCAATTTCACATTTTGACGTCTCATTTTTTTCGGAGCGCAATCCTACATCGTGTGAACGCGGAGATCTGTAAAAAAAAAATCATGTGAAAAGTTATAGCGAGTTATCAAAATTCACCCAAAATGTGGTCACTTTTTTGCAGATAACTTGGTCCAAAAATTTTATTTCCAAATTTCCCTCGTTCATACGATGAGGATTGGTTTTCTGAAAAAAATAAGCCCTAGCCGAGCCAAATCGGTCCAACGGTACTCCTAAAACCTTACGACACAGCTCCAAAAACATAGTTTTGAGATAAACGCGTTTAAAGTTTTCACTGAAAAATCGGAAATAACTACTAGAAAAGTTCAAGATATCAAAAATTGTTACAAACAAAAGTTGTTTGTAAAAAAATGTTGACTCAAGTGACCATTTTTTATTTCGACGAAAAAAATTGTTCTTTTCCTTTCCAACTTTCAAAGTAATATTTCTAACGTACCATCTTCAAAAAGCTCCGGCAGCGTATGACGGTCCTTCCCTAGCTTCTGCAGCCTCATTTTGACCTAGCCGCAGTCTTCTGATAGCGATTCGGGCTTATCGAGTACTATCAGCTGCCTGTCGTCAAGCCTGTTCCAAGCGTATCTGGTCAGTCTGAATCATTTGAGCTCTTGCGTTAGATCCTGGGGTCACTTCAAGTGCAGTTATGACCTTCAGGATCCCAGTGGCTCCTTCGGAGAAAGTTATTGCTGCGAGATTTGCTGCTATAGACACTATTTTCCGTCCTGTGTACACTCTCTTGGGGCAGAATTTCCAAATCACGTTGTTCAGTGACTCATTAGTGTTCTGAGTCTTACCACCAACGCAGCGAGTGAGTAGTTCTGGAGCTGTGAGATTTTCGAAGACAGGCTTGATCGCGTCCATCACGACTTGGGGGAGGGAATTCTTGTGCTTGAACTCATCCACTGTGCCCACCGCAACTGCCTCATTGTATCGACACCATGAGTCTTTCCCACTGGGACAGAGATGATGTTGAGGCTTTGCGTCCGTTGAGCTCTTATGATGCCAGATTGCCCATATCGCCTCAGTCATGTCCTCAACTGACTGGGAATTGTTACGGATAGCATTTCCGTAATATGACTGAATTGATTATGTATATTATATTATATTATATTATATTATATTATATTATATTATATTATATTATATTATATTATATTATATTATATTATATTATATTATATTATATTATATTATATTATATTATATTATATTATATTATATTATATTATATTATATTATATTATATTATATTATATTATATTATATTATATTATATTATATTATATTATATTATATTATATTATATTATATTATATTATATTATATTATATTATATTATATTATATTATATTATATTATATTATATTATATTATATGGACTTCCGTTTCCGGCGGGAAAAGTGACAGGTGTGTGTGAGGAGTGACTGGATATTAGTTGAAGGTATTGTGAGAAAAAAAAAAGCAAGTGAATAACGTGGTGGGGGACAAGGAGAGGGGAAAAGCGTAAAGAGCAGAGGGAGACAGGAAGGAAGACGGAAGAAGGAGGTTTTAGGCGCAGGAAAGCAAAGAAGGAAGTAGGGAGGTTAGGTGTGATAGGGAGGGGAGGAGCGGCGGAGAAGTGGCGGGAAAGTGATACGGAAAAGGAGAGAGCTAGGAAGGAGCGGCACCTGGCAGGCAGAGGGAGAAGCAAGGTCGGTAAAGCAGGGAGAGGTATAGTTAGGTGGAAGGAGGGCAACAGACAGTTAGACGGAACGCGGGAAGGAACAGCGGATGGTAAGGAAGGGAACGAGAGAGAGGAGTGTAGCAGGTTGCAAAGAGTAAGGCGTGTGACAAGTCGGAGATGCAAGAGGGAGAAGCTATGGGGGAGCCAGCGGGAGGAAAGGTTGGGAGGCCGACGAATGCTGCGAGGCTAGCGGCGATGGGGGGTGCTGGGTATGGTTCACTGGACGAGCTGTTCAAAAGAAAGAGAGACGATGCGGGGGGAGTTGACGGGTGGGTATGGAAGGGAGATGAAAGCGAGGCTTTCGCTAAAAGCAGAAGAACGGGCAGATCGCCGCAAAAAGAGGACGGGGAAGAGGAAGAGAAAGGGAAAGAAGAGGAGATGGGGATTATGCAGATGCTAATGCAAATCAGAGGGGAAATGAAAATGGGGATGGAGGAAGTGAAGGGGCAAGGGAAAGAAATAAAGGAAGAAATGGAGAGGATGAACGGAGAACTGAGGGGAGAACTGGAAAAACAGAGGGAGGAGAGCAGAAGAAGAGAGGCAAGATGGGATAAGGAGAGAGAAGAGATAAAGAAAAGCATGAAGGAAATGGAGAAAAGAATGGAGGAAGCGGAAGAAAGAGCCGGAGAGAGGGGAAGAGTGATCAAGGGGTTGGAGGAAAGGATACAAAGAGTGAAGATAGATAGCGAAAAGGGAGGGGAGGCACGAAGTGCAGGAGATGGGTGGGAGGAGAGGCTAAAGGAAATGGAAAGGCGAGTGGAGATGAAAGACAGAGAGGAAAGGAAGAAGAACATAGTGATAAAAGGGTTGAAGATAGGGGCGGGGGGAATGAAAGAAAGCGCAGAGGAGGTGATAAGAGCGACGGGAGCGAAGGCTGCGGTGGAGAGAGTAAGAAAAGTGGGAGTGGAGGACGCAGTGAGAGGAAGTATGGTGGTAGTGGAAATGCAGAGCGTGGAGCAGAAGATAGAGGTGATGAAGAAGAAACAGCACTTAAAGGGAAGGAAAGAAAGGTTAGAAGATGACCTAACATGGGGGGAAAGGAGAATGCAATGGAAACTGGAGAGAATTGCGGGAGAAGAGGGGCGCAAGGGAAAGCAAGTGAGGGTGGGGTACGGAAAGATAATGATCGGAGGGGAGAGGTGGTGGTGGGATGAGCGGAAAGAGGTACTGAGAGGAGCGGGCGGAAAAGTAAGAGCAGGAGGGCACGAAAATACGAGAGAGGTAACAACGGAGGACACGGAAGGGGAGGAAGGAAGTGAACAGGGGGAGGAAATGGGAGGAATGGAGGAAGAAATGAGCAGTCAGGGGGAAGAAGAGGCAACAGGGGGATGGGAAGGAGGAACGAGAGGGGGGAGCAGAGGCAGAGGAAGGGGGGCGACGAGAGGAAGAAGAGGAGGAAGAGGGATGGAAAGAGAAGAGTGGGATGGAAGGCGGCATTCTGGAATGTAGCGGGGTTAGGGAAAAAGGACGAAGAATTTTGGAAGAGACTGGAGGAGTGGGATGTAATAGTGCTAATAGAGACGTGGGTGGAGGAAAAGGGGTGGGAAAAGATAAGAAACAAGCTACCGGAAGGATACGAATGGGAGGTGCAGTTTGCCAGAAAAAGGAATAAGAAAGGCAGAGCAATGGGAGGAATAGTAACTGGGGTAAGAAGAGAAATGGTGGAGGCAGGAGGAGGAGGAGCCGAGGAAATGGACGGGGTGTGTGAAAGGAGGATAAGGATAGGGGGGGAAAGGTGGGCGATTGTCGGGATATATGTAAATGGGGATATTAGGGAAAAGATAGAGCAAATTAAGGAAAGAACGGAGAAAGCAGGCAACGAAGTAAGAGTACTGGTAGGGGGGGACTTCAACGCCAGAACCGGAAGAGAAGGTGGAGAATGCTGGGGAGGAAATGAGGGCGATGTAGGGGGAAGAAGGTCGAAAGACGAAAAGATAACGGCAGAGGGCAGAGAACTGATAAGATTCCTGGAGGAGATGGGATGGTCAATCATGAATGGAGATACGGAAGGAGACGAAAGGGGGGAGTACACGTATGTAGGGGCAGTGGGGGAAACCGTGATAGACTATGCGATGGGAGGCAGAGAGGTGAGAGAAAAGGTAGAGAGGTTGGAGATAGGGGAGAGGGTGGAGTCGGATCATCACCCGGTGATAGTGTGGATGAAGGGGAAGGTGGAATGGACAAAGCAAGAGGAGGCGCAAAAAGGGATACAAAAAGGGAACTGGACAGCACTGGGAAGGCAGAGATTCAGGAGAGAAGTGAGATGGGAAGGAGGAGTGGAAATGGAAGTGGGAAGAGAAATAGAAGAGAGGATGAGTGAGTTCAGGAGAGCAATTGAGGCGGGGGGAAGCGGCGTGAGGAAGAAAAAAGGATGGTGGGACGAGGAGTGCAAGGAGAAGAAAAGAGAGGCCAGAAGAAGCTTGAGAAAGTGGCGAAGTGGGAAGGGGGAAGTAGAAGAGTACAGGGAGTGCAGGAGAGGATACAACAAGGTGTGCGAAAGAAAGAAAAAGGAACAGAATGAAGGTTTCATGAGGGAGGTGGAAGAGGCTAAAACGGAGAGCAAGGTATGGGAAGTCGTCAACAGGGAGAGAAGGAAATGGAAAAGGATCAACGAGGGGATAGGGGACGAGGAGTGGAAGGAGTACTTCATGGGGTTACTAGGTGGAGTGGACGTGAGGGTAGTGGGTGGGGGAGGAACAGCGAAAAGAGAAGAGGAAGGGGAGGAAGAAATAAGAAGGGAGGAAGTGAGAAGGGCGATAAGGAAGATGAAGGACGGAAAAGCGCCGGGAGGGGATGGGGTAGTGAACGAGGTATGGAGGTACGGAGGGGAGGAAATAGAAGAATGGGCATGGAGGACATGCAACAGGGTGTGGAGCGGGGAAGGGTGGCCGGAGGAGTGGAAAGAGGGGCTGATAGCACCGATAATAAAAAAGGGGCAAGGAACAAGAGTAGAGGAGTACAGGGGGGTAACGCTGATGCCGACTCTGTACAAAATATACGCAACGGTACTGGCGAGTAGACTGGAGGAAGAAGTGGAGAGAAAAGGACTGATACCACACAATCAGACAGGGTTCAGGAGAGGAATGGGCACGATAGACAACGTGTATGTGCTGAATTACCTAATAAACAGGCAGATAGGAGAGGAAAAAGGCAGGATGGTAGCGTTCTTCGTAGACCTGAAGGCGGCGTTTGACTCAGTGGAAAGGAGGGTGTTGTGGGAAGCGATGGAAAAGAGAGGGGTAAGAGAGGGGCTGAGAGTAAGAATAGAGGAGATATACAGGGAGACGAAAAGCAGAGTGAGAAGCAGGGGGAAGGTGGGGGATAGCTTCTGGACAGCGAGAGGGGTGAGGCAGGGGTGTCCGCTCAGCTCAGGACTATTCAACTTGATCCTGGCAGACCTGGAAGAAGAAATGGCGAAGGGAGGGAGTATAGGGGGGGTGTGGCTTGGAGGGAGCAAAGTTAGAACGCTGGCATATGCCGATGATATAGTTATGCTAGCCGAAAAGGAGGAGGATATGGAAGCAATGATCAGAAGGCTGGAGAGTTACATGGACAAGAAGAGGCTGGTAGTAAACGTCGAGAAGAGCAAGGTAATGAGATTCAGAAAAGGGGGAGGAAGAAGAAAGAAAATCGATTGGAGGTGGAAAGGAAGAAGATTAGAGGAGGTGAGGGAGTTTACCTACCTAGGATACACGCTAAAGACCAACGGGGGGCAGGAGGCGCACATAAGGGAAAGAATAAGGAAGGCAGGGGTGGTAATGAGACAGGTGTGGGGGATCGGGAAGAGGAGATTTGGGAGAGATTGGGAGAGAAGGATATGGCTGTTTGATAGACTAGTGTGGACGGTAATGGAGTACGGGGCGGAGGTATGGGGAGGAAGAGAGTGGGAGGGGATGGAGGCGATGCAGGAGAGATACCTGAGATGGACGCTAGGTGTGGACCGGAGAACACCTGGGTACGCGGTAAGGGAGGAACTGCAGAGAGTCAAGATGAGGACAAGAGCAGGAAGAAGGATGTGGAAGTTTGAAGAGAAAATGGAAGGGGGGAGAGGCAGTGACCTAGCCAGAAGGGCCTGGGAGGAGGTGAAGGAGAGGATAAGAGAAGGAAGGTCAGAGTCGAGGTGGGAGAGAGAAAGGGAAAGCTTCTACACAGAAAGGGCGCTAGAGGGAGGGGACGTATTGGAAAGGAGGAGAAGAGGAGAGATTGAATGGAGAGCGATTGAGGAGAGAGATAGGGATCTGCAAAAAAGGGAGAGGTGGGAGAGAATTGAGGAATCAAGGTATAATAGATGGTACAGGGTGGTAAAAGGAGAAGGAGTACCAGGGTACCTAAAGAAGGGGTGGGGGGAGAGCAGATGGAGAAGAGTGGCAAGACATAGGCTGGGCAACGAGATGAGAGCAGCGCAATATTGGGAGGAGGAGGAGAGCAGGAAATGTAGGATATGTGGGTGGGAAGAAGAGACGTGGGAGCATGTATGGGAAAGGTGTACGGGGAGGAGCGAAGGCCAGGAGAGCTGGCAGGAAGCAGCAGGGAGAATTCTAGGAGGGGAGGGGGAAGGAGAGGAATGGATAAGGGAGTTGGAGAAAAGAAGGACAGAAGCACGGGGAGTGGAGGAGGAAAGGCATGGAAATGATGAAGTGTAATGAATATAATAATGTAAAGCAAGAATGTGATGAAATTAAAAAAATGTAATAGGGTAAAAAAAAAAAAAAAAAAAAAAATGTATGTAAGAATGTAAAGAGGAAAGGAAGTCCTTGTAACCCTTAGGGGAACAATAAAAGCAAATACAATATATTATATTATATTATATTATATTATATTATATTATATTATATTATATTATATTATATTATATTATATTATATTATATTATATTATATTATATTATATTATATTATATTATATTATATTATATTATATTATATTATATTATATTATATTATATTATATTATATTATATTATATTATATTATATTATATTATATTATATTATATTATATTATATTATATTATATTATATTATATTATATTATATTATATTATATTATATTATATTATATTATATTATATTATATTATATTATATTATATTATATTATATTATATTATATTATATTATATTATATTATATTATATTATATTATATTATATTATATTATATTATATTATATTATATTATATTATATTATACAGGGTGATCCAAGACCCCCGGACCGGAAGGAATGGGTGAATTCCTCGTTGGATTTTGAGACGAAATTTCCTTTTCGAAAACTTCGTCCGATCAACGGTGTCCAAGTTATTAAAGATAAAGAGTAGCCAATCAGCGCCTCGCTTTAGGTCCGTGCCAGTGCCGGGTCAATAGTGAACGGCGGGCAAGGCCCGTGGTTTATTTTACATTTGGCTACTTTCTCCTTCACTTTACGATCGACGCGTATTATTATTATTATTATTATTATTATTATAAACCACGGGCCCTGCCCGCCGTTCACTATTGACCCGGCACTGGCACGGACCTAAAGCGAGGCGCTGATTGGCTACTCTTTATCTTTAATAACTTGGACACCGTTGATCGGACGAAGTTTTCGAAAAGGAAATTTCGTCTCAAAATCCAACGAGGAATTCACCCATTCCTTCCGGTCCGGGGGTCTTGGGTCACCCTGTATTATATTATATTATATTATATTATATTATATTATATTATATTATATTATATTATATTATATTATATTATATTATATTATATTATATTATATTATATTATATTATATTATATTATATTATATTATATTATATTATATTATATTATTATTTATTATTATATTATATATTTTTATTATATTATTTTATTATTTATTATATAACTGATTGGCTGGCTATGTAGTCGCCAGTTATCTTTTCGTCGCAAGCTGTTGAAGTATTTGGAACTTCGTTGTCGGCCGTCGCAGGGCGATGAAAAGTCTTTGCTCTTTTTGCTGGCCGGCCACGCGATCTTTTGCGGCCCTCGCCGGCAACACGCTCTCTCCGTTTCATATTTTCGTCTATTGTAATGATTTTCTCCTTTTAGATGTAATTTATTAGATCTGCGAACAAAAAGAAAAAAATTCGACATCTAATAATTTCTGTAATTATTTCTTTAATAAACAGCCTCTGATGAGGGCAGAACATGACTGCCGAAACGTCAGGCATTTTTAACAAAACGAAAAAGTGACTCGACTTGATTGATTGAGACCCTCCTCTAAAAATTAAGAAGTTCGAGTGTTACCTTCATGATGAATAAAAAGAAAAAAACTTCCACCGCACACACGCGTATATACGATACTTACTTTGAGGTTAGTCGGTGGTTTCCCACAAATAAACCTCACACACACTGTCACTTGATGTCACACACACAAGTAGCAGAAGTAGATTTTAGCACGATTGAATCGCGGATTTTTTAGTACTGAAAAGTACTGTTTTTTCATTTATTGTAATCGGAACAGATTTAAAAAGCGGGAACGTTGACACGATTTCAGAAAGCGTTCAGAAAACAATGGCCCGTCACAAAACATGGCCAGTTCGCCAAAGCTCAATTATGAATCTCGGTCGATAACTCTGTCACTTTTACGAATTCGTCGACGCCAATTTTTTTAGAGATAGATATGACCCTGAGATAGCATATACCGCAAAAAACGAAAAAACGATTTTTGCAAAATTTCAAACTGTACGGGTCCCCTTAAGGGGACCTGTAACCCTTTCGGGCGTAATTTTAATGTCACATTAGAGAGGCTGGCGCGAGTGCCGTTTCAACATGAAAATATCGTTACAGGTCCCCTTAAATGGAAATAGAAAATTGAAAAGCGCCACCTCTAAATAATAATTGAAATAATTTTTGATGAGAAAAATTAACGGACGATCCGGGAATCGAACCCAGGATCTACGGACGCCTATCCGGGGACTTACACCCGAGACCACCTAGCTCGCCCACGGATCACCGCAATTTTTCTCATCTTCTATTCTTGTGCTCACATGTATGTGTTGTTATGATTCTTGGGTATGTAGCACTGAAGTAGTAACCAAGGCAGAGTCATATACACTATAGCACCTGTATGATGGATGTGTCACGAGCAGGCTGTGAGTTTATTGCATATAGCGGCCTTTTTGTGTGCGTAATATTTTTATTAAGTAATTAATTAAATAATTAATCAATTAGTTAACTTTTTATCTATCCCTGATGTTTCAAATTGAAATAATTTTTGATGATAAAATATTACGCACACAAAAAGGCCGCTATATGCAATAAACTCACAGCCAGCTCGTGACACATCTGTCATACAGGTGCTATAGTGTATATGACTTTGCCTTGCGTACTACTTCAGTGCTACATACCCAAGAATCATAACAACAACTCGAAAAATAATAATATTAAGGGCTCACATTTGAACAGGGTCTTTGTTTGGACGTACTCTGACGATTTTTCAATGTTCTGTGAAATTTTTTTTTGAAACAGTCTAATATATATATATATATTCCACTTCCGATCGACGCGCATCAAAGAAGGTCTATTTCGTGCCCTTAGTATAAAAAATACAGTGTGCAACTAGGGGGGGATATTTCCCCCCCCCCCCCCCCCCCCCCCCCCTAGTTGCACAATATACTATTTCATCCTGAAGAAATAAAATACATTGGGAAGAAAGTATACGATATTACGTGATCTTGCTAAAAAATCCTTTTTGTAAAATATGTGACGTTTCATGCATTACCTACGACTACGTTCAGTTGTGAACATAAATGTTGTCACGCTTCTCTTACCACCTTCCGCAAATGTTTCACATGATACATAAAGGTGTAAACATATTAAAATGTTCGACATAATTACAAGATTGTTGTGCACGGAATGTTGCTGAAACATTTGACTCTCAACGATTCGTCAACGTTTGATGGGGAACATTTGTACGTCAGTGCCCCAGTGATTAGTACTGCCTCATACCGATAGATGCTTCAAAGCCTGCTTGTCTCTCGCAAGTAAATCTATGCCCAGCTGACTAGAAGTACGCATCGCCAATTCACCCTGACACTTTCAGCACCCGAGTCAGACCACATTCTTCACCGAATGTGTTTCTTTCAATTGACTTGATATGTGCAGCACATATGAGTCAATCCACGTCAAGCGGGATGGATTTGGCCAAAAATTGACCTCGATGTTTCTGATTCTTTTGTAGATTTTTTTTTTTTTTTAAACTCGAAGGGCTTAGAAGTTACAAGGGGATGAATTTCCGAAAAAAACCACCAAAAATCGGAATCGCGCTCTTCTTTAAACGTTAATATCTCCGGTTCCCTTTGTCGTACAGACATCACCAAAAACTCATTATGAAGCTCTTGAATCGCACTTTCATGTTATGAATTTTAAGTTCATGTAATAAACAATCTTCCATTTGTTACGAACAATTGTATTTTTTAAACGCGATTTTCGAGATGAATGCCCCCTTCGAATATTCGGAAACTTTGTTTAAAAAGCGATTGATCCGTGCGAGACGTCGCGCGCGGCCGTGTACGCGGGAGCGCTAAACCCGATACTGGTTCGCTACACATGCGAAGAATACAGGGAGGCATATTATTTATATGAATTGTTCAAATTTATCAAATCTATCAATTCATGAAATTATTTTGTCCATTTCATGCTGTTATACTTGATTCAAAACAACGAAAATATAAATATAGAGGCACACACTCGACTCAAATCTTGGTGATTTCACGTACTTTTCAATTTCATCCAATGGAATTCCTCAACGTATTATTCGATCAATTACGTTTTAAATTGACGAATTAAAGATTACCTAATCACGAACTACGGGAACTATACATTCTAATAAAATCTTAAGGGAAGACATACACCTTCAAAATAATTTTTCTCCGAATCACTGGTACACTGTAATAAAATATTTAATCGACTCACAATCAGTGTTTTTAGAGCAGATTACTAATATTTTTAACCATAATTCAGAAATATTACAGAATATTTGATCTTTAGTTTATAATTGAGTAATTTTGAGTTAGTTAATTTACTACGTCATTGATCGAATAATACGGTGACGTATTCCATTTGATGGAATGCAAAAGTACGTTATAATTACCAGTTATTTTCAACATTTCAGTCAAGTGTGAGCCTCTATATTTATATTTTCGTTGTTTCAAGTCGAGTATAAAAGCATGAAATGAAAAAAATAATTTCATGAATTGATAGATTTGATGAATTTGAACGAATAATATGCCTCCCTGTATTCTTCGCATGTGAAGCGAACAAGTATCGGGTCTAGCGCTCCCGCGTACACGGCCGCGCGCGACGTCTCGCACCGATCAATTGCTTTTTAAATACAGTTTCCATCGGAGTTCCATTTTAAAATTCACAGATTTTGTAGAGAATGAATCAAGGAACACGCTCCTTTTTTTCAGAACATTCGAAGGGGGCATTCATCTCGAAAATCGCGTTTAAAAAAATACAATTGTTCATAACAAATGGAAAATTGTTTATTTCATGGATTTAAAATGATACCACAGAAGTACAATTTAAGAGCTTCAAAATGAGTTTTTGCTGACCTCTGTACGACTAAGGGAACCAGAGATATCAACGTTTGAAGGAGAGCGCGATTCCGATTTTTGGTGTTTTTTTTTTTGGAATATTCAACCCTTTGTAGCTTCTGAGCCTTTCGAATAAAAAATAGTAGATTTCGATACGAGCGCGAAATGTGAGGCGTTTATAGGTGTGTCCGATGTTTTCAGCACGAACCGTAGTCGAGGCGGCAGCCGAGACGAAGGTGAGTGCTGAAGACATCGGACAACCCTAAACGCCTCACTTCGCGGGAGTATCGAACGCTATTTTTTATAACAAATGCATGAAAAAGTTGCTTGTGGGGCTCTGTTGTCAATGTAAACAACCATACCAAAAACATCGAATCGATTCAGCAGTATGCACGGAGTAGCGCGTCGACAGGGATGAATGATTATAAAATTCTCTTGTTCGCACGCCGTGCGTAACAAGAATCATGTTGTGCACGCTCGATGTGCGCAAAACGCAGTGCGCACGTTTGGCATGCAATATTGTTTCATGTTGGCATCGCCTACTCAAACGTCAGAAAAGTGCCACAATATGACCGCTCCAGAGCCCCAAACAAGCAACTTTTTCATACATGCGTTATAAAAATAAAAATAAAAAATGGTTTCATCCATTCATTTTACCCAGAGAACATGTAAAAAAAATTACGACAATTTTCAAGCACATGCGGTCAAAAAGGTGTCCCGCTTGACGTGGAATGACTCCTTTCTGCATTTTTCAGCTAGCGCTCGCAAAAATAGGAATTTTCGATGAAAAAATAGTATATTGTGCAACGAGTGGGCAAAGATGACGATTCTGAGTGAGTGTGAAGTTATCTGCACGAGCCGAAGGCGAGTGCGGATATCACACTCACCTCAAATCGTCATTGCCCACGAGTTCCACATACTATTTTTCCCAACAAAAATGTGAAATTAGGCGATTTTGTCGCCTGCTAAAAATAAACAAAACACGTTATTTCTCAATGAATGATGTGCAAGTTGGGAAACGGCGAACCATTTCTCCACTAGTGGGCAAAAACTGTTTTTGCCCACTAGTGGAGGAATGGTTTGCTATTTACCAACGCGCACGTCTTCATTGAGAAATACCGTGTTTTGTTCATTTTCAGCAGGCGACAAACTCGCTTATTTCTACGTTTGGTTTGGGAAAAAAATTTTCCGCTAGTTTTCTTTTTATAAACAATTAAATATGACAAATAAAAATAGAACCTTGATATGGTTTTGTCGGGAATTAAAGTCTCTACAAAGATGACCTTTCACCAAATTTAAAAAATCAACTCCGTTTTAGCTAGAGCTAATAAAAGTTCAATTTTTCAAAAAATTTAGATCCATTTTTATTTTTTAACCCGTAACAACTTTTTTGAAAAAAAAAAATTCAACCATTCAACATTTTTTGGAAACTTTATGATCTACAGAATATAGTTTGCATGCTCCTATAAATGGAAATAGTATCAAGCTATTGATAGTTACTATTTTTAAAATAATCATTTTTTTCAATGATCTCTTTTTTCACTTTTAACCTTTTTATTGATTTTTTTCTATGAGGAAATGATTTTTATAGTAATAATTTCATAATTCCACTACTACTCATGAGGAATCATTAGTATTTTGATAGGAATAAACACTGTTTTTTAGAGCAAAATACCTGAAAAAATTTAATCAAAATAGGAAAATGATATTCTCGTTGCACGTAAATTTTTATTCGAATTTTAGACGTTTTTAAGAGCTTACATTTTTGTAAGTTCATGATATACAGGGTGATTTTTTTTAATCGCCCCAGTCTGATAACTCCGAAACCAAGCAAGATACGGGAAAACACCTCAGACAAAACTTATAGGATATCGAGGGGGAAAGGATATGGCGCAATCATATATTTTGTAGGTGGAGGCGCTGAGCTGCGGTGAAGGTCAACTTGGTTTTTTTTTAAATGGAATGGTATAGTTTTTTTCACAGAATCTGAAAGAGCATCAGATTCTGCATTAAAAACACGTAAACAGATATTTTTTAGAGTTGATGGTTTATGAGATGAGAGCTGGGCAAGTTGAGTCAAAAGAGTAAGTCCAAATTACCTGAATTGGGAACCTTAGAACCTCGATACGCCAACTAGTGGCAGAAAATAGAACTGTTCTATCAAGGCCCCGCACGGAAATATGTATATATGCGAAAAATATATGCAACATATATGTCGCACTTATAACATATATGTGCGCAAAATCCAAAGATGTCGCATATATTATAACATATATGTACGCATTTACATATATGTATCTTATATGTTTGATGAATTTTACATAGTGTTGACATCTATGTCGACATCTATGTCGACATACACGTCGCAACATGTATGTTGACATTTATATCAAACTCATAAAAAATAAATGTTACTTATATTTTAGCGCAAAAAACAAATATGTCGCATATATTTTTCGCATATATATATTTCCGTGCGGGGCTACAGTAACCAATGAGAGGGCTTAGAACCTCGATACGCCAACTAGTGACGAAAATAGAACTACTCTATCAAGGCTAAAATTTCAAAGCCACGCCCATTCCAAGGATCCCAATACTGTTCTCAAGTTTTTTCGAAAGTGTCTGAGATACTTTTTTATGGAAAATAAAAATGACAAGTTGGTACAAACTGATTGAAGGCAGAAATGACAGTAATGATGATAACATTATTAATAAAATTTATTGACCTCAACTTATTTGACCGTGATATCTAATCTTGACAACTCCAAGTAGAAAAGTATCTCAGACACTTTCGAAAAAACTTAAGAACAGTATTCAGGTAATTTGAACTTCTTATTTTGACTCAACTTGCCCAGGTCTTATCACATAAACCATCAACTTTGAAAAATATCTGTTTAGGTGTTTTTAATGCAGAATCTGATGCTCTTTCAGATTCTGTGAAAAAAACTATACCATTCCATTTAAAAAAAAACCAAGTTGACCTTCAACGCAGCTGAGCGCCTCCACCTACAAAATATATGATTGCGCCATATGCCTTCCCCCTCGATATCCTATAAGTTTTGTCTGAGGTGTTTTCCCGTATCTTGCTTGGTTTCGTAGTTATCAGCCCGGGGCGATTAAAAAAAAAATCACCCTGTACATGTTTACTTCACTCAGTGTGATTTTGGACGTTTTACCCACGCCTCGCGTGGCTAAAACCCCCATTTTCACACCTCATAAAGTGAAATTTTGTACAATACTCGACGGAAAAACTTCTTCTGATCTCGTGTGATTGCAAAACTCGCCTTCGGCTCGTGCTGCAACCTCACACTCGTCAGAAAAAATTTTACCGGACTCGTATTGTTATGTACTATTTCATTCTTACTATAAATAAAAGTAAGAAGAGCTTTACTTTTGTTATTTTATACAAATTATTCTATTAAAGAGAACATATTAATAAAACAACATATTAATTCGTTCAATTAAGGTTGTGAATGACATCGCCGAAAGAGGTGTAGCACTTATTGATAAATATGGGTGTTTCTCCACTAATTGGAAAAAAAACTGCACAAAATTGTCCCCGCCACTTTTTTCGCATGTTTGGAAAAAATAATCAAATTGAAATCAAATGAAAACAATATTTCTTTTTATATCAAATCAACATGTCACAAAACCAAATTCTGACATCAACATCTCATAAAATTAACTTATTAACAATAAAATCCGGAAAAACTGGCATATTTCAGGCAGGGGACTGTGCGACAGGGGACTGACAAATATGGCAAAAACACATAATTATGCCGAAATTAACAATATTTCATCAAATCAACTTGCAGTAATAGTTTATGACTTCTGCCGTTAGATGTTATCTTGCTGGATAGGGTGAATAAAATAATTTATTAAAAGAAAAAACCTCGCCAGGGGACTGTTCTTCTTAGGGGTCCAGACGCGTAAGCATCGCACTGAACGTGAAAAAACGGCTGAATAAAATGGCGCTAAATCGCTATCCATCATTTGCTATGAACTTTACATCGGTTAGATTCGATTTAACGCAGAAATCGTGACGAGGACGCCACACACCATTTAAAAGAATTTTTTTTCTGTGCGACAGGGGACTGTTAGCAAAAATCAAGGACAAACTTTAGCTCACAATTTCGGCGTAAAAAAAGTAGATTAAAAAATTATAACCATGCAAATTGTAAAATGCCTTTATTGTAGACAACTTTGTTAGAGTAGTATTGAAAAATATTATTACTTGTTCACTACACGTCACAAAATAATTTCGATTTTGCATCTGGGACATCCCAGGGGACTGTTTTTTAGGGGTGTTGATGTGAAAATTTTCCTTTTTATGGATTTATTCTAATATTTTTAGACTATTGCTTCTATCAAACAACTTCTTAACATTACTATCAGTAAGAAATAATATCCAATTCGAGTCATTTTAGGGGGGAAATCTTCGTGGGACACGGAATTTCCAGTTAGTGGAGAAACACCCATATAATGATAGTCTAACTGACGATGAAGACCAAAGACAGTTTTTATTACAAGTTGTAGCTGATCATCGTAAAAAATATCCAGATTGTAGTGAACAAAATTTATGTCTGTATCTCGCTCCAAACAGTGTTTATTCCCATCAAAATACTAATGATTTCTCATGAGTAGTAGTGGAATTATGAAATTATTACTATAAAATTCATTTCCTCATAGAAAAAAATCAATACAAAGGTTAAAAGTGAAAAAAGAGATATTTAAAAAAAAATCATTATTTTAAAAATAGTAACTATCAATAGCTTGATACTATTTTTATTTATAGGAGCATGAAAACTATATTTTTTAGATCATAAAGTTTCCAAAAAATGTTGAATGGTTAAATTTTTCTTTCAAAAAAGTTGTTTTATACGGGTTAAAAGATAAAAATAAATTTAATTTTTCAAAAAATTCAACTTTTATTAGCTCTAGCTAAAACGGAGTTGATTTTTTAAATTTGGTGAAAGGTCATCTTTGTAGAGAATTTAATTCCCTACAAAACCATACCAAAGTTCTATTTTTATTTGTTATATTTAATTGTTCATAGAAAGAAAACTAGCTGAAAAAATTTTTTTCATCGGAAATTCTTATTTTTGCGAGCGCTAACTGAAAAATGAAGATAGAGGGCTGAAATTTTGCAACAATTTTTTTTTTTTGTTTTTGTGACAAACAACATAATTTTCATATGGGACCGAAAAAAAAGTCATTTTATTTGGCACAGTCTAGTATACATACCGAGGGGCTATTCACTCAAACTTTTGGTGTACAAGTGATTCCGTGATTTCATATGATTTCGCGTGATTTCATATGATTTCATGTGATTTCATATGATTTCAACTGATTTTTTAAATGATTTCAACTGATTTTTCAATCGACTTCATTTGTAATTCTGGATGATTTCTGCTGATTTACGATTATTTTGCAGTGATTTCAAAGAACTTCAGCTGAATTCCAGTGATTTCCAAAGCATATCGAAGAATTTTCGCTGATTTCCAGTGATTTCTCAGTAATTTTTTCGGATTTCAAAGCGATTTCTTGTCTGATTTCAACTGATTTCAAACCAGGGTGTACAGCTGATTTCAAGAGTGAATAGCTCCTCGATACATACAATCAACATTTTGTTACTTGCATTTATTCATAAAATGGTTTTAAAAAAAATATTTCAATTCAGAAACGTATTAAATACAGAATACAGTCGTTGGTTTGAATTCGAAAAAACATTATTTTGATTGAGAAATATTTGAAAAAAAATATTGTAGCTCAAAATCTTGATATGCATGCTGAGCATGTATGCTCAGATTTCAAACTGCAATAGTTCGAAAACGGAAACGGAAAAGAACACGTTCTCGAAACTCAACGTCTTGCTTATAGTCGCCATTGGAAAACTGCAGTATTTTTTTTCATATTTTTAAATCGTGTCACTCATTGTGAAAATGACTCTCGAATATTGCTGCTACGCGTCCGTCGAGTAGCGGCGAACAGCAGTCGAATGCAGGGCCAGGCAGCGCCGGCGTTAGCGACACTGGCGCCCCGGGCAAGATTTAAGTGTGGCGCCCAGTTAAGGGGGGGGGGGGGGGGGGGGTCTACTTGATTTTTACCAGCCTGTCTATTCTCTCGAATATCTCGGAAACGGGGCTATCAATCGACTTGCCCTTTTGGCAGCCGATGTTTGACGAGTAATGAGTTCGAACTGGTATGTTTGATCGGAAGAAATCGGGTTTTTTTTTTTTTTTGGTTTCTATCGAAAAGTGTGGGCGTGCCGTTTATTTCGACTTATATCACAGCCTACGCACAGTGGGACAGAATCCCAAAAAGCTGGCCAAAACCTCAAAAACGTTGTCTAACGGCTTTGAAATTTTCTACTCGGGGGTTCTCGGGGTCGCTGATAACGAATCCAATATCGATTTTGGCAACACAAAAAATGGCGGATCCAATATGGCGACCGAGTATCTTATAAAATTCTTATTTTTCGGAGGAATTTCGTATCTGGGGGTTTTACATTGCGCTAATTACGAATAAGATGTTTGTTTTCAAATAAACAAAATATTTTAATCGTAGTTGCATCGGCAATGTATAAGAATCAAAAAGATTCCGGCGGGAACTAGGTACAAATGAATTAAACATGAAAATTAGAAGAGAAAATGAAATTTTTTTAATTTGTACACTACATCTACATTGGATTAATCTGTCACATTCACTGTCATTGGATTCACTATCGGTATATGTATAGTGGACACGTCAGTGTCGTCTTCAATGTCCGTGTCATCGTGCCCAATTGGCACGAGACGTGCGCTTCAAGAATAAGAGCTGCATCGTCCACAGTTTGAGAAGCATAATAGTATTCTTAATTATGCGGAATATCTCTTTCCTTGTCAATTGCTGTGCTTCTCTCATGTCTGCAGTTCCTGAAATCAGTGAATAATATGGGATTACATTCCTCGGAGCCGAAACTAGCCCGTGAATAGAATAAACAGCGAGCGAAAACAAAAGATCTCACTATACTAGGTGACACTACTATATTGTGACATATTATACTATGTTTTATTCAATGTACACAATAATTTATTGAAGACATATGCTTATTCATCCTCAACGAATAACTAGAAATGAAAGAAGTTCAGAAATAATATGTAAATCAGCGACCCCGAAAACCCCCTTATACCAAAATACCACGTCGAAATTTGCACCGCTTCAGAAAAAAAATCATATCTCCGTTCGCGCAAAAATGCGCAAGTTCGTCGACCACGTTTTTTTTTTCGTTGGGAGATAAGCAATCCAATAAAAAAAAAAAATCTAATGAACGAGCGAGGACGAGCGATAAAGTTATGTCTGTCTGAAAGTTTACTTGTCGTTTGCGTTTTCCCAAAAAGACACGCTCAATTCATAATGAATAACTTTTTTTATAATAACAATGTAAATTGTATTTTATTCTACATACCTTCACGAAGAGTATCCATCTCACACTTTTCCAATCACACTATTTTTCACGGTTATATCGTGGTTTTTCTGTGGCGTATGGTGCGCGCACGTAAGACCACATGCTCAAACGAGCGTTAGGTCATTAAAGGAAAAAGAAGAAGAAGAAGTATGGTGCGCGTCAAACCCGGTAGTTCGATGAGACTCGTGTAACGGTCACATTCGAATTGATCCTGCAGGCACAAGAAATACACCTGCGCCTAGAGAACAGTTGTTTGGGGACCCTCGATACCCCTACTTCACATTCCGCAACAAAAGAAACCTGAAATAAAACCTTGGTTTTCGAGGTTTTGGCCAGCTTTTTGGGATTTTGTCCCACTGTGCTACGTATCAAAAATGCAAAATCGGCCTCTGTAGCCCGATTCTATAATGGAATTCCGAACATAACCATCCAATAACACCTTTGTTTTGACAACGATGAAGGGGCAAAATGTATTCCGAGATTTTGTGGTAATTTGCGCGATTGTCCACGGCTGATCGCGGCAATGGCCGCTATGGGCCGCTAATATAATAACAATTAGCCCAGAATGTCCGTGAGATATCGCCACGCGCTACGTTTCTAGCTTCTCTTTTCACCGCCGCTACTACGTTGATACACCTGGTACCACGCGACTCGACCTGTAGTCCAATCATCTCTGACTGAGAAGCTGGGAACGAGCGCGTGGCGACATCTCACGGACGTTCTGGGAACTAAATGAGCATAGATGAATAAGCGCATATGACTATGAAAATTCTAAACTCTAGGAACTTTCCTTTAGCTTTACCCAGAGCCAACGACGTGGACGTGGAAAGTTTTGTAGCTCCTTTGTTTTTTGTTTTGTACCTTTTTTTAGTTTGATTTTTCGTATTTTTTTGTATTGTCATTCGCATGTTTTTTTATATTGGGAACACCGAGCAGGCAGCATCGCCCCTGAAAATTTGGCGCCCCGGGCGGTTGCCCGGCTCGCCCCGCCCTAACGCCGGCACTGGGGCCAGGCACGCCTACTAGTCCAAAGAGAGCCAAAGCTGTTATTCCTCTCAACCCGTTTACCGGCTCTAATCCTTTTAACGCCATTTCTTGGGGGGCAGGACATTTAGGCGCCGGTCATTTTGGCGCAGGAACGTTTTGGCGCCGGACGTTTTGGCGCCGGACATTTGGGCGCAGGACGTCTTGGCGCTGGACGTTTGGGCGCAGGACGTTTTGGCTGTGGCTTCCGAAAGGTTCCCAGATAACCTAGTGTGAATGTGCAAACAGTCCATTACGCTTGCTGCAAATTTTGTTGTCATTTTATCAACTCCCAGATAACTAAGTGTGAATGTGCAAACAGTCCATTACGCTTGCTGCAAATTTTGTTGTCATTTTATCAACTACTTGCTGAAATAGTGTTTTTCATACCTAGGCCGTAAAGTGGGATTTTACGGCCGAGTGAGGATGACGCGAGGCCGAGGCGAAGCCGAGGCGAGCCGTCCGAGGAACGCACAATCCTCACGAGGCGGTAAAATCTTACGGCCGAGGTGCGAACAACATTTTTTGATCGAGAATCCATAATAAGTACGCGTTTTCGGTCGTGTTTCGCGGCCGTAAAGGACTTTACGGACTTGTCAAGTCGTACTTTACGGCCGCGAAACACGACCGAAAAGGCGTACTTTACGGATACTCGATCGAAAATACTTTTTCCTAACAGCGTGCGCAAAGTGCCTCTTTCCCGCATTGTTGAACTGGTAACGCCATCCAGTCGTGTAGGCTATGGCCGTAATTCCATTTGCTAGTTAGAGTTATCACAGAGTCGAGTTTTGCTTGAGTTCATTTGTTGATTGTTGATAATAACCGTTTAAGTTGCTTAGCGATCTTGTATTTGGTTGTTTTTCATTGCTCTTGTGATCAAACTTCGCACAAATTTTTTTTATTCAATTATGCATTTTCAATTTATTTTTAATCGTTTAATATTACATACGAGTTACCGATGTTGTCGAATTTTGCGCAACTTGTTAGGAAAAATAGTATGCGCAACTAGTGCGCATAGGTGTCTCCCGCACTCGTCTTTTTTGTCGCCCTCGCTGCGCTCAGGCGACAAACCCGACTCGTGCGGGATTCACCTATCTTGCGCACTAGTTGCGCAATCTACTATTCACACATTAGAATTTACAGCAAATGTACAGCAATAACTGCTGTCATTTATTATGTCAGCAAATGTTGCTGCAAATATGCTAGCAACCAGAAACATTTATATTTTGACAGCAAGTTGGAAGCAAATTGTTGGCAATACATACAGGGTGTCACAGAATTCGCGACGGGGATTTCACAGCGTAAATCTTGATCAAAAATGCGGTCGAAATTTTCTTAGCCGTTTTTACCGGAAATGCTTAGATTTCTCGCCATAATTATTTTAAGTCCAGCCAGTGACGCGCGGCTTATGAACGGTCGATTGTCTCTGCGCATCTCTCAACCTATGGTTGCCGTAAAAAAAAAGTGCACACAACCAAGCGGTAAGCACACCGACAAATGGCCGTTCATAAGCCGCACGTCATTGACTGAAATTAAAATAGTTATATCGGGAAATCTTTGCATTTCCGGAAAAAACGGCTAAGGAAATTTCGATTCAGTTTTTGATCAGGATTTACCCAGTGAAATCCCCGTCACGAATTCTGTAACTCCCTGTATACGTATACGGGAACTTTAATTCGCCTAACATTTTGTTTTATAGTTATTATCACTGTGAATGGAATCTTGGATTAAAAAAAAAAAATTTATTAGCAGTCGCTCTCAGTTACTTTTTGTTTATAGTTCAATTAAAAAATTTGTAACTTTATCTGAACAAATTCGCAGATAACCAAGTGTGACTGTACAAGCAGTTTATTCCACTTGCTCCCCAAACCTTTTTGACAAATACTAGCTGAGAATACTTTCTGTGCATTATAATTTCCAGCGAACACACATAGGATGACATTTTGACATAATATTCATCAAATAGGTGGGTCAATCTAGTTCATTATCAATATAAGAACTCCCTCAGCCGTACTATATAAGCACAATTAGTCTCCACCATATGACAACGACGTCGTGGGTGAGTGGACAGCGTGCCGGATTCACAGCAAGAGAAATTCTAGAAACCAGGTTCGTGCCCCGGTCCGGAACAGAAGATTTTTTCGAGAATAAATTCGAACGTGATGGTTCCCAAACTCAGTCACGAGATGATTCCGTACATTAACTACCCATATAAACTTCTTTTTTTCTTTTTTTTTTATTGCTCAGAACTCAATCCCGACCAGTTTTCGGGATTCACATTTTGCTGATATTTTGCTGACAATTCGTGTTGAAATAATCTTGCTCTCATTTCTACGGCAATAGAGGACGCACCTTGCTCTGATATTGCTAACAATATTCTGCACGAATTGCTGTCCTATTGCTGTAAAATTTGCACGCACGTGGTTATCTGGGTTGGAACAGGTTAGAATAGGTTAGGCCACCACACGCACACACAGATGCGAAATGCCGAGAAGGTGGCTGTGGCTCCCGAAAGGTTAGAATAGGTTAGAACACTTTAGAATGGGTGAAAATAGGTTAGAACAGGTAGCTGCGATTCGGGAGATCCGTTAGCCCAAACGTCCCGCGCCAAAACGTCCGGTGCCAAAACGTCCGGCGCCAAGACATACGTCGCCAAAACGTCCAGCGCCAAAACGTACCGTACCAATTTCTTGGATTTTGGCAGGCATGGGTGGGGATGTGCAGGTATGAAAAGACCCGGACGCACAGTGGGGAATTTTCACGAAAACGTGGCCAAAATTCAAAAAACGAACTTTCCCATGCAGGTATAACGACCGGGGGGATTGGTTAAGAACTAATTTCTGCGTAACCTCCCGGTTGTCCCGACCCTTTAACCCTTATAGTCTCTTAGATATTTCAGTTCAAAGTTGACCCTCGTCCGTGACAGTCACGTACCTGAATTTCGGTTTCATATCCGCACCAACTTTGAACACTCATAACTTAACAGTGTAAAGTGATAATCAATTTCGACAAAATGGATGATCTTCCTCAAGGTATGTAGAAAATTTTGCTCATTTTACAATTAAAAAATAATCTTTATTGTCCATGTTTACGTAGTCTAACGATAATCCCGAAAAGTGACTTCGTTCGGAAATAAATATTGACTTTGCTTAGACTTTTAGTTGAGAGTCCCACGACATCCCGCCTTCTTTTTTTTTTTTTTAATTTTAGCTTAGAATATCAGCTTTCGAATGAAGTGTGGATCAGACTGCGCGAACCTGCGCGGGCTGATCCAGAGCATTTTTAGTGAACGTATGCGCGTTCCGAGAAGGCCCACGGCGCGGCGGCGCTCGGTCGGCGCGCCGCGTTCCATGCCAGTTCAGCTGCCTAGTCAGCCGAGCTGGGCAGGTAGCTCGCTTACTTGGAACTTTCTCACCCTAAGCGGACTCGGTCGACTGGTTTACTCTAACAATGGATTCGAAATATTAATATATTGTTAATGAAAATTCTGATACCTGATTTATCATACGTACAATTTGTTTCCGAGAGGCGAAGGGATTTATTCGAAATTTGTTATTGTATTCAAAACGCCAAATCCGCATTCTAATGAAATGTTACTAAATGCACAAAGGCGTATCTCTTATCCTCATTCGGATTACAATGCCATTTATAATTAATACGAAATACTATTCTTTCTATCTAGGTTCTGGAACTTCTCCTATCACTTCCAAGCGAAGGGAAATCCTTTCAATAAAAAAAGGGAGCAGTTTTCGTCAGAAACCATTATTCCACTATTAGCGAGCCCAACTATCACATATGAAGATCTCTATCCGGCTTCGGATTGACTTATGACTTTTAATTTCTGGAAATAAAGACTTTGTTTACTATATTGCAAGAGAATAATTATTTTCCCCGAAATTCCCGAATCTATTATCTAATTTAGTATAGCACATATATTTTAGGTACGCCGTTTTATTTTTCCGAATTTGAATATCGGATTCGTAATCAGCAACCCCGAAAACATCAGTAAAGCGTATAATCAATCGTGTTTTCCATGAAATTCATGTCTGAGTCGGCCATATTAAGTCCGCCATTTTGTTTTTCCAAATTTGAATATCAGATTCGTAATTAGCGACCCCAAAAACATCGGTAAAGTGCATAATCAATCGTACTTTTTACGAAATTCCTGTCTCCATCGGCCATATTGGAGCCACCATTTTTTTTTTTTCAAATTTCGATACCAGATTCGTAATCAGCAACCCCGAAAACATCGGTAAGGTGTATAATCAATCGAAATTTTTACGAAATTGATGTCTCCATCGGCCATATTGGAGCCGCCATTTTTTTTTTCCAAATTTGGATACCAGATTCGTAATTAGCGACCCCAAAAACATTAGTATATCAAATTTCGAACAATTCCCATGATCCCCTGGATTATGGCCACGTTTTCGTGAAAATTCCCCACTGTGGGACGGTCTGACGCAATTTTTGCAGTCCCAAATAGACCGCACACCCCTTAGTTCCTTTTATTTCCCCTGAATGCAGCCCTTACCATCGAACTTTCCGATACGGACAAGTGACCGTTTTCAGGTAGACCGAGGGGATTTACGGTCGCACTAATAGAGACTTAGAGCCGGGTTGGCTCGGCGAGCTGGCGCTGCCGGGCCCTGGTCTAATGCACGCCATTACGTTCCATGCGGCGTCGACTCGGAATTGGCGCGCGCCGCCAACTTAACCCAAGACGGTCACACCTCATGAGAATCCTGTGGTGGTCACATGGGGTGTGACACACCCCAGCACTTTGAAGCGCTGTAGAATTTGGTAGAATTATCCTGGGGGCCCCAAAAAAATTGAGAACATATTTCAAACGTTTCTCTATTAACCCATCCAAAAATGTAACGCAAATTTTAGTTTCAAGTATGTTCAAAAAATTCGTAGAAAAAAAATTCGCAGAAAAAAAAAAAAAAAAATTTTACGAAAAAAAATAAAAACTCTAGTTAGGGGCAGAAACGTCGGTTTCCGGGATTAAGAGTGGGAAATTCGAGCACGGAAATAACCTGGGGTGTGTCACACCCCATATGACCGTCTTGGGTTAAATGATTTTTTACTCAAAAACAAAGAAAAAAACACCTCAAAATTAGTTCACAGGCTGTAGTATAGTGCAAAGCATATGGCAGTATTTAAAAAAAAAAAAATTTGATCGTGTTACCGAGTGTTTTAAAAATCTTCGAAAACTTAATTGCTAAATAAACAATTGATGAACAAACTTTTTCCAAAATGTGTTTTTTCAGACATTCTATGGCACTTTCCGCGTGAGCGACAAAAAAAATTGAGTCCAGTGTCATTTTTGGCGGAGTTATGAATTTTTGAAAAAAACCTTGCTCGAATTTGTTTATGTAAATAACTCAATGAATTTCGCACTAATTGAAAAATCATTTGACACAAAAATCTAACACCCCGAGGACAATCGGCATGCGAAATTAAAAAAATATCCGAGATGTGACTGATCCGGTTTACGTGGAATGGCCCATGTATTATAGTGTATATTACATATAAAATTGCAGGTCAATTTATATCCGATAAAAGCGAACGTTAACCCAAGACGGTCACACCTCATGAGAATCCTGTGGTGGTCGCATGAGGTGTGACACACCCCAGCACTTTGAAGCCCTGTAGAATTTCGTAGAATTATCCTGGGGGCCCCAAAAGAATTGAGAACATATTTCAAACGTTTCTCTATTAACCTATCCAAGAATGGAACGAAAATGTTCCCGCTGAACAAAATTGTGTTGCCGCGATATTTCTGTAACATAGCATCACGGCAGTGTGACATTTACCACAATGTCTCGCTAACATTAGGGGCCAACTCGCACTATGCGGAAGCGAAGCGATCGGAAGTTTTCATTAACATGCTTTCTTAGGAGTGTGCGTGCATACTTTCATAAAAAAACATAAGAAAAGCATGTTAATGAAAACTTCCGATCGCTTCGCTTCCGTGTAGTGCGCGTTGGCCTTTATGAAACATTTCGGTAACCATGAATGTCCTACCTCATTTACGTTTCCTACAAAACTTTTCATTTGTAACGTTTGAAGACATCCCAGTAACTGAAAGTATACTCTCGCAATGACCTGCTATTTGGAACGTCTCATTTGGAACGTTGCTGCCACATTTATATAGCACAATAAATTACAAAACAGACGAGACGAAACGTTTGTTCCGGAAACATCTAGATAACTTCTCTGGAATAAAAAATGTTCTGCTTGAGCGATGTTCCATATGGAATGTTCCATTCATAACTGTTTCCCTACATGGATGTAACGTTCTCATTCGAACATTATTAGCGAATAATTCGGCAACCTGAATGGAAAATCGCACGGATAATTTGAAAAACAGAAACCTTCATGTAACGTTTTGAGTGTTATATTGGAAACTATCATTAATATTGACAGAATGCATGTATAATGCAGAGTTGTAAATAATGCATTAAATTTTTTAATGCATTGACATTTTCATTAACCATTAAATTTAATTTTTTAATGGAAAATATTTCCATTAACCATTAAATTTAATTTTTTAATGGAAAATATTTCCATTAACCATTAAATTTAATTTTTTAATGGAAAATATTTCCATTAACCATTAAATTCAATTTTTTAATGGAAAATATTTCCATTAACCATTAAATTTAATTTTTTTAATGTAAAATATTTCCATTAATCATTAAATTTAATTTTTTAATGGAAAATATTTCCATTAACCATTAAATTTAATTTTTTAATGGAAAATATTTCCATTAACCATTAAATTTATTTTTCTAATGGAAACTTTTTCCATCAACCATTAAATTTAATTATTCAATGGAAAACATTTCCATTCAAAAATTAAATTTCATCATTTGATGAGAAAAATTTTCATCAATTTTTGAATATTTTTTTCTATTCGGAAAAATTCTCATCAACTGCTGGAATTTTCTGAAATTACTTTGGATCACTTTTAATTTTTAAATAGACTTGGCGGGAAAGTAGAAAGCCATTCGCTGTGTGCATGACCGTGAGCGGCTCAGGGTTGTAAATTTTTTAATGGAAAATATTTCCATTAACTCATTGAATTTAATTTTTTAATGAAAACATTTTCCAATAAAAAAATGAATTTAATGGTGAGTGAAAATATTTTCCATTAAAAAATTAAATTTAATGGTTAATGGAAATATTTTCCATTAAAAAATTAAATTTAATGGTTAATGGAAATATTTTCCATTAAAAAATTAAATTTAATGGTTAATGGAAATATTTTCCATTAAAAAATTAAATTCAATGAGTTAATGGAAATATTTTCCATTAAAAATTTTACAACCCTGGTATAATGTATATGGGCAAGTCCACCAATTACAGTTAAACGATCCGGGGTCAAAATTTCGATTTGTCTGCAATTTTGATATCTCATAGTGTGTATTGAGATGTAAAAATCCACCAAGTTTTAGACCTCTAAACCTTACCATTCAGGAGAGACGCTCTGATTAGTCTTTCAACTTTGAGCACATTGACTTTTACATTCGAATTTTTATCCCATCTCTATCGCGAAAAAGAGAATTTTATCAAACGTGTTTTTCGTGTGAAATTGTCTGATCTTTCTGAATATCATATTCATTTTGAGCTAGATTTTCAAAAATGGTGAAAAAAACACGTTTTTTCGAAAAAAAACGTGTTTTTCAACGTTCCCCAATTTTTTTCTTCTAAATTTGATATTTTTATCTGAAAGCTTGCAGTTTTTCACTAAAGAAACTGATTTTTATTTTGGGTGCTCGAAATGGGATCAGGCGGAAGTTACATTTATGTTCATTAAATCAGGTGTGAAATTTTTTTTTTTCTCTTGTTCAGCGATGTATCTTCATTTTATTCACATTTGTGGAACTGCTATATTTTTTACATACTATAAAATAAGGATTCTTCGCTGAATAAAGAAAAAAAAATTATCTATACGTAATTTGATAAACATAAATGCAACTCCCGCCTGATCCCATTTCGAGCACCCAAAATAAGAATCAGTTTCTTTAGTGAAAAACTGCAAGCTTTCAGATAAAAATATTAAACTTAAAAAAAAGTTTGGGGAACGTTGAAAAAACACGTTTTTTTTCGGAGAAAACGTGTTTTTGTCACCATTTCTGAGAATCTAGCTTGAAATGAATGTGATATTCGGAAAGATCAGACATTTTCACACGAAAAACACGTTTGATCAAATTCTCTTTTTCGCGATAGAGATGGGATAAAAATTCGAATGTGAAAGTCAATGTGCTCAAAGTTGAAAGACTAATCAGCGCGTCTCTCCTGAATGGTAAGGCTTAGAGATCTAGAACTTGGTGGATTTTTACATCTCAATACACACTATGGGATATCAAAATTGCAGACAAATCGAAATTTTGTCCTTACCTACAATTGGTGGACTTGCCCATATATATATATGAGTCATTCCACGTCAAGCGGGAGACCTTTTTGACTGCATGTGCTTGAAAATTGTCGTAATTTTTATTACATGTTCTCTGGGTAAAATGAATGGATGAAACCATTTTTTATTTTTATTTTTTTATTCGAAAGGCTCAGAAGCTACAAAGGGTTGAATTTTCAAAAAAAAAAAAAAACACCAAAAATCGGAATCGCGCTCTCCTTCAAACGTTGATATCTCTGGTTCCCTTAGTCGTGCAGAGGTCGGCAAAAACTCTTTTTAAAGCTCTTGAATTGTACTTCTGTGGTATAATTTTAAATCCATGAAATAAACGATTTTCCATTTGTTATGAACAATCGTATTTTTTGAAACGCGATTTTCGAGTTGAATGCCCCCTTCGAATATTCTGAAAAAAAGGAGCGTGTTCCTTGATTCATTCTCTACAAAATCTGTGAATTTTAAAATGGAACTCCGATGGAAACTGTATTTAAAAAGCAATTGATCGGTGCGAGACGTCGCGCGCGGCCGTGTACGCGGGAGCGCTAGACCCGATACTTGTTCGCTTCACATGCGAAGAATACAGGGAGGCATATTATTCGTTCAAATTCATCAAATCTATCAATTCATGAAATTATTTTTTTCATTTCATGCTTTTATACTCGACTTGAAACAACGAAAATATAAATATAGAGGCTCACACTTGACTGAAATGTTGAAAATAACTGGTAATTATAACGTACTTTTGCATTCCATCAAATGGAATACGTCACCGTATTATTCGATCAATGACGTAGTAAATTAACTAACTCAAAATTACTCAATTATAAACTAAAGATCAAATATTCTGTAATATTTCTGAATTATGGTTAAAAATATTAGTAATCTGCTCTAAAAACACTGATTGTGAGTCGATTAAATATTTTATTACAGTGTACCAGTGATTCGGAGAAAAATTATTTTGAAGGTGTATGTCTTCCCTTAAGGGGGTATGTACACCTTTGGAGGAGTTCAAATTTCCAAAAAGAAATTGATTTTTCTCTGCCACATGAGGACTTTGACAAAATCCAGAAAAATCATCATGTCTGAGGAGGGTTCGACCCTCATTAAGGATATTTTACATCATGTATTACTTTCAGTCTGATAGTGGCTACGCTAAAGATAAGAAATTACAAAATGACTCGATTGTCGTAAAGAATCAAGACCACCGTTGGATCAATCTTGAAATGTTTGGTCCTCAATTGTTCATAGGAGATGCCTTTATGGTATAAACGTAGGAGTTTTTGATATTGTAAGAATCACTTGAGTTATTCAATTTTTTCGATTTTATTTTTTTTTATTTTTCAATTCTTAAATTCTTCTCACATTTTTTCCAGTATCTTAATCAAAAATGAGTTTATCAAAAAATCCTACGTTCATACCATAAAGGCATCCCCTACGAACAATTGAGGACCAAACATTCCAAGATTGATCCAACGATGCTCCTGATTCTTTACGACAACCGGTCAAAATATTCATTCTCCAGAAATCGACTTTTAAACTTTTTTTTTTTTTTTTATTATTATTTACTTCTTCCAGAAAAGAAAATGTAGCTACAGAAAATTAAGTTCTAAGATTTTGCTAATGATTAGTATGCTGGATTCGCAGCTGCTCTCGTACACGGAAAGAATTGTTCAGGGGATTCAGGCATAATTATGCTGGATCTAACTATATTATATGTTTGAAATAGTAACTAGCATACCGTATTAATACTCCAACTATACGAATCTGGTTGGTTGAGTATGCCTATCGCAAGCATTTTCCTTGGTACGTTAAAGAATCACATTTTCCCTGGTAGAAAATTGAGCAGAATATGACCAGAATCTGTTGAGTTTTTTTGGTGAGTTGTCAGATTCTGGTCAGATTTTCTGGCCAGATACCTCATCAATTCGACGACAGTTTCTGACCAGAATGACATATGTATCTGGGCAGATTCTGTTGAAGGATCTGGTGAACGAATTTAAGGTGTAATTCGAGGTTATGTTAGAAATGTAGGTAATTAAAAAGTTTAATAACATCAAGGTGAGAATATTTTTTTTTGAAAATAATTTGTTATCTTCAAATAATATTAAGAATCGTAATTAATTTTTAAATTATATCGAAAATAATAAAGCTTTCACTATTATGAAAAAAAATTCGACAGCTTCGAATGAAAAATAACAACAATTATGAGTGTTAACGACATCGTCGCCGGGAGGTGTCTTCACACAACATACGCTTTCGTTATCTGTAACCAGGACCACCGCTACGTCGGTTTCGTCCTCTAGGTCGACCGCTACGTAATTTCCATCCTCCAGGTCCACCGCTACGTAGTTTTCATGCTCTAGGTCGACCGCACCGTAGTTCCCGTCCTCCAGGTCCACAGCTAAATAGTTTTCATGCTCTAGGTCCACGGCACCGTAGTTTTCGTCCTCTAGGTCGACCGCTACGTAATTTCCATCCTCCAGGTCCACCGCTACGTAGTTTTCATGCTCTAGGTCGACCGCACCGTAGTTCCCGTCCTCCAGGTCCACAGCTAAATAGTTTTCATGCTCTAGGTCCACCGCACCGTAGTTTTCGTCCTCCAGGTCCACCGCTACGTAGTTTCCGTTCTCCAGGTCGACCGCTACGTAGGTTTCCGTCCTCCAGATCCACCGCTGCGTAGTTAATAACTTACTGAACAATGATGCATGAATTATCAACGTCGTGTGTACAACATCAATTGTTTACCAATAATTACGATGCAGCCGACCTAGAGGACGAAAACTACGTAGCGGTGGACCTGGAGAACGGAAACTACGTAGCGGTCGACCTGGAGGACGAAAACTACGATGCGGTCAATAACGAAAGCGTATGTTGTACAAAGACAACTCCCGGCGACGACGTCGGTAACACTCATAATTAACTGCAACTTGTATGCCATATGGTGAAAGGATTTATCACTAGATTAATCATTTATTTTTATTTAACTGAAAATTGACCCGCCACGAGTTAACAGTTACAGTTACATATAACCTCAAAAGTACACGGAGAAAAAAAAACAGTGAGCTGTGCTGCGCAGGACATTAATCTAGTCAATATAGTATTTATAAGCATACATTTTCAATCTAACCTCACTTTTTACTGTCACGACAGCAATAGTTACTTCCGTCACAGCAGTGAGTACTGTTAGAACTATAGTGAAAACTGATTTGCACATCACGGAAAAAGGCAAATACTATATCGACTAGATTAATGTCCTGCGCAGCACAGCTCACTGTTTTTTTTTCTCCGTGTACGTGACATTAATGGTTCACCAGATTCTGGTCAGATTCTGACCAGATACCCCTGAATATCTGGGCAGGTTCTGCCCAGATTGTCTGCCCATAAGATGACGAATGGCCAGAAAATCTGGTCAATTTTCTACCAGGGTTTAGTCAAGTCTAAACGCTAATGTAACTACGCATACAATTATCTTATACCTCATACATCATATGGTTAGAGTAACGATATTGGCTTTGCAATATTTGTATACTCATGGTTTTAATGTCATTTTGTTCACAGAACAAATGACTTTGTTATGCCACAAATAAAATCTGCTTGCATCACCAATAAATTGCCAATCATAATCATATAGTAGAGAGCTTCATACGATTTCTTTCCGTGTATCGATGTGTTATGAGTCGAGTCTAGACACACGTGCCAGGCGGAGGTTTGTAGTGAGTTTTGACCTGTTCTGTTCAACAACAGTGTCCGGTAGGTGTCCAGTAAGACTGCTAGAAAAAGAATGAATTGCTTCAGGGAAAATCTGATGAAAATTTTTCAAAACATAAAAATTCTTCAGAATTCTTGATTTTCAATATTTTGAGATTCAGAAGATCATAGATATTAACAATTTTTGTCAATATTCCGAAAATTCTCTCATCTTTTATCAATCATACCTTTTTTCTTATAATATTTATCAAACTTTCGCAATTAATATATTATAGAAATACTCATCTTTTCAGAAATCTGAATGTGTAGTCTCCTCGCATCGATTTCAAATGCACTTTTCGATGGATCATCTTCTTTCGATTCCGAAGTCTCATCTCAGACATATATACACTGTGTTTGTTCAATATTGAAAATTACTATTGGTTTGAATTCGTAATGAAACCACGACATTTGACAAACAAGTGGACACCTAACCTCGAAAAAATGTAGATCGCAGCCATGTGTTCTGTCAATGATCACAATTCAAAAGAATATTGAAAATTAAATATGTATAAAAATCATCATTACAAAGAATTGAAAAATCACAGAATAAAATTCAAAAGCAAAATATATGAAAACGTTAAAAAAAGTGAGACAGTGGTGTTGGCGGTACTGTAGATAGTGTAGAATATTTACGAGACGAATATGAGCGTCTGCGCGCCGCGCGGCGGCGCTTTTTCGCAACTCGGGACTGTCATGGCTATAACTTTTCAAATCCTCTAGATTTTCTGACGCCAATTTATTTGCAGGTGAAGTAGGTCACTAGCATTCAAAAAAAAAAATATATAAAAACAAAAACGATTTTTTGAAAATTCAAAGGTGTATATATATATATATATACCCCCTTAAGATTTTATTAGAATGTATAGTTCCCGTAGTTCATGATTAGGTAATCTTTAATTCGTCAACTTAAAACGTAATTGATCGAATAATACGTTGAGGAATTCCATTGGATGAAATTGAAAAGTACGTGAAATCACCAAGATTTGAGTCGAGTGTGTGCCTCTATATTTATATTTTCGTTGTTTTGAATCAAGTATAACAGCATGAAATGGACAAAATAATTTCATGGATTGATAGATTTGATAAATTTGAACAATTCATATAAATAATATGCCTCCCTGTATTCTTCGCATGTGAAGCGAACAAGTATCGGGTCTAGCGCTCCCGCGTACACGGCCGCGCGCGACGTCTCGCACGGATCAATCGCTTTTTAAATATAGTTTCTATTAGAGTTCCATTTTAAAATTTTCAGATTTCGTAGAGGATGAATCAAGAAACACGCTTGTTTTTTTTTCAGAATATTCGAAGGGGGCATTCATCTCGAAAATCGCGTTTAAAAAACACAATTGTTCGTAACAAATTGAAGATTTATTACATGAACTTGAAATTCATAACATGAAAGTGCAATTCAAGAGCTTCATAATGAGTTTTTGGTGATGTCTGTACGACAAAGGGAACCGAAAATATTAACGTTTAAAGGAGAGCGCGATTCCGATTTTTGGTGGTTTTTTCGGAAATTCATCCCCCTGTATTTTCTAAGCCCTTCGAGTGAGAAAAAAAAAAAATGTTTCATTCATTTATTTTGCCCAGAGAATATGGAAAAAAAATTACAAAAGAATCAGAAACATCAAGGTCGATTTTTGGCCAAATCTGTCCCGCTTGACGTGGACTGACTCATATAGGTATATTCTTCTGAAACATCGCCGTGGCTAGGGGTGATGCAATGGAGCAACCGCACCAGGGCGCCTGCGAGCAAGGGGCGCCCAAAAGTCCTCTGATCCTGGAAAATTTCACCACAGCGTCAAAGCGCCTATGCGTCTTCCACTGGGCAATTCCACCTCAAATCGGCCAATTTTGGGTGTTTTTTGACCTCGTATTTTTTTAATCGATTTGAACTTTTTTACTTGAAATCTACGTGAAAAAAGTAGACCCATGTTTTTTCGTTAGTCCAAAATTTTTTTTACGCTAGTTACGAATTATCTCATTTTACTGTAAAAGTAGCGAGCTGGCGGCTTTGAGAAGTAATATCTCGTGTCCCCTTCACCGTAAAGAGATGTTCCAAAACGCGTTTTAAAGGTGATGAAACACACTTTTCGATAAAAATTGTCAACTTCTCGAAAAATATAGTCATGTCGTTTTTATGAGCAATCAAAATGTTGAACTATTTTTTTTGCAAACTGAGACCATTTGAAAATTCTAAAAAAAATATGACCGCATTGCTTATTCAATTCTGAAGATGGCGAAATTTTGAAATTGATGGAGCGATTTTTCTAAATATTTTTTTTTACAATTATTTGTCCGGCGCCACGTTAGGTTGCCGCACCGCGCGCCTCGTTACTACCGCGTCACTCTATGTACGAAAAGCCGCGCGCCACGCCATTGGCCGAGCCCCGTACGACCGCGACGCACAGTGGGGAATTTTCACGAAAACGTGGCCATAATCCAGGGGATCATCGGAATTTTTCGAAATTTGATATACTGATGTTTTTGGGGTCGCTGATTACGAATCTGGTATCCAAATTTGGAAAAAAAATGGCGGCTCCAATATGGCCGATGGAGACATCAATTTCGTAAAAAACACGATTGATTATACACTTTACCGATGTTTTCGGGGTCGCTGATTACGAATCTGATATTCAAATTTGGAAAAACAAAATAGCGGACTTAATATGGCCGACTCAGACAGGAATTTCATAGAAAACACGATTGATTATACACTTTACCGACGTTTTCGGGGTTGCTGATTACGAATTTGATAATTAAATTTAAAAAAACAAAATGGCGGACCTAATATGGCCGACTCAGACATGAATTTCATAGAAAACACGATTGATTATACACTTTACCGATGTTTTCGGGGTTGCTGATTACGAATCTGATATTCAAATTTGTAAAAACGAAATGGCGTACCTAAAATATATGTGCTATACTAAATTAGACAATAGATTCGGGAATTTCGGGGAAATATTTATTCTCTTGCAATATAGTAAACAAAGTTTTTATTTCCAGAAATTAAAAGTCAAAAGTCAATCCGAAGCCGGATAGAGATCTTCATGTGTGATAGTTGGGCTCGCTAATACTGGAATGGTTTCTGACTAAAACTGCTCCCATTTTTTATTGAAAAGATTTCCCTTCGCTTGAAGGTGATAAGAGAAGTTCCAGAACCTAGGAAAAAAGAATAGTATTTCGCATTAATCATAAATGGCATTGTAATCCGAATGATGATAAGACATACGCCCTTGTGCATTTAGTAACATTTCATTAGAATGCGGATTTGGCGTTTCGAATACAATAACAAATTTTTAATACATGCCTTCGCCTCTCGGAAAAAAATTGTACGTATATGATAAATCAGGTATCAGAATTTTCAATAACAATATATATTAATATTTCGAATCCATTGTTAGAGTAAGCCAGTCGACCGAGTCCGCTTAGGGTGAGAAAGTTCCAAGTAAGCGAGCTACCTGCCCAGCTCGGCTGACTAGGCAGCTGACCTGGCATGGAACGCGGCGCGGCGACCAAGCGCCGCCGCGCCGGGGGCCTTCACGGAACGCGCATACGTTCACTAAAAATGCTCTGGATCAGCCCGCGCATGTTTGCGCAGTCTGATCCACACTTCATTCGAAAGCTGATATTCTAAGCTAAAATAAAAAAAAAAAAAACAAAGGCGGGATGTCGTGGGACTCTCAACTAAGAGTCTACGTAAAGTCAATATTTATTTCCGAACGAAGGCACTTTTCGGGATTATCGTTAGACTACGTAAACATGAACAATAAAGACTATTTTTTAATTGTAAGATGAGTAAAATTTTCTACATACCTTGAGGAAGATCATCCATTTTGTCGAAATTGATTATCACTTTACACTGTTAAGTTATCCCAGGTAGAAATCGTGTCTTGGCAGAAGCTAGCTGCTAGCTAGTTGTACTAGTTATTTATCTTGGCGCAAGATAACTGAATCATGTTGGTGCAAGCTCGGTATGTAACGCTCATTCGAGCTAGCAGCAAGCTTAATGACTTATCTTGGGCCAACCTTCACAACGTAGCTAATGCCAATATAACCGAATCAGTTTGGCGCTCGCTTAGGGGTTTCGTCTGAATATACGTGAAATAAAAATCAATATATGATAAATCATTATTGGTACACTGCAGAAAAACAAAACAAACGTGAAAAAAAAAAAAAAAAAAAAAAAAAAAAACACCAATGAACTTACGTACGCGTGATTATTCGATATCCGATTTGTTCGACCTAACCGGGATTTGAACCCAATTCCGCTCGCATCGCTAAATTACTAATCGCACGCTCTACCTACTACGCCAAACTATCCTATTACTACTGCATCTCACATTTTCCTATTTGATGGAACTTATGATCACGGTGTTGAATTAAGGACTAATAGACATTTCAATCTCACCGATCAGTATCATGGTTGATCAGTGTCAAACCGAGATCACGCCTGGAAAATGTTGAAAAAAATATGCGCGTAACGCGTACAGAATTATGCGATATCGCAAATTAGGTTATTTTATATGGAACATGCAATAATAATAAAACTTCGTGTCATAAATTTTATTCATATCATGTGCTTCATAAGTATAACAGAACAAAGTTATCTTATAGTTTTTGCTCATAATTAATTTCAAAAATACAACTAACACATTAGCAGCGCGGGCCTAACCTCACTTTCTGCACAACAACGTGTCTCACGCATAGAGAGGCTGCGACTAGTACAACAGTTACAAGAGTTATAAGTAACCTCAAAAATCACAGTGTAGAGTACAACGAATCTTGAGAATACGTATGAAGTTTAGCTAGCAGCAGTCTATGCTGAACCTCAGAGCAGCGACTCTCGCACGTGGATCGGTCGCGGCTAGATAAAATACAAAGAGAGTAGCGAATCTCGAAAATACCTATCAAGTTTAGCTAGCAGCAGTACATGCTGAACTCAGAGCAGCGACTCTCGCACGTGGATGGGTCGCGGCTAGATACAATACAAAGAGAGTAACGAATCTCGGCAATGCATTTCAAGTACACTAGAACCTCACTTATTTTACCATCAGTTATTTTACGAACTCGGCTATTTGACCGGCTCTGCCTCAGCTATTTGACGGCCTGTACCCCCACCACTTGACTGAGTCCCCTTCTTTTCAAGGCTGTGTATATGCGAAGTCTAACCAGTTAGCGTTGCGCACGGAAAGTCTGCGCAGTTTGCGACACGGAGTGGGGGCCCCTCTTCTCGTCAAATAGCTGAAGCAGCCCGGTCCCAAGTCGGTAAAATAAGTGAGGTTCTAGTGTATAGCTAACTGCGATCTAATTTTATTTAGCCATAATATATCTTATAGCTCGAAACTACGAATATAGCTAGCGCCAGTCTATAGCCAATATCGCGGTAACGTGTCTCGCAAGCCAACATAAAATGTGGCTAGCGGCTAGGCTGAAACTTTCTTAGCCAAGACAATTTTCTACCTGGGATGAGTGTTCAAAGTTAGAGCGGATATGAAAGCGAAATTCAGGTACGTGACTCTCACGGACGAGAGTCAACTTTGAACTGAAATATCTAAGAGACTATAAGGGTTAAAGGGTCGGGACAACCGGGAGGTTACGCAGAAATTAGTTCTTAACCAATCTCCCCGGTCGTTATACCTGCATGGGAAAGTTCGTTTTTTGAATTTTGGCCACGTTTTCGTGAAAATTCCCCACTGTGCAACGCGGTATAGTCGCGAGGTGGGCAGCGCAGTAACCTGACGCTCCATTAATTTTAAAATTTCGCCATCTTCAGAATTGAACAAAGAATGCGATCATATTTTTTCAGAATTTTGAAAATGGCCTTAGTTTGCGAAAAAAATCGATAAGCATTTCGATTGCTCATAAAAACGACAAAAGTGTATTTTTCGAGAAGTTGAAAATTTTTATTGAAAAGTGTCTCTCATAGCGTTTAAAACGTGTTTTTTGTAACACATGCATGATTTCTGCGTTTTTTTGACCTAAAAATAGGGTCAAAAGTAGCCGTTTATTGACCGCGTAAAAAGAGCGGGCAATAATGGATTCATTATTGCCCGCTTCTTCAATAAGCGGGCAATGAAGAATTCTTTATTGCCCGCTTCTTCAATAAGCGGGCAATAATGGATTCTTTATCGCCCGCTTCTTCAATAATATATATATATATATATACCGCTTATAAGCACAAAAAACGTAGAAATCAATACATGCGTTACAAAAAATATGGTGTGTACCAAGGGCTAAGTGGGCTTTTTGACCTCGTGTGGTTGCAGTACTCGTCTTCGGCTCGCGGATGCACTCGTCTTCGACTCGTGCTCCCTCGCCTCCGACTAGTACTGCAAACTCCACACTCGGTCTAAAAAAGCCCACTTTACGCCCTTGCTACACAATATACTATTCGAACATCTCTTTACGGGGAAGGGAACCTGAGATAATAATTCCCAAAGCCGCCGGCGTGCTACTTTTACAGTAAAATACGACCGCCCAAAAACATTTTCAATGTAGAAAGTACCGCCAAGTACAGAAATGATCAAACTAGAAAAACATAGAAAAACCTATCGCCAGTCTCTGTCGTGAAATCAGGAAAAATGCCCCAAGCACTATACGCCCTCCCCGAAAGTATACGTCGAAGAGTCGGACCTCGCTGATTCGTGTAGTGATATCGAAAAATCATTTCAAGAGCTACATGAGGGTGTTTCAAATTTTGGCAATGTCTTTTTATTTCCCCTCGTACCATTGGAAAAGGTGAGTCCTGAGGTCAAAATAATAGACCCATCAATGTGCCCCCCGTCGACTGATTCTTCACGCGGCTCATCGGGAAAAACGTTTTTCCATAAGAATAACGCGTAAAATTTGTTTCCTCCAAGGAAATTGAATATTGCATGATACATTCTCAAATTATCGCTTTCATCGTTCGCGGAATTCGATGAAATGTATAAGACTCACCACCGGGGTAGAATGAAAATTAATTTATCAACATGGGAAAGTGGTAAAGTAATCAGAAACGCGATACTGGTTTCACTTGTTGAAATTAGCTATTTGAATAGGAAGGAAAAGTCTGAAAAACCTCATATCTGAAAACTGTATTCTGTGATGAAAATTTTTGTGCTTTTCCACAGAACTTACATTCCTGGAAGAGAAATAGCCCATTTGCGCAATGAGCGCAGGACTGACGCCAACATGTCGAAACAGAGATATATCTCTTTTTCCTTTTGCAACGTCCAGTTCCCCTCTTCGCGCATACCCCTCGCCGCAATAGTACCGTGCGAAGATTGATAGGTTAGGGTAAGCGTAAAGTTGTAATCGGTTATGTATCACAGAAATAGTTAACCCCTTGACTGTCAGTGACACACATATGGGCAGAAAAAACTCGTGCCACTTTTGTGTCCTGGCACATATGTGGGCATTTAAAAAAAAAACATGTTATTACTACATCGATTTGACTGTAATTTGGCAAATCACCGTTTTTGAGGTCGCTGAAGCCGAATCTGAAATCGGATTTCCAAAATTCGAAATGGCAGATCCAATATGGCGGATGCAAATTCGAAAAATAGTTTGATTTCGACGAAACTAAGTATCTTATGATTTTCGAGGTCGCTGAATCCGAATCAGAAATCGGATTTTCAAAATTAACAATGGCAGATCCAATATGGCGTACGCAAATCCAAAAAATAGTTTGATTCCGACGAATGTGAATTTGTTACAGTTTTTGAGGTCACTGAATCCGAATCTGCGATCGGATTTCTGAAATTCAAAATGGCGGATCCAATATGGCGGGAGAAAATTCGAAAAGTAGTTGAATTCAAAAAATTCAAAAATTCGAAATGGGGTTGAATTCGAAAAATTTGTATTTTCAGATGTTTGTGATCGCGAACTTCGAATTTGAGTTTTTTTTTTTTTTTTGTATTCTACGTATGCCAATTTTTTTTTTTTTTTTTTGTATTTTCAATTCTTTATTTTATTTTATTTCAATTTTGATTTTACTCATTATTTTTTGTATCAATTGTTTTTTTATTCAAAAAAATTTGTTTACTCGATTTGATTTCGGTATTTTACCTGACAACACCTTCATACGTGATACTTTTGGAAGCAAGGTACCACGCACAGTGGAACGTTACCACAATCTTTGCACATAAGATATGTTGCCTTTCTTTGTTTTCTGGAATAACATTCAGTGCACCGCTTTCTCATCGTCTTATCGTCTGAAATATACGATGGACAGTGATTTCGTGACGAGCGTAGAAGGTTTTTGGGTTGGCAATGATACTCCTTAGATGATGTGTGTTGATCACAATGCTCTTCTAACAGCTCTGTTGCCAGTGCACGACGAAACTGTAAAGAAGTCATTTTTTTCGAGTCAGTTTGGAGATGATTATAGACGACGGAAGCATTGTAAATCGCAGTAGCGAATAAATGAAAGTATAATTTGTGATGCCACTTGACAGTCTTGTGAATTGTTTCATAAGAAGAAATAGACTGATCTGTTTTATCTACACCTCCCATATTGTTATTATAAGAAATAACAACATTTGGCTTCATGATCTCTTTCTTGGTGAGCCTATCTATTTTCTTGGTAACAGTCATGGCTCATGATTATGCATTGTTGTGAGTATCGTAACCACTTTTTTGTCTTTCCATGCCAGACAAGCCATTTTTGGAGTGTACGAAACTTCCATGTCGCCAACACTTAGATTTTTTCTATTCATCTTTGGCATGTATCTACGATTCTCACGTACGGTTCCGCAGACATTCGTTTTTTCATCGACAAGCTGTTTGCACAGAAGTGGAGATGTATACCAGTTATCAATGTAAAGCGATCGGCCTTGACCTGCGAGATCTCCAAGTAATCTTTTTACTACTGTACCAGATATCCCTATTCCTTTACGGGCTTTTTGATTTTCGCAATCTTTACCTGTGTATATGTTCAGATCATAAACGTACCCAGTTTTTGACTTGCAATTTTTGTATATCTTTATCCCGAAACGAGCTCGTTTATTTCGATTACACTGTCTAAAACTTAGACCACCTTTCCACGGTATCAATGATTCGTCAATGCTTATATCTTTTCCTGGTCTATAAACGGCGTTGAAGTTTTCAATTAGAAGTTCGTAAACAGGACGAATTTTTCTGAGCTTGTCTGTTGAATCATCCTCATTTTCGGAGAAATGTAGTAGAGTTAGCAACTGACGGAATCTATTGTATGTCATCACAGTAGAGAAAAAGGGTGTTGCTAACATTTTATCTTTGGTCCAATACATGTCAAGCGATGGCTTGTGTATAATTCCAATCAAAATAATTATTGCATGGAATGTATACATTTCATCAGGATCTGCTTCTGTATATTTTAGTATTCTCGATTGCGGCTTCAGTTTGTTAGCAAGACTCAAGGCATTTGTTTTCTCTGCAGCATACTTATTTGTTTCGTAACAAATCATCTCAATCATATCTTCCGAAAGGAACTTTTTTAAAATTTCGGCTGGACTGCTGTACCTATTGAGACCACTTCCAGATTGCACACCTGCATTCAAATCAGTAAATGGATGAAGTATTGGTTCGAATGGTGACTGTTCAGACTGTTTAGTCCACGTCAGATCTTTTCGGAACTTTTCCAAGCGCGCAGATAATGGTACGCTAGATTCATTCTCAGATTCTGAAAGTACATCTTGAGCACTTTCCTACAGCTCATTATTGGATTGCTGAATGCCTTCTGCTTCACCGTCACTCTCGCCCATCAACCAATCATCGTTATCAAAAGAAACGTCTGTGTCCGAATCAGAACCATTTATTTGTGCCTCATCACTTTTTCGTTTTCGAGTAGACACCGAACGTGCCGAGAACATTGTAGTAAAAACAACTTGACCGTTTCTCACAATATACCCTATATTTCCTCAGCAATATGACATAATAATCAATGTCAAAGCAAAGAATAAAAATTCGATTTTTATTCAATTATTGATATTATTAATTAATTGAATGAACTATATTGGAGAGGATTACACAAACAACTGAAAAATTATTGATTAAACAATAGAATCATAAACGTACATAGTTCCTAGTTATTCAAATATTTCAAGCGATGTGGCGCTGCTGACCGAGCGGCACTGGGAGGAAATACTTTTTTACTTTTTTTTTTCAGGCGCTCAAACTCAAATCAACTTATTCAAATCATAACTGAAGATTTCTCCGGCTATATTGGATCCGCCATTTTGAATATTGAAAATCTGATTTCAGATTCGGATTCAGCAACCTCAAAAACTGTTACACTAAGATTATAGGATAAAACTCTGACATTTTTTTTCCAACACAAAAGTGGCATGAAAATCGAATTTTTGTCTGACTGATAAGGGGTTAAGTTATACATTTACTGACAACGGTTATAAATTGATATGCTATTCAAAATTATCATCCAAGCAACAATCTGACAATGGTTATTCGCATAGACATAGAGCATGGACTGCGCATTCGGGTCGAAAATCGCTCGGTCCGTGGAGAGAGAAGGGTAACACACGCGGCCAAATCTATTTCTTTCTAACCAGCAACGTCAAATGCTTAGAAAGAGACAGAGATTGGCCGCGTGTGTTAGCCTTCTCTCTCACTTTTGGCGTTACCACAGGCAGTATAGGGAATGCGCAGTCCATGCTCTATGTCTATAGTTATTCGTGGTTAACGTTATAGGAGACTACATGCCTATACCAAAGCGATAAGTCACTAACGGATAAATAAAATAAATTAACGTTATAGGTTAGGAACTTAGAGCATATAGACATGGAGGGAGCCAGTCCTATCTTGTTCCATAAGTGGCAAGCGCAGGAAGGATAGACATAGTAAGGTGATAACCTCTCTCTCTCCCTGACAAAATGTGATTGGTCGACTTAAACTAGTCACGTGACCACGTCAGAGCTGTGCCAAGCGGTACGGTACCTAGTACCCAGTATAACGCATCGCCTTGTGCCTGTACGTGCTGATATATCCATGTAAAAAATCATTTTTTATGAATATAATGTATTATAATATGTTATGATATTATACTATTTAAAGGCAATTTACAGTCTTTAAAAATACGATACAAATTCTGAATTCTGTATCTATTATCGACGCGGGCACTGAATTTCTCACGCTACGCTCCCGGCTCGGAGAGAGAAAGGTTATCACGTTACTGTTCCCGTCTTTGTCTTCACGCTTTTCAGCCACAAGGCTCCCTCCATGTCTATATGCTCTAAGGTTAGGAATGACTACGGCTAGGGAGGTGCGCGCCTGCGCGGCAAGGAAGGACGGACGTTGCGAAAGGGGAAAGAGATATATCTCTGTCTCAACATGTTGGCGTCAGTCCTGCGCTCATTGCGCAAATGGGCTATTCCCCTTCCGGGAATATAAGTTCTATGGAAAAAAACATAAAAAATTTCATTACAAAATACAGTTTTCATAATTCTTAAGAGATATGAATTTTTTCAGACTTTTCCTTCCTATTTAAATAGCTCATTTTAACAAGTCAAAAGTGAATCACGTTTCTGGTTACTTTACCACTTTCCCATATTGATAAATTAATTTTCATTCTACGCTGGTAATGAGTCATATACATTTCATCGAATTTCGCGAACGATGATAGCGATAATGAGCGAATGTATCCTGCAATATTCAATTTACTTGGAGGAAACAAATTTTACGCGTTATTCTTATAAAAAAGTTTTTCCTGATGAGCCGCGTGAAGCATCAGTCGACGGGGGGCACATTGATGGGTCTATTATTTTGACCTCATGACTTACCTTTTTCAATGGTACGAGGGGAAATAAAAAGACATTGCCAAAATTTGAAACACCCTAAGCTACATACTTGGCGGGCACATTCCATTCTCCCACTCTTCCACAATCTAGTGCATACTTCTTCCAGTCTACATTTGCCAGAGTAGACGATGTACCTTCTCAAGTGGAAATTGTTTGTAGACAGTAAGTCAACTGAAGAATTTCCAATTAGATCTGAAATTTAAATGTTCTTGGGTTAGCGTTGATATATTACTTAAGATCAGGGTCGTCTACGTCGAAAAGAGTGACACTTGCTTTGGTTCAATACAGTTATTATTTCTCTGTACCAGAATGTACTGACCCAGTAAACCAAAATGAATTGAGGAATTTCGGGCACCGAAATCTTCAAAAATAGAATTCCCCAATTCATTTTGGTTCACTGGAAAGATTGTGTCTGCAACTGATATCTATAATTATTTCCTACTGTTCAATCATAATAAGTACAATACTGGAAGTACTGTACTTGTGCACTTGCACCAGGCCGTGAATAGGCAATCGAAATTGGTGATTGATTAATATTGTAACTATTGATTCAAAGCAAGTGTTATCTGAAAAATCTGGAAAAGTATCTACTTCTATTCAGCAAGACAAAATGATTGCGTCGATACATGATATTTGTAGCTGAAAGTTCTATTCAAATGGAGAGTGAACTTCAATCAGTATTCATGTGAATTAGCGTGAATTGAAATTTTCAGTCATTACATCACACGTCGGATCATTTGAAACAGTTAAATTTGTGTACGAAATTATGTATGATTGATAACCGTAACCTATAAGTATAATTCACAGCTCCATTTGCGTATATTGTATAACCTTTCCTCAATGTTGTCAATAGACTCGGAACTATTACAATAAAGAACAGAACGTAGGATGATTATGAAATGCATAATTCTTGCATTCGTTCATGCAATCATACATTGTATACAGGGTGATTCTTTTTCCGCGCACCACCGTACATGGGTTCTTCGTTAAAATCTAAGACTGATTTTCCTTTTAAAAAAGGTCGTGGGACTAATAGTTATCGAGCTACGGAAGATCTGAGTTGACCAATCACAGAACTTATATGAGTGACACAGCAGGGCTGACCATGAGTGTCAGTTGAGTGGTGTCTTGTTTATGTGAAATATAAGCTCTGCGATTGGTCAACTGAGATCTTCCGAAGTTCGAAAACTATTAGTCCCACGACTTTTTGGTAAAGGAAAATCAGTCTTAGATTTTTATGAGGAATCTACTCACATACAGTGGTGTGCGCAAAGTGAATCACCGTGTAAAATCATTCGTAATTATTAATAAAAAGGAACTTGAACATTTTCACTAGGGTGTCCCAAAAAAAAAAAAAAAAAAAATTCAAACGCACATCAACATTCCGGTAGAGTATCTCAAATAGAATATCTCAGCCAAATATGAGCTCATAATATTGATATTTAGAACTGTCTAACTCAGTTTTCCCATTTTTGATTTGAATAACACGTGAAATAAAATCGGAAAATTTTCGAATTGTTTTTTCTCCTAACCGGCTTGATTTAGAAACTATCTGGATACAGATTCTTATAGGAAATTTCAGGCTCTACAAAAAAGTACTGAAATAGAATTTTCCTAACTCTCACCGATTAAGAGATATTCGCCTATAAACATTGAGTCATAGCGTCATAGAGTCATACGACTTTGGGAAAAACAATTTATTTTTCAACCGCGCATCAAAATTTTGGTAGAGCATCTCAAACAAAACATCTCAGTCAAGTATGATCTCTTAATATTGATATTTAGAACTGCCTATTTTAGTAACTAAAATTAGTAACTAAAATTAGTAACTAAAATTAGTAACGAAATTAGGCAGTTCTAAATATCAGTATTAAGAGCTCATATTTGGCTGAGATATTCTATTTAAGATGCTCTACCGGAATGTTGATGTGCGTTTGAATTTTTTTTTTTTTAGCACACCCTAATTTTCACACTTTTTTTTTGTTCATAATAAGTAGATTGACGTAGAAAATAAAGTGGAAGAAAGGAATGTGCCCGCCAAGTATGTAGCTCTTGAAATTTTTCGATATCACTACACGAATCAGCGAGGTCCGACTCTTCGACATATACTTTCGGGGAGGGCGTATAGTGCTTGGCATTTTTCCTGATTTCACGACAGAGACTGGCGATAGGTTTTTCTATGTTTTTCTACTTTGATAATTTTTGTACTTGGCGGTACTTTCTACATTGGAAATGTTTTTGCAGGGTATTTCACTACTTTTTGTAAGTTGTGTTGAGGTTAATCCTAAACAACATTTAAAGTGTGACAATCAAGCTACGGAATAGTCCAGTCAATATATCGCTCAAAACGGCGATATCTACATTATATAACGTCATTTAGCTGATAGTGCGATTTGTTAAGGGGGTTATCGTGATATTTCGTTTTCTTACGAATGTCGTGAAAAAATTCACATGAGTAGCTTCCAGTACCGCAATTAACACATTAAAATTTCAGAGCCCTTAGCGGCACCAAACTCGAGAAAAAAATTGGCAAATTGAGAATTTTATACATGGCATCTTATGGGAAGCGTCGTCTAGCATCAACGTTTTGAGGTATAACTTAAAAAGTTTTCTTACGATTTCCACCAAAAACTAACACACAATTCAACAACAATATTGAAATAACATATCCAAGAATCAAGACATTTGCCGTCAGGCTGCCGTCCCATGTAGGCCCGGGACGGAAAAATGGAACGGATTCTAGTTACTTTTTCTATGTATTGCGTGTATGTACACTGAGAAAAAAATGTAGTTGATTTGAATAAAAACTGATTGTCTGAACTAAACTCGGCGGTCGCGGGCGGCGAAACGCCGTTTTGGTTGGAACAATCAAAATATGATCATTTCAAATAGTACAGCTTTAAATTGAATAAATATTCAGTTGAATCGACTGAAACTCATTCAATGCAACTAAATATATCAACCAAATAGGTTTGGTATATCCAACCAATTTTTTTTCTCAGTGTACACACCTATACATACAACGTTCCGTTCCGTTTTTCCGTTCCGGGCCTACATGGGACGGCAGCCTCACGGTTTTCGAAATATAGCTTTGTAAAGTTTGCTCTGCATTGATATTACGCGTTGATCTCATGGCTTAGCTTCACTCGTGGCGCTGCTGGGTCGCTAGTTTTACGCGCGCAAATAGTATGCGTGTGAACACACACAGCGCCACTATGTGTGCATGAACAGTCACTAACAAAAGTTTCGGTACGGAAGCGGGGCTAGGGGATACAGTCGGGAGTCAAGCACTCATGTTATACTTTTGAGGCTGTTTGTAGCACGATAACCCCCTTAAAGGAGTGTATTCCGATCATAACGCCGGATTTGAGGAGTTCCCCTAGTGTCAGTGGCGCCACTATCGCCGGTAACGCGTTTAATTCGATATCTCGAGAACGGTTCATTGTGCACAAAAAACTATATAAACCTTTTCTCTTATAAATTAAATTTCCCAACTATTTTATCTTACATTTTTTTTTTCCAGCATCAATACTTTTTGAGTTATTTCGTTCGAAATGCACAAACTTCCCAATTTTTGTCGATTTCCGCCATTATCTCCCTAACCGTTTACCTTTATTGAATTTTAACCGATATCAAACTTATAGATCATTCAATTATCTACATTTTTTGTCTGAAACTTTTTCCTCTACCAAAAATACTTTTGTAGTTATTGCTTAGTTTACCGATCGAACTCCGCGCCATCAACGTAATATGACATATCAGTATCTATTCAGTACTGATAAAAAAATATTCAATTATTCGATGATTATTTATTAGTCAGATTACCTGTATAAAAAGGTAAATCGATTGAATAATTCTATCTGAGACAGCCGTTTTTTCTTCACAATTGTTTAAATATTATATTTTTCCTATTTTGGTATTTTTTATTGCATTCAACTGAATAATAATCTAATTAAGGATCGGAAAAGAAAGGAAATTTATAATTAAGATTGTTCCACACATTCATCAATAAGAAATGATACAATTATAATTTGAAATTATCCCCATGACGTGGATGGATGAGATTCATCTACATGAGTATCCTCCGCAATTTCTTCAGTGCTCGAGGCATCCTATGGAATCGTATTCAGGGCTCAAATCATATTCGTCGATAGTATGAATAATATCGGGTACGTTAAATTAGAACAAACATTTTCATTACAATTAATACAGATAACGATAGAAGACTTAAAATTTTTGACGAGAAAAATTTATCCGGCGTCCCGGGAATCGAACCCGAGCCTACTGGCTGCCAATCCGGGGGCTTATACCCACTAGACCACCTGGCCGCCTTCAAATTTTCTCTCGTCAATTTCAAGTCTAGTTAGTGTACACAGTTTGTAGTATATTTACATTCGTCGGATGCGTACATGTTTAACTCTTATGAGTGAGTGAGTGAGCACACGGGCTCACTCACACTTGTTAGGTAAGACTTACGTCTTTACGTACCTATTATTTTTATTGGTTATATTTTTAATTAAATACAACCAATACCACCGAAGGTGGTGTAAATTCATCGAAGAAATGATTTTACGATAGAAGACTTAAAATTTTTGACGAGAAAAATTTATCCGGCGTCCCGGGAATCGAACCCGAGCCTACTGGCTGCCAATCCGGGGGCTTATACCCACTAGACCACCTGGCGAATGTAAATATACTACAAACTGTGTACACTAACTAGACTTGAAATTGACGAGAGAAAATTTGAAGGCGGCCAGGTGGTCTAGTGGGTATAAGCCCCCGGATTGGCAGCCAGTAGGCTCGGGTTCGATTCCCGGGACGCCGGATAAATTTGTCTCGTCAAAAATTTTAAGTCTTCTATCGTAAAATCATTTCTTCGATGAATTTACACCACCTTCGGTGGTATTGGTTGTATTTAATTAAAAATATAACCAATAAAAATAATAGGTACGTAAAGACGTAACCCGCACGGAAATATATATATGCGAAAAATATATGCGACATATTTGTTTTTTGCGCTAAAATATAAGTAACATTTATTTTTTATAAGTTTGATATAAATGTCAACATACATGTAGTGACATGTATGTCGACATAGATGTCGACATAGATGTCAACACTATGTAAAATTCATCTAACATATAGGATACATATATGTAAATGCGTACATATATGTTATAATATATGCGAACATCTTTGGATTTTGCGCACATATATGTTATAAGTGCGACATATATGTGGCATATATTTTTCGCATATATATATTTCCGTGCGGGAAGTCTTACCTAACAAGTGTGAGTGAGCCCGTGTGCTCACTCACTCACTCATAAGAGTTAAACATGTACGCATCCGACGAATGTAAATATAATACAGATAACCGAGCGGTATGAACCAGCTTTTCTGCACCCACAAGCTTTTTCACAATTTTTTTTGCATATACAAGAAATTTATCCAAGTCAATCGTCCGGTGCTGGATTTATTGACATTGTGATCGGCTCTAATCTACGAGACGTACGTTGCCAGTCCCACTATTCTGGTTCAAGATAATTTTTACGCCAATATTGAACTTGATAGTAACACCGCAAGGAATTAAAATACGCAATTACTAAGCAATAACTACAGAAGTATTGTTAGTAGAGAAAAAAGTATCGGGCGAAAAATGTAAATAATTTAATGATCTATAAGTTAAATTGTTGTAATAATTTTAGGATCGGATCTTTCTTTCAAAGTAAATTATAGACTATTGGATTGTATTAATATGTAAAGACATTTATTTCATCTAGTGTTGCAGAGATACAGTATTTAAATTGAATTGATCGTTTGGCTACTCGAGCCGTTCGTTAGTCTTTGTTGATAAACTACTATTCCTCACGTCCGCACTTGACGCGTTACCCTTTTCTACTGAGCTTTGTTTTCTTTCTCGTTCTACTCAGGCAATGTAATTGGGATAATTGCCCAGCAAACACAGAACTGCCGAAATTATAATGGCCCAGCACTGGCAGTGCTGGCAATGTGCTGGTGTAGGCTAGCCTTTGCTGCGCCACTACATGTAAAATAGCGGTATTTCGGTGAAGTTTTACCAGTATCCAACCATTGATGGAACGGTGTTGGTTACCAACTACTGATTTCCTACAGGGCATTTTGCATCTTGCCACAACCGACTTGCCATCACTTGGCCGTTTTCAAACACACTTGCATCTGTATCTTGATAGCTCGGCATTGGCAACTCCGGCACTTTTCTACCGGCATCCGGTCGTTGATTCGCCGGCGTACATAGTATAAGCTTTTCTGCTGACTGCAGTATTTCTAACACTTCCACCGAATTTACCGGAAAAAGAATGTTTCTATGCAATCGAACAAAAGTATATACTATTTAATCATCAGAAATCTTCGAAGTCATTTTTTTTTCTTTTTTTTTTTTCTAAATACATGTTGATGTAAATCCTCACAAATCGAAGTTTACCTATCGAGTCAAAAAGTGTTGAGTATTGCAACAGGCGACGTTTGGGTGCAGATCAACACTGGACATCATACGATCAACGAAGTTAAGCAATTTCAACTGCAGCCAGAATTTGGATGGGTGACCCACATGAATACATCTAATTAGTCTTCGAATAGCTAATTTCTAACATCCTGGGAATATGAACTTTGCTCTACCGCTCGAAAAAGAATCAACTTTTAGTGAAAAAAATATTTTTCGTCCGGATAATATCGAAAATAAAAAAAATCAAGTGATCGGTTCATCGGCTGATCAATATTGGGCTCTTGTTGGGCCATTGACGACTGCCCGACAACCAATTTGGGCCGTTGCTGGCCCTGCGCTGGCTAACCGTTGGGCCGGTATAACACTGCCGGCACTGGCCCAGCTGTTGGCCACTGTGACACCAGGGTGCAGGGCCATCACAAGTCTTCCGGCAGCGGTTCGGCAACTCAAGTATCGGCATTCCTCCACCTAACTAGCAATGGCCCTGCACTCTGTGTTTGCTGGGTGATAATAGATGTCCCTACTCGTGGTTTTGGACTTCTGGGGAATGTAATATTTAACATATTTCAACACGCCTCCTTAAATTTACATTCATTTAAAGATATCACAATTTTATTTCACTGAGGTTTTATCCTCTCGCATTACAGTTTTAGTCTTTCAGTTTTACAGGATGATTCGTCTTAAGTTCAACGCATTTCTACACTCCTACCGAAAATTAGCGGGCCACCCAATTTTTGCTTCGAAAAATGTTCGATTTCAAAGTCTCGTAATTCGGCAAAAAATTGACTTAGCGCGTCGTTTGTAAAAGCATTTCAAAGCTTAAGGCTTCATCTTTCAGATGCTCACTTTCGATTGCGTTTATGTTCTTTTTTGTCTTGAGTTATGGTCCCTTGAACCATCTCGTGCCAAATTTGTGTATTGATGTTCCAACTTCAAAACAACGCACGGGGTCGGTCAGTATCGGAATTTTGATTTCAAGACAGTCATTTTGAAGCTTGTAATGTCCTCTTCAAAACCCTTTTTTTGAGATTGCTCTACGATTTTTTTTCATGGAGTTATGCGTTGCTGAAGCAAAAATGGTCTTTCAATTTTTGGTGTGTGGTGCAATTTCCATGCATGGTCGTACCGATCTCGTGATTATTCCACCACTTTGAGTGATGCTAATGCCGGAGGTACTGTTTAAATCGTCCGTATGTGTTAAAAATCGAATAACTTTACGAAAAAAAATCGTAGAGCGAATTCCAAGATATGGTTTCGAAGGAAAGACTTCAAAGTTGAAGTTCTAACCTTGGGCCACCTGTGTCGCTATTTTTGCGCGTGCTACCTGAGGTCAAAGTTCGAATTTCCATTTTGCGGTTTGGAGGGTCTCGTTTGGATGGTGATCATGGCTTGGAAACGTCACCGAATAAAAATTGCAATGAGATTTCAGAAAAATGAAGATTTGAGCTTCAAAAGCCATATTTGGGAACCTCGGTACGAGGACTCGTTCGCCCAGGGCATGCGATCAAAAATTGAAAGACCATTTTTGCTTCAGCAACGCATAACTCCATGAAAAAAAATCGTAGGGCAATTTAAAAAAAAGGGTTTTAAAGAGGACATTCCAAGCTTCAAAATGAATGTCTTGAAATCAGAATTCCGATACTGACCGACCCCGTGCGTTGTTTTGAAGTTGGAACATCAATACACAAATTTGGTACGAGATGGTTCAAGGGACCATAGCTCAAGACAAGAAAAACATAAACGCAATCGAAAGTGAGCATCTGAAAGATGAAGCTTTAAGCTTTGAAATGCTTTTACAAACGACTCGCTAAGTCAATTTTTCGCCGAATTAGGAGACTTTGAAATCGAACATTTTTCGAAGCAAAAATTGGGTGGCCCGCTAATTTTTGTTAGGAGTGTATTTTTCTCAAAATTTTCCCTACTTAAGCTTTTAGTTAACATGTCTGCCAAGTTTTTGTCTGACTCGATCTTTATAATATCAATATTGCCATTTTGGTAATCTTCATTTATGAAGTGGTACTGAACTTCTATGACCGTGTTCGGGGAGCGCGCTTAAAGCGCTTTAAAGCGCTGAAAATCAAGAGAGAGAGAAACGGAGCTTGGGGAAATCAAGAAGTGTGACAGAGACACAAGATTACTGACAGCGCTAAAAGCGACTCCCCGAACACGGCCTATGTGTTTGGAGTTCTTTGTGAAGTTGCCAAACTTGCCTATTGCTACTGCGCCACTATTGTCCTCATACAGTTTTATTGGTGATACAAATTTCAAATCGAATACATCATTCAACAGATTTTTAATGAATAATATCTCGGTTACCGCCTCAGACATTGCTGTATTGTAACGTTCCGGGATGTTGAGAACCTTTTGGTTATGTCAACATACCGGTGTTACGGTTTCGAGAGTATTTAATATTGCTTTAATTTTAAACACTAATATAATTTCGGACTCCTCAACACTGGTAGGTAGGGAAAAGGATGGTAATGCCATACAAAAAGCCACCTAACTCAGATTTTTATTTATAATATAACAAACTACGCTATTCAACGGACTCAGGCGTCGCTCTGACCTCCAAAGCCGTATATCTTCTAAACCAAAGGTTTAGGCTACCTCCATAGAGCCAGGGTGGCAATCCAAGCCTATGGTCCCTGCTATTGCGATTTTAATAATTAACTGCAGATCCAGGATGCTTTATCCAAGACTGCGAATCAGACTCGGAATCACAACACTTGGCCCTCGAACACGAGTCGGTTAGACTAATGTCGTACGCGCTTGTGTTGTTTTTCAAAGCTGCTAACCTTGGCTTGTATTTGGCTATAATCAAACGGAATTTAAATAAGAAAATGTCAAGCTAATATTCCAATAGTAGATTATATTTTCTATGAACAACCAAAATTCCTTAAAATCTAATTACTCTCTAATTGACAAAGTCTTAAATTTATTCCTATCGACAGCTAGTCTGTGAATTTGAATTGAATACAGTTTAATAAAATGAGCTCTAATAAGATATGCTTGATTTGCTATCGCCAAATTTGATAGTCTTTGAAATGGTTTGATCTGATTATTTAAAGTTTTATATGATATTTCGAAATATTGAGTGAAGTTAAGTCAAGACGACCGGTATAATATATAATGAGTCGCTAGGGTGCTATACCACTAATGCGCCAAGAATTTAATAGAGTTAAGAGTCGTGCCGGTGCTTTACCTGGTCACGCTCGATTGGATGAATAATAGTGAGTCGCCCGGGTGCTCTACCGCGAATGCGCTGAGGAGCTGTCTCAGCGCCGGCTTTTATACTATTCTTCGCTCGCTTGTGACGTCACAAGCGACGACGGCGATTTGTCCAGTCGATCTCCTAATTTATGGAAACAATCGTGGCAGGCCTAGGGTCTGTCCAATTGGACAGGTTACAGTATATTCCGCGAAAGTTGAGTTTTTGGTTACAGTGCTTTGTTTTTTTGTTTTCCAATAAACTAAATTTCCAAATACTCTAACAACATAACCTGTTGTTGATTTACGATCTACATTGTCGCCTGCGTAATCTGAATCAACCATACAATCCAATTTTTCGCAATTTTCGACTTTATCGGTATAAATCAATTTTAAATTTCTGGTGTTAATCACATATTTCAAAATTCTTAGTGCATATTGGTAATGAGTCTTACTATAGCAGCTTTGAAATCTGCCCATGTAGTTCACGCTATACGCAATATCAGGTCTAGTACCTGTACTAATATATAGCAACTCGCCAATTAAATTGCGGTATTTGATTCGCTCATCAATCTCACTGGATTGATTTAATTTGAAGTTAGTTTCCATGGGAGTATCATACAGTCTTGCTTCGTTTAAGCCATACTTGTCAGCCAAAGATGAAATATATTTTTCTTGACTTAGAGTCATCAAGTTTCTTTGTTCGTTGTAATTTATTTCAATACCTATGTATTCTTTGATTTGACCAAGGTCTTTCATAACGAATTTTTCCATCAACTTAGATTTTACTTTGTTAATTTTATCTTCATCTTCGCAACATATCAGTAAATCGTCTACGAAAACAAGAATATATGGGGAGTTCCATATGAAATGTACAATTGGTTGTCCACACCCCTTTCGATTTGTCTCAAACTTAGTGAAGTTGAGTAATCGGTTGAAAAAAAAATTCCTCTAAATAATGAAAATTCTACCTTTTACAGGTCGCGAGTAACAGCGATTCACAAATTTTGAATAATTTTTTTCAAATCGCTGTAACTCCTAACTACATGTCCGCGCCTAAAGATCAAGTAGGTAAAAAGTTTTGTAATTTGATGTACTTTTCGATGTTGCCGCGAGACAAAGTCGATTTTCAGTTAATGGTGAAAAAAACGTGAAAAACGCGATATTGATCTCGTTCCCCAAACTTTTTTGGGGTCCATTTTTCATCATAAAATGCGGCTATTTTTTCCGCAAATTTTCGTGTAAAGAAAAGTCACGGGACTCAACTGATTAAAGAGATATGAAGGAAATTCCAGGAAAAACCGACCGGATTTGGACATTTTCTGACTTTAAATTTTTCAAAACTATTGAAACTTTTTTTTACGTGAAATAGACGTAAAACAGCCAACACTATCGGTTTTTTCACGTCTATTTCACGTAAAAAAAAGTTTCAATAGTTTTGAAAAATTTAAAGTCAGAAAATGTCCAAATCCGGTCGGTTTTTCCTGGAATTTTCCTCATATCTCTTTAACCAGTTGAGTCCCGTGACTTTTCTTTACGCGAAAATTTGCGGAAAAAATAGCCGCATTTTATGATGAAAAATGGACCCCAAAAAAGTTTGGGGAACGAGATCAATATCGCGTTTTTCGCGTTTTTTTCACCATTAACTGAAAATCGACTTTGTCTCGCGGCAACATCGAAAAGTACATCAAATTACAAAACTTTTGACCTACTTGATCTTTAGGCGCGGACATGTAGTTAGGAGTTACAGCGATTTGAAAAAAATTATTCAAAATTTGTGAATCGCTGTTACTTGCGACCTGTAAAAGGTAGAATTTTCATTATTTAGAGGAATTTTTTTTTCAACCGATTACTCAACTTCACTAAGTTTGAGACAAATCGAAAGGGGTGTGGACAACCAATTGTACATTTCATATGGAACTCCCCATATATTTTATCTTTGTTTGACTTATTTGCATACAAGCAGTAATCGTACTTGCTTCTAACAAAACCCAATTTTTGTACGTCATCATTGAAACAATCATACCACGCTCTGGGGCTTTCCTTTGATCCATAGAGCGCTTTATTCAGTTTGCACACCTTATTTTCTCCAGTCTAGTAGCCTCTTGGTTCCTGAATATGAATCTCTGATTTTACTTTACCGTTGAGAAACGCGGTCTCAACGTCCATTTGTTCAATATACATGTTATTGACACAACTGTAGCTCAACAAAATTTTCAAGGTTTGCATCTTGCCTACTGGCGAGTAAACATTTTCTATAAATTCTCTTTGTTAATAACCTAAGGCTACGAGTCTGGCTTTATATGTATCTTCGCTTTTCTTTTTATAAATCCACTTAGTACCAATTATTTTTTTAGTCCAGAGAAATTAACTGTTCAAGAGGCCTAAATGACGATTTTCGCCTACCCGAAAAGTAGCTGTGGATTCCGGTAGAAACAGATGTCGTTATTATCCCCTAAAGTTTGCGCCAAATTCTGTCCGTGCGTTTAGCAACAATTAGCGGTTAAATGCCGGAAAACACAGATTTTTTTAGTTTTTCGCTTATATAATGAAAACTATTGGTCGGATCGAAAAAAAAGTTGAATTGAAAGTTGTAGACAATTGAAAAATCTATCGATTAGCGTTAGTCCGATGTCGATATTCTAATTTGTTGCTTAACTATTGCGTTCGGAAATTAAAAAAAGGCGTGTTTTTCATTATTTTATAAAAAATGTTAGAAAGCATTTGAGGAGTTGCAATTGTGGATTTGGAAAGCTTTCAACTAGTAGAAACTACAGTTTCAATTTGGTTGAAAAAAAGTTGATAGTTTAGCAACAATCTATTTTGCATCTAAAAAAGGTGTCCCACTAGATTGTTATTTCTTGCCCTATGGATAATCGTAGAGCAATGAACGAAACGGTTTTGGATAGTCGAAGAGTTGAACTACAACTTACAATTTTTGGAAAATCGATTTTTGCAATTTGAAACCTTTAAAAATTGCGTCAAAAAAACGACGTTTTTCAAACTAAAAAACAGTGAGGAAAAAATCGTCGTATCGAAATGCGACCAAATGCATTCGAAAGCTGCTATTTTTCTACGAATTTAGCCATCCTGAATTTTGTTCTACAATAATTAGGAGCCGAGATAACACTTTTTTTTTGAAAATTCCCCCTCCCTTTGTTTATTTATTCGAAGCAACGAGACCACGACGACTGCACAGAAGAAGAGTCATATTATCCATAGGAACCAGCAGAATTTATTTTCCACAATTATTTATCGTATTTATTGATGTGGGAAGTGGAGGTTCTACCGGGACCGGTCGACGCGCCGTGCGGAGGGGGAAGCCGGGGAGAGCGGCCCAGCACCACGCGCCGTCGATTCGATCGCGCGAAAAGTGATTTCAAAGATTCAAACTGACCTCGCTGTCTGTATCTCGGGAACTACTGGACGGATTTTGATGTTTTTTTTTTTTAATTTGCACTAGCGCATCGAGATATGATCGAATATCACCGTGGCTTTCCCGGATTGTTATCGGAAATTCCTCAAATCACGAGTAATTCAATTTTTACGCTGTATATTTAGTAAATAAATAGATTTTTTGGAAGGTTAATAACGTCGTGACATAGGAAATCAATGTTGTCTTGAAATAGGATTGTTTCGTAGAAGGATTGAATAATTATAAATGTATATTGATTATAATCAAAAAATTTACTTTGCATTTTTTAATATTTATACATGTCCTTATTACTATACATGTAAAGTAATAAGGACATGTATAAATATATACATGTATAGTAATAAGGACATGTATAAATATTAAAAAATGCAAAGTAAATTTTTTGATTATAATCAATATACATTTATAATTATTCAATCCTTCTACGAAACAATCCTATTTCAAGACAACATTGATTTCCTATGTCACGACGTTATTAACCTTCCAAAAAATCTATTTATTTACTAAATATACAGCGTAAAAATTGAATTACTCGTGATTTGAGGAATTTCCGATAACAATCCGGGAAAGCCACGGTGATATTCGATCATATCTCGATGCGCTAGTGCAAATTAAAAAAAAAAAACATCAAAATCCGTCCAGTAGTTCCCGAGATACAGACAGCGAGGTCAGTTTGAATCTTTGAAATCACTTTTCGCGCGATCGAATCGACGGCGCGTGGTGCTGGGCCGCTCTCCCCGGCTTCCCCCTCCGCACGGCGCGTCGACCGGTCCCGGTAGAACCTCCACTTCCCACATCAATAAATACGATAAATAATTGTGGAAAATAAATTCTGCTGGTTCCTATGGATAATATGACTCTTCTTCTGTGCAGTCGTCGTGGTCTCGTTGCTTCGAATAAATAAACAAAGGGAGGGGGAATTTTCAAAAAAAAAGTGTTATCTCGGCTCCTAATTATTGTAGAACAAAATTCAGGATGGCTAAATTCGTAGAAAAATAGCAGCTTTCGAATGCATTTGGTCGCATTTCGATACGACGATTTTTTCCTCACTGTTTTTTAGTTTGAAAAACGTCGTTTTTTTGACGCAATTTTTAAAGGTTTCAAATTGCAAAAATCGATTTTCCAAAAATTGTAAGTTGTAGTTCAACTCTTCGACTATCCAAAACCGTTTCGTTCATTGCTCTACGATTATCCATAGGGCAAGAAATAACAATCTAGTGGGACACCTTTTTTAGATGCAAAATAGATTGTTGCTAAACTATCAACTTTTTTTCAACCAAATTGAAACTGTAGTTTCTACTAGTTGAAAGCTTTCCAAATCCACAATTGCAACTCCTCAAATGCTTTATAACATTTTTTATAAAATAATGAAAAAAACGCCTTTTTTTAATTTCCGAACGCAATAGTTAAGCAACAAATTAGAATATCGACATCGGACTAACGCTAATCGATAGATTTTTCAATTGTCTACAACTTTCAATTCAACTTTTTTTTCGATCCGACCAATAGTTTTCATTATATAAGCGAAAAACTAAAAAAATCTGTATTTTCCGGCATTCAACCGCTAATTGTTGCTAAACGCACGGACAGAATTTGGCGCAAACTTTAGGGGATAATAACGACACCTGTTTCTACCGGAATCCATAGCTACTTTTCGGGTAGGTGAAAATTTTACGAAAAAAGTTAATTTCCCTGGACTATTTTGCCTGGTGGTTTGTCAACGATTTCCCAGGTATTATTTTTATGTATGCTCTCAATTTCTCTATCCATGGCCTTTTGCCACTCTCTACTCTCAACAGAACTCGACGCCTTCTGAAAATTTTCGGGGACATTTGCGTTTGCATAGTTTACAAAAATGAAAATGAGTGACGGGATCGCCATATCTTACGACTGGATTTTTCTGTCTCTTAGATTCTCTTTTAGCTTGTAGTTCATTTTTCTTTTGTGTATCTAAACTCATTTGGTTTTTTCTAGTAATTTTGACAGACTCTTCCTCACCAGTTGATCTTTTATTTTCACTAATCTCACGTTCTGAATCATTCACGCTTTGTTCATCAGTGTCAGTTATTTCAACATCCACTTCTGTTGTGTCAGAATTCGCATCACAATCATCCTCATTGTATTCGCTAGCTGAATCTATATTAAATGGATTTTCGCTGGTAACCCGTGTAGAAATTTACTGTGGCATGCCCTAATATCAACCTGGGCCACATCAGGCGAATTTATGGCTTGCCAGACTTGCAACAAGGCTCAGGCCCTGAAGTGGCCCCGTCTTGGCGTGCCTTATTATCAAAATAGGCAATACCAGGCAGATGTGTGGCTTGCCAGACTTGCAATACTGCCCAGGCCCTAAAGTGGCGCTAGTATCACTGTGCGAAGAACCGAGTTCGATTAATCGATTTCAAGTGGTGAAACGGCTACCTGCAGCTCAGCTGTTGCGTTCCATCGATGTACATGTTAATTCAAGGTTAGGATACCGGTATTCATTAAAACAGAACGTTATCGTTCTTTATAAAGTTCAAAGTTATATATCAGTGGTGAAAATTTAGTTTTGATACGAGCACCTCTAAAGTCTTTATACGGCAGTCTGGATGCGCCGTTCAAAGTGCACGACAGATCGCGCCATAACCTCACTCTTCGTCGGATCAAGTGCGAATCTCAACTGGCGTCAAAGTGACTTTTCATGCCTGTGCCGAAAAAAAAAAAAAAAAAAAAAAAAAATGGTATGGGGCGCGCCCGTAAACTGTTTTTGACTCGAATAATGATTTCAGAACTCGCTTGAAAAACACTTGGTTTACGGGCATGCCACATAATATACTAGAACTCGTATCATGAAATAATGATCTCGCCCGTATCATAAAATAATTCATCTCGCCTTGACATTGATCAATCAAAATACTGATTGGTGAGATTGAAATGTCTTTTAACTCTAATTCGACACGTTGATCATAAGTTTCAACAAATAAAAAGATATTATACCGATTATCATAAGGTAGTTTGGCGTAGTAGGTAGAGCGTGCGATTAGTAGTACAGCGAATGCGAGCGGACTTGGGTTCAAATCCCGATGGGATAAAAAAAAAAAAAAAAAATTACTTGATGAACATTCACTTTTTAAAATTTTTACGTAATATTATCGATATCTCAAAGTGATAAATGATTTAAAAACGGGAAATTGATATTCAGCATATAAATCACACCCAGATTTGTATATGAATATACGCAGTTTAAGCACAGCCGTGGCAGAAATTATGGCGCGAGTAGGGTGCGATCATTGCTAGCCTAGTCAGTCCCCGATCAGGCACTGTATCTAAAACGGGGACATCTAGCCAGAACCCTAACAGGCTGCCACAGCTCAGCCAAATCTGGGCCCTATCTGTATTTCGGCAAACATTTACGGAGCCCGGCTTGGGCCACGGTACAATTTCTACACGGGAATCTTTTCAAGGCAAATTAATTCAGAATCCTCTTTGATTATTTTTACATGTCTTGCGTTAACTATCTTATTATCTAATAGTACTCGATAACTGTTTTTATTATAGCCTATCAATATGCCTATTTTGGCTTTATCATCCTACTTTGTTTGTCTCTTTATTTCTGGGATCCTAACAAATACTTTGCTACCGTAAATTTTTAAATTTCTTGCATCCGGTTTTTTTCCCCATAAAATTTCATACGGCGTTTTCTTTTCTTTTGTGTTGGCTAATGTACGGTTTTTGAGATAGCCGACGGTTTTTATAATTTCTGGCCAGACATCTGCCTATGTCCATCGCCGATCGATTGAACTTCTCCGCTACTCCATTTAATTCATGGACGTAGGGAGTGTTGTAATTGGGATCCTGAGATCCTTTATACAACTACGATTTGTTTAAGGATCCGTTGTCGAATTAGGAGTTGGAACTCGGTCGTACAAAGTGATTCAAGTTTATTAATGTATGAAGAGTTTACAAAAGGTGATTTACTACGTCTAACTGAGATCTGGCATAACCTGCCCTAATATCGGTCTTGATGTTCTGACGATGAGTATTATAATCATCGCTTATTTATTACGTATAAGGAGGTCGCCTTGTTTCTGCAATTGTTGTTAGTTGCGTCAAGCCTCGCACTTGCACATTCCAGAGTATTGCCAAAGTGTGTCTCAAAACATCTGGATTGCAACACCTTGATACTCTGGTTGCAACATCCCTCCCCCCTTAGAGAGAAAAGCCCTTAGGATTTTCTTCTGAAATCAGACAAATCTCCTGGCTTGCGTCGTTGTGCGTACGCTTGCCTATTATGTTATCTCTAGGTTAGTGGTTTACATAATGTATCCCGTTACAATGTTTTTATATAATCGTTTCTTAGTCTAGGTTAGTATGACCTATTTTCTATATCATTTTTCTGTCAGTCTAAATTGTTTCAAATTTCTAGTTCCAAATTTCCTACTCAAGTCATATTATTCAACAAAAGGTTTCAATCGATTTACATGTACTCTGAGATTCTTCCTATTAACCTTTATGGTGTAATTAACGTCTGAGTTTACCTCTAGAATAGTATAAGGACCAATCCATTGAGATAATAGCTTCTTCGATCGTCCTCTGCGTACAGTCTCGTCGTATAGTAATACCTTATCTCCAACCTTGAACCCTTTTTCTTTGGTTCGTCGGTCGTACTCGATTTTTGACCTCTCCTTGGCTTGTTGCAGATTTTCTTTGGCTATCAGATTGCTGGCTCGCAATCTCTCTCGTAATTCTCGTGCGTAGTCGTCATAGGTGTACGTCGGTTCTGGATCCTTCTTCAGCGATGTTGGTAGTTCAGCTCGGTGTCCATACACCAGCTCGAATGGTGTAAATCTCGTTGCAGTGTGGGGCGTCGTGTTATATGCAAACATAGCATATGGTAACCATTCGTCCCAGTTGCTCTGTTCTTCGTTTATGTAATGTCTCAGATATTCAGCTAACGTCCTATGTGATCGTTCTAAGGCTCCATTGGATTCAGGATGATAGGCCGTCGTCTGAATCTTGTCGATCTTCAACAATTTACAAGTATCTTTGAAAACGTTACTCAAAAAGTTCGTACCTTGATCGGTGAGTATTCTCTGTGGTATTCCGTGTTCGCATACGATCCTGGTCGCAAATTCCTTAGCTACAGTGTTAGCTTCTTGGTTCGGAATAGGTATTGCCTTGCTGAATTTTGTTAGACAATCTTGAAACGTAAGGATATATTTATTTCCTTGTTCTGTTTCCGTCAGTGGTCCTACGATATCCAATGCACATTTCTCAAACGGTTGATTGGGAGTGTCGGTTATGACCATTGGTGCCTTCGTCTTCTTGCTGAGTTTATTCTTTTGGCAATTCTCGCATCTCGAAATGTGTTCCTCGACTTCCTTCCGTAATCCAGGCCAATCGTGCTTCAATCGGATTCGTTCGATCGTTCGATTAACTCCTTGATGTGCTCCTAATGGCGTATCGTGGTACTCATAGATGATCCTGTTCCGATCTTCCTCGGAATATTCTGGTTCTCGGTTGTTCAATTCTTCCTCTTCCTTCTGCTGACTTCTGGTCACTGCGTACATGCGACTCAAGGCATCTGCGTTGGTATTTGCCTTCCCTGCCTTGTACTCGATCTCGTAATCGTATTCTTCCAGCTTCAGTCGCCATCTCATGAGTCGTGATCCTGGATCTTTGACTCCAAATAAGGATGTGAGTGGTTTGTGATCTGTAACAATCTTAAATCTGGTACCATATACATACGGTCTGAAATGATTAACTGCCCAGACTATGGCTAATAGTTCCTTTTCCGTGGTGCTGTAATTGCCTTCTGCCGAATTGAGAGTTCTACTTGCGTATGCTATTGGCAAGTCACTTCCTACTATTCCTTGCGACAGGACTGCTCCGATAGCCTTGTCGGATGCGTCTGTCGTCACGATGAACGGTTGTTCGAAATCTGGATATTGTAGAATTGGTGCGGTCGTCAACGTCTTCTTCAAATTTTCAAAAGCTTCTTGTTCCCTCGAAGTCCATCCAAATTTCACCTCTTTCTTTAGCAAATGTGTAAGCGGTTTTGCTAAACTCGAGAAATTCTGTATAAATCGTCTGTAATATCCGGCCAAACCCAGAAATCCTTGAACATCTTTTACAGTCTTTGGAATTGGAAATTCTTCTACTGCTCGGATCTTCTCTGGATCTGCTTTTATCCCGTCTCTAGTGATGACGTGTCCCAAGAAGTTGACCTCTTTCCTCAGAAACTCACACTTGTCAGGTTGTAGCTTCAATGAATTCTGTCGTAAGCGTTCCAGTACCTCTTCTAGTCGTTTGTTATGTTCCTGCAAACTAGGAGCATGTATGACAATATCATCGAGATAGACATAACACCTAAGGCCTTGTATTCCGGAAAGTACAGTATTCATTAACCGTTGAAACGTAGCGGGTGCGTTCTTCAGTCCAAAAGGCATGCGATTATATTCGTAGTGACCATGTGAAGTGGAAAATGCCGTCTTGCACTTATCCTCCTCTTCCATTGGAATTTGGTGAAATCCTGATGCTAGATCTAGTGTAGAGAAATATTTTGCCTTACCCAACTGGTCCAATATCTCGGTAATATTAGGCAGTGGAAAGGAGTCTCCTACAGTAACCTCGTTCACCTTACGGAAGTCAACTACGACTCTCATCTTCGTTTTTCCTGATGCGTCTGCCTTCTTCGGTACTACTAGCAGTGGTGCATTCCACTGGCTTTTGCTCTGTCTGACTATCCCGTCGGCAAGCATTTTATCTACCTGCTCGTTTATCTCCTGCTTGTGTTTTTCTGGAAGTCTATAAGGTCTTACATTTATTGGCGCAATATCTGGATTTGTAGTAATTCTGTGACTAGCTGCGGTCGTGTAACCCAGATAGTCTCCTTCTAAGTGAAATACATCATGAAATTCTTCACAAATATCCAGTAAGCTTTCTTTTTCTTCTCGATTCAGATGACTCGTACGTAGGTTGTCTCTCAGCTGTTGCATTCGGCTCGCGTTACTCGGTGTCATTGCTCGACATGCATAAACTTGCGTCATATCTGTGTGCTCTTGGCCTAATGCTGCTATTTGTACACACGGCTGTTCCAGTTCTACATCATAATCGTTTGTATTCAAAATGCTGACTTTGCACTCACCGTCGACTGCGTTGGTGATGCAACTCCCCATGTATACTCCTGGCTGTAACTCGATTCCTTCGACGATACCTTCCGTGTCGTCGTGTGTCTTTGCACGGACTATCTTCTCGCTTCTTCGTTCAAGCGATATGTGAGCTCCTGTGGCTCCTAAATTCCATGTCGTTCCGTACAATCTTGCGTATTTTCCAGATCTGAGCTCGACGTCGTGCTTCTCGAGGAAGTCGCCTCCTAAGAGACCGTCTGCTTCTAGTGGAAAATCGTCTTTAACTGCGTAAAAAGGGTGCGATATGTGCCTATCACCAACCCTTATATTTAACCTGACCTTACATAAGGTCGCAACCGGTGTTCCGCCTATTCCTCTGAGCGTGATCACACCGTCTTCAGCCATTACTTCGCCGTCAATTCTTCCAACCTTTACTAAGCTTACCTCAGCTCCTGAATCTAATAGCATTGTTCCGTGTCTCGTTTTGAATTCATCTGCCTTGATCGTTGCATGGTTTTTCTGTTTAGATCCGTTTATTAGGCAATTTACTGGTACGACGCGATACGGTTGCCTGTCCGCCGCGCCTGCTCCTCGTTTCCCGAATTCTCTTCGTCTCGCCTGCTGGCGTCCCTAGAATGACCTGGTTGGACCCGTTCCTCTCTTCTAGGAGGTCCCTGATTTCTTCCATAGCCTCGCCTATTTTCTTCGGCTAATCTGGCTCTGCAATCTCGAATAAAATGCCCTGGTTTTCTACAAAAATGACAAATTACCTCAACTCTTCTCACGTATCTGCTTGGTGTCGGCAATCTCTGCGGATAACTGGATCCTGTCTTCGCTGAGCGACACTCTCGTGCGAGGTGTCCTGTCTTCCCACAGTTATAGCAACTATTTCCTCTGTTACCTTCTCTGCTGTTGCGCGGTTGATTGTGTTCCCGATCCGATCCACGAATAGGGCCTAAATCTCGTTCCTCTTCTATCGCGAGTGATATGGCTTCCCTAAGATTTTCACACTGTCGGCTCTTGACCAATATCTTCAGCTTGTCGTTCAAGCCTCTGATGAAGATATTGACAGCTTGTTTTCTGACCTGGCGTTCCAGCGTCGGTTTCGAATCCTCTTCTGCGGCTTCCTTCATCGTCACTTCGATTACCTGTGCAGTTAGTTTCTCGACTCGTGCTCCATATGACTTCGCGTCCTCGTTGTGACGTTGTCTACAGCTGCTGAATTCCACTTGTAACGAAGCTAATGTCCGTGTGTCGATGCTCATCGACTTCAGTTCTTCCTCCAGTGTCTTCCAGGTATCAATTGATTTGTATTCTAAAGCTCGTGCCGGAGCACCTTTGATCCGCGTGCTCAAAACAGCCTTCAGTAGGTTTTGCGTATCTGCAGGTCGTATTATTTCACGTTCATATTTACAAGAGCGTATAAAATCACAAACTTTTCCTCGGTCACTGCTATCGAAGATCTCGATGTCCTTCAACACTTGTCTCACGGTAACGGTATTTTCTGCCATGTTAGTTAGTGGTTGCTTCGCTTCTATGTTCTGAATTTGTGGTGATGCTACTTGCTCTCGAGTCTTGCTTTTAACAAATTCGCGCAATGCCGCACGAAGTTCGTCGACCGTATTTTCTTCGGTTACGTTTATACTAAAATGCTCACAGGCTTGGAAAAGATGATCTCTTCGTAAATCTTTAATCCACGAGGTTTTACCTTCTGTAATGCGTCTTTCCACCAAGTCCCAGTTCAATGGCATTTGCTCTTTTCCCGAAGATTCTTGTGCTGCTGCAGCCAATGATAAATGCAAGGCGTGCCTCTGGCTGGGAGGTAGTACGCCAAACAACGGTGAATTATCCCCAAAGCTTACTTCTCCTTGTAACTCAGGTTTAGTCGGAGAGTCTACGGATGCTGATCGTTCTCTTCCTTTCTTTGACATGTGACGTCACGGTAATTTCTTCAACGATGTCACGATCACTTATTCTTCTGATTCACTCGCTCGATACTTGATTCACTTGTACGATTCGACGATCCCTGCCGCTGCCACCAGTTGTTGTAATTGGGATCCTGAGATCCTTTATACAACTACGATTTGTTTAAGGATCCGTTGTCGAATTAGGAGTTGGAACTCGGTCGTACAAAGTGATTCAAGTTTATTAATGTATGAAGAGTTTACAAAAGGTGATTTACTACGTCTAACTGAGATCTGGCATAACCTGCCCTAATATCGGTCTTGATGTTCTGACGATGAGTATTATAATCATCGCTTATTTATTACGTATAAGGAGGTCGCCTTGTTTCTGCAATTGTTGTTAGTTGCGTCAAGCCTCGCACTTGCACATTCCAGAGTATTGCCAAAGTGTGTCTCAAAACATCTGGATTGCAACACCTTGATACTCTGGTTGCAACAGGAGGACATGTTAATAATTCTATGCCTTTCTTTTGAATAAAATCATAAATTTCGCGATTTAAATACTCCTTGCCGTTATCACACTGGAGTTTCTTGACTTTCTTATTAAATTGATTCTCGACCAAGTTTACGTATTCAATAAAGCAACTCGCGGTTTGTGCTTTGCTTTTAATACAATAGTATATTACTCACCTAGGGAGGGAAAGTAGGCTAACCCAAACTGCGTGTGAGATTGACACCCGAGCCGAAGGCGAGGGTGACAAAAACGCAGTTTGGGATGGCCTTTTTCACTCCCGTGTGAGGTATACTATTTTTCACCACCCCCTGCATCGGAAAGAACGACTTCCCGCTCACGCAAGGGAGCGAAAGTCGTACTTTCCGTGCAGGTGTGGTGAAAAAGATTTTGCTGCTTCGACTGTAGTCGTCTATAAAAGTTAAAAAATACTTCTCGCCACCATGACCTCTAATTCGGTGTGGCCCATTTAAGTCAGAATGGATTAGTTCCAAAATTTCACTTGATTCCGTCCTATCGTTCGCAAACGGTACATTTGCCATTTGATTTTGGATACAATTCGCGCATTTCATCTCATTGTTTTCTAAATTCTCTGGTAGCCCGGTTAGCAATTTATCTTTAACTAGTTTGTCTGAATACTGAAAGTTAACATGGCCGAGTGCCCGGTGCCACTTTTCCTTTCGAGTAAGTTTAGTCGTATTCGCACAGATTCCTTCATCTATACTTTTATACACAAAACTTTTCATTTTATATAACCCATTTTCAATATCAGCTACAGCTATTAAACTTCTGTCTTTTGTGTAAATCTTTGCATTCGACCCTCTAGATACTATGGTGCAGTTTTCTGCTATTTTAGACATACTAAGTAAATTTTCTCTTAAGCCATCCACACAATAAACATTTTTCAATTCTACTCTATTGGTATCATAATAATTTTTAAAGTTAATATGCAATTTTCCCAGCTTAGCAGCTTTCAGCTTTTTCCCATCTGGCAAATTTACATCTATCGGCTCTCTCAAGACTATAAAACTATCAAACAATTTATCATTATTAATTAAGTGGTCGGTACACCCACTATCCAACAACCAATTTAGTTCAAGTTCCTCGACATGATTATTTTGACCAGAGTCATCAAAACCTACATTATTACATTCAACTCTATTTACATTTTTTTCTTTGTTTTCTCTTCTTGCTGATGATCTAGTTGAGTTGTCCAAGACGATATGTCATTACCTTGTTCTTGATCTCCAGCTCCTCCTCGATGTGACTGTGTTCCATGACCTGCGCCATAACCTCTGCCCCCTCTGTAGTTTCCTCGATGCGAGCCTCGTCCTCGCCTTTGGTTATGATGAGTTGCTCGACCTCTTTGAGTCAAGTTACCTCTTCCTTGGCTTTGTTGAGGCGAGTTCCAGCACTCCCTTTTTAAGTGACCTTGCTTGCCACAATTGTAGCACGTGCCTCTGGTTTTGGCATTGAATGTGCTCACATTCCTTTTTTTTCGTTGTCCTTTTTTGAAAGGCTCTTCTCAACAATTTTTGATTTCACAAATTCAAAAGTTCTTTGTGCTTCTGGTACCAAGTCTATATAATCTCCAATGAAGCTATAGTTTCCAGGTAGAGTTTTGAGTAGATATCTAATTTTCTCATCTTCAGATATTGTGCCACCAGCTGATTTCACTTTGTTGCACCCTTGTTCGAAAGTGACGAAAAATTCTTCAACATTTTCAAAATTCTTCAATCTCAGATCATCCAGGTTGCTCCTGTAGTGAACTTGAAGAGCGGTGAATGTATTTATGTACATTAGGGTGGGTTGAAAAAAAAAAATTCTTAGCCTGGGGGTAGAATTTGTAGCTTATAAAAAAAGAAAATTTTTCCATAAAAAAAAAATTTTTTACTCAACGCTTCGAGGTAGCCCACTCGTGTTTTAAATAAATAAAAAAAAAAAAAAAAAAAAGTTGAGTAGAAAAAATCACATTCTACAATTTTTACATGTTTTCCACGATTTCGGACCAAAAAAAGAATTTCCTGTTGGAACTACCCCATTTGATTAAATATTTATTTAAAACACGAGTGGACTACCTCAAAGCGTTGAATAAAAAAATTTTTCTTTTATGGAAAAATTTTCTTTTTTTATAAGCTACAAATTCTACCCCCAGGCTAAGAAATTTTTTTTTTCAACCCACCCTAATGTACATGCTGTCAAATTTTTGAAGCATGTCGTACGCAGTTTCACAGTCCTTGATGTATTCTAATTGATCGTTTGACACAGAGTTCACTATGATCATCTTGGCTTTTAAGCTTGTTTTATTCCAAGCTTCAGTGGTGATGGTGTCGTCGTTTCGTCTCCGTCGCACTGCTTGTTCTTTGCAGTCTGTGTATTCAAGATTTATTAGCAGTCTCATTTTCCATTTTCCATAATCACTGCCATCCAAAATGTGATATTTGATGTCATCGGTATTGTTTGCCATTTCAACTTGTTTTTTTTTGAGTCTCTAGGACACTTTTTGTATCAACACAGTTGACCTCTTCCTTTACACTTAGTTTGTTTTCACTATTTGTTGTTAATTTTCGTTTATTATCCTGACTTTCTTTGTCAGTGAGTTTATCTTTTAATCCACTGAACATTTGCAATCGATAAACTGTCCAACTAGCCTTTTAGGCTTTTTCTCGTTTGCCATCCGGTTAAACTCACTTTTTCAACCTGTCCGTCTCCCGTCCGCCTCGCTCACGATTTTTAAACCACTCACCACTACAAACCACGCTCTGCTACCATGTTGTAATAATTTGAGGAGTGGATCTTTCTTTCAAAGTGAATTATAGACTATTGGATTGTATTAATATGTAAAGACATTTATTTCATCTAGTCTTGCAGAGGTACAGTATTTAAATTGAATTAATTGTTTGGCTACTCGAGCCGTTCGTTAGTCTTTGTTGATAAACTACTATTCCTCACGTCCGCACTTGACGCGTTACCCTTTTCTACTGAGCTTTCTTTTCTTTCTCGTTCTACTCAAGCAATGTAATTAGGATAATTGATAATAGATGTCCCTACTTGTGGTTTTAGACTTCTGGGGAATGTAATATTTAACATATTTCAACATTAATGTTGGGTAAAATTCAATAAAAGTGAACGGTTAGGGAGATAATGGCGAAAAATACGAAAATAAGGAATTTTGTGCATTTCGAACGAAATAACTCGGAAAATATTGATGCTGGAAAAAAAAATGGTCGATGAAAAAGTTAGAAAATTCAATTTATAAGAGAAAAGGTTTGTATAGTTTTTGGTGTACAATAAACTGTTCTCGAGATATCGAATTAAACGCGTTACTGGCGCTAGTGGCGCCACTGACACTCAGGGAACACCTCAACTCCGGCATCATGCTCGGAATACACCCCTTTAACAAATCGCTATATCAGCTAAATGACATTATTTGATGTAGATTGATTCACCTATTGACTGGACGAGAAGGCTTAGCTCAATAATGAACTGAAGAAAAATAATGATAACAATAACAATAACAATAACAATAACAATAACAATAACAATAACAATAACAATAACAATAACAATAACAATAACAATAACAATAACAATAACAATAACAATAACAATAACAATAACAATAACAATAACAATAACAATAACAATAACAATAACAATAACAATAACAATAACAATAACAATAACAATAACAATAACAATAACAATAACAATAACAATAACAATAACAATAACAATAACAATAACAATAACAATAACAATAACAATAACAATAACAATAACAATAACAATAACAATAACAATAACAATAACAATAACAATAACAATAACAATAACAATAACAATAACAATAACAATAACAATAACAATAACAATAACAATAACAATAACAATAATATATATTTTATATTAATATAGAATATTTTATATCGAATTTCAATAATCGAATCGAAACTCGTGACGTCATTTATCACCTCGTAGATTGATTACGGTCAATCTTTTTAATACGTCACACGATTCTTGTCAAAATCAATAGGGGTCGAAATTTTGATGGAGATAATCTCCCTTGCAAATCTCACGTCGATCCGTGCATCGGATCGGGAGCTACAGGTGTTGTGAGAAAGTGTCTGCGAAAAATTTTGGAGAAGACGACGAAGAAGAAGAAGAAGAAGAAGAATCTCACGTTTTTCATCAACTTTGGGGGTCAATATCTCAGCAACCGCTCGACCGATTCCGTCCAAGTTTTTTTAACTGGGCTAAGGGGACTGAGACTTATGCTCCTATGAATTTAATCGAAAAAAAAAAGTAGTTTGGGAGATATGACGTCATGATTCCAAGTATAAGTAGTTGCTCCGGGTAAATGATTCTTAGCTGGCGCTCGCCGGCCGAAGGGTACTTGGCGGCGATTCGATGCCGCGAATCTTGATAATTCATAACAAGCGTCCCTATTGAAAAAATCCAGGTGGGACACATGGGAACCCATATGGTTTTGCTGGGAAACCACATGGTTTTGCTGGGAACCCACATGGGAGTCTTTGAAATCTATGTGGGACTTCCAGGAACCCACATGGGTTTGTTGGTCACCTACATAGTTTTGCTGGGAACCCACATGGGAATCTTGGAAATCTATGTGGGAGTCGCTGAAGCCTACATGGGTTTGTTGGTCACCCGCATAGGACGTCTGGGATCCTACACGTGTTTGTTAGGCACCCACATGGAAGTTTTGGTGAACCATGTGGGACTTATATTTATATTATTATTATTATTATTATTATTATTATTATTATTATTATTATTATTATTATTATTATTATTATTATTTTTATTATTATTTATATTATTTTATTTATATTTTTTACGTTTGTAAAAAATTTAAATAAAGTCTTGATATTTTAACTGTGTTAATTTTTCAATTATCTGACTAATATTCTATGTATGAGGTATATTCCTACGGGGATACCCCACATCCCATATGGGTCCTATGGGGAAACCCACATCCCACATGGGTCCCGTTGGGAGACCCACAACTCCGACACGGGTCCTATGAGAACACCCACATCCCACATGGGTCCTATGGGAATACCCACATCCCACATGGGTCCTATGGGGACACCCACATCCCACATGGGTCCCGTTGGGAGACCCACAACTCCGACACGGGTCCTATGAGAACCCCCACATCCCACATGGTTCCTATGGGGATTCCCACATGGGTCCTGTTGGGAGACCCACACCTCTGACACAGGTCCTATGGGAATACCCACATCCCACATGGGTCCTATGGGGATACCCACATCCCACATGGGTTCCCTGCCAAAATTCTCCAAGGAACTGGGAACCTGGGAAACCCACATGGTTTCCCATGTGGATTTTTTTGATAGGGGTAAAAATTTGTTTTGAACCAACGAACAATTACGGGTCTACTTTTTTGACGTAGATTTCACGAAATAGTATATTGTGTAGCAAGGGCGTAAAGTGGGCTTTTTTAGACCGAGTGTGGAGTTTGCAGTACTAGTCGGAGGCGAGGGAGCACGAGTCGAAGACGAGTGCATCCGCGAGCCGAAGAAAAATACCACCATTCAGAGCAAGACACGCTCTCACTCGTTTTTCGAAGCTCTGCGCCGTTTTCAAAAGGATTGCCCAGAGCTTCGAAAAGCCAGTGAGAGCATGTCTTGCTCTTGATGGTGGTATTTTTGAACATCTGTAGTCATCCCACTGATACTCCGACATATCACACAGACAGACCACAGACAGACAGATACGCGATCTGGTCTTGTCTGGAAGCTGGTCCGAAAAGCTATCCGCTCCTGTCGATTTTAGTCTGGGATTTTCAGCAGGGCCCTGCTCAAAATCACAGGCAGAAAACCGGATAAGCGGAATTGTATCCGCCTGTATACGTCCGAGTTCTGGTTTTTGTGTAGCTGGAAACTTCTGGTCCTGTCCGGAATTTTGACGGTCAAATATTTTCTGGTGTCAGCATTCTTATTCGGTTTAATCCGTAATGTACGCGCACGAGATACGCCCTGCTTAAAAAGCCGGATAGAAACCGAATCGGCAGTGTGTCCGGTTTTATACGTAATTTGGGTCCGGTAAACCTCCGGGCGGGTCCGGGATTTCGGTCGTGTCCCTATCTGGTGCTATGCGGGACCTACACGGAGAAAAAAAAAACAGTAGGGGAGAGTCGGGTAATGGCGAACGGCGGGTAAAGCCGAACAGCGTCATTTCTCTATGTTTCCTTTCCCCAATCTACGCAAGCCGGTGCATATGGAGAGCTGTCTCGAATTGCAGTGTTGACGCCCCGTCAAATGTAAAAAAACTCGCAAGCTCTTCGAGGTAATAACCGAGAAAACATTTCAATGAATTTGATGTAATTATTCTTAGGTGTTCAAATCGATGAAATGACCTGGTTTCATGTAACACAGTGTTGAATATTTAGCTTCAGGAAGTACATTCCATGCCGATATCATTGCCCAACCTCAAGTTCAGAATGTGAGGCCGTGTTTCTTTGCAATGTTACTTTCTATCGATTTGATCGTTTGGGGTAATCGCGAATGGCGTAATAACAGGTTCGCAATTACCCCGTGCTGATCCGAGCTGATGTTTTCTCACCATGTGTTGTTAGAATACTGATTATCTGCAGGTACTCGGTTGAGTTTTGATGTTTTACCCCTATTTATTATTGGATTTACCTAAAGTCTAGTCGTCCGGGCTACCCCAAGTGCTGTTCGCAATTACCCCACGGTAGTCGGGATTACCCCACACGCAGCGTTTTGCTGTTTTGTTAAAAGAGTCTAATTATGTCAAATTCTAATACAGTTCATTACAGTTATAAGTAGACAGATAACCCGACTGCCAATGTAAGCAATAAAAAATATGTTAGCTATAAACCATTCCGAATTATTTGACATTTCCCTTAGGTGTTCGTAATTACCCCACTCTCCCCTAAGCTGTGCGGCGCAGGACATTAATCTAGTCAATATAGTATTTATAAGCATACATTTTCAATTTAACCTCACTTTTTACTGTCACGACAGCAATAGTTACTTCCGTCACAGCAGTGAGTACTGTTAGAACTATAGTGAAAACTGATTTGTAAATCACGGCAAAAGCAAAATACTATATTGACTAGATTAATGCCCTGCGCAGCACAGCTTACTGTTTTTTTTTCTCCGTGTATCCTGCCATTTTCGCGAACATACAGATAGGCTTCCTATCGGGTTCTATCCGGAAAGTAACCCCGCTGGGCATTTTTCCTGTATGGTTCTATCCGGATCCATTTTCAACAAATTGAAGCTTTTTTTTTCTTTGTTTTTTCTTTTTTTTTTCTTCTCAAGTTTCAGTGCTTCAGGGGGCGCAACATATATCAACAACAGACATACTGATAACACATAACCAATACAGGACTTAGGCGACGCTTATAGATGATATTTTCCGCCTCTATATCGATGGTTCCGCGGAAGAACCAGCTATCTCAGAAGTTGCTCGAAAAAGCAGCTATCTGAGAAGTCGCTCGCAAAAGCAGCTATCTGAGAAGTCGCTCGCAAAAGCAGCTATCTCAAATTTTGCTTGAAAAAGAGGCTATCTCAGAAGTTGCTTGAAAAAGCAGCTATCTCAAGTTTTACTTGAAAAAACAGCCATTTCACGATCAACATTTTTTCGCCGTGAATTAAGTTGGTAGCACTGTCGCGCGGATTTCGAAACATATTCTACGCCGTCGGCGCTACGCGGTGAGACTTGGAGCTACCTTAGACATAAAATTACATTATTTTTATTATACATTATTTACATTTACATTAATTAACTAAATGAATGAACGGACGATGAACGGAGAATAAAATGAGTATTTATTTCGCATATAGAAATGTTGAATTAATAATGAACATTAATTAACTAAATAAAACGACGATGAACGGAGAATAAAATGAGTATTTATTTCGCATATAGAAATGTTGAATTTCATCATGTTTCCAGGGGCCATTTCACAATAGTTTGTCGCACAAATAATATGCTTCTCACAAGGGTAGGTTGCGTACTACACCCAATATTATTTGTTATGTTTTATGTATTGTGACATGGATTTTTCCTGGTCCTCAGACCAGACCGGAAAGCTAACCTGAGAACCGTCCACTCGACAATTGGCCAAAGGAAAATTAATAATAAAACAAAGATGCTGGGCACCAGGCGTATAATCGCCATGTTCTGGAAATCTAAATAATAAAAAAAATACAAACTACCGATACTTGAGCGCCGGCTAGCGTCAGTACCGCGGAGAGGGGTCGGGATTAATTGAAGGATTAGCAGGGCGTATTAACGACTCGGTGAATTTGAATTTAACGAAGAAAATAAAATTTATTCAAGGAAAATAGTATAAAAAAAAAAAAAATAGAAAGAATAATACTAGTAGCCGGGGGTACTCCCCAGCGGGTATAAATTGACTACAGGTCGTGTAAAAGTGACCTGGCCACGTTTGGCGAGTTTTACAATAAAAATCAAACTACTAGCTTCCACGTAGGAGAGCGATAACAACCAAAAATCATGCAAAATTAATAACTCGTGAAATCACGTCCTCGCAGGATAATACTAACTAAATTACTAATTTATTGAGTGTAGGCTACGAGCCGAATTGATAAAGAATTAATAACAATTTTATAATACTTGACTAATTAAGGACTATTCAGTCTTAGGTCGTACTATGACGACTAGCTCGTCTCCGAGAGACGAAGTCTCCCGTTATAAAAGCGCTCAGAGGAGCTTATTATTTACAAACTATGTACAGGCTTTACTACTAATTAATTAAGCTAACTCTGCGGATATTTTATTGAATTTGATTAACTACGCAAGCTAAAAGATGAACCCTCAATTCTAACGCGAAAGACAACAAAGACTCTCGGCTAAGCCTCGAGCTACGTCTCCCCCCGCAGGAGGAAGAGAGAGCGACAGTGACCGACTCGCACTGTCTCTGTCGTACTCATGTACTCCAGGTACGGACTCGACTAAATTATTAATTACGCGAATAATTACTCCAAAATAAAGACTCGAACTACAAAATCTAAGGCAAAGGGACACTGGTGACGGCCTACCCTTCGGAGATCGGCTTAATTCGATCCCAAGAATATTAATTAGCCGCTGCCGGATACGAATTATCCTGGGTAAGAATGGCTAACGCTTACCGTCTTCCAGTCATGCTACGAAGTGTCCTCTTTCTAAGAAGGGATCCATCCCTCGGTTTATTGCTCCTTCGGGGATTTTTCAGGCAAACTCACTCTCACACACTCAGAACGTTGACTGAGTATTCTAAAGACAGCTCACCCTGGGTTATTCCGTGAGCCGACCAAGTGGGCTTGAAGTGGGCTTGGGGATGGAAGAGTGCCCGAAGTTACCGACCGAACTACCATTGCAGTATATCTATATATTCGTACACTATAGATATACTGCAATGCTATTTCAGTCGGTAACTTCGGGCACTCTTCAATCCCCAAGCCCACTTCGAGCTCACTTTGCTGGCTCACCAAGTCCCATAATGGGAACCGTCTTTAGAATATTCAGTCAACGCTCAGAAGGAATATTTTCAAAATTCTACAATGCTCACGGGGCTCGACTCGAAATAAAATATTTAATGATTTCTCCATAATTAACGGATTGTAACAGACGTAGACTACTTTCGCAAAGATACACACGAGTGTTGTCGACGCTAGTCTAACGCAGAGTGGCTAGACCGCATGGCGCCAGGCGCGGCGAAACCACTATGGTAGGTGTGGAGCACTCCACACCTCAAAATTTGGTAGGTGTGGAATTCCACACCTCAGATATCTGCAGTTTCGGGAAATTAAATCTTGTTTTATTGACTTGAAAATCAAGTCATTGAAAGACAAAGAAAATGTATTGACTAACATGATGAGAATTGAAATTATAAGTGCGGATGGGCTCCCGATTAAGGGGACCAGTACAGCGACTTTTCGAGAAATTATCATAGTCCGAAATCAATTTATTTCATAACCAAAGTTCATTTCACATCAAAATATTCTTCTTTTTCAAAATCATGTGTCGTAAGGATTTTAGAGCACCGTTGGACCGATTCAGGTGATCTTGGATTCATTTTCTTCAGAAAACAAATCCTCATCATGTGAATGTAGGAATTTTAAAATAAAAATTATGTCATAAGTTATGATCAATTTACCAAATTTGCAAAAATTATCATCACTTATTTCTTAAATAACTTGGCCAAAATGAAGAATTTTCAAAATTCCTACATTCACATGATGAGGATTTGTTTTCCGAAGAAAATGAATCCAAGATGACCTGAATCGGTCCAACGGTGCTCTGAAATCCTTACGACACATGATTTTGAAAAAGAAAAATATTTTGATGTGAAATGAACTTTGGTTATGAAATGAATTGATTTCGGACTATGATAATTTCTCGAAAAGTCGCTGTACTGGTCCCCTTAAGGCCCATCCCTAGTCGCCCACCTCCTTTTGGCGAAATGTGTCACATTTTGATTATTATCCGAGCCCAGGCGTCAAAAACGCAAAAAAGGCCAACTTAGCGCAAATTCTATTTCAATTCCGAACACATACGTCCAAAAAAAATTTCGTTTCGTGTGAAAATAGAGAGAAAATTTTACATTGTGTCGAATGTTTACGAATTCGACACAATGTAAAATCGGTTTTTAGACTCTATTTTCACACGAAACGAAATTTTTTTTGGACGTATGTGTTCGAAATTGAAATAGAATTTGCGCTAAGTTGGCCTTTTTTGCGTTTTTGACGCCTGGGCTCGGATAATAATCAAAATGTGACACATTTCGCCAAAAGGAGGTGGGCGACTAGGGATGGGCCTTAAAGTAGCTCATCAACTCTATGAAATATGAAGATTTTTGAAAACTACAAAGAATTGCCGGGAAACATTATTAGGTTTTTTAAACTTAATTTTTGGCTCGATTTAATGACCGTTTTAGTTTTTCAAGAAATCAATTTTGAAAAATCAGCATTTGACCCAGCGTCTTATGTGAAAATCCACAACTTTGTGGTTACTTTGTTGTGAATAAAGATTAAAATCTGCGTTTTGCCTCAAGATATGAAAAAAATAACAAAAAATATCGACACTTATTTCATGACGAATCACCGTACAGTTTCGTTCATATTAACAATAATTATCAGTAAAAATTGACGAGAAACGAGAACCGAAATCGACATGGCAACGTCTGCTCGATCAGCTGTTACTGAAAAATCTTATATTTCTTATATTGATGACGTTTATAATTCATAATAACAATTTAGAAATTAAAACAATAATTTTTAGGAATTGTTTGATTTTTGTACACTCGTGCTGAGCCTACCTGACCTATACATTGAAAGGTCTAGATAAGACCGTTTAAAAAAAAAACGATCACTTTTTTTTTCACTTCAAACAACCAAAAACTATATTTTGACATGAAAAAATAACCTACATGAAGAATGCGCCCTGTCCTTAATTCTTAAAGATTTAGAGGTGCCGCATCGGACTTTTGTCTTTCTCCTTGACTTTTGCCCCCCCCCCCCCCCCCCATTTCAACTCAGCTCCACACCTCGCAAATATACGTTCCGCCGCGCCTGCATGGCGCCGATACTTAGCGCCCGCATTGGGTGGTCGGCAATTGATTTTCCATCGACCGAAAGATCCCTATATCCGCTACGCGCGAATATTCAACATCCACCACGGTGGTTGAAGCTCATTACATCAGAGGAACACGGGTTGCAGGCTCTTCCAGGCGGCGGGAATCTCTTCCGCCACCGATATCCCTCGTTGCAGAATGCCCTCGGCATTTCCCCGTGTCCTCGATCTCAGCGTTGGAGGTAGCCTGGCCAGTACTACCTCCTAGGGCTCCTGTGGTGTTCTTTATCAGGGATCCTTCTGGTCGATATTAGGCGTCGTACGTGCGTCGGTTCGTAGTTTCGGAGTGAGTGTTTGCCTTCGTCTAGGCCTCGTCTCCCACATGCCAGAGAAAATGCGTAAAGAAAAACAAAAGAATAAATAAGAAGTCCTACAGATATTAGTCGGTCACGGTCGTCTCTCGGAATTATTGCCAGGCCTCAGGGCCACCCTAAACATTCATACTAAACTCAGGCACTCCGCTAAGGTCGTCCAAGGGGTAAGGAGCCTGTGGTAACATGCAATGTTACAGTATCAACATTTGTTCTTATAGGTCTAAATATTTCAATAACTTCAATGTAAAGTTTTAACGTTGGTGTCCGCAAGGCAAAGTCGTATACTGTTATACCTGTGTGACGGATGTGTCACTAGCAAGCTGCGATTAAAGTATACATCGGCCTATTTGTGATGCGTATTATTTTTAATTATTAACTAATCAATCGAAGAAATCGTTCGATTCCTGGGTTCATCCGTTAATTTTTCTCATCGAAATAATCTTTCAATAAAATGGAATTTAAATCTTTCATGAATGCAGGAATAGATAAAGTTAATGATTCAATTGAACATCTTCGATTGATTAGTTAATAATTGAAAATAATACGCATCACAAATAGGCCGATGTATACTTTAATCGCAGCTTGCTAGTGACACATCCGTCACACAGGTATAACAGTATACGACTTTGCCTTGCGGACACCAACGTACTAACACAAGATCATAATATCAACACATATATGGTACAATAACAGATGAGAAAAATTGCGGCGAACTGTGGGCGAGCCAGGTGGTTTCGGGTGTAAGTCCCCGGATAGGCGTCCGAAGATCCTGGGTTCGATTCCTGGGTTCGCCGTTAATTTTTCTCATCGAAATAATCTTTCAATAAAGTTTTAACGTTACAATACTTCTTAAAAATTAATCAGTCCTTGATTTGTCTGAACAAATATGAATGAATCATAATGAAAATGTGAATAGTATATGGGCAATTCCACCTCAAATCGGCCGAGAAATGACCTCGTATTTTTTGAATCGACTTAAACTTTTTTTTACGTGAAATCTACGTCAAAAAAGTAGACCCGTATTTTTTCGTTGGTCAAAAAATTTTTTTACGCTAGTTATGAATTATCGCATTTTACTGTGAAAGTAGCGCGCGGGCGGCTTTGACAATTAATATCTCGGGTCCCCCTCACCGTAGAGAGATGTTCAAGGCGATAAAAGACACTTTCCGATAAAAATTTTCAACTTTTTGAAAAATATAATTTTGTTATTTTTATGAGCAATCAAAATGTTTATCGATTTTTTTCGCAAACTTGGACCATTTTTAAAATTCTAAAAAAAAATATGATCGCATTCCGTATTCAATTCCGAAGATGGTAAATTTTTGCAATTGATGGAGCGATTTTCCTAAGTATTTTTTTTTACAATTATTTGTCCGTCGCTGCGTCAGGTTGCCTCACCGCGTGCCTCTCTACGGTGAAGGGGACCCGAGATATTAATTGTCAAAGCCGCCCGCGTGCTACTTTCACAGTAAAATGCGATAATTCATAACTATCGTGAAAATTTTTTTTTTACCAATAAAAAAATACGGGTCTACTTTATTGACGTAGATTTCACGTAATAGTACATTACGCAATGAGGGCGGGAAGTTAGTGATCCCTGCACGAGTGCGACGTTTGCCGCCCGAGCGTAGCGAGGGTGGCAAGAAGCACGAGTGCAGGGTCACTAACCCGCCCGAGTCACGTATACTATTTTTTGATATGAGGTGCGGGAAGTTCGTCAAATATAATAGGTTGATATTGATATTATCGCGTTATATTTTGAAAGAGCGGACGGCCAGCCGGCAATAAATAGACGGAAAACCTAGAGCGTGCCGATAGTTGGCTGTGACTGAGTGTCAACTTTCATGATAATAAAAACAATGAAAATTTGTGGCTATATACGATTCAGTATAGGGAAGCTGGCGGGTCCAGGGCCGCAGGCCCTGGTGGGGTCGAGGGGCAAAGCCCCTCGTGGGGGTCGGGGGGGGGGGGGGGGGGGGGGGGCGAAGCCCCCCCGCATATAAAAAAAAAACGAATTCAATTGATAAAAAAAATATATTTTCACCTAAAGGATTTTAGAAAAATCAAGCGATTGAAAAATTTATATATTTATATCATTGCGTACGAAAAACCACGATCCTAACCTCGCTTCGCTCGATGACAACGCGTTTTTTTGACACAGCAACATAAAATTTTGTCGAATACTCCACCAAAAAAAGTATTCTTTTTGTTTTTTGTAAACATATTAACATATTTATTTTGAAAGAAATGAACACATTTATCGTTAGAAACATATAACTTTTATTCAAAATTGAAAACCAATCAACTCTTTTTTTTTCTGTAAACAAATTAACATATATATATGTATTTATTCTGGAAAACGCACACATTTTGTTTCTTTTATTAGAAAATTTTTCAAGTTTTAATTTGCCTTATCATTACCGGACACATTGATTTTAAAATTTGTGAAATTATTAAATTCCAATTTAACATTTTTACCCAAATTTAAAATATTTGATAACGCTTTTGACGTATTCAAGTCCTTGATCATCTCACAAGTATCACTACTGTGATATGTATGAACTGCATTTATTGTTTCTATTCTTCTGTCTTCATTCATTTCTGTTTCCTTCGGATTTTTCGGTTCGGTGTGAGCACTCGATGACGATGGTATTGCATCAATGAGGTTGGCTACCGGTAAAACTGTTAAACTTTGGCGCCAGCGAGCCAAGTAACCAACATGGCGTCTCCAATATAACCGGTTGTTTCAAAATTCAAATGAAGCGCCATTAGTGGCACGCGCACATTTACACACATGGTCACTGACACACACTAATAACAGACATGTATTGGTAATCTGCGCCATTTTTGTTACTTGGCTCGTTGGCGCCACCTGGAAAAGCTTTGCGTATTCAACCCCATAGCGTCGGCGTGTACTCTTTTATTTGAAGCTGACGGTGTTATATCCAGCGTGCTTGTAATCATTTCACCGATTTTCTTTTTATTTTGAAGTGAATCTTCGATGTACCCCTCAGCTACTGTATTGGATCTCCATCCACCGTGACGTTTCAAGGTAGTGATATCACCTCTACCATCGACCAATAGTGTTGCGGATGTTCTACGAAAAGAATGTCCGGTGTATAATTCGGGCTCTCGCAATTTTAAAAAAGTGGCTATTTCTTTCGGCATGCTGCCAATCTTATTGAGTCCAATTGGTTGGTTAGCACATTTGTTTTTCAACGTTTTCAAAAAAAATCTGTCATTTTTTTTAATTTCTGTTCGGATTTCGATATATTTTTTGCAGATGTTGTAGAATTCACCGACGACAGTAAACGACCGTTCTATGGTGTGTCTTTGTTTTCGGGATGCGAACTAAAAGCATCGTTTTGAAATCTTCTACATCCTTCATTGTCAAGTTAGTCAGCTCCTCGCGCCTGCATGCACCCGTGATACCGATAATGAAGATGACCCTCCGTCACTAAAAATTCACTATCTGAAGCCTCTTTACAAAATCTGTTGACGTCCTCAGCCGTAAAAACTTTTGATTTTTTCGGTTTATAACCTGTGCCTTCTTTTTTTAAGAATGATATTAATTTGACATAATTTTCAATATTGATATTGTCATAGGCTTTAATGCATGCTGTAATCATCGAATATCTAGCCCAAAGCGTAGGTGACGACATCGTTTTAGCTAGTTCACTGAAGTACACAATTAGCACTTCCTCAGCAAAAGATTTAGTGTTTTTGGTTTCTTGCCACTTTTTAAACTCGTTATACGTTGCCGTATAACGCTTCTTTGATTTATCCGGCAATAAGTTCATCGACACAACTTTTGCTGCATCTAGAATATCTGCAGGCACATAATCGTCGCACTCAGAATCACTCATTTTTGCGATGTGCACGTTGTCACAGTTTCTAATGTACTGAAAGAAAACCAATAAAAAAAAAAAAAACAATAACATAACATAATAACAAAGTGTTGCCAAGCGCGTCTACGCTCGAGAAATAAAGATGCGGATGGCCAGCTTGCGATAAACAGACGAAAAACCTGGAGCGTGGTGCCGAGTTGGCTGTGAATGAGTTTTAACTTTCGCGAAAATAAGAACGATGAAAATTTGTGGCTCATTTCGGTTCAGTACAGGGATCAATCACTTCCCGCACGCTCTACAGGCCTGGGAAAACGAACTTCCCGCACGCTGTGTCAAAAAAAAAGTTTAAGTCGATTCAAAAAATACCAGGTCAAAAAACACCCAAAATTTGCCGATTTGAGGTGGAATTGCCCATATACGAGTACGGTAATTGTTTAGAATAATACCTTCTCTACGTGGCGAAGGAAATCATAACGCACAATGAAAAATATGGTTCCTACTTTTCCTATATTATACGGTACTACTACCACTTTTTCTTACTCCTATTCAGTAGTAAAAAATACTACTTTTTCAAGCTTCCGCATTTGATTATTGTTATTGCCGATGAGAGGAGGGTCTCTATCGGCGAGCATGGAAAAAATCATTGAAATCCGGAAAAAACATTACCCTAAACGATTACCACGAGTACTACTATAATAGAATCGTTTCATAAAATTCACGACAATTTGGAGGAATAAGTCTTAGGTCTAGAAGTGATTGCAAGTCTTTTTTTTTATTTGGGTCTAATTGTATCTTTACTCTATAGGCTCTTCGGAAGTTTTCATTGAGCCACGTTGCATTGCTCATTGATGATGTTTGCGGATCTCCGTCAAACCCATATTTATATTCTATATTTCCGTTTGGGTATACATTCATCTCACGTAATTTGAAAATTTTTATTTTCACCCACTTCTTTTTTTCTGAAAAGATTGTGAAATCAAAAATTTCTCGCTGGTTTATCTCGTGCAGCACCCCACACAGTACAGGTTTTGATAGATGTTCATAGGATATCCATGGGGCATCCAAATGTCCGCCCTGATATCCTATGGTATCCTATGGATATCCTGGATATCCTGGATATCCATAGGATATCAGGGGAGACATTTGGATGCCCCATGGATATTCTATGAACATTTATCGAAACCTGTGCTGTGTGGGACGTATGGTGTTTCGTTCACTTTGGCTTCTCTTATTACGTCTCACCATTCATCTTGAGTGTAGATGGAGCGGTTTTTACACTCTTTCTCTATTCGAGCATGCATTGAGTCTGCAGGATTTTGTGTATGACCCGCTTCCAGATACCTGTAATAATAACAGGCATTGATGAATCAGTGAAAAATTCTAATACTTGATTCTTTATTATTCGGCCAATTTATTTTATCTACCTGTGGGTGATTTTTATGTTGAACTCCATACAAGCTTTTATGTTACATACAGTACAGAATGTTATTCCGATTTTGCCCACCACAGTTGTCACTGTAGAACCAAAAATCCTTAGTCCCGGACTCAATTTTTTTAGATATAAATTGGCACAGGCAGCTGCTTATTTTGTTAGCTCCTCGTTTGGCTATAGTCTCGTTCCATATATAACAAATACCCTCCTTTCTTGCCATATCAAACACCGGGAAATTATATACGCAAAGTTTCCGCTTGTAGTACATGACAGATCTCTCTGAACGAGGCGTAGCAAGAACCTATTGGACAGATATTCGTGAAGATAATTCAAAATATATGTCAAGCAACGATGTCATAATTTTATTTTCTCAAAGATAACCCATAGCCAATAGCTATTAGCAGTTTTCATGCAGGAACGAAGTTGATATGGTATAGTGTAATTCAATTAGAGTGTGAATAAGAAATTGTGAAATTGATTAGTCTGGTTGAATCAATTGCATGAAATCCGATCATACTGATAATACTCCAAAACTGTATGACATCTAGTGAATTTTTGAACATGGATCAAGAATCAAGTGTCTAATTACCCTGAAATACCACAATGAGCAGGTAACTGAGAAAATAATAGTTTGTTTCTAAAATTGTAACTGTAATTGAATTATCCCGTGTAGAAATTGTACCGTGGCCCAAGCCGGGCTCCGTAAATGTTTGCCGAAATACAGATAGGGCCCAGATTTGGCTGAGCTGTGGCAGCCTGTTAGGGTTCTGGCTAGATGTCCCCGTTTTAGATACAGTGCCTGATCGGGGACTGACTAGGCTAGCAATGATCGCAACCTACTCGCGCCATAATTTCTGCCACGGCTGTGCTTAAACTGCGTATATTCATATACAAATCTGGGTGTGATTTATATGCTGAATATCAATTTCCCGTTTTTAAATCATTTATCACTTTGAGATATCGATAATATTACGTAAAAATTTTAAAAAGTGAATGTTCATCAAGTAATTTTTTTTTTTTTTTTTTATACCATCGGGATTTGAACCCAAGTCCGCTCGCATTCGCTGTATTACTAATCGCACGCTCTACCTACTACGCCAAACTACCTTATGATAATCGGTATAATATCTTTTTATTTGTTGAAACTTATGATCAACGTGTCGAATTAGAGTTAAAAGACATTTCAATCTCACCAATCAGTATTTTGATTGATCAATGTCAAGGCGAGATGAATTATTTTATGATACGGGCGAGATCATTATTTCATGATACGAGTTCTAGTATATTATGTGGCATGCCCGTAAACCAAGTGTTTTTCAAGCGAGTTCTGAAATCATTATTCGAGTCAAAAACAGTTTACGGCCGCGCCCCATACCATTTTTTTTTTTTTTTTTTTTTTTTTTCGGCACAGGCATGAAAAGTCACTTTGACGCCAGTTGAGATTCGCACTTGATCCGACGAAGAGTGAGGTTATGGCGCGATCTGTCGTGCACTTTGAACGGCGCATCCAGACTGCCGTATAAAGACTTTAGAGGTGCTCGTATCAAAACTAAATTTTCACCGCTGATATATAACTTTGAACTTTATAAAGAACGATAACGTTCTGTTTTAATGAATACCGGTATCCTAACCTTGAATTAACATGTACATCGATGGAACGCAACAGCTGAGCTGCACGTAGCCGTTTCACCACTTGAAATCGATTAATCGAACTCGGTTCTTCGCACAGTGATACTAGCGCCACTTTAGGGCCTGGGCAGTATTGCAAGTCTGGCAAGTCACACATCTGCCTGGTATTGCCTATTTTGATAATAAGGCACGCCAAAACGAGGCCACTTCAGGGCCTGAGCCTTGTTGCAAGTCTGGCAAGCCATAAATTCGCCTGATGTGGCCCATGTTGATATTAGGGCATGCCACAGTAAATTTCTACACGGGATCTTTACCATATTCTATAATAAATGGAATCAGATGTAACTCAGGTGTGAACTGAACATACCTTTTGGAGTTGTTATGATTCTTGGGTATGTAGCACTGTAGTAGTACGCAAGGCAAAGTCATATACACTATAGCACCTGTATGACGGCTGTGTCACGAGCAGGCTGTGAGTTTATTGTATATAGCGGCCTTTTTGTGTGCGTAATATTTTTATTAAGTAATTAATTAAATAATTAATTGATTACTTAACTTTTTATCTATCCCTGATGTTTCAAATTGAAATAATTTTTGATGAGAAAAATTAACGGACGATCCGGGAATCGAACCCAGGATCTACGGAAGCCTATCCGGGGACTTACACCCGAGACCACCTAGCTCGCCCACGGATCACCGCAATTTTTCTCATCTTCTATTCTTGTGCTCACATGTATGTGTTGTTATGATTCTTGGGTATGTAGCACTGTAGTAGTACGCAAGGCAAAGTCATAGAGTCATCCGTGGGCGAGCTAGGTGGTCTCGGGTGTAAGTCCCCGGATAGGCTTCCGTAGATCCTGGGTTCGATTCCCGGATCGTCCGTTAATTTTTCTCATCAAAAATTATTTCAATTTGAAACATCAGGGATAGATAAAAAGTTAAGTAATCAATTAATTATTTAATTAATTACTTAATAAAAATATTACGCACACAAAAAGGCCGCTATATACAATAAACTCACAGCCTGCTCGTGACACAGCCGTCATACAGGTGCTATAGTGTATATGACTTTGCCTTGCGTACTACTACAGTGCTACATACCCAAGAATCATAACAACACATACATGTGAGCACAAGAATAGAAGATGAGAAAAATTGCGGTGATCCGTGGGCGAGCTAGGTGGTCTCGGGTGTAAGTCCCCGGATAGGCTTCCGTAGATCCTGGGTTCGATTCCCGGATCGTCCGTTAATTTTTCTCATCAAAAATTATTTCAATACCTTTTGGAGGTCGAAGCAAGCCGTACATATAGTTTCATCCTCTACTGCAATATCTTTATCCTCGGACATTAATTCGCGAGATTTTGTTTTATTATTAATATGCTCATTGTGAGTTCCTTGTTCGAATTCTTTTTGTTCGGTCGAAAGGAACTTGAAGTGGTTGCAAGTTGTGCATTGGTCTTTTTTCGGCTTGTGAAAGCTCAAGTTATATTTATCAAAAGTACCTCTGTAATGATGTGCAGAAGCGACATTCGAATCTTCGTTGACAGCCATCCACTAGACGTATTTTCTGTACATTTTTTCGACGTTGAGGTCTTCATCCAAATACTGTCGACTACTGTTTGCTCGGGAGTAATGTGAGTCAACTCTCTTGAACGTTTTGATATGCCTATGTACTGTAACGTAGTTTTTTTTATTACGCGAGGAAAAATCTATATTACTACTCCGCTACAATTCGGCACTCTTCCGTGTTACTTACTAAACTTACTGAATGTTGGGCGCCAGACGCTACTGCGTCGCACAGTGGGCAGAATCACAGAAAAATCGGCAAAATCCAAAAATTGAGTGTTCTCATTTTTGATTTGTATGTATGTCATTTCAAAGATCAGGTGTTTCTACGCCCTATTGTAGAAGGACCGGTCCCTACCCTTTGCGGTATTCGACTGACGATAGTCCGAACTCGATCGTTTGCGAGTGAGGAACGTAGCGATTTTGTATTCTAAAATTCTCGATTCGCGCGAAGTGGAATGTATCTTGTTCTACGCTACCGATTTCAAATCGGTAAAATGGAAGATAATCTTGAAGGTATGTAGAATATTATTATGTCAAATAGTTTTCTGAAATTTTTCAACATTGTATGTTTGAAAGAGTGTTCAATGTGTGCATTTTAAGCAAACGTGTAAATTTAATATTCCAAAAGAAGTATGAATATAGTTATGATCGCGGGAGATCTCAGACTTTTGAACATTGTAGACTATTGATAATGTTATTAAGATTAGAAATTGATGAAAATGTTCCGCAGAATGCTGCATATCTGGCTTTGGGAACCGGAATTCTCATGTCGCGCAACGCTCGGGATGTTTGTTCAGGCTGGGCTCATAGTCCCCAGCAGGTATACCTGTACCTGCTGGGGACAATAGCCGTTCCTTGTGGAATATAAAATAATTTTCTACTCGGTGATCTATTCGTCAAGAGGCATAAGTTATGTAACGGATCTTCAAAACGTTTCAATAATTTATTTCATCATTTACAAGGAGATTTAAATTTTTCCCATGAAAACATTCGTTTTTTAGTAATTGTTCATCATACCCGGGAAAAAAAAATCATATAAACTACTCAACAAAATTAAAGGCCCCCCCCTAGCATAACCCGCCATTTTCAGACGCCTCGAGCGATTCATTTGAAATTTGGACCAAGGCTAGTCCAAAGTGTTTCCAACTTGAGCCCGAAGCCGATTTTCTGTATCTTTAAGGGTTGCGATGTGGTACTCCAAAAACCAACCCTCTGCGTAAAATCAAAGTCACAGGTCTGTAGCACCGGGTTCCAACATCGATTTTGCGCCTAGCCTAGGATTCCGTAGCTGGGAGTGAAAAGTTACTGCTAGGCTAAGGGTTGTTCAGCGGTTGGTTGCAGTTACTCAGAGACAAGTGGGCTGCAAGTGCTCGGCTGAATCGCGAAAACGATTCGGAAACACTTTTGTGTCTCCGATGCTCGAAAATGTGTCAAAATGTTTTGTTCAACCCCGGATCATAGAGGGATGGAAGCGGAGGCGTTGAATAGGCAAGGGTGTATGATTCAGCAGTGGACCGAATCGTCTGGCTCGACCAAAAGTTGTTCAAACATTTTTTGGGCACAAAATCGGTGTTGGAACCCAGTGCTACAGACCTGTGACTTTGATTTTACGCAGAGGGTTGGTTTTCGGAGTGCCACATCGCAAGTCTTGAAGATACAGAAAATAAGCTTTGGGCTCAAGTTGGAAACACTTTGGACTAGCCCTGGTACAAATCTCAAGTGAATCGGTCAAGGCGTCTGGAAATAGCAGGTTATGCTAGGAGGGGGCCTTTAAATTTGTTGAGTAGTTCATGATCATGTATGTTCATTAGGGTGTGTCAAAAAAAAAAACGAAATTCGAATTTATTTTTTTGACCGCTGAATGTGTGTATCCTAATCTCGAAATACACCTCGCAAACGGAATCCGCCGAGAAAAATTCTCACGATGTGCTAATCGATATTTATCGATAAAACTAGACATCGCTTGAGCGACCTCTTAGGATGGTTTTTCCGCGCATTCCTTTTGCGTGGTGCATTGTGAGGAGTAAATCTAAGGTTTAAGCCTTGGGGAGGCGAAAAAACATGAAATCTGAGAAATTTTTTTTCAATTTTTTTGTAATTATTTTCGCAATTTTTTTTTTTTTTTCCTCAAATTTCATGTTTTTTCGCCTCCCCAAGGCTTAAACCTTAGATTTACCTCTCACAATGCACCACGCAAAAGGAATGCGCGGAAAAACCATCCTAAGAGGTCGCTCAATAGATATCTAGTTTTATCGATAAATATCGATTAGCACATCGTGAGAATTTTTCTCGGCGAATTCCGCTTGCGAGGTGTATTTCGAGATTAGGATACACACATTCAGCGGTCAAAAAAATAAATTCGAATTTCGTTTTTTTTTTTTAACACACCCTAATGTTCATATATGGACGGTCATATATGATCATACATGAGTTTTGGCCATGTCTGAACAGGTATGCTCATATATGATCATGTATGTTCATATATGGACGGTTATGTATGATCATATATGGAAGGTCATGTATGATCATACATGAGTTTTGGCCATGTCTGAACAGGTATGCTCATATCTGAACAGGTATGCTCATATATGATCATGTATGTAGCGTAAAAATAACGAAAAAAAAAAAAAAACTTGACACGGCTCGGACTTGAACCCAGGCCTCCTGGGTGCGAGCCGCAACCCTAGCCAACTATGCTACGCTCGCTGGCTTGAAAATTAGTGAACGTTAGGGCTATTTAAAGTACACGTGAAACTTCAGGGTCAATTTTCTCGGAAACCAGGCGGTAATGAATAAAATGCCGGTAGCCAGGTACCAGGGTTGGATCACTCTACAACATACCTGAGAAGGATCGAAATCCGTTTATCAGAGCTCAGGCGGTCCCCTAGTGAATTTAGATATAAAAAAAAAAAAACTTCGGCGGTCGTACGCGGGATGTTAAACACGAGATGGAGCATCAAAACTTTATGACAATTTTTTTTTCTCGAAAAGAAACCGTTTTAACCCTTGCGAGCGATAAAATTCAAAAACACCCCTGTTAAGGACCTGCACTCTATCGAACTTATGCAAGCGTCTGAAGCGGGGCATATATGATTCATATATGCTCCATACATGAGCATACATGATTCATATATGAACATACATGATTCATATATGAACATACATGATTCATATATGAACATACATGATTCATATATGAACATACATGATTCATATATGAACATACATGATTCATATATGAACATACATGATTCATATATGAACACACATGATTCATATATGAACACACATGATCCATATATGTCCATATATGTCCATATATGGATCATACATGGTCATACATGAATATGCATACGTCTGAAGCGGGCCATATATGAAACATATATGCTCATATATGCTCCATTCATGAACATACGTGATTCATGTATGTCCATATATGTCCATATATGAATCATGTATGCTCATATATGAATCATGTATGCTCATATCTTATCATACATGATCATTTATGATTTTTTTTTTCCGGGTACCTAACCTGTTTTATTCTAGGTGCACGTGCCATGGATTACACGTGCACTTATCAGGATATTTTTGGCATGATTAAGTTGAAATTTAAATTGTGCTGGATGCGCAACTTCAGCTTTTGGAGACGCTGACGATTATGATTAATATTGAAATAGGGAATAATTATTCTATGTAATTCACGTATTATTTTAGGTAACATTTCATTTGTAAAGTGTCGATTGCTATCTTAACTGTATTTAGCAATAAAATTCGTTTAAAATGCTTTGTAACTAATTTTTCGAAATTCTTCGAAAACTTTCCCTCACTTCCAGAAAAACGTTTTATTTTCCTCAATCCTAGTTCAAAATTTCTAAAAAAACAACCTTCAAAACACACAAATATTGATTTCTGATGGAAAAAGTTGCCTGTGAGTAAGATAAAAATATATTACCGGTTCGCCATTTCGTTTTTTTTCGAAATTTTGATTCAAGATTTTTAATAGGTGACTTTTAGACCTCAAATTTACCGATCCCCACACAAATTGGATGCTTTTTAGTGACGCAGATAGTCACTTTCGGTTCGCCATTTTGTTTTTTCGAAATTTTGATTCGAGATTTGGAATCAGCGAGGTCAAAAACTTAAGAATCACCATTGCATTTTTCAGTACGCACATCTGCCTAGTTTTGCCGATTTTTCTGTGATTCTACCCACTGTGCGTCGTTTCGATACGATACCATAAACAAATTAAATAAAGTCAAAAATCTACCGAAATGCGACGAGCGATAACTCGACTTGCTCAGATAACAAAGCCTTAGATAGAGGGGCAGGGTACAACATAAAAACAGTATTATTTCATTCAGATTCAGATTCAGATTCATTTATTAAGCGCTCTGGGACAGGTCCCCTCAAGCGCATGCTATACTGTATCAGTTATTTACAAAGGATACATATATTCTTGTGGATATGTACTAACTAGTTAACAACAGAATTGGTGTGTGACTAAGAGAAATAACAGGATATAAATAGATATAAATAGATAGGTAAATTGAACGAATAAATAAAATCTAATATATAATGTATAAAATATAAAATACAAATAAATTAATAAAAAATATAAATTTTGTTTGTTTAGCGTCGATCAGATTGCATTTTTACTACTAATATTGGTCGATGACTAGTGAGATATTGTCTAATTTTGCGAAAGCATATAAAATATAAAGAAATAAATAAAAATAAAAATATAAATTGTGTTTAGCGTCAATAAGATTCCATTTTTACTACTAATATTGCATGTGGGTGTGGCGGAGGCTAAGAAGAACGTAAGATGGTTCTGCTATGGAGTGCTTCTTAGCGAGTCCCGGCATTCGCCCTCGTCCCAAGGGAAAAACCATAGCCCAAAAGAACCATGGGAGAGACTCAGAGTAGTGTATAACGCCGTGTCAGGTAACCATGTGATTAGAAAATAAGTAATTAAAGAGTTTTGCTTTGAAGCTAACATGTGATTGTCCCGCGTAGCACAGTCACATTACGTAGATGTTACAATGACGTCTCGGTCGAAAGATTGTAATATTGCTGTTAGGTCACGGTATGTTACAGCAACCTTCCAGCTTAGCTCACAGGAATGTGCAAATGTCCGCCGATTGTTACATTACTAATTAACGTTCCCGAAACGTCACAGAGTAATGTACATGGTAGGTTTACGATATTGGTTACGTTTCAGGTACATATATGAAATATCACTTGAATACGTATTGTTATGTGAGCGTATGTGTGCGTGCATCTCCCAGTAAACTAAAACGAATTGGAAAGAATTGAACATTTTCAATTCCCATGAATCCCATTTTTCTATTCCAGTATTGTAATTATTACGCATATATGATGAATAAAGGAAATGCACAGTTCATTTGATGGCATCAAAATTCTCCAATGGTCACCCATCCAAGTACCGACCCTGCGTATCGTTGCTTAACTTGCTTGATTCAGCGTGTTCCAGTATTCGCCTGTCTCCAATGATCGCTTGTTGACAAGTCAGACACTTTCTCAAATTATACCGCTATCGTATGATTCTGAGCTTCGCATATTTATATCAACTTTAACTTGTGATATTTATTGCGAATGAACAGCAATGATTTCTAGACTGAAACGATATGTGGATTCCGGTTTTTCCGATTTTTATATGTAAAGGGATACCAATATTAAAATTAAAATCGTTCAAAAGGTTGGTTTGCACTGACATAAAACTCGCATAAAAATTTATGAAATTAATTGACAAAAATTTAAACAAAATAGTTACACAATAATAAGAGGTGATATAAGACCCCAGTCTGAGTTAATATTTGAGAAAATCGCCCATGTACTTATCGTCGTATCGGAATCAGATTATAACTACTACATTATACAGCTTGAGTACACTGTATAATTATCAAATTATATTCAATGAAAGAATATTAGTAATAGAATCAACAGAACATGATTTTGAGGTTATAAAACAGTCGCAGGGGCATACTCGCTGGTTTCCGTCGAGGTATGCGAAAAATAACAATCAATAAATTGATATTGTAGATTTCAATATAAATACTTAACTTTTGACACCAGAAAACACGATATAACGCGAAATTCACGTCACGATCAACGTCAGTGATCGCCAGTGGGATTTTAGCGCACATTATACCGTAGACACATGTAGGCATATACAGTATACATTATATAGTATACAGTATATACTTATCATGACACATAAATAGGGTCACGTGATTCGAGGTTTCAGAAGAATCTATATGGAACATTGCAGGAAGGTTGTAAGAAATGTATGTTCGTCGAAGATTCCTGAAACCTTCCTGATATGAATTTTTGGAAACATCTCTAGTGAGTCACGAATTGAATATCACTGGAACATCGCAAGTGAAATGTTACCTATAAAATACATTGTAAGGTACCTGCAACGTTCCCGAAACTTCATGTGCTACGTGGGGTGTGTTGCGGATGACTAGCGGTAAATTGTTCCAGAAGTCGGCGCCGGTGAAGACGAATGACTTTTTGAAGCATTCAGTTCTACACGGTTTGATTACAAGATCTTCTGGATCAGCCCGTGCGTTTCTAATTCCTACATCTTTTCTATACCTAAACCCTATACGCAAATAAGATGGTTGCTCGGTTGTGAGTACTTTATGCATCATGCAGCCAAGAAAATAAAGTTTTCTTTCTCTAACTTTTAACCATCCCGGTTTAAGAAAGTAAGGGGTAATGTGTTCATCCCTACGCACGCCATATATGAATCGTACACAAGTATTAAGTGCCCTTTGTTGTAATAAAGTCAGTTCGTCTGTCAAATCGAGGTGTATAAGGCAGCTATAATCTAGGTGTGGGAAAACCACAGTGGATATTAGTTGTATACGTAATTGCACAGGTAGCAGTTTACGGCATAGGCGCAATTGACAGGTGGTGCTGTAAATCTTTCTGGTGACTACGTTAATGTGTGCCCTCCAAGGTAGATCTCTGGTCAGGGTAACACCAAGGATTCGAATGCTATCAGAGTACTCTACTCCGATGTCATTTACTTGTATCTTAGGTAGGTTAATTGGGTCGATAGAGTTTATATATTTAGTGGAACCAACCAACATCACTCTGGTTTTAGCACTGTTCAGTAGGAGCTCATTCCTTGTAGCCCATCCACAGACTGCCAAGACGTCCTTGTTGACCTTCTCTATGCCGTTGAGTATGTTCTTTGGCTCGCACTCCAGAATTAACTGCAGATCATCGGCATAGAAGTTGTAGGTGCAATGAAGTAGATCCGTGGAGAGGTCTGAAACATAGGTAATGAACAAAAGAGGTCCAAGGACGGAACCTTGTGGCATCCCTAGGACGGTGTTGATCCACTCTGAGACTTCTCCAGTGGGTCCTCTCACAGCCTGCTTACGTCCGGTGAGGTACGAGTGAAGAAATTTAAGAACCTGCGGTGAAACGTTTAAGCATTTAAGTTTTAGAAGAAGCAAAGAGTGATTGACTTTATCGAAGGCCTTTGAGAAGTCGAAAGAGACGAGGATTACCACCTTCCGCTTATCCACCGACTGACGACAGTGATCAACAACTCTGATAAGTGCTGTTTGAGTACTATGGCCCTTTCTGTAGGCTGATTGAAACGGGTCGAATAAATTATGTTCCTCAAGATAGTCCGTGATTTGATCAGCAACTAATTTCTCCAGGCATTTGGATATAGCGCATAGAATTGATATCGGGCGATAGTCGTTGTTCGATACTGGAGACTTCTTTTTGGGCAAAGGGACAATGACAGAGTATTTCCACAAGGTCGGAAATACTCCATGGGTGAGCGAGAAATGAAAGAGATGCTCAATCATTGGAAGAATTATGGGAAGGCTTTTCCTGATGATGTCAATCGACTTACCGTCAATGCCTGTTGAATTTGATTTAGAGTGGAAAACGGCATTCAAGACCTTTTCAGTCACAATATTCTTGAAATGGAACTTCTCCTCATCGAAAGCCTCCTGTGCAATGATAAAAGGGGTTTGTACCGGCGTACCCCCAACGCGCGCAAAGGACTCAGATTGTGTGAAGTGGGCGTTCAATTCAGAGATGGTGAGGTGAAGGCTATCAGAGGATGTCTTAGATCTAACCAGACCCAACTTGCGTAGTTTTGACCATTCTTCAGAGGGCGTCTTAAGGGTATTAAACGTGGTAGTGTAGAAGTCATTCCTAGCTTTCTCTACTTTGGATTTGACTAGGTTCCTAAGATATTTGAATCTATCGTGAAGAATAGGGCACCTTCTTCTGCGCCAGGCCCGTCGTGCTCGGTTACGTTCGTGCATGAGATCTTTGAGGTCAGCAGTTAGCCAAGGCGCAGGTTCTCTTTTTGGCTTTAGTTTTGAGCTAACAAGACGGGCATGTCTGTCTAGACACGTGATGAGCATATTGGTAAGAAGGTCAACTTTGAAATCTATATCATTGCTATGGAAGAAGAGGTCCCAATCTGCCATGCCTAGATCAGCAAGGAAGTTATCAATGATGAAGTTCCTGAAATCTCTATAGGTAACCTCCCTAGGTACATCCATAGTTTCGACATCTAGTACAATATAGATAAGATCATGCGCAGACAGAAACGATACATCGACCTGACCGAAAGATACTAATTGTTCTGCCCCATCTACTATGCAATGGTATATCCATGTAGAGCTATTCCTAAGGTTATGCGTAGGTTCGTACGGAACAAGGTATAGATTGGAGCTGTCGACAAAGCTGCGGAGCCGATCGCGCACTTTATCACTATCATAAGCGGAGGGTCTGAGGTCAATGTTGAGATCACCCATGATGACATGGCTAAAATATTGGGCATAGTATTGCAAGAAGATATTTTCAAAGTCAGCGAGATATGACGTATCAGGTGGTCTGTAGACCACGCTGAGCAAAAGATTCTTGGTGTTGGATACGAGGATTTCCGCAATGAGGAATTCAGGTTTGGAGCAATAGTCACGTCCCGAGTTAGCTAAGATCTTAGTTCTCAAATTGTTTTTAACATAGAAGCCGACTCCACCACCCTTCTTCCCAAGCCTATCGCACCTATGGATGGTGTAGCTATCAAGTTTGATGAAATCATCGCTAATTTCCGGGGTGAGCCAAGTTTCCGACATGCAGATAATGTCATAGGCATTATTGTGGAAATGATCTCTGAATCGAAGAAGATGATCGCTAGCCAATAGATTTTGACAATTTACATGACAAATTTTCAGATTATGCAAATTTTCCTGAGGTGAGCGATTTTTATTCATAATTGGTTCTGCTGATTTTGTCCTTCAATCTGTTAGTCAGTATGGGGCATTTCTTACTGTCCGTGGCATGGTGTTTGTCGTCATTGAGCTTTGCCCTCTGACAATTGAAGCATTTACCCTCCTCACTCTTCGCCTTTTCATTACGACACTCCCTCATTTCATGGTCCCCCGCGCAGTAGCCGCAACGAGCGCTAGATTTGCACTCTTTGGCAACATGGCCAAAAGCTAGGCATTTGTAGCACTGCAAGACCTTTACATGATCGTCAAACCTACACGCTGAATGACCTATATAAATACGTTTTTCGTTCTTTAGTAACGCCCAGGTATTAAGTGAAACCTCCATAACGCAGCTGGTATAGGCCTTCTTGTCTGAGGTTACTTTGCCACCTACGATCCTATTCTTAGGTGGATAGACATAGACTACCTTTACAAGTTTATCGTCATTTCCCTCGAGATTGAAATTGATAAAGTCAGACCTGATCTCTTTATTGAGAGCTACCGGTACTCCGTGTAAAACTAATCTAGGATTGAATTTCATATCCTCCTTCACTTCTAGTCCTGCTGCTACCAGATCTGGCAGAGCCCTAACCTTCGCTAAGTCTACCGACCTTGTTTCGATCCTAACATTGTTGTTGCCTGCTTTCCTGATGTTGTCGATCTTGAGCCTCAGTTGGGACTTTTTGAGGACGTCAATTGCTGCTGCCTTGGCCTTTTCGAAGTTGGAATAGCGATCACCTGAGCTTTCGTTGGGTGCAAGGACGAAGGTTTGCGTGTTTCTCTGCACCTGAACCGTAGGCCCCCTAGGGATGTGGACTTTTGGTCCAGCAGACTTCAGCGCCTCCGAGAAAGATTTAGTCCCTTGCAAATTTTGACTGCTAGTTCCAGGAAGACTATTCGTGATGCTACTAGAAAGATCAGTGAAGTTTTGTTTGAGGACAGTTGTAAAATCAGGGAGACTTTCCTTAATGATGAAAGACAAATTATTTTTGATAGAGGTATTAACGCTCTCCACACATATACGGGTTATGCCCTTACATGCATTAATTACCGATTTTTTGCATTCCTCCGCAAATGCAGCTGAAGATACCATACTTCAGTATGCCGAGCAAATTCTGTTGAAGGCAGTTTGATACCCGATGGCGGCTTCGTTGAGTGCTTGCTTGTCCTCCATCGATAGCCTGGTGGACTTGGCAAGCTTCATGAACGAGCAATCGTGCATACTCATATGCACACGCAAATCGCGCGATTCCGGAAGCGAAATAGGAATCGTGTTCTCGAAAGCCAAGGAACTATTTAGCCTTGACTCATCAAGGTCTAAGTCAGGCGAAGGCCGAGGGTTAGTTGCTACTGGAGTAATGCTACCTTAGGTGTAATGCTCGTACTCATGGTGACACTACTTGCACTATGCGACCTAAGTTGTCTACTGCCAGGGGCAGTTTTAGAGCCGTCAGGACCCGGCATTTTGCGGTTCCTTTGACCAGCTTACCGCCGGTCGATAAACTAGAGCACTTATATTGATCTAATCTATCAATAATCAATTGATAGAAGCTATCGATATTGATAGATGACACCACCCACCCCCAAAATAGCGAAGAAGACCGCCAAACGGAGATAAGAAAGACCATATGCACGATTTGAGGTTAGAAATGCGTATTAGAAGAAAAGACTGTTAATTAGAGAAAATAGTGGACAGAAAAGCCTACCTTCACTACTGCACGGAGCTGCCAGATTAACGAGGAAACAGAGATGAGATAGCACAGATATGCAGTCCCGCGGCACAGAAGAAATATACGAAAACCGGGATCTCTCTCGGAAGACACCTCTTTCATTGAGAGTATTTGAGAGCACATCAATCAATCAATTATTCATTAATTAAATTAGATACTATAGCGAGATCAATACAGAATTAGCATTCTTATTTAACAGTTTATTACGAGAGATTTCTTATTCACGATAGAATTTACCTGATTACGATACGATTGACTCGAGGATGTGTGAGAGTTGACTCGATATAAAACGAATTAATTAGACTCCAGACTTGGTATCACAAAGCGATACATCGTACCCAAATGCAAAATTATATTTCATAAACCCATCCTTAAATCAACGTATCAAACTTGAGATATTAAATTACGAAAATCAGTAACAAACTATATAAATTCCCTATTAATTAATTAGCTACGCTTAGCTATACGATTTACGATAATTCGAGATCTACTGCTAAATAGAGACCACACGGTCATTCGAAATACGCGAATCACAAGTTCAACGATAACAGATTAATTCGGAATATTACTTGATCTTTAACTAAATTCTGACGATACTAGATCGATAGTTACGATACTAAATTATCCAAAAGATAATAACTTTACTGAACCGTACTTGATTTTACAAACGGTAATAAATTATATAACGTGACCGTACTTCACTCAATGATTGAATCAATATCAACAGACTTAATTATAACAAAATAAACTATGACGAACTAAACTATAACAAACTATACTATAACGCGAGGCTAAGCGTCCGCGGCTATCTTCGCTCAGGGTACTCCAGGAAAGGTAATTTCCTACAGTATTTCATGCACAATATTATTCTAACATATTAAGTCAGCAACATAAGCCATACGAGAAGCGATAAGCAATTATCAATCAATACTAAGCAATATGCAATAAATTATAGCCAAAAAGCACTGAAAGATCTACATAACTCAGCTAGACTCGAGGTTGTTTGATAAATTAACAGACTAAATACGAAAGACGAGCTTCATAGCTCAATAGACAAAAACGAGCTTCTTAGATCAATAACCAAATTAATTAACCATACTTTTATCAGAACGACCTCGTGCCTTCACAGAAAGAATCAAGACCTTACCTTAAGTTGTTCAATCAGATAACACAACACTATTTTATATTAACTGTACGATATTCCACAATAATATAATAATACTCGAGATAGATACGATAATCGATTACGATAACTGATCTGCCCTGATGGGCCAGTTCAACGATTTTCCAACGTATTCCCAACCGTTGATATCCCGTTGAGCAATCATTGGACGTCAACGGATGAAGTACGTTGAAGATCAGTTGATTTGTTTCAAATCCAATACTCTTTTCCAACGACTTTTTCATTGGAAACCTGTTGGTAGCGTTATAAACACGTTGAAGGTGCGTTGGAAGCGCGTCGGAGGTGCGTTGGACACGCGTTGGTACCGGCTCGGTGACCGGTATATCGTTGGAAACCTGTTGGCAGCGTTGAAAACACGTTGAAGGTGCGTTGGAAGCGCGTTGGTACCGGCTCTGTGGCCGGTATATCGTTGGAAACGCGTTGGAAACCTGTTGGAAGCGTTGGAAACGCGTTGGAAACCTGTTGGGAGAGTTGGCAATGCGTTGGAGTTGCGTTGAAAACGCGTTGGAATCCTGTTGGGAGCGTTGGCAATGCATTAGAGGTTCATTGGAAACGCGTTGGAACACTGTTGGGAGCGCTGGCAATGCATTGTAGGTTCGTTGGAAACGCGTTGGAGGTGCGTTGAAAACGCGTTGAAGGTGCGTTGGAAACGCGTTGGAGGTGTGTTGAAAACGCGTTGGAATCCTGTTGGGAGCGTTGGCAACAGATTTCCAACGCGCTGTCAACGACGGGCCAACGCGGTAACTAATATTAGTGAGCCAACAGATCCCCAACGTTCGCCCAATGCGGTGATAGTTGTCCTCCAACGCGCTGTCAACGACGAGCCAACGCGGTATCTAATATTAGTGAGCCAACAGATTCCGAACGCTTGCCCAACTTGCTGATAGTTGTCCTCCAACGCGCTGTCAACGACGGGCCAACGCGATATCTAATATTAGTGAGTCAACAGATTTCCAACGCTCGCCCAATGCGGCGATAGTTGTCCTCCAACGCGCTGTCAACGACGGGCCAACGCGGTATCTAATATTAGTGAGTCAACAGATTTCCAACGCTCGCCCAATGCGGCGATAGTTGTTCTCTAACGCGCTGTCAACGACGAGCCAACGCGGTATCTAATATTAGTGAGCCAACAGATTCCCAACGCTTGCCCAACTTGCCGACAGTTGTCTTTCAACGCGCTGTTAACGACGGGCCAACGCGGTATCTTATATTGGTGAGCCAACAGATTTCCAACGCTCGCCCATGCGGCAATAGTTGTCCTTCAACGCGCTGACAACGACGGGCCAACGAAGAACTCGCGTCCAATACAATTCCAACGTCCACAATGTTCTACCAATATATGATCAACGATATCTCAATCACCTCAACACATTTCCAACGACAATTTCGTTGAATCGGCCCATCAGGGTGGGTTTGATAGACGAGATAGTACGATAGATGAGTGACGTAGAATGGAGCGTAGAATAGGCAGATTTGCGGTTGTACCCGCTTTATATAGTCCATATTTTCTATCGTCAGCTCATCCCTCAGATTAGTGAGATCACGTGTCATATCGATACTCTAATTGGTCCGTGTAACGACAAGTTTGACGAACGTAGCGTTGGAGAAATCTATCTTACCCCTGCCGCTGCTAATACCCCTCCTATTCCCGCACGGAAATATATATATGCGAAAAATATATGCGACATATTTGTTTTTTGCGCTAAAATATAAGTAACATTTATTTTTTATAAGTTTGATATAAATGTCAACATACATGTAGTGACATGTATGTCGACATCTATGTAAAATTCATCTAACATATAGGATACATATATGTAAATGCGTACATATATGTTATAATATATGCGAACATCTTTGGATTTTGCGCACATATATGTTATAAGCGCGACATATATGTTGCATATATTTTTTGCATATATATATTTCCGTGCGGGTTGCCGCCGTCCTTTTGAATCCCGGGTGCTGGACTTACTTGGAGTCTCGCTCACACGACTACCCGGTATTTATCCTAGGTGCTGACCTTATTCGTCGATCCAAAAGAAGGTTAGTGGTAGTTTCGTGTTCAGCATACTGAGGGCTTAACTCACGAAAGAATTCGCTAGGTCGGAAAGCCGATCCGGGGGTTTTCATGACCAACCACGGTCGCCATACCAGCTTCGGAGACAGTTGTCGATAGTAACTGCGCTGACTGATGGTTCGTCAGGTGGGAGGCTGTGAGGATGCACCTGTACATGACCCTGTACGCCACCCTTGCATCAACAGTGCATTTTCTTGTAGGCGGTAGCTTCTCCGGATGACGGGAGGATTTCGTCGTGCTTCTCGCACATCCCTGTATGCCGTCAATCCGATAGTTTGAGGTGGTAGATTCTCCACTTGAGAGGAGGCGCTGACCTTGGGGTTTTTCTGGACCAACCATGGTGTGCACGCCGACAGAATCGTCCTTGACGATAGTGAAAGCTTCTGTACGTTCATTAGTCATCGTTCCATCGGTAGTTCCCACCACGACAGTCGTCTCGTGGAGTATCAAGCTCGAGATTCCATATTTTACAAAAATAAAAGAGTGTTAGTTAATCCTAATTTTCCCTAATTTTTCTCTTTCCTGGAGACCCTGTCTACGTCACGCATCATCGTATTCTCGATAGAATCGCCTTGTGGCGGGGAATTATAAAATACCATGTCACAGTACAGATTGCGCAGTAGCAGCAGGTAGTATTCTGTTTGGTCTGTTCGTATGAAATCCACGCCTATCGGATAATATGAACTGTCCATTAGTTGTCTTTTTTTTCATCCACAGTGGACAACCAACTGCGAGAAATACCTATTTAGGAGAAAAAAACAACAGTGTATAAGAAGTATTATTTGAATCATAGTAGGTACAGGTCTTGATTACAATCCGAATGCTTTATTATATTCACTATCGTAGGAAAAAACATTGAAAAAAGATATTTACCCAATGTGTCTAGAAACATTCGCCGGCAAACTTTTACTTCCTCCGTGGAAGTTTTAAGCACGAATTTATGAGTACGGTCTCTCCTTTTAGGTCTTTCATTTTCTACCTTAACTTCTACTGCTTTGGGTTTTCGTGTCTCCATGTACCGAGCAACATAATCCCATTGACGGGTATGATCTCCTATTTTCCAAAAAAAATCTAAAATTTTTTTCCTCTCTGCAATATTTATTCTTGCATGGCACCTGAATCTGCAATTCTGGTTACATCCGACACGCATGTGTTTGACTGTAAAGGGAACTCCTGACCTAGTGACACCAGCTTCGCCGGAATTGCGTGCGCTTTTTACATAAAAATCCTTCCATTCACTCGGGCACCTTCGTCGCTTTTTTGACTGCATTAATGGATGTCCAGCGTTATCATCGCCGTTATCATCGTTGGAATTATTTTCCGTTTCATTTCAATCTTCGTCATTTGAAGCCTGATCATTTGAATCTTCGTCATTTGAAGCCTGGTCATTTGAATCTTCGTCATTTGAAGCCTGGTCATTTGAATCTTCCTCATTTGAAGCCTGGTCATTTGGAGCCTGATCATTTGAATCTTCGTCATATGAATCTTCGTCATCATTAAAATATACTTCAGAGTCAGACTCTTGTTGATGAAGAGATTCATCACTTGAATCCCCATTTGGAGTATCGATATTTTCAGTATTGCTACCTCTATTCGGTGAGGTATGCGACGATGGTCCTTTCCGGTAAAATTATAGCCACACTCTGAATTTGATAGCGTATCGATACCCAGTAAGGACAAAGTTATCTGTGCCGGATCATCTTCTTCAAAACCTGTACAAGCGTATACAATACAAGTAATATGAATAAGAACGTACAACTGAAATTGTACAGGGAGAATGAAATTAATGTACTTACAATCCATTTCTGATCGAAGGGAATTATATGCTCTTCTTATTGATTAAAATATATGTATTTTTTTGATAGATTTTTTATCTCTCGATTAGATTATGCTTTATTATACGCTTCGTTTTCGGGTGGCAAATACAAGGTCGCTAAGCAACTTGAACGTTTATTATCCACTGTTCACGCGTATCCTTACGCCTTGTCTCGACGTGGATATCTGGCGAACGCCTACACTACTAATTAAGGGGGAAGTAGGGTCTAGCGGTTGAAAAAAATCACTATTTTTAGGAATTTTGTTTAGAGATATGGTTAAAGTAAATTCATCGTCATATTTTACACCTTACACGGCATCATTTGGAAAACGTTTTGTCAATTTTTTGATGAAAAATATTCAAAAATGAGCCGGTGACGAAGCATTATCGAGGACGCCTAATCAAAAACATGATTTGCGGTGCTCACTGCTGTTCATCGCAGAATTACCTGAACTCAAAAAGCAAAGAAATTTTGTTAAAGCATAAGTTTTTCTTATTTGAGGAGGGGCTCAATCAATCGAGTCGAGTCAGTTAATTTTAATTTCTTTGGCCTGACGTTTCGGCAGTAATGTGCTGCCCTCATCAGAGGCTATTTATTGAAAAAATTATAAAATTACAAAAAATTACAAAAAGGTCCATGGTTGACAAAACATATTAGACTATAAATTAAATTAAGGGGGTATATACACCTTTAAATGGGTTGAATTTCTGAAAAACGATTTTCCTTTTTTGTTTTCAACTTGAAGACTCTGATAAAATTTAAAAAAATCATCATGTTTGGGGAGGGTTTGACCTTCATTATCCATATCTTACATCATGTATTACTTCCAGTCTAATAATGGCTGCGCTGAAGACAGGAAAATACAAAATCACTCGGTTGCCGTAAAGAATCAGACCCAGCGTTGGACCGATCTTGGAATTTTTGGTCCTCAATTGTTCATAAGACATGCCTCTATCAGATGAACAGAGAACTTTTTGATATTGCAAGAATTACTTGAGTTATTGAATTTTTTCGATTTCTTTTCTGAATTTGAAAAAAAATTTTGCTTATTTTTCTAATATTTCAACTAAAAATGGGTTTATCAAAAAGTTCTATGTTCATCTGATAGAGGCATGTCTTATGAACAATTGAGAACCAAAAATTCCAAGATCGGTCCAAAGCTGGGTCTGATTCTTTGCGGCAACCGAGTGATTTTGTATTTTCCTGTCTTCAGCGCAGCCACTATTAGACTGGAAGTAATACATGATGTAAGATATGGATAATGAAGGTCAAACCCTCCCCAAACATGATGATTTTTTTAAACTTTATCAGAGTCTTCAAGTTGAAAAAAAAAGGAAAATTGATTTTCAGAAATTCAACCCATTTAAAGGTGTTTATACCCCCTTAACAAGTCAAGGAAACTAATTGCATGAAATATTAAAATTAGGTCAGTAGTTTGACACGTATACAAACAGATAATATTTACATGGTCAGAGAAGTTAATATGGAATGCAGTCAAAACAAATACTATGGTAGTCAATTTAGAATACAAAGTAAACACAAGATCAGTTCTTAATATGATAATAAGAAGGAACTTAAATTACCTTATTAAAATTTGTGATAAGTGAAAAAACATGGTGTCAAAGACCACCATTATCACGATACACGATGAGCCAAGTGTCATCATGTGCTGGTGAAGACGTTTAATAAAGCGAGGGGGTGTGACGACTCTCTTTATATACGTTTTGTCTTAGGCTTGTCTAATGTTGACACAATGACGATGACGTCAATGAATGACGTCAATGCCTATGATTGACGTCAATGGATGTATATGTTGAGGTAGAATCTGAGACCAAGTTTTTTCACGTCAACAAATGTGCTAGAAGCTAAATACACCTAGGAAGAACTTTTAGAACGCAACCTATGCAACATATTCGAGTAATGCAAGTGCAGTTTCTTAGTATCTTCTTTCTTATTAAGACCATTCGGTTGTAAATTAATGCGCAGCATCTCTGAGGTAATGCGTTTAGATCAGACTGATTCCCTATCAAGCACAACTGCATTACTCCAATCAAAAGTGTGGTTAAATTCTAGTTGGTGTGTGGAGACGACAGAATGTACTTCTGGATTTTTCTTCAAATTGTCTTTATGCTCTTTTAATCTGGTCTTGAGTTCTCGTTTTGTTTCACCCACATACGACGCTGAACAATCATTACATTGGATCTTATAAACTACATTACATTCATCATGTTTATCAATTCGGTCTTTGCCTTTAGTAACTACAGATCTTAGGTTACTGTTAACAGTGAAAATAGGTGTCAAGTCAAATTTCTTAAGTGAGCAACCCAATCTCTCTGAGAAACCATTAATGTATGGTATAGGTACTATCTTACGTTTCGTGGCGACACGACCTTTGACGACCATGATAACTGAGGTGTTTTCCTCTGGGTCAGTCACCGTGATCACAATATTGGTATTTTTAGTATGCATGTTCTTGGATTTTAAATATTTCACCCTTTTAGATATTAACTTCTCTGAGAAATCGTCAGGGTAATTATTATCACGTAGCAATATTCTTACTAATTTCAGATTCTCAGCATGAAATTTAGAATGCGATAACGAAATAGCTCTGTCTACTAGATTAAATACCATTCCTCGCTTTTGAGACAAAGGGTGCATGGAATCAAAATTCAAGAATCTACCAGAAAACGTAGGCTTTCTGTACCAATTGGTGATTAACCCGTTGGAATCATCTCGTATAACGTTGACATCTAAGAAACTTAACCCGCGCTCAACCTCGAGTTCATACGTGAACTGAAGGCGGTCATGATAACTATTAAAAATGTTAGTCACATGGTCTACGTAGCGCTTGGAATGCACATTATGATATCATCAACGTATCGATAATAAAATACTGGTCTAAAATTCAATTTTGACAAACAATCGCGTTCAAGATCTACCATGACTAAGTCAGCTAGAATTGGTGAAATTGGGGACCCCATAGGGGAACCAAAAATTTGTTTGTAGTATTGATTATCGAATTGAAAATAAACATTGTCTAACAAATACGATACACCCGCTAATAATTCACTCAAAGGCATGGTGGTATGCTTCGCAATACATGAGTATCTGTTTACTATTGCTATCTTAACTAACTCTGCCGGTACATTGGTAAGCAAAGAGGTGACGTCTAAGGACCCACACCGAAAAAATATGTATGTGACGTATATTTTTAAATATATGTAAAATGTACTTGAAAATATATGTAAAAATATACGTGACATATAAAGAGTTTATATGAAAACCATATGAAATTTCGCCGATTCGTATATGTCAAAAATATATTTCAATATATATGTCAAAATATATTTATGCATATATGTTAGAATATATTTACGCATATGGGTCAAAATCATGGAGGTGGAAAATTTGGGTTGGAAAGGATTTTTATTATTGAAATTACATAATATCATGGACTTTTTTACTTTGATCGATCAATATTGATGGTAGTTGATGCTACATCAAGTAATTCCGCATAACATTTCTCCACTTTCATTTTTATTCAGTCTAACATGGTCGTAATATCATTTCGGGAACGTGTCCATATTACATTTTCTTCTATTCACATGGCAAAAAATGTAATGAAATCAACTCTGCAGAGATAACTATTCTAGTGAAAACAATATACTAAATATAATGTTTAGGATAATGGGAAATTTTCGGAATAAATAAAAAAAAAACATATTCTTGTGTTTTACCAAATGTTGTCCAACGAAAAATTCGTCATCCCGGGAACGCATTCATAATCTGTGAAAATATTGCGCGTGTAACGTAGTGGATGATGCTTACTAGAAGTGGAAGATGATTCTTGGATGAAGGTCGTATAGAAAAAACATCAGTTTGACGTTTCGGTCCTGATGAGGACCCTCCTCAGAAGCGAGAATTTATTATTATCTAAAAGATATACAAAACTAAGTGTCATTCCAAGTGCTTAAATGTAAACTAAACATATTGACAGGTGTGAACGTTAAAGAGATGATGATGATAAACACTACCTTAAAGAACCATAGACACAAACATGTTTGAATCTCGGTAGCGAAACAGACACAGCCATGCGGTAAAACTGTAGGGTTAGAAAAAAGAGTCAGCACATACACTAAGAAACAGAGACAAAAGACAGTAGCTGATAGGAAAATACCTTAGATACATTAAAAAGGGCTAAGCAAGCGGTACATTGGCTATCAAAAGAGCCCACTTCTCCATTATAACAGTTGGAGAGCGATATGAGCCAGCGGCAGGTAGAAACCGTTTCAGCAGTAAGCATAGACCAGTTAGAAACTAGAAGGAGACCCACTATGGCGAGAGGGCAAGCAGGTGTTAAGATCATATAGAGTGGGATCAATGTTGAATCAATAGTGAGATAGCCGGTAAGGAAGAGACGCTTACTTGATGACCGAGGAATATATAGTACTAAGATGTTCAACATCTTGTCGGAGATTGACAGCGGAAGGGTGGCTAACTATGTTACACATTTCAAGTAACAGGCGCTTGTGGTATCGGGGTTCTTCATCCAATATATCAACCCTACCATAATTGAAAGAGTGATCGCATTCAGTGATATGTTTAGTGAGAGCGGTATGTCTTTCATCTGTTTCCTTAATGTTGTTTTTGTGCTCTTTAATTCTAGATCTTACTTGTCTACCCGTTTGTCCAATATAGACGCCATTACAGTCATTACAAGGTATTTTATAGATTACATTTGAACGATTATCCAGCGGTAGAGTGTCTTTGCCAGAATCGAAAATGAAGCTCAGGTCATTCATGCTGTTCCCTACAAACCTGATGTTGTATTTATGGAAAGTTTTGTTGAGGGATTCAAAAAGGCCCGCTACGTAGGGAATAGAAACAAACTTAGATCGAGATGTATTCAGATCTGGACCTATATCACCGTTGTTATTGTGGTCTAGCGTATTCAAAACCCAGCATCTCTTCTTAATATGAGATTCCAACAGATGAGCGGGATAATCATTCAGACGCAATACTTGGTATATTAAGTCTAGGTTCTTTTTGTGGTATTCGAGTTCAGATAATTTGATAGCGCGATCCACTAAATTAATTATCGTGCCAATCTTGTACGACATAGGGTGGTGTGATGTAAAATTCAGATAACGTTGTGACCACGTTGCTTTGTGATACCAGTCAGTTTTGATGACGGAATTGTTATTGATGACATTGACGTCAAGGAAGGAGGGTCCTCATCAGGACCGAAACGTCAAACTGATGTTTTTTCTATACGACCTTCATCCAAGAATCATCTTCCATTAACTACAAGGTCTAATAAAATTCACTTCTTACTAGAAGTCATGTAAAGTGACAGTGAACAGGTTGCCGGCGTGTTATCGTTCTTCCGGATTGAATTAATTATTTAATTGATAAGTACATTTCAATTCGATATTTGAATACCGTACATCAATACAGCATCATCACGGGAACGCTGTCAAACATTTTGTTTATGCGAATGATGAAACTTTTTATAGTAATTATGATGAATAACGAAAATCCCTCGCAATATAACCTCAGAAATACGGCATACGACGATGTGTGTAGAAATTTTGTGTGTAGAAAGGTAAAAACGTCATTTCGGGAACGGTCATTTCGGGAACGTTCCCGGACTATGACGAGCGTTACCGAAATGACGCCTGCGTTCCCGAAACGACTCTGTGAGGCAAATTCTTGTTCAATTATATGATTTTTCAGAAAAAATCATTTTCTGACAAAAAATTGTATTAGGAATGAATATTTCCTGTGCAATCAAAATTTCTCAAAAATAATAATAGTTCACTCATACATATCAAGTTACATGCTATGCACTACTATCACTTAGGGGGCGCTACCATCACTTCCGAAAACGATGCAAAATCTAAATTAATGAGAAAAATGTTTGATTTCCCGAACTCAATTCACACGAATTTAGTGTGCTGCAAGAAACTGATAAAATTCAATCACAAATGAGATAATCAAAACTCACAAATATAAAATAAATTGAAGATTAGACTAGGACATTTTGCCATGAAGGCACTATTGAGTGAAAATCTGTTAAAAAATCTGAAACTCCAAAATGTTAGTTGAACTTTTCATGGTATAATATTTATTCAACACGTGCATGTAATAGGCCCTTTTTCTTGCATGTAAAGCGAATAGAAAATTACTAATTTCCAGCGTGGACTTCATGACCTCCCTAGGGAGTTGATATTCATTTCCACACTGCGTGCGCAAAGTTCGATTTAATATAATATAATATAAGTACATGAACGTCAACTTAATGCGCAATGTGTTAAGAAATAAAGTTCGATATACGTGCGGAAGATGATTCTCGACTCGTGTGATTGTCACCCTTGCTTCGCTAGGGCGAAGAACTTCACACTCGTCCGAGAATCAACACTTTCGCACTAGTATCAAAAAGTACTGTCATCTCCTAAGGGAAATAATGAATATTACCTCCCTAGGGAGATGATAAGTCCTTTTCTTGTAAAGGGGGGTAATATCCATTACCTTCCAAAGGAAATATTGGATATTATCTCCCTAGAGAGGTAATTGAGTACATTTACTTCCAAAGGGAGGGAACTTTTTGAAGGAAGGGAGCGTTTCAAAAGTTTTCAAATTTTTCGAAATTTTTAAAATTTCAAAAATTTCTATCGTACATGCACGAAAAAAGGCCTATACATGCACTCTTCGAAAAAAATACGGTTTGCAGCAAAGAGGGGGGAGGGGGGGGGGGGGGGGGGGGGTTAATTTCAAGCTCGGGTGATGACGTTGCATTCGTCTTTGTCCTGAGCGTTTTCGGCGCTCTCGACTCCGACTTGTGCAACATGATCTGACCCTTGCTAAAAACTACCCATTTCCCCCCCTTGTTGACCAATGTACTATTATTCTTACCAATTGAAACTGAAATAACGTAAAATGGGTCCATCCCAACGAAATCGAACATTTCATTTTGTATTTTAAATGACATTCCCGAAATGATTCTTTCTTACGCCATTGCTCTTAATATTGTCAATAAATTATTTAAAAGATAATTTTGTGCGCTGCCCGCTTACGTAATGATTGATGAAGAATAGAGCTATGATTTCAGCAAGTAATATTGACTCTAAAACCAAGTTGAATTTTTCGGAGTTTGAATACCAGAATTTTCCACCTCCATGATTTTGACCCATATATGGCAGAATGTATGCGTGAATATATGTGAACATATATATTAAAATATATGTATAAAATTATTTGCTTCATGTATGCAAGAATATATACTTAAGTATAGACAAGAATATACGCCGAAATATATGAAAATAATGATTATTCAAGCAGAGGTGAGTACAAATTTATGTAAAAGTCAACTCATATAAATAACATTTTCTAAACATCATGTGTGAATTATTAATTAATCGGCTGCTATACACTGCCTTGACATGCATTCTTCATTTTCTTCGTTTTTCTTCCAAATAAATTCACCATCTTTGACAGAGCTGGAATAATATATTATATTATCAGTGCGTGTTTGATTTTGACTTGACAGCTACAAATAAAATAACACAATTATTTTAATTAAATCAGTTACTACCTACTTTTTTAATGAACGATTATTAGTAATAAATTAATATATTTATATTAATTAATCTTTCTTCTATGCCAATTGAAATTCAGAAAATATGTCAGAGTTGTTCATAACAGACTATTGAAAAATCAATTGAAAGACATGATAGTGCAGAAAAAAACAGTAGAATGTCCAAAATGTAAAAAAAGAAGTTAGAAAAAGAGGATAGATGAATCTGGTGCAATTTCGTATCGGTCAAAATCAAACACGCACTGATAACCTAATATACTAAAAAAATATGATTTCATTTCAAACACAAACTCTACGGAGACACCCAGCTTGGAAATTTTAAAAGAAGTTGTCCAACATGATGATTCAGAAATTAATATACCGGAATATCACCTGAAGCTTCGTTGAACAATTTTGTCACAAAAGAATATTTAAAAAAAGGTTTTTATTCCTTAAAGTATTTTGATCTTCCATATAAATATAAATATATTTATGTTCCTGTGATTCCAGCTCTGTCAGAGATGGTGAATTTATTTGGAAGAAAAACGAAGAAAATGAAGAATGCATGTCAAGGCAGTGTATAGCAGCCGATTAATTAATAATTCACACATGATGTTATTTATATGAGTTAACTTTTACATAAATTTGTACTTACCTCTGCTTGAATAATCATTATTTTCATATATTTCGGCGTATATTCTTGTCTATACTTAAATATATATTTTTGCATACATGAAGCAAATAATTTTATACATATATTTTGATATATATGTTCACATATATTCACGCATACATTCTGCCATATATGCGTAAATATATTCTAACATATATGCATAAATATATTTTAATATATATGCATAAATATATTTTCACATATATATTGAAATATATTTTTGACATATACGAATCGGCGAAATTTCATATGGTTTGCGTATAAACTTTTTATATGTCACGTATATTTTTACATATATTTTCAAGTACATTTTAAATATATTTAAAAATATACGTCACATACATATTTTTTCGGTGTGGGGAGATCAAAATGCAATCTACCGGTACCTGGATATTACTAAGTTTATCTATCAAATCCCAACTATGTTTAATATAAGAATCAGCTTTAGGTATACTCTTGATTAGTAAATTACTCAGAAATTTAGAAATCCCATAAGTAGGGCTCCCAATAGCAGAGATGATGGGTCTGAGTGGTATGTCTTTTTTGTGTATTTTTGGTAAACCATACCCTTTGGCAAGATATGTGTTCGTTTGTGTTAATTCGTTCCTATGATACTGTTTAGCTAAAAAACAATTGGAGTTCCATCTCTCAAGGATTCTCTGTGCTGTCTTACGTAATGAGGCTAGTGGGTTTTTGTTCACTAATCTGTAGGTTGAGGTATCCGCGAAAAGAGTCTTTAATTTCAGTGTGTAGCTGTTTTTGTCTAGCGCTACCGTGACATTACCTTTGTCCGCGTTAGTGAAAAATATGTCCTTATTACTTTTTAAAAATGTACGCGTGGTGTTCAGTTTTTGTGCGACTACCCGGTCTTCAATGGTAATGTGTCGGTTCCTACGTGAGAAATGTTATTTATTAATTTGCTCCCCTATCAAAAAAATCCACATGGGAAACCATGTGGGTTCCCAGGTACCCAGTTCCCAGGAGAATTTTGGCAGGGAACCCATCTGGGATGCGGGTCTCCCAATAAGATCCCATGTGGGATGTGGGTATCCCGATAGGACCCATGTGGTATGTGGGTATCCCCATAAACCCATGTGGGATGTGGGTGTTCCCATAGGACCCGTGTCGGAGGTGTGGGTCTCCCGATAGGACCCATGTGGGATGTGGGTATCCCCATAGAATCCATATAGGATGTGGGGTATCCCCATAGGAATATACCTCATACACAGAATATCAGTCAAATAATTGAAAAATCAAGTCTTATTTCGTGGGAAATAAAACCCAATCGTCGATGTTTGATCTGCTTAATAGTCCAGTCGGAATGTACACGAAATCTGACGACTTCTATTCCGGAATAACATAGGGCTTGGAATTTTTTTATAGATAGATTTGATGCACTCGAAAATAGCCCCAAGTTTGCGTCAAAAGTTAGGTCCGGGTTTGGGCCCTAAAAATTATTCAAAACTGAAAAATCTCGATTTTGAATGTATCTATTTTGATATTCAGTTTATCGGAAAAAGTTCCGAACAAAAGTTGTGCGCTGTATTGTCCTCTTCAAAATAAGTCCCATAAAGAAATCACTTATTATTATAATTTTAGCTGTAAATCGCCGAAGAAGACGGAAATTCATCGTTTCGTTTATTGCTAGCGGCTCAATGATCCATTGACAAAACGTTTTCAAATCCATGTGAAATATAAATCTATTTATACCCCAAAAATACGTTTAAAGTTTATCCAGCTTTGTCTTCTAGTTTGGCCACAATAAACGATCTCCGAAAATCCGGCCTTTCGCCATAGCTACTCTCATGGCCGTCTCACAGGAGGTGGAAAAATCGTGGTGGTAGTTTTCAATACGAAGTTTCACAATCTATCTTGACATTTTTTTTTTCCTCTTTCTCAATTGCCTTTTTCGTGAAAACAAGATTTTATCTTATAAACAAATGGAGTTAACTCCGTCAATTTCTAACTTATTGCAAATTTTCTCTGAGATTCTGGCGAGCCTATCTGAGACGCGTATTTAAAAAAAAAAATGTCTCGATATCTTTCTCAAAACCAGAGATACAAGGGCTTCGACCTTTTATTCATTTAATATTGTTCTATTCAATATCAATGCAAAAATCAAGTTCGATGGCATTTGTTACACCTTCACGTATGACCTCGAATTTATTTCATATCCCTTAAAGCAATTGCCCCATCGCACCAGGGTGTCGAATACTTTCGCGCGGGTAAAGAATGTCGTTTGCCCGAGCGGCTCTGGCCGGGCGGCAAAAAGGAAAAAAAAAAAAAATGCTATCGAACTTGATTTTTCATTGATATTGAATAGAACAATATTGAATGAATCAAAGGTGGAAGCCCTTGTATCTCTGGTTCTAAGAAAGATATCAAGACATTTTTTTTTTTTTTTTTATAAATACGCGTCTCAGAGAGGCTCGCAAGAATCTCAGATAAAATTTGCAATAAATTAGAAATTGACGCAGTTAACTCCATTTGTTTATGAGCTAAAATCTTGTTTTCACGAAAAACGCAATTAAGAAAGAGGAAAAAAAAATTTTCAGGATAGATTCTGAAACTTCATATTGAAAACTACCACCACGATTTTTCCACCTCCTGTGAGACGGCCATGAGAGTAGCTATGACGAAAGGCCGGATTTTCGGAGATCGTTTATTGTGGCCAAACTAGAAGACAAAGCTGGATAAACTTTAAATGTATCTTTGGGGGATAAATGGATCTATATTTCACATGGATTTGAAAACGGTTTGTCAATGAATCATTGAGCTGCTTGCAATTAACGAAACGATGAATTTCCATCTTCTTCGGCGATTTACAGCTAAAATAACAATAATACATGATTTTTTTATATGACTTATTTTGAAGAGGACAATACAGCGCACAACTTTTGTTCGAAACTTTTTCCGATAAACTGAACATCAAAATAGATACATTCAAAATCGAGATTTTTCAATTTTGAATAATTTTTAGGGCCCAAACCCGGACCTAACTTTTGACGCAAACTTGGGGCTATTTTCGAGTGCATCAAATCTATCTATAAAAAAATGTCAAGCCCTGTAGTAGGGGAGCCCAATAGGGGATTTCGGGATTTACTCGAGCGCGGCAGATTAACATATAGGGGGATACCTTGTACACTGTTGAGTACCTCCACCATATATTAGCCCTTAATATAGGAACGCGTCTAGGGCAGCCGATCAGAATAGTAAAAAAAAATCGATCGTTCGAAATACTCAAGCGCGTCAGATTAACCCGCTGGGCTACACCTGGGTCACCAGTGACCCGGCGGCACCCTAAAAGTTACGCTCCTGCGAACGGATCCTTTCTAGGGTCGTAGCTATTTTGCTGTAAATTAGGGGAAAAATAGTGCCTATCCGAGGGGTACAGCTTCATCCTCAGTTTCTACTTTATCTTCGAGCGGTGAGCACAAAAGTGGATTTTCGGGTCTTCTGTGACCCAGGTGTAGTTCATCAGTTGAAAAGTCAACGAAAAATGTTGGTTCTCTTTTTTTTTTTTGAAATAATATTCTGTGTTATTTGGAAAGTATTCCAGTGAAAAAAAAAATATTGATATAAAATTGAGGCGGAGAGACGTTTTGGAGTAGGAAAACTCTCATTTTCAGAGCACTTTCGGAAGTAAGGTATATATTATCGTGTAATCTATTACGATATACAGCTTTATATTCTTGTACTTCATATTTTGCACTTGTGATCGATGAAGTTATTTGTTAGTTAATAAATGCGCATCAGATTTACAGAAAATGTATTTGTCACATTTGTTTACCCTTTTCGTTTATTTAAATAACTTCCCGATGACAATTCTTTTTTTAGCGTATTATCATTGCACAGCTGTAATGTTAAGCTTTTAAAAATTCCCATTTTATGTTGGAAAAGTACATTTCTGCATGAAATGGCAGCCGAAAACGTAACTTTTAGATTCACGCCAAAATCCATTTTCATTCTGTAAAATAAATAGACTTTTTGAAAGCAACCGAAAAACCGCCTTCATAGCTTTTTAGAGAGGAGTCTCGAGAGTACAAAACACTTCGATTTTTTTCAATTCAATGAAGAACAGAGTAAATATCGTAAAAAATACGAAAAGAGCCACTTTTCGCTTGATTCCGCACCTTTTCGTCTTCTTTATCCAATAACTTGTTATAAAATCAAGATATCATATTCGTTCTTGCATGGTCTTACTCGAGACATTCTGACGATTCCATTTCACTATAAAACTTTTGAAAACAAACTTTCTGTATTGCTTTTATAAAGTGTAGAACTTTTGGGTCACTGGTGACCCGGGTGTACTTCAACGTGGCGACGGAAAATGGTGTAGCCCAGCGGGTTAAGGTAAGGTGGGTTAATTACATGCTGAAAAGTGTGCAGTTTAATAATCTGACGATTTGAGCGTGACGTAAGGTCGTGGGAAGGTCACAAACTTGCCAAAAAAAATCGTTATCTTAAAATTCTCGAGCGCGGTCAAATTTTTTTTTTATTTTGAAGGAGATAATTCAAGAATAACGGAAAAAATATAATCTGCCGATTTCCACAAGCCGAAGTAGCACAAATCGTCAGAAAAGCTTAGCGCGTGCAGCTGCAGTGAAGCCTGTATTCCCCACTCCGCGCCTCTATTTCCCTATCACTTTTTCTCGATCTCGTACTCTCTCGCACCCTCCACACTACTTTCCGTAAAATAAATAAAATAAATAATAAAATAAATAAATAAAAAAAAAAAAAATAAATTAAACAATAAATAAATAAATAATAAAAAGATAAAAAAAATTAAAAAAAAATTAAAAAAAATAAAAAAATAAAAAAAATAAATAAAATGAAATAAAAAAATGAAAAAAAAATAAAAAAAAAATAAAAAAATAAAAAATAAATGATCCACGAAGAAATCCAGCCAGATTTGCAGTACGACAATTCCACGGATGAAGACGAGGATTAACCGGTTCACTGGTAAGGGCACATATATGTGCAAAAAGAAAAAGTGCCACAACTGGTATTATGGCACATATAGTATGTGCAACGTGTATATCTCTGTCAGTTTTGAACGAATTTGCATCAAACTTGATGTTCCTAAGTTTTTTGGGCTTCATGTTGAATACGAAATTATGTCCTTTCACCAGTTTTGGCACAAAACGTTGATTTCGGGTCCACCAGTGAACCGGTTGAAGAAAAAATATTTTTAAAGCTTTTTTAATATTTCACTATTTTTTTTTTCTGTAAAACAATTGTCACAATTGAATGAAATAGATTTTCTTATTTGCATGTTATTTTCTAAGATTTTTGTTTATCACATTTAATGATTAAAAAAAAAAACAGAAATAAAAAAAATTTCAATTTTTTTTTTCAATTTGTCAGACTAAAAAAATCCCTCCAAATAATCGTCAGATTATAGGTCAACACGACTAGGACATCAAGCTGAATTACCTGTATAAAGATCTGACGCGCTTGAGTATTTCAAAATGGCGATTTTTTTTTTGCATTATCAAGAAGCCGCCATGAGTCTGCGTCATGTCCAAATCGTCAGTCTTTTGAATGGGAGCTTCTTTTGGCTTCACTTAACATCCCCTCTGAGAATCTGACGCGCTCGCGTAATTTTTTTTTTTTTCCTATTTTCAACCCTTCCGAACAGCTACCCCCACCATGCAAACCGGCTGATTAACATACTTTCAATATCAGAGATATGTGGGGCGTATACGCTATCAATATCTGATGCGTTAGAGTATTTCCATGTAACTGTTTTTTTTTTTTTACATTTTTGAGAACCTGTAGACGCTTCCCCCACCGCTGAAAGGGTAAACATTATATAACCTTTTTTTCTTTCTACCATCTAATCTTCCAAATCCAATAGGTTTCCACGACGACAAAGTCAATCCTCATTTAGCACTCTGGGCTCCCCTACTACTGTGTTATTTCGGAATAGGAGTCATGTACATTCCGACTGGACTATAATCAAACGTTGTTGCTAGTTATATACCTATATTATTGATTGAATACAATTTTTCTAGCGAGCCTACATAAATATGATATCTATAGCCTATGTAGGCCAGTTGATATGTGGATTTACAGTTTTAACTAACCTAGATTGCTGGTATACCCATATTACCCACATGGGTTTAATCAAACCTTGTGAATTCATGCGTATCTAGGTTTCTCACCAGAGCAACACAACTTATGTAGCTCCTTAACAGCCCCATCTATAGGTTACTATAACGGACCCATGCGCTTTTCCAATACCCCATGTGGGTATATAACAAACTCATACGGGTTCCTAGGAGTCCTACATGGGTTCCCCACACTCCCATGTGCCACCCCCGATGCCCTATGTGGGTGCCCAACTAACCTTTGTAGGGTCCTCAATGCCCCATATGGGTTCCTAGAAGTCCCACATGGTTCACCAAAACTTCCATGTGGGTGCCTAACAAACACGTGTTGGATCCCAGACGTCCCATGTGGGTGACCAACAAACCCATGTGGGTTCCTGGAAGTTCCACATCGATTTCCAAGACTCCCATATGGGTTCGCAGCGGAACCATGTGGGTGACCAACTAACCCATGTAGGTTCCTACAAATCCCACATAGATTGCCAAGACTCCCATGTGGGTTCCCAGCAGAACCATGTGGGTGACCATCAAACCCATGTGGGTTCCCAGCCAAACCATGTGGTTTCCCAGAAAAACCATATGGGTTCCCATGTGTCCCACCTGGATTTTTTCAATAGGGTCCTAAGTTCCTTCTTATGATCATCAGGAAAGGACGGTACGTTAATAGCGTGCTCTACATTTTTAATGACTTTAATTATGGTCTCCTGGTCTAAGTTCGTTAATGGAGAAAATTTCGGACCCAATGAAACAGTTTCAATAACGTCCTCAGGGATCGGTGTTTGTGTCAAATTTACAAACCAACGTTCTCTAGACTTAGTCACGACTGGTGTTAGGTCTTGTGTGTGTATGTGTTTGACAACAGGTCTGTGCGTCAAAGCATCAAATTTGCGTGTGAAACTCGTATTCAATTTATCAGATAAGCGGACTTGATTATCTGTTTGAAAAGTAATTAAGTTATCTAATGCAGCTTGCGGCAATGCGTCACGTAACAAGATAAAAAGTCTATCTAATTTTTTCTTTAAGAAGCACAAGTGGATATGCAAGTCTTCAATTTCTACATAGAGTATACTAGTTGTAAATTGGAGGATGCTCTTACGTAACAGGTGAGATCCCGTATTACTGTGGCAGGTGATAGACTCCAATCTGTCGCCGATTAGTTGGATGTGTTTCGGTCTTGTGTCATATGATCTGCATTGTAGGAGGAACCGTCGTTGTGCCGAAGAGATGGTAATTTTCTTCTTAGTATCTACCCATTCTATGAAGATGGCAGTGGTTTTTCTTCCATGCACTTGTGTCAACCAGTTATAAAAACCAGTGTTGTTTAAGGGTGTCGTAGATTCAACCCTCGTAGTATTCATCATCATGAAGCTATCACTCGAACTGGTACTTATTTGAGGAGGGGCTCAATCAATCGAGTCGAGTCAGTTAATTTTAATTTCTTTGGCCTGACGTTTCGGCAGTGATGTGCTGCCCTCATCAGAGGCTATTTATTGAAAAAATTATAAAATTACAAAAAATTACAAAAAGGTCCATGGTTGACAAAACATATTAGACTATAAATTAAATTAACAAGTCAAGGAAACTAATTGCATGAAATATTAAAATTAGGTCAGTAGTTTGACAATCATATAGGCATTGACGTAATTCATTGACGTCATCGTCATAGTGTCAACATTAGACAAGCCTAAGACAAAACGTATATAAAGAGAGTCGTCACACCCCCTCGCTTTATTAAACGTCTTCACCAGCACATGATGACACTTGGCTCATCGTGTATCGTGATAATGGTGGTCTTTGACACCATGTTTTTTCACTTATCACAAATTTTAATGAGGTAATTTAAGTTCCTTCTTATTATCATATTAAGAACTGATCTTGTGTTTACTTTGTATTCTAAATTGACTACCATAGTATTTGTTTTGACTGCATTCCATATTAACTTCTCTGACCATGCAAATATTATCTGTTTGTATACGTGTCAAACTACTGACCTAATTTTAATATTTCATGCAATTAGTTTCCTTGACTTGTTAATTTAATTTATAGTCTAATATGTTTTGTCAACCATGGACCTTTTTGTAATTTTTTGTAATTTTATAATTTTTTCAATAAATAGCCTCTGATGAGGGCAGCACATCACTGCCGAAACGTCAGGCCAAAGAAATTAAAATTAACTGACTCGACTCGATTGATTGAGCCCCTCCTCAAATAAGTACCAGTTCGAGTGATAGCTTCATGATGATGAATAAGTTTTTCTTAACCCCTACGTCGTTTTTTTTTTTTTTTTTTTTTTTCAATTTTCAATTTTTGGCGGTCATTTGAAGCAAAAGCAGCGATTTTACACGAAAAGTTTCGCCACTTTGTTGCTGTAAAATCACTTCAATGTAATAATAAAAAAAAAAAAAAAAAAAAAAACAACGTAGGGGTTAGGTATTTCATGTGTAAAAAGCGTGTACCAAATTTGAAAGAAATCGGTGCAGTAGTTTTTGAGTGAGAGTGGGCACCGACTTTGAAAATGGTAGTTTTTAGTAAAACGTTGAAAAAGTGGAGAACTTTTTCTTTCAATCTGCACCGAATCATCGATTCCGGTTCAATTTTGACACAACATTTTTGAAATGTTGTACTATAAGAATTAAATGTAAAAAAAAAACGAATGTCTGTTGAGTTCGCGAAGAGTACAAGTCTAAGGTTGCGGATTGTAAAAGCGGAGTAGAAGGTGACTTCTTTGCGTGATAGACGTTGTGACACTGCCGATTTGTCGCGAGGGTGCTAGTTTTGATGAATCGAGTACATAGCAAGGAATAGTACATAGTCCGGCACAGTGGGAAGAAATGGGTGTCCAAGTGACATTTTGAAAGTTCGGATTGGTGGAGTTAATATTGATAGACAATAGTTAGGGCGTCACTAGGTGGCCTGAAGGGCTGGCGCAACGGTACTCGTTTACCCAGGGTAGAAGAACCTCGGTTTCGCGAGAGCTTGGCCGTACTGGGTCGTAAAACATCTGGCTTGCAGAAGGCAGAGAAAGTTCCGTGTGTCATACAAAATCTGGCTTGCAGAAGGCAGAGAAAGTTGCGTGTGTCATAAAAAATCTGGCGACCAGCGATGTGTATTTTTCAGTCATAAATCGCGAACGTGCGGATACGTGATTTTAGGATTTTTAAGGATTAGTCTCGGTTGTTAACCCTTTCAGTCACGCATTTTTGGTGTGCACCGATTTTGATGAAAATTGGTATCGGAAGGTTTTTGGGGTCACTGATTATAAATCCGGCATTGGGTTTTTATACTTGTAGGGTGGAACCGTAGCGGTCCCACTGTGACTGAAAGGGTTAAAGAAGTCCGCCTCAAATGCGTCCTTCTGTGAACAGACTCGTTGAGCGAAATAGTTTAAACATAACTTAATTGTCTACTTAAGATTAAACTAGCCATTAGCTCATTGTCCGTAGGAACACAGAACATCAAATTTTAATCTCGATAATAAAAGCTTTCCAAGCCTTTCTGAATCACTACCGCAATTAATTGAGATTTTAACCTCAAAAATTCGTATCAATTACATCGCCGTCAAAAACAAAGTTTGACAGCTAAAACTCGGGACGACGAAACTCGCGCATGCGCAATCGACGGCAGTCAGGTGTATACTATCAAGAAATCTTCCCGGTATAGTATAGTATATAAAAATCTAAAGCTGACTGAATAGTAATTGACATTAAAAGGGATCAACATGAATAGATTGTGGATAAGATCGGATAGGAAAACGGGGATAGGAACGGATAGACCCAACTTTGAATTCTCATTGAGATTGAAGGGGATTAACAGAGATAGACCGTGGATAAGATTGGATAAGGAAAGGTAGATACAAGTGGATAGACCCGACTCTGAATTCTAATTGACACTAAAAGGGATTGACATGAATAGATCGTGGATAAGATTGGGTAGGAAAACGGGGGAAGGAACGTATAGACTCGACTTTGAATTCTCATTGAGATTGAAAGGGTTTAACAGAGATAGACCGTGGATAAGATTGGATAAGGAAAGGGAGATACAAGTGGATACACTCGACTCTGAATTATGATTGATATTGAAAGGGATTAACATAGATAGACCGTGGGTAAGAATGGATAGAAAATCAAGGATTCAAACATACTTTTAACATTCCGCAGACATTCGACGATTAAGTCCCCATTCTATCACAGTGATTGTGTAGAATTAGTGAACAATAATAGCAAGACGAGAGCGTGGCGCAGCGCATATCGATGGCTGCGTGGAATAACCGGCTATATCAGAGTCCGGTTGAAAAAGCGGCTATCTCAGAATCCGGTTGAAAAAGCGGCTATTTCAGAATCCATTCGAAAAAGCGACCTGTGCCTATATGAATAACATAGGCAACAGTCGCTTTTTCGAATGGATTCTGAGATAGCCGCTTTTTCAACCGAAATCTGAGATAGCCGCTTTTTCAACCGGACTCTGAGATAGCCGGTTATTCCACGCAGCCGTCGATATGGTGTGCGACTCGTAATATGACCGTCGAGGGTTCGAATCCCCGACCGTGCGTTGGAAATTAAAAAAAGATTTCGAATATGTCACCCCACTCACTCCGCCGTCTGAATCTGTCAGCTATAAAATATGGTTCGTAATTGAATTTTTTTTTTTACAAAAAAAAAAAAAAATGGCTGCCGACAATAAAAGATTCGAGAGGGGATTCAGATGGATAGACCTTCGGAGATACTTTGTGGATAGCAATGGATAAATAAATGTGAATAGAAAATGATACGAATTGATTAAGGGGGTATATACACCTTTAAATGGGTTGAATTTCTGAAAAACAATTTTCCTTTTTTTTTCAACTTGAAGACTCTGATAAAATTTAAAAAAATCAGCATGTTTGGGGAGGGTTTGACCTTCATTATCCATATCTTACATCATGTATTACTTCCAGTCTAATAGTGGCTGCGCTGAAGACAGGAAAATACAAAATCACTCGGTTGCCGTAAAGAATCAGACTCAGCGTTGGACCGATCTTGGAGTTTTTGGTTCTCAATTGTTCATAAGACATGCCTCTATCAGATGAACATAGAACTTTTTGATATTGCAAGAATTACTTGAGTTATTGAATTTTTTCGATTTCTTTTCTGAATTTGAAAAAAAATTTTGCTTATTTTTCTAATATTTCAACTAAAAATGGGTTTATCAAAAAGTTATATGTTCATCTGATAGAGGCCTTGATTCTCAAAATTTGAAGACGAAAAACTCCAGAATCGGTCCAACGATGCTCCTGATTCTTTACGGCAACCGGTCAAAATATTCATTCTCCAGAAATCAACTTTTAAACTTTTTATTTTTTCATTTTTTTTTTATTTTCTACTTTTCCCATAGGAGAAAATGTAGCTATAGAAAATCAAGTTCTAAGTTTCTGCTTATGATTCATATGCTGGATCCGCAGCTGCTCTCGTGTCGATGTGTTATGAGTCGAGTCTAGACACATGTGCCTGGCGTAGGCTTGTAGTGAGTTTTGACCTGTTCTGTCCAACAACAGTGTCCGGTAGATGTCCAGTAAGGCTGCTAGAAAAAGAATGAATTGCGTCAGGAAAAATCTGATCAAAATTTTTCAAAACATAAAAATCCTTCAAAATTCTTAAGGGGAAACTTCGGTGAAATTTTTGGCAAAAACAGGTTTTTTTAATTTTTACCACTTTGAAAAGACGTGTATAAAACAATCTCTGCAGCAGTTTTTGAATTATGTCAGTATAGATAGTGAAAAAAAGTTTCAGCCTCCTGCGATGAAAGTGTAGACGCAAGGAATTTTTGACAGCGGTGAGAAAAATCTTCTTCGCAAGGTTCCTTGCGCTTACATTTTCATCGCAGGAGGCTGAAATTTTTTTTCACAGTCTATACTGACATTATTCAAAAACTGCTGGAAGGATTTTTTTATACAACCTCTAATAGCGATTTTCAAAATTTTACCGAAGTCTCCCCTTAATCTTTAATATTTTTGAGATTCAGAAGATGCTAGCACAATTTTTGTCAGTACTCCAAAAATTCTCCCATCTTTCATCAATCATACCTTTTTTCTTATAATATTTATCAAACTTTCGCAATTAATATATTATAAAAATACTCATCTTTTTAAAAATCTGCATGTGTAGTCTCCTGGCATCGATTTCACATGCACTTTTTTTGATGGATCATCTTCTTTCGATTCCGACGTCTCATCTCATCTCAGATATATACACTGTGTTTGTTTAATATTGAAAATTAATATTGGTTTGAATTCGCAATGACAGCACGACTATTTACAAACAAGTAGACACCTAACCTCGAAAAAATGTAGATCGCAGCCATGTGTTCTGTCAATTATCACAATTCAAAAGAATATTGAATATTAAATATGTATAAAAATCATAATTAGAAAGAATTGAAAAATCACAAAATAAAATTCAAAAGCAAAATATATAAAAACGTCAAAAAAAAGCAAGACAGTGGTGTTGGCGGTACTGTACAATATTTACGGGACCAATAGGAGCGTCCGCGGCGGCGCTTTTTCGCAATTCGGCACTGTCATGGCTGTAACTTTTCAAATCCTCTAGATTTTCGGACGCCAATTTATTTGCAGGTAAAGTAGGTCACTAGCATTCCAAAAAAAATATAAAAACAAAAACGATTTTTTGAAGATTCAAAGGTGTATATACGCCATTAACAATTTTCAGTGTTCTTCCGACAAAAATGACGTTTTTCGTAAAATCTATCATATTTACGAGAAAAATTGTTCGTAGCATTTTTATTCCTGACGTTTCAATGAACAAATTTGTCTTTTGTTTTTCCAAATCGGATGATTAGTTCCAGAGTTACGCGCATTTGTTTATGAAAAACGCTGGCTCCGACGTCATCCACGGCTCGCGCGCGCTTGAAATCAAATAAATTCCAAATTGGTTCTCCTTATATGTTTTCGGGGGTGTGGAATCCGAATCCATCGGTGTTTTTTTCATAAAGTTGGGCGAACACATTGTTATTAACAATCTTCAGTGTTTTTCCGACAGCAATGACGTTTTTCGCAAAAACTATTATATTTACGAGAAAAATTATAGTCAGCATTTTTATTCCTAATATTTTAATGAATAAATTCGTTTATTGTTTTTCCAAATCGAATGATTAGTTCCGGAGTTACGCGCTTTATGAAAATCGCGTGCTCCGACGTGATCCACGGCTCGCGCGCGCTTCTGTCCGCCGAAAGAATTCTTATTTTTCACCGACTTGGAAGCTAGTACCAAAATAATGAGACGGTTTGATTTATTGTTAGCTTTTTTCTCATGCTGTAAGTAAATTGTTCACTTACCGGGTTCACACCGTCAGTATTTACTTATATCTGCAACCTTATCTCACAAAGTACAGTATCTTTCAGGAATGACAACAAAAAGATATGAAATAGGAGAAGACTTCGCACATTAGTAGTCGATATTAGTTTTTAGATTATTTATTATGATTTTCGAAACCTTTGAGAATGGATTATTACATGCATGCGTAGCACGAACACAGTACGATGTACAGGAAACTTCATTATTCCGACAGAGACATGTGCTTCGTGCACAAGCTTTGCATGTGCAACTGGGAACAAGTTCAGAAATTGGTGGTACCAGAATTTCAACAGAAACAGGTAGCAAACTGCCTTCTTTTACCCTGAATCCAAATGAAATGGATTCCAAATTGGTTCTCCTTCTATCGAGACATCTAATTTGCTCGTAAGTCACATAAAATGCCCTCAAAATGTGAAGTCTCACAGATCTAGACGTTGGAGGTATTTCGGAAATAGAGAATTTTGAGGATTGGTGGTAGGCCCAGCAACGCAAAGCATCAAATGTACTGCAAGAGCTACTTTTTCGTCATGTTCGTAATGCGCGTAATTCCGGAACTAATCATCCGATTTGGAAAAACAAAAAACAAATTTGTTCATTGAAACATTAGGAATAAAAATGCTGACCATAATTTTTCTCGTAAATATGATAGTTTTTGCGAAAAACGTCATTGTTGTCGGAAGAACACTGAAGATTGTTAATAACAATGTGTTCGCCCAACTTTATGAAAAAAACACCGATGGATTCGGATTCCACACCCCCGAAAACAGATAAGGAGAACCAATTTGGAATCCATTTGATTTCAAGCGCGCGCGAGCCGTGGATGACGTCGGAGCGAGCGATTTTCATAAACAACTTCGCGTAACTCCGGAACTAATCATCCGATTTGGAAAAACAAAAGACGAATTTGTTCATTGAAACATTAGGAATAAAAATGCTCAGAAAATTTTTTTCTCGTAAATATGATAGTGTTTGTGAAAAACGTCATTTTTGTCGAAAGAACACTGAAAATTGTTAATAACAATGTGTTCGCCCAACTTTTTGAAAAAACCACCGATGGATTCGGATTCCTCATCCCCGAAAACATATAAAAACACCCTAAACGGCTCCGGGCCTACCATTGCATACAGGAAGGGGGTATTGCGTATGGACTAGTGGGGGATAGGTGGTGTAGCTGGTGAGATAGATTTCTTTTGTATTAGCGTTGGATGAAATAAAAGTTCCGGTGGGGGGTTCGGGGGGCAGAGCCCCCCGATGTGGGGTTCAGGGCACAGCCCTGGTAGGGGGACCGGGGGGCGGTGCCCCCCCATTCGCAAAATAAAACAAGAATCTTCGACGCATGTAGGGTAAAAAACAATTAATTTTTAATGATTGTAAGTGTTTCATTATTTTGCACATTAATGTATATCCTAGCAATTCATTTTCAATGACTCAGATTCTTGCCCTTCGGGTGAAACCTGTAGATATATTTGCTACGCTGGAGCCACAAGTTCAACTCGGGAATATCTTGTGATCGCAACTTCAACAAACGAATGTGATTTGAATGTTCGTCTTCGTGGCCCCTTATGGCCAGACCCCCGGTCATTAAAGAACGAAGAGTTGAAACCATTTTCAAAAGGGCGGTTCTAGCTGTTTTCACATCTTCAAGTTTACTTTGTGATAACATGGAGTGTACATTGACGCCACGTTCTAAATTGGCTTTATGCGATACACAAAAACGGTGAACGTCAGACATTTCGTGCCTTTTAAACCTTTCTAAAGCTTTATTCCAGGATGAAAAACCACTTCGAGTGAATGCCTTAATAGACTCGTCATCTCTTGATGATTTTTTCGGCGCAGGAACGCCACTAGCCATGGTTTCTTTACAGATTTGGCAAAACACTTTATCAATATCTCCATCATACACCAGCCATGGAAAAGTTGTTCGCCATTTACTTTGAAAATTGCGCTTTTTTTTCCGCAACTGAATTTTCAGTAATAATATTTTTCGGTTGGATTTCTTGACCTGTACCGATGAACTGAGAAGAGCTACTAGTGGAGGGTTCTTCAGGTTTGGGCACCTTACGATTTCGGACGACGAATTTATCCATCGAGATTAGTAATTTTCTGAAATGAAAACGATAAAAAAAACAAACACGACGCGCTCTCAAAGCACGCGCTTTATTTTCGCCAGCCAGACTGACGATGGGAATGAGTGCGACAGAGCCACGCACGGGCGGGCGGTGACGGCGATCAGTTGAGAAGTGCTGGTGACGGGCGAAAGCCTGCATGTGGCGAGTCGCTTGGCTTGCTTGAGTGCGCGCGCATATAATTACACTTACTACCACCGGCATACGCACGCTCGCAAGCAAGCGCAGTTTAGACGTCTTGCGCGCGACGAGTGAGGTAGTAGAGGTCTGAGGTATCGCTCAGCCGATACGAATAGAGCCGATTGCTGATCACTTTTGATGTCTATTATGTCATGGGTGCTCCGCACCCACTACTTACCTCTCATGGGTGCTTGAGTCCCCAAGCACCCACGGAGTCGGCGCCGCTAAAGGAGTATAGGCATCGTAGTAGTGCCCTACTGGCTAGCTCAACCGTGGTTTCCGATGTATAAATCATTAATGAAATTGGAAGTGATATTTTTTAAACCTAATATCAATCTTTTGCTCTCTTATGATAGGAGACCACATCCACTATGGAAACAAACTACCCTGGCTGCCGCAATTTTATCCAGAGAGCATATGCATTAAAGGGGATTTGGTTCGAATCAATAGAAATTATGTAATCATCACTGAGAATTTCATCGTTAGAACAATATGACGTCTCATTAAAGAAATGGTGGGTATTTTGCGCTAAAAGAAAAATAGATCGACTATCCAGTTCGATTAACGATATCCTTGTATTTCTGACTGAAGAATTCACAAAAGAAACGTCGCATGGTATACTTTGAATTGTACCAGATCTGCAATTGCCTTGCTATATGATAACGATTTAGGTCAGAATACTACAATAAAGAGATTTTTCGAGGGTGTCACGAAAATGAGGCCATCCATGCCAAAATATGATTCCACGTGGGATCCGAGAATAATTTTGAATTACACTTTAAAGTGGTCACTTGATGAACAGAATCTGGTATCATTGTCCATGAATCTAATAACACCATTCTCTACTGAGAAAGAGCATGCAAAAAATGTTTTGAAGAATCACGTAATAAATGACATGATAAATTACAGGAAGTCATGACCAAATTTTGATTAAAACTTTTCATATAGTTTAGTATATACATTTCATTACAAAATTTATCATGTGATTTATTACGTAATTGTTCATGTCATTTATGTTATTTGTTACACATTAACAAATTGGTTTCGACCAAACAAATAATGTTTTCATTAATACGAAGTAAATGTTAAAGTAAATGATGTAATTTGGTACTACTTGTATTTACTTATTTTAGCCAGGAGGAAGGATGCAATTGGATATGATATTTAATTAATGAGCACGTTGTGTACTGAGATTTCAATAGTGGGTTTATTATAATAGATAATTGTATACAAGCTAACGCTGGCTCTGTTGAGCAACGACTGACGCTCGTACAGAGATACCTGAGCGTCAGGGGGGGGAGGCCACGCCTCTGTGTTGTGTGCGGCTCGACTTAAATTTAAACATACGAAATCATACACTCAACACTTCCGCCATTTCGGTGTTTGATTTAAACTGCACACATACCAAGACTTTCGCTGAGACGCCAGAAAGATGCCTTAGGTAACGCTTTAGTGAATATATCTGCTCTTTGAGTCTCAGAAGGAGTATACTTCACACAGATCGTCTTTCTTTCTGCAGTCTCACGTAAGTGTTAATATCTTATGTCAATATGTTTGGTTCTTTTATGGAATTCTTTGTTCTTTGCCAAACGTATTGTACTCTGATTATCGACGAACAGCGCAGTTGCTTGTTCGCATCTATGCCCTATAGTCCAGTCGGAATGTACAGAAATTTCGCCTAGTTCTATTCTTGAATATGTCCGAGTCGCCAATTTTTTTACAGCTTCATTGGATACCCAAGAACATATCCTGAAAAACTCGGTGTATGGTAGGTCCGGGTTTGGAAAATAAAAAATTATTAACAATTGAAAATGCTTGATTTTGACGCAATCTTTTTATTTATCAAGTTTAGAGAAAAAAGTTTCAGACAAAAATTGTAGATCTCACTATTCTCTACAAAATCGGTCCTATTAAAAAATCACGTAGCGTTGATGGTTTGGCTGTAAATTGCAACGGAAGACTAAGCGCAGCCAAAACTCGGTTATTTTGTTTATTGCATGCAGCTCATTGGATTACCGACGCTCACTATTGGAACTTCTCGTCAATGCAGAACCATCTTTTCCTAAGAAAAGCGCGTAAAGTTTTCCCGGCTATATCATATAGTTTAGCAACAATGAATTTTCGCCTGAAATCCGCCCTTCCCCTATAACTTCTAGCCGAATGACCCGACAGAGTGCAACAAAAATGGTAGTGGTACGTTTTACCACGTTCTTTCGGGATCCGATGAGAAAAAAAAATTTTTTCTGCAAAAAAGGCCGTTAAAAAAGAAATAAAATTTTCGCTTATAAACAAATGGTAATATCTTCGTCAATTTTCAAGTTACCGGAAACATTCTTCAATCATCTGATAGGTCTTCTTGCGACGCTTTTTTTGAAAAAAAAATCATCTCTTAATCTTTATTAGAACCGGAGATACAGAGAGGTTCACCTATTAATTCATAATTGTTAATCTAATTAACATTTTAGAATGATTAAAGTTTGTGCGTATTTTGGAGACATTCGAGTATGATATGCAATTTGTCTCATATTTCCCGAATCATTCATCTCATTGCAACGACTGGTTCAATAGATCGGCGCGGATTACATCGCACCGTTCGCCGAGCGAGTCGCGCCGGGCCGCGCGGTGGGGAGCGACTTGGCCAATCGAGTTCGACGTCGCACCGCTTAGTTAACAATTAGATTATCTCCCTTAATAGGTGAACCACTCTGTATCTCCGGTTCTAATAAAGATTAAGAGATGATTTTTTTTTCAAAAAAAGCGTCGCAAGAAGACCTATCAGATGATTGAAGAATGTTTCCGGTAACTTGAAAATTGACGAAGATATTACCATTTGTTTATAAGCAAAAATTTTATTTCTTTTTTAACGGCCTTTTTTGCAGAAAAAAATTTTTTTTCTCATCGGATCCCGAAAGAACGTGGTAAAACGTACCACTACCATTTTTGTTGCACTCTGTCGGGTCATTCGGCTAGAAGTTATAGGGGAAGGGCGGATTTCAGGCGAAAATTCATTGTTGCTAAACTATATGACATAGCCGGGAAAACTTTACGCGCTTTTCTTAGGAAAAGATGGTTCTGCATTGACGAGAAGTTCCAATGGTGAGCGTCGGTAATCCAATGAGCTGCATGCAATAAACAAAATAACCGAGTTTTGGCGGCGCTTAGTCTTTCGTTGCAATTTACAGCCAAACCATCAACGCTACGTGATTTTTTGATAGGACCGATTTTGTAGAGAATAGTGAGATCTACAATTTTTGTCTGAAACTTTTTTCTCTAAACTTGATAAATAAAAAGATTGCGTCAAAATCAAGCATTTTCAATTGTTAATAATTTTTTATTTTCCAAACCCGGACCTACCATACACCGAGTTTTTCAGGATATGTTCTTGGGTATCCAATGAAGCTGTAAAAAAATTGGCGACTCGGACATATTCAAGAATAGACCTTATGTACATTCCGACTGGACTACTAGGCCTTTTAACAATCTTCTTAAGGGAAGACCCTACTGAGATTTTGAACAAAATCGCCTAAAAATTCAATTTTGCGTTTTTGCTGGAAATATACTCTAGGAGCCTGTGTCCACCTTGTGACAAATATTTAAGGCCCTCTGATTTTTTCTAGTTTACGGGCAGCTAATTTTATAAAAAAAATTTATTGAAAAAAAAAATTTTTTTCTGCTTTTCCACAATGAACTTCTAGAATTTCATGAAATTATTGAAAATACCATTGAAAGTAAGTTTCATAAGATACAAAGTCAAAGTATAAACTATATACCCATGTATGGGTATATGGGTACTGCAGGACTCCAAAATGCAATAAAAAGCTGGAGCGCTCCAAATATAAAATTTCTTCATGAACATATTTTCTTGGTTCTAAATCCAACTTCTGTAGGACAAGAATTATGTGAAAGATAACTAATGTCCCTGAATTGAAGGAAACCATCAACGCTACGCTGAAAATTGGCAGTCGCTAGATCAAAAATCCTTAATAATTGAGAAACTAATATCTTTTCATGAGAGATCAGCCATAGAAGAGCTCAGAATTTCAGCGGAAGCCTTTTTCCGCAGCGTATCTGGTGTAACTGCTAAGACAAAGCTCTATTTAAAATGAGCGGCAGCAGTGAGCGCTGTTGGGCGATGCGTGAGTTACTGTTCTAAGGCAACAGCCAGAGATAAACAAGTGTTATAGGTCAGCGCCAAGTTTTTCTGGGAACCAGAATAGCTAATTCAATTCCTATTTTGATTATCTGTTTTGGGACGGTGAATCTACAGATGCAGGGTGAAAAAGATTTGCGGTCCGAGATGCCACCGCAGCAGAAATAGAGAATCTAAGATACGTTGATCATAAAGTTTAATGATATGACCGTTCCAATCATTTTGTGCCATATATTCTGGAGAATTTAATTAACTTATACCAGTTTTCACTAAAATGCCATTTACTCAGAACTATCTTTTCAGCTACGCTAAATGCTTCTTGCGTCTGAGTTTTGCTCCGATCAACTTCTCCTTCGCAGTGAAGATTCACATATACCTTATGCACAAAATGAGGGATCGGTTTCATTCTATTGTAAAAGAAACTTTTTTTTCAGATTTAAATAACATGCAAAATGCTAAAAATTTGAAATAAAAAATAATAAATTCTCTCAAAATGGAACGAGTGATCCAATCTCAAATCCGATCCCTCACTTTCTTCGCCTCAGTTTGCTGAAGACCTCAGACGAAGGGGAATATGATGAGATTAAAACTCAGACGCAAGAAGCATTTTGAAGTTCGGTACGTTTTTACCATTGAATGTTGCGTAACTTCTACATTTCTTAAGTAATCTTGAAGCTCAAGGTGTGATTTTCTTAGTTTTGGAGTACACTTTCACGTGATCTATAAATAATTTCAATCGTATGAAAAATGTAAAAGTTTTCAGTTTCACTAGGGTCTTCCCTTAACCAGATTGCTTCCTTAGCTGCAGCTGAGGCTGCGACATATTCAGCCTCGGTTGTACTCAATGTAACAAGTTTCTGTCTTTGCGATGCCCATGTCACAGGGCCATTAGCTATACTGAATACGTATCCTGTTGTTGACCGTCGTGTTTCAAGATCGCTCGCAAAGTCAGCATCAGAATATCCTATTAGATCAGGTTCGCTTCCGCCGCTTTTATACATTATACCAAAGTTTTTGGTTCCTACTAGAAATGCAAATATTTTCTTTACTGCTCTCCAGTGACTATCGTCGTGATTATTCAAGTATTTTCTCGCTGTATTAACTGCATACGCAATGTCAGGACGAGAGACAGTTCCTAGAAACATCAACGACCCAACTGCTTCGCGATAGGGCACGTTTCGTGACGTTTCACTCCCTGACTCTACTGGCTGTAGCACTGCATGCGGATCTGCAGGAATACTAACTGCTTTAGCTGTACTCATACCGAATTTCTCGATAATTCGTTCTGTATAGTTACTTTGGTGAAGAAACATTGACTTGTTTGCCCTATCACGATTCAGCTGCATGCCGGCAAACCTGCTACAATCACCTAAAGTGATTTTAAACTCGTTTCTTAATCTACTTATAACTATGTCTAACACTGCTTGTGACTTACATGCTAAGAGTCCATCATCAACAAATAATGCGAGATAAACCGCAAGTCCTTCATATTTACTATAGAAAATACACTCGTCAGCTTCTGTTTGTTCAAAGCTGAATTGTCGCAAGAAATCACGGAACTTGTGATTCCAACACCGCGGCGCTTGTTTTAAGCCATAAAGTGACTTATTCAGCTTACACACCACTTCACTGTCACTTTGACCTGCTTCAAGCCCTTCTGGTAACTCCATATAGATGGTCTCCTCCAGTTTCCCATACAGGAACGCTGTACGGACATCGAACTGCTTCATTTCCAGATCCTCTTGGGTGATAATCGCCAACAGCACTCTGAGAGAGTCGTATCGAACGACAGGTGCGAACGTTTCTCCGTAGTCGGTGCCCTTCTGTTGAAGAAATCCTCTGGCGCAGAGTCTAGCCTTGTGCCTGTGCACGCTTCCATCTGCATCCAGAAGAACTTTGAACACCCACTTTGAATCTATTGCTTTCCTCTGCCAGTCTCTAGGTACAATACTCCATGTATTGTTTTCTTTGTGAGCTTCCAGTTCTTCGTTTATGGCCTGTATCCATTTGTTTGCGTCAGGTCCATTGATTGCTTCCTGGAAGCTGGCAGGTGCGTTATATTCAGCGATATTCAATTCGTACCTTGCCGGTGTGCGTATCGACGCTCGATCACGCAGAACTCGTTGCTCAGCTTCTGGTACAGCGCGAGCACGTCTTGCTCTGTCGAATTGAGCAGCCTCTTCTATATCGACAGGTTGCTCTTCTCGTGGCTCTGCTGGCTCCTCTTCTTCTTCTGTCGGTAACATCAGACCCTCTTCTTCCTGGTTCTGGATTCCTGTCGGTAACTGTTGGCCCGTTACCTCATGGAAAGTGACATGTCTAGACACTGTCACTTTCTTCGTGTCAGGGTGATACAGTCGGTAGTTTGCCGACTCTCCCTGATACCCAACCAGCAGCACCCTCTTGGCTCTGGCTTCGAACTTACTTGTGAACTGCTTTGGCACGTTGACGTAACACTCTTCACCGAACACCCTCGCGTGTCGAAGATCAGGCTTCTTCCCAAGCCAGATCTCATACGGTGTCTTGTTGTTGTCTTTGTCGGCCACTGACACTCGATTCAACAAGTATACTGCAGTGTTCACTGCTTCCGCCCAAAGTGACAAGGCGATTTCTTTTCCTTGAATCAATGTCCTCGCGCACTCCACGATTGTTCTGTTATCACGCTCCGCCTTCCCATTTTGTTCGGGGGTGTAGGGAGCTGTGGTTTCGTGCTTGATCCCGCGCGATGTTAAATATTGTTTCATCTTTTCATTACAGTACTCTCCACCATTGTCACTTCGAAGAGTTTTCATCACTTTCCCGAACTTGTTCGCTACCGCGCGCTCGAACTCTTTGAATACTTCAATCACGTCTGACTTGTGTTTCAGAAAGTATACATGTCTAAAACCCGACGCGTCGTCTTTGAACGTTACAAAGTATCGCGCACCGCCGACTGACTCGGCTGCCATAGGCCCGCACACGTCGCTGTGTATGTATTCGCCAGGCAACCTGACTACCTTTTCCGCGTTTTTCCTGAAAGGTAGTTTGTGCGACTTGCCGAGCTGACACGCGTCACAAGAGAAGTCACTTTTGTTATTCACTTTAACTCCGGTCACTGTCCCGTTGCTCACAAGTTCACTTAAAGTGCGTTTGTTTATGTGTCCGAGGCGTTGATGCCAGACCTTAAGACTCGTCGTGGTCATATTAGCCTCCACAGTACAGTCCGGCACTTTCACTTTGAAGAACATGCGAAAAATTTCATTTGACTGTTTCACACCAGTCGCAATGATTTCGTCATTCCGCAGCATCCACACATTGCTTGACCGAAACAAAACGTCAATACCTTTCGAAGTAAGCACACCGACCGAGAACAAATTCTTACGCACTGTAGGCACGTGTAAGACTTTTTCTATACGTGCTTCTAGCCACACTCCATCAACTAGTTTCTCGACTAACACAGTTCCTTCACCAGCCACTGCACATTCCCCGTCGTCGCCCAACGAGATCGTACCGCCATCTCTCAGCGGTCGGTATTCCGAAAACCAGTCCCTTCGGAAAGTAATGTGCTTCGAGGACCCACTGTCGGTATACCAGACGTCCTTTTGATCGACGCTTAGTAGCCACTTATCCTGCTCAATCGATGGCTCTCTGTATCGACTGTGTCCACTGCTGCTGGATTGTAGTTCCGTCGTTGTTGCTATGAACGCACAGTTGCGTGACTCATCGCTCTTGTCCGTGTTCTTGCTGTCACCTTGTCCTTGTTTACGAGATGGGCAGTTACTCGCATAGTGCCCCTTTTCCTGGCAACAATAACATTCGACAACCTTCTTTCTTCGACGTGGTTGCTTCTTGCCTTTCTTCTTTGAGTCGTCGCCATTTTTCTCTTTGAAGTTCCTTGTTACAGCTAATGCGGCAGTTTCACCAATTTCAGCACTTAGGCGACTTTCTTCCCGGAGAAGACGCTCCTGCAGATTTTCGACCGTCTGTCGGTCGGGTTCCACACTGTCCCAAGCTGTTTGAAACGCCGAGAACTTCGAAGTTAAACTTGCCAAAATTTTAGCCATCACTGTGACGTCGGAGACTTGTTCACCGAGATCCATCAGTTGTCTCGCCATATTCTGTACTTTGGCTACGTGCGTTACAACGGAGTCCGTTGTACCCATGCGGTATTCATGGAACCGTTGTGTGAGAAGAAGCTTGTTCGATGCTGATTTCTGCGCGTGAATCATTCCGAGCTTATCCCACATTTCCTTAGCTGTAGTACAGATTAATAGGCATTCTAACTGTGCGTATTCCATCGATGATGAAATGACGAACATGGCTTTAGCATTGTCTTTCACCCACTGTTTCACTGCGGCCAGTTCTCTATTGTCCGGTCTGGCTCTCGCGCCCGTTACGACATCGTATATGTCGTATGCGACAAGAACCGCGGTAACTTGAAACTTCCAGCCTAAAAAGTTCGTTCCGTCGAACTTTGTTACATGCCTTGCCGACAACTCGCTGGACATTTTCTTTACCGTTTTCGTACTTCATTTGTCCGAAAAGAAACACCGAAACACTATCCCGAGAACGACCACTTGTTCACTCGAATCCGCCACGCGCGTGTCCACTTTTATTGCAAAATTTCGCTAATCACTTTTGCACCGGTATAACGTACCTGGGCCCATAACCTGTTAAAGTAAATGATGTAATTTGGTACTACTTGTATTTACTTATTTTAGCCAGGAGGAAGGATGCAATTGGATATGATATTTAATTAATGAGCACGTTGTGTACTGAGATTTCAATAGTGGGTTTATTATAATAGATAATTGTATACAAGCTAACGCTGGCTCTGTTGAGCAACGACTGACGCTCGTACAGAGATACCTGAGCGTCAGGGGGGGGGAGGCCACGCCTCTGTGTTGTGTGCGGCTCGACTTAAATTTAAACATACGAAATCATACACTCAACAGTAAAGAATGGAGTGAACAAGATAGAGGAGGGAGAGCGATATGTTCTTACCACAATTGTGGATGGGAGTAGGAAGGATGTTTCAAGAGACTCGGTAGAGTCTCGCGCCAAGTACATACCAAAAAAAAAAAAAATGCACGCGCGAGACTCGACGAATCTATTTACCCGAGAGGCAACTACCCTAACCTATACCGCGAATTAGTACCTTCGTTTTCTTCCACCACACAACATACACGAATTAGAACTAATTTAATCTAGGATGTGGGCATGAAAAGTTTTCATTTGAGCACTTGATCGATCAAATCGGTATCCGGAGTGCTGAGATTATAATCAACTACAGACTCTGATACTCCGTTTCCTCGTACAATTTTTCTCTTTAGTGTTCTTCAGACCAGATTCTTCTTCTTCTTCTTGGTTCATTATTTGATTATTTACTCATCAGTCAAAGGCTATATACCAGTGATAGCAGACCAAATTCATCCTACTAAAACCATTCCCATGAAATCACATTTCGCCGCTAAACGCAGGACATATCGACGGCTGCGTGGAATAACCGGCTATCTCAGAGTCCGGTTGAAAAAGCGGCTATCTCAGAATCCTGTTGAAAAAGCGGCTATCTCAGAATCCATTCGAAAAAGCGCCTGTTGCCTATATTATTCATATAGGCACAGGTCGCTTTTTCGAATGGATTCTGAGATAGCCGCTTTTTCAACCGAAATCTGAGATAGCCGCTTTTTCAACCGGACTCTGAGATAGCCGGTTATTCCACGCAGCCGTCGATATGTTCTATGCTTATACACAGAATATACGTCTTTACGCACCTGGGAACATGACATAGAAGGGAAAATCCACACAAAAGTTGTATAGAGTGGCGTAAGTACAAGAGTCACGACGTAGTCAGCGCTAGTGTCGCAGACAGTAACCCTCTGCAACACTAGCAGACGCGTGTTGTCATTTCATGTTTTTAAATCCAAATAAAGGAAATGAAAGAAAGTACAAGCAATGCAATAAAAATTATTACAAAAATTAATACAAAATTTGACGGTACAAAAACTAGTGAATACCCACCAAAAGTCCCTCAGGTGCGAAAACCTTACGCCAAGTACGTTAATGTGATAGTCACCAACAAAAATGTTTCAATAGGTTAATCTTAAATCCTACGATCTCGAGCTTTTGAGGTGATGCGAATCGACTGATGTGTAAAATTCATGGTGATAAATGAAATAACAATTGTGAACGGACGGTTTACCTTGCATGACACAAGACTGTCAGATGACTACGAACTGTCAGATGACTATTAAATGACTATAACCTTTAATTTTTGTTCACTTATACATTGTAGATTTGGCTTATTCTCATTTATGAATGCAATTGTCAGAGGAAATATTTTTTTTTTTTTTTTTTGGGATTTCCAATTATTTAGCACATTACCGCCTGAAAAAGTCTGATAATAGAAAATCAAGAGAAAATGTTGAAGTTGAAAAATATCAAGATAGCATGATTTGCCATGATGAGCCAGAGCAAGAAGGCCGAGTTCAAGCATTGGATTGCAACGAATTCCACTTGAAGCTCATCTCTACAGGTTCATCTGCTCAGACCCAAATTATGCGTCAACGTTATGCGTTGGATTCCGACGAGTTCTATATTATATCTCGGAATCCTCTGGTCCAAACGAGACTGTAAGTTGACGTTGTGCCCTGGACTCCGATAGGCTTTATTCTTCACTCCACGTCAACGTAGTGCTTTGACCTTCGGTGGAGATAATTTTTTAATCCATGTTTTATGAACAGCTTAGATTCTCCGCTCAGAACGATCTCAATCAAATTCAGATTAGTGCTATCACGACAAATGGTTGGAATGAAAATACTGTAATAGTAGCGCACACTAAGATATAGATACAACAGTGTCGGTGAGTAAGCCGACTCGAGGACTTATCCCCTCTAAGGCAGGTAATTTTGAAAGACAACTGACCAAACAGTCCGGCATAAGCCTTGAAATAATAATGATCGTATTTGTAAATTCTTATTATTAAATACTCAAGTTTTATATTAATCCTGTGTTTCTCTTCATTTAAATTACCTCCTGACAAAGAACATCCTTACAATACTTATTCAATATTAAAGAAATGATCGATAGACTTCCTCTTTCTCAGATCATAGAGATTCTCATTTATATTTATTTTTTCATTGTAGAGTCAGTGTATTCCGATTATTGTGATTCGATGGAATTGAATTCCATTCAATTTATGAATGGAATTATTGGAGAACAACCTTTTTTTATGGATTGTTCAATTTTGTAGCGAGTCGCTGTATGAGGAGAGAGGATGATGAGAGAAAACGCTGAAGTTGCAAAATACCGGGATAGTGTGATTTGATACAAGTAACGGGTAGAGTCAGACGAATGGAGCAAAATGCAAGTGTTTGACTTCAAAAACTTCTATTTTATGCTCTACGCTAGTCTTGCATCAATAGGCTCAGTTCTATACATTTCGATACCTTTTGTTCAGACTCGAAGTTGAAGTTGACGTTATAAGTACGGGACGCGTACATGTTCTTTTTGCAGAGGACCTAGCTGCATGAAAAAAAAAAAACTACCTGAGACTTGCAATACATATATCTAATATTTATAAAAACATATTTGATCACGAGCAGCAACTAAACCCTGCGTGCAAGTAACTCCGCCATTGCCGGTCCCAAGCCCAGATGAGACAGGAGGAGGGCTGCGCGCAGGGTCACACATTGCAGGCATATAGAATTATACCGGACTCTAACGAAACAATTCGTAGAACTTGATAAAAGAACACATGTTACGTCTGTCCACAGAAGTTTGAGACCCACAGAAAAGTATGGGCATTAGGGTGTGCCAAAAAAAAAAAAAAAGATTCAGACGCACCTCAACATACCGGTAGAGCATCTCAAGTAGAATATCTCAGCCAAATATGAGCTCTTAATATTGATATTTAGAACTGCCTAACTCAGTTTTCCCATTTTTGATTTGGATAACTCGTAAAAAAAAATCGGAAAATTTTCAAATTTTTTTTTCTCGTAACCGGCTTGATTTAGAAACTATCTGAATACAGATTCTTATAGGAAATTTCACGCTCTACAAAAAAGTACTGAGACAGAATCTTCCTAACTCTCACCGATTAAGGGGGGAAACACATGGAAATTTTTTCAAAAAAGTTTTTTTTTTTTATTTCACGAATCGATAGTTCAACATCTTAAGAATATTCTCTGAAAATTTCGTTGTGATATCATGAATACTTTCGATGTTATGGCCGGAGAACTGAGCGACCGCGCGCGGAGTAGGTATGACGCCGCTCGCCGGGAGACCCACTCGTTCTTTTTTTTTTTTTTTTTTTTTTTTTATTTACGAGGAAGGTCCACTTTATGGTCCCGGAATAGCGGAATAGCCTTGAAACACCTATAAGGTACCAGACACCAGACTTTGATTTTCCGTTGCCGAAACTTTAAACGCGATTTTCTCGAAACTGCATTTTCGCAATCTGCGGCAGCGATAGAAAAAAAACTATTCATCCGATTCACTTCAACCAAATTTTTTTAGACACGTCATTGCAAACCGTTGTCGATAAACCTCCAATATCTCGAAAAAAAAATTTTTTTAAATGCATTTTGCATAAAAATGTTCGTTGAAAATCCGATCTTTTTTTTCTGAGTGCCGCCATTTTTACAATATTCAACATTTTTAACTTTTTTTAGGTTTATCGACAGCGTACTTTCATACAGAATTTAATGGTTTTTGAAATTTTTGATTCAGATGAAAAATAAAAAAACTACAGCTGCCGCAATTTGACGTCGCGGGAAAAATTCGTTTAACCACAATTGGTTGCAGTCAGCTGATGAATAATTATTTTCCATTGAAAAAAATGTTTTTCAAGTCTTCGAATATCAAATAAAATAGCCTCCAAAGTTGAAAACGATTGGTGTAGTACTGACTTCAGAAAAAAATCCCGAAATTCCTCGTCATTTTTGACCGTTTCTATGTATTTCCCCCCTTAAGAGATATTCGCCTATAAACATTGAGTCATAGCGTCATAGAGTCATACGACTCTGGGAAAAACCATTTATTTTTCAACCGCGCATCAAAATTTCGGTAGAGCATCTCAAACAGAACATCTCAGCTAAATATAAGCTCTTAATTTCGATATTTAGTACTGCCTATTTCAGTAACTAAAATTAGTAACTAAAATTAGTAACTAAAATTAGTAACTAAAATTAGTAACGAAATTAGGCAGTTCTAAATATCAATATCAAGAGCTCATATTTGGCTGAGATATTCTATCTGAGATGCTCTACCGGAATGTTGATGTGCGTTTGAATTTTTTTTTTTTTTTTTTTTTTTGCACACGCTAAGGAGCATACGTGTATATTATATAGTATATTACTTACCTAGGGAGGGAAAGTAGGCAAACCCAAACTGCGTGTGAATAGACACCCGAGCCGAAGGCAAGAGTGGTAAAAACGCAGTTTGGGATGGCCTTGTTCACTTCCGTGTGAGGTATACTATTTTTTTCAACACGTGCGTATAATAGGCCCTTTTTCTTACATGTAAAACGAACAGAAAATCGCCCATTTCTAGCGTGGACTTCATTACCTCCCTAGGGAGGTAATATCCATTGTTCCCCTGGGGAGGTAATGAAATTTCACCACCCCCTCCGGTATGGAAAAAAACTATTGAGAACTACTCACAAAACTACTGACAGAAGTGTCGGAAAACTATTGAGAGACCATTGAGAAACTACAGAGAAACTACCCTAACAGCACCGAGACGTTGCAGCAACGTTGCAGCAACATAACTTTGCAATATTGGCAATATTGCAGTTATATTGCGCAATGTTGCTGCAATGCCCCTGCAATGTTGCTGCAATGCCCCTGCAATGTTGCTGCAATGTCTCTATGTCCGCTTTTCATTGCATAACATTGCAATATTCCTGCAACATTCCCTGCTTAAAAAAAATTATTCAAACCAATAGAAGGTTTTGTATGGGTCGTAATCGGATTTCTGTTTAAGTTATTTCCTAATGAAAGGCCCTTTTCCAATTTACATTTCCAATTCGTTCGTATCGGTGTTACCCAATTAACTTTCTCATTTTGTACATAGGATTCTATCGGTTCCATTCGTTTCTTTTAGCACAAAAAAACAAAAAACAAAAAAAAAAAAACGGATTGAGATTTTTTCACCCACAACTAATTCTTTTTTGAGCGGTCGAGCACAGTGAATATTTCGGAGTGTTCGAAATTTTCTATTCGCAGACTAATCGTTTTTATTCATGTGGGTCACCCATCCAAATCCTGGTCGCCGATGAGATTGCTTAACTTCGTTGATCAACTGACGTCCGGTGTCGATCTGGATCCAACGTCGCCTGTTACAACCTTTAACACTTTTAGACTCAATAGGTAAACTTTGATTCGTGAGGATTGACATCAATATGTATGTAACTGTAACTGTTCACCCGTGGCGGGTTAATTATCAGTGAAATAAAAATAAATGATGAAATCTAGTGATAAATTCTGTCACCATATGGCATTCAAGTTACAGTTAATTATAAGTGTCCGTTTTTGTCCGTAATTATTTTGTCCGTTTGATTGATACATGGAAACCTGAATTCTTGTATTTTCACATGCGTGAATATATAAATATAACATAGTTGCATTGCAACAACCTTGCGGCAACATTGCAATGCAATGTTGCAAATGTTATACTGCAGAGATCTTGCAGCAACATTGTAGTGCAATGCAATGGAAATAAAATTTAGCAATGTTGCTGAGACATTGCTGCAACGTTCCGTGCTGTTAGGGTATTGAAAAACTACTGGAAAAACTATTGAGAACTATTGAAAAAACTATTGAGAACTATTGAAAGAACTATTGACCATTAGCATAGGACTTCCTCAGTAGTAAATTGGACCTCACTACTGTGAAATTACTAACTTTACCGTCAAATAGTAATATCGATTTTTCCTAATGATCTACAGGAAAAGGTATTTTTTCTGATACATAAATAAATATTCAATATTTGCAAGGAAATACAAATCTAGTTTATTATAAATTTTCTTTGTTCGTTGAATTTGTTTAAAGAAAAATGTAAATAGTTTGTAAATATAAAATTGTAAATTTCCTTTTTGTCAAATTATCAAGGTTTTTATAACAAATTTTCTTAGCCTATAAAAATTATTCATTCATGCATTCTCACTCATACCTGTTATTGTAAATATAAAATTGTAAATTTGTAAATTATTTATAATAGTAAAAATTCAGCCTTTACGTTTTCACTTGTATCTTATAAAATTCTCTTTAAAATCAAATGTCTCTTTGGGAAGGAAGATTGTTTATTTCTCATATTTGAACCTTTTAAAATAATAATCGTTATCGTTGAACTTATCTTTCAGTGATCGTAGATTTTCATGGTGATGTTGATCCTTTGAGGTTATGTCAAAACGTGTTTCGATGAGATTTGTCCAAAGACCTTATTTCTTCAGATTTCTTCTGCGATGATGTTCATTAGTTTATTTAATTATTCAATAATCATTTTACGTCGTTATTAAGGTTTCGTTTCTTAAGATGTTAAATTTATCAATAGATTATGTTGTATGGTAATTTGGTGAGTTTTCTTCTCTAAATTTGGAATTTTCGATTTTTATAGAATTTTCTTTTTATACGTCATACTATTTAATTTAGTGAGTTTTCTCTTTAAGTTGACAAGTTTTGTGAATGTTTAAAGGTTGATTACTATTGACTGAGATTATTTATAACTTTAATTAATGAGAGCGATTATACAATACGTGTGCTCTGCTCGACCATTTTCCCAAGAGAGAGAATCCTTCTATCGTTTCCGGCCTCTCTGATTGACGGCGCTAATCAATTACTTTCACTTTCACTACTCTAGTCGCTTTTAGTCTGGCGCGCTATTCAAACTAGTTAAATCGTCACACTACTGGTTAAAGTATTAGGTAGCACCGTGACTTGCCCAATTGTTTCCACCAGTAGTGCTGCCAATAGTTCCACCAGTAGTGCTGCTAAATAGTTCCTACCGGTAGTACTGCTCAATAGTTTCCACTAGTAGTGCTGTTCGATCGCTTTCGCACGAGTAGTACTGCGTTCAATAGTTTCCACAAGTGGTATCGTTCAATAGTTCTGTCGTGAAAACTATTAAACAATACTACTCGTGGAAACTATTGGGAGCTTTCCAATTACGTCAATTTTCAGGCACAGTGCGACACAAAGCTGTGTTATTGGTCACTTCTTTTGGATCGCACCAAATCGCACCAATAACAATAGTTTTGTGTCGCACTGTGCCTGAAAATTGACGTAATTGGAAGGCTCCCATTACGCAGCACTACTCGTGGAAACTATTAAATATCTTCGCATAATTGGTACATAAATTAAATGAATCAATACCGTAATTATATACAGTAACTTGTTCATTTATTACAAACATACCCTATATAATTCATTATAATGAGTTATTCGCTTGATTGAAACCAATTGCAATGATCATAGAATTATTGAAAACTTCTAAGGTCACCGATATCGTAAACATTTTCAATAGTTGAAAACAAATCAAAAGTTTCCACCACCGTGATTTAATGATACCCGTTCACTACTGAAATGATGGATCCAATAGTTTTATCATAGAAAACTTAAAATTTTTGACGAGAAAAATTTATCCGGCGTCTCGGGAATCGAACCCGAGCCTACTGGCTGCCAATCCGGGGGCTTATACCCACTAGACCACCTGGCCGCCTTCAAATTTATCTCGTCATTTTTCAAGTCTAGTTCGTGTGCTTGGTATTGTACGTTATGAATTTCGTCGCTTAAGCACATGTATTGACTTTGAGTTAGTGAGTGAGCACACGGGCTCACTAACACTTGTAAGGTAAGACTTACGTCTTTTTACGTCTTTTATACCTTTATTTTATTGGTTATATTTAATTAAATACAACCAATACCACCGAAGGTGGTGTATTCGCCGAAGAAGAATGATTTTAAGATAGAAAACTTAAAATTTTTGACGAGAAAAATTTATCCGGCGTCTCGGGAATCGAACCCGAGCCTACTGGCTGCCAATCCGGGGGCTTATACCCACTAGACCACCTGGCCGCCTTCAAATTTATCTCGTCATTTTTCAAGTCTAGTTCAATAGTTTTATCCTTCACTACTGGAAGGATCACTGAAACCAATAGTGAGCATCTCCAGTAGTTCAAATTTAGTCAATAGTTCGATCCTTCACTACTGAAAGAATCACTGGAACCAATAGTAAGCATCTTCAGGAGTTCAAATTTAGTCAATAGTTTGATCTTTCACTACTGAAAGGATTACTGGAACCAATAGTAAACACCTTCAGTAGTTCCCTGTGACTGCACAGGTTTAATAGTTACTCCATAGTTACTACTGACTGAACTATTGAATATCCACTCGAACTATTGGAATTTTCGAAGAACTACTGAGTGCTTCAATAGTTTTGTCAACTACTACTGAGAGCTTCAATAGTTTTTTTCCATACGGGCTGGCATCGGAAAGTACGACTTCCCGCTCACGCGAGGGACCGAAACTGGTACTTTCCGTGCAGGTGTAGTGAAATAGTACATTGTGTATCAAGGGCGGAAAGAAGGCGATTTCGACGAGTGTGAAGTTAGCTGCCCGAGCGAAGCGATTTTCGCCTTCCGTCCATGATGCACACAATTTTTTTCGTCCAACTTTCTTCTTTGAAAAAGCGGGTTTTTGAAGCATGTAAAGTAGGTGTAGGGTGGCCGGTGTAGGTCGGTAGCGTTGCACGTGGGCACTGCAAGCGGGCCACTTTCACGTGCCTCCTTTACGTAAAGGAAAAGACGCGTTTTCAAGCCGAGTAGGAAGAAAACATTATTTTCATTCATTTAAAATTATGCTACCACATTCAAGATTGCTGCTTTGTGAGGGATTCGGATGATACAAAATGCATCACCGTACATGCATTGGAATGTTCATAGGAACAATTGGCAGAATGCTGACAACTGCGCAAGTCTCGTGAGCAAGGATATATGCGATCTGTAGCGGTCGGTAGCGTTGCACGTGGGCACTGCAAGCGGGCCACTTTCACGTGCCTCCTTTACGTAAAGGAAAAGACGCGTTTTCAAGCCGAGTAGGAAGAAAACATTATTTTCATTCATTTAAAATTATGCTACCACATTCAAGATTGCTGCTTTGTGAGGGATTCGGATGATACAAAATGCATCACCGTACATGCATTGGAATGTTCATAGGAACAATTGGCAGAATGCTGACAACTGCGCAAGTCTCGTGAGCAAGGATATATGGGATCTGCGGATATGGAAACCCAATTGAGCAAGCTAGGGTTGGGTGATATCAGCCAAAATATCGATATTACGTATCGATCATTATCAACACAGTTATATCGACATTGAGTTATATCGAGTTATATTATATCGATATACATCTTAAATTCGTCAGGCATTTGGTTTTGATTTTGATTTTCGGAGAATCTAGACTTGTTCAGGTTAATTAATTCTTCATGATATGACCAAAAGTTATTTTCATCATTGGTTGTGGGATGCTCAATTTCTTCGGGATTTTCTCGGCTCCCAAAAGTAACAGTATGATTTATAGACTTTGTAATCATATTTATAGCATCTGAGCAAGCGATTTTATCAACAAAGTTAATGTTTTTGAATCTGGGGTCTAAAATGGTTGCAGCAGCCAAGACAGGTAAATGTTCAATTCTGTTGAATCTCTTGACAAATCGTTCCATCAAAGCGTTTTTGAGATGTTTGCCCATATCTGTTTCAGGTGGGTATTTGTTTATTTTACTGCTCAAAGTATTTACGATTGGTATGACTTTGCTTGCTGTTACAAAAGATTCTCCACATACAATTCTGGTAGCTTCTTCAAATGGTTTCAAAAGATCAACAAATTCTTTTGCAGTTTGGAGTTCATGCGCGGTCAACATCGGAGGACCAAATAGACTGTTTAATAAAATCAAACTTATTTTATCAGCCAATTCTATAAATCTTTCAATCATGTTATACGTGGAATTCCAACGAGTATTCACACTCTGTATGAGTGAAAGGTTTGTATAAGTTCGTAACTGATCTGCAGCAGTTACAGAATGTTTAAAGAAAGTAACAATATTTTTTATTTTGGCACACGAGGAATGAACACACTCATCTTGTTCAATAATTTTTGATGGAACAAGATTCAGTGTATGAGCAAAACAGAATATATGTTTCACAGGACCAAAGGTATCCTTTATAGCTTTTGTTATGTTTGCCGCATTGTCAGAAACAACCGCAATAACGTTCTCTTTTGGTATATGCCACTCTTGTAATAGTTCAAGTAACCATACCGATAAATTAGCAGACGTATGACTTTTGTTCAATTCAGTTATACCAATTGTAACTGATTTGAGACTATCTTCCAATATATAATGCGCTGTTAAACCTAAATAACTCTTCGTGTTTACTGTATCAGTCCAAATATCAGTTGTCAGAGTGATATAGGACGTTCGTGAAAGTTTATCTTTGGTCAAGTTCGACAAGACATCATACTTTTCATCCAGCCGACTGGTTATGAGTTTTCTGCTAGGTACTTTGTACAATGGTGCTATTGCTTTCATGAAGGTGTTGAAACCTTCTTTCTCTACAGTTCGAATAAGAGGCATGTTATCCTTCACTGTAAAAAATTTTGAGGGTAAATTTACCTATGTGGGTGGTGCAACGCCCTGTTGACCACCCAGGGTAGGGAAAAATCCCTATCCATGAATATGAAATTTCATTAGTCTTTGGGTGGATAAATTTCTCAAGCACGTGGCAGGATAAATCGAAATTATCACAGCTTTAGGTAAAAATACTTCTTGGATGTATAAAGCGGATTTCTCAACCCATGTAGGTAAATTTCACCCGCGTAACGGACGAAGTGACTTGAACTATCTATGTGAGTGAATTTGCTCAGGTACCATTATTGAGGGCGCTCAGCATTACCGAAATAGGTGAATGTTATTCTAGTAAATCATTGTAAATGAATTTCAATCCATATTTGCGTTTAACAAAAGATTTATTTATTACAGATACATTTAGCTTTTATTTAATCTAATCTATATTTGCCTGTAACAGAAGATATATTCAGACAAGATACATTTAGCTTGTATTCAGATAGTCCACAGTTTGCAATAATGGTCAAACTCGCGCATGAGTGTCTGGAATTTGGGGGAAATGTCTGGTCTGTTGGTACGCCACGAACCTTTTGCGGTCCTTGTCCTTTCTACCCTGCTTCCCTTAGTCGTCTCGTCGTTCTTAATATTGTATATGACCCTATTCATAAAAGATTTTCGATTTTCAAATTTACATTGTTCTGCATGGACAGTATAATGTGAAATGTCTAAGAATAAATTAAATTTTTTGAAAACCTTTGTAAAAATTCAAGCAGGCCACTTGCTTCTTGTGGATAGGTTATCTTGAATACAAAGTACGCCATAAAAGCAAGCATCAAAGCTTTGAACGGGGATATCTGTACCGGGTTGATACATCTCTTCTCCACAACAACATAACGTCTTGGTTTCTTCATTAGATCAGTACCTGGAATAGTAGAAGAAATATTGTTTCAATAATTCAGATACTCCTGGCTGATAATAACGATGAATAGAATATTTCAAAGGAAACATGTGGGTGTAAATGATTGTAGAAGTTGAAGCATAGCAGAGGGAATATTACCGAGGACAGCGACTATAGGCTTGCCATCATCAGGCATTTTAGATGAGGCTTGGACTTCGTCAAAGCTGGTAGTTTCCTGCAGAAAAAAGTACCCTTATACTACTTATATATTTTCTATAAACGTCGACACTCCTATGTTCTAAGAGCATTGCGAAACATTATCTGATCCACAAGATTCTGTTTTAATAACGATCACAACCCAGTACAAAATGTATAGGCATATCTAAAGTGAGTGACGAAGACGCTGATTGAGAAGTGATAACAGAGCTGACAGTTATGCATACAGTATGTAAACTAAGCGTAATGGATTCTGAGCTGGATGTGTTCGACAATCGAAGAAACAGCCAATCGGCGCTCTGAACTTTTGTAATCCAGAGCGGCGATTGGCTGTTTCTAGAATTGTCAAACACATCCGGCTCAGAATCCGTTACGTTTAGTGTACAAGTTTCAAGCAAGTGAGAACAAGGTTATGAGTACAAATTTTGTCCCAGCAGTCAAATACTTGACTACCAACTATGTGGGGACCAGTACCATACCTCGAAGAAAATAAAAAGCTTAGTCATGTCTTGTTGCATTTTTTCACCAAGACACAGGATCATTGTGATTCGTTGTGAATACACGGTAGGCTGCTCCATATCATGACACTTTAGAATTTCAATGATCTTCTTTGTAGCAGTATTTGAACTGCCTTTTCTTGTTTTTGTGGTGTCTGCCTTCAAGAACAGCAACATTTTCGGAACTATATCTTGTAAGTTTTGTGCTATTTCCATCTCTTGAACTTTCGGCATTAGAGTGAAAAAGTGTTGTTTCAAAACTGCTAACTAGGAGCATATACAAAATAAAAACAATATTATGCTGTGAAACTTATGAATGAAAATTGATATCTTGAAATAAACTTACGTAGCCAATAAACGGCCAGAGTTTAAGAATATCCTCAATATTGAGGTTTTGGGCAATTGAAGCACGTTGTGAACTATATGTTTTTTTCATGAGTTGTATCACGAGTCGCATATTGATTTCTCCTGTTTTAGCCATTTGTTGCATTTCATTTTTTTTTTTTTTTTTGAGTATCTACAGTTTCACCGTGCGGTAGTTCGTTAGGCAGGTCCATATCTTCACTGATACCAAAATTCTGTCTAACCGAAAATTTCTTTCGGCTTGTTTTTTTTCCTTCAGGGCCATCTACCAAAACGCGTTTTCTTTTATTTTCTAGCTTCTTAAGATAACATACATGTGCATGTATTTGCGTGGCCAAGTTGTTAAGTCCTACTTCATCATGCTTGAAGAAGTCTAAAGCTCCCTGGTATTTTTTAATTAGGCATGCAGAGATTTTTGTGCATATCTTTCTAGTTGCAGGCCTGTACGTGCAAATAATAATATAATTAGTAACAACTACTTTTAAGGTTGAAAAATTGAATCATGCATTCATCTAATTAATACCCTAGGAATCATAGAAAAATTTGCAGATACTTTTTACATATACATGAAATCATCACCATACACAAGATAATTTACAGATGGATGCACTATGCAGACACTAAAGATAGGTAAAATTACCACCTCATGTTATCATATATCTCGTCGCCCACTCTCCTGACAAATTTAAGCCGGTCAGAATTGCTCAACCGTTCTGATCCTGTCAATTTTTCTATGAAGCGTTTCGAAAACAGCTTGTTTGCATCAATGTAGGGATACATGGACACGTTGCTATCATTAGAATTACGTGGACCTTTAGGCTCTAAAAACGAAATTAGAATTTGAAACCTTATCGCAAATATTACGAAGTAACGAAATCTTTCAATTTGTTAGACTCATACGATGTACATGGACCATGAACTATAGCACTGCACTCAAAATATTTAAGTTCCAATTCTCAAAAATACCGTCGAGCAGTGCAGCTTCCAGACGGCGACATTGGATGGGTTTTATTATTCCCTCGAAGTCTTTCTCAACATTGGTTATAAATTTCATATCTGAGAGAGTCTTCACACCCAAGGTGTGGAGTCTTTTGAAAAGCTTTCTTTCATCGTGTTTAGTTTCCAGGTATGGAGTGAGTTGTTTCATTATCAAATCGATGCCATTCTCTATGTCATCGTTATCGACATCACTTTCTGGTTTACTAGGACCAGGCGTTGTATCATTCTTTTGCATACCCAGGTTATTCGTAACTGTATTATTTAATGCGCCACAGTCGTTCAAATCGCCATCCAGATCACTGGTGGCAGCCTCAATGTTATCGACGCTCATCTAAAAGAAAAGTTCATGAACACATCTTTCATCTTATAACATTGTGTTCTCTGGATGATAGTAAAACCGAAGTGAAACTCACTATATAGACATCCCAAATTGGAAGTAATATTACACATAACTACATGAAGCGTAAAGAAAAATATCATCTACTGCAAATATAGGAAACATAGGTAGAAATATTTTCAAGCACAAATTATACAAAGAGCAATACAGTAGAAGGCATATAGTTTTCTCAGAATTTACCCATCACTCTCAAAACATGAAAATAGCATGGAAAGTAAAAAAACATCAGTTTTCCAGAAGCCAATTCGGCCTATGGTCAAAAAGATATGCTGTTTTAGCATTAATCTTTTTTTCTTTTTTTTTTTTTGCTAATGCCAAAAAAGGCATAAGTAGAAAGAGTATATGCCTTTTTCGCATTAGGGCACAAAATAATAATAATAATAATAATAATAATAATAATAATAATAATAATGATAATAATGTCAAAAGGGCATATTATCTTTTTGGCCTAAACCATTTTGCTTTTAGGAAAACTAATTTTGTTTTTAATTTCTATGCGATTTTCATGTTTTCAAAGCGATAGGCAAAGTTTGAAGACTATATACCTTTTTTTGTATTAGTATGCCATATAACGACGAAATGCCTTTATGGCATTAGAGATGTGGTTGTTTTAGGTCTTCCTTCTGTCTTAGATTTGTTTGCTCAAGAACAGGTGTTTTAATACAATCACAGGACTTATTCCTCTTTTGTAGATTGTATAGGGGATGTAATCTGGGAGCTCAGACAGGGAAACCAGTATATAAGTTCCAGTAGCTTTCAGCCGATACAATTGAAGGTCTGGGTCAAGTGAACCCTCATATTTCTTGCCTGCAGACATCAAAAAGAAAAAAAAAAAAAAAAATCGGCAGCATTTTCAGTAAAAAGTATAAGTTTGTATACGTCACATCATATTGCTATAAGAACACACTTCATGTCAAACTAGAACGTAGACTCACCTATGGCATACACGGTTTTTTCTTGCGAAAGATATAGGACGACCTTACACAAATCAAGAACAGGGTGATTTTCAGTGGTGGCAACTAGAACCTTGCCTTTTTCATATGTCGTGCGATGATACGATAGCTTTTCACTGGCCGTCATAGAGTTAGCAAGCTGTTCGCCTAATACACTCAGAATACACTCTAACGCTCCATCCGTGAGAACACATCTGCAGAAGGGCAGACTATCTTCTACAATTGGGTAATTGTTGAAGAGATTATTAATCGAGAGAGCACTTTGTAATAGTTGATGTGACATAGCCAGGGATTTTGTGATATTCTTGAAGTTCTTTTGATTTCGTACAGCATTTTTAAAAAATGGGTGTTTTGATTCAAATCTCAGAGTAGAGAGTCTCATGAGTGGTCCAAAAATTTGGATGAGTCTGGGATAATGTTCCAGAAAGTGATGCTTCGGTCGTAGTTTCACACTTGGAAAATTAGTTTTCCTTAGATGTAGGTATTGCTGAATTAAATTATGAAGATAAGGCAATGTGCTCGTAGATATTTTTGGTGAACAAATAATTTGCAAAATTTCAATCAGCAAAAGAATCATCTTCCACACTGGATCCGCCTTATTTGTAATTGCATCACCAACCAGCATGGGCAAAAATCTTATAAGCATCCAGTTTTGTACTGCGTGGCCTCCTAACTTTGCACTTTTTTCACCGATCTCTGGAGGTTTATCACGACTCTCTTCTCCGATGAAGATGAAAGAAGCAATCTTACGATTCAGTGACTGGATTGAGAACTTGTATTCTTTACATAAATACGTCAGGGCTAATTTTATGTCATATGCACCAACACCCTCAAATATATCATGTGGAAGACAAGGTGGTGTCGCTCCGACAACATGAAAATATTTGAGTTTATTGAACTGAGAGTCAGCAACGATTCCTTTTACACCCTCTGGTTTATTCACTAGCTCTGCGATGCAAGAATTATATGATTCTTTTGTACGCATAGCTGCTGGAAATGGAAAATTCTGATCCTCTTCGTCGACATCGCCCTCAGTATTTATCCTACTTCTTTCCTCCACTTCTTCTTCTTCACTAAAAACTCTCTGATTTTCATCATTTTCATAATCTTCTTCATTCGTAGAATTGGTGTCACAACTGATGTCAGTTTCACTACTGCTAGCCTCACTTTCAAGATCAGATTGTTGATTATTACGACCATCCGGTCTCACTTGATACATCCTCAATAACCACTCATCGCGCGCTTCTTCGCAATATCTGCAAAAATATTTTGCTGTACTGAAATTTTCCATAAAGCCACTGACTGTGTGAGTGCCGAGATTGTCACCCAATAGTACAATGGTGTTAACTTTCAACTTTTGCCCACGAATCTCAAGACCATGATCTTCAAGACTTATTAATTCCTCGATGAGAGGTTTCAGCACGCGAGGTAAACCAAAGTAGGCCACATCCTTTTCTCGGCAAAGTAAAATCAGCTGTAATGGGTCAATAGATGACCGACTCCAGGGATGCAGATTACTTAGTGTATAGTAATAGGCACTGAGTTTGTAAACACCTTTTCCAGATCCTAGTGGGTTCACTATTTCTATGTCATCTTGGTATATAATTAATTGGATACTGCTCGGATCAGAGGCAAGAACTGGATGAGTCCGAAAAAGGGAGCCATCCTCGATATCTGTCAATAAATCATGTGATTGCACCACTGCTCTATTTTTCCTTTCAGTGTACTGTTCATAAACTGACTCATCATCGAAGAGAGCTTTCAATGTTTTTCCGATTGGCACGTAATGATATTTCCTGCTTACATTGTTTTCATTCAGACCCAGATTGCATGATTCAGGACTGACGTACTTAAATAATTTCGTATACTGCTCTCGCCTCATATATCGAGATCGCATTGGACCATCAGCACTATGCAATTGAATCAAAATGTCTTGAGCAAAAGTACTTTCTATAAGAGGCTTCACAGAATCACAGTCAATTCCTGAGGGTGCTAGTTTCGCAAGTAACTTCGTACTTAATAATTCCAATGATTGTTTCAAAAGCAAATGATAAGCAGTGATGATATATTCAAGAGTTGAGTCAGGAACGTGAAATTTGGAAGCCAAAGTTAGGTAGATGTGCACCAATTTTTTCGAAATTAGTTCTTCTGGATCCAAATTATCTGCAATACTGTAACCATCATTCGGATCTTGTGTGTCCTGGGATTCAATATCTTCATAAGATGCACTACGTACACTGCTGCAGGGTTGTTGATTGATAGGCTCAGAAAAATTATCATTAGCAGCTGTAGTAGGAGTAGTGGATTTATGATGCCTGAACCGATGTGAGCGTAGCGTATTTTTGGATTTGCATTTATAAGAGCACGATGCCTGAGGGCACTTAATCATCAATTCGGAGTCTGAAGAATCTTGTTGCTGATGCTCTGTTACAGCTACAGGATTATTTTTTAGCTGTGTAGTGCCTTGACGAGGTGCAGCGTGATTTAAATTGATATGCTGAATGTAACGCTTCAATGAGCAGAATAGCGCATGACAGTCTATGGCACCACACATCATAAGAGAATTGGCTGAGACTTTATGGCACAGATTGAAATGTGTTACAAAATTCTCCGCCACTGCTGTTTTGAACAAGCATAATTTGCATGCCAATTCCATTCTGGCACTATATAGCGTACTGAAAAAAAAAAAGATGCCAACTCACATTACTTTGAGCATTCTCACAGCCCAACCTTACTGAATGCTGTCAGGTGACAAAGTTCCATCATATGACGGTGAGTAAAACTATTGAAAACAATTGAAATGACTGCGCAGGGGTTCTATAGGGGTTTTTTTTTTTTTTTGGTGCACACTTGTATGAATTAACAAGATTAGTACCATCCCTTTGGGTCTCAAATATGAATGAGGCTATTTCAGGTGATTTCTCACGCCAAAATTTACATTTTGACTTACTCTACTCATGGGTCTTTCTTCTCATTGAGAGCCTGCAGTAGTAGTGTATTGAAGTGCGAGATGAATATGCGACAGGGGCAATAATATTTTATACGTCTTTTCGGAGTTGAGTCTTTGTCACTAGAATAATAGAATATGGTACCATGAAATGGAAATGTGAATTAGCATAGAGAAAAAGGCATAGTTTCACAGGTATGAAAAGCTCAAGGTACATTAATACAAAGTAAAGTATAGTATGAGGATGATAAAAAAGCACATCGGAGCACCTAATGAAGCTTTAATGAGTAGAATCTTACAAGGGTGTTTTCGTGGCCCAAAATATAGAGCCCCTCATCGTTAGAACTCTCCATTGGGCCCTTAGTCGCTCAACTTACAGTTAAATGTGTTTTTTTTCTTTCTTTATCGATAACATTTTTGATGAGCTAAGCCCGTATAAAAACATACCTTATGACTCCAATGTTTGTAAATAATTTTCAACGATGGATTTGAACGATGAACATTGTATAAATAGAGTCCGATAACAGTATTATACAACTTTTGGGTCCTTCGCTATAGCTCTGGGAGCAACTAACCCAAGCTGAATATGTACGACACTCCATCATTGGAACTTTTCGGTTACGCAATAGTAAAATTGATGAAATTGTATGAGGATAATAAAAAAGCAAATCGGAGCAGTCGTAATGAAGCCTCTGGATAGAATCTTACTATCAAATCAAGATGGTTATACTAGTTCAAGGTAGTTCAACCAACTTTTAAGCCTCCGACGAGCCTAAAAATGGTCCTTGCCACAGTGAAATAGCCTGCGGTACCCATGTCGCTGGCTTTGAAATAATCCCTACGTTGACCATAGATCTTCAAATATACAAACCTTATTCAAAACAAGGTCACCAAAGTAGTAATGAAGTGAAAGCTACAGATCAATGTTTTAATTTTTTCCACATTCAATATCATGTGATAAATAACTCAGCTACTGATGTAGATTTGTCATAACAAACATTGTTGAAACTTATTTGAGATTATCTTAAGGGGGTATATACACCCTTAAATGGGTTGAATTTCTGAAAAACAATTTTCCTTTTTTTTTCAACTTGAAGACTCTGTTAAAATTAAAAAAAATTAACATGTTTGGAGAGGGTTTGACCTTCATTATCCATATCTTACATCGTGTATTACTGCCAGTCTAATAGTGGCTGCGCTGAAGACAGGAAAATACAAAATCACTCGGTTGCCGCAAAGAATCAGACCCAGCGTTGGACCGATCTTGGAATTTTTGGTTCTCAATTGTTCATAAGACATGCCTCTATTAGATGAACATAGAACTTTTTGATATTGCAAGAATTACTTGAGTTATTGAATTTATTCGATTTTTTTTCTGAATTTGAAAAAAAATTTTGCCTATTTTTCTAATATTTCAACTAAAAATGGGTTTAACAAAAAGTTATATGTTCATCTGATAGAGGCATGTCTTATGAACAATTGAGAACCAAAAATTCCAAGATCAGTCCAACGCTGGGTCTGATTCTTTGCGGCAACCGAGTGATTTTGTATTTTCCTGTCTTCAGCGCAGCCACTATTAGACTGGAAGTAATACATGATGTAAGATATGGATAATGAAGGTCAAACTCTTCCCAAACATGATGATTTTTTTCAATTTTATCAGAGTCTTCAAGTTGAAAAAAAAAAAGAAAATTGTTTTTCAGGAATTCAACCCATTTCTTCTTCTTCTTTTTCTTCTTCTTCTTCCTTTAATGACCTAACGCTCGTTTGAGCATGTGGTCTGAATTCAACCTATTTAAAGGTGTATATACCCCCTTAAGACATGAAAAAAAAGAACATTTAGAATTTCAATCATCAAAAAATAGTATTAAATAATTGATCAATTACAATAGCCAATGAGCGGCTTGGAATATTATGGTTTCAGATTTGAATTAACGTAAAGAAAAGTGATTCGAAATCAATCTGTGTTATAGACTACCCAAAGACTTCTGTTACAAGAGTAAGGATAATATTGTGAGCAAGGAAATCAAATGACAGGTGAAATTGTACTGAGGCCAAACAAGTATAATTGAGAAAATTAATAAATGTATTTCAAGAGAAATTACAAGTACATAACCGAACAATACTTATACGTAATAAACATTCAAAATAAGAGAGCAAATGAAAATAAAGATTGATTGATTGGTGTAATTTATTATGCCGTGGCTCAGTAGGGCCAAAGGGCAATCGAAACATGAAGAATAAAAGATAATACATATTTTGACAGATAATAGAAAAATAAAGATAGTACAGGTAGCCAGTAAGATTAAAAACTAGGAACCGCAGGCTTTGAAACTTGAAATTAGAATAAAAATAAAAATAAAAGATAACACTAAATACATGGTTTAACAGAGAATAGAAAAGTATAAATGAATAGATAGCATGAATAATACGAAAGGATAGGACTAGGGGCAGTCAAAGTATGATGTCGACGGAGAACAGCGTAACACAAATGAAAGATAATATACAAATTGACGGAGAGTAGTAAAATATGAAGATAAGTATAGATAGGTATAGATAGCACTGAACGCATATATATGTGGAAAAATCCAAACATATACAGCGTCATCCAGATTACGAAATGGGAGACACCAGAGTCTAGAGCAATAGTAGCTGCACCAGGTGTCAGCGGCGTATGTCCCAGGTTTGCTTTTCGTAGGTAAGTGGCTAACTCAAAAGTAGAAATAGTATAGCGTAACGACCGAGGATGGAATGATAACACTCAAGATGAAAATAAAAAATAAAAATAGCAGAGAACAGAATATAACGGAATAAAGTATTAATAGTTATAGTAACGCATAAAAGAGATAGGCGCAGGCGCCAGTAACAAGCACAGGTACACGGAGAAAAAAAAACAATAAGCTGTGCTGCGCAGGGCATTAATCTAGTCAATATAGTATTTTGCTTTTGCCGTGATGTGCAAATCAGTTTTCACTATAGTTCTAACAGTACTCACTGCTGTGACGGAAGTAACTATTGCTGTCGTGACAATAAAAAGTGAGGTTAGATTGAAAATGTATGCTTATAAATACTATATTGACTAGATTAATGTCCTGCGCAGCACAGCTTACTGTTTCTTTTTCTCCATGTAAGCAAGCAAGCTGTCTTATGTTTCGGGACGGAAAACTAGTACTTTCAAACCTAACCTTAAAGAGTTGGTTTGACATACGTAAAATAAACGCTCACTCCGCCATCTACTAACTACTCGAACAAATGCGTTGCTACTCACTAAAAGTATAATGTCAATGTTATTTTTCATTACATACCTGTAACAGATAATAAATCACTTGCCAAGCTGCATCAATCCGGAAAATTGAGAGATCCGGCGCAAACTAGGCCTAGCGCAAACAAAAACGTGTCGGGCGCCATGTTCCAACCGGCAGCGCCTCTTACAGAGAATTTTCTCGGTAATACGGTTAGATAAATTTACCCTATGGGTGGGTTGAGACTGAACGTATACATACAACCCGTGAATTTCGACTACATGCCCGCAAGGGCGATAAGTCATTAAAGGATAAATAAATAACATAACCCATGAATTTACTATTTGGTAAATTAAAAAAAAAAAAAATAATAATAATAATAAATAAATAAATAAAAACAAGAACAAAAGAAAAAACAAAATCAACATTCAAAATTAAAATAAACAAATAATAAAAAAAATAAATAAATAAAAAATAAAAAATAAAAAAATAAAACTAAAACAATCAAGTGATACTAAAAACTATAGCTGGCTATCTGCGTCATACGTAACGTGACCATTTATTTTTTTACTCAAAACGGGACACCGTCGTATTGACCTCTATAGTTGGTAATAGTAAATAGTGTGACAATAGAAAATAGTACATTATGTCACTAGGCCGATTAAGTATTTTCAGACGAATTTGAGTTTATAATCCGAGCCGAAGGCGAGGATTATGATGAAATTCGTCAGAAAATACTTTTTCGGCCGTATGGCATACAGAATTTTATGTGTCCAGGCCAAAAACCGCGTTTAAACCGAGCGAAGCGAGGTTAAAATCGCGGTTTTACGGCCTATGACACATAAACACATTTTTCTTGATAAGTTTTATTCATCAAAATAAGATTGCACACAAGAAGTAATGGAACATAAATGCTTCAGTTTTTTTAAATATTTTTCTGATGAACATAAATGCTTTAGTTTTTTTTTAATATTTTTCTGAGGAACAAATTTGTTTTAATATAGCTGGTGACGATTTCAAAAAAGAATAAAATTCTAGAATTTTTTCAATATTCACCTTAGTTATCAACATTGCCTTAAGAACCGAGACCTGTAACTGAGTCTTCTCAGATGTCCACAATTTGTTCATCAAAGAAAAGACGCGTTCTACTGGTGCATTTGTGCCAGGCAGACATAAAATATATTCAATAAGAATACTAAAGTTCGCATGATCAAGATTATTGGTGCGGAAGTGGTTGAATACTTCCACCCAACGATTTTCCGTAGAAATATTTAGGTTTTTCCATTCGGAAAACATTCGAATAATGTACAAACCATCTGTAGACTCTATTTTCGTGTAAAACGAACATGTTTTTGGACGTATATGTTCGGAATTAAATTTGAATTTGCGCAGCGTTGGCCTTTTTTGCGTTTTTGACGCCTGGGCTCGGGTAATAATCGAAATGTGACACATTTCGACCAAAAAGAGGTGGGCGACTAGGGATGGGCCTGAAAACGGGACAATTTTGCGTCCCAAAGTTTTTCTCGGGGACACCGGGTCGGTTTACGGGAAAACGGGACAGTCCCGGTCAAAACGGGACGGATGGTCACGTTAGTCATACGTCAAAGGAAAAAAATAAAAAATAAATAATAATAAATAAATAAATAAAAACACGAACAAAAGAAAAAAACAAAATCAACATTCAAAATTAAAATAAACAAATAATAATAAAAAAAAAAAAAAATTAAAAAAAAAAAAATAAAAAAATAAAACTGAAATAATAAGAAAGATAAAAATAAATAAAAATAAAAAAAAATAAAAATAAAAAAATAAAAAAATAAAATCTAAAAAAAATATTATTATTATTATTATTATTATTATTATTATTATTATTATTATTATTATTATTATTAGTATTATTATTATTATTATTATTATTATTATTATTATTATTTATTTTTTATTTTATTTAAATCTAAATAAAATAAAAAATAAAAAATAATAAAAAATAATAATAATAAATAAATAAATAAAAACAAGAACAAAAGAAAAAACAAAATCAACATTCAAAATTAAAATAAACAAATAATAATAAAAAAAAAAAAAAAATTAAAATTAAAAATAAAAAATAAAAAAATAAAACTAAAACAATCAAGTGATACTAAAAACTAGCTGGCTATCTGCGTCATGTTGATCGAGCTGAAAGGTGTCTGGGATTATTACAATAAATGAATATATTTTATATATATAACGATAGTTTTATTTCTTAAAGTATGCTGCAGATAGTTATACATCTAACTCGGTCAATCGATTGAGATCTACTACTCTGCTCTACTTGCGGTGGTCACCGCTTACAGGATGCGCACGCAGCTTGTGCTCGGTGCCTCCTTCTCTCTCTTAAATAGAAGTAACAGAAACTTACTCCAACACTCCTCCTGTTTCTGTACTTCCTAGTACGTTTGTCTTTAACAAAATCTTATTCTATTAGTCCTAACTCTTGACATAGAAATTCGAATCGATTTTTAGGTGTTGCTTTGGTGAATATGTCGGCTTGTTGGAACTCGCTTGGCACATATTCAACAGCAATTTCACCTGCCTCATTCTTTTCCCTAATGAAATGATATCGGACGTCGATGTGCTTTGTTCTCTGGTGCATTTCTGGATTCTTGCTCAAACGAATAGCACTTTGATTATCTACGTATATAATTGTGGGTTGATCACATCGATGTCCGAGCTCATTCAACAATTTCCTTAGCCAGATTGCCTCTTTGGTGGCTGTTGCCGCTGCAACATATTCAGCCTCAGCTGTGCTTAGAGTTACTATTTTCTGTCGCTGCGCAGACCAGGTTACTGGGCCGCCAGCGAATTTAAATAAATAGCCTGTGATTGACCTTCTTGTTTCAAGATCATTTGCATAGTCTGCATCTGAAAACCCTACTAGGTTAAGCTCTCTATCACCGCTCCTATACATAATTCCTAGGTTAGGATTTCCTTTGAGATATCTGTATATCCTTTTTACAGCTTGCCAATGGCTATTATTGTGATGACTCAGATATTTACTTACATTGTTCACAGCATAGGCTATATCAGGACGGGAAACAGTCGCAAGAAATAACAATGAGCCGACTGCTTCTCGATAAGGTACATTGGTGTGAGCATCTTCACTATTACTAACAGGACTTAGCACACAATGCGGATCAGCTGGTATGCTGACTGCCGCCGCTTCATTCATTCGAAACTTATTAACTATTCTCTTAGTATAGGCTCTTTGGTGCAAAAATACAGTCTTATTTCTACGATCACGTTCTATTTGTATTCCGACAAAGTTACTAGCGTCGCCAAGCGTAATACTGAAAACTTCCTCAAAAGATTTGACAATCTTGTTTAGAACTGCTTGTGATTTGGCTGCTACTAACCCGTCATCTACAAAAAGAGCTAAATATACATTACACTGGTCTACGATACCATGGAATATACATTTTTCAGCGTCACACTCATACAGATTGAATTGTTTCAGAAAATTCACAAATTTCTCATTCCAACATCTTGGCGCCTGTTTTAGGCCATACAACGACTTTTGCAATTTACATACCACTTCACTTCCTGCACTTAACCCCTCAGGCACTTTCATGTAGATGTTTTCTCGTAGCTCTCCATACAGGAATGCTGTTTTCACATCAAATTGGATAAGCTCCAAGTCCTCTTCTGCAACGATAGCTAGAAATACCCTCAAGGAGTCATATCTTATCACTGGGGCAAAGGTTTCGACGTAATCGCGTCCTTCTCGTTGCAAGAACCCCCTTGCACACAGTCTTGCCTTGTGACGTGTGACATTGCCTTCAGTATCCTGGAGAATCTTGAATACCCATTTTGAATCTATCGTCACATGTCGGTCGGTTCTGGGTATGATCACCCAGGTTTTATTTTCCTCGTGTGCAGCTAGTTCATCCTCTATAGCTTTGATCCACTTCTCAGCATCAGGACCATTTACTGCTTCCTGAAATGTCGTAGGTACATTGTATTCTGCAACGTTTGCGTCAAACCTAACTGGTCGACGGATAGCTGCACGATCTCTGAGACGGTGTCCTTGTTCACCAACTGGTTGCCTTTGCTCTTCTAGTTGATCTTGTGCTTCATGCGCATCTTCGTACTCCTCCGCAGGTTCTTCATCTGATACTGGTTCATCTGGGACAGCCTCGTCCTCTGTCGGCTCATCTGCCAACAGTCTGAGTCCCAGGTTGTTGACTTCCTGCGTTGTTGTACTTTCGATCTGGAATTTCTCGTTAAATACAACATTACGAGAGACTGATACGCGTTTGGTTAGAGGATCATATAGTCGGTAATTAGACGACTCCGCTTGGTACCCCACCAGCAGTACCTTCTTCGCTTTGGCATCTAGTTTTGTCCGAAACTGTTTGTCTACGTGCGCATATGCTTCAGATCCGAATACTCTGAGGTAGGAAATATTAGGCTTCTTACCCGTCCAAAGTTCATATGGCGTAGTGTTGTTTTCTCTGCTTGACGCAGTCCGGTTTAGGACGTGTACTGCCGTACTGATCGCTTCAGCCCATAGAAACTTTGGCAACTTTCTCGCCTGCAGCATTGTCCTAGCGCTTTCCACGACGGTTCTGTTGTCTCTCTCTGCTCGTCCATTTTGCTGCGGCGTGTACGGGGCAGTAGTCTCCAGACGGATTCCTCGGGTCGATAGCAGCTTCTGCATCTGATTGTTGCAGTACTCGCCCCCGTTGTCGGTGCGAAGTACTTTCATAGACTGATTAAATTTGTTAGCTACCATATTCTCAAACTCTTTGAATTTCTCGACTACATCGGATTTGTGCTTCAAGAAATAGACGTGTCGGAAGCCTGAAAAATCATCTTTGAAGGCGACATAATACTTCGCTCCTCCCAAGGATTCTTCGGACATGGGTCCCACGACGTCTGAGTGAAAGTATTCGCCGGCACGTTTTGCTCTCACGTTCTCATTTGTTTTGAACTTTAGTCGTTGTGACTTACCCATCTGACACGCTTCGCAGAAAAAATCATCCACATCTGTTACTCTCGCACCTTGCACGATTCCTTTCGTCAACATCTGCTTCAGCGCAGACTTGTTGATATGGCCTAGACGCTCATGCCAGAGTTTTAGGTTAGTCATCGCAACATTGGCTTCCTCAATATTTGGTTTGATTTTTACGCGAAACAGCATTCGGTAAATTCCGTTGTTCTGTTTTACCCCTTGTCCATACACTTCATTTTCACGTGTCAGTGTAACACGTTGTCCTTTGAAAACGACTCCATAGCCCTTTGAAGTGCACACTCCGACTGAGAACAAATTTTTCCGTAATTTGGGTACGTACAAAACATTTTCGATTCGCGCATCACACCACTTGTTGTCCACTAGTTTCTCGATAATTACTGTTCCCGAGCCGACCACTTCACATATGCCGTCATCACCGAGTGCGACCGATTCGCCACTTGAGGCGTGAAAATCACTAAGCCATTCCCGACGGTGGGTAATATGGCGTGACGCTCCGCTGTCGGTAATCCAACTGTCGGTAATGTCCTTGCGCATTATCTGCACGATTTCACTGCTAGATGGCGCGCTGCCATCATTTACCGATGTTGCAACAAACGCACAGTTACCAGCGTGGTTTTCTGTTCTCGTGTCTCCCGAGCCACTTCCAGCTGATTCGTTTCTTTTATCACGTTTTTTCTTTCTACATTCACTCGCGACATGCCCTCTTCCGTGGCAGTAGTAGCACTCTATGTTATCTCTTCTTACCCGTTGCACGACCTGATGGTTGTGTTTTTCTTTAGCATCAGTTTTCCGGGGTCTTGCTTTCGCACCTGTGGACACTGCAGCCAACGCGCTTGTGACTTCATCTTCGACATTAAGCCGGCTCTCTTCTTTTATGAGCCTCTCTTGTAGATTGTCAATAGTCTGGTTCTTCGATTCCACACTATCCCACGCGGTCTTGAGAGCATTGTACTTAGCCGGCAAACTTGCTAGTACTTTTGCCATTATGGCGACGTCCGAGATGACTTCGCCTACGTCTTTTAGTTGCCGCGCCATATTTTGAATCCTGGCCACATGTTGCACGACTGTATCACAAGTCGCCATCTTGTATTCATGAAATTTCTGAGTCAAAAGCAGCTTATTTGATTCAGACTTCTGTTCGTGAATAGCGCTCAATTTCTTCCACATTTCCACTGCTGTCGTGCACGTTAACAGGCACTCCAACTGGGAAGTTTCCACCGACGATGAGATTACAAACATCGCTTTCGCGTTTTCTTTTATCCACAGCTTAGCTGCCGCTGTAGTGTTATCAGCCGGCATCCTTCTTTCATCCGCTACTATATCATAGATTCCGAATGCGACGAGAATCTGATTTACCTGGAACTTCCACGTCTGATAGTTTGTTCCATTCAACTTCGCTATGTGTTTAGAGGATATTTCCTCTGCCATGTCCACGGATTTTGAACAATCACTTCACACAACGTATTCTGACTCACTAAGATGGCCGATCCACCTCGTGCTCCGCACAAAGTTCTTCAACGAACTCTTTCAACCGATTCGCGATAAAACTTTATCTCCAGACAGCCTTGCGCAGATCAGGGTACTGGGCCCATAACCTGTTGATCGAGCTGAAAGGTGTCTGGGATTATTACAATAAATGAATATATTTTATATATATAACGATAGTTTTATTTCTTAAAGTATGCTGCAGATAGTTATACATCTAACTCGGTCAATCGATTGAGATCTACTACTCTGCTCTACTTGCGGTGGTCACCGCTTACAGGATGCGCACGCAGCTTGTGCTCGGTGCCTCCTTCTCTCTCTTAAATAGAAGTAACAGAAACTTACTCCAACACGTCATACGTGATGGGCCCAAAGGTAAAAAAAAAAAAAAAAAATTACTATTTGGCAACAAAAATTATTTGTTGGCACGCAAAAATTATACATCCCTGTATAGTGAAAAACGTGCAAATGGGTAGACGATCAGCCTGAAATGTCCATTGGCAGAGAAAACTGATTCACAATGACATGATGTAAAATTACCTACCCACGTGAAAGATAAATTTACCCTTATTTTTTACAGTGTTTGCTATCATAAACACTAGGGAGTTTGTTATGTTGATTGCTTTCGATCCACCATCTAAAACGATAAAATGATCAAGCTCAATAGTGAAAGAAACAATATTAAACAATTGAAAGTTAATTTGGATATTATAATTAGCAAATATGTATAGGTATAAGTATATCATTCGTGCATTTAATAAAATCTGAACCATAACAAATTCAGGGTATAAAAATTTCCAATGAAATAGACAATGTTGGAAAAATTGAAGAAAGGAATATTCATTTTTATAATTAAAACAATCAGTGAATTGATTATTAACCTTGAAATGATGTTTGTCTCGCAAATGATGAATCTAATCTGGGTTGCTTCGACTTCTTATAATCACGTATTGATAGCGATGTTGAAGTTGAAGGAGCTTCGATTACTTCTGAATTTACTGATGAAACTGATGATGTAGGGGACGGTGCTCGATTACCTGGATCGTCCACATCTTCATCAAGGTCTACCTATTATTGATATCAATTTATTTATTCAATCAAACTTTCGAAATGAGCAAGCAATTAAATGATTCATTCAACTGTCTGGAAATTAAAACAGACAGAAAGTAGAATTTACTTTTTTTCTTTTTTGCGATTGTGCAGCTGAATTCTTGTCGGAATCTGTATCTGTAGATCCACCCATTACAATGTTCGGATGAGAATGGCTTATGTGGGATCGTAAATTACTCGTAGTACTAGTGGACTTGACGTCTGCACCACATAATTTACATTTTCCAGCACGATCAGTCTTGATAAAATATTTCCATTCTATACTTTTAGGATGCACTAAAATAACAAATAAAATAGTTAAATGAAAACAAGCAACAAACATAAAATTGTTGACCTGCATGTTGATGTGGGAATAGTTCCAATAAAAACATAGCTATTTTTCCTATGTTACATGACCAGACGTCTTTTCTGTACGTTTCTGTACGTAAATGCATTATTGGCGGTTTTTGACTGTTTCTATCTGTAAAAGCAGTGCTAGAAACGCAGAGTAGATACGTTACAGACGAACAGGATTCACTTCCTATCCGTTTCTGTCAATATTTTGACCTGATGTCACCTGATGTAGTTCCTATACGCTTCTATCCGGAGATACGTCATGGCAGGTCTTATACGCTTCTATACGGAGAGGCGTACATGGCACTTTTTGTACGCTTCTATCTGTAGGAGCAGTGTTACAAACGCAAAGTAGATACGTCTCTATACGCTTCTGTACGGAGATACGTTATGGCAGTTCTTATACGCTTCTATACGGAGACGCGTACATGGCACTTTTTGTACGCTTCTATCTGTAGGAGCAGTGTTACAAACGCAGAGTAGATACGTCTCTATACGCTTCTGTACGGAGATACGTTATGGCAGTTCTTATACGCTTCTATACGGAGACGCGTACATGGCACTTTTTGTACGCTTCTATCTGTAGAAGCAGTGTTACAAAAGCAGAGTAGATATGTCTCTATACGCTTCTGTACGGAGATGCGTTTGCAATGTCAAATCAAATAAAAGAAAATAAAATTAAATTAAATAAAATCAGTCCGTGCATGCGCAGTATGGTTTTGAGTGTTCCTTACAGTGTAGCAAAGTTTCACTTTCCGTTTTTATGAGTAACGGTAGTTGAAACAAAGGTCGATTTTTCATTAGCTGTAATTATAATATGCGAGGTCAAATATTGCTCAACACTATAAACATATTTATCGAATCGCCTGCAAACATTTTTACATGAAAAATTACACGGTCAGTCGTTTTTTGTCAATGGTTATGACATGAAATACCTATAGAAGATACGTTGAATGAAAAATAGTTAAAACACCATATTTCGGAGTGGTTCTTCCTTGGCACGTACCTATACTCACACGTACGGGAGCAGTACGTATAAGATTAACAAGAGTGTGAATAATTTTAAAATTGAAAATTAGAAATCACTGAATATGCCGTTAGTTCTCCAGCGGAGAATTCCTTTCCATTATGAGTCTTACTCGTGTTATACGAAATATATTTTTTGAGAGTTAGTATGATATGTATGGAGGAATGATACTTTAATGAAGTGAATTTTTATTTTTGCATTACAATCGTTTTCTCGTAGCAATGACGTTTTCCATTTTTTTCAATACAGTAGTAGCAGTAGCAGCAGTTATATTTCTCCAATGTAGTAGTAGTTAAATATCGTTTTCCATTTTTTTCCAATATAGTAGTAGCAGTAGTTATATTTATCCAATACAGTAGTAGTTATATTTCTGTCATATTGATCCGTATTGCTCTTCACTGATCTTCCTCTCGCTCCTCTGTTTCTTCGGTTTCCATAACTTTCTCCTTTCCTTCTTCTGAACGAACGGGCGAATGGTAGAATCATTACACATGAAAAAACGAAATTGAGAAATTGTGAGTTATTGACATAATTAAGTATTACTCAAGTCTGATGTTCGAACACCGTAACAAATCGGTTTTACCTGTACCCGCGAAACGATGAGTTATTTTTCCGTGGTCCTCCTCTGCTTCATCGGGCTCTGATTGTGCTGATTCTCCATCAAGAGTTGGCTCTTCCGTCTTCGAATTTTCTATTTCAGGGAGCGACTCATCGGATTCCATTTCCGGTTCGTTGTCAGCTTCCTGATCAAGCAGACTGTCCGATTTCTCGAGGACATTCAAATCACAATCATTCTGTTTTGTGGAATCTTCCTCTTCTTCGCAATCTGCTTGTAATGATTGTGAATCATCATCTACTTCCCCGTGTTTCGCTTCGTTGTCAACTTGACTCGAATTATCCGCTCCGTCGTGAAGTTTTTCTCGATCATATTCCACTTCGTTGTCGTCTTCCGTCGGATTATCCTCCGCGTCGTTGTCGTCTTCCGTCGGATTATCCTCCGCTTCGTTGTCGCCTTCCATCGGAAGTTCTGCTACATTGTTTTGTGCCATCGGATCCTCAGCTTTCTCCGTAACTACAACAGGATTATCCAAAAACAAATCAAATGTCGAAATTATTAAAGGTGATCGTAACATCTTCATCGTTGTTCACATACAATTGATTTTGCATAAATTCATTACTAATGCGAGGAAAAAAATTTGAAAAAAATTTACTTTTCCATTGCACTCCATTTTTTGTCAACATACAACATCCACATTTGAACATACAACTGTGTGAAATAAGTTCAGAATATTAGCACACAGGGTTGACGTATATTAATATCTACTACAAAAAAATCTCGAAACATGACCACCTTCAATCAATTGAAAGATGATTTTTTTATGTACTCCAAGACCGAAAAGTTTTTCAGATTCTCTGGGATACAACCTCTCTTTCACAAAATCATGGACAGAATTTATCTATTTTTATCTGAATTATTGCACAATTTGTTTGATTAAATCTCTTCATCAATGGCTCTTATAGTGTTCTATATGGTCTTTTGTATCTGTTCCAACTATACATATCTAAAAATTGGACTAGTTGATGCTTCGATAAATTCTGCACCCGATGAAATCAGTCTATTATTTGTACATGTTATTTCATCGAAAAATCATTAAATCAGGGATACATTTCAGAGCTAAGAATTGCAACATAGTGGGAAATCATCGATCAAATCAGAGGTCCAAAGACTTGTTGAATGGACGTGGCTGGCCCCATATGTATACGTATATTAATGTATCGGGCTTTGAAAGAGATGTGGTTTTCAGTAGGATATATCAACATTTACAATGTATTCCATTTCATGTACCATTTGCACTCGGTATGTTTTCATCATTTTCAAGTCCCCGAGTGAGGTCCGATATTTTTCTGCCTATGTAAAGTCGCGTTCTCGACGCTTCAACGTGTGCCTGATACACACTCAGATTTTTTTCGGTTCGTAGCCAATGTTGGAAAATATCTAAAAAAAAAAAAATTTTTATAACACACTTTTAGTAATAGTTTGAGTGCTCATCAATAGTCATGCGAAATGTAGGTAATTCCTTGATAGCATAATGCGAAACAATGTCTTGCCGAACGTTTCGAGCTTACCATAATTTCTAAAGGACAAAAATATACTGTAACATACGTACGGACAAAAGTATTCTACAGAACATGAAATTTGGCTCGGATTGGCTAAAAAAAAAATCGAAAATGTTGCCAAGAATGTTTCAGAGGCAGCACAACAAAATTAAAAATTAGGGGTCGAATCAGAGATAGTGGAATGTTGAGATTACGTGTATTACCATGGACTGACCTTGATATGTCGATACAGTTTCGTGAACGTGACATTTTGAATATATGCATGCGAATATCATATACGTAAGAAATGACCGCAGCATTGTATACTGTGTCAGATTTATAAAATATCTACCATGTATGGCGAGGACCTTCGTTTCGTCCAGTTTAGGTTTAGCGGCTCTATCTCGAAATTTATTGGATCGTGTGCCCGACACACTGCAGGTTTCGAGAACTTGGAAACCGAACACTGCTACGGCCATACCCTTAACAAATAGTTGAAACGACTTGGCCTTACAGGCTCTACTGACGACATCCAAATATTTGCTTCTATCGATCCATACGTTACGTCCCAAATGAATCTGAAAATAGATGCATTTTTGCAAAAAATGGTAATATGGTATGCCCATTTGTGCCTGAAACCAATAATCAATCTGTGACTTTACTTTGTTGCTACTTTTCTGAATGAATCCTGGAGGCGGCGTATCGGCACCCTCCAAGTTGCGTATTGCGCCCTCGTACTGCTTCGCCATCGCTATAACAGAGTACAAATTACATTTGCGCTTTCGTATGCAAACGGCTATCTTGATTTATTTCTGTAGGATCTTCAGATATCAAGTCACTGAACTGAGGACTTCCCTTCAAAGACAATACAGACTGTTATAGGCATTGAGCAGCCGATTTAGAACCAAATCTTTGTATGAGTAATTTTGTTGGGTGGAAACGTTTTATCAAATCACCTCAAATTACGTGTAACACTCTTGAACCTATATGAGGCTAATTGCAACTCATTCATATTATATACAAATTCACATACTGTTAGTGATGTGAGTCGCAGAAGTACTAATCCACGCTTACCCTTAAACTCTCCAAAATACTCGATGACGTCCCGTTGAAGTTCCATGTTGAGCTGTGTGAGATCCTTCATCATGACATTTTGTTCTGTAATCTTATCTTCGTGCTTTGAACATTTTGCCTTCAAGTACAATATCTCATTTGGTAATTTCTCACATTTGGCGTCGTTGCATTCCTGTAAACATATCAGTACGATTATCAAGTGACTTCTGACTATCGGAAGCAAGTAGATCATATACGGTTTGAATACTGTATTCTACAGAATACTCATTCGGATCATCGATTACGACGTGTCATGCAGTTATACTTTCCTTTAATTTTTTGAGTTGAAGGTATTATATAATTTATAAATAAGGTATAATTTATCGAAACTTCAAGCTCCGACCATCTCATCATATATGCTTTCCACAGTTCGTTCTTAGAATATCTCGAAAACTGCCGAACCGATTTGCTGTTGATTTTTACAAAATATTCTACTATACTTTTTCATCTTCGTATTATATTAACTTTGTTATATGTTAAGTTTCGAATATCTGTTAGAATTTTATGTTGCATATCAATCGTATGCGCGTAATCCTAGGTGTCGCAAACTATACATCGCAGAGGAACACGTTTCACGACGGCCGCGGTAACAGCAATGTCAGTAAATGAATTTTAATGAAAAGCATTGTTTTTGTTTTTTTAATTTTATTCTATTCCAACTTTTAATTTAATTAATTTAATTTAACCCTTTGAGGGGCACATTTTTCTATTGAACAAATTTTCAAAGTCATAGGTCCATATAAAGAGTGCGAAAATTGATTAGAAAAGTTAAATAAACTCAAATGAAACAGGTGGGACATATGTCGTCCCACTGCCCCTCAAAGGGTTAACATGCTACGGTCATACGTACTTGTTTCGATGGTAAGCCACTATTTCTCCCGTTTGTGATTTTTGGCGCGGAACTCTTGCCAGGACCCGCACTCTGCGATTTTCCCGTGTCTTTTTTATCCTGCGTGATGATCGAAAATATAACATTTCGCGTACAAGACATGAAGATACTACTACAAAATTAGGGATATACGTACAGGTGAATTTTCCGATGTTACACCGCTAGATTTCCCTCTCGCAATCTTTGGGGTGGAACTCTTGCCAGGACCTGCGGTACGTGAATTTCCAGTACCTCTCTTATCCTGCGTGACGATTAAAAATGTATCATTTTACGCTGGTATGGAAGGCACTTACGAAATTACGCTTATACATATACAAGTACATTCGTCGTCGTTGCACCGCCAGTTTTCCCGCTTGTGATCTTTGGGGCGGAACTCTTACCAGGACCCGCACTCTGCGATTTTCCGGTATATTTTTTATCCTGCGTGATGATTGAAAATATAACATTTCTCGAACAACGACATAAAGAAACTACTATAAAATTACGGATATACGTACAGGTGAATTTTCCGATGTTACACCGCTAGAGATCCCACTCGCGATCTTTGGGGCGGAACTCTTGCCAGGACCCGCACTCTGCGATTTTCCGGTATCTTTTTTATCCTGCATGATGATTGAAAATATAACATTTCTCGTACAACGACATAAAGAAACTACTATAAAATTACGGATATACGTACAGGTGAATTTTCCGATGTTACACCGCTAGAGATCCCACTCGCGATCTTTGAGGCGGAACTCTTGCCTGGACCCGCGGTACGTAAATTTACAGTACATTTCTTAGCCTGCGTGACGGTTGAAAATGTAACATTGCATAATTAACAGTTATAGAGCTACCTGAATTTGGAGTCATACTTACGGCTGGATTTGGCTTGGCTTTTTTTGGGGCGCTACTTATTTCTAGTTTGTCAGCAGAATCCTTACAGGCGCGGTCAGATCCTTTTCCACTGCCACTCGGAACCTGATGTATATGGCGGTTATGCATGTTATACGTATTACGTCAAAAAATTAATACGTTTAATGAGAAATCATATATTGAATATTGGTTACAATTTCTATAGAAACCTTCATTTCATCCAACGTTTAAGGGGAGTGATGACCCTTTCGGGGGTCGTTTCAGAGTTATTCGAAAAATCACTGGTATTCGTGCTGGGAATTTTTCAAGGATTTCAGTGATATGCGGTCTAAAAGGTTGCAATTTTATCTTTAATTTGAGCACTCAAACTCCACAAAATAATTACAATTGACGTAGGTATTAGTTTGAAATAATGACTGCATTCTGCAAATCATTTCACTATTTACATTGTAACTTCGGAACGCCTTGACCGATTTGGCTGAAACTTCACGTGTAGACTCCTAATAATAGTATATTACTCACCAAGGGAGGGAAAGTAGGCCAACCCAAACTGCGTGTGAGATTGACACCCGAGCCGAAGGCGAGGGTGACAAAAACGCAGTTTGGGATGGCCTTTTTCACTCCCGTGTGAGGTATACTATTTTTCACCACCCCCTGCATCGGAAAGAACGACTTCCCGCTCACGCAAGGGAGCGAAAGTCGTACTTTCCGTGCAGGTGTGATGAAAATGTACTTTCATTTTAGACTACAATCACTTCATTCCGAACTACGATCCATAAATATAAAACTTTTAGTGATGTTTTCGTGTTTTTGTTGCTTTTTAGCCCACTTTTTTGGCTGTAACACACGGATTCTAGTTAGGAATGAGTTGATTGTAGTCTACTATGAAAGTATTTGCATCAGAAGTCTACACGCGAAGTTTCAGTGAAATCGGTTGAGGCGTTCCAAAGTTACGATGTAAAAACCGTCGGAAAATGTAGTGTGGAGATAATCTAACTATTTGACCCCCTGGGACAATTGAATTTCATTATTTTCCTATTAATTTTATTTCAAAATGTTAGTGTTGCCTGAATTAAATTTTGAAATTGAATTATCAATATTCTTACTAAAATAGCGTCAATTAGTGGCAATTTCTACAAATTAGATGCTAAAAAGTGACATTGGTGGGAAAGTGGCATCAGTAGCAATACATCATTATCAAAATTCACTTACTCGTAAACTACGGTAAATGACATACCTATAATTTTCGAATAGAAAATCTTAAAATCATTAACAATAGCTTCGGTATCCATGAACCATGGTAGAAGAAACTCGAGCAACAAAAAAAAAAATACAATTTGCAATTCAAAGATTTTTTCCGCCGGAAAAAATCTTGCGATTGTTCAATTATAATTGAACAATAATAATATAATAATATAATATAATAATATAATATAATAATATAATAATATAATATAATATATTGACTGATAATTATCAGTCAATGTTTGGCTATCACATATCATATTGATTAGAAAACTACAGATTTTATTGTGTAAATAGATAGAATTAAATAGATAGCTGACATTTGTTTTCAATGCAATCCTTAAATTGAAAATAAATAACAAAACTCACTGAATTCTTCCGTTTAAACGTGTATCGTTCTTCTTCTACATTAGTCCGATCGTGTAAGATGTGTACCGCTTTGCTGCTGCCCTTTGCATCAGTCGGCCTATTAGACCCAGTGGGAAGAATCTTGACCGGCTTGCGCGAAGTTTTGTTCTCCAGCAATTTAAGTTTTTTATTCAATAATTTCTTCACCTGCCCTTCTGCGTTTTTTTTCTTTGCAGCTTGCTGAAGTAAACACATTCGTAATTGAAAAAATGATGTATATTTTGTAACACATGTACGATTTCTGCGTTGTTTGACCTACTAAGCGGGCCTGAAGTAAGGTAAATGCCCGGTTTCTGACCCTGGACCGGTTTCTGACACCTTGGCTGTTTTTCGTATTATTCTTCAATATTATGGGATGGTTGATGGGAAATAATTAACAAGAAACAAAAAAATGAATAAATAAATGAATAAGACCATAATGTCTTGTAACGTGTCAGTCCTGTCTTGCATGAGTTATATTTCTCTCTCACTGAACAGCCCCATAGACAAAATATATTGTGCACAAGAGCGTAAAGTGGTTTTTTTTAATCAAGTATGTAATTTGCAGTACGAGTCGGAGGTGAGCTAGCACGAGTTGAAGGCGAGTACTGCAACCGCACGAGGTCAAAAAGCCAACCTAGCTCTTTGGTGCATATGATATTTTTTGTAACGCTTGTATTGAATTCTGCGTTTTTTGGTGCCTATAAGCGGCACTAAGGTGACCTTTTTATGACACGGTACCTTATATATAGTTAGGGTACAATGAGATTGAATTTTTTTCAACTGCAAAATACACATATATCGACGGGTCCTAATGAAACAAGGGTATCTCGCCGGGCGATATACACACTAAGCTGGGCTGTAAGGTTTAACCAGTTTAACCGGCCAAGATGGTTAACTTTAATAATTAACTGATGGTTTAACCGGTTAACCGGTTAACCGGCTAAGGTGGTTAAGCTAGTTAATGAAAATAAAGGTTTAACCGGTTAACCAGGCTAAGGGTTTAACCGGCCATAAAGTGAATTGACTAATCACGGTCTATCTAGTTTTTTCTTGTCTCATATACTGCAACGAATAAATATAAATAATCAGACGTTTACTAATAATATAGTTTGATAAAAAAAGTAAATTTAGGCTATTTCTGATTATTTCATACTACCTAATTATTCTATTTGCGATGCAGAAATATTAATTCACTTCATGGCTGGTTAAACCTTTAAACTGGTTAACCGGTTAACAGGTTAAACCTTTATTCTCATTAACCAGCTTAACCACCTTAGCCGGTTAACCAGTTAACCGGTTAAACCATCAGTTAATTATTAAAGTTAACCACCTTGGCCGGTTAAACCGGTTAAACCGGTTAAACCTTACAGCCCTAATACACACACACATTGTTGCTTACTTGTCAAACAGCGGGCTATAATGAAATATTATTGCCCGCCGGTAAAAAATAGTACATTATGCAACAAGGGACAAAAGTCGAAGATTATTCCCGCGGGTGGGTTGACTGCCCGAGCGCAGCGAGGGCAGTCATCACCCGAGGGAATGATCGACTTCGGTCCCACGTTGCATATTATACTTTATTCCCCCCTCAACTGTGGCCACTTTATTTCCCTGAAGCGTGGGACCCACGAAAAAACGCTAAAATTGATCGAAAATCTATATAAATATGGAAAGAAGAAGTTAAGTCAGGAAATATAGCAAAAATTTTTAAAATAATTTTTTGCCCCACAAAAGAGAAAAAGTAGATTTGCGGGAGAAAAAGTAAATTTGCGGGAGAAAAAGTAAGGAGAAAAAGTACTTTTTCTCCCGCAAATTTACTTTTTCTCCCGCAAATCTACTTTTTCTCTTTTGTGGGGCAAAAAATTATTTTTAAAATTTTTGCTATATTTCCTGACAAATTTACTTTTTCTCCCGCAAATTTACTTTTTCTCCCGCAAATCTACTTTTTCTCCTGCAAATCGACTTTTTCTCCCGCAAAAGTGAATTTGCGGGACAAAAAGTTGAGTAGGGAATCAAATGCCACTTTTGTCCCGCTTTTCAGGGAAATAAAGTGGCCAAAACAGTTGAGGGGGGAATAAAAGCTCATTTTAGGCCCGCTTGATAGGTGAAAAACACGCTGAAATCGTGCATGTGTTACAAGAAATTAAATTCGAAAGCTGATGTACCTGTTTTGCCCCTGACACCGGAATATCGAGGTCCGAAGCTGACTCAATTAAATCGCTTGGTGGAATAATCAGTCTTTTACCAGTGATTTTTTCCTCAAGTGCTTGCTCAGTCTCTGTCAGAAGAATGATACCTGATTAGGTTAACTCGTAATTTATTTCTTCCGAAATATTATCAAAAATGATGAAAAGAAAGTCCGAAACAACGTGAACGCACGGATATTATGATGATAAGGAATATTTTTTTACATTCCCCTCAGTATACACTAGGGCTGTAAGGTTCAACCGGTTTAACCGGCCAAGGTGGTTAACTTTAATAATTAACTGATGGTTTAACCGGTTAACCGGCTAAGGTAGTTAAGCTGGTTAATGAGAATAAAGGTTTAACCTGTTAACCGGTTAACCAGTTTAAAGGTTTAACCAGCCATGAAGTGAATTAATATTTCTGCATCGCAAATAGAATAATTAGGTAGTATGAAATAATCAGAAATAGCCTAAATTTACTTTTTTTTATCAAACTATATTATTAGTAAACGTCTGATTATTTATATTTATTCGTTGCAGTATATGAGACAAGAAAAAACTAGATAGACAGTGATTAGTCAATTCACTTTATGGCCGGTTAAACCCTTAACCTGGTTAACCGGTTAAACCTTTATTTTCATTAACCAGCTTAGCCACCTTAGCCGGTTAACCGGTTAACCGACCATCAGTTAATTATTAAAGTTATCCACCTTGGCCGGTGAAACTGGTTAAACCTTACAGCCCTAGTATACACGCAGCATTATAACCCCATCCATGCAGTTTGATGTGTCACTATATATATAATAATTCTCTGTTACGGATATATGAAAAATGAATGTCACTTACCGCCAGTAAAAATGATGATCGCAGCACAGTAAGACTCGCCACACTTAATGTTGTACGATTTATTTCGGGTCGCAATATTTTGAGAATCGAAATTTCTTATTTCCGACACCGGTATAATCTTTTTTTCGGCATGACGCGGACATTGTGCCCGGTATTTGACGTATGCAAACATATTTCAGTTTAATCTAGCACGTAATACTGTAAGTTTAAGGTACGTAGTCTCTGCTGATCACTAGTTATTATCATTTGTTTCAATGATATTAATATATCAAGTATATCGCTAGAACTCGTAGCCCGCTACGTGCGATTCAAGTGACGATCACGCACACACTGACGCCGTCCACGCGTACGTGAGCCTCGTGGTCAACGACGCGCTACTTCGTCCATGCCGAACTAGTCTGAACGCTCGACACAGCCCACGCCACCGACCAATGGGAAGACAGATACAGTAGCCGACTGTGGCCGTTGTATCCTTGCTATAAACACGAGATCTGCGAATTGTAAACAAACAGTAGCGCAGACTGTTTTTATTACGTGTAAATAATACACAGGCGTTTCAGCTTTTTTGTGTTCCTAATAATCAGTAGTAGCTGCAAGTGATTATAATGGAAAGAATTAGTCGAAAGAATTAGCCCAAGTGATTATAGTAGAAAACAGTGTTGAAAATTGTCGGTATATTTGGCAGGAAGACCTCTGACAGGTAAATATAAGCCAAAGAAAATAATAATAAAACAAAAATAAAATACACACCCAGCGCAAGAATTACTATACATTGAAACGTTCGGATAAATTATGTGTGATTTGAAAACTCCGAGGGGGACGTAACTCAAGATTTGACTGACACATTTTTTTTTGTTGCTGAAATATCTTGAATTGATTAGTTTATTTTAAATATTATTTTTGGTGTTTCGATTTTTTTTTTTTTTTTTAATTCCAAATGAATATTTTTTGTTTCAAGTTATTTTGCTTGTTTCAATTTTTTTTTCATTTCACATTATTTCAAGAAATTCAAATGATTTTTTTTTTTTTTTTTGTAATCAAGGTTTGTAGTTCAAATTATTTTATTTATTTCAAATACTTATTCATGAAAAAATTATTTCACCCATTTTGTCGGTTATTTCTAATTATTTCACGAGCGGTTGACACGTTATTACAACGAGTTATTTTCCCCTCTGAAATCTGGTCGACTTGAAGAACGAAAATGGGGTATTCCGGCCATTATCGCTAACGATTTGACTCGACATTTTTCAATTCTTTCAATAATTTCACACAATGTTGGTGGGGAATTCCATGTCAACTCGACTAATGATTTTCCCTCACTATTTTTGATTCTCTTCATAATTTTTCTTACAATTCCCTGATCTGAAAAAAAGCAGTACCAAACGTTTTCACATTTTTATGATTATAATCAAACCTATCGAAGAAAAATCGGCCTATCATGGGGAAAATTACTGAATTGATTGGAATGAAAAACTAGACTCTGAGAATTTCGTTAGATTTACAGAAAAATTTATTTTGAGGCCGGTTTGAATAATCATAAAAAAATAAACGGTTGACAGAAAAATATCTGAAAAAATTTCGGAGTGCCTTTTTCAGCTCAGAGAATTGTATAAAAAATTATGTAGCGAATCAAAAATGGTGAGGGGAAATCATTGGTCGCGTTGACATGGAATGCCCCATATAATATTACAAGATAAAAAAATATTAGGTCAAGTCGTGTGCGATGATAGCTGGAATACCCTATACATATGGGGCATTCCATGCCAACTCATCCTACCAACTGACTTTGCATCTCCGATTTGGCTGAAACTTGGGCATCTTTTTGTACCCTTCGAAAAAGGTTTCTGTGATTTTTTTCGAATTTTTTTATCCAGCCACTTCGGAGATGGCTTTTTTTTTTTTAATAGCCGTAACTTTATAACAAATTGTCCAACATGGGTCTGTTTTTTTTTTTAAATTCGTGTTTTTTAATGAATTTTCTGAAAAATTCATGCAAAAAATTATTCAGGATCATTCTGATCGGTTTTCATTTATTTCAAAGTTAAACCATGAATTTTAAAACTGTTTGTATCCTTCGATTTTTTCAAAAAAATTCTCATGAATACTACTCCTAAAAACACAAATTTTAAGCCTAGTCCGGTAATGGGACAATGATGGGATATAATTTTTTTTTGAATTTTAAAAATAATGAATTCCTTTTTTTCGTGTTTTTTTTATTGTTTTTATTTTGTCGAATACTCTATTTGTTGCAAAAAACATTCGAAGTCACTGAAATTTAACAAATAGAGTATTCTACAAAATAAAAACAATAAAAAAACACGAAAAAAAGGAATTCATTATTTTTAAAATTCAAAAAAAAATTATATCCCATCATTATCCCATTACCGGACTAGGCTTAAAATTTGTGTTTTTAGGAGTAGTATTCATGAGAATTTTTTTGAAAAAATCGAAGGATACGAACAGTTTTAAAATTCATGGTTTAACTTTGAAATAAATGAAAACCGATCAGAATGATCCTGAATAATTTTTTGCATGAATTTTTCAGAAGATTCATTAAAAAACACGAATTTCAAAAAAAAAAACAGACCCATGTTGGACAATTTGTCATAAAGTTACGGCTATTTAAAAAAAAAAGCCATCTCCGAAGTGGCTGGATAAAAAAATTCGAAAAAAATCACAGAAACCTTTTTCGAAGGGTACAAAAAGATGCCCAAGTTTCAGCCAAATCGGAGATGCAAAGTCAGTTGGTAGGATGAGTTGGCATGGAATGCCCCATATATATAATAACAATAATCAATAATAATAATAATTACTGTCAACCCACCACACCCGAGCGGGTATGTCCCCAGGATCGAGTCTATTAGAGACTGTGCGGGGCAAGGAAAGGGACGTTTTTTGTAACCATCATTATAGGTATATATATAGGGCATTCCACGCCAACTCGACCAATGTTCAACCCTGACCATCCCAAAATCATTTCATGTTTTTTTCTCACATTTTGCTCAGTAAAAAACGCGTCCTGAATTTTTTTTAGATCTTTTCATGAAGCCGTTCATTTTTTATGAATTTTAGAAGTTTATCGAAAAAGACTATTCTTGAAAATCTGAAAAAGTTATCGAAAATCCAGTAGATGACATAGAACAGCCTCTTTCTGAAAATGTGGAACGAATTTTTTTCTATTTTTTTTTTTTTTTCTTTAACGATCATTTGGGAATTTTTCAATTTTGAAAACTGAAGTTTGCACGGGATCAAATCGTAAGCGTCAAATGAGGGTCAATTTACTTGTCGATGTTCGGTTTCACCAAATTCATCAAGTATTTCATTCCAATTCGATGACGCGACACTTTAATAATGAAGGATATGTACCAATATTACCACCGACAGAGCGCTGCAGATTCAATAATTACATCATAATGTTCGATATTTGTTGGTTGGTTGGTGAAACCGAACATCGACAAGTAGATTGATCCTTATTTGACGCCTACGATTTGATCCCGTGCAAACTTCAGTTTTCAAAATTGAAAAATTCCCAAATGAGGTAAAAAAAAAAAAAAAAAAAAAATAGAAAAAAAATTCGTTTCACATTTTAAGAAACAGGAGGCTGTTTTTTACTGAGTAGAATGTGGAAAAAAAAAACATAAAATGATTTTGAGATGGTCTGGGTTTAACTGTTTAACATTGGTCGAGTTAGCGTGGAATACCCTGTATACATAATTAGTAACAGCGTTTGAAAAACACAAAATTCCTTGGAAAGTCCCGGATGTCGGTATAATTCTTGCGCTGAAACTAGAGATGGTGGTGCTTATTTCACGCCAATTTCGTAAAGTACACACGGTATCATCTTTTTAGCATGGAAAACACGGAGGAAAGAACACCGTCTTGTAAGCCACGGAACCGCCGATACAAAACTTATGTGGACCCAAACTATGAGGAGCACTGGGTGACTCCGCGAGTTCATGCATCCTGGATTGCAACGACATCAGAAGCCACTGGCAGTAATCCGGATCAAAGTAAGAATAGATACTGTATGTAAAGTACGTACAGTACAAAGAATCTACACCACACATCATAATATTTACAGACATGTAAATAATGTAATACACATACGTGCATACACGGAGAAAAAAATATCGCGCTCATCACGAAACGGATCGTGATTATCACGAGCCAAGCCGAAAGAGATGGCGCTGCGAGCGGTGGATCGCGATTATCACGATCCGTATGGCGCTTACTACGATACGTATAGCTCTTAACACTGTACGTTTAGCTATAGTAAGGATTCGTTAGCTGACAATCGCTATACATAGGATTGTGGTAACAGAGATTTGAAGTTTCGTGATGAGCGCGATATTTTTTTCTCCGTGTACTACATTTTGATTCCTGCACCTTCGTCACTGTTCTTTGTCGGTGCAATATGGTGTTCCATACTTTTTTTCATTCAGTATCTTTAATGTCATAGGATTCAAATCTCAACGCTGTAAAGAAAGTTTCGGCAAAGTATGTGATTCTGGTGAAAAATGTTGGAAATGTCGGATAGAAACGGATAGACACGTATAGAAACAGTGCGAAAACCGTATGGAAACGTATAGGCCTATCCGTTTCTGTATGGTTTTTCGCACTGCTGCTATGCGTATGTATCCGTTTCTATCTGACATTTTTACTAGGGATTATAATTATAGACTCAGATACTTACAACCTTACTGCAAATTTCCAGGTGGAAATCCATGGACGATTCCACCTGGACTTCCACCCGGAAATCTATATAGAGAATCCATGTGAATCCGTGGATTTTCTGCCGGGATTTGGAACTGGAAATCCATGGAATTCCATGTGGTTGTAGTCATGTGCAGAAACATGTGATCCCATGTGCAATGATGTATGGAATCCTATGTGTAATATTATATTAAATCCTATGGATTCTCACATGGATTTCTACTATTGCATGAAATTGAAAAACCATGGAATATTCATGTGAATACTACTGCATCAACTACAGGAGAACCATAGATGAGCAACATGGATATTCCATGTTTCTGAATTTCTGGTGGATTATTATAGAATTTCATGGAATCCCATTCGCATCCATACTTTTCCAGATGTTTTTCCACCTGGAATTTTTCAGTAGGGAAATCAAACATATTAGCCGTATTTAAATGCTTCACTTAAAAGCCTGTGACAGATCTTGATCCAATGACTCGTTTGTAAGTAAATTTATCAATGAGGGTTTAGTCAAGGTGAATATTATGTTCTATTTAGTTCTAGTATCGAAAACGTTTTGCGGTGCGTTATTTACGTCACTTCCTTGACGTTCTTCTACTATACATTCTTAAGATAGTTTATGTATACATTTGGTTGCGTTCGTGTGAATTTATGACATGGTGATACCTGAAAACGAGTAAATATGTTTCAGATCCAAGTATTTCCGACCTAACGCAGAATTCGTCGGAATCAAGCGAGGACTGCGCATCGCATCATGTCTGCGACTCTCCTGATTCACGAAACCCTTCACCTATGGACAACGATCAAAGTGATACATCCCATGAAAGTATTATGTCCGTTGATGCGAATTATAGCTCCGATGACGAAGGTTCAACTGCTGATGACGATGTTATTGAGAATTATCCCGAAGCTGAAGTAGCTGATATTCCCGAGAATATTGCAGAAGACGATCCTTTCATTATGTTTGAAGCATCGGGATTATCAACAAATAACGTCATGGAAATGATAACGGCATACTGTGTGCGATTTTGTCTTTCGTATACGGCCCGACAGGCATTGGTCGAAATGGTTGAATGTTTGGCTGGTCCAAGAAATGAACATAGGGCAATGAGTAAATACCATTTCAGACGAAAATATGATCCACCTGCTGACGTTGTGACTTATACATTTTTTTGCACAACTTGCAAACTACCTGTGTTAGGTCCTGTTAATAAAAAAGAAATTAAAAAGCAGTTTATCACATGCGAAGAATGTCAGTTGCAGCAAGAACTAAGTATGCAATCTGCAAATAGATTCGTGTATATCGATTTGGAATACCAATTTAAAGAATTACTGGGTACCGAAACGATTCGCCAACACCTAATGGGTAATTTAGCGGTGCGCAATGATGCTCTCGACGCAGGCGAGTTGACTTCGATACGAGATATATATGACGGTGAACTGTATAAAGATACGATAAGAAGACATTTACGAAACGCGGAAGACGTTATTCTTACGTACAATATCAATACGGACGGTATGCTTATTTTTAACAGCTCCAAGAGAAGTGCCTGGCCATTACTTTTAATTTTGAACGAATTACCACCTAATCTTCGATTTAAGCATGTCATCTTAGCCGGATTATGGGTGGGAGACAAAGAACCAAGTACCACCATGATGAACACTTTTTTACAACAATTCGTTTTACAGGCCAATAGCTTAACAGAAACAGGCCTCACATTGAGACATGCCATGGGAGTTGAGACCACTTACAAACTAGTGCCACTGTGCTGCACTGCCGATTCTGTAGCACGGCCAATAGTTCAGAGCAGGTTGCAGTACAATGGTTATTACGGTTGTAGTTGGTGCTATGCTCATGGAAAGTACGTACGTGGAGCAGTCCGTTATCTGTTTGAAGAAGCTGACGCTAATCTCAGAACGCACGAGTCCCACGAAAACGACGTTGAGCAAGCAACGGAGCTTGAAAAACCTACAAATGGAGTGAAGGGTATCAGCATTTTATTACAGCTGCTGCTATTCAATATGGTGTGGGGGTTTCCATTCGAGTATATGCATTAGGGTGGGCCGAAAATCCGCTTTTTTCGAAATGAGATGATTAATACCGAAAATATTATTCTTGGCAGTATTCAAAAAATGTGTGCGAAAGGAAAAAATCTTAGGTCGTCATCTCAAGGTCGCCAAAATGCGTCAAAGTTCAAATTGATGAAAATATTTTTTTTTTTCACATATTTTCAAAGGAAATTCAATCCTCTACAAAAAAGGTCCATAGGTTGAACTATGTCAATGCAACAGTTTCTGAGATATTTGGAATTTTTGCTGAAAATTGTCCTTTTGCTCGATATATTTTTTTCTTTCATAGGTAAATTTTTTCTTTTTTGATAGGAAATGCAATCCTTTACAGAAAGAGTCCTCAAGTCGTACTGCATAAATATAATAGTTTTTCAGTTAATCGCAGGTTCGGCTGGAAGTAGTGATTTTTGCAACAAAAATTGGTTTGATAGATTAAGACAAATATTGGCAAATAATGATCACGAATTAATATGAGAGTAGGAATTTGAAAATTTCCCTTGTCACACGCAAGCAGTAGAACGTAGTGTTAAACTCGTGACTGAAGCTGCGAATAGAGTTTGTAGCTACGGATCAAGAGATGGACTTATTCACGCGACTTCGAAATCTCGACAGTGAAATCCAACATTTCAAAGTGAACAGCATTATAATTTCTAGATACGGTAGTACAAATCTTGATAAATAAAAATTGACTTTTTCTATAAGCGTATAACGATTCATTATTCCTTCATTTCGTTTATTTCTTTCTAATTTTGACTATAGTACCAATTTTTATTGCAAAAATCACTATAATGCTCTGCGTTTATAATTTTGACTATCAAACCAATTTTTGTTGCAAAAACTATAATATTTATGCAGTACGGCTTGCGAGGACTCTTTGTGTAGAGGATTGCATTTCCTATCAAAAAAGAAAAAAAAAAAAAAGAAAAAATTTACTCGTGAAAGAAAAAATATATCTAGCAAAATTACAATTTTCAGCAAAAATTCCAAATATCTCAGAAACTATTGCATTGACATAGTTCAACCTAAGGACCTTTTTTTTTTTTGTAGAGAATTGAATTTCCTTTGAAAATATGTGAAAAAAAAAATATTTTCATCAATTCGAACTTTGACGCACTTTGGCGACCTTGAGATGACGACCTAAAATTTTTTCCTTTCGCACACATTTTTTTGATACTACCAAGAATAATATTTTCGGTATTAATCATCTCATTTCGAAAAAAGCGGATTTTCGGCCCACCCTAATATGCATGCTACACTGCTTGGTGTCATTAAACTGTTGTGGGAAATTTGGACGAATCGAGAGTCACCAATATATTTGTCTCCAGCTCAGAGAATTGAAATTAACCGTAGGATACTGAAAATTACTCCGGTTCATGAAGTTCAACGATTACCGAGACCACTGTCAGAGAAGTGCAAATGGAAGGCCTCTGAATGGCGGTCTTGGTTGCTTTTTTATAGCCTACCATGTTTGAACGGTATCATCCCAGATGTAGCACTGAAGCACCTGTCGCTTTTGGTAGAAAGTACGTTGGTACTTCTGCAGCACAATATTTCTGCTGAAGAATTGAATAAATGCGAAATCAACCTCGTCAAGTTCGTTGCCGAGTTTGAAATTCTCTACGGCGCAGAATTTGTTACATTTAACGTGCACAGCCTACTGCATGTAGTCGAATCAGTAAAGATGACGGGTCCGTTATGGGCAACTTCTGCGTTCGCTTTTGAAGGCACAAATTATCATTTGAAACGTCAGGTAAATGGACCTAAGGGTGTGGACGATCAAATAGCGATGCGATACCTTCAAAAGAGTACACTTCTTTGGAAACTGTCAGAATACATCGGAAACGAAGAGCCCAGTAAGAAGTATTGCACAAATTTATTTACAAGTCCACAGTCTGATAGTTTTACGAGAACGGTCGAGAATGCGGTTTTGCTCGGTAATGGTAGATTCGCTGTGATTGACGATGTTGACGTTATCAAACATGAAAGGTGTGTATTCGAGGGTGTCCTTTTCCATAGTGCAGGTTATAGGCCCGAAAAAAAGACCAACGACTCGATAGTCCAGTTAATGTCCAACGAAATCGTCCAAATTACTGGTTTTTTCAACATCGACAATCGATGTTACGTTGACGTTCGGAAACTTAATATTCATAGTGTGTTTCACGTGTCACATATATTCCAAATCAGGAATTATTCGAACGCAGTCCGCCGAGTTCCTATCACGGAAATACAGGTAAAGGTTATGGTCCTCGAAGTTGACGAGACAACGTATATATGCCAAATTCCGCATATCGGAGACTAATACGTCAATACGATTGAATGACTGAATAAATAGAAATCAATGCACCGCAAAATTGCAATTTGAAAGTTACAACCACTTGTACAACTTGAATATAACAATTTATACATGTGCAAATCCCAAATTATTGACTACTAAAAGTTGAATTTTTCCGTTTTAGATCGAAAAAAATATAATGAATTATACTTGTAAAATGAATAGAATATATTTTGTGCTACTTTTCTCATATAATAATCTCAGCTGGTGGAAAATGCTGTAGCATTCTGGAAACATGGAAAGCTTATTTTGCCTCTGCAAATGTCTCCAATTGCAATGGGTTCGAATCGATATGGGGTGTGTGCTATACAGAATAAATTCGAAGTTTCCAGAAAAGTTCCATTTGTGTCAGGAGCATAGGTTCAGTATAATTGCTTCAGCCGCTCTTTCGATAGATTTTTCTTTTCATACCTGTATTTCTATTTCATTCTTAATATATAAGTCAAAATTTCTTATTGTATATTGATAGATATTTGACGCTTCTGATACCGTGTAATAAAAAATAAAGATCTTTGACAAAAAGAAGAAAGACTTGAAACTTCCAACCCCAATTATAATCTGAATTCAATCAATTACATGATTGTTAGAAAATCTGTAATACCCTGTAGAGACAGTGTATTGCGTTCATGTATTAAGTACTATATTTCTTTCGATGTCGAAAGATATATACACATAGCAGTCAATAAAAATACAACGAATGTCTACCTTCTATGCTGTCTTTATATGTATAGTAGTCAGTACTGTACATTTCATGTGTGGGAAATCACAGAAATAGATGGATTAACAGAAAGATAGATAATATGGTATTTTTTGTTCATGACAATGTTAGGCGAAACGAAAAAAACTAAGACAGAAGTACAGCGTGACAATATCAAGCCTAACAGAGCGACTAAAAATGTGATATAAGACGAATACGAATTAATATAAAATGCACCATGAAACCGTTGAGATAGTTGATCAATCACGGATAGAATTTGATACTGCCGGCGGATACGTTTCGGAATGGACATGTGTTCCATACAGCCTGCAGACGCGTTCGGGATGCGAACAGAAACGGTTAGAAAGTAACACGAAATCGCGGATAAAATCTGGTAAACTGACCGATGTTCCATACAGTCTATGGTCGCGTTTGGGATGCGGACAGAAACGGTTAGAAAGTAACACGAAATCGCGGATAGAATCTGGTGAACTGACCGATGTTCCATACAGTCTATGGTCGCGTTCGGGATGCGGACAGAAACGGTTAGAAAGTAACACGAAATCGCGGATAGAATCTGGTGAACTGACCGATGTTCCATACAGTCTATGGTCGCGTTCGGGATGCGGACAGAAACGGTTAGAAAGTAACACGAAATCGCGGACAAAATCTGGTGAACTGACCGATGTTCCATACCGTCTATGGTCGCGTTCGGGATGCGGACAGAAACGGTTAGAAAGTAACACGAAATCGCGGATAGAATCTGGTGAACTGACCCATGTTCCATACAGTCTATGGTCGCGTTCGGGATGCGGACAGAAACGGTTAGAAAGTAACACGAAATCGCGGATAGAATCTGGTGAACTGACCGATGTTCCATACAGTCTATGGTCGCGTTCGGGATGCGGACAGAAACGGTTAGAAAGTAACACGAAATCGCGGACAAAATCTGGTGAACTGACCGATGTTCCATACAGTCTATGGTCGCGTTCGGGATGCGGACAGAAACGGTTAGAAAGTAACACGAAATCGCGGATAGAATCTGGTGAACTGACCGATGTTCCATACAGTCTATGGTCGCGTTCGGGATGCGGACAGAAACGGTTAGAAAGTAACACGAGATCGCGGATAGAATCTGGTGAACTGACCGATGTTCCATACAGTCTATGGTCGCGTTCGGGATGCGGACAGAAACGATTAGAGAGTAACACGGAATCGCGGATAGAATCTGGTAAACTGACCGATGTTCCATACAGTCTATGGTCGCGTTCGGGATGCGGACAGAAACGGTTAGAAAGTAACACGAAATCGCGGATAAAATCTGGTGAACTGACCGATGTTCCATACAGTCTATGGTCGCGTTCGGGATGCGGACAGAAACGGTTAGAAAGTAACACGAAATCGCGGATAAAATCTGGTAAACTGACCGATGTTCCATACAGTCTATGGTCGCGTTCGGGATGCGGACAGAAACGTTTAGAGAGTAACCTGCAATCGCAGATAGAATCTGATAGAGTCGAAAAACACGTATTGATCCAGATAATCGGAGAACCCGAAATTGCAGTTAAAAACAGGTTCATTGAGTTGCGCACAAAATACGGACAACAATGCCGTATACCCGTATACGTTGCGACAGGCACGTGCAGTTAGACGGTCACACTGCAGATAGATTCCTACGAAATTCATTGTCAAGCGGATAGCTTACTTATAGAAACGCATGGAGAGCCGTTCAAGACTCTTTCTCTGGCAGTTAGAACGTATAGGATTCCATTAGAATCCCATAAGTTTAAATGCTGTTCTCTATGGGTTTTTAACAGATTTCTGTTTTTATTTTTAGCAGGGCACTATAGTGCCGTGTGTTGGTCAACAGGATCTTTGATGTTTTTTTTTATGTTCGGTCACTCTGACGTGAAGTTGTCTTCCTGTTTGGCATATGTATGTTTTATTGCAATTGTTACACGGTATCTTGTAGACCACATTTGAATGTTTTTCTAAACTAAGATGGTCTTTTTAGACCCTCAGACAAGTTAGACATACGTCTTTGATTGCCTGTGACTATCTGTTCAAAACTAAGAGGGTCTTTTTAGAAAAACATTCAAATGTGGTCTACAAGATACCGTGTAAGAATTGCAATAAAACATACACTTGGGGACACGGATTATGAGACGGTCAGTTTTCTGGACAAGTCAGTTATGTTGGCAACACAAAATGAACACACAGCGCCGCATAGTCGGCCGAGCGCGAAGCTAACTCAATCTCACCCTTCACTATATAACCCTGGACTGCTAACGCTAACTTCAGGCGTGTTGTCAGGATGTGGCGCTACAGGCAGTCAACGGTCGAGTTCAGAACTACTGAGTTTAATTGTTTCGCTATTGTTTTATCACCCGTATCTTTCTTCAAGTGACTTCACTCATAACCTCAAATTTCTCTGAAGTGAAAATCTTCTCATATCGCTCTGTTATTATTTTTATCCGGATACTGATTTCAGAATACCGAGATACGAGAATTAAAAAAAAAAAATTATCTTCACGGGCCAATAAACAATTCGTAAAAATTACATTGAAACCAATTTATTACCCTATATTCCTGCATATAATATTAAGAACTTACGTAAACGTTTCCTAGATTTTCGTAACTCATAATATGCGTCATTTATTAAAAATTTTTACTATTCCGACATTGATCAATGATATTATTTAGTAAACTATTCTTATTTTGTCCTGTGTTCATCCAAAATACTAAGTACTCATTCAAATTTCCCGCGGAATTGACTGCCGAGAAGTCCAAGGAGTGGGGTAGATGTTGGAAACATCGGCTCCGCATACGGCTTATGGGAATAGTGGGGGGCATTAGCAGTCCAGGGTTATATAGTCAAAGATCTCACCAAATATCACGTAACTCATGACCTAAGGCTGTTTGCTCATGACAGTCGAATCTAACCTGAGAATACCGCGGAGGACTAACCTAAGAATAATAATTATTATAAGTAATATTATTATTAATAATAACCCGTTGGATTGACGTGTAAATCAGTTTGGAAATAATTGTAATTCATAACTTCCCCCTCGAAGACTACAAACGGGCGAAAGTTTATTTTTTTTGAATCTTTTTAAGTGATGAAAAAAGAAATTGTAACCTGAAAGTTTACGGTAAGATGATTTTATAAAAATACAATTAAATTAGGTAATGCAAGTTACGCTATGCCTGAAAAACAAGATTCTTTGTGAATTTTGCGTGTGAAAGCATGTCCAGGACTAGATTCTAGATCATTGAGATTATCGTGTAACTCATTATTACTTCTTGACTGATACAAGACATTTCTCAAACACAGACTGAACTTCGCAGAACCACCCGTCGAAACAGGCAAAGAAAGGAAACATTCAGCTTCAGAGAAACGGAAGGAGTCAACTCGTACTAATCCAGAGATAAAAGGAACTCGTTTTGATAGAATCGTAGCCGGGACTTTGAATGCCTACTCCGACGACTACATCACTCGTCTTTCACATTCTAAACTTTGACAATTCTTAGACTGAGACTTAATATACTATCGGAGACGACTGCTTGCTTCTTATAATGTAAAATTCTTAACTTTAAGCTGAATAAATAAAAATGCATGCATGAAAATCTTATGTTCCAGCTGGTTATTCAATAATTATTCAAAGATTAAAACTTTTAGAATTATAATCTAAATAACACCTATTAGAAAAATAAATTAGTTGGTGAAGTCATCTTGATTTTCAATTCAATTAATTGAATATTATATTCAATATCAAATCATATCTTTTTTATCAATGATAATAATATATCTATATTAAAATATATTCACGAGTTATCATTATCAGTATTATAAATATTCAACATTTTAATATCTTATTAATAAGAAGAAAAGTTGAAAGATTTTGGTGCACGTGACAACCCGCTGGTCATAAATAACAATGACGAGATTTGGATCATTGGATTTTATTCATACATTTCTGAAATTTCGACAATTTATTGGATCCAGACTTGGAATACAAGCATAGACGACTGATCGTCTCTCAAAAAATCGAACTATAAACTTTAATAATTCTTTGTGCGCTGACTTAGAATGCCTCCTATATCGACTACTCGTCTATCACAGAATTACATTTTAAAAGCTAATAATTCTTAGATCAAGACTTAGAATACTATCACAGACGACTGCTGTCTTCTTAGGATGTAAAATTCAAGATTTTAATAATCCTTTGGACGCTGACGTAGAACTTCTTTTATGGCGACTACTCGTCTAGCACAGAATTACATTTTAAATGCTAACAATTCTTAGAGCAAGACTTAGAATACTATCACAGACGATTGCTGTCTTCTGAGGATGTAAAATTCAGGATTCTAATGATCCTGTGGACGCTGACGTAGAACTCCTTCTACGAAAAACTAATTAACTAATAAAATGAAAGAAAAAAACTAATTAACTAATTTATTTTTCTAATAGGTATTATTTAGATTATAATTCTAAAAGTTTTAATCTTTGAATAATTATTGAATAACCAGCTGGAACATAAGATTTTCATGTATGCATTTTTATTTATTCAGCTTAAAGTTAAGAATTTTACATTATAAGAAGCAAGCAGTCGTCTCCGATAGTATATTAAGTCTCAGTCTAAGAATTGTCAAAGTTTAGAATGTGAAAGACGAGTGATGTAGTCGCCGGAGTAGGCATTCAAAGTCCCGGCTACGATTCTATCAAAACGAGTTCCTTTTATCTCTGGATTAGTACGAGTTGACTCCTTCCGTTTCTCTGAAGCTGAATGTTTCCTTTCTTTGCCTGTTTCGACAGGTGGTTCTTGCGAAGTTCAGTCTGTGTTTGATAAATGTCTTGTATCAGTCAAGAAGTAATAATGAGTTACACGATAATCTCAATGATCTAGAATCTAGTCCTGGACATGCTTTCACACGCAAAATTCACAAAGAATCTTGTTTTTCAGGCATAGCGTAACTTGCATTACCTAATTTAATTGTATTTTTTATAAAATCATCTTACCGTAAACTTTCAGGTTACAATTTCTTTTTTCATCACTTAAAAAGATTCAAAAAAAAAATAAACTTTCGCCCGTTTGTATTCTTCGAGGGGGAAGTTATGAATTACAATTATTTCCAAACTGATTTACACGTCAATTCAACGGGTTATTATTAATAATAATATTACTTATAATAATTATTATTCTTAGGTTAGTCCTCCGCGGTATTCTCAGGTTAGATTCGACTCTCATGAGCAAACAGCCTTAGGTCATGAGTTACGTGATATTTGGTGAGATCTTTGACTATATAACCCTGGACTGCTAATGCCCCCCACTATTCCCATAAGCCGTATGCGGAGCCGATGTTTCCAACATCTACCCCACTCCTTGGACTTCTCGGCAGTCAATTCCGCGGGAAATTTGAATGAGTACTTAGTATTTTGGATGAACACAGGACAAAATAAGAATAGTTTACTAAATAATATCATTGATCAATGTCGGAATAGTAAAAATTTTTAATAAATGACGCATATTATGAGTTACGAAAATCTAGGAAACGTTTACGTAAGTTCTTAATATTATATGCAGGAATATAGGGCAATATAGGCATATATGCAGACGGGTTTGGATCTAACTGCAATTTCATTTCTTGAAGTAACGGTTGCTGTCCGCATTGTTCGTGCAATAAAATTTTATTGCTTCTGACTGCGACTTCGGCTACTGAATCTATGAGCATATACACGCATCTTTGAACCTCACCGGATCGGATCTGCAATCCCTCCTTAGAATAAGTCGATTCTTGTATGCATTGCTCACGTACTAAACTTCGATCGCTACTGACTGCAACTTCGGCTACCAGATCTATCCGGATCCACACGCATCCTCAAACTTTATCGGATTTGCTGTGCAATCCCGCTCTATCATGTAACGGTTCCTATTCGCATTGCTCGCGCGTCTGATTTTATCGCTCCTGTCTGTGACTTCCGCGATCATATTCATCTGCATGTGCACGCATCTTCGAACTTCATTGGATCAGATCTGTAATTCCGTCATAAAATGTTACGCTTCTTATCCGCATTGCTCATATGCAGTCGAAATCGTCGCTTCTGACTGCGACTTCGGCATCAAGATCTATGAGCATGTATACGCATCTTTGGACCTCACCGAATCGAATCTGCAAGCCCGCTGTGAATGGAACCGATTCGTGTACGCATTGCTCACATATTCGAATTCATCACCGCAAAGCTAAATGTGTTACAGCGTTTGTGAATTAAACACACAACACGCACTTCTGGTATGTGATTTGACTTGAAGTTTGAAACTAACACCGCGAACATGTGTTGTGTTCAGAACTTACAAAGATGGTGTGTAGTTTACACGCACACGCTGCATCTGTGTAATGATCATAACACGCGATAAGATCTAAACAATTAAATTTTTTTTGTTTTACACGATTTTCATGAATTTACAACTTAAATTGTACTCGCGTTACGTTCGGGGTAATGTAGTTGGGGTAAAATGGCCATTCCAACGCATGCGCTGTTAGCCGCCGGGCGCCGACTTAACCTCATTTTGGCCGACCGGTGGTCCGCAGCCTCGCGGATGTGTTTTATGTTAGATATCTCCGTTCTAGCTAAATAGTATACGTTTTCAGAGTAATATACATTTCTAAAAACCAGATTAAAGAGTTTTATGTATTTGCAATAGTTTTGTCACTATTCTCATCATGGTAAGAATAATAATATGTAATGTAATGTATATAGCTACTGATTATAACCTATAACAAAACGTTTCTGTCAGATATCTTATGTATATTCGTATTAGAAATATGAAAGCACAAGTTGTGAATTAGTAATATTAGGTCGATATGATATATCCAAATGACCAGAGTACTGTTTAGGTTGCGGAAGAAACACATTAGGCTACGAAGTATGGTATGTTCTTACTTTCAGATTTCTACGACCACTGCTTTCATCAGAGAGAAGTTATAAAATATATTAAGAATGTGAAAAGTGTTAATGAAATGTGAAAAGTGTTAAATATCACAGATATATGACTTTGGTGTATGATCCATTGTTTTAAACAAGAATATTTCATATTAATGAAATCAGAAAGACAAAAGTCCGACGAGGCACCTCTAAATCTTTGAGGACAGGGCTCATTTTTCCCGCAGGTTGTTTTCTCATCTCAAAGTATAGTTTGAGGTAGTTTGAAGTGAAAAAAAAATTATGGATTTTTTTTAAACGGTCTAATATATATATATATATATATGGGGCATTCCCTCCCAAAGCGACCTGGCCGAGACCCTCACCATTTTTAATTTCTTTTCCCTACTAGTATGTTCGACATCACAAAAAAGCCCGCCACACCAAGTTTCAGATTCTTTGAAAAATTTATCTGATCGTTATAATTTCAAAAAGCAAAACACTGTCCAACCAATCCGATTCTAATGAAATTTGGAGAGATGAGTCTCTGCGAGAAAACTAATTTTATGTGTCTAGGCCCGAAAAACCGCGATTCTAACCGCGCTTCGCTCGGTTTAAACGTGGTTTTTGACCTAGAAACATAAAATTGTGTATGCCATACAGCCCATAAAGTATTTTCTGATGAATTTCATTGTAATCCTCGCCTTCGGCTCGGATTATAAACTCAAATTCGTCGGAAAATACTTCATCGGCCTAATGACATAATGTACTATTTTTAGCCATTAGCGAATAAGGTAGGCGTGGATCTGGTTTGGGAGATACAGGGAAATGATTTGTTTTTATTGTTTGATATAAATTTTCCATCTCCAGGCTACTATACGACCAATAACATTCACTTATATGAAATTTTTTTTTTTTTTTTTTTTTTTTTATGAGAAAAATTAACGGACGATCCGGCAATCGAACCGAGGAACCACGGAAGCCTATCCGGGGACTCACACCCGTGACCACCTAGCTCGCCCACAGATCGCCGCAATTTTTCTCATCGTATTCTTGTGTTCGTGTATGTTTTGAAATTGAAGTTATGATCTTGAGATTGTAACATCGATATCCGCAAGGCAAAGTTGTATACATTAGTTGTACCTGCATGACGGGATGTGTCACCACCAGGTTGAGATGTTTATGTATACCACGGCCTTTAAATGTTGTGTACTATTTTCATTAAATAATTAATTGCAGTCAATTAATTAGTTAACATTTTTTTCTCCTCCGAGTATTTTATTTGAAAAATTTTGATGAGAAAAATTAACGGACGATCCGGGAATCGAACCCAGGAACCACGGAAGCTACTAATGTATACAACTTTGCCTTGCGGATATCGGTGTTATAATCTCAAGATCATAACTTCAATTTCAAATCATTCACTTATATGGTTCGAGCTGAACGGATTGTGAGTATACCAGAAAAAAAATGTAGTACATCTGAAATAAAACAAAGTTTGATTCCCTGTATATACCTCCCAAACTATATCCACACCCACCTTCGCTGATGGCTTCAAAATTTAGTTTTCCCACAGAAATAAATAAAACCCAATTGTCGATGTTTGATCTGCTCAATCAGGTGTTTCCCGTTAGCCTACCGTTAGGCGCGTGATTATCCACAGAATCGCTCTGTATATACCACCTTGTTGATACTGCAGTATTTAGGTTTCGAGGAATCCGCAGTTTTTTGGGAATTTCTCACAAAATATGCAGATTTGATGAAAAACCAATGGAAAACCGAAAAAAAATTGTTCATTTTTTTTTTTCAATTCTGAAAATTTTAAAGAATTTTTTTTCCGTTTTACATCAGTTTTCCATTAATTCTGCACCTTTTGTAAGACGTTTCCAAAAAACAGATTCATTAGAACAAAAACTTTGATCGTCTCGCGGCACGTTTCATTCTTTTTTCGCAAAAAAAAAAATTTCCCTCAAGTTTTTACACGAAAAGGGAACTTTAGGGGGCGCCTGGAAAAATTTAATTCTTAACAACCACCCTAATATGTACGTATAGCGACGAATACAGTTGGGGCGGATAAAAAAATACTGTGTTCTGTCTGCCATTGCGCATACAAACAGACAGTAGTACTGAGCCAATATATCAACGGATATATTTGTATCCGGTGCTCCGAACAAATACGATTAGAGTCCTCGTAGATAAATGCGGATAGGTTTCCTGTTTGTATTTGCTCATTATTACGGCTGTCTATGCCTCCGTCAAGAACCACATAGATTCGGATCTCGTTTCTATACGTTGTTGTACGAAAATGCATGTATAATAGTTTTAATCTGCTTCTGTCGGTAAAAGCAGTGATAAAAACACATACTAAAACGATAGTAAACGGATAGAATTCACATCCTATCCGTTTCTAATGGAATTTTTAACAGGGGGTTGCCGAGTAAAAGAGAGTGTGCATGCTCATTCCTACGTGCAATACCTGGGGTCCTCCGGTTCGTAGTTCTCGTAGTCCAGGTCCTCATCGTGGGTTCCATTTTTTGGCCAAGGAAACACCCCTTCTCACTCACCTTGCAAGTACAATAAGGAAACAAGATATATCCAACAACAAAGAGTATTTTTTCTTCCAATAATTCAAGTTAGGAAGACCCTGGTAACATTGCACGATTTTTCAAATTAGCAAAAAAGGTTTAATCTTCAAACCCATACCCAACTTTCGAGATTACGGTAGTATGCGTATTGAAAATATCTAGAACCTTCTGCGATTGAAGATGAGACGCAGGAACCTTTCGCAGAAGATCATGGCAGCCCTGTGAAAAGGGCGGAACTTTATTAGAGCTCTGCGAAGAGGTGTTGCAAAAGTTCCGTAAGTCTCAACGTTAATCGCCAAAGATTCTAATTTTGGTTCAAATACACATACTACCGTCTTTTAATAATGCAGCCCAGATAACAAAATGTCTGCGTGATGCTGCCCAGCAAACACAGAGTGCAGGGCCATTGCTAGTTGGGTGAAGGAATGCCGATACTTGAATTGCCGAACCGCTGCCGGAAGACTTGTGATGGCCCTGTACCCTGGTGTCACAGTGGCCGACAGCTGGCCCAGTGCCGGCAGTGTTATACCGGCCCAACGGTTGGCCAGCGCAGGGCCAGCAATGGCCCAAATTGGTTGTCGGGCAGTCGTCAATGGCCCAACAAGAGCTCAATATTATGATCAGCCGATGACCCGATCATTCGATTTTTTTTTTTATTTTCGATATTATCCGGACAAAAAATATTTTTTGCACTAATAGTTGATTCTTTTTCGAGCGGTAGGGCAAAGTTCATATTCCCAGGATGTTAGAAATTAGCTATTCGAAGACTAATTAGATGTATTCATGTGGGTCACCCATCCGACTTCTGACTGCAGTTGAAATTGCTTAACTTCGTTGATCGTCTGATGTCCAGTGTTGATCTACACCCAAACGTCGCCTGTTGCAATACTCAACACTTTTTGACTCGATAGGTAAACTTTGATTTGTGAGGATTTACATCAATATGTACTTAAGGTGGTTCTTCTACAGAGGGCCGAATTTCATAGGTGCTTCAGTTGGGCCCCGTTAAAAATTATTAAATTTACATATTTTTAATTTTAAACAAAGCCATAATGCTCCAGTGACATAATGATGTTTTATTCGGACGGACTCTCTGATGTAAGCTATGAACTGACGTGTCGCGGTGTCGCCAAAGTCTCAATTCCGTCAAATCTTCACGTAAAATTGAAATTCCATCACTTCAACTCTGAATATTTTGTCGCAGACTCCGATATCATACTATTTTCTTGCCATTTATAAAATCCTCACAATGCATACTATATACAACTCGTTTTTGGAAAAGATCTCTAATATTTACGTATAACAAATATCTCATTAAATCGTTCGTAATGTGATTCTGTCATAAGGTTATGTGTTGAATATTGGGAATTTGAGGTCAGTTTTCTGTCTTATTTGCTCGATAACCCCCTGTCAAACTTCGTAGAAATATTATTGGGTACTTTAACTATAACACAGTGAAAAATGAGAATCTTCTGCAATATTTCGGTTCGTGAAAGAACCACCTTAAGGGGGTATCCCCACCTTTAAGTGGGTTAACATTCTGAGAAAGAGATTGCATACTTTACAGCGAATTTGAGAGTCTGATCAAATCCGAAAAAATCATGAAGTTTGGGAAGGGTTTGACCCTCATTATCCGTATATAACATTGCATATTACTTTGAGTCTGATAATAGTAACGCTCAATATAGAAAAATACAAAATTGGTCGGTTGTCGTAAAGAATCAGTAGTATCGTTGGACCAATTCTGGAGTTTTTGGTCCTCAATTGTTCAGAAGAGATGCCTTTATCATATCAACATAGAACTTTTTGATATTGCAAGAATTGCCTGACTCGCTTAGTTTTTACTGAGATTATTCTAATTCTTCAATTTTTTTTCTCTACTTTTTCTATTATCTCAACCAAAAATAGTAATATCAAAAAGTTCTATGTTCATATGATAGAGGCTTCGATTCTACAAATTTGAAGACCACAAACTCCAGAATCGGTCCAACGATGCTCCTGATTCTTTACGACAACCGGTCAAAATATTCATTCTCCAGAAATCAACTTTTAAACTTTTTATTTTTTTATTTTTTATTTTTTATTTTCTACTTCTCTCAGACAAGAAAATGTATCTACAGAAAATCAAGTTCTAAGATTTTGCTTATGATTAATATGCTGGATCCGCAGCTGCTCTTGTATCGATGTGTTATGAGTCGAGTCTAGACACATGTGCCAGGCGTAGGCTTATAGTGAGTTTTGACCTGTTCTGTCTAACAACAGTGTCCGGTAGGTGTCCAGTTAGGCTGCTAGAAAAAGAATGAATTGGGTCAGGAAAAATCTGATCAAAATTGTTCAAAACATAAAAATCCTTCAGAATTCTTGAGGAGAGACTTCGGTGAAATTTTTGGCAAAAACAGAATTTTTAATTTTTATAACTTTGAAAAGACGTGTATAAAACAATCCTTGCAGCAGTTTTTGAATAATGTCAGTATAGATAGTGAAAAAAAGTTTCAGCCTCCTGCGATGAAAGTGTAGACGCAAGGAATTTTTGACAGCGGTGAGAAAAATCTTCTTCGCAAAGTTCCTTGCGCTTACATTTTCATCGCAGGAGGCTGAAATTTTTTTTCACAGTCTATATACTGACATTATTCAAAAACTGCTGGAAGGATTTTTTTTATACAACCTCTAATAGCGATTTTCAAAATTTCACCGAAGTCTCTCCTTAATCTTCAATATTTTTGAGATTCAGAAGATGCTAGCACAATTTTTGTCAGTACTCCGAAAATTCTCCCATCTTTCATCAATCATACCTTTTTTCTTATAATATTTATCAAACTTTCGCAATCAATATATTATAGAAATACTCATCTTTCTAGAAATCTGAATGTGTAGTCTCCTGTAATCGATTTCAAATGCACTTTTTTGATGGATCATATCTTCTTTCGATTGCGACGTTTCATCTCATCTCAGATATATACACTGTGTTCGTTCAATATTGAAAATTACTATTGGTTTGAATTCGTGATGACAGCACGACTATTAACAAACAAGTAGACACCTAACCTCGAAAAAATGTAGATCGCAGCCATGTGTTCTGTCAATTATCACAATTTAAAAGAATATTGAAAATTAAATATGTACAAAAATCATAATTACAAAAAATTGAAAGATCACAAAATAAAATTCGAAAGCAAAATATATAAAAACGTCAAAAAAAGCAAGACAGTGGTGTTGGCGGTACTGTACAATATTTACGGGACCAATATGAGCGTCCGCGCGCCGCACGGCGGCGCTTTTTCGCAATTCGGGACGGTCATGGCTATAACTTTTCAAATCCTCTAGATTTTCGGACGCCAATTTATTTGCAGGTAAAGTAGGTCACTAGCATTCCAAAAAAAATATAAAAACAAAAACGATTTTTTGAAGATTCAAAGGTGTAGATACCCCCTTAACAAAAAAAACAACAAAAAAATGATAGCAAAATTTCACGGTGACTTCGAAGATTTCTGATGATTAAATAGTATATACTTTTGTTCGATTGCATAGAAACATTCTTTTTCCGGTAAATTCGGTGGAAGTGTTAGAAATACTGCAGTCAGCAGAAAAGCTTATACTATGTACGCCGGCGAATCAACGACCGGATGCCGTTAGAAAAGTGCCGGAGTTGCCAATGCCGGGCCATCAAGATACAGATGCAAGTATGTTTGAAAACGGCCAAGTGATGGCAAGTCGGTTGTGGCAAGATGCAAAATGCCCTGCAGGAAATCAGTAGTTGGTAACCAACACCGTTCCATCAATGGTTGGATACTGGTAAAACTTCACCGAAATACCGCTATTTTACATGTAGTGGCGCAGCAAAGGCTTGCCTACACCAGCACATTGCCAGCACTGCCACTGCTGGGCCATTATCATTTCGGCAGTTCTGTGTTTGCTGGGTGGCATGGGGAGTGCACGACGTGCGGATTAAGTGCACGTCGTGCTGTCACTGTTGCGACATATGTGTCCTCATATGCGCTGCATATGCGGCGCACATCGTGTGACACGCGCGTGTCGACACACTGCTTACTGCTTAGTTTCGAGCGAAAAAAAGAACCAAAAAAATAAGTTTGCATGGGTCTTTATGTACGGAATCATCTCGTGGAAGATTTTGAATACTACCACCTTTGAATTTATTTCCGAATAAACTTCTGTTCCGGACCGGGGCACGAACCTGGTTTGTAGAATCTCTCCTGCTGTGAATCCGGCACGCTGTCCACTCACCCACGACGTCGTTGTATCATTGTGGAGACTAATTGTGCTTATATATATCGTGCGGCTGAGGGAACTTTTATATTGATACTGAACTAAATTGACCTACTTGATACATATTGTAACATTGCATTTTGCAACGCGTATTACTAGTGACTCCCGAACCCTTAGACAACCCTAGTTACGTAGGGTGGATGCATGAAAGAAGCATGAATGCGTTAGGTTAGCCCCGAGGCTATGAACTCTCCGAGAGGCGACCGTGACCGATCTAAGACTATCGAATCTATTTCTTATTCTTTTGTTCTTTTTCTACCTTTTTTCTGTCATGTGGGAGAAATGGCCGATATTTACGAGTACGAGGCCTGTACGACGACTAAGAAACTGAGAACTGCATTGGATCCTCTTCGACGAACGCCACCAAAAAGCTCAGGAGGCTAGCCACTGCAGGGCTACCTCCACCATCGAGAGAGAGGACACGGGGGAGTGCCAAGGGCATTCTACAGCGTGGGATATCGGTGGTGGAAGAGATTCCCGCCACCAAGAACAACCTGCAACCCGTGATCCTCCGATTTAGCGAGCTTCTAACACCATGGTGAACTTCGAATTTAGCGCTAAGCCAAGATCTACGACCTTACGTGAGGCGATCTAGTGGTCAATACTCAAATTATTAGGCGAAAATATGACCAGGGTGCGAACTATCGGCACCCGGCGGTGAAAGATCACTCTGCCGTAGGCCTGCCTCGCAGGTAGAACGCGGAGCTCTAGTGCTCGCTCTAATTGTATTTTTGTAGTACTCCCTTCGAGGGACTTTTTGTTACGAGCGTTTGAGTTTTTGAGTTCGAGTTGGTGCACCTGAGGGCTCGTCGTCGAGACGCCACGAGGCCTGGCATTCTGGCTGGAAAACGGTAAGCGTTAGCCAATTTGACTCAAAGTAATTTGAATTCGGCAAACGGCCATCAGCCATCTTGTCTTGTCCGAGCCACGAGGCTAATTAATATCTTTGGAATCAAATTAAGACGACCTTCGAGTCGGTAGGCCGCCACCAGTGTCTCACATCATAATAAAGTTTTGCGTTTCAGTTTTGCATAAGATTTTTCGAGTTTTGTGTTGCGTATTAGTAATTCTGTAGAACCGTAGGTTTCGCACCTGAGTGCGAGAAAGATAGTCGTAGTACGTCACTGTCGCGCCCTCTTCCTCTCGCGAGGAGATTCCGATCGTTATTTCTATATTTTTCTATTTTCTATTTTACTTGAATAAATTCTACTTTCTTTATTAAATTCAAATACATCGAGTCGTTAATCAACGCCCTGCTAATCCTTCAAAATCCCGACCCCTCTCCGCGGTACTGACGCTAGCCGGCGCTCAAGTATCTGTAGTTCGTATTTTTTTTTTAGATTTTCAGAAAGCGGCGGTGATACGCCTGGCGCCCAACATCTTTGTTTAATTATTAATTTTTCGTTGGCCAATTGTCGAGTGGATGGTTCTCGGAGCCTAGCTATCCGGTCTAATCCGAGGACTAATAAAAATCCACGTCACAATATATTTGATAATTATTATGTCAAAATTTCATCTTATGTGCATATACAGGGTGTAAATTTTAACTCTGTACATACTTATAGGGTGTGTAGGGGGTGCCAATACAAGCATTTTGAGGTATGACACCCATGGTCGGAAACTCATCCTAACCACTGTGGAGGGCTTTGAAGGATATGGTACCGTGCACGCTTGATCGTAGTTTAATGAATCAGATGTGTTCACTTTCGACCCAACATTTTATTCAGCCGTAGACAACAGTAAAAATGTTCTTGCGTGAAATGAACAAAACGATAAACTTAGAAATGAAAAAATAACGAAACAATTTCCGGTGCTTTTAAACAGAATTTGAAAAAGTTATGGAAAACGAAAAGCCCAAGTGTGCCAAACCCCAATAGTTTTCCATAACTTTTTCAAAATCTGTTTGTAAGCACCGGAAATTGTTTTGCTATTTTTTTATTGCCAAGTTTATCGTTTTGTTGATTCCACACAAGATCATTTCTACTGTTGTCTACGGCTGAATAAAATGTTGGGTCAAAAATAATTACATCTTATTCATTACACAACGAAAAGCGCGCGGTACTAGAACCTTCGAAACCCTCCACAGCCGTTAGGATGAGTTTCCGACCTAGGGTGTCATACCTCAAAATGCTTGTATTGGCACCCCCTACACACCCTATAAGTATGTACAGAGTTAAGATTTACACCCTGTATAGTATTCTCAGCTAGTATTTGGCAAAAAGGTTCGGAGCAAGTGGAATAAATTGCTTGTACAGTCACACTTGGTTATCTGAGAATTTGTTCAACTGAAGATACAAATTTTTTAATTGAACAAAAAAAAAACGGAACTCAGAGTGACTGCTAATAATTTTTTATAACACGTGCATGAAAAGTGGGGCATTGCATGTCAGTTTAGCGGGACGAAAGTGGCTGAATGCATACCAGGGATGCAAAGTAAGGTTGACGCATGCGCAGTCCACAATTATTTCACTTTCGTCCCTTGGGAACGTCCCGCTACTGACATGTACGCCCCACATTCATGCACTTATTATAAAAAATATAGTGCGTTACTATGGCCAACAGTTGCCGATTGCGACTCGTGTGATTGCAGCCTTCGCTCCGCTCGGGCAGCAAACTTCACACTCGTCGCAATCGCCAACTTTCGTCCCTAGCAACACAATATACTATTTTTTTAAATCACAGATTCCATTTACAGTGATAATAACTATAAAACAAAATGTTAGGCGAATTGAAGTTCTCATATACATTGTAACGTAGTTTTTTAATAGGCGAGGAAAACCTATATTTTACTCCGCTGCAATTCGGCACTCTTCCGTGTTAATGATTAAACTTACTGAATGTTGGGCGCCAGACGCTAATGCGTCGTTTCGATACGATACCATAAGACAAATTAAATAAAGCCAAAAATTTACGGAAATGCGACGAGCGATAGCTCGACTTGCTCAGATAACAAAGCCTTAGATAGAGGGGCAGGGTACACCATAAAAACAATATTATTTCATTGAGAATATTTGAGAACACATCAATCAATTATTTATTCATTAATTTAGATAATATAGCCAGATCAATACAGAATTATAGCTGTTCTACGACAGTTTATTACGAGAAATTACCTATTCACGATAGAATTTACTTGCTTACGATACGGTTGACCCGAGGATGTGTCAGAGTTGACTCGATATAAAACGAATTAATTAGACTCCAGACTTGGTATCACAGAGCGATACATTGTACCCAATGCAAAATTATTCATAACCCATCCTTAGACCAGCGTATTAAGCGTGAGATATTAAACTATGAAAATCAGTAACAAACGATATAAATTCCCTAGCAATTAATTAGCTACGCTTAGCTATTCGATTTACGATAATTCGAGATCTACGGCTTTAGCCTTTAGTTTAAATAGAGACCACACGGTCATTCGAAAGACGCGAATCACAAGTTCAACGATAACAAATTAATTCGGAATATTACTTGATCTTTTACCAAATTCTGACGATACTAAATCGATAGTTACGATACTAAATTATCCAAAAGATATTAACTGTACTGAACCGTACTTGATTTTACAGACGGTAATAAATTATTTAACGTAACCGTATTTTACTCAATGATATTGACTCAATATTTACAGACTTAATTATAACAAAATAAACTATAACAAACTATACAATAATGCGAGGCTAAGCCTCCGCGGCTATCTTCGCTCAGGGTACTCCAGGAAAGATAATTTTCTACAGTATTTCATGCACAATATTCTAACATATTAAATCAGCAACATAAGCCATACGAGAAGCGATAGCAATTATCAATCAATAATAAGCAATAAATTATAGCCAAAAAGCACTGAAAGATCTACGTAACTCAGCTAGACTCGAGGTTGTTCGATAAATTAACAGACTAAAGACAAAAGACGAGCCTCTTAGCTCAATAGACAAAAACGAGCTTCATAGCCCAATAACCAAATTAATTAACCATAATTTTATCAGAACGACCTCGTGCCTTCACAGAAAGAATCAAGACCTTGCCTCAAGTTGCTCAACCAGATAACACAACACTATTTTATATTATACTTGACGATAGTTCACAATATAATATGATACTCGAGATAGATAGACGATTCTCAATTCGATAGACTGGATATACGATAGTAGAGGATACGATAGGAGCGTGCCGTAGAACAGAGCGAAGAAAAAGCAGATCTGCTGATGTACCTGCTTTATATAGTCCTTATTTTCTATCGGCAGCTCATCCCTCAGATTAGCGAAATCACGTGTCATTTTACACGCTAATTGGTCCGCGTAACGACAGGTTCGTCGAACGTAAGTTGAAGACATCTACCTCATCCCTGCTGCTGCTAATACCGCTCCTAGTACCGCCGTCCTTTGAAATCCCCGGGCGCTGGACTCACATGGAGCCTCGCTCGCCCGGCTACCCGATATTTCTTCTAGGTCTTGACACCATTCGTCGATCCACAAGAAGATTGGTGGTAGATTCGTGTTTAGCATACTAAGGGCTTTACTCACGAAATAATTCGTTAGGTCGGAGCTGAACCGGGGGTTTTCATGACCAACCACGGTCGCGATTACAGATTCGGAGGCAGTCGTTGATGGTAGTTGAACTGATGGATTTTTCATTAGGTGGGAGGTTGTCAGGATGCACCCGCACATGACCTTGTACTCCACCCTCGCATCGATAGTGCACTTTCTTATAGGCGGTAGCATCTCCTTATTATAACATACCACGTCACAACATATGGGCTTTTCCATGCCAACTGACCTGGTCGCTGACCCTCGACATTTTTGATTTGTCCAATTTTTTTTTATATGAAAGTTGTCGATCAATGAGAAACATTCTCCAAATTTCAGATCTTCATCTCAATCCGCCTTCGAGTTATGAATTTTCGAAAAATCAACGAATCGTTACATTTGTTCAACTTCAAATAATCGTAACTCTGGATAAAAAACCGATATCGTCATAAATAGAACGTTTTTCTCTTCGTCTTGGATTGTACTTTATCTCAAAAATAGGTAAAAGAATATGCAACGTTAATTTAATCTTTTTCATACGCTTTCAAGTAAAAAAATCAATTTTCGTCAATTTCGACCCCTTCGATTTTTTTGAAAAAAAAGGTCTCGTATTTTACAGCCGAAGCCCGAATTTTCGAAACCAAAATGGAGACGGACCTCCAATTTCTTCTATTTTATTTTGATTTTTCAATATTTAAATTTTGTGTATTTCAACGATTTATTCAATGCCTTGAGTTTAATCGCTGTATTCAATATTTGGACACTTATTTGATATGGTGCTACTATCCAATTACATAGATAGACAGAAAATACAAAACATATTGAACACAGTGGCTGGAATGCATAAAACGAAGTACATGCCAATGCTTCGAGTAATAGCATCTACTACCAAACATTTGGGGTTAATACTATGTATACATACATACATTATGTTTGGTAGTAGATGCTACTACTCGAAGCATTAGCATGAACTTCGTTTTATGCATACCAGCCAGTGTGTTATAAAAATGATTCGAATGAAGCGTTCATTTATTGTTATTTTTAAGAATCTTGTGGCATTCGACCACGTTCAATTTTTGTCAATAAATCGACGTACAAATAAATTTCAGAAATCGAAATAAAATAGAAGGAATTGGAGGTCCGTCTTCGTTTTGGTCTTAAAAATTTGGGCTTCGGCTGTAGAATACGAGAACTTTTAAAAAAAAATCGACGGGGTCGAAACTGACGAAAATTGATTTTTCATAACACGCGCACCGAAAGTGGGTTTTTTTTGTCCTTATTTGAGAGCGGAAAATAAGTCTTTTTGAGTCAGGATCCAATTCGTTAGTTTTTTAGGTCCTAGGACAAAAATGCTGGTCAAAAATGGAAATATTTGTCCTCCAGTTCCGAACGTTGCCACCATGCGGTGACGTCGATTTTGGTCGATCAGCTATCCAGTTAGAATATACCCAGATAACAATATGCGTGCAATATGCGAGGCATGAAGCACGCCGCGTACCGATTAATCGGCACGACGTGCCTGCACTTCAGCGGAATGTTGCGCGTGCCTTTGCTGGACATATCGCTGGCACGTCGTGCTAGTCGCTCGCGGGCGGGCCAAATGTGACCTTTTCGTGCGAGTTAGTTTTCCAAGTAAGAACAATCATATATGATTTTATATAAATATATATATATATTGTAACGGATCAGACAACATAGGCCTGACCGTTAGCAATTCAAACATCAGCCGTTGCGAACGTCGAACGATCGAGAACGTCCGACGAGAGCGACATGTCAAGTGACGTCATAGCCAGTATAAAAGTCGAGATACAGCTCTCATTAGCAGCAATTCCGCGGTATAGCACCGGGTTGACTCGCAACACTATTCTCTCGGCAGTCACAATAGGCAGAGCGCCTTGTGAACTCTTAGCTTCATTTCAATATAAATTATACTCAATTAACTTCGCGAGAATCAACAAAAAGAAAATTAACTAATTTCAAAAAATATTATCAAAGATATAAATAAAGATATTAAATTTGGAAACAAGAATATTATTTAGACAATAAAATCACAATCATACAAAACTGTCAAAATTCAAATAGAATACAACGGAAATCAAATCAGCTTCGATAGTCATAACTTAGTAAGTAAGCAACAACTGTAAATATAAAATAAGAATTGGTTGCAACCGCAAATCGTTAAAGATAAAATAAATCGAATTTCTAGATTATATAAAAGTAAGTCTATGCAGATCCCTTATCCGCTATTTCCAGGTCTTCTTCATTGATATAACTAACCAACGCTAGATACAGCCTTAGTGTGTCTCTGACATACTCAGGTCTGGCACAGCAGGTTGTATTGTTTAGAATAATTGGGAATAAACTAACCTAAATAAAACTAAAATCAAAAGGTTAGGTGGGTAAAGTGCAGCCTTAGCGCGTTTACGTGTTCAGGTCTGTGGGGAGGCGGCTTTAGTTGCACGGCGACTCAAGTCCGTAATAGGGAAAAATTAAATATTTGATATAAAGGTCTAGAACATATAAAATCGAGCAAAGAACTCACAATTACACTCGGTTCGCGATACCGGTGGTATCGCTCAAGAACCGAAACGTAACATTATATATATATATATATATATATATATATATATATATATATATATATATATATATAAAATACTTATATATATATTTATAGATAAGAGATGGGCCGATATAAATTTATATATTATCATATTTATATACATTTTTATACAGTCACATTGGAAGTCACATACAGTCACATTTCAAACTAATTGATCGATTTTTGATAAATATTCCTAGCTTATTCACGTAGGTTTCATTCACTTTATTTATCATTTCCTTCAAATAAACGAACATAACCACACTTGTCTACCTTCCGCGATGTATTGACAGTCAGCCGGCTTGTATCAACAATGGCTGCCGAGTTGCATCGACCGCGCGCCAAAATCACCCTAGGGATTTTTTCAGCGCAACGAGTGGCTATCCCCCTAAAAATACGAAATATTGTCTGCCCGGGCGGATGGACCATTCTCTTTCACCTGATTATCGCGGTATACCTTTCGGAATTCAGTTACTTCAGAACGATAGAGCGGCGGGTTATAGATTTATTTTAAATCCTCGACAACGCTTAATCAGGACGCACTCATGATGACCGCACACTATGCTACTCATTGTGCTATTCGAGTGCGGCCACCGTGAGAGGATTATGCGCACTTATGATGGTCGCACGCTATGCGGCACATTGAGCTGACCGAGTGCGACCACCCTGAGGTCACATTCTGAATTCTCACGTCGTGCTATCATCATGCGGAACTTGTACAGACACATCGCGTTGCACGTCGTGTGGGTGCCATGAGTCCGCACGTTTTGTTATCTGGGAGGTTGCATGTTTCAAGATTGGATTTGATTTTTGTGTTTTAAGGTAGTACCCCCATGGAATCACGTTTTTTAAGAAATTTGTGAAACTTTGTCCACATATTGATTGAGATGATATCTCAATGCCTGTACAATTTCAAAATCGAACGTTTCAAACTGGAGATAATTGAAGTTGAAGTCAGCGTGATTAGCACGTATCTTATGACACTAACGACACGTACTTTATCGTAGCGTGTAAGCGTAATTTAAGAATTTGATAAAAAAAAAAAAAAAAACTACAGTAGACTAGAAAAGCATTATACAAATATTTCGAAGAAATCTGAAAACGGCTTACCGTACAGTTTTTAAGACATAGCCGTGCGAAGAATGAAATTTTCAGTGCTATTGGAAATATCAGAGTAGCAGACGATTGCTCCCACCCGTTCGCAACAGTATGCGTCTATGTGTATTACTGTGGTTCGATAATGTCTGAAGTGCTCAGATGTTGCTGCTCATCCTTGAATATGTTGTTTTTGATTTTCAGAAAATATTCCATTTTTTTCAGCTCTATAGGACAATATTTACTACTGCCTCATCGAGGTTGAAATCTTTAAAATTCTGCAGATATTCAGAAGTTCCCAAGTTCTCAGATCAAAGTGCTCATCTGGCTACCTCTAGATTCTTATTTAATGAGCATTTTGGTTCGAGATGAGACTCATACGATAATATTTAGTACTGCCTCAGAGACGTTGAAAACGCTCAATGGTGAAAAAACTTCAAGGTCTCTGAGGTAGTACTAAATATTATCGTACGAGTCTCGTCTGAAACCAAAATGCTCATTGAATGAGAATCTAGAGGTAGCCAGATGAGCACTTTGATCTGCGAACTTTGAAATTGCCAAAAATGGCAAAATTTCGAAATTTCAACTTCAATGTGTAAATTCAAGTAGTAAATATTGTCCTAATGAGCTCAAAAAAATTGAATATTTGAAAAAAATCACAAACAACATATTTACGGATGAGCAGCAACATCTGAGAACTTACTTTTTTTTTAACCACTCTAATGTGTATACGGTGGCTATTTCGTGTTGGTGCTCAGCTTGGCGTTCAAGCCAAGAGTTTTCCCTCGCCGGCATCATATTATTCACACTTCATACATGCGCATTAGGGTGGTCGTTAAAAATTAAATTTCATCAGACGCCCCCTGAAAATTTCCTTTTCGTGTAAAAACATGCTGGCAATTTTTTTTTTTTTTTTTATGAAAAGAACACGCGCCGCAAGACGATCAAACATTTTTTTTTTTCAACCTGCATTTTTTTTGAAATGTCTTACATAATGTGCAGATTTGACGAATAACCCATCGAAATTTCAAAATTTCCAATTTTTATCTTTTTTCGATGGGTTATTCGTCAAATCTGCACATTATGTAAGACATTTCCAAAAAACTGCCGGTTGAAAAACAAAATGTTTGATCGTCTTGCGGCACGTGTTCTTTTCATTAAAAAAAAAAAAAAAATTGCCAGCCGGTTTTTAGATGAAAAGGAAACTTTTCAGGCGCATGTGACTAAACTTTTAGCTGATATTGTTGCAGAGGTAGGGTAAATGTACCTATTACTGCGGAGGTTAGGTCGTAGTGCGTATTCAAGCTATGAAATATAATACATACATGTAAAATATTCGCATTTTCTTGGTTTTTAATGAAAATTCATGTGTTTTTCTTTCCAAAGGGACTGATTTTACTAAGACATAATGATATTTTTCGTATTAAAACCTTTGAATTTATAAGTACTCGAAATGGACGTATTACTGCGGGGTCGTTCCTATTACAGCGCACCAGTTACTGCGAAAAACCCAATTACTGTGTACGTATTACTGCGGTACATATTTTCATGATTGAATAGCAATAGATAAATAATGAAATGGTAATTTTATTCAACAGGGTACAACAATAAATAGTCAAATGAAATGATAATACGTTGAACCTTTATTCTTTAAAAAATAATTAATTTATTTCAGACTTCAAAATTTAACAATAGGTAGGAACAGAGAACATTATTATTATTATACTAAGGTTTTATGAAAGAATAATACAGAATAGGTAATGTAATTTAAAATTATTGGAGCTGTTTCTTTCTTGCTTTGAGTTCTTCCAACTGCTTATTTATCTCCTCCTCTTCTCTTTTTCTTTTCAAAATTGCTTCAGTAGATTTTCTTTTTTGTTCTAACTCATCCAATTTTTTTTGCTGCTTCAAAAGTCTTTCTTTTTCTTTTTCTTTTTCTAATCTTTTCAATTTTCTTTCCTCCTTTATAATAAAATCTTTTTCTTTTTTGATTTTCATCTCTTCTTGTTTTTTCAATCGTTCCTCTTTTCTTTTAAGTATTTGTTCAGCTTTTAATTTTTTTTCATTTTCTCTTTTTCGAACTTGCTCTTGCCACTCAAGACCAGATACGACATAAGGCGCTTTGAATTTAGTTTTCGTTTGTTTGGTAGATTTTGATTTCAATAGTGTTTCGTCTGGCCAAGGCAAATAACTTTTAAATGAACCATCTGGCTCTTCCTTAACAATAGCGTTAGAAATATTTTTCAGAGTTTCACGCTTTGGTATTTCAAATTTCTGAGGATCTTTTTCAATTTTAATTTCTTTTGGTGATATTGCATTTTTCCCAGAGTAAAACAATAAATCTTTTTCTACATTTAAACTTAAATCCAATACTTTATCATTACAAATCACATTTTCATCAGTTAAAAAATTATTTGTTGGTTTTTCTATAATAGGTTTATGATGAGCATTTTCAACTATACTAGACTCACCAGAGTCCACACTTTTTTCATACTCACTATCATTATGACTAATAAGACTAGTACTTTGGAGAGGAGGCGCTACACTTTTTTCATACTCACTATCATTATGACTAATAAGACTAGTACTTTGGAGAGGAGGCGCTACATTTTTTTCATACTTACTATCATAATCACCAATAAGACTTTTTTCATACTCACTATCATTATGACTAATAAGACTAGTACTTTGGAGAGGAGGCGCTACATTTTCTTCATACTTACTATCATAATCACCAATAAGACTAGTACTTTGGAGAGGAGGCACTACACTTTTTTCATACTCACTATCATTATGACTAATAAGACTAGTACTTTGGAGAGGAGGCGCTATACTTTTTTCATACTTACTATCGTTATTACTAATAAGATTTGTACTTTGGATAGAAGGCATATTGGAGTCTTCAATGACTTTACCTAAACTAAAAGACTTAAACTGGTTCAACTCAGCTGGAGAAATTTCGACACTTTCACTTATAATTTGACTCGTAGTATCACAGGTAGACTGCTCTTCTGTATCGCACATATCCATAAAATCGTTATCTTGACTTTCTTTTAAATCGTCATTACGCTCTTCTACAGTTGGACTGTTGAAATTTAAATCAGTCGCAGGATTACTTTGAAAATATTGTGAAATTTCTTCAGCTGATATTGTTTCTTCTACTTCAAAAATACAATTTAAATTTTCATCAGCATTGGGGATAGCCTGCAAAAATATTCATCATGTCAATCCTTACAATTCAAAGTGAAAGTAAATTTTGTGAACATAAATATTCATTTCCCATTATGATACTCATGAATCAAGTACATATTATGAAGCAATAAATTTAATTATTATTTTAAGAAATTCTGCAGCAATATACAACTACATTTTTAAAATAAAAATGACGACAAATTACGAATGAATACAAACATAAAATAATAAAAACATAAAAAAATACTTACAGATTTTTCAACATTTTCATTGATATTTTGATCTTCGTTGGAAGCATCATGAGGATGAGCTAAGCCATACCAAATATCAAACAGATGCTTATCCTGTAGTAATCCTTTCCAAATATTACTAGAATTTAAGCGAAATTCTTTCAATTTGACTTCACCTATTAAATTTTCCAAAACTTCCAATTGGTTATTAGTCGTATTCCTGTTCGTGTTTAATTCATTCACTGTTTGAGTTGGTTTTGGGAGATCCTTGTTCTGACGATTGAAAATTTTTGTGAAGTCAAGAGCCTCAACATCAAAAGGAAATAACCCACATTTCCTGAACCCACTCTCTAACAACTTCGATTGTTTCACGTTATCAAGTGCTGTTTTAAATATTGGTGCAAACTGATATTTTTTCAAACCAATTATTGATGCTGTTTTACATATTGCTTTTACAGCTGCTTGCCACTCTTGCTTGAGTGTTCTAAAAAAGGACACATCTAAAGGTTGTGCCAAATGTGTTGCATTACGGTGCAGTGCAATCAAAACAATTTTATTGTCAAAACAAAATTCACTTAAATGTAAAGTTATATGAGAAGCATGGCTGTCAATGTATAATATCACCGGTCTCTGAATATTTTTTTCTGTTAACCATGGATCAAACACATTAGCGATGAATTCGTAAAATAAGGGTCCCTGCATCATTCCACTATCGCTGCATCCGAAGGCAAAGTTGGCTGGTGCCGTGGCAGCAGCTTTATTAGGTAGTGATTTACCCGAAAAAACAATAAATGTAGGTGCTAAAGCACCAGCTGCATTTCCTGTAATGAGGACGGAGACGTTCTCCTTTTCATTATCACCTACAACAGTGTACACATTCTTACAGCCTTTCGGAGCTAAAACTTCTGCAGGCACAGGGTTCAGTGGTACTCCTACAAGAAAATAAATTATATTGATTTACACTAACGCATACATTACTTTTTAAAGATTACCTGACTCGTCACAATTAAATATTCTTTCTGGTCCAATTGATAATAAGTCTTCTTCAATCAAGGTCTTCTCGATTTCAGCGAACCAGCTTCGAAGACCATCCTCAGTGAGGAAAGCTCTTCGACTACTTAGCTTCTCTGTCACTCTTCGAGAAATTTCAGGATGTCGCTTTAGAAAAGATTCATACCATTTCCTGCCTGGCATATTGTTGACAAATGGATTTTTGATATTCAATTTTTCAATCACAAATTTGACACTTTCTAGGAGTTGCGGCTTAGTGATTGGAAATCCACGGTCACAGCTCTTAATTATCCAATCAATAAGATCGTTTTCTTGCCTTTCGCTTAAAACTGTTGGTGGGCCGGGTTTCTTATTAGCGTACTTGTCTGATTTTTTTGCTCTCAATGTAGATTCCGGAATGTTATACCTTTTGCTGACCAAACTAATTTTTTCTCCATTTTTAACCTCGACAACCGCACGCTTCATATCTTCCACACTATAATTTATTCTCACAGTTTTATTTTTAACTTTACTATGTGATCGCGACTTTTCCTTTATTTTTTTTTTAATTTTCGGCATGTTTCAAATAGGTAAATTAACTTAATTTAACATAAAACTAAGGTAGGTAGTCCAACAGTCCTGCTGCTTGAACTAGGTAATTTGACGCGAGTAGGTATCATTATGAGGTTATGTTAAAGTGTTCTTGTCGGTTCTTGTTCACGATTCGAGCACCGCAGTATCTGGGTAAGACCGAATATGACGTACATAATACTGCGGTCTAATTTATTATTATAATAATGCATTATACTTTAATTTGAAAGACTTATTACAAAAATTGGACCTTATTTTACTTAAAAATTATTTTATGAGTGCTATCTTATATGTCAAGCGATTAATATGACCATTCGTATAAGGGACAATTTTGGCAGATACGCTACTAAATCTGAAGAGGTTTAGGAAGTCTAAATTCAAACGGCCAAAGAATAAATAAAAATGTATTATTGTTGATAATCTTGCATAAAACTATTGAAAATGAACCTAATAAAAATATAATTTAACATAAAAAAGTCGTGATAGTGTATTCCTATAATTTTTTCATCGGTTATATTACTGAGTCTCAAAAATCGCAGTATTAGGAGCGCCCGCAGTAATAGGTACTTTTACCCTACTACCTTAATTGAGAAACCAATTTTTTGGGAACATTTCACTAAGGTATTCCCGTAAACAACAAGTAAATCAAAGTGAGAGAACATTAACTTGACCCTTCGTGGTCATACCTTTGTAGAATAACACGGTGGTCACACTGGGTGAAATTCACCCAGTCAAGGTTCAAATGGTTAATGTGTGAAAACTATCAGTTCGATCGGGATCAAAAGAAAAAAATACTAGAAAATACTTGAAACATTCTAGAACATGTATCAAAAGTCGGTATGTCAAAATTTGAAGGCAGTGTTTTAAAAGCCTTCTTGTGTTGCGTTTTTCAAATGTTCAAGAGCTGCCATTGGTCTGAATTGCCGCCGACCGCTAGAAGTAACTCTGACCAATGGCAGCTGCCGTGAATCTTCCCCTCTTTTGCCGCCGCAATGTCAGTGCTTGCTCTGTGGGTGATTCGAAACGGTGTACACAGTCACGGTTCTCGTTCGTACTGATTTTACAAACAGTGAGACCTATTTCTTCGCCTTTCCTTGGTAAAAATGTCCTCATAACTTTAACATTGAAAACTTTTGAGTTCGATTCGATTACAAACAACTATGTAAAATGTGTGCGATTACCTATGCTTACGTTGCGTACAAAGATGACAAGAAAAAGTTCGTAACAGTTCCTATCAGCGATGTAAGATCGAAGAGAAACTCGGAACACGCTATTAATCCGGTAAACGATAATGAATTCATCAAAACAAAAGTGTATTACGTCAGATAGTGTGTTTGTGATAGTCAGTGCAAGGAAGGCCATGAGCATTACGGGTATTATCCAGCATTTCTTTATTTATTGATTCAATCTAAGCTTTGGACGTCAACAGAAAGCTGTGAAATCCAAATTTTTGGACGTTGGTTGCGACCATATGTCATATATTTTTGTTATAGAGAGTGAAGTCGATATCAAAACGAAAGTAAAACACGGGCGCATGCTGATTATTGCAAACATCAAAGAATCAGAGGAATCTGAGGAACCTATTAAACCATCGCAAGTAGGTCACACATTTGTAAGTGAATCTGCGCGCTATTAACATTACCTTCACCCTATAGATCTTTTGCAATTTTTCCGATTCCTGTTTAAGGTGGTTCTCCACCTACAGTCCCACCAAACGTGGGTTTCAGAGCAGATTTTGAGTACTTCTCGATGGGGAAAAAATCTGAAAAAAATCAAGCATGTAGAAGATCTTCGGGAGATTGATTTTGCATAATAATAATTCAAAAAAGTTATTAACAAATTGATGGAAAAAAAACTGTTCAAGAAATTAGCCGATGACCCAACTTTTTTTCTAGGTGAGAATTATTTTTTAATTTTTCTGAATATGTATGAATTTTTTCAGAATTTTGGTAAATCTTTGAAAATCGCGTTTTGTCAAGTATGAAAAAACGCAATTTTCAAAGATTTTCCAAAATTCTCAAAAAATTCATACATATTCAGAAAAATTAAAAAATAATTCTCACCTAGAAAAAAAGTTGGGTCATCGGCTCATTTCTTGAACAGTTTTTTTTCCATCAATTTGTTAATAACTTTTTTGAATTATTATTATGCAAAATCAATCTCCCGAAGATCTTCTACATGCTTGATTTTTTTCAGATTTTTTCCCCATCGAGAAGTACTCAAAATCTGCTCTGAAACCCACGTTTGGTGGGACTGTAGGTGGAGAACCACCTTAAACATAATTTCTTTTTATAGAGAATCAGACGTTGTACGTGTTCAAGTAGTTTACTCTACTCTCTCGACACTCAAATAACAAGTACTGGCGCCCTCTTAGAGGAAAAGAAGGACCTCGTCTGCACGACAGGAAGCGATGAGAGTCAGTTGCTATCTAACCATAGAAGAGACTAGACTGTAAAAATAGATATGTAAGAAAAGGAAAAATAAAGTACCCAAGAAAGTGAATTCTTGTGTGGGAAAACGCGCTCAGAGAAAGTAGTCTCCACGTGGTGAGAAGATCCAGGCGGCCATAGCGGTGTGCGAATAACGGTCGGTTGTGCGAAAAAGTAAGTGAAAATGTCAGAAGTGTTTTCAGTGAAACAAGTGAGAAGGTTTGATGGAACGAACTATGAAGGCTGGAGATTCAGTTCACCGTGGTGCTTATGGCAAACGAAATATATGACGTTGTCGACGGTTCGAGAAGAATGCCGGCTAAAAGAGATGGAGCGAATGCGGCTCTAGCGAAAGCATGGATTCGCGACAATGCTAACATAATAGCCATTATCGCGTTATCCATGGAGAATCCGCAGCTTGAGTGCGTCATCGTGTGTTCGTCAGCTAAAAAAATGTGGGATAGGCCGAGTCAAATTCATGAACAGAAGTCAGCATCTAACAAATTAATTCTTGCGCAGCAGTTTCACGGGTATAGGGTGAGTGCACCAGTAAATGAACAGTCACCAGTGAATGAACAAAATCACGTTCTCCATGAAAAAGTAAGGTTTCAGCGTAGACGTTTGTTTCCGTCCGTTTTTGCAAAGAAATCGTGATTTTTTTACTGGACAGTTTCACTTATCACATACGTACGGTTCGCTCGTGAAGTAATACAATAAATTATTTTCGAGACGAGTGCTCGGCTCATCGCGAGAAATTGATGGAATAAGTAAGTATGGCCGCTTTTGTTCTTCATTTTTAGGACATATTATTTACATCAAAAGTGTTGAATACCTTATGATATTGTATTCTCTGATTAATAGAAAGCCTAAATTTTCGTTTTGCACAATTTTTATGATACATAACCTCGAAATACTTTCAACCCAGATAACAAAACGTGCGGGATCATGAGAGCCGCACAACGTGCGAACACGATGTGTTGACACGAGTCCATCACGGGGCTCTCCCGACCTGAGGGTTGTAAATAAATCCTCATGGTGGGCACACTCGGTCAGCACAATATGAAGCGTAGCGTGCGGCTACTATGAATGCAGATGCTTTGATCAGCCTGAACTCATGGTGGCCGCATGCTATGCTGCATATTGTGCTGACCGAGTGTGTCCACCATGAGAATTCATTCACAATCTCCAGGTAGTATAATATAATATTAGTTTTATCTACACTATACATATTAGGCCAGGCAAAAAAAAAGAATGTTTCCCGATTTCGTCTGTCACAACTCGAATCATTAGTCTTGGGTCTATTTAATAATGGCTCAAATGTGTCAAAATTTGGGCTTCATCGGATGATTTTAAAAGGTCGCGCATTGAGTCTCAATATTTGCATTTGATTAACACGTGAAAAATAACTTTTCGTCGTTCACAGCTGTTCTGAAAAACTCTAGGCGATCGAGGGGATTGCTGTACGGCTATTTTTTTTTTTTTTCAATTTTTTGGCATCTTTTTTTTTTTTTGTAAGACGGATGTCTAATTGCATTTTTCTTTGCTACAGATGTCGTATTATTGAAAAGCGTTCCATGATATTGAATTAAAAAGATATTTGGTACTCGATCTCAGCTGCATTGAAATGATATGATTTATCATCGAGACAGATGCCGAGTTCAAAATAAATACGAAACAGTGATGTGTTATTCTAATAAATAGTTTGACGTAGTCGGTAGAGCGTGCGACTAGTAATTCGAGCGAATGCGTGTGACCCGGATCGAACCCCAGTCGAAACACTGGAATGTTCTTCTAATACAAAAATCTATACTTTGTAATTTCACGGTCATCGTAATTTCAGATTAATTTAAGAAACCATTATGAGAATTGAAATTCATTTCATCCAAACGATTTTGTTTCATTTATTTCTTGAATTTTTTATTGAAATTTGAGTGGTGATATTTTTTTGCAACTCCGCATGTGCGTGAAGGCAGTGGGTCGACACGCGCGTGTCTACACGACGTGCGGCGCATATGCGGCGCATATGAGGACACACATGTCGCAACAGTGAGAGCACGACGTGCAGATTAATCCGCACGTCGTGCACTCACCATGCAAGCATCATGCGGACATTTTGTTATCTGGGTAAACAGTACAAAATACTCCGCACCCCCGATAGATCGCGCCTGCATTAGTCCACATACATCGCTATGTATGTAGGACCCGGGTTTTCCCGGTATTTTCACAACCGGTTTGTCGTATAGCAGCTTGTGTAACTTTCCCAATTGACACGCATCACAAAAAAACTGGGTATTGTCTTTTACAGTCATACTTCCACCAAGTCCTTTTTTACGAGCTCACTTAACGACCGTTGGTTGATATGGCCAAGTCGCTCAGCCATACTTGTACACTTGCCACGGATATATTCGCTTCACCCCGTATTCGCGGCACTCGAAAGAACATTCGATAGATTTGGTTCCCCTGTCTCGCCCCTATCGCTACCACTTGTCCATCGCGTTCGACACAAACACTGGCATTTTTGAACTGTACATCGTAACCTTTCACTGTGCACGTGCCCACGGAAAACAAGTTCTTTTTGACACTTGGTACAAACAGCACTTCTTCGATGAGACCACTTTCCCACTTGCCGTCTACGAGTTTCTCGATTGCTTTTGGCCGACACCTTCGATTGTACATGTACTGCAGTGGTTCCTAACCTTTTAGTGATGAGGGACCACTTGACTAAATCTTTTGCTTGCCATGGACCACCAACTGTTTGGCGGTAATTTAAATTATTATAAGGTTGTTCTATAGAACCTATAGAACGGTGATTTTATAGAACAGTGAAATTATAGAACATATAGGATGACTTCGCGGACCACTTCGGGTGCTTTCAGGGACCACTAGTGGTCCGCGGACCACCGGTTAGGAACCCCTGATGTACTGTATCACCAAGAGACGCGACGCCACTTCGCGTTTGTCAGTACTCGATGAACCAGTCGTTTTGGAAGGTAATGTGCGCGGACGCACCGTTGTCGGTAAGCCAGGAGTCGCGCACATCTGCGCTCAGCAGCTGTCGCACCTGCTCGACCACATTATACCCACTTTTCACTCGAGATTCACTGTCCTTCTCGGACACCGTTGCGACAAAAGCACATCCGCTGCTCACTCCATCTTGGTTCTGAACTTTCTTCTTCTTCATTGGACACGTGCTGGCGTAGTGTCCCTTCTCCTGGCACTTGTAACACGTGACCTTCTTTTTGGAGGCAGAGCGTGGTTTCCTTTTTTCATCCTTCTCTTCAGATTTTGAAGAATTTATGCTGATCGCTGCTAACGCACTTGCTGCTTCGTTCTCGGCGTTAGACGACTTTCTTCGCGAATGAGCCTTTTTGACAGATTTGTCAGATTCTGTCTATCTGGGTCTACACTGTCCAACGACGTTACTAGAGTGTTGTACTTCGACGTTAGACTCGCGAGAACTTTAGCCATGACCGTTAGATCCGAAACGTTTTCCCCGAGATCCCTGAGTTGCTGCGCCATATTTTGCACCTTCGAAAAGTGTTAAACAACCATGTCGGTAGGATTCATTGTAGGGTGAGTGCACCAGTGAATGAACGATCAAGCGCACGGTCAGTTTCAAGGAAGGTTTTCTTTGTACTGGATGGTTATTACCTTACAAAACCAGTTCTATCCGACACATTATATCCTAAATATTTAGGATCGCTTGTTAAAACGTGTTATCCAAACAGGAATCTATATGAAAAAACCTATTCAAAACGAAAATAGCAATTTCACCAGTAATTGAACACTGGGACCCAATCAATAAACAGCCTTTGCACCAGTAAATGAACAGACTGATTCAGCAAATATTAGTATAGATAATCGAAATTGATGTCGTTCATTCACTGGAAATACCGGTTCCAATGAAGGAACGGTGCCGTTTTCATATCGTTCATTCACTGGATTTACGTATACCAGTGAATGAACAACGCCGTTCATTCACTGGAAAATGGCGGTTGTCAGGACTAGCGAATAAACACTGACCCTTTCCCAGATAACAAAATGTCCGCATGATGCCTGCATGGTGAGTGCACGACGTGCGGATTAATCTGCACGTCGTGCTCTCACTGTTGCGACATGTGTGTCCTCATATGCGCCGCATATGCGCCGCACGTCGTGTAGACACGCGCGTGTCGACACACTGCCTTCACGCACATGCGGAGTTGCAAAAAAATATCACCACTCAAATTTCAATAAAAAAATTCAAGAAATAAATGAAACAAAATCGTTTGGATGAAATGAATTTCAATTCTCATAATGGTTTCTTAAATTAATCTGAAATTACGATGACCGTGAAATTACAAAGTATAGATTTTTGTATTAGAAGAACATTCCAGTGTTTCGACTGGGGTTCGATCCGGGTCACACGCATTCGCTCGAATTACTAGTCGCACACTCTACCGACTACGTCAGACTATTTATTAGAATAACACATCACTGTTTCGTATTTATTTTGAACTCGGCATCTGTCTCGATGATAAATCATATCATTTCAATGCAGCTGAGATCGAGTACCAAATATCTTTTTAATTCAATATCATGGAACGCTTTTCAATAATACGACATCTGTAGCAAAGAAAAATGCAATTAGACATCCGTCTTACAAAAAAAAAAAGATGCCAAAAAATTGAAAAAAAAATAGGCGTACAGCAATCCCCTCGATCGCCTAGAGTTTTTCAGAACAGCTGTGAACGACGAAAAGTTATTTTTCACGTGTTAATCAAATGCAAATATTGAGACTCGATGCGCGACCTTTTAAAATCATCCGATGAAGCCCAAATTTTGACACATTTGAGCCATTATTAAATAGACCCAAGACTAATGATTCGAGTTGTGACAGACGAAATCGGGAAACATTTTTTTTTTTTTTTGCCTGGTCTAATATGTATAGTAGACTGTTTCAAAAAAAAAAAAATTTTAAAGAACATTGAAAAATCGTCAGAGTATGTCTAAACAAAGACCCTGTTCAAATGTGAGCCCTTAATATTAATATTTAGAGGTGGCGCTTTTCATTTTTCTATTTCCATTTAAATAACATGGGAAATTTTTTTTCTGAACTTCCGAATTTTATTACTCAGAAACGAACTATCTTACAATAATAACTAGGATAGCTTTTTGTAGCAAATTTGACGCTCTATAAAAAAGGTTTGAATGAAAATTTGCGTGAGGCGAGCCGTTTCGGAGTTATCAAGCCTCAACCATTGAACTGTTCAAAATAATGATAATTTCTACTTATACGCGACAAAATCGACTTATCTAACTTAAATACCCACTATTATTAACTTCAAAACCAATATCCATAAATTTTCAATTCAATGTTGATCAAAAAATTTTATTAATCAACAATAAGTGAATAATTTTTTTGATCAATAATCAAAAATACGGGTATATCACAAATAAATGATGAAATTTCATCATAAATTTTATTTACAATGCATCAATAATTCATTTCAATTTAATTTTAATTTTGATTTTAATTTTGAACAGTTCAATGGTTGAGGCTTGATAACTCCGAAACGGCTTGCCTCACGCAAATTTTCATTCGGACCTTTCTTATAGAGCGTCAAATTTCCTACAAAAAGCTATCTTAGTTATTATTGTAAGGTAGTTCGTTTCTGAGTAATAAAATTCGAAAGTTCAGAAAAAATTTTTCCCATGTTATTTAAACGGAAATAGAAAATTGAAAAGCGCCACCTCTAAATATTAATATTAAGGGCTCGCATTTGAACAGGGTCTTTGTTTAGACATACTCTGACGATTTTTCAATGTTCTTTGAGAAAAATAAAATAATCGCTTTTTTTGAAACAGTCTAATGTATAGTAGGGTGTCCCTTATTTTCATCATTTTTTGAAATTTCCGAGCACGCCCCCTAGATCGATTCTTCATTTGAAAATATGAATTTAGGCGCAAAAAAAATGTTTTATCCTATTATTAACACGTGCGTGCAAGCACGAGATTTTTTAAATGCAATTAACACGGGATATCGCTGGATTCTCAGTGATAATTTCTTTCAACATTACACGTTGAATATTTCCGAGTATAAACTATGGGATGTTGTTGAAGGACGATGCATTTATATGGAAAAATATTTATATCTGACATATGATGGGGTATGTCGGTGCAGTCGGGGGCAATATGAACCAACTAACTAAAACACTTTTAGTGAACGTATGCGCGTTCCGAGAAGGCCCCCGGCGCGGCGGCGCTCGGTCGGCGCGCCGCGTTCCATGCCAGTTCAGCTGCCTAGTCAGCCGAGCTAGGCAGGTAGCTTGCTTACTTGAAACTTTCTCACCCTAAGCGGAATCGGTCGACTCGTTTACTCTAACAATGGATTCGAAATATTAATATATTGTTAATGAAAATTCTGATACCTGAGTTATCATACGTACAATTTGTTTCCGAGGGGCGAAGGGATTTATTCGAAATTTTTTATTGTATTCGAAACGCCAAATCCGCATTTTAATGAAGTGTTAGCGAATGCACAAAGGCGTATGTCTAATCCTCATTCGGATTACAATGCCATTTATAATTAATACGAAATACTATTCTTTCTATCTCGGTTCTGGAACTTCTCCTATCACCTTCAAGCGAAGGGAAATCTTTTCGATAAAAAATGGGAGCAGTTTTCGTCAGAAACCATTCCACTATTAGCGAGCCCAACTAATACGCATGAAGATCTCTATCCGGCTTCGGATTGACTTATGACTTTGAATTTCTGGAAATAAAGACTTTGCTTACTATATTGCAAGAGAATAATTATTTTCCCCGAAATTCCCGAATCTATTATCTAATTTAGTATAGCGCATATATTTTAGGTACGCCGTTTTGTTTTTACAAATTTGAATATCAGATTCATAATCAGCAACCCCGAAAACATCGGTAAAGTGAATAATTAATCGTGTTTTCTATGAAATTCATGTCGGAGTCGGCCATATTAGGTCCGCCATTTTGTTTTTCCAAATTTCAATATCAGATTCGTAATCAGCAACCCCGAAAACGTCGGTAAAGTGTATAATCAATTGTGTTATTTACGAAATTCATGTCTCCATTGGCCATATTGGAGCCGCCATTTTTTTTTCCAAATTTGGATACCAAATTCGTAATCAGCGACCCCAAAAACGTTGATATTTCAAATTTAGAAAAATTCCGATGATCACCTGGATTATGACCACGTTTTCGTGAAAATTCCCCACTGTGTGTCGCAATGGCTGTCTATACGTTGAACCGGACTGGAAGTGCGGAAGCTGGCGAAAACCAGATACCCTATGAGCTGTGGTTCAAAAAGAAGCCAAACCTGAGCCATATGAGAATCTTTGGCTCAACAGCTTATGTACACACACTGAAACCATTTATCAAGAAGTTCGACACGAGGTCGGAGAAAACGATTCTAGTTGGCTACGACGCAAACTCGTCGAACTACAGGCTATATGATTCGGAAAAGAAAACAATTTCTGTTTCTCGAAACGTTGTATTCGACGAGAGAGTAAGCGTAGAAGAACCGAAGAAACAGGCAGACGGTAACGCAGGTCCAGTGCATGGCAATGCACGAGTGCAAGCTCCAGTAGGTGGACAGTACGCACTACGTGATCGTGGAAGCATTGACCGACCTCAGATTTGAGATAAATCTAGCCGAACATGACACCCCAGCAACGTACCAAGAAGCCATTTCTGGACCCGACAGTCCACAATGGATCAAAGCTGTCGAGGAGGAACTCGAAGCATACTGTCAGAACAGAACCTGGACGGTGGTACCAAAAACGCCAGGAAAGAAAACTATAGACTACAAGTGGGTTTTCAAAATCCTGCGAGATGAACACGGAAACATTCGTCGATTCAAGGCACGCCTATGTGCGCGTGGAGTTCTACAGCGAGAAGGAGTAGACTACACAGAAACGTTCTCACCTGTAGTGAAATACGACTCGATACGTGTACTGTTAGCACTTATCACTAAAGAGGATCTAGAAGCAGTTCAGTTCGACGTATGCATAACCTTCCTGCACGGAGAACTGAAGGAAGAAGTGCACATGGAACTCCCAGAAAATATCAACAGAGAAGGTGATGACAGTGTCAGTGAAGTGTGTAAGCTCAATAAGTCGTTATGTGGGCTTAAGGGGGGAATGGGGTATAAGCACTTTCGAAAAACCGATATTTGTTTTTTTGCATTTTCTTATAGTAAAATATTTCAAAAATATCGTGTCAAAATTTCAAGTCAATCGGAGCAAAACTCTTGAAGTTATAGACCTTTAAACCGAACCTCCTCATAGACCGGAGCTACTCTTGAAAATATACCTACGCGCAGCTGCCGCATAGGTATATTGTTTAGATACACGGTGATGCTTTTACGACGAAGCTGCTGCGGGAAAAGTACTTTATGGAGCTGGAATCAATGATTCCGTGTAAGTTGAAAAAATTAATTTTTTTCTTCACTTTTTCGGTGTTCAAAACTTTAAACGCGTTTTTCTCGAAACCACTTTTTAAAAGTCCGTTCCAACGATTGTGCAAAAACTACTGAACCGATCCTTTTCAAACTTGGTACACTTTTTCTACATATAAAAATCCTCCCCCCAACGATATTGTTTTTTTAATTTTTTTATATTAAGGTTGTTTTCCACTTAAAAAATGACGAAATTTTTCGTCAAAAATCGCAATTTTGACTTAAAAAAATCACAACAAATTTGAAAATAAAAAAAAAACCTAAAAATGATCGTTGGGGGGAGGGAAAACTTATACTTTAACTAAATATCGCAACTTTTTTGATTTCGGATAATTCGACGTTGAGATATCGCTGGAACCGCATATCATCTTTTTGAAAAGGTGTCCTCGAAAATGCTCTGTCACTAGCTCATTACTCAATATTTTTCTAAAAAAAAAATACTGAATGTGGTTCGGATGATCCTTTGTAATATGCAAAATATTTAAATCAATTTACTTTAACCAGATGTCTGAAAAAAATTCACAAAAAAAGCGTTTTTTTTCATGCATTTTACCCCATTCCCCCCTTAAGTGAAGTGAAACGTTTGTCAGAACCTCGAAAACGGGAATCGTGAATTCTTTGGAACTACTGAATCAATCGCGATGAAATTTTGAGGGATTACACATCATTGTGCCAGAGAGTGGCTGATTATTTCACTTTTCCAAAATTTGACAAAAATTTTCACAGATTGACGTACCACCACATAAATCGCGAGATTATTCACTGTTACCGTAGATAATCGCATTTTCCTGATAATTAGCCACTCCGCAATGAAAAACCACACACTTTGAGCCTAATCCCGGGTCATTCGATAGAGAAATGGCTGAGAATTGACGATTCTCCGTTACTCATAACTAAAAAACCGACATTCAGTTGAGATCACAACCCGTATCGACATTTAGTCGAGATCACAGCCTGTGCCGTAATTGCAGCCAGTTTACTTGCTAACAATATAGCGGTGGGCAGAAGTACCAAACGTTCGGCATTTCTGTTTTACCGCAGTGAAAAGCACCCAGCCATGGCCTTGAAACGTTTCACTCCACCTTAAACAAGCACCAAGGTGCTGGAACGTGAAGTTTACTAGGTTTCTAAGACGATTTAATCTTAATGCAACAAACGCAGATAAATGTATTTTTTATGGAGAGTATGAACGAACAGAAGTCTATCTTGCATTGTTTGTAGATGACGGTATCATTGCAGCCAAGTGAAAGTCAGTATTAGAGTCAATCATCAAGAGTTTGAATGATTCCTTTGAAATCACACTGGGTGATTGTACGAGCTTTGTAGGACTGCAGATCTGTCGAGATAGAATAAATAAGAAGATGTTCATTAGGCCGGAGTGAAAAAGGTAAATTTTCGCGGATCGTATTCTAATAGTGCGGGAAAGTTATGTCTTGGCATCACTCAAAACTGTGCCAAAGGAAAAAATTGACAATAGATATCTTCTGTTCTGGCAAACACCCCAAAGTTTTGAATTCCTTAACACGGGGTTCAACTCAAAACTCACTGGGTCGGCCGATTTCAGTCTTCCTACACTTATTTGAGGCGGGAAAAATGTAGCTTTCGTTTGACGTTTTGAAATTCAAAATATCTTACTTACTTTAGAAGATACAAAATTGAAAAATTGAGTTTTTTCGGGAAAAACTCGATTTTTAAACGCGTGTATCTTTGAAGCTAAGAACGATATTCTGAATTTTAAAACGCCAAACGAAAGCTATATTCTCCCCACTTCGAATAAGCGTAGGAAGACTGAAATCGGCCGACCCAGTGAGTTTTTATGAATTTTTCAGCGCTAATTTGTCTTTTTGCTTTTTTTCTCCATTTAAACCCCGTGTTAAAAAATTCAAAACTTTGGGGCGTTTGCCAGAACAGAAGATATCTATTGTAAATTTTTTCCTTTCGCACAGTTTTGAGTGATGCCAAGACGTAGCTTTCCCGCACTATTAGAATACGATCCGCGAAAATTGACCTTTTTCACTCCGGCCCAATGTTCATACATCAAAGTACACATGCGAAACAGGTAATCGACAAGTTTGGGATGAACAAGTCAAAAGGAATGTCTGTACCGGCTGACCCTAGTACTGAACTGTATCCTTTAGGGTCAAAAGCAGAAAAACTGACAGATGTACCATACAGAGAAGCAGTTGACTCACTAATGTTTTTAGCAATAGTGTCCCGGCCAGACATTTCCTACGCAGTCAGCTTAGTCAGTAAGTTTCTAAATAATCATAATAAGAGTCATTGGAATGCTGTGTAGCGAATACTTGCATATTTAGTTAATACTATAGAGTTATAGACCTAGGAATAGAGTATCACAAGTCAAATGGGAGGTCCGAACTAGTAGGCTACTCGGACGCTGATTTTGCAGCAAACGTCGAGACAAGAAGGTCCATGACAGGCTATGTATTTATGATGACCAATGGACCTGTAACATGGTACTCTCAGCGTCAGATGCTGATGTCGACAAGCACCACAGAGTCAGAATATATAGCAGCATCGAGTGCTGCCAAAGAAGCCATTTGGCTTCGAAATCTGTTGAAAGATATCGGTCGTAGCTGTAAGAAAGAAACTGTAATTTACGTAGATAATGAAAGCGCTATTCGGCTGGTGAAAGATCCAGAGTTCCACAAGCGCATTAAACACATAGATGTTAGACATCACTACATACGTGAAAGAGTTGAGAAACTAGAATTAGCAGTAGAACACGTATCCACCGGAAAGCAAATGACGGATATTTTCACAAAGGCTCTTCCAAGACATCGGTTCAATAAAATGCGCGCTAGTCTTAGCTTACATAAGAAGTCCGACGAGTAGGTAAACAGCGAAAGTATTGAAGTAGTTTACTCTACACTCTCGACACTCAAATAGCGAGCAGTGGCGCCCTCTTAGAGGAAAAGAACGACCTCACCTGCACGAGAGGAAGCAATGAGAGTCAGTTGTTATCTAATTTATTATTATTTATTTATTTATTTTTATTTATTTATCTAATTTCGATCCCGTTTTCGATCAAGATTTACCCTGTAAATTATTCGTCGCGAATTCTGGGACACCCTGTAGAAGAGACTAGAGTGTAAAAATAGATATAGTATAAGAAAAGGAAAAATAAAGTACTAAAGATATAAAATATACATCACCTTTTTCTGAACGTACAACCCTATCTTCCTGATTCACCTCAACAGCACGTCAGGCTAGGAAGTAAAGAAAAAGAAAAATAATGAAATCTTGAACAAACAAAAGCGGAACTCATTTTTATCATCGAGACATAACATCCCTGTACACAGATGAAGAAAGTTATGCTACAGGGAATGCCAACATACCAGGCCAGAAATAAATTGGTATGCTGGATAAAGGTGAAGAAAAACCCCAAAGACTTCAAACCCTGGCTGACGATAATGGAACATTAAAAAAAAAAAAAAAAAACAATTGCAAACCAGAAACAACGAAAAGAAAGATTTGAGAAACATGATTATACAATTACAAAAGGATCGTTCAACAATAGCAACAGGTTTGCATAATTACCGTATTGGCCTGAATATAAGTCGAGGTCTTTGGTAACCGATTTCACCCTTAAAAACCGTACTCGACTTATATTTAGGCTCGACTTATATTCGGGCAGATCCCCAAAAAGTCCCGAATGTAAGTTGAGCCAAAATATAAGTCGAGTACGGTTTTTCGAGGATAAAATCGGTTACCAAAAACCTCGACTTATATTCAGGCCAATACGGTAATATACATTTCTTTCAAATTTGAAGTTACATTTTCCTCATTGTAGTCGTACACAAAATAAAATGCTAGAAAACATCTTTCTACCCATATGTGAAGTTTGACTTCATGATTTTGAATACGCATTTTACAACACAACGTTGTTAGAAAGTATCTATCACTTGTAACATATAGCATACAAAGATTGTATGAAAGGGCTTTCAGTTAAATTCTTCCATCAATCAATATGTTTGTGTGGATTGTAAGTAACGAAACATTAGACTAACACGAAGTCTGTCGCACCTCCGGGCATGGATCTTGCCCAGATTTCTGGGGGTGAATCCTTACACCGAAATATTGAGCGCCCGTTGTATAAATCTCCGAAATGAACCTTCATTCTCGAGAGTTATCAAAATATACTGACGAGGAAAGTGTCAGATTGCGGGTCATGAATTTAAGTGAAAGTGTTCAAGTCGATTCCTTGGTCCAAAACTTGAAGTCTAATCTGCTCCATCTATATCATTCTCTTTTTAAGCCCTAAGTTCTACTAGTATCACCATGGCAGTTGGTAAGTCTGCAACAATTGCAATATTACCTCGAATTATTGAGTTTGTGTCGTTACAATATTACATCGTATCATCAAAATCAATGTAAACATACTAAAAAACCTAAGTCATGTGTATAAATGACTTGATGTCCATACATTATCAATTGCAGGACGCGGCAGTGGAATGAATGAAATTGAATACCTTCCATAAAAAACTACATTAGAGCGCCTAAAGAGGCCTAAGTAGACTTAAAGAGGCCTAAGTAGAATCATGATATTTTATTGTGTGAATTGTAGCATCTGGTTCAAATCAGTTTGATCAGATTTTCAGCCTTTGTCGATGCGGGGAACTCCAAATATGCAATAGTCCTCCGGCGATCATGACTTCAGTTTTAAAAGAATCGCTTCGTCTCAAGAGTTAGCCGCAGAACTTCACACTCACAAAACTCTTATAAAATGATTCTAATTTAAACGATATTTTTATTTACTTTCTTCAGATTATTATCTCTCAAATATTGGGTGACAGAAGAATTATAATAAATTATATAAAAAAATCATTTTTTCAAAACTCATAGCTATTCTTCTAAGTCGGCATGAGTTTCGCAAGTTTGAAGCACTTTGGTTAACTGTTGGAACCCACACGGAAAACCAAACGTCGGTGTATGCGCCATCTCAGATTGGTCTGAGACCAATCTGTAAGAGAAAATATTTTCAGACGAGTGCTAGGCCTATGCAGATAGTATAGAGAACAATCTGGATTGGACAGAGGGCCATCCGAGATTGGTCTCACACCAATCTTACATTTATTAGTTCAACATAGTTGCAGAGTCGATGCGCATGTGCGTATAACCCAGTTTACATAGCAGTACGTCCCATTTTGCATTCGAACACAACCGATGTGCACACTGAAAGAAAAAAAGAGTCCCGCCAACTCTCTTGCGGAGCACGGCCAACGACGACTAGAGGAGTACGAGGGGGGGAGTTAGCGGAGCTCTGCGTTGAGGAGTAAGTCCAACTCCTCCCCTCGTACTCCTCTAGTCGTCGTTGGCCGTGCTCCGCAAGAGAGTTGGCGGGACTCTTTTTTTCTTTCAGTGCAGATAGTACGTATTCCTACATTACCATTTGGTCAGTTCCCATGTAATATTTACGTGACGACTAGCTGAGACTGTACCTGCGACCATCTCAGATTGGTTTGAGACCAATCTGACAAAGGCAGTTTAATTCCTTAAAGCAACTCATCAAAAATCATGACAAAAAAATCGAAAACTAGTTTTTTAAGTTATTATAGTATGATATAAGACATGAATTTAAAATGAAAGATCAAGTGAAAATGATAATGCGGATTAAAAAATTATAACTAATATAATAAATTATAACATTAATAAATATTATTATTAATATTATCAATATTAATATTAATATTATTAATATTATTTATTTATTATTATTAATAAATTATAAGATTTTAAATTCATGTCTTATATCATAGTATAATAACTTTAAAAAAATAGTTTTCGATTTTTTTGTCATGATTTTTGATGAGTTGCTTTAAGGAATAAAACTGCCTTTGTCAGATTGGTCTCAAACCAATCTGAGATGGTCGCAGGTACACAAACGATAGCGGTAAGTGTCCCGCCCGATGATATGCAATCGATCATACATCTTCTTTTGAGTTGGCAATACCCTAAGAAATAGTAGATTTCTATCTTATGGGCAATAGCTGACTCGAGAGCCCCCACGACAAATTAAAAATTTAGTCTGTCAAAACGTCAAGACGTCAAAATATCAACCAACATAACCAACCAACGCGTTAATCATTTTCGATAAGGATGACCGCAATTTAATCATTCATTCAACAATTTTATTTATTAAGCATGACAAATTAGAATAAAACTCTTAGAAATTTAAATGGGCATAAAATATGCAATAATTAACATAATCTTTGGGAAGTGCTGGTAAATAAAACATGCCACAATTTAATGTAATCGTATAACGAATTACCTATACAATTTCAGACCATATGTAAGTAATTCAAAACCTATTTATGAAATAGTTAACAGCACAACGCTACTATAATCTCAGTCATCAATATCCATTGGATTATATAAACATGAAAATGTGAGCTATATAACCTATTACAGTTTAACGCAGGTTTTATATAAGCTATGCACCTCTCTATCGCAGAATAACATGAGTATAAAATTGAGCCTTGTTCGCGGATCTTCACATGCTGCATGGACTTCTGGATGCTGAGCATACCAGTCGCGCACGATTAGCGCCATATGGACTGCGCTGTTGTGTGCAATAACGCCAATGATAAGCATTTCATCTGTGGGATATACAGCCCTCACAGAAGGTATCATCACTTCTTCCAGAATGTCGATGTAATAGTCCGCATCCATACTGCGGAGGATCTCCACAAGCTGACCCGGACCAGCACTCCTCATCCAAACCCAGAACCCAGCAGTGACTCGTCCGCTCTTATTTCTGGGAAGGACGTTGTCCGGGTGATAACGTTGCCCACGTTCCCTCCATACTTTTCGTCGACAATCTTTGTCTGTGGAGAAAACTTTCTCATCGGTAAAGATGACATTACGATGTTGGTATAGCGTTGCTTACTTTCCGTCAACTCATTTTTTCAAATGCTTTGGCCGTAATATCCTAATGCAAAACGCAATGTTCTTTTCAAAATTTTATTGCTCGGTTGAAATTACGTGTATGGTAAAATTTTCATTTTTCAATATTTCGATATTCTATTAAATGTATTTCTTCTTTAGTAATAATTATTGGTGGGAATGAACCAACGATTTGTCTGTGGAGAAAACTTTGTCATCGGTAAATATCGCCGTACGACACGGTCTCGCACAGTATTTATACTGTAGAGCCCCGTGCATTGTAATATGTCATTGATTTGCAAACGTTGGATTCACTACCCCATTCTTCCAATGTGTTCGAGTCAAAATGAGACTCTCAGCCAAGTTTAAAAGCATGAAATGCTTAAGACGCTGGATTTTATACACATGTTACTCTGCGATAGAGAGGCGGATAGTTTATATAGAACCTGCCATGTTCTAGTCAAAGTGTAGTATGATTAAATAGTGTACATTAAATTGTATTATGTTTTATTTATCATCACGTCCCAAAGATATTGTTAATTAATACATATTTTATGCCCATTTAAAATTTCTAAGAGTTTTAATTAAGGGGTTAGGCCACTCTAGAATTTTTGAAAAACCTTTTTTTTTTTATTTTTTTTTTATGGTCCCCTAGGACCTCAAAAATAGTGTCCCAAAAGATTATGGCCGGGACAAATCTTCAAGTACTCGGTTTTCGAATTTTAGTACACTCAGCAACAAAATTAACGGCGCACCCGGCAATCGGCGAAATAATGCCGACTTTCAAAATGCTGTAACTCAATGAAAAATTGTAAAAAAAAATCATTCGGGGAAGCATTTTGAAGGTTGAAACTTCATCTTCAAGATGGTTTTTGAAAATTTTTCCGACGGCCATTTTTGACGCCATGGCGTAGGTTTGAGTGCCGGATTGCGAAACGCCAGAAAAAAAAAGTTTTTCAAAGTTTTTCAAAGTTCTCTACGGGGCGTTAAAAAAATCGCAGAGAACTTTCGAAGCGGCCATTTTGTAGCCTGAAATCTACTCTTCCAAATGGTTCCTAGAAATTTGTCGCACGATTTTTTTTCACCGAGTTATTCAACTTTTGGTGAATTTTCATGATTTTCTACTACTCAAAACTTCAAACGCGTTTATCTCAAAACCGCATTTTTTAAGTTGGCCGGAAACATAACTCAAACAATTTTCAACCGATTCACTTGAAACTTCGAATATATCTTGCAAAATACATTGTCTATGAAAGTACGTAGGATTTTTTTTTTTATATTGCACAGTTAATTTGTTATTAACACTTATCTGACGATTTTTTAGGCAAATTTTTCACTTTCCACTTTAGAAGTGCACCATTTCGCCAAAAATCAATATATCGAAAAAATCCTACGTACTTCTATAGCAGTTATCATGTATAATCGCGAAAAATTCATTGACTTATCATAATTCAAAAATTACCGGAGCCGTTCCTCCGGCCGTGAACCCTAGAAAACCGGAGACGTCATCGCAAAAACGCTGCACAGCCGCCATTTTGAAATCAATCGCTTCAAAAAAATTACTGTATACAGTCAGTAATATGTATAATAAACACCCATTTTTGTGAACTCGATTTATTTTGTAGTATTTCTGAAAAAAAATCCTCAAAAAACCTATTTTTTTTGGCCTCTAGAGTGGCCTAACCCCTTAAGTAGTGACTCTATCGTTCGAAACCTATTAATTCATACCATATGTGAATTTATCGGACCAGTCGAACCAAATTTTTAAGTCTTCTAACTGAAGCTCACCTCTATATAGAGCGTGCAATCTCCAGATAGACCGAAAAAAAACGGAAGTGCATCATAATTATTTTTTCAAGTAAAAATTCCTTCAGCCCGGGTTTGAACCGGGACCTCCGCATTTGTACTGCGACGCCTTGTCCATTAGCACGCTCTATATAGAGGTGAGCTTCAGTTAGAAGACTTAAGGGGTGAGATGCACTCAGGATTTTCGAAAAATGAAATTTTTTTTATTGCATTTTCTTGGAATATGATGTTTCGAAAATATTCTCTGCAAATTTTAAGTCAATCCGATGAATAGTTTCCGAGATATCCTACAATGAGTGAAGCGGTGTTGGACCCGCCTGGCAGGTAGCGGACGGCAGCTGCAAGCAACCGGTTTCGACCCGCCTATGATATTTCGTGAATAGTTTTGTTGCGTACTTGGAATTTTTGGTTAGGCATCAGTATATTTGTGGCACTGGAACTGAGTGGTCGATACTTGTGCGTTTACATAAAAATTAAAAATAAAATAATTAATAAAACGCGTTTATCTCGGAACTACGTTCTTCAAGTCGGTGACCACTGTAATTCCGAAACCACTTGACGGATTTTGATCAAATTTGTACAGGTTATGAATAACATAAAAAACTAGTCCTTCATCGAAGGATTTGCATTTTGGTTGAAGATTTCGATTTTTTTCAACAGCAAAATCATGATTTTTTGGTCGAAAATCGGGAAAAAAGCTGTCAGGAGCCGCCAATTTGTTAATTTTCAACAAAAAACCAAAAGCTTCGATTAAAGACTAGATTTATTATTAAACTAATCATTTTTTCTTGTCTTATTGATTTCATATAATCCAGTCCGATGGTGTGATGGTCACCGCGGAGGCCTGTTTGCGAGAGGGGCCCGACGAAAGGGGCCGTATCTTTATAAATAATTAATATTTTTTTTTGAAATTTGGTGTACGCGAAGATGAAACCTTACATAACAACTCTGTAATAAGTCTGACAAGAAATAATTGACCATCGTTGCAAAATAAATTATTGAAAATACTCATTTTTTCACGCCGCTGAGTGCATCTCACCCCTTAAAAATTTGGTTCGACTGGTCCAATAAATTCACATATGGTATGTTCTAAGAGTTTTATTCTAATTTGTCCGGCTTAATAAATAAAATGGTTGAATAAATGATCAAATTGTCATCCTTATTGAAAATAAAAGCTGCGAACAAGGCCCGTATACACTGCATTATTTCATAAATAGGTTTAGAATTACTTTTAGATAAAGTCTGAAATTGTAAAGGTAATTTGTTATAATTTGTTATTTGTTAAGTTTTCTCCACAAACAAAGATTGTCGCCGAAAAGTATGGAGGGAACGTGGGCAACGTTATCACCCGAACAACGTCCTTCCCAGAAATAAGAGCGGACGAGTCACTGCTGGGTTCTGGGTTTGGATGAGGAGTGCTGGTCCGGATCAGCTTGTGGAGATCCTCCGCAATATGGATGCGTACTATTACATCGACATTCTGGAAGAAGTGATGATACCTTCTGTGAGGGCTGTATATCCCGCAGATGAAATGCCTATCATTGGCGTTGTTGAACACAACAGCGCAGTCCGTATGGCGCTAATCGTGCGCGACTGGTATGCTCAGCATCCAGAAGTCCATGCAGCATTTGAAGATCCACGAACAAGGCTCAATTTTGTACTCATGTTATTCTGCGATAGAGAGGTGCATAGCTTATATAAAACCTGCGTTAAACTGTAATAGGTTATATAGCTCACATTTTCATGTTTATATAATCCAATGGATATTGATGACTGAGATTATAGTAGCATTGCGCTGTTAACTATTTCATAAATAGGTTTTGAATTACTTACATATGGTCTGAAATTGTACAGGTAATTCGTTATACGATTACATTAAATTGGGGCATATTTTATTTACCAGCACTTCCCAAAGATATTGTTAATTATTGCATATTTTATGCCCATTTAAATTTCTAAGAGTTTTATTCTAATCTGTCATGCTTAATGAATAAAATTGTTGAATGAATGATTAAATTGCGGTCATTCTTATCGAAAATGATTAACGCGTTGGTTGGTTATGTTGGTTGACATTTTGACGTCTTGACGTTTTGACAGACTAAATTTTTAATTTGTCGTGGGGGCTCTCGAGTCAGCTATTGCCCATAAGATAGAAATCTACTTTTGCCTAGGGCAGGGATGGCGAACCAATGGCACGCGTGCCATTGATGGCACGCGACGAAATAATTTGGGCACGGCATTAATTGCGAAATAATTTGGGCACGGCATTAATTGAGGAATTTGAGTACCTAATCGAAATAATTTATTTTGTCGTCTACATTGAGGGACACAGTAGGCACGTCACGGCCACATTGCACATTTCTTTGGAAAAAATGGCACGTAGATGTATAAAGGTTCGCCATCCCTGGCCTAGGGTATTACCAACTCAAAAGAAGATGTATGATCGATTGCATATCATCGGGCGGGACACTTACCGCTATCGTTTGTGTACAGTCTCAACTAGTCGTCACGTAAATATTGCATGGGAACTGACTAAATGGTAATGTAGGAATACGTACTATCTGCAAATGGGTTGTGTTCGAATGCAAAATGGGACGTACTGCTATGTAAACTGGGTTCTACGCACATGCGCATCGGCTCTGCAACTATGTTGAACTAATGAATGTAAGATTGGTGTGAGACCAATCTCGGATCGCCCTCTGTCCAATGCAGATTGTTCTCTATACTATCTGCATAGGCCTAGCACTCGTCTGAAAATATTTTCTGTTGTTATGATTCTTGGGTATGTAGCACTGTAGTAGTACGCAAGGCAAAGTCATATACACTATAGCACCTGTATGACGGCTGTGTCACGAGCAGGCTGTGAGTTTATTGTATATAGCGGCCTTTTTGTGTGCGTAATATTTTTATTAAGTAATTAATTAAATAATCGATTAATTACTTAACTTTTTATCTATCCCTGATGTTTCAAATTGAAATAATTTTTGATGAGAAAAATTAACGGACGATCCGGGAATCGAACCCGGGATCTACGGACGCCTATCCGGGGACTTACACCCGAGACCACCTAGCTCGCCCACGGATCACCGCAATTTTTCTCATCTTCTATTCTTGTGCTCACATGTATATGTTGTTATGATTCTTGGGTATGTAGCACTGTAGTAGTTTTTTTTCTCATCAAAAAAAAAAAAAAAAAATTATTTCAATTTGAAAATATTTTCTCTTACAGATTGGTCTCAGACCAATCTGAGATGGCGCTTACACCGACGTTTGGTTTTCCGTGCAGGCATCCTTTCGTAACCTCGTTTATAGTCTCCGGACAACTATTGTGTTATCGACTTTATGCACCGAGGGAAGAAAGTGCGTACTTTATTCCCGGCTGCGCGCATAAAGAACGCGCTTTCTGCCCTTGGATGCATAAAACATCGTATGCACCATGGTGTAAAGTGTTCTTCTAGACGAGTGTGAAGGTCACCCTCGCTTCGCTCGGGAGACAAACCTCACACTCGTCAAAAAGAACACTTTATTCCCTAGGTGCATAATATACTATTCTAGCATTGTTGAAGGCTCAAAAGCTGATTAAAATAACTTGAACTAGATTATATAATTAACACAATCAAATTTCAAGTTTCTGTTCATCTCTTCAGCTGCTCCAATTTAATTTTTTATTAGTGGCATACTGTTCGGTTCTTTAGTCGATAAATAACTCATGCATTTTACTTATATTAGTATTATTTATTGAGACAATGTTCTAGGCAGTGTTGTGAAAATTGTAATTAAATGAAGTTTAATTACACATTACTAAAGTAATTACTAAAGTAATGTGTAATTAAATAAAGTTTAATTACACTGTAACCGACGGACCTGGCGGTTCCGATACTACACATACCGGAGTTCGCCCAGCTAGGTCATAACCGTCGCCTTTACCGACATACTCAGATTAAGGGGAGGGGAGGAGGAGTGAATCTATGGTTAGATAATGAATGAAACCAAATAGACCGTTCACAGGTCATTTATTGGGCATTTATCAACATTATTTGAACCTTTCAGATAATCGACCATCGCTAGATCTATGCGAGTTTCTTAATCTACGCTATGTATTCTATTTGCCTAGCAATACGAGTCTATTCGCGGACAGAACTGGTGCAGGTAGTAGGTAAACATATTCGAGTACAAGTTGTTACTCATAAATTGTAACGCGGGCTGTATATCTATGTTGGTTTTCCCAACAAGTCAACCGTCTCTCGGATCCCCTCTACACGAGGCTACCATGAGACGGCCAGCCCGCGATACCGGACTCTTTCCGATTCTAATAAATCGTCAACCCGCGAACTGTAATATCCACGCTGGTTTCCCAGCGTGTCAACCATTCCGGCCAGTCTTACCAATGTAAGACCCCGGGGAAGGCCAGTTGACGCGTTCACAATTTTACATTGATTCGCGGCTGTAATAACCACGCTGGTTTCCCAGCGTGTCAACCATTCTGGCCAGTCTCACCAATGTGAGACCCCAGAGAAGGCCAGCACGCGAACCCCCTGTAACCCTACCCAACTCTGTCCTACTATACTAACTCGTACCCGTGCACTCAATGAATACTATAATTCGTTTTCCACTTTTCAATGATAGTGAATAGCTAGTTCCCTTATTTCCAATAAATTCTACTAGGCATTCGTGTTATCTAATTAATCGTTGAGTCAACAGCCTCATATTAACACGCATTCATGTGTCTCGCACACACTACCTGCTTAACCGAATTTCTCTTACGTCTTACTCGTACCGAGGTTTTGCAAATACTGACCAGCCTTCACCTTTCGCGTGTTATTTTTCTCTCAATTTCGCCCGCAACAAGTACCCCCTTCTTTGTACTCGTATTACCTGGCTATTTTCGGCTGCTTGACCACACACGATCAAGGTGTGAGTGAGATAATCCGCTTAGGATTAGTACATACATTCGCAGTCTATGACAATACATGCATGCTACAAGACTACAGACCATACGTTCCTCTCTCACACCCACATCTTAACACTTACATATCTTTCTTAAACGTATGTTAATATGGTTAATTGGAAAACAGTGGACGTCTCCGCCACACCAACCTCCTTCTGGGTCTCCATACCTCTTCAAGTCTCTTCGCCTAAGAAGAGCAATCACCAAACTACGGAACAACTTAAGCAAAGCTAAGAACCGTCGTGTTTTCCTTCTTAAATGTCGTTCTAAAGGGATAATTCCCAATTTCTTAAAATTTAATCTTAAAAATTTATCTCACCTAATGGATAAAAAACAATTTCAAACTAGTCTTAAACTATTTCATAAAACCATTATCAATTTAGAAATTGACCACTGCTATAGAAAAGTTCACCATCTTTCCAAACTTCTTGATGATCACATAGTTCAATTCTATAGTACTGATCCAATTTCTTCTGAACAAAAGAAATTTGATTCAGATACATGTAGGTCTGAGGCTCTCTTCAACAACTTAAAAAATAGTAACTTGAAAAAACTTGAGAAGCTGGAAAGTGACATTCCTAAAGATATTCCTAAGAACTGGTTAGTGAATTTGAGTAATACAAGTCTGCCTTCGACAGTACACAATTTGCTAGCGTTAGGTCCCAAACATTCAATTCCATCTTGTAATAGTTCCAACGTTGAAGAAATAGTTTGTTCAGTAGAGACAGCGCTGTCAAAAAAAGACACTACTACCAAAGACTTAGTCAGATCAAAAGTTTCTAATACCATCTCTAATCATTTACAACACAATCCTCCTACCAAATATAGGATTCCGGAGATTGCTAAATTCAAGGAAGCTAGAGAGTTTTTAAAAAAACATAATGATTTATTGATAACTAGAGCTGACAAAGGAAATGTAACGGTGGTCATGGATAAGAAGGACTTCCAACTTAAAGCACAATCTCTACTGAATCAAAATGATACCTATGAACTACTTAAGAAAAATCCTACTAAGATCTCTGAAACCGCTGTGAACAAACTCATTACTGATTGGACAAAAAAAGGTTCCATTTCACCTTCGCTAGGAAAACATCTTAAAACACACAACTCTCTTCCAGCTAAGATGTATTTTTTACCTAATATTCATAAAGCCGACACACCACTCAGGCCTATAGTCTCTAATTTAGATTCTCCTACCTATAAGCTTGCTAAATATCTAGCGTCAATCCTCTCGAATGTTGTAGGAAAGACCCAGTACCACGTTAAGGACTCGTGGTCTTCCGTACAACATGTCAAAGAAGTGGTAATCCCACCTGATCACATTCTGGTTTCACTGAATGTCACCTCGCTTTACACTAATGTACCTGTTAATCTACCCTGCTCAAAATCCCAGACTGAAATCGACAGGAGCGGATAGCTTTTCGGACAAGTTTCCAGACAAGACCAGATCGCGTATCTGTCTGTCTGTGGTCTGTACCCTATCCGGTCGAAAATTCCTGTCTGGATTTTGCGCGAGCCTTGTCTACATTCAATCCGGCTCGGAAAATCCGCGACGGGGTAACTTATCCGGACCAATCGGCATCCTGTCGGTTGAAAAAATTAATCTGGTTTTTAGACTGGTTTTGTCTGGACTGTTTCCGGAACAAGCGCATCACCTCAGCTAATATTCTAAGTTTGAATCGGGGCTCTGTCTGTATCTATCCGGTTTGGGTCCCGCAAATCATCACGTGATTATTTACATCAAATTTTCCAAGTTGGGATTGGGGCTCTGTCCGTACCTATCCGGTTTCGTTCCCGCAAATCATAACGTGATTATTTACATCAAATTTTCCAAGTTGGAATCGGAGCTCTGTCCGTACCTATCCGGTTTCGGTCCCGCAAATCATAACGTGATTATCAATACAGCTAATATTCCAAGTTGAAATTGGGGCTCTATCCGATTTCGTGCCGTATCAATTGATAATCACGTTATGATTTGCGGGACCGAAACCGGATAGATACGGACAGCCCCCCGATTCCAACTTTGAAGATTTGATGTAAATTTAATGACTTTATGATTTGCGGGTACGAAACCGGATAGATACGGACAAAGCCCCGATTCCACCTTTGAAGATTTGATGTAAATATAGTAATCACGTTATGATTTGCGTGACCGAAACCGGATAGATACAGACAAAGATTTTCAAAGTTGGAATCGGGGCTCTGTCCGTACCTTTCCGGTTTCCATGTAATGTACATTACTTCAATATTTTCTCGTAAGGCGGCGACCACCGCTTTCGATATTCTCGCGAGTACCACTTATCGGAGTTGGTGAGTATATATAGAGGCGGAAAATATCATCTATATACTTGAGAGAAAAAAAAAAAGAAAAAAAAACGAAAAAAAAAACGAAAAAAAAACGAAAAAAAAAACGAAAAAAAAGAAAAAAAAAACGAAAAACAAAAGAAAAAAAAAAAAAAAAACTTCAATTTTTTGAAATTGGATCCGGATAGAACCATACAGGAAAAATACCTAGGGCGGGGTTACTTTCCGGATAGAACCCGATAGGAATGCTGACACGAGAAAATATTGGACCGTCAAAATTCCGGACAGGAACAGAAGTTTCCAGGTACACAAAAACCAGAACTCGGACGTATGCAGGCGGATACAATTCCGCCTATCCGTTTTTCTGTCGGGGATTTTGAGCAGGGTAACCTTAGCTGCTATAGGAAAGAATTGGAATTCCATCAAAGAACACACTAGTCTTGATAAAAAAGATTTTATTGAAGGGGTCAAGCTTTGTTTGAATTCTACTTTTTTCACTTATGAAAATCTACACTATAAGCAGATATTTGGTGTTGCAATGGGTTCTCCGATCAGTCCTGTCGCTGCAAACTTGGTAATGGAACTTCTTGAGCAAAAGGTCATAAAACATCTTCCTTTTAATCTTCCATTTTACAAGAGATATGTAGATGATATCATCACATGTGTACACAAGGATAAGGTTGATTTTCTTGTCAACAGCTTTAATAATTTTAATCCTAGACTCAATTTCACCTCTGAACTAGAAAACAACGGAAAAATCAGTTTCTTAGATACATATGTCATAAGAGAATCCAATCATCTCATCATTAATTGGTATAGGAAAGCCACTTGGTCAGGTAGATACCTCAGCTTTGACTCATATCATCCTCACCAATACAAACGAAGCGTTGCCATAGGTCTCTTTGATCGCTGTCTGAAACTTGCACATCCTCGCTTCAGAAAAGAGAACATTCGTATCGTAACCAAAGCTTTACGAGAAAATGGCTTTCCTATACCTCTTATTGATTTGATTAAAAAACAAAGAGTTGACAAACTTTACAATACTATTAATTTTCAAGACAACACAACACTAGATAAAGACAGGTTTGTTAACTCCATACCATACCGGGAAGATTCCTTGATAGTATACACCTGACTGCCGTCGATTGCGCATGCGCCAAATAATTCATTTTCATTGGTCCGTAAGATCGTCCCGGGACAGTTTTATGACGTAGGAAGCACGGGTGCCAACATGCGAAAAATTAAGCGAGAGCTGTCAAACTCTGGCGCGTAAAGTAGTCAATCGAGGTTATGTTGATATTTATTTTAATTCGTCGTTAATTATTGAAAAAAATAAATAAAAATAGCACGGACTAGCAGTTTTTAATAACGTAGTCCATTTCGGAAGATTATTCAATGGGTGCATCAAAGGATTTGATGGAAAAACAACAATTAATCGTTACAAAAATCATCTTAAAGTGATTTGTTGAAAGATGAAATCTAAAATTAAATCTGAAAGGTTATTATTAAGTGACAGTCTGGACAAACTGAGGCAGGTGAGTGAAAATAACGTTTATTGAAAAAATATTCTTTATTCACATTAAGTAAAAAATAAACCGATTGTTGAAACCGAGTAGAAGATAGTTCTGGAGTGGATTCATCCCAGTGCAGCGCTCCGGAGGCCAGTTATCAGTGTCGATGAACATGAAATAAACGAATCAAATTACCCACTTTCCTGGCTACCTATCCTCTGGCCACTGGTTACCTTTCAAGAGGTGTTCGAAGTGTCCTCCTGCAACTGCAGCACAGTAACCTAGCCGATCGTAGAAGGCGTTCGTCGTGTTAGAAATAACATCCGGCGACAGGCTACGAAGGATGTCCAAGATCCTAGCTTGCAGCGCAGCAAGGTCTTCAATCCTACCCTGCGCATAGAGGACGTTCTTCAAATGACCCCACAAACCATAGTCCAGAGGCGATAGATCAGGCGAACGAGCAGGCCATTGAACTGTAGGGCTTGCCCTACCGATCCAGCGACCAGGAAACACCTGATCAAGATAGTCCCGGACTGCTCGTGTGAAATGCGGTGGCGCTCCATCCTGCTGGAACCAGACTTCTTCCCCCTTGAATTTGAATAAAAATCATATTACTCCTAGAAGACAGAGAAATATTTGTTTTCGAACCACGGGCAGTCTAATAACGAACCGATCATCTCTGAATAATACTATTTACTCACAGTTTCTTCTTCGATAAGCCTAAGAGCTGGTACGATGTGCTCTCTCAGCAACCGGAGATACTTGTCGCCGTTGAGGTTCCCATCAATGAAGAACGGTCCAACCAGCCGATTTCCAACGACGCCGAGCCAGACGTTGAGTTTCAACGGGTACTGTGTACCTACCTGGAGGAACCAACGCGGGTTAATTCGACACCAGGCCCTGGTGTTCTGCCTGTTCGGCTTCCCGACAAGTATCACAGTACTTTCATCGGAGAAGCAAATCCGTCTCTGTAACCCCTCGTCTGCATCTATCCGATCCATCATCTCCTCGGTGAAACGAAGACGATTATCGTCATCACCAGCCAGGAGTTCTTGATGCGTTTGAAACTTATACGGCTTGTACTTAGCTTCACGCAGCACTTTTCTGACGGACGACTTGGCGATGTTCAATTCCTGGGCGATACGACTGGCCGGCTTAAAGGGATCCTCTTCAACGCTCAAGCAGATGTCCAGCTTGGTATCCCAACTCAGCCGTCGATTTGGCTGAATTACCGGGATGGACCTTCCATCGACGTTCCCCGTTGCCTGAAATTTCAAGACCCACTTTCGTATGGTCCCGATCGATGGTATCGGCCTATCCGGGTATGCGGCCGCGAAATGGTCCCGGGTCTCGCGATAGCTGAGGCCCTGGAGATGATTTGTCAGCATCTCCACTTTTTCCTGCACAGAAAACCTGTAATTAGGCATTTTTAAGCCGATCAAGAACTTCACAAAAGACTCGAGGTATGTGCAAAACACGAGGTAGAACATGCGCGATCTTTATGCAAACTAGTCAGTTTCTGCCAGCGTCTTTGTTTAAATCTTCGGTTGAAAAACTCACCGCGAAACTTTACAGACAGACGATTGGCCGATTTCATTTTGTTCGTTTCTATCGTCCAATCGCATTATGGTAGCAGACTTCACACTATTTTGATGCTTGACCTTCCCGCGCGTCGCGTGTTGTTTACAAATTGCACGCGCCATGATACCATTCTGTCGGGTCTCGTGGTGATCTTTTGCCGAATTTCAGAGATTTGATATCATTACGTAGGAAATCATAGAAATAGTTCGCGATACGAACAATGACGTTAAATTAACTCGTATTATTTTACGGGGATCAAGGTCATTATTCTCGTTAACCTCACGTAGGTATCGGAAAATTGTCAAATCGCGGGACTTGAGTATGAGGTCGACGAATTATAAATGACAACGATATTTTTTGCTTCACATTTCACGGTCATTTAATTAGAAGATAGTTGGATCAAAAATCATCAGAAGCACGTCTGATAATAACACCTTTTATTTTCAGCTAGGAAACAATCAAACAGTGAACTGGGACTAAAGTCGTCGACGTTCAAGTTTTCTCCTCGGAGAAGTCATCGGGGTTTGTAAGTACATTTCTAATTCTGTGATCTTTGAGTGGTACAACATTTTGGCATGCGTTCAATAATACAATTCGTTTTTCTAGGCGGCTCGAGCTTTTAACATTGGTCAGCAGTAGGAAAATCGTATCTTACCTGATGATCAAAACGCTCTGCCAGCAAGGATGGTTTCTTGATTGGTGCCGCCATTCCAATCATTCGATTTGGTCGTCGATTTGGTCCCATCAAGCACGAGGTGTTCAAGTGATTTTGCTGTACGATTACCTCCGTCTTCACATCTGTTGATGCAAACTTAACCCTAGAACTCATGTACGGGGTAGGAATCTACCCCAGTCGATTCTCAAACTGCGCTCCTAAGCTGGAAATTGAATTACGTTTAGGTATTCAAATCGATTTTTCACCAACTAAACTTCGATGAAATTGAATTTGCTTTTCACCGCTCTCTTCCTTATGAAGAAACGAACAGATTCATGTACGTGCGAATCCCGTAATAGCTCTAGGAACGATTTTACGAACAAGAAACGCGTGGGGTAGATATTCACCCCAGTCATGAGTGAGAAGGTAGAAAAAAAGATACATGAGTTCTAGGCTTAAAGCTAGGTACAGTACGGATCACGATGTTCAAATATTAGATGATTCCACTATGATCAAGCCAATAATGATGAAATCGTTATTCGACCACTGCTGCTTCTTCATAGCGTCAAGGAATTATTGGAACACAGGAATATTTTTATTTTGAAGTTGAGCTTCGTTACTTTTGTCATTTGGTTCAGGAGAATAGTGTTTCAGGTCTTTCATTGGACTCACAGAATAGGTTTTGCTAGGCAAACTGATACAATCAAAATCCAGGAATGTTCAATACTATTAGTTGAAAATGTTTTCAAAGTTCGTTTTAGTTTATAATTTCACCCCGTTAGCTAGTTCCAGCTGTCTCAGTTATCTCTGTCGCTGTCTCTGTACTTGTGTCTTCTTGAAAATACAAGGCAAATCTTATCAAAGGCTACAAATAGATTTATTTGCTAATACACGTTGCATTAAAAATAATCGCTTGTTCAGAAATAATATTAATCATTCGAAAGTTGATGCATTTTCAATTTCAGTATTTAGTAACTCAAACACTGTCGATAATTTACTGGATGAACTCTGCTTATCATTAGAATATTTTCACGATTTACAATAATATGATGTGGTATGATGAGATTCAATAGGAAGTTAATTAAACTAGACTCGTGAAAGAAAGAAATCACAATTCAATCACAGATGATAAAATATTGAAACTTCCTAAACAATTGGTTTGATGTTTTTCAATTTTAGAACTCGTAAAATTATTGTTCCTTATTGGCGAGAAAGATATTTGGAAGATACGTCACATGATAAATATTTAAAATCGAAAAAAGTCATAACGATTTCCTCGGTCAACCAAAAAAAGTGGCGATGATCTCTGTACTTGAGATGAAGTTAAATGAGAGGTATCAATGGAAGGCGGGGATGCAATTATTTGGCTGTTGCAAACTCATTCTTGAATTCTCCAGCTAAACAGCATTTATTTACCAACATTTCCTGTTAATCAAAAAAATTGGATTATTTCTACTGTATTGAACTGTCATGATTGAATAAACTGTTTCCACCTACCTTCTTCGTTTTTTCCAAGCACCCATCACTCAGACCACTAGTTTCCAATTTTAATCTGATAAACAAGTCTCTGAAAATGATCCGATACATCGAATCGAAGCAAGCAATCAGCTGTTCGGAATAAATTCCGACGGTTCTTTCAGAACATCAAATTTTAATCTCGATAATAAAAGCTTTCCAAGCCTTTCTGAATCACTACCGCAATTAATTGAGATTTTAACCTCAAAAATTCGTATCAATTACATCGCCGTTAAAAACAAAGTTTGACAGCTAAAACTCGGGATGGCCAGCCTGCCTTAGCGGACGACGAAACTCGCGCATGCGCAATCGACGGCAGTCAGGTGTATACTATCAAGGAATCTTCCCGGTATGTTAAAGGTCTGTCAGAGAAAATCAAGGCTATTCTTGATAAAGAAAACATCCATACTTCGTACAAAATTGTTAATAACATCTCCAGTCTGTTTACCAACCTCAAATCAAAAACTGAACTAGTTGATAAAACTCACTCGGTATACAAGATTCCTTGCGCTGATTGCAGCGGCTGCTATTTGGACAATCCTCACAACACCTTAAGAACCGTATCAGAGGACACAAAGCGGACCTTAGGTCCAGAGAACCGGACAAATCAGCCTTAGTTGCGCACTCGCTAACACAAAAGCATGTTTTTGATTTTGACAACACCACAATTCTATGTACTGAGAATAACACTCAAAAAAGGTTAATTAAGGAGATGATACAGATTACTAAATTTAATGAAACAGCTTGTAATAAAAGGATGGATATTCAAAACCTTAGCCATCTATACTTTGACATCCTTAAGTCTAACTAATTACCAAGGTGTGACTATCTATTTATCATGAATTTACATATTTCCGGTTTTTTCTTATCTCACTCCACCATCTTGAAATTCAAATCAGAACTGTCACTTCCCGACTAATCGCCGAACAAACAACATCCTAGGCAATGAGGAACGTCAAAATTTGGTAATCTATCAATTCCTTGTTAATCTCACTTACGTTTACAATCTCTTCTGTATCAAAACATAGCCTACTCTAAGTGTAATAATAACAATGATATATTTATCGAGTTTTACCTAGAATCTAATTCCAACCTTTACAACCACATGTATCTTGTTCTCTTTCTTCTTGTCAATTATTGAAATCTCACACTTTAATCTTAATCCTAGTTAATCTAGTCAGTAGAACTTTATTCTAATTTATATTATGTATGTTTAGCCTGAAGATGGCCGGCCGTCGCCAGCCGAAACGTCGCAAATAAAAGGTTTTACACAAAGAAAAGTATCATTGACTGTATCCGACGAATTTTTTCCTATACATCACACGGTCACGAAACTACATTACAATATGTTAATATGCACACTTTCATGGCCGGTTGCATAAACGTGGGTTACCCGAACCTTCAAATAACCCGTAGGTAACCCCGCAGATACTACCCGTTCAACCATTTTTTCATCTGACAGCTGTCATGAATCGCTGTTAACTTTTGACAGTCCATAGGTTGAACGGGTATTATCTGCGGAGGTTATTGAAACTTTTGGGTAACCCACGTTTATGCAACCGGGCATCAATAGATTAGATCCGCTAACATAGAGATTCAATTTGAACGAGTTTTCAATACTATAATTATCGATTCATCTCTAACGCAATTATAGCTTTGTTTCGTGATTTTTATATCATAAAAGAAGAAATAAGATCAGTCGTCAACATACACATTACCAAAGTAATGTGTAATTAAATCGAGTTTAATTACACATTGTTTTGGTAATGTGTAATTAAACTTCATTTAATTACACATTACTTTGGTAATGTGTAATTAAACTCGATTTAATTACACGTTACCAAAGTAATGGGTAATTAAACTTGGTTTAATTACACATTACCGAAGTAATGGGTAATTAAATGAGTATTTCCATTACAAATGTAATTAGTGACTCGCAACACTGGTTCTAGGTTATATTCGTTACAGAGAAGTAGTATAGCGGGGATCTAAATATCCATATCTCGCGGAGGTGGCGCCCAGCGGGGCTCTCTGTAGTTACGCCGGTAACTTAGTTTACCGGTTGGTATTGCGGATCGCATATATAACATCCCTCCCTTCCTGAATGTTTATATTTCCTTGAGTAGTATTTTGTTTTCGTACTATTAAGGAAGACCATCCCTTAGTTATCCCTTGAAGTGCTCTCAACGTTTTTATTACATTTGATGAGTTTGGTGTACTCACCCTTTTAACTTCTAGCCATTTCGTTGTCGCATCCACGACTATCAGGAAGGATTGACCTGCTATGGGTCCAGAAAAGTCTACGTGGATGCGGCTCCATGGCTTTGTAGGTGCTGACCAAGGTTAAGTAGAGGTTTTTGCTGGCGCAAATAGGACTTCCATGCACGCTCTGCAATTTTTTACTAGCGTTTCGATGTCCTCGTCTATGCCCGGCCACCAAGCATATGATCGTGCTGCTGATTTGGTTCCATATTAGTCCAGTCAATATAGCGATTTGGTATGTTCTAACTTTAGCACACGATGCGACATAGCTCATTTTGTCGGGAAAAATGTGTAGAACAAGATGAGATGCAAGCGGAAAATCGGAATTGGTCGGAACATTGTTTATTTTGTAGATTAATAAAAAATTACAGGAAAATGCCAATTTTTCAGTGGTTTTTCAAGAATAACTCCGCAAATATCGATCTTGTCGCATTTATCTTCACGTCAAGATTGGTTTAGAATGAGTTTATCTTCGAAGTTCAAGTATTACAAAATTTTATTTTGCAATAATTTACATTTTATTGCGAAAATATTACAAAATTAACTTGTGAATATCGAGGGTACTGAATTTATAGGATCAAAACATCCAATCGACTTGAAATTGTATAATTAACGACTTTTTGATAACTTGAGAACTTATGCGAAATTTGGTAGCGATATCTCCAATAGCTATCGCATAATTCATTTTACAACTTAAAAATTCGTTTATTCTGCAAGAACGATTACGAGTCCCCGCCGAACTCTACACGGTTCCTGATTTTTTTACACATAGACCAAAGCCTAAACTTTCATAAACAACCGTTATTTAGATTTTTTTTGCAATAAAACGCGCTACAGAATTTTTAATCGAAAAAAAAAATTTTTCGCTTAAATGCAAATTTGATATCTCGATGAATTTTCATCGAAATCATGCGTTTCATAAAGCAATCGATAGGTCTTCTCAAGACCTTCAATTAAAAAAAAGACCCCTTTTCATATATCACTTTCCGAGATATTCAACTTTGACTTTGGTACCGAATTGTTATTAAACAAATTAACATTTCGGCGATTTTCCAACGCGAATTTTCTCACGTGGCCATCCATTTTTCACGTATCTTATGCTGATCAGTTGAATATTGTTATTAACGAAGATACACTGTTAAAAAAATTTATTTGATTCAAATAAACTAAATTACTTGAGTGCTATTTACTTGAGATCAATTGATTATTCTTTGCATTGAATAAAAGTAGACATTGCGCCCAGTAATTCATTTCTTTGGTAGCAGTTATTTGGTTGAAATAATCCAATTCATTGATACTAATTACAGTTACTTCGGTTGAATACACGATTTCTACGAACAATCGGAAGTTTTATTTCAATTTTCATTTATTTGATTGAAGTAAATCGATTTGATGTTTGAGTACCCTGGTGAAAAAAAATTTCTGGAAATCTCTGCAAATTTTCTCTGAAAAACTCTGCAAAAAGCTCTACATTTCTCTGTTATTTGGAACACTTTTCAGAGAAAAATCAGACTTTTTTCCAGAGAAAAATCAGAGTTTTCTATAGAAATATCTGCAACGCGAAAAATTCTTTCAAATCTTTCGTGCGTATTTATTTATTCATTTCGATGAAAATCTCTGCACAATTAGGAAAATGTCTGGAAATCTCTCCAAGCTCGAATTTCTCCATCTGGCCTCGCTCATAATTATCTGTATTTCTATGCAAAATTCTGCAGAAATGCGAAAATCTCTGGAAATCTCTCCAAGCCCGAATTTCTCCATCTGGCCTCGCTCATAAGTATCTGCATTTCTATGCAAAGTTTTGTAGAAACGCGATAATTTCTGGATATCTCTCTAAGTTCGAATTTTCCAGACATGAACCTAGGTGGAGGTATATGCCCGAACAAAAGTAGAGCACGTTCTTATCGGTTTTATATATTATTACACTGCTTAGTGTCTTTGCCGGGTGGTGACAAAGATCCTTGATCGATGGACAATGTGTGGTGTGGTAGTCAGGATCGCTTGATCACTGCACGACGTCTCGTGTCAAGTGGTCGGGCGCCGGGGTCTATATTTGCCTGGGTGTAGCACTTTAATCGCGAGAATAAAATGGCAGCTACACTGCAGGCGAGTCGAGGCTCGGCGCCGCGTTGTGGCACCGAGAGTAACTACGGCACTTGGGGAGATTCCACGAAACTCTACAGCGGAGATTTCCAGAATTTTTCATTGAATACCACCAATTTCACCGAAAAACTGCGGATTTTTCTGGTTTTGTTAAATTTCTGCACTTCCTAATAAACACAAGGTGATTGAAATCCCGTATAATAAACGTGTTCATTATACGTGTAAAAACTGTTGAAACAAACCTTTATACATTCATTATACCAAAATTAAACCTATAGTACAATGAATTTCCAGGTCTGATGTCCGTCTGTACGTGGATCTACGATTAATTTATCCACGTGCACCAAATTTATGCAGCCGGCACGTTTTTTAAACGTCAAATCAATAGACCTGTGTTGATTGGGTTAGGGAGATTCCACGAAACTCTGCAGCGGAAATTACCAGAATTTTACATTGAATATCATCAATTTTTCCGCAAAACTTTGTATTTTTCTGGTTTTGTTGAATTTCTGCACTTGGCGAGTTTCCGCGAAATTCTACAGCCGAGATTTTTAGAATTTTCCGTCGAAAATCATTAATTTCTCCGCACAACTCTGCATTTTTCTGGTTTTGTTAAATTCATGCACTTAGGGAGATCCCGCGAAACTCTACAGCGGAGTTTTCCAGAATTTTCCATTGAAAACCATCAATTTCACCGAAAAACTTCGGATTTTTCTGGTTTTGTTGAATTTCTGCACTTGGCCAGATTCCGCGAAATTCTATAGCGGAGATTTCCAGAATTTTTCATCGAACACCATAAATTTCTCCGCTAAACTCTGCATTCTTCTGGTTTTGTTGAATTTCTGCACTTGGCGAGGCTCCGCGAAATTCTACAGCCGAGATTTTTAGAATTTATTATCTAAAATCATTGATTTTTCCGAAAAACTCTGCATTTTTTTGGTTTTGTTAAATTCATACACTTGGGGAGATTCCGCGAAACTCTACAGCGGAGATTTCCAGAATTTTCCATTGAAAACCATTAATTTCACCGAAAAACTTCGGATTTTTCTGGTTTTGTTGAATTTCTGCACTTGGCCAGATTCCGCGAAACTCTATAGCGGAGATTTCCAGAATTTTTCATCGAACATCATAAATTTCTCCGCTAAACTCTGCATTCTTCTGGTTTTGTTGAGTTTCTACACTTGGCGAGATTCCGCGAAACTCTACAGCCGAGATTTCCAGAATTTTTCATCAAAAATCATAGATTTCTCCGCAAAACTCTGTATTTTTCTGGTTTTGTTGAATTTCTGCACTTGGCGAGATTTTGCAAAACACTATAGCTTAGATAGATTTCCAGAATTTTTCATCGACATTTATCAATTTCTCCGCAAAACTCTGGATTTTTCTGGTGTTGTTGAATTTCTGCACTTGGGGAAATTCTGCGGAACTTGACCCTAGAAATATTCAGAATTTCCTACATTTTTCCGACAAATGACAGAGTTTACATCTCTGGAAAACTCCAGATTTTTCGGCATTCTCATTTGTAGATTTTTGGAGAGATTTGGCAGAGATTTTTTTTTCACCAGAGTAACCCGTACATTCCGGTATAGTAACTTGGATTGTTTGAAATGATTTCATGTTTGCTTTTATTAAACAATGACATTTCTATCGAAAAAATATTTACTTCATCCTAATGGCGAATTACTGGATAATATACAAATAATTAATCCACTTGCATCAAATAATTTTTTTTTTCTTTCAAATAAATTTTTTTAACAGTGTATTAGTTGATAAAGTGAGCGCGGCGCTCGCAAAGACGAGTGAGAAAGCAAACAGCTGCGCGTGGGGAGTGGTGGGGGGGCCGTCCAGCGGAGAGAGTGAAAAAAAATCAATCGATTTTCTAAAAATCGGAGCGCTTTCAAAATATGCTCTCTCTCTTGGAGTCTTAGAGCGAAACCTTCTATCTCGCGATCTTATGATATCAGGCGTTCCAAAGTCGGAAGGTGAAGATCTCCTCTCACTTACACCGAAAGAAATTTATTCTCAAAGTTAGTATAATATACTGGAACTTAGTATATTTCCGTCTAAAATAGGCGGTAAGTATATTTTCTAATCTTTAGAGGAGAATAATTTAATAAACACATACTAATATGAATACATATACTAGCTTTAAGAATATCCTCTAATCTAAGTTTAGTATGTTATATTCGGAAAGGAATCAGTGAAATTATAAAATAATCTCTTTATTTTCATTTTATATTCATATTTTACATTCCTGGTATAATATATTTATGTATATGGGCAGTTCCACGTCAACTGTACCACTCCTGTCAGTCATAGTCAGCGATTCTACCTAAATTTGGTGATTATGCTAGTTTAGTAGGGAAATAATTTCTGACCGAAGGATTTCGCGAAATTCGAAAAACCATAGAAGTTGCCTAATTCGAAACTTTTTGATCGTCAATTCTTTAAAAATTCGTATCTTTGCAACCACTTATCGGATCGTGAATATCCAGTCATGGAGTGACGTGGAAAAGTATGCAGTTTAATGGAAAAAATACGTCATCAATGCGAGTTGGAAAAATGAGCTTGTATTATGCAATACAATGTTGAAAATTGATTTTCAATCATGTTCTCTCACATTCTAAAATTCGAAAAAAAAATACAGGTTACTCCTTCCAAGCTTATCTTCAATTTCAGCCATTGTAAAGTTTGGAGTCGCATCTAGTTCGCGCGATATTAATTGTCAAAGTCCGCCGTGTGCTCTCTTGCCGCGCGGTGTGTACCCAGCGTGAAGTTTCCAGAATGCAGAATTTCGGTAAAGTGCAACGTATCTGCAACATGTTTTATAGCACTCATCGACCATATTCGCCAAGAAAAAAGCAACAGATAATGCCAAAATTTTTGTTGTGGTGCTTACCTTTATTATGTTGGTCCGGCATGTATTTTCTACATTATTCTTATAATGCTATAATCTTCGGAAATGGAGCAGATTTTGCACATCATGTGTGAGGTGGAAACCGGCTTCACAGAATGAAATCCTCGGGTTCCGAGTAACCTCCGTGCTTTAGCTAAGCGATTCTTCAGATGGGCTCCATGTTTAGTATGTTCTTCCAGTGTACAATAGATAAATTGAATTTTATTTATTGTTTGTCTAGCCCACTCGAATAAATCCCGCGCCGTCATGATTTGTTCCGAATATGGCCGCTGTAGACTAGCGCGAGTCGCAAGTCTTTTGACGGTTCCCCCAAGTCCGTCGCATGGTCCTTTTCCATGTGAGGTGGCATAAAAATGCCACTCAGCTTCTATGTTAAAATCAGCTAGATGGTGCGTGAGGTTGATAAAATTAAATTTGTTCTTGTATTGCGATACAGCACCATCCGTGAAATATACAATTTTTTTAATTTGATCGTCACCATATTTGTTTTTCAACTCCGTTATAAACTTTGAAATGAACAAATTAACTGCCATCGCCTCGTGACGGCGACATTCGGACATGACGACGAAGCTGTCGTGCTGCATTATATCACCGTCTTTGTGATAAGCCACGAAAGGATGGATAGTGACTTGATCGTTATTCCAATGATACCCTTGAACCTCATCTTGAACAACGAACGCGTAATTCTCCGAAAAATCGCACATTACAAGAAATTCTCCCGCTTTCAAGTCAGCTTTACACTTACGAAGGTACTCACCTTGACTCTTAGCAATAAAGTCGTGTTTTAGAAGGTTTGGTAGTTCCTTTGTTAACTTTTTGATGAATTCATCGGTCGCGTCCGTTCTTGTCTCGAGAAAAGATCTATCAGTACTTGTCCAATGCTTGTACGTTATGTCTTTAATTTCGTTATTCTGAAATACTATCTTCAGCCGTTTCATAAGTTCTGATAGTTCAGGACACTTGTTACAATTGAGTAAGTAACACGATAAAGTGGGAGGATCACACGTCATATTTGACAAAATAGTTTTATATGATGTGAACAGAATCGCCTCGTCACGATCAATGGTTAGTCCTTTTAATTTGGCTCCGAGAAGCATTAATTTCATGTTTTGGTGACTTTGGCAAACACAGACGGTATGCGTACCAACAGGACCTGCCAATATGCATTCACGAGGTCGCATGTCTGCGAACTTAGAAAATCCAATTTTTAAATCAGAAAATTCTTTTTTGAAGCACTCATACAATTCCTTCAAATTTCCTAACAGCAATCTTTTTTGAACATGTACGCGAACTCCATTTTCTTGCTTAAGCGAAATACAGTCTTTTTTTCCCGGCATCAGTCGACTAACTTAATCATCATAATAAAAGTCTCGTACTGTGGTTGATATATTTTCCGGCATTTTTTTGCCGCGTCTCGGAGAGGGTGATGATCCAGGCCCAAATTGTCTACGCAGTTTTGTGGCTTTCCGAGCCATAGACACAGGAATGTCGAAAGTCTTCGATATTTTCCGTCTTGACCAGCGTCGTGGCACCATTGTCACGAGTTTAACTTTTTTTGCCGGACTGTCCGTTGAATCCACTAAATTTTTCACCTCTTCCACGAACTCACCAAGCTCATCATCACTCTCTTGACTCACATCTAACACATCACGTAATTTTTCCTTTAACGCCGTCACTGCGCTTGCGATTTTTCGTTTCCGTGCACTAATTGTACGGTAATGTTTACTCTGCAATATTGGCGATCGGTTGAGGGTGGCCAGTATTTCGTTCGTCTGCAGCAGATTGTAATCCTTCACAACATTTCTCAGATCTTCAACAGAATCATTATCAGCTCCAGAGAAAGAAGTGACATTATTCTGCTCAGTATCTGAACTGGACTGTGAACTCCGTGAATACGGTGTTACTTGCTGATCCTCAACGTTAACATCCGGATTCTCAACACGAATCACACGGTTTTGTTTTTTCAATACGGCTAATCGACACGTGCCACAAATATAATCTTTGAGCTTTCCGTCATATGAAAGACGCAGTGCTTGATTTACAGGTCTCACTTTTAACGCTCTGGAATGCCCGAGTTTTTCAAATGGATTGCAACAACGCTTTACTGAAGGCATGATGGCTAACAAACAGTTTTTTTATTCGCGGTGGCACTCACCGACTAAGACTGATCGTAACACCTTCGTTGATAAGAATGTCAAACTGTTTTGTCCCAAAGATAGACAATGAAAATACTAGAAAAAAATGTAAACAAACAGATAGTAATCGCGAAGCCTTACCGCTGCGGTGTATAGGTGCGTATCGCTGGGTACGCCGCGCGGCGAGAGAGCACATTGCGGACTTTGACAATTAATATCGCGCGAACTAGATGCGACTCCAAACTTTACAATGGCTGAAATTGAAGATAAGCTTGGAAGGAGTAACCTGTATTTTTTTCGAATTTTAGAATGTGAGAGAACATGATTGAAAATCGATTTTCAACATTGTATTGCATAATACAAGCTCATTTTTCCAACTCGCATTGATGACGTATTTTTTCCATTAAACTGCATACTTTTCCACGTCACTCCGTGACTGGATATTCACGATCCGATAAGTGGTTGCAAAGATACGAATTTTTAAAGAATTGACGATCAAAAAGTTTCGAATTAGGCAACTTCTATGGTTTTTCGAATTTCGCGAAATCCTTCGGTCAGAAATTATTTCCCTACTAAACTAGCATAATCACCAAATTTAGGTAGAATCGCTGACTATGACTGACAGGAGTGGTACAGTTGACGTGGAACTGCCCATATATGTATACTATATTATATTCATATATTTTTTTATACTTTTATAATATATACTATGTATATTAATTATTTATATTATGAACTTTTCAATCATACAAGACTATGAGATAATTAATTAAATTAAAGACAAAAAAATGTTCAACAATTTTATGGAATATATTTATATTTATATAGTATTTATATAGCACAAAAGTATTGGTTTCAAAACATTTTTTCCAGAAAGTGGGAAAAAAATTCTTACAATCAAAAATTTCTGTGTCTCAAACAATTCATCAAATATTATTGGTTTAAAGTTGAAGAAATTTCATCCAACGCAGCAGCCTGTACCCTTCGACAACTGCTTTTTCTTCGATGGACTGAATTTATGTTCAGCGGAGGACATAAAATCTGGAAAAATCATGAACTTTGTATCAAAATATCACTAATCAACTGTAGAAAAACTGAGTCACTAGAACGTTTTCTCAGAGCGTAGCAGTAATTTGGAAAAAATTATTTTTCATCATTCTAGCCTCAAAATCGCGACTTCGTCGCGATTTCTCGGCAATCCTGATGAAAAATAATGATCATTACTTGTACGTAAAGGTTTTTTGACGAGAGGTTTACGGCACGAGCCGAAGGTGAGTCTCGTACTCGCTCGAGGTATTCGTACTCGTACTCGCTACGATCAGTCTCGCCTTCGGCTCGTGCCGTAAACCTCTCGTTTCGTCAAAAAAGCCTTTCGTTACTCGTAATGAAATGTACTATTATACTCAGAATTTTAGGTTTACTTACGTTCAAATGTTTCGACCAGTTCTCCAGGATCGTTTTTGATGAGCCACTTCACGACTTCGTCGATTTTTTCGAATGAAAAATATAACTTGATCACTCACACTCAAAGACAACGCGACGCACGACACGATGCAGGACCTGGACGCGGCCATATGCAAAATGCGACAAGTTTTGATCACGTGGTCACACCTTAATAGATGGCATACTAACTTTAAGAGGATATTCTAATACTCTAGCATTCTACATAAAAATAGACTGAACATTTAGAGGATTTCATTAGTATATACGATTAGTATGTTACCATACTAGAAATAAGAATAAATTTCTTTCGGTGTATGCGATCCCTTGCTGCTCGCATCTCGGTCAGCTTATCCAGATCAGACATCTGCGAGGTTATGCGCATCAGAAGCACCAGAAATATTGAACAGCCGCGGCTCAGTCTAGCTCCGTGCCAGTCGACCGACTGCCGTAACCGATTTCTCGCTGCCAAGCGTGCCGTTGGGCACATCTACGCCGATGAACTTGGCTTGGACGGGGAGCATCCGCATAGGCTGGTGTTTCTGAATGAGCATCTCTCGCCTGCCCTCACTACGCTCCTGGGCAAAGCTAAAGACATTGCCAAGCGATGCGGCTATCGCTTTGTCTGGACTCGGAATGGAATAGTTCATGTCAAGCGTGAGGCTTCTTCTGAGCCAATAGCCATTCGCTCTGAGGCTGATCTGTCTCAGCTATCTCGTTCCTGAGTTAATGCACCCGCAAACCAGAGTGATCAGCAGCCGGGTGCTGCCCAGAGTTCTACGAATGCCGATCGTGAGGGAGGTATTTGACAGCCGGGATCTGTTTCGGGAGCCGCCGAGTCAGGATCTAGGATCAAGATCTGCCACGTTAATGCCCAATCTCTTCCGGCGCATCTTGTCGAATTCCGCGAGCACTTCCGTCTACAACCGCCCGACGTCATCGCAGTCTCGGAGTCCTGGCTGAAGCCGCACATCTCCAGCGACTCTGTTGCTCTACCCGGTTTTGATCTCTTCAGGTGTGACAGGGTCGGTAAGAATGCGGGCGGCGTTGCTCTGTATGTGTCTTCTGTTTTTAAGTCTGTTCGCATCTGTTCGTCCGATAGTGTGTACTGCGGCCGCCCCGAATTCTTGTGTGTTGAACTGTCGTATCCGGGTGTGTCTGGCAGTAATATAATGTTATCTCTAGTCTATAGGCCCCCTAAAGTGGGTGGGCTAGGAGTGTTTGTGGACCAATTCTTGCTACAATGCCATTTGTACTCTGACATTATTATTTTGGGTGATTTCAACGCCAATCTCTGCGTTGAGTCGTTCGACAGTCAGTACCTTCGTAATCTCTTTCTCAGTCTAAATCTGTTCGTTATTCCCTCCGGGCCTACCCACCATACTGCAACCAGTCACACTTGGATCGACCTATGTGTTGTCGATAATCTCACTAAAGTATCCGATTATAAGCAATTATCTGTTCCGTTTCTCTCTGCTCACGACCTCGTTAGTTTTTGGTATGACTTTATATGGCCGCGTCGTGAACCGCGGGTGTTTACTTACAGAGACCTCAAGGCAATCGATACCGTTTCTTTTCTAAATGACCTAGCTAGCAGTGACTGGTCTGCTATATTTTCTGGTAGCACGTTGGATGATATGATTGTTAATTTTAATGCCTTCATTCTAGACGCTGTCGATAGGCATGCACCTCTGAAAAGGATTCGTCTTAAACGGGCTCCGGCTCCGTGATTGAGCAGTGAGCTCAGAGTATTGATGAGGCAAAGGGACTCCGCGCGTAGATTCTGGATGCGGGAGCGGATCCCGGAATCTCGGGAGAGGTTTCGGAGCCTGCGTAATCGGGTGAAGGCTGCGATCAAGGCTGCGGCTAATACTTTCTATCTCAATAAATTTCGGGGCCTTTATGATTCTAAGTTGATCTGGAAACAGCTCGGTTCTTTGGGTATTACGAAGAAAAAGGCGCGACAATTGCCAAATCACCTCACTGCGGACGAGTTCAATCGCTTTTTTGTATCGGTGTTTCAGCCGGACCCCGGGGGCAATGCTGACCCGACCTTTACCTCAGTGTCGGGTGCCACTGTCATTCCTTTCGACGATGCGCAGTTTCATTTTCGGGATGTATCCACAGCACTGGTCGGAAATTTGATCTCCGCCGTCAAGACCAACGCCAAAGGGGTCGATGGTATCCCTGTCAGCTACCTCAAACTCGCCGCGCCCGTGATCTCGTCTGTTCTTGTGCATATCTTTAATCACTCCTTAATGCATGGTGTGTTTCCGTCACCTTGGAAAGATGCGCTAGTGTGCCCTCTTGCCAAGTCAACGAATGCATCCGATTATAATGACTTTCGGCCTATCAGTCTGCTCGGTGCTGGCTCTAAACTGCTCGAGAAAATCGTTTTCATGCAGCTGTCCAGTTTTCTTAATGAAATGGGCTGTCTCGATCCCCGACAGTCTGGTTTTCGGAAGGGTGTGAGCACTCAATCGGCGCTGATCTGTGTCACTGATGATATCAGACGTGCCGTTGACAATCGCGCATGTACTGTCCTTATCTCATTCGATTTAAAGAAGGCATTCGACACAGTAAGCCACTCGTTGCTGTTAGCTAAACTCAGAACCGTGGGTCTCTCTTGCACATCGTTAAATTGGTTCGCTTCATATCTATCGGGTCGTAGGTAGGCGGTTCGCGGTAGCGATGGGGACGTGTCGACACTCGAGGCCGTTTCTTCCGGGGTTCCTCAGGGGTTGGTCCTAGGCCCTCTCCTATTTACCATATTTATAAATGATCTGCCGTCCGTGCTCAAGCATTGCTCACATATGTTGTATGCTGATGACCTACTGATTTATCACCATTTTCCTCCTTCTGAGGTGGCTGCGAGTATCGCGAAAGTCAACATAGACGTGTCAGCCATTGTCGACTGGGTTCATGCGAACCAGCTGGCAGTAAATGCAGCGAAAACAGCTGCGATTATCGTGGGCAGCGCTAGGTACATAAACGGCCTTGATCTAAGCCAAACCCCGTGTGTCTCTGTTCTCGGACACAACGTATCGTTTAGCACCGAACTAAAATATCTTGGCGTCACTATTTCGAACACCTTGTCGTGGAAGACTCATGTGTCGGGTGTGTCTAAAAAAATTTTTAGCACCTTGTGGCAGCTTAAGGCCAATAGAGATTCTCTGAGCACGCGACTGCGTACGATGCTTGTCTCGGCACTGGTTCTTCCACTTTGTGAGTACTGCTGCCCCGTCTACTACGACTTAACCGCGGAACTTAACACTAAGCTTGAACGTGCGATAAATTCCTGCATTCGCTTCATTTTCGATGTCAAAAAATCCGAGCACATCACCCCCTTTTATAATATCTTGGGTTGGTTAAAAGTTGACGGCAGGCGGCGGTACTTGCTAGGCGTTTTCATCTACCAACTGCTGCAAGTAAAGCGGCCGTCTTATCTTTACTCGCAGCTGTGTCTTCGTTCTGTCGTGGAGCGGAGGGATCTGCGGGGTCCCGAGGATGCACTCCTGATTCCGCACACTCGAACCACCACCTATCAGAATTCTGTGGTTATTAGTGCTTGCACGCTGTGGAACTCGCTACCCTCCGCTGTGCGACAGTCTAGGTCACTCCACGTTTTCAAGGCTCAGCTCTTGTCCCTGCTTAGCTCCTAGGTTATATTATTTGTAATTTTAGGATCATCTCATATTTCATTATTTGTAATTTTAGGATCATCTCATATTATTTTGTAATCTTCATCTCATCTTATTTCGTAATTATTATCTCATTCTATTTTTGTAATTTTCAAGGGTCATCTCGGACCCTCATTTAGTTCCTAGTTATACCATCTTTGTAATTTCTTCTATTTGTCACGCTACTCTGTTTATACTACATTCTAATGCAACTGTTTATCTGTATTTGTGTCACGTCCTTAGGGGATCCCAGTCCCAGGGCGCAATAAATGCTTTTCACTCTCTCTCTCTCTCTCTCTCTCTCTCTCTCCGGTTCTATTGGGTGTATTTGAACTTTTTTTTTTCTAATTGGGGTAGCAAAGCGAGGGAAATCCAATGGGAGTACTTAACTTGTCCAATTTTCTAAATTTTCCGCTCTACGGACTTCTGAAGAAACATTTCTTCAGACATGCAACAATTTAGGCATGCAATTATCAATTAGTTATCATTTCACATACCGTCAACGGCCCAGTTACCGGACAGCTGAGGCTGACGTCCCAATATCCGGACATCCATACGAAATCGTATTTCTGTCTCTTTTGCACACACTTTCTATCCGGTAACTGGGACCTGTCCGGCCATTGGGACATTCACGGTAAATAAACAAAATTGAAATTTTGAAAATACATTATTTTTATTTTTATAACATAGTAAGATGTGTATATGGGGCTTCCCACGTCACATTTACCCCTTTTGTACCTCACCCCCTTCGATTTGGATAATTTTTTAGTATGATGTTGCAACCGACCCAAAAGGGTCTCTGAATTAATTTCAGATTTTTCCAACCAACGGCTTCATTTAAAAAAAAAATCGAAAAGTCGATTCCGGAAACGCCATTTTTAAAAATCTGAAAAAATCACACAAATTTCATAATTTAAAATATGATTTGTAAGCATCACTCGATAATGGGATCTCAATATTTACTATTTTTTTCGCAGGTTTTTAGGTTTTTCATGTCAGAATTGGAGTTTTCATCTTTTTAATCGGTCATAACTTTCTCAAATAAAATGAATTATAATTTTTCTGAAATTGAGAGAAGTTTTAGAGAAGTACATTTGCGTTGGAAAATCCACGAAATGTTAATTTGTTTATTAATAATTCGGTACCAAAGTCAAAGTTGAATATCTCGGAAAGTAATATATGAAAAGGGGTCTTTTTTTTAAATTGAAGGTCTTGAGAAGACCTATCTATTGCTTTATGAAACGCATCATTTCGATGAAAATTCATCGAGATATCAAATTTGCATTAATCCTAGAACTCATGTATCTTTTTCTCTACCTTCTAACTCATGACTGGGGTGAATATCTACCCCACGCGTTTCTTGTTCGTAAAATCGTTCCTAGAGCTATTATGGGATTCGCAAGTACACGAATCTCTTCGTTTCTTCATAAGGAAGAGAATGATGAAAAGCAAATTCAATTTCAACGAAGTTTAGTTGGTGAAAAATCGATTTGAATACCTAAACGTAATTCAATTCCCAGCTTAGGAGCGCAGTTTCAGAATCGACTGGGGTAGATTTCTACCCCGTACATGAGTTCTAGGGTTGAGCGAAAAATTGTTTTTTTTTCTTTAAAAAATTCTGTAGCGCGTCCTATTGCAAAAAAAGGTCTAACTAACGGTTGTTTATGAAAGTTTAGGTTTTGGTCTAGGTGTAAAAAAATCAGGGACCGTGTAGAGGTTGGCGGGGACTCGTAATCGTTCTTGCAAAATAAACGAATTTTTAAGTTGTAAAATGAATTATGCGATAGCTATTGGAGATATCGCTACCAAATTTTGCATACGTTCTTAAGGAGGAACATCAACTTCGCGCGTAAGGGGAAATTAATAGGGAGGGTCGGTAGTGTTGAGCTACAACCCCTCCTGGAATCTCTCAGCTGTCTGTGCCTGTACGCCAATCAAAACGACTCGCGAAAGAAAAAAAAACACTGTACACGGCAACGGGTGTGCCACGATTGCCTTGCTTTAGCGTGAAAAACGTCAAAATATCGCACTTTGCGGAGAATTTCTGTTAATTATAGAAAAATGGCAGAATGAAAACACCTCTAACTTTGCATATAGGTTCTTGAGTGTTTGAGCTGTTCAGCGGTAGTTTTTTTTCTAACCTGTCACCATTTTTTATTTTACTATGAATATTTAAAGACGTGGCTGACGAGTTATTCGCTATAACCATGTGTAAAATGTTCAAAGTTTGCAAATTATTTATTAAAAAATGGCTGAATGAAACCGTTTAAAAATTTGAGAGGCCATCGGATATACATTCAAAAATATATTCTGAAAGTTTCATTTAGTTATCACCATTTTGATGAAGCTGATGACCTCCTTAAGTTATCAAAAAGTCGTTAATTATACAATTTCAAGTCGATCGGATGTTTTGATCCTATAAATTCAGTACCCCCGATATTTACAAGTTAATTTTGCAATATTTTCGCAATAAAAAGTAAATTATTGAAAAACTAAGTTTTGTAGTACTTGAACTTCGATGATAAACTTGTTCTGAACCAATCTTTACGTCAAGATAAATGCGATAAGATAGATATTTGCGGAGTTATTCTTGAAACACCACGGAAAAATGGGCATTTTTCCTGTAATTTTTCAATCATCTACAAAATAAACAATGTTCCGACCAATTCCGATTTTCCGCTTGCATCTCATCTTGTTCTACACATTTTTCCCGACCAAATGAGCTATGTCGCATCGTGTGCTGAAGTTAGAACCTACTTTTCATGCTATACTGACATGGACTATGTACAGAGTGTTACAACTAACAATGTCACCCCGACGGGGGGTGATAGGGGGGACCTTAACTAACATTTTCGATATAGGAACCCACGTCCGGAAAGTTGACGTTACCCTGATGAGAGGGATTCAAAGTTTTCGGGGAACACTTGTAACGCTTGCTCATAGGCGCTGCGAAATCATCGAGGATTTAGAAACAATCTAAGTCTGATTCAACTATTCATCAACAACATAATGAATCTAACACAGTGTTCCGAATATCACAGAAAATAAAGATTTTCGTCGTTAAGGGGGGACTCCGCAGGTTTTGTTGAGAAAACCACATTTTTGCTCTTGAAATCACGGAAAAACATCCAATCAAAAATTCCTGATAGCAATTTTTTGATTATGATATTATGTGTCTTGAGAAAAAATGTCACTTTCCTACGATGAAAGTGTATGCGCAGGGAACCTTCCACAGTCGGTTTGCAGTCGCTTCGCTCCAAAAGGTTCCCTGCGCATACAGTTTCATTGCAGGAGGTTGACATTTTTTTTCAGGAGACATAATATCATAATCAAAAAATGTCTATCAGGAATTTTTGATTGGATGTTTTTCCGTGATTTCAAGAGCAAAAATGTGGTTTTCTCAAAAAAAAACCTGCGGAGTCCCGCCTTAACGACGAAAATCCTTATTTTCTGTGATATTCGGAACACTGTGTTAGATTCATTATGTTGTTAATGAACAATTGAATTAAACTTAGATTATTTCTAAATCCTCGACGATTTCGCCGCGCCTGTGAGCAAGCGTTGCAAGTGTTCGCTGAAAACTTTGAATCCCTCTCATCAGGGTAACGTCAACTTTCCGGACGTTGGTTTCTATATCGAAAATGTTAGTTGAGGTCCCGCCTATCACCCCCCGTCGGGGTGACATAGTTAGTTGTAACACCTTGTATACCTGGATGATTGGCGTGTAGATACTCCAGCATGGGCTTCCGTAAGGTGGTTGGAATTGATGGTAGGGAGAGGGGCCTTAGGTGGAGGGGCTCTCCAATTAATGAGGCAGGGGTGGTAGGTGCGACAGGGGTGTCTGTGCTGGTGGTTGCTTTGTTGGGGGGGTTTGGAGGAGTAGGAGTTGGATGAGGAAAGGTAGGAGGAAGGATAGATGCGTTGGGTTATGGGGACATGTCAGGCACGACGGGGTTTGCGAGTAGGGGAGATGAAGAGGGTCTTGCGAGGGATAGGGAGAGGAAGTCTAGATGAGGGACGGGGACGATGAAGAGGACGAGCGGGAGGAGGAGTACGGGGATCCTTCGGCGGCGTGCCGAGTATTAGCTGCGGCTGCTGTGCTCGTGGGGCCAGCCAAGGTTGTGTACGCTGTCGTACGACGCCGGGGGTGCTGGTGTCTGCCTTCGGTACACCGCGAGCTGGCCGAGGGATGCGGGAGGTCTTTGGTGGTGGATATGGGGTATGGCTGTGATCGATAATGATCCCCGGTGTGACCTCCCCGTCGCGGTGCACACGAAGATCCCTCCGTGGGTGTTGCCTCGGCCGGTCTACAGGGTCTGTCAGGCGGAGGTGGAGGCGCCAGGAGATTTCTTCTTGCTCGCGGAGGAGCTCCAACTGCCGCTGTACGAGCTGCAAGAGGTCGCTGGTCTCTGCCTCTGGAACCGCTGGTGCTGCTGCTGCTGGCTCGGCCGGAGAATCGGGGGTGTCGGGAAGACGTGGCATGAAGCCAGAAAAAGAATAGAGTCGACTTGTGAAAGTATCTCTCTTTATTGAGTATCCGCCAATATCGGCTTCTATCTCACAGTTAAATACGCCGGAGCGTGTATGTTGATGATCGTGATGAGGCAATCGATAGCCGGCTTATCTATTCAGCGCTCGGGTTACTTTACTCGCGGGTGCCGAACTGGCTATGCGCCGTGTAGTGGCGCCGCGTGAAAGCTCCGCCGGCAGCCTGCCTCGGAGCGCGGGTCGCTCGTAGAGGAGGGGGCGCGCGGTGCGGTGAGGCAGCCGTGTAGGGCTAGGTTGCCTACCGATAGGCGCCCTGAGGATATATTTGCAAAGTTATGCGTGCAACAGAATGACCACTCGACGTCCCCATATAATGCACTCTTTGTACACCGATAGCTCCATTCTTTTCCTGAATAATGGCGCAAACTGAGGTTGTACTTTGTCTGGTCAGCCCCCTCGCAGCTATTCCATTACTTGCCTAAGAGTAGTGTCTTTATTTGTTCGTTCAGAAATTTCCTGATGGGTGATTGGGTTTCTGGAGGAGTTTTCGACCATTAACACCTCTCCGAACGTCTCTTCCTCCTCTTCGAAGGATTCTCTCAGGGGTAGGCGAGAGAGTGCGTCCACGTTCCCATTTTTTCTTCCTTCTCGATACTCCAATTCGTAGTCATAAGCACTGAGAATGTTTAGGTATCTGACCAGTTTTGGAGATATAATTTCGGGTGTAGGCCGATTTGGGTTGAATATACCTAGTAGAGGTTTGTGATCTGTGATCATTTCAAACTTTCTGCCTGCTAGGTACTGGTGGTAATGTGTAACTGCATGTATCAAAGCTAGCGCCTCTCTTTCTAGCTGTGAGTAGTTCCGTTGAGTTGCTGATAACGTTTTTGATGAGAACGCTACCGGGTGCTCTATATGTTGTTGCTGTCCACGTGGGACAAGATTGCTCTAATGCCGTAAGGTGATGCATCAGCTGCAACGATTATCGGTTTGGATTCATCGTAATGGCATAGTATCGGTACTGATGCCAGGTGCTCTTTTAGCTGCGTGAAGGCTTTTTGGTGAAGTTCAGTCCAGTTCCAATCCGAGTTTTTGTCCAATAGTCGATGGAGTAGCTCTGCTATGTTGGCCCTGTCTGAAAGACTGCGATTATGGAAATTACCACTGCCTAGAAAAGCTTGAAGTTCTTTTACGTTTGTTGGTGATGGCATATTGATTATCGCTTTTATTTTCTTTTTTAGTGGAAGGATTCCTTTCTTGGAGACCTCGTATCCCAGGAATTCCATTTTATTCACTCCCAAGACACATTTTTTGCGATTGATGCGTAGGTTCGTGTCCTCCAGTCGTCTTAAAACTTCATTCAATCTCTCATCGTGCTCTGCTTTAGTCGATCCTTGTATTTTTATATTGTCTAAATATCTTAATACTCCTGGTATGCCCTGTAGACGTATGACCAAAATTTTTTGAAAGATTCTGGGAGCGATATTTAATCCATCTAGGAGTACATTTACCTTGTAAAGTCCCTTTGGTGTGCTGAGGGTCAGTGTGCTTGCTGTTTCCTCGTCCACCCGTAGCTGTTTGTAAGCATTCTTCAGGTCTAATTGCGAGAAAAGTATTCCTCCGTTCAGTGTTGCCATTGCTTCTGCTGCGAAAGGTAGTTGGTATTCAGAGGATCTAATATGAGGGTTGACGGTGACCTTGTAGTCACCTGTTACTCGAATTGTTCCATTAGGTTTTTTAACAAAGATAGCTGGGGTCGCCCAGTCTGAATGGTCGATGGGAGTTATCATGTTGTCTCGTTCCATCTCATCCAGGGCTTCGCGTATTGGCTCCGTGCACGAAAATACTAATACTATTTAACTATCAGTGTGTAACATATTCATGCATACTATCAGCGCCATCTAAAATCATGCTCAGCATTTTTCCATGCTTAACGTATACACAATACACACTTATTTTTAAAGTAGTGTATGTGCGTGCACCCAGCCAATAGGTTCTACCAGTGCATATCGTACTCTTTGAGCTTTGAAAAACTTTGGAGATGCCTCCTGTTTTAACTCGATGTGTATAGGAGTACCCTTATGTCCGAAGAGCTCTTTTTTTTAGAATACCATGGTACTGTTCCAGTATTTGCTGGTAGTCTGTTGATCCCGACTGGTGTATTCCGGTTATTGGCGGTATCCACACCTTTAAATGGGTTAACATTCTGAGAAGGAGATTGATATTTGTTAGATTAGATTAGTCAAATATCATAGATTGCATCAACGCGCTTCTTGACTCGAGCAGTTCTTACCGACCGTGGATCCGCATGTGGTGAGGTCGATGTTAGCTAGAGCAGTGTTATATAAAAGATGGCTGAAGCCACGTGCAGCTCGCAGAGGCATTTAACGTAATAAAGGCATATAATAGAATAATCGACCAGTTTATTTACCATCAAATCTATCAATATTTTACAGCGAATTTAAGAGTCTGATCAAATCCAAAAAAATCATGAAGTTTGGGGAGGGTTTGACCCTCATGATCCTCACATAACATTGGATATTACTTTGAGTCTAATAGTAATTACGCTCAATATAGGAAAATACGAAATTACTCGGTTGTCGTAAAGAACCAGTTGTATCGTTGGACCAATTCTGGAGTTTATGGTCCTCAATTGTTCAGAAGAGGTGCCTCTATCATATGAACATAGAACTTTTCGATATCGCAAAAATTGCCTGACTCGCTTAGTTTTTACTGAGATTTTTCTAATTCTCCAATTTTTTTTCTCTACTTTTTCTATTATCTCAACCAAAAATAGTAATATCAAAAAGTTCTATGTTCATATGATAGAGGCTTCGATTCTACAAATTTGAAGACCACAAAATCCAGAATCGGTCCAACGATGCTCCTGATTCTTCACGACAACCGGTCAAAATATTCATTCTCCAGAAATCAACTTTTGAACTTTTTATTTTTTTTTCATTTTCTACTTTTCCCAGAGAAGAAAATGTAGCTACAGAAAATCAAGTTCTAAGATCTTGCTTATGATTAATATGCTGGATCCGCAGCCGCTATCGTATCGATGTGTTATGAGTCGAGTCTAGACACATGTGCCAGGCGGAGGTTTGTAGTGAGTTTTGACCTGTTCTGTCCAACAACAGTGTCCGGTAGGTGTCCGGTAAGGCTGTTAGAAAAAGAATAAATTGCTTTAGGAAAAATCTGATCAAAATTTTGTAAAAACATACAAATTCTCTAGTATTCTTGATCTTTAATATTTTTGAGATTCAGAAAATACCAGCACAGTTTTTGTCAATATTCCGAAAATTCTTTCATCTTTCATCGATCATACCTTTTTTCTTATCATATTTATCAAACTTTCGCAATTAATATACAGGGTGATTTTTTTCAATCGCCCCAGGTTGATAACTCTGAAACCAAGCAAGATACGGGAAAACACCTCAGACAAAACTTATAGGATATCGAGGGGGAAAGGACATGGTGGAATCATATATTTTGTAGGTGGAGGCGCTGAGCTGCGGTGAAGGTTGACTTGGTTTTTTTAAATGGAATGATATAATTTTTTTGGCAGAATCTGAAAGACCATCAGATTCTGCATTGAAAACACCTGAACAAATATTTTTTAAAGTTGATTATTTTATGAGATAAGAGCTGGGCAAGTTGAGTCAAAAGAAGAAGTTCAAATTACCTGAATAGTGAATACTGTTCTTAAGTTTTCTCGAAAGTGTCTGAGATACTTTTTTATGGAAAATAACAATCACAAGTTGGTACAAACTGATTGAACCCAGAAATGACAGTAATGATGATAACATTATTAATAAAATTTATTGACCTTAACTTATTTGACCGTGATATCTAATCTTGACAACTCGAAGTAGAAAAGTATCTCAGACACTTTCGAGAAAACTTAAGAACAGTATTCAGTAGGGTGGGTTGAAAAAAAAAAAATTTCTCAGCCTGGGGGTAGAATTTGTAGCTTATAAAAAAAGAAAAATTTTCCATAAAAAAAAAAAATTTTTTACTCAACGCTTTGAGGTAGCCCACTCGTGTTTTAAATAAATATTTAATCAAATGGGGTAGTTCCAACGGGAAATTCCATTTTTGGTCCGAAATCGTGGAAAACATAAGGTCTTTGAGGCTTTCGCGGTGAGATTCTGAATAAGACTTGGCTTCCGGGATGGAGCCGCGTTGTTTAACGGTTAGGTGCCGACGTTTCGTAAACATTGCAGTTTACTTCATCAGGGCGAGAAACAACCTGATACTGGTTGCTCCCCAACAGGGTGTCCCTATTTATGCCAGTTGCGGAGCCGTCCATGTGTGACGTTCCGCTCGGGTGGAGTTGACCAATCATATGTTTTTAAATGGTTGGCCAAACATTTAAAAAACCGGGAGGATGGCGTTCCAAATTGGATGGGTTTGAAGTCCGTTGTCTCTGTTGATGTTGTTAGGATGTTTACGGATTTCAAGGGCTTCTCTGTATTTTCGAGGAAAATACTGATTTGAGTTAGCCAAGGAGGTAGTTTGGTCAAATAAGATTTGGTGGCCCGTTTCCATTTGGTGTTCCGCCAGAGCTGAGATAGTAAAGTCTTCAGTTTGACACATCTTTGGTGTTCTTTAAGGCAAGTGCTGATCTTCCTCCCGGTTTCTCCGATGTAAACTTTTCCACAGGAACAAGGGATCCTGTATACCCCTGAAGAGCTGAGCGGGGGGAGTTTATCTTTTGGGGAGTTGAGGAATTGCCCGATTTTCTGTGGTGGTTTGGAAATCGGTTTGATGTTGTTTCTCCTTAGGATTCTCCCTATGGAGTCCGTCACTCCTTGAATGTAGGGGAGGAAGGCAGTTCTTCTCGTTACTTCCGTTGGTAAGTTTGAAATGTCTGTCGATGGGTTGGGCTTGTTCTGGAGTTTTTGGATGGTTTGTTGGATTTGTGTGGACGAGTAACCATTGGATTGTAGGGTTTTCTTCAGGTGGGCTAGTTCGACGTTGAGGTTATCTGAATCAGAAACTGTCAGTGCTCGGTGGACGAGTGAGCTGATCACTGATCCTTTTTGTGATGGGTGGTGGTGTGAAGCTGCGTGGAGATATCTGTTGGTGTGTGTGGGTTTGCGGTATACGCGATGTCCCAATTGACCATCTTGTTTTTTCGTGACTAGCACGTCCAGGAAGGGAAGTTGGTTGTTATTTTCTGTTTCCATCGTGAAGCGTATGTTAGGGTGTCGGGAGTTGAGAAAGTCTAGAAAGGTTTGGAAGTGTTCCTTACCATGTCGCCAAATGACAAAAGTGTCATCAACATATCGGAGCCAGAGTTCAGGTTTTAGTCGGGCTTCTCCGAGGGTGTGGCTCTCGAAGTGGTCCATGAATATGTCCGCTATGATGGGAGAAATTGGAGATCCCATAGCAGCGCCTGAGGTTTGTTCGTAGAATGCTCCTTGGTAAAGAAAGTAGGTGGAGGTGAGGCAGTGTTCGATGAGGGGGAACAGTTCTTGGGGTATCTTTTTGGATCTTTTTATGATTTCCAAGGTGTCTGGGATAGGGACTTTCGTAAACAGTGATTCTACATTGAAGCTGACTAGAATGTCATCAGGATGTAGTCGAATCTGTTGGATTTTCTCGACAAAGTTTTTCGAGTTGAGGATGCGTGAGCCGGAGTCGGATAGGAGTGTTTGGAGTTGGGACGCCAGATACCGTGAAAGTTTGTATGTGGGCGAGTTAATCGCACTAACTATTGGTCTCAAGGGTACGTTGGTTTTGTGGATTTTGGGTAGGCCGTACAGTCTGGGAGGGCAGGATTCTTTGGGAGTCAAAGCTTTTTTGGTTGGTTCCGGCAGATTGCTTTCCTTGATAAGGAGGGTGGTGCGTTTTTCTATTTTCGGTGTAGGGTCTCTTGAAATTTTGCGGTAGGTAGTGTCGTCCAGGAGTGTTCGGATTTTGGTTTCGTAGTCTTTCCTGTTGAGGACGACCGTGGCATTGCCTTTGTCTGCTGCCAGTACGATGATGTCGGGGTCGCTGTTGAGTTCTCTCAGTGCTAGGCGTTCCTGTCTAGTGAGGTTTGGCTTGGGTGCTTTGGCGTTGCGTAGAATGTTGGTTGTTAGTCTTCGAATGTTGTTTGCTGCTTCCGTTGGTAGTCCGAAGATGGAGTTTTCGATTTGGGAGATGATTTCGTCTTTTGGGATTCTAGAAGGGGCAATAGCAAAGTTCGGGCCTTTGTTAAAAACATATGATTGGTCAACTCCACCCGAGCGGAACGTCACACATGGACGGCTCCGCAACTGGCATAAATAGGGACACCCTGTTGGGGAGCAACCAGTATCAGGTTGTTTCTCGCCCTGATGAAGTAAACTGCAATGTTTACGAAACGTCGGCACCTAACCGTTAAACAACGCGGCTCCATCCCGGAAGCCAAGTCTTATTCGTGGAAAACATGTAAAAATTGTGGAATGTTATTTTTTTACTCAACTTTTTTTTTTTTTTTTTTTTCATTTATTTAAAACACGAGTGGGCTACCTCAAAGCGTTGAGTAAAAAAATTTTTTTTTCATGGAAAAATTTTCTTTTTTTATAAGCTACAAATTCTACCCTCAGGCTAAGAAATTTTTTTTTTTCGGCATAGGCATTGAAAAGTCACTTTTTGACGCCTGTTTTCGATCCACAAAGTGTCACTTTATACGGTTGATTTCAGAACTGCCCTATAAAGTCTTTATACGGCAATCTGGATGCGCAGTTCGAAGTGCGCATTCCCAAGCTGCCGTATAAAGTCTTTATACGGCAGTTTCGATGCGCGGTTCAAAGTGCGCGACAGATCACACCATAACCTCACTCTTCGTCTAGTGAATCTCAACAGGCGTCAAAGTGACTTTTCGTGCCTATTTCGAAAAAAGTACAGTATGGGGCGCGCCCGTAATAGTATATTATGTGGCACGCCCGTAAACCAAGTGTTTTTCGGCGAGAATAATGATTTCAGGACGAGCTAAAGGCGAGCCGAAGGCGAGCCGTAAGCGAGTTCTGAAATCATTATTCGAGTCAAAAACGGTTTACGGGTGCGCCCCATACTGTATTTTTTTCGAAATAGGCATGAAAAGTCACTTTGACGCCTGTTGAGATTCACTAGACGAAGAGTGAGGTTACGGTGCGATCTGTCGCGCACTTCGAACCGCGCATCGAAACTGCCGTATAAAGACTTTATACGGCAGCTTTGGAATGCGCACTTCGAACTGCGCATCCAGACTGCCGTATAAAGACTTTATAGGGCAGTTCTGAAAACAACCGTATAAAGTGACACTTTGTGGATCGAAAACAGGCGTCAAAAAGTGACTTTTCAATGCCTATGCCGAAAAAACCGTTTTTGACTCGAATAATGATTTCAGTACTCGCTTCCGGCTCGCCTTTAGCTCGTCCTGAAATCATTATTCTCGCCGAAAAACACTTGGTTTACGGGCATGCCACATAATATACTATTTTTTCAACCCACCCTAGTATTCAGGTAATTTGAACTTCTTCTTTTGACTCAACTTGTGCAGCTCTTATCTCATAAACCATCAACTTTAAAAAATATCGGTTCAGGTGTTTTTAATGCAGAATCTGGTGCTCTTTCAGGTTCTGTGGAAAAAACTATACCATCCCATTAAAAAAAACCAAGTTGACTTTCACCGCAGCTCAGCGCCTCCACCTACAAAATATATGATTGCACCATATCCTTTCCCCCTCGATATCCTATAAGTTTTGTCTGAGGCGTTTTCCCGTATCTTACTTGGTTTCTGAGTTATCAGCCTGGGGCGATTAAAAAAAATCACCCTGTATATTGGTCTCGTAAATATTGTACATTACCGCCAATATCACCGTCTTGCTTTTTTTGACGTTTTTATATATTTTGCTTTTGAATTTTATTTTGTGATTTTTCCATTCTTTGTAATTATGATTTTTATACATATCTAATTTTCAATATTCCTTTGAATTGTGATCATTGACAGAACACATGGCTGCGATCTACATTTTTTCGAGGTTAGGTGTCCACTTGTTTGTAAAATGTCGTGCTTTCATTACGAATTCAAACCAATAGTAATTTTCAATAATGAACAAACACAGTGTATTTAGACCTGTCCTTAAGAAGGGTAAAATCGAATTTCGATCGGGCCACCCCTCAAAGTAGTTCGAAATAATTAAAAAAAAATGTCAAATTTTTTTCAATTTTTTTCGTCCGTATTTACCCACCCCTCGAAAGCCTTACTTTTTCCCATAAGAAAAGCATTGATTTTTCGAGGTTTTTAATCAAAAAGACGTACTGGGTCTGAAAATAGAGGTAAAAAAATTTCAAAAGAAGCAAAATGGAGGTGAATTCGTCCACTTTAAACCGCCGCTTGGAAAATTGGGCTATCTCTATTTTTGACTCCGCTATCTAACTTTTAGTGCGGCAAGAAATTTCAATTAGTGAATACAAGCTCTTGGGATTGGTCTTGAAGATGAAAGAAATTCTTTTTTGAAAATAACAAATAGAAATGCAAAAAATTTCGATCACCTATTATTTGGGAAACCGCTGAAAAAAGATTTCAAAAATGTTTGGAGAGAAGAATTAAATCGGAGTAGTCGTATAAAATAGAAAATTCTTTGTGCAAACTAATAAGTCTTGTTAAAGAATGTAACTCCAACCCTTAGCAAAAAAAATTTAAAAAAATTAAAAATAAAAATAAAAATAATTAAATTTTAAATGGAGTTTTTCGACATTTTCAAAATCTTTTTTCAGCGGTTTCCCAAATATTAAGAAGGAAGATGAGGTGATCAAAATCTTTGAATTTCTATTTGTTATTTTCAACGTAGAATTTTTTTTTCTTCAAAACCGATCCCAAATGCTTGTATTCACTAGTTGAAATTTCTTGCCGCACTAAAAGTTAGATAGCGGAGTCAAAAATAGAGATAGCCCAATTTTCCAAGCGCCGGTTTAAAGTGGACGAATTCACCTCCATTTTGCTTCTTTTGAAATTTTTTTACGACTATTTTCAGACCCATTACAAATTTTTTATTAAAAACCTCGAAAAATCAATGCTTTTCTTATCGGAAAAAGGAAGGCTTTCGAGGGGTGGGTAAATATGGACGAAAAAAATTGAAAAAAATTTGACATTTTTTTTCAATTATTTCGAACTAATTTGAGGGGTGGCCCGATCGAAATTCGATTTTACCCTTGCTAAGGGGAGACTTCGGTGAAATTTTGAAAATCGCTATTAGCGGTTGTATAAAAAAATCCTTCCAGCAGTTTTTGAATAATGTCAGTATAGACTGTGAAAAAAAATTTCAGCCTCCTGTGATGAAAATGTAAACGCAAGGAACCTTGCGAAGAAGATTTTTCTCACCGCTGTCAAAAATTCCTTGCGTGTACACTTTCATCGCAGGAGGCTGAAACTTTTTTTCACTATCTATACTGACATTATTCAAGAACTGCTGCAAGGATTTTTTTATACACGCCTTTTCAAAGTTGTAAGAATTAAAAAACCTGTTTTTGCCAAAAATTTCACCGAAGTCTCCCCTTAAGGACAGGTCTAGTGTATATATATATTAGGGTGGTCGTTAAAAAAAATTTATTTTGGATGGCCTTCAATCAGTTCTAAATGTGAAAAAAATAATTCTCTAATTTTTTCAGATTTTTAATTTGACTCCCTATGGACGCTATTTTCACATGAACTTTTTTTAATTCGTAAAAATCCTAATTTGAGATGGGTCTAATTTGAATCAGCGAGATTACATCGGATACGTCTTGTGATTGTATATTACACACAGCTCGAGTAAAAAAATTGAAATCATTATTTTACATATTTTAGTATATTGATTAATTTATTAATTCATTTATTTTTTATTTTTTATTTTCTTTTTTGTAGTTTTTTTTTTTTTTTTTTCTTCAATTCCCGCGTAAAAAAATTAAAACTCAAATGATATTTATTGCTCAAATAGACAGTCCCTGCCTATATTCAAGCTTGGCGCTAAGAAGCCTATATTTGAATTAAACAATATCAATTCTAGCAATATCATTTGAGTTTTAATTTTTTTACACGAGAATTAAAAAAAATAATAAAAAATAAATAAATTAATCAATATATTAAAATATGAAAAATAGTTAGTTAGTTATCCTTTAACGACTTATCGCCTTATACAGGCATGTAGTCGGAAAATATGAAAAATAATAATTTAAATTTTTCACTCGAGCTGTGTGTAGAATACAATCACAAGACGTATCCGATGTAATCTCGCTGATTTAAATTAGACCCATCCCAAATTAGGATTTTTACGAATTAAAAAAATTTCATGTGAAAATAGCGTCCATAGGGAGTCAAATTAAAAATCTGAAAGAATTAGAGAATTATTTTTTTCACATTTAGAACCGATTAAAGGCCATCCAAAATAATTTTTTTTTAACGACCACCCTAATATACAGGGTAATTTTTTTTAATCGCTCCAGGCTGATATCTCCGAAAAGGAGCAAGATACGGGAAAACACCTCAGACAAAATTTATAGGATATCGAGGGGGAAAGGATATGGTGCAGTCATATCTTTTGTAGGTGGAGGCGCTGAGCTGTGGTGAAGGTCAACTTGGTTTTTTTAAGTAAAATGGTAAAGTTTTCTTCACAGAATCTGAAAGAGCATCAGATTCTGCATCAAAAACACCTGACCAGATATTTTCTAAAGTTCATGGTTTATGAGATAAGAGCTGGGCAAGTTGAGTCAAAAGAGGAAGTCCCAATTACCTGAATACTGTTTTTAAGTTTTCTCGGAACTGTCTAAGATACTTTTCTACTTGGAGTTGTCAAGATTAGATATCACGGTCAAATAAGTTGAGGTCAATAAATTTTATCAATAATGTTATCGTCATTACTGTCATTTCTGGGTTTAATCAGTTTGTAACAACTTGTGATTTTTATCTTCCATAAAAAAGTATCTCAGACAGTTTCGAGAAAACTTAAGAACAGTATTCAGGTAATTTGGACTTCCTCTTTTGACTCAACTTGCCCAGCTCTTATCTCATAAACCATCAACTTCAGAAAATATCTGGTCAAGTGTTTTTGATGCAGAATCTGATGTTCTTTCAGATTCTGTGAAGAAAACTTTACCATTCCATTCAAAAAAACCAAGTGGACCTTCACCACAGCTCAGCACCTCCACCTACAAAAGATATGATTGCACCTTATCCTTTCCCCCTCGATATCCTATAAGTTTTGTCTGAGGTGTTTTCCCGTATCTTGCTTGGTTTCGGAAATATCAGCCTGGGGCAATTAAAAAAAAAAAATCACCCTGTATATGTCTGAGATGAGACTTCGGAATCGAAAAAAGATGATCCATCAAAAAGTGCGTTCGAAATCGATGCCAGTAGACTACACATTCAGATTTCTAAAAAGATGAGTACTTCTACAAAATATCAATTGCAAAAGTTTGATAAATATGATAAGAAAAAAGGTATGATTGATGAAAGATGAAAGAATTTTCGGAATATTGACAAAAATTGTGCTGGCATTTTGTGAATCTCAAAAATATTAAAGATCAAGAATTCTGAACAATTTTTATGTTTCGAAAAATTTTGATCAGATTTTTCTTAATGCAATTCATTCTTTTTCTGACAGCCTTACCCGACACCTACCGGACACTGTTGTTGAACCGAACAGGTCAAAACTCACTACAAACCATTCGCCGGGCACATGTGTCTAGACTCGACTCATAACATATCGATGCGAGAGCAGCTGCGGATCCAGCATTATTATTCATAAGTAAAATCTCGAAACTTAATTTTCTGTAACTAGATTTTCTTCTCTGGGAAAAGTAGGAAATAAAAAAATAAAAAAATTTTAAAGTTGATTTCTGGAAAATGCATATTTTGACCGGTTCTCGTAAAGAATCAGGAGCATCGTTGGACCGATTCAGAAGTTTTTGGTCTTCAAATTTCCAGAATCGAGGCCTCTATCAGATGAACATACAACTTTTTGATATTAACATTTTTGATTGATTTAATACAGTCCGATCTCTCTATAAGCCCTCCCAAGCTGCCAAGGGGAAGAGTTTTTGCACGAAATGAGGTACCCCCACTCTGCCTTCTTCGCTAGGTGCACCAATAGTTTTCCGTCTCTCTCTTTCCTCGCTACGCTATGTCTTAATAGGCGGAGTGGGGGAACGCTGCGAGCGAGAAACTGGGGAAGCGGGTTTATAGAGAGAGGGTTTATTGAGAGATCGGACTGTAGAAAAAGTAGAGAAAAAAAATTAGAAAAATCTCAGTAAAAACTAAACAAGTCAGGAAATTTTCGTGATATCAAAAAGTTGTATGTTCATCTGATAAAGGCATCTCTTCTGAATAATTGAAGACCAAAAATTCCAGAATCGATCCAACGGTGCTACTAATTCTTTACGACAACCGAGTAATTTTGTATTTTTCTATATTCAGCGTAACTACTATTAGACTCAAACCCTCCTCAAACTTCATGATTTTTTTGGATTTGAGCAGACTATCCAATTCGCTGTAAAATATCAATCTCTTCCTCAAAATTTTGACCCATTCAAAGGTGTGGATACCCCCTTAAGCTTATGTGACTATAATTATTTATGATATTGATTTTGTGCTGTGCAATAAATATAACTATTTTAGAAGATATTTCTAGAAGACTTTCATTAAAACTAATGATATGTAAGCTTAGTGGTAAGCTTAAGAAACTGCGTAAGCTCACAGAATTGAAGTTGAATACCTCCACTTGAGATAAATGTTCGAATTATCGTTCAAATTTTGCCATAATATAGTATCGTCTTAAGCAACAGTTCAGATATTTTTCCAACATTAGTTTTTCACTTTAATCCTGAAGCTGTATATTGGTCAGTGGGATTGAAATGAAGAAGAACCTTAAGCGATCTACTGGTACTCTGCAGAATAACCCTGGTAGAATTTCTGATAAATAAATCCGGTCTTATTCCGCTTGTATGTATATGGTTTTTTGGAACGGATTGTATCTCGGATATCCGTTCGGATACGTCCGGATAAAATACGTAGACAAAAACCATATACAATCGAAAGAGGACCATACTTCTATTTAACTGACATTTTTATCTAATAAGATTCTGCACTGAAGAATCTCATAAGATTCTGCACTGATGTATCTGATGTCAGCCCCGCACTCAAATGTGGAAGTAGTCCACTAGTGGTCTTCAGTAAGATCTGCAGAAGACCTGCAGTAAGACAGCGAGCAGACTTGAATCATTTTGCTACTAGGGAACCAAGCGCAATGTTAATACGCAATGCTTTAATATAGGTAATATCACAAGTTCTTTAACTATCATTACAACATTTACATTACTTTAATATAATTATTAAATGAAACTATTTTTTTGAATGTGATATTACATTGCAGAAAAGATCTGCTTTCTTATTAGTACTTCGGTAATAAATAAATAAACGTTGAAAACAAAATAGTATTTTTCGTACCTAGGCCGTAAAGTGGGATTTTACGGCCGAGTGAGGATGACGCGTCCGAGGACCAGCGAGGCCAGGCGAAGCCGAGGCGAGCCGTCCGAGGAACGCACAATCCTCACGAGGTGGTAAAATCTTACGGCCGAGGTGCGAACAACATTTTTTGATCGAGAATCCGTAATAAGTACGCGTTTTCGGTCGTGTTTTGCGGCCGTAATAGTATATTGTGTACCAAGGGCGTAAAGTGGGCTTTTTTAGACCGAGTGTGGAGTTTGCAGTACGAGTCAGAGGCGAGGTAGCACGAGTCGAAGACGAGTGCGTCGGCGAGCCGAAGACGAGTACTGCAACCACACAAGGTCAAAAAGCCCACTTAGCCCTGGTGCACACCATATTTTTTGTAACAGCACGATTTTCGCGTTTTTTCATCATTGTTGATAATTTTCATGAAAATATTGAAAAATAATTTAGCGGGCGTTTTTAGTTTTTATTTGCCCGCTTATGCTCGAGTAGCGGGCGTTTTCACTTTTTATTTGCCCGCTACTCGAGCATAAGCGGGCAAATAAAAACCAAAAACGCCCGCTGCTCGATTTAGCGGGCAAATAAAAACTGAAAACGCCCGCTGCTCGATTTAGCGGGCAAATAAAAACTGAAAACGCCCGCTCGTCTGAAAACTGCCACTTTAGGCCCGCTTAATGGGTAAAAAAAACGCAAAAATCGTGCATGTGTTACAAAAAGTACTTTACGGCCGCGAAACACGACCGAAAAGGCGTACTTTACGGATACTCGATCGAAAAGACTATTCTCTCAATTATTCGGATTGTTTGGCCCTCCTTGGGGGTTTTTTATTGTTATCGAATAAGTTTGAAGTTTCTATTTCCTGCACAGGCTTCACGGATTAGTTGCATTTTTTCTTCATGATGTTCATTTCTGCTTCTCTCTCTTTTCTCAGCTACCTGCAGAAATGCATCAACTGTTGACTCCTTTTTTATATTCTTCTCTGGTTGTGTCTTTTCATTTGATTTCTTTTTGCTATCAGTATTTTTAAGTTTTATTTTTTATTACACTTTTCCACCTCATCTGTCTCTTCGACTAGTTTCTTTTTATCTGCATGAACAGAGATACCGATGCCTCTCATAATTCTAGGATCCAAATTGTCATCTATAGAACGAATTTTACGCATTTCTGTTTCCCATGAAACGATTTTAGGATCATTACCAGACGTATGAATGTATTTCAATGAGTTATTAGAAGCTCGAATCAGCGCTTTGAAGCGGCTATCGCATTGAGTTCCATTGCATGGAAAATCAAGCTCTTCCGAAAGCTTACTCGCCACAAACTTTCACATATGGTTCCTGGTTCTAAATTTCTTCAGTAGACCAATTTGTGGAAATGTGTCAACATATAAATCTAATAGATATCTCGTGGTCCCATCTGTTCACTATAATTTTTTGATATCAGAGTCATTTAAATCATTAGCTGCTGAACTTGTAGGAATTACTGAAGTATCTGTAAAAATTTAATGGCATGATTATAAATCCACTTAGTATATGGGGAATTCTCCGTCAAAACGTACGGAAATAATAATTCAAAATTTTGATTCCATCAACATTTTTATGGGTGATTACACCTAATGGCTGGTATCAATAAAACGAAGTAGATGCTAATGCTTGAAGCAGATGCTTCGGATTCGGAGTAGATACTTCAGATGCGTAGCATGCTTTCGCTTCCGTAGTACCTACTCCTATGTGCGTAGTAGGTGCTTCGTACATAGAAGTTAATACTAGTGTTTCGTGGTACCTACTCCTAGCTCGAAGTAGGTACTCCGTTTTTGAGCCGGGCGTAGTATCTACTATAGTTTGAGTGAAGCTGCTGTCCGAGCAACTTCGCAGTCGGGCTACTTCGCTAAATAAGTGGAAATGGCCGCTTTTATGAATATTAGACGACGGATAAAAGTTTATAATACTCGGAGGGAACATGACGAACACGTGTACCGCAACTTGATGTTCGGTATTTTATATCCAGAAATTATTTTATACTACTACTATAGTAGATACTACAGTATTGAAGCAAATGCTTCTTAGGAGTAGCAGATACTTCACTTGCGTAGCATGTACTACACGAGGGAAGCATCTACTACGCAAGTGAAGTATTTACTACGAGGTGAAGTATTAACCCCTACATGCTTCGTAGTAGATGCTAATACTTGAAGCATTAGTATCTACTTCGTTTTATTGATACCAGCCAATAAGAGGAGCTTTTATGATTTATTTCGATTTTTTTCGTTCACGTGTTCTTGAGATATGAATTTTTGAATTTTTCTTTTTTGAAAATTCATAACTTCTTCAAAGATTGGCCAAATGAGATGTTTTTTTTTTTTTTTTTTTTTTTTTAAAGTTTGGTTTTTAACTATACTTCAAGAAAAAAATTACAAGAAACGTAAATATTATCATTATTCATCGTGAAGATAATACTCGAACTTCTGAATTTTTAGAGGAAGGTCTCAAATAATCAAGTCGAGTCACTTTTTCCTTTTGGTCAAATTGCCTGACGTTTCGGCAGTCGTGTTCTGCCCTCATCAGAGGCTGTTTATTAAAAAATATTACAGATTATTTTTAGCATTCGGATCTTGGCCAATCAGAGCGCGGTATTTGATGATGTGAAGGACATCCCAATTCGGAATTATACTGATTATTTTTCCCATCCGAATTCCAGCCAATAGAATTGCACCATTCGCTGTTATTTTGCATAGCCTACACGATATTTAACTGATAATTTTGACAATTCCACTGGTAATTTCACGTGTGCTTTCACCGCGGTAATTTTTCATGTTAGCTATATATAAAAAACAAAAGATTTTCCAATACAGTTAACGCTCCATCGAATCTGACAGATTAAATTATAATTATGATTCTGTGACCTTTAAATTTTGATTTTTAACTGTGGATTCTGTCTCATGATGCAATTCTATGGGCCGAAATTCGAATGGAAAAATAATCCCCCGAATACCACTCCAGCTTCAAAATTAATCGGGTATTTCCCTCAAGGTTCCCTGCAATCAAACGAACTCGTCAAGTTTTTCAGAAAAATCACTCGCGCTTCGCGCTCGTGATTTTGTAAACTGAAAAACTTGACTCCTTCATTTGTTTGCAACGAACCTATCGGGAAATACCCGATAATTTTGAAGCTCTTGTGGTATTATATGTGACAATTGCATCCTAGCTTTTGATAATTGCATCCTACCTTCTGATAATTACACTCTAGCTTTGTGACTGTTTTTGTAACCCAATATCTGTCAAACATTAGAATCAAAAGTGAATATAATCTAATTGGTTGGCGGAAAAAAAAGACTTGGAAAAAAAAAGACCCGGAAAAAAAAGACCCGGAAAAAAAAGACACGGAAAAAAAGACCCGGAAAAAAAAGACTCGGAAAAAAAAGACCCGGAACTAAGAGACTCAAAATATAAAAATTATTGATAAATTTCATTTTTCATTGTTTTCGACAATTATCGCTAAATTGCTATGGATTATGTTAGAATAGGTTAGGACACAAGTATTGCATCCTCGAAGGTTAGAATAGGTTGGGACTCCATTGATCTGGGGCCTTATTCTGACTTTATATCACGCTGATACAGTGAAACAGTGAAAACTCGGTAGAGTTCGATACAAGTGATTGCACGGATATAAAATTAAACTACTACCGTTTTCATAAACGTTGGCTCTCCCACAATTTTTCCTTCGGCTGGATTTTCATGGCAGTAAATTGCTGCTGCAGCAAGCGGCGCTATTCGTTGTTGATCACGTGGTTACCAGCAACTACGTGATCAACAACGAATAGCGCCACTTGCTGCCGCAGCAATTCACGTCATGAAAATGCAGTCTGATTTTCAAAATTCGACATCAGCCGATCAGTTTTTCTCGAAAATTTCATTGTATACGTCGCAATTAGATCAATTTTGAATGATTCATTGTTCACGGAATATGACAGTAATCGGATTTTTATATCTAGTTGTGATTTATTTAGTCAATTACTAGGGGTGTGCGGGTACCCGATTTATTCGGGTACTCGGTGCTCGGGCCGGGTCGGGTACTCGTCGAGTCGAGATTTTTTCGTGACCCGAAATTTTCGGGTACTCGAATCGACCCGAATACTCGAACAGTTTCGGGTACCCGAATGTTTTCGAGTACTCGAATTTTTTCGAGTACTCAAATTTTTTCGGGTACTCGAATGTTTTCGGGTAATCAAATGTTTGAGAGTACTCGCATGTTTACCGGCACTTAGCTCGGGTACCCGTCGCGTTTTTAAAGAATGTCTCGATGCATCCATGTCGTTGGGTAATTCTAATTTAGTTGAGCATTGACTATGACTTCCAATTTCAATTCCTGTTTTATTTACTAATTTAGGCAGTACGGTTAGGAGACTAGCAATAAGGACTGAGATGCGGGATGTATTTGAAAAATGCATTGATCTGTCCATGAATTTATTAAATTATATGACTACTTGTCATATAATTTAATAAATTCATGAACAGATTATTACATTTTTATTTTTTGAATACATTCCGCATCTTAGTCCTTATTGTTAGCTACTAACCATACTGCCTAAATTAATAAATAATATAAAAATTGAAATTGGAAGTCATAGCCAATACTCAAATAAATTTGAATTACCTAACGACATGGATGCATGGAGACATTTTTCTAAAACCCGGCGGGTATCCTACAGCTAATTGCCGATAAACATACAAGTAATCTGAAACATTTGATTACCCGAAAACATTCGAGTACCCGAAAACATTCGGGTACCCGAAAACATTCGAGTTCCCGAAAACATTCGAGTACCCGAAAAAATTCGAGTACTCGAAAACATTCGAGTATTCGGGTCGATTCGAGTACCCGAAAATTTCGGGTACTCGACCCGACAAAAATAAAAATTACTCGACTCGACCCGACCCGAGAAAAAGGTCTACCCGCACACCCCTATCAATTACTTATATTAACTATTTACTATTGAAGTTGGACTTTATTGGACAACAAATTTTTTTTTTTTAATTTTTTTTTAATTTAATCATTTCTATTTTTTTTTATTTTATTTTTTATTTTTTTATTTTACTTTATAAAGGTTGTAAATTTTGAAGTGTAGTGAAGCCATCCTTTTATGAACTTGATAATTTTTCGGATGAGAAAAAATCGTGCTACAAATTCGAAGGTCTGAAACTTTTGACAAAGATACTTACGAATGCATTAATTCAAAACGATTGAACTATCCATAATAACGTATTTTACACAAGTGTTTCTAAAATTACTAATAGCAATGTATTCATTCAAAATAAGTAGAATAAAAAACGACAAATTAGATACTTTTATCTTTAAAGAATAAACAATCAATTTGCTGAAATTAGGCCTTACGGATTATAGATACCATCTATTATATTATACCTATATATCATCTATTCTTAACAATCAATGGGTAATTTCCCATCAATCCCATCTTTCTATACTTGATCTAAATTGAGGTTAACCTAACCCAAATCATATAGGTAGATTATTTCGAACATCTATCGCTCAATAATCTTACGTATTGAGCACTTTGGATTGTCAATTTTATAAGCGATTCCTTACCACGCTATAAAATAGACGTAATAGACTACTTTGTCCGAGTATATCACGGTTATTTAGCTTTTCATCTAGTGAGAAATTTCATTACGATTGAATCGCGTTTGTCACGACTACAATTTGGTAAAATACTTAGAAACATCAGCTTCGCGCATGCGCATTGCGAGTTTATTTTCCCTATATCACTGTATCACCGCGTGATAAAAAGTCAGAATAAGGCCCCTGTCGCTCATTCGAAACCACAACACCATACCCAGTACGAAACGCGCAGTCGGTGGTTATCGCATCCCAAATGTTAGAATAGGTTAGGACACTAGTATTGCATCCTCGAAGGTTAGAATAGGTTAGGACTCCATTGATCTGCCGCTCATCCGAAACCACAACACCCAGTGCCGGCCCTAGCCTATTTTCAGGGTGGAGCGAGATTCTCACTTGGCGCCTTTAGTCGACACCATTCGAATCGATTCTAATCCAAATTTTATTGAAGTAAACGACATACAATCTTAACAATATTTTTTTATTAAATCGAAATTAAAAATTGAGTCTACTCACAGGTAATGACGTTACACTATTTATTTCGGTAGAGTGACAGTACGGGACAAAACGGGCACCATTTCAAAAAAAAAAAAAAAAAAATCGTCGGAAATGATTTTTTATGATACGGCGACGTATTTTGGATTAATAATGACACATAAACGCAAAAAAAAAAAAAAAAAAATTGATTTTTAATCGTGCAATTCTTTCGGCTTGATTGCCGTTGCTACCACCTTATGCTGAAAAGTTATTAGAATAAATAAGAAGGCAAGTATTAAAAGGGTGAAATCAAGTTATACCAAGTCCTCACTTTCATCTTTGAACAATTTGAATTTTAATTAACATTTAAATTTTTGAAAAAAGGTTAGAACAAAGTGTTTAAAAAAATATTAGATGAACAATTTGACCTATTTTCCGCACTTTTTTTTTTCCTTTTCCTCAAACTGCATCTGCGATTTCTCCACAACAGAATAGGTTCCCAATGTGACCCGAATCGCATAATGTTCAACTATATTCACTTTAAATGTCAATTAAAATAGAAGTTGTTCAAAAAGGAAAGTGAAGACTTGGCATCACTTGATTTCATCCTTCAATACTTGCCTTTTTATTTTATTCTGTAATAACTTTCCATCATAGGGTGGTAACAACGGCAATCAAGCCGATAGAATTGCACGATTATGAATCATTTTTTTTCATTTTTTTTTTTTTTTTGCACTTTTGTGTCATTATTGATCCAAAATACGTCGCCGTATCATAACAAATCATTTCCGACGAAATTATTCTCGATTTGGTGCCCATTTCGCCCCCTTGACCCGTTCTAGCCTACAGAAAAAATTATTACTGCAATTATTAAAATTGAATTTGCTGCATTCAATTGGAACATCGCAAGATGTCAGTTCCAATCATTCTAAGATGAAAAAATTCACGTATAATTACACTAAAAAAAAAAAAAAAAAAACTCGGTTCTAGGCCGAGTGTCACAATGAGTACTCCCAATGACTCCCCAGGTAACAATTTCGGAAGTTATGTAACGAGGATGTAACGGCCATATAGAAATGTCCGCCACATTCAGAGATCAGCTACATATCTGGTACTTTGACGTCTCAGTGACGTCTCTGCGATGTCAAAGTACCAGATATGTATCTGATCTCTGAATGTGGCGGACATTTCTATATCGCCGTTACATCCTCGTTACAAAACTTCCGAAATTGTTACCTGGGTCACGATACTTGAACAGATTGCGATTTCGATCGCGGTTACATTTTTTTACCGCGGCATAGGAGGATAGCAGATGCGATATTCCATCATTATTTGTCATAAATAAAATCTGGCCACAAGGCGCCTACGACAAAGATCTACGAAAAATAATCTACGATAATAGTAGGATAGCGAGTCAAATTTTTTTTTCCTAGCCATCGGATGTTCGCGCCCTTCTTGACCCGGCGCCTGGAGCAGTCGCTCCTTCCGCTCTATCCTTGGGCCGGCACTGAGTCAACACCATACCCAGTACGAAACGCGCAGTCGGTGGTTATCGCATCCCAAATGTTAGAATAGGTTAGGACACAAGTATTGCATCCTCGAAGGTTAGAATAGGTTAGGACTCCATTGATCTGCCGCTCATCCGAAACCACAACACCATACCCAGTACGAAACGCGCAGTCGGTGGTTATCGCACCCCAGATGTTAGAATAGGTTAGGACACTAGTATTGCATCCTCGAAGGTTAGAATAGGTTAGGACTCCATTGATCCGTCGCTCATCCGAAACCACAACACCCATACACAGTACGAAACGCGCGGTCGGTTAGCGATTATTGCCGAAAACAATGAAAAATAAAATTTTTCAATCATTTTTATACTTTGAGTCTTTTAGTTCCAGGTCTTTTTTTTCCAAGTCTTTTTTTTCCAAATCTTTTTTTTCCAGTCTTTTTTTTCCAAGTCTTTTTTTTCCTAGATTCAATATAATTATACCTTATCATACCTGCCGCACTCTGCTTGGCCAGATCCGAATGCGAAAAATGATCTATCGAATACCACTCAATCTTCAAAATGAATCCGTTATTTCCCACATGTTTTGATTCTGCGTAGCAACGATAAGACCTAATAATAAATCGTAAGAACAAAATCTAATTACCTTAAAGTAGTATGGTCGTCAAAAATGACTAGTTTTTTATAAATTTATTATGGCATAGTCGCCACATTCAGTATTCATCGAATTATTATAATCATAAACTGATGATTTCCCTGACATGTCCAGAAACAAAATAATACCCAAATTATGAACAAATGGCCAGATATCGATTTTTCATTTTTAATTACTTCAAAATCAAGAAAAATCTAGTAGATTGGTTCAATTACAGTCAACGACGGCTTATTTTCTTCAGAAAACTATTCTCTATAATTCGACCGTGATACTTTTTTTTCATCATGTTGGTGACGGTAAATATTCAATTTTACAAGACTGCACTATATAGATTTCAATAAACAAATAACCATATTGGATTGCCGATTGACAGAGAAAATAATCTGTCGCGGTGAATTTGTGGGAAATAGTTTTCTGGACAAAATGAGCCATTGTAGACTGTAATCGAACCAATCTACTAGATTTTTCTTGATTTTGGAGCAATTAAAAATGAAAAATCGATATCTGGCCATTTGTTCATAATTTGGGTATTAGTTTGTTTCTGGACATGTCAGGGAAATCACCAGTTTATGAATATAATAATTCGATGAATACTCAATGTGGCGACTATGCCATAATAAATTCACGAAAAACTATTCATTTTTGACGACCATACTACCTTAAGGGGGTGTCTACACCTTTGAATTTTCAAAAAATCGTTTTCGTTTTAAAATTTTTTTTTGAAATGCTAGTGACCTACTTCATCTGCAAATAAATTGGCGTCAGAAAATCTAGAGGATTTGAAAAGTTACAGCCATGACAGTCCCGAATTGCGAAAAACTGCCGCCGCGCGGCGCGCGGACGCTTATATTAGTCCTGTAAATATTGTACAGTACCGCCAACACCACTGTCTTGCTTTTTTTGACGTTTTTATATATTTAAACGTTTTTCATGTTTTACAGCCGCTATTTTGGATCCACCAGTTTGAATTTGGAATTTCTCTAAATCTGATAAAATAATATCGGGTTTTCTTGAAAGATTCCTACAAGAATTAGATTTTTTTCGCACTTATTGACGGTGCGCCAAAATTCTGAATAAAGGTCAGAGAAAACGCCATGTTAATCAAACGCAAAACTTCAGAGGCTTTGCGGCACGTGTTGAAATTGAGATAAAAAGTTCAAATTTAGAGGATGTTTTTTTTTAAATTATTTGGAACCCTTCTAGGGGGCGAAGAAATCTCAATTCGAAAATGACCAAAATAAGGACCACTCTAGTGTATACATATGGAGAATTCCAGAATATTTCGAACGGTCGCGAACCCTCACCCCTCTCGATTTTCGAATCAATTTTTTCTCTTGTAGTCCTAGACTCAAGAGAGATTAGTGATTTATTTTAGATTTTTTAAAGCTACGATTTGGAAGATAGGATTTTTCGAAAATTTCGAATTACTAAAATCACTACTTTTTCATGGAGTTTCGATTCAGTACCAAGATGTCCTACGAAAAAATGTTTCCCACAAAATCTGTCAGTGTCTGTGCGTACTTTCGAACGAAAATATTTGCTGATTTTTCCGGATGCTGGAAACATGTAATATGTGCTTGAAGAAGTTTAAATCTTGATTTACAAAAATACGCCGGTCTCGATTTTGTTTAATTTTGGACACAAAATTCTGCATCGAAAGACGAAAGTTTTGAGACCATGCGGAAGTTGGGACGAGACCTGGTTCAGAAGTTACAGCCATTTCAATTTCGTGAAAATTCTCAATTCAGCACGCACGGGCAGTAGGGTATCCGTTATTTCCCGAATTGACTTTTTCTACTTGGGTATGGGCCAAATCATTAGTTTATAGCCTAAAAACAATTATGCTATTTTTTTTTTTTTTTTTTTTTTTTCAAGTGTCATCAACCCCTGCCTGTAGGACGATACTTGTCCCATTTGATTAACATGGAACTTTTGCCCTTTTTATGCCTGGTTTACGCAGCGCCGTAACTTGACTTAATTCAAGGATTGACCAATCAGGAGGCTCGATTCACCTGGGGTGTGGCTAAAGCAGCCTGCTGATTGGTCAATCCCTCAATTTAGTTAAGTTACGGCGCTGTGTAAATCAGGCATTAGACTTTAATTTTTTTTTTTTCGCTGACTACCTTCATGACCTCATCAAATATCGTTGATTCTACTACTGTTCTGACCTCTTTGGATAGACATATTTTTCAATGAATAAAAAAAAAAATGTTGAGTTTTGAAGCGGTAAAATTTTTTTTTTGTAACACATGCACGATTTTCACGTTTTTTTTACCCATTAAGCGGGTCTAAAGTGGCGGTTTTTAGATGAGCGGGCAAAAAAAAAAAAAAAAACGCCCGCTACGTCGAGTAGCGGGCGTTTTCAGTTTATTTTTGCCCGCTAAATCGAGCAGCGGGTGTTTTCAAGTTACTTTTGCCCGCTATTCGAGCATAAGCGGGCAAAAATAAACTGAAAACGCCCGCTAAATTATTTTTCAATATTCTCAAAAAAATGATCAAAAATGAAGAAAAAACGCGAAAATCGTGCTGTTACAAAAAATCTGGTGTGCACCAGGGGCTAAGTGGGCTTTTTGACCTTGGGTGGTTGCAGTACTCGTCTTCGGCTCGCAGACGCACTCGTCTTCGGCTCGTGCTACCTCGCCTCTGACTCGTACTGCAAACTCCACACTCGGTCTAAAAAAGCCCACTTTACGCCCTAGGTACACAATATACTATTTTACCATATTGTTCAATATCTTTCAAATATTTTTTTAATTCAAACAAAAAGCATTGAAAAGTCAATAAATTCAAGAATATTCGAAAATATTCGAGAATTACTGAAAAATACGTTAAAAATAAATTTTGAAAAAAACTTCAAAACTTATGAAAACTTTTTTTTTCTACGATATAAAAATATGTCCATCCAAAAAGGTCGGAACAGTAGTAGAATCAACAATATTTGATGAGGTAAGGAAGGTTAGTCAGCGAAAAAAAAAAATTAAAGTCTAATGCCTGATTTAAGCAGCGCCGTAACTTAACTTAATTTAAGGATTGACCAATCAGCAGGCTGCTTTATCCATACGCCAGGTGAATCGAGTCTCCTGATTGGTCAATCCTTGAATTAAGTCAAGTTACGGCGCTGCGTAAACCAGGCATTAAAAGGTCAAAAGTCCCATGTTAATCAAATGGGACAAGTATCGTCCTACAGGCAGGGGTTGATGACACTTGAAAAAAAAAAAAAAAAAAAAAATAGCATAATTGTTTTTAGGCTATAAACTAAGGATTTGGCCCATACCCAAGTAGAAAAAGTCAATTCGGGAGATAACGGATAGCCTACTGCCCGTGCGTGCTGAATTGGGAATTTTCACGAAATTGAAATGGCTGTAACTTCTGAACCAGGTCTCGTCCCAACTTCCGCATGGTCTCAAAACTTTCGTCTTTCGATGCAGAATTTTGTGTCTAAAATTGAACAAAATCGAGACCGGCGTATTTTTGTAAATCAAGATTTAAACTTCTTCAAGCACATATTCCATGTTTCCAACATCCGGAAAAATCAGCAAATATTTTCGTTCGAAAGTACGCACAGACACTGACAGATTTTGTGGGAAACATTTTTTCGTAGAACATCTTGGTACTGAATCGAAACTCCATGAAAAAGTAGTGATTTTAGTAATTCGAGATTTTCGAAAAATCCTATCTTCTAAATCGTAGCTTTGAAAAATCTAAAATAAATCACCAATCTCTCTTGAGCCTAGGACTACAAGAGAAAAAATTGATTCGAAAATCGACAGGGGTGAGGGTTCGCGACCGTTCGAAATATTCTGGAATTCCCCATATATATGAGTCATTCCACGTCAGTCCCGACAAAATAAATCGAAAATTTCACTTGATGTCTCCGATTCTTTTGTCATTGTTTTCACAGATTCTACGAGTCAAATGAATGCATCAAACAATATTTCAAATTTTTTTATCTTCAATAGTTTCAGAGTTGCAGGGGGTTGAATTTCGTCAAAACCGGAATCAGCGTATTCCGCGTCAACCGGATCAGTCATCTCTCAGATATTTTTTTAATTTGGCATGTGGATCGTGTAGGGGGAGTTAGATTTTTGTGCCAAAGCGCGAATCTCATAATGCAAAATTCGATTTTTTATTAACAATAACAAATTAGACCCCCATTTTTTTCAAAAATTCATAACTTGAGCAAAAAATGAGATACAATGATTTTTTTTTTTAAATTACGCGGAAAGCTCCATAGAATTTAAAAAAAAATACAAAATATTAAAAAAAAGTTGTTATCAATTGTTTATTTAATAATTAATTTTTCAAAGATTTTTAAAACAGTGAGCAACACGACCAAAAAAATTTTTTTCAATTCTGACATGTTCCTTGAACTATACTACAACCTGTGAATTATTTCCAGAGATGCGTTCTTCTTCGTTTTCGAGTAAAAAATCATTGAAGGTGTCGATGCGCATGAAATTGCGGCGCGCGAGTCTCCACGTAATGGCGGGCGGCCGGTTGCCGTCCACCGCTACTCCGCGGTGGCGTCGCAGCGTTAGTTTAGAGTCATTTTCACGATGTAGGACATGATTGAAAAATCTGAAAAAATACTGTACCTTCACAAGGCCTGCTCGAAGCGATAAATGAAGTTTTAAGAATGTGTTTTTCACCGTTTTTCTATTACAGAGATTCAAAATAACGGTTACATACCATGAGAGTGCACATAAATAATAATAATTACAAAACTTCATGCAGTGGGGCTTCGTGATCGAATTCGTCCAGAGTTTTTTCGGCTTCGGCAACGCGCCATTTACACCAGCTTCGTGACCCAAGTGGACAGTGCACATGCTGGGGATTTTCATTCGTCGAAGTCTTGTGGTAGAACGTCGCCCACACAGCATTATACATGTCATGAACAGAGTTCGGATGTCTTCTGATAGCTAGCCCGTAAAAAATTGTCAATTGTCTTATCAATTTATCTGTTAATTTTCCTTTTCCGCCGAGTTTTTTCGTTTTCTTCATATTTCTCAGTCGTGAGCCCATACGCTTTTCAACGTGCCCGACGCATTCCTTTTTCACCACCGGCAAATCATTGCCATAGGGTTTGATTTCCAACAACGCTTTGAATGTTTTTGTGTCGCCATCGCCGATGTATTTAGCGTACCGCACTTCATGCATTTCCCAAGATCGTAGGAACATTTCTTTGATGGCATCAACCTCCATCTTTCCAGCCGACCCATCGTGATTTGCAGTACATTCGCTGCTATGTTCTTCGAACCAATCATCGTATTCATGAGTGCCGGATTTTGATTCCCATAATTTACAAGCATGACAGTACGACGATTTGACCACAAGGTCGATTTCATCCCAAACTGCGTTTTTACCACACTCGCCTTCGGCTCGGGTGTCAATCTCGCACGCAGTTTGGGTTAGCCTACTTTTCCTCCCTAGGTGAGTAATATACTGTATTCCCTCCCTGCCTACTCCCAATAGTCTCATCACAAAAACCATTCTCCTGTTTATTTCGTATGATTTGTTATCGACCAGAGCGCAGGAATGTATGTATTGTACACCACACTTGCACTGTACAGCTATCTTGAAACCCAAGCCGCGAGCACTAGATTCACCGAAATCAACATGTCCTTTGCACTGTCGACACGTGACGAGTTGCGAAATCGCAGAGAACACCGACAAGAAAGCGATAATGCGATACCCATGACCCGCATTCACTATAATTTCTTCGTCTCTCGCTGACGACAGTTTTTGGGCCGATGTACACTAAACGTAATGGATTCTGAGCCGGACGAGTTGGACGATTCTAGAAACAGCCAATCGGCGCTCTGGATTAAAAAAATCCAGAGCGCCGATTGGCTGTTTCTAGAATTGTCCAACTCGTCCGGCTCAAAATCCATTACGTTTAGTGTACTTGCAAACTTCGTTTCCGCTTCTCGAGTGTGCACATTGCCACTAAATTTTCTTTTATTCGGTCTACAAGCACGAGCATGGGTATTACTACCGTGTTTTCTATCCATGGTGTATACAGGTGTGTACTCGTCTTTCATGAAATTAAACAGTATATTGCGTTACTAAGGACGTGTGAATTAAACAAACTCAATTTTTATTGACAAGAAAAATTATCAGGCAGACCGGGAATCGAACCCGGATCTCTGGAAGCCTAACCGGGGACTTAATCCACTAGACCACCTAGCCGCCCAACGTATGCTACCTTCCAACTTCTCTTGTCATCTGCGTTTGTTTACTTTTTCTTGTGTCGTGTGATATTTAGATAGATTTGAAACTCGCGGCATTCCAACACATATAATATGTATGGTAATACATATACATTTTTAATTATTAAAAAACTCCATAGACACGAGCGAATGTTCTCATGTGCTATGTATTGTAACGGAGTTTTCCAGAGCTCTAACTCCGCACCCTACGGCGTTCCTTGATAAAGATAATTTGACAAAAGACTAAGATATAGAGAGTTGGGCGCCAGACACTGATGTGTCGTTTTTCACAAAAATCTACTAACAAATGCGATATTCAAAGATACTACTAAACTGCCGGAACGACGGCCTTAAAGCGTCAGCTAACTCAGATTTTCTGCGATAAGGGTAGAGTGGGTGGATTCACCTTAACAATTAGTCAAATAAAATATAGAACACCAGATATAAGATTTCCTTCAATGAAATCCAGCGATTTCGTATATTGTTCACAAGATATTATAATATAAAAGTGATCAAACACAAATGACCGAGTGCAGAGAAAATGACAGATATTCAATTTACATAGAGATAGTTTTCAAAATAATAGTACAGAATAATATTCAAGAGATAGACAGCGTTGGAATAATGCGGAACAAAGAATATAATATTAGTGAGTCTTATTGCGTCTCAGCGGTAATATAAAAGAAACGTAAACACGCCGGTTAGCTAGCTAACGCCGTAGAAGCGATACAATGCAAGCTACTCTACTTTCCAGGTTGCGTATCACCGAGCGATACGATACTCTCGGCAAATTTTCTAATAGCGGCGAGCTAGCGGTATTAATGATAATTATTCAACGATAATTAATGCAATAACTAATATAAACGACTCGACAAATACTGTAGACCAAATTCGCAAATACAAGGGAAATTATTAATTCTAGAAGATACAGGTGACCATAATACCTCGCTTAATCAGCCTCAAATTAATTAATCGAGATGTGTTCTCTTTTTATAGCGACTCTACGGCGGTAATTAAACGAGCTATTAATCGATATTAGATAAGGAATTACTTAGGTACTACGCAAGGATCAAGATAGCAAATTAATCAAATAAACAAAGATAATCAGAGCTAGCAAAGATTTTCAAAGATAGCGCAGATTTTCAGAGATAGCGAGGGCATTCCCAAGATAGCGGAGATATTTAAAATAAATCAGAATAATAGAATAATAAAGAATTACAGCTAGAACAACTTAAACTATGACTTTCTACGTCAGCCAACCCTTGGGGAGTTGGATTACAAGCGACACACCATGCGATATTATACTACGTATTACTCAAATATATTATAATAAATCAAAGATAGCGAAATATAAGATACAGAACAGTCTCAAGCGAGAATGTAGATCAGAATACGCAATCAAATAAGCGTTAGCAAATCATAAGCAAATTAAGCAGCGATATTAGACTAATTAGCGAAATATAACCAAGCGTAAAGATAATCAAAATGGCTGAAGGCAATTATGAAGTGCTTTCGCTGAATTCTTCTAAGGGAACTCTACTTGCGTAGCTCGTAGGCTAGCGATACTCAAAAATACAATATAAAATGATCGAATAAGAATTCAGCGATAGTTTTGCGGATTTCTTAGCAATTACTGATCATAAAGACCTTGTCTTTGTGTAGAGCTGTTTTTGGCACTCACAAACTTTAACTTACTTAACTTAACTGATTGCTCTAAAGCGGAAACTAATAATTGGTTAACTAAGGCGAGAGAGCGAATATTGGTACGTCTTTATGGCGACAAGCGGGACGTAGAAGTGAAGATTCTCCGTAGACAATTTGGCGAGCTGGCTCCCAGTGAGGTAGGTCAAGGTGGGGAACCTATCAGGACCAATTAATCGTCTGATTGGTCCTGCGAGCGACAAAGTTCGAACAGTGAACTTGTCAGTTGACCAGTTCGAAGCGTAATCTTATTGCCGGGCGTCAGGCGTTACTTCACGCGCTTCACAGCGACAGAACCACCGTTCTGCGGTATCTCAGCTGCGAGATGGCTGGCGGGAGGGTGTGACCTTGGTTCTCGTTGAGCTTTTCCGATCCAGGCGATATCCATCCCTCGGGATGTCCTCCACAGCGGTAATCCCTGCGATAGATGACCGACTGTAGACTTCTGCCAGGTCTAGGTGTCTCATCTGAGTCGCCACCTCTTCGTGACCTGACAGAGCACGTAGGACGCGATACTCGTCCACCTTTACGTAGGATGTCCTCTGGCGATACGTTACGTCACTCGTCCAGGTATGGACTCTGCGTGACGTCGTCTTCTGATTGCTGGATCGGGCGATATAAGCTGACTGCACTCGACGTAACAGTCAGATGCTGGGTGACAAGATGCATCGGCTGGCAGGAGGTCTTATGGGGACCCTGTTCACTCCCTAGCGATATGTCTCCAAGGTCTACATCCCTCCCCGTAGATGTTGCGGTACTATCCGTAGTACTGGTACCGTACTGGACTGCATACCGTCGATAGCATCTCCGGAGCGGAAGTTCTTGTAGCGGAAGTTCGGAAGCTGTCATCTTCTGCATCTGCTCTCTCTCTCTCTTTCTCTCGCGGTACATTAACAGAAAAATTCTTCAAATTAGTCTAACTCTATTGCTTATAAAACAGGTGTGTCACTTGTATCCCGAGGGTCTAGACGGCGATATTCTCTCTCTCTCTCGATATTACTAACAAAATACATGCCAGAAGGGCTCTAGTGACGGCAGCTAATCTGCAACGTCACAGTATAAATGAAACATGGTTCATTTTATTGAGTAATTATAATAATATAATTACGTGCCCTTATCGCCATGGCGGATCAATAAATGTGAATTAAACAAACTCAATTTTTATTGACAAGAAAAATTATCAGGCAGACCGTTACTAAGTACGAAACTTGGCCCTAGTAACGCACGATATTTTTTATAATAATAGGCCTTTTAATAGTTGAAAAATTTTGTGCGCATGTCTGAACTTCCGCCATATTTTTCGGGCATTTTATACGTGTATAAGCTATGAATATCATGTTTTTAATTTAATTATAATAGAAAAACGTATAATATCATTAATCCATTATTAGTAGCACAGTTTTTATTATTATTTACTTAGAATAAAACAATAATACAAGTATTTTAATAAAAATATCTGATGTCATCAGTAAAAAAAGAGCAAAAAAACGTTGTTGTTTTAGGTTATGTCGCAGCGATACGCGTGGAAAATGATTTCTGGAGAATTCGTATTAATATAATAATGTGTTTTATTTATTATTAATCACTATTTTTCAATTATTATTATATTCATTTTTTTTTTTTACCTAATATGAGTATAATTATTATAACCTCGCAACTGCAAGTTCTGCTTTATTTCCACCTTGGGGACGACCATGGCATATTAACTATCGTCGTAACTGAATACAATTATGGGCTTTTATCGTGGGATGCACTAATGAAGCATCATCAACTAATTTTTCATTTAATCTCACCGATAATGAGGGTAACGAACCTTGTAGTCCAGTCGGAATGTACAGAAATTTCGCCTAGTTCTATTCTTGAATATGTCCGAGTCGCCAATTTTTTTACAGCTTCATTGGATACCCAAGAACATATCCTGAAAAACTCGGTGTATGGTAGGTCCGGGTTTGGAAAATAAAAAATTATTAACAATTGAAAATGCTTGATTTTGACGCAATCTTTTTATTTATCAAGTTTAGAGAAAAAAGTTTCAGACAAAAATTGTAGATCTCACTATTCTCTACAAAATCGGTCCTATCAAAAAATCACGTAGCGTTGATGGTTTGGCTGTAAATTGCAACGGAAGACTAAGCGCAGCCAAAACTCGGTTATTTTGTTTATTGCATGCAGCTCATTGGATTACCGACGCTCACTATTGGAACTTCTCGTCAATGCAGAACCATCTTTTCCTAAGAAAAGCGCGTAAAGTTTTCCCGGCTATATCATATAGTTTAGCAACAATGAATTTTCGCCTGAAATCCGCCCTTCCCCTATAACTTCTAGCCGAATGACCCGACAGAGTGCAACAAAAATGGTAGTGGTACGTTTTACCACGTTCTTTCGGGATCCGATGAGAAAATTTTTTTTTTTCTGCAAAAAAGGCCGTTAAAAAAGAAATAAAATTTTCGCTTATAAACAAATGGTAATATCTTCGTCAATTTTCAAGTTACCGGAAACATTCTTCAATCATCTGATAGGTCTTCTTGCGACGCTTTTTTTGAAAAAAAAATCATCTCTTAATCTTTATTAGAACCGGAGATACAGAGAGGTTCACTTATTAATTCATAATTGTTAATCTAATTAACATTTTAGAATGATTAAAGTTTGTGCGTATTTTGGAGACATTCGAGTATGATATGCAATTTGTCTCATATTTCCCGAATCATTCATCTCATTGCAACGACTGGTTCAATAGATCGGCGCGGATTACATCGCACCGTTCGCCGAGCGAGTCCCGCCGGGCCGCGCGGTGGGGAGCGACTCGGCCAATCGAGTTCGACGTCGCACCGCTTAGTTAACAATTAGATTATCTCCCTTAATAGGTGAACCTCTCTGTATCTCCGGTTCTAATAAAGATTAAGAGATGATTTTTTTTTCAAAAAAAGCGTCGCAAGAAGACCTATCAGATGATTGAAGAATGTTTCCGGTAACTTGAAAATTGACGAAGATATTACCATTTGTTTATAAGCGAAAATTTTATTTCTTTTTTAACGGCCTTTTTTGCAGAAAAAAAAAAATTTTCTCATCGGATCCCGAAAGAACGTGGTAAAACGTACCACTACCATTTTTGTTGCACTCTGTCGGGTCATTCGGCTAGAAGTTATAGGGGAAGGGCGGATTTCAGGCGAAAATTCATTGTTGCTAAACTATATGACATAGCCGGGAAAACTTTACGCGCTTTTCTTAGGAAAAGATGGTTCTGCATTGACGAGAAGTTCCAATGGTGAGCGTCGGTAATCCAATGAGCTGCATGCAATAAACAAAATAACCGAGTTTTGGCGGCGCTTAGTCTTCCGTTGCAATTTACAGCCAAACCATCAACGCTACGTGATTTTTTGATAGGACCGATTTTGTAGAGAATAGTGAGATCTACAATTTTTGTCTGAAACTTTTTTCTCTAAACTTGATAAATAAAAAGATTGCGTCAAAATCAAGCATTTTCAATTGTTAATAATTTTTTATTTTCCAAACCCGGACCTACCATACACCGAGTTTTTCAGGATATGTTCTTGGGTATCCAATGAAGCTGTAAAAAAATTGGCGACTCGGACATATTCAAGAATAGACCTTATGTACATTCCGACTGGACTATTGTTGTCCAGCCATATTTATAAAAAGTGCCCGAAACTTTCATATTACCGCCTTTATAACATGGCGGACACGCTTGCGCATAACTAGCCGTAAAAAGGTCTATTGCATAAAGTCGGAGCGTTGCTGTCACACAGCGCGCGGTGACCGTGAGTCCGCGAACAGGTATAAAATCGCTTATAACTTTGTCATTTTTGAGAATTTTAATTTCAAATTCGGCACACATATTCGGAACCCTTTGAAGAATATGAAACATCGCTCGGTGAAAAATCGATTTTTTTTACGAAAAAAAAGGGAATCCCCCCTTAAGGGGGTATCCACACCTTTAAATGGGTTAACATTCTGAGAAAGAAATTGATATTTTACAGCGAATTTGAAAGTCTGATCAAATCCGAAAAAATCATGAAGTTTGGGGAGGGTTTAACCCTCATTATCCATATATCAATAACATTGGATATTACTTTGAGTCTAATAGTAGTTAGGGGAGAGTGTGGTTGTACCGCTCAGCAGGTAATACCGCTCACCCCTTTTTCTTTATAATTAAGAATTTTTTCACTCGTTTTTTTTCCCCAATCTGCAAAATCCAATGCCAATATCTAATTTCTGTGGAAATTTCATTCCTTTAATTACTTTCAATAGAAAAAATAACATCTCTCTGTTTTGAGGTCCTTACAGCGTAAAATTGCTGGACAAGTAAATAAAGTTTTTTGTCATTTCAAAATTATTATTTTCACGTCAAACTATGGTCATTCGATTCGTGGTACTTTTCCGCGTAATTTGATCACAAGATGAACTCTTAACTCTCTTTATATTAAGGTGCCACAGTACTGGCATGTCCTATATATATTTTGTGACGTCAGAAGCGTCAAATACGAGGAATTTCGTCGACAAATCGAGCCTTATTTACGGGACCCAGGTGGGTGAAATAAGTTTTCCTGAAACAACTGTGTATTTCTACCCTGCGCTTGCTCCCTGTGTTTAGTGATAGACGTATTAATCTCCTGGATGCAGCGAAAATACGACAAGTCGGTAATGGCCGGATTCTGATGCCACCATGTTGGATATGTGTCAAACGACCTGTCACTTTTATTTATTCGCAATACACATCACTGGGCAATCTACGCTGAAAATCACTAAGCAAGCGCAGTACAGATTAATTTAAGCTTCAATAAAAAAATAACACCCGTGGAATTCGTTTCCTCGTTTAGGCTCAATTTGTCGACGAAATTCCTCGTATTTGACGCTTCTAACGTCAAAAAATATATATAGGACATGCCAGTACTGTGGCACCTTAATAATTATTAATGATTTTGTTAACTCCGCGCGATACCGGTAATACCGCTCGGCCGGTGAGGGTAATATCGCTCGGCTGTATGCCAATACCGCTTCAGCATCTGACAGTGCATATTTACCGGTAGATTACCAAAATCACCTAAGTAAAACACAATTATCATTTTTTTTTGTCGGAAATGTGTGCAACGACAAATGTTAAGGGGGGGGTTTACCCAATCAGTTACCGATTTGTCTATTTTCTCCTAAACGGGGTAATCAATCGACTTGTCCTTTCGGCAGCCGATGTTTGATGAGTAATGAGTTCGAATTGGTACGTTTGATCGGATGAAATCGGGATTTTTTATTTTTTTTCGATCGAAAAGTGTTGGCGTGCCATTTATTGCGACTTATATCGAAGCCCATGCATCAAACATGTAAAATCGAGCTCTGTCGCCCGATTCTGTGAGGGATTCTGAACAGAACCATCCCAAAACATCTTTGTTTTCGACAACGATTCAGGAGACGCTTGGATTCCACGTTTTTGTGGTAATTTTTGCGATTGTCAGAGGCTGGGGGCGGCCATTGCCGCTACAGCTGCTGCAGCTGCTGATATAATGCGGTGGTCCCCAGAACACCCGTGAGATGTCACCGTAAAAGTATACTATACTATAGTAAAAAGATGAAGTTCAGATGGGCGCGTGGCGACATCTCACGGGCGTTCTGGGAACCACCGCGTTATATCAGCAGCTGTAGCGGCAATGGCCGCCCCCAGCCTCTGACAATCGCAAAAATTACCACAAAAACGTGGAATCCAAGCGTCTCCTGAATCGTTGTCGAAAACAAAGATGTTTTGGGATGGTTCTGTTCAGAATCCCTCACAGAATCGGGCGACAGAGCTCGATTTTACATGTTTGATGCATGGGCTTTGATATAAGTCGCAATAAATGGCACGCCAACACTTTTCGATCGAAAAAAAATAAAAAATCCCGATTTCATCCAATCAAACGTACCAATTCGAACTCATTACTCATCAAACATCGGCTGCCGAAAGGACAAGTCGATTGATTACCCCGTTTAGGAGAAAATAGACAAATCGGTAACTGATTGGGTAAACCCCCCCCTTAAGACAATCAGAAACCAACTTTTGCGATGACAATGGTTGTGACATAGTATTAAATCCGTTAAATTAATGAAAAAATCGTAGTGAGGTTATGTGAATAATTCACGCTATTGTGAATAATAATGACAATGATATCAATAATAATAATAATTTACTCTATTATCGTGTTATAATAACGATAAGTCTTCAGTAAAATTTAACATTGTAATGACAGATTTCATCCTTCATACCCGAGTTTACTATTTGACTACATATAGGTTAGGTCGAAGCCCGAGTATTAGAGAGTGAGCGGTATCAAAATTGGGCCGAGCGGTATTACCCGCTGGAGGGTAAGACCGCTCACTTGCGTCTCGCGTTTCTTTTTTCGTAATTGTGTCAATTCTAAAGGAAATTACGCCTCTGAATTTTCAAAACGAAGAGTTGAATAGTTGCAGAAGCCAGTACAATAGTCTTTTGCACTTCAAGTTGACGTTCAACACATAAAAATTAGCATTTTTTCTTAGGTGAGCGGTACTCCCACACTCTCCCCTACGCTTAATATAGAAAATTGGTCGTTTGTCGTAAAGAATCAGTAGTATCGTTGGACCAATTCTGGAGTTTTTGGTCCTCAATTGTTCAGAAGAGATGCCTCTATCAGATGAACATACAACTTTTTGATATCGTCAAAATTGCTTGACTTATTTAGTTTTTACTGAGATTTTTCTAATTTTTCAATTTTTCATCTCTACTTTCTGTATTATCTCAATCAAAAATGGTGATATCAAAAAGTTGTATGTTCATCTGATAGAGGCCTTGATTCTCAAAATTTGAAGCCCAAAAACTCCAGAATCGGTCCAACGATGCTCCTGATTCTTTACGACAACCGGTCAAAATATTCATTCTCCAGAAATCAACTTTTAAACTTTTTATGTTTTCATTTTTTTTTTTTATTTTCTACTTTTCCCATAGGAAAAAATGTAGCTACAGAAAATCAAGTTCTAAGATTCTGCTTATGATTCATATGCTGGATCCGCAGCTGCTCTCGTATCGATGTGTTATGAGTCGAGTCTAGGCACATATGCCAGGCGTAGGCTTGTAGTGAGTTTTGACCTGTTCTGTCCAGCAACAGTGTCCGATAGGTGTCCAGTAAAGCTGCTAGAAAAAGAATGAATTGCGTCAGGAAAAATCTGATCAAAATTTTTCAAAACATAAAAATCCTTCAGAATTCTTAAGGGGAGACTTCGGTGAAATTTTTGGCAAAAACAGGTTTTTTAATTCTTACAACTTTGAAAAGACGTGTATAAAACAATCCTTGCAGCAGTTCTTGAATAATGTCAGTATAGATAGTGAAAAAAAGTTTCAGCCTCCTGCGATGAAAGTGTAGGCGCAAGGAATTGTTGACAGCGGTGAGAACAATCTTCTTCGCAAGGTTCCTTGCGCTTACATTTTCATCGCAGGAGGCTGAAATTTTTTTTCACAGTCTGTACTGACATTATTCAAAAACCGCTGGAAGGATTTTTTTATACAACCTCTAATAGCGATTTTCAAATATTTCACCGAAGTCTCCCCTTAATCTTCAATATTTTTGAGATTCAGAAGATGCTAGCACAATTTTTGTCAGTACTCCGAAAATTCTCCCATTTTTCATCAATCATACCTTTTTTCTTATAATATTTATCAAACTTTCGCAATTAATATATTATAGAAATACTCATCTTTCTAGAAATCTGAATGTGTAGTCTCCTGGCATCGATTTCGAATCCACTTTTTTGATGGATCATCTTTTTCCGATTCCGACGTCGCATCTCATCTCAGATATATACACTGTGTTTGTTCGATATTGAACTTTACTATTGGTTTGAATTCATAATGATAGCACGACTATTTACAAATAAGTAGACACCTAACCTCGAAAAAATGTAGATCGCAGCCATGTGTTCTGTCAATTATCACAATTCAAAAGAATATTGAAAATTAAATATGTATAAAAATCATAATAATACAGAATTGAAAAATCACAAAATATAATTCAAAAGCAAAATATATAAAAACGTCAAAAAAAGCAAGATAGTGGTGTTGGCCGTACTGCACAATATTTACGGGACCAATATTAGCGTCCGCGCGCCGCGCGGCGGCGCTTTTTCGCAATTCGAGACTGTCATGGCTGTAACTTTTCAAATCCTCTAGATTTTCGGACGCCAATTTATTTGCAGGTAAAGTAGGTCACTAGCATTCCAAAAAAAGTATAAAAACAAAAACGATTTTTTGAAGATTCAAAGGTGTAGATACCCCCTTAAGCAAAAGCAAAAAACAGGAAACACGTCTTTTTTCAAACTCTCATATCTGCAGTTCTATCCATCCCAGACACTTGGTCATGTGCTTATTTCAAAGCTCTTGAAACATACTTTCATATGGTATTTTTTTTAATTTTGCCATAGCAACAACTACTATTTGTTATAAACAATTATATTATTGCAATGCGATTTTCAAGGTGAGAACACGCTCTGAAAATTTTGAAATAAATATGAGCGTGTTCCTTGGACAATTTCCTAAAAGATAGGTAAGTTTTAGAATGGAACTCGGATGGAAAGTATTTTTAAACAGCGATTGATTAGGCAAAAGCGTGGATCTACGTAAAGGGCGCGCCAGCAGCGTCGCGCGGCGCCACTTTCTTTTATTCAATCACTGTTTAAGGGGGAACATATGAGTAGATGGCGGAGAAAATAGGTGAATTTTGGGAATTATTATCTCAAAAACTATTTGTTCGATTTCATCCAGGTTTTTTTCGTTCGGAAGTATATATATTGAGGTATGTTTACAATTTTTTTAATAAATATATCTCGACTGTGAGAGTTCCTATCGTGGTCGACGTAGAACATGTCCCTCGATGCGGTTCCCAGGATTACTGGCAGTGGGTTGATCCGAAACCTAAATTCCAGAGAGATTCTTAGAAGTTAATGTATGATGCCGTTCGCAACGTAGGATTAAAGAAAAACAAAAAAAAAAAAAATGACGAAATGGCGACTGATTGAACGTTACATTCATCTTTCAACCACAATTTCCGACCCTTCCGGCTCGATAAAAAAAAAAATAATTGAGTAAAAAAAAAAAAAAAAAATCCCACGTTGTGAACGAGGAAACATATCAGAAAATATTGTGTAAAAATTTGAATCAAATCGGGCTAACGGTTTCCAAAATATTTTGGGAACGGACTTCGGAAAGTATGTTCCGAGATAATCGCGTTCGAAGTTTGGCATGGAAATCACGCGCCTGACGACTCGAACGTTCGTCCGCTTCTCGGTAAATCACCCATACCATTTACCATTTCTCGACTATCAGGATAAAATTTACACACTATATTCTTCATATTCAAAATTTTCGTTTTTTTTTTTTTTTTTTTTTTTGAAAATCGATTTCGCAAAAAAAATTGCAAATGTTACTCCGTATGTAAAAAGTTCATAATTACGTAATATTAAATTTTCGACAAATTTATTTTCACTTCACGGTTAATCTGCGATTCCAGGACCATAGAGTAGGCCTTCCGCAGAACTGGCAGCGTCCTCAGCAGCGATTCGTGATTGCCTTTGCTGAATCCTCCTTTCACGGGTTGCGTTGTGCGTTTTAACTTTGGCGAACCGCATGCGTTCCTCATCTTCAATATCACAATACTGATCAGAGCAAGATCACGTCAAGTGGACCCCCCATTTTCTACTTGATCATGAAAATCAAGTCTATATATTTTTTTCTCAAGTAGTCACCATGAAAAATTAATCCCCTAAACGATTTTTCAAAATTTTCATTTTAACAACAATTTTTTTTACAATGAAAATTTTGAGTACTTTTAATTAAAAAATAGATTTCAAATCAACCGTTAAAGATAAATTAATGAAATTTTCAGGATTTATTGTCAAATATCTATATTTTATTAAAATATTAATAGCTTAAAATTATTTGTTCATTATCCTATTGTTAATTAACTTTTAAGTAAACAAATGAAAATTTCATTGATTTCTCGGTCAAAAAATGAAGTTTTTTTTCATCGGTTACATGCGTTATTTATTTAAGTTTAAAGTCCCGAAAGAAAATTTCACTGCTCGCGATTAGTTTAAACAATATGAATTTATTTATCATCGCGCGCCGGGCGCCGGGCGCCGGGCGCTCTCAATACAGCGCGCGGCCGAGCGTCTCAGGCTATATTGCAGATTGGGTCAGTCATAATTAAAAATAAGAATTAAAAATATTATCATTAAACAAATTTTATTCTTTTAAACAATATCATGAACAATACAATAAAATAATTTTTTATTAATAAGGTGGTTCTTTACCTATACAATCCCACCAAACGTGAGTTTCAGAGAAGATTTTGAATACTTCTCGATGGGGGAAAAATCTGAAAAAAATCAAGCATGTAGAAGATCCTCGGGAGATTGATTTTGCATAATAATAATTCACAAAAGTTATTAACAAATTGATGGAAAAAAAAACTGTGCAAGAAATTAGCCGATGACCCAACTTTTTTTTTTAGGTGAAAATTATTTTTTAATTTTTCTGAATACGTATGAATTTTTTCAGAATTTTGTTAACGTTTTGAAAATTGCGTTTTTTTATACCTGACAAAGTACACCATGAATCGCTCCCTGGTGGACATCCGTCATGCTGCGGCTTCTGGTCAGTTGACGTCATGTGATGAAAGATGGCTATAATCGCTTTCTTCATCTTCTCCACAGAATCACTATTACGTCTTATCGCGAGGCCGTAATAAATTATCAGTTTATCAATAAGGTTGCCTGTCAATTTACCTCTTCCTCCGAGTCCTTTGGTATTTTTTTTACAATTTCTGAGTCTCGTACCCATTCCTTTCTGGACGTGTCCAACACACTCTTTCTTGAATATCTCTGTATCTCCATATGGTCTCCTGTCAATTATGCCCTTATAAGTTTTGGAATCTCCGTCGCCTATAGAGTTGGTGTATTTTACTCCGTATTTTTCTATCGATCTTTCAAATATTTCACACATTGCCTCAACCTCCATTTTACCGGAAGAACCCTCGTGGTTTATAGTGCATGTATCTTTATGATGGTTTGCCCAGTCCTCATACTCAGCAGTACCTTGCTTACCTTTCCAAAATTCACAGGACTTGCAATATTTGCACTTAACATTTACATCAAGTACCTTACCAGTGTAATGTCCAATGACACTACATACACCTGTCAACGAATTGAAGCCTCGCTTGCGCCATGTGCCATCTCCTGATACGGTCAATTCCGTATTCGTCTCGCTTTATTCTGACATGATTTCTTTTTCTTCAAGCACAACTGACCAACAAATCATATCTCGCGCTGATTCCGAAGCGGTCAGAATATTTCGGACAATCGCATCATGCATAGCCTGTGCAACTGGACGCGCTAGATCCATAAGTCCACAAAATTTTCGAATGCCTTTTAGTCCGATTCCAACCATTCGCATAGCAAAAGCAAACCTAGTATTGACTTCGTATGCGTTTGCAATATATGGGCAAGAGAGAACACTTCGGAGCTCACAGGATAGACACTCTATTTTCAGTTTGAACCCGAGACCACGAGTAGATGTTTTCGAGATTTTGATTGTTTCTCCGCACCCTTTACATTTTACGTGATCACTAATGAACGAAAACTTGCTTTGCGAATTGGTCTTTGCGAATTGCCCTATCCGCTTTATCCGCTCTTGTCATTTTACTTGCACGATATTTGCGATTCCTTTTAATATACAATTATTACTAAACTGCGATTCACAAAATGAAAAACGTTGATTACTGCTGCACGGCTGTTGATAAAATAGACGTTCTGGACGAACCAGTGTTGCTAGATTGAACTCTTGTCTCCATAGTAACACAATAACAATACTATTGTGTTTATACGCGTGTCTCTAATATTCATGATAAAGTAATTAGCAAATTGGATGTTTGTCTTTCATTTTGAGAGTATCTGTTTTTCAGTCCGGCCCCCGAAACCCATCTGGCGAGGGTTTCGCCCCCTGTACCCCCAGAGCTCCGCTCAGGATTCGCCGGGGGGCCTCCGACGACGGAGGTGTATGATTGAAGTACAATTACCAAGGCTCTACTCGCGACCCCCCCCCCCCTCCCCCTCCCCAATCTACCGCCGCTCTCGATTCTCATAATTAATCGTTGCTAATTTTAAGCAGATGAAGGGTTTCGGGTCAAGCGGCGCATTGGGCGATCCGACCGCTCAACCGCATTTAGGAAAATGGCCCACAACTTCCACAACTTTCGGAATTTAAATATTGAACTTACACACAATATTCTTAAGACTTCAAACTTCATGGCAAGCGAAAAAAAAAATTTGACCAAAAAATTTTTTCTACTCATATGTTCCCCCTTAAAAATACTTTCCATTCGAGTTCCATTCTGAAACTCACCTATCTTTTAGGAAATTGTCCAAGGAACACGCTCATATTTTTTTTAAATTTTAAAAGCGTGTTCTCACCTTGAAAATCGCATTTGAATAATATAATTGTTTATAACAAATAGTCGTTTTCACTATACCAACATTTAAAAAATATAATATAAAAGTCTGTTTCAAGAGCTTCAAAACGAACACAGGATTAAGTCTGTAGGATAGATAGAACCGAAGATATGAACATTTGAAAGACAGCGTGTTTCCGTTTTTTGCCCCTTTTTGACGAAACTCAACCCCCTGCAACTCTGAAACTATTGGAGACAAAAAAATTTGAAAAATTGTTTGATTCATTCATTTGACTCATAGAAGCTGTGAAAAAAATTATGTCGAGTTTCAAGAACATAGTGTCTGAAAGGTGTCCGGTCTGACGTGGAATGATTCATATATCGAGAAGTTTCGTGGACGCGGAACGCTAGGGGTACCAACCCGAAATTTTTGTTATTCCATAGGCGTAGGTCATACAGTAAACTGCAGCAGCGGTTTGGTAACTTACTAGATGTTTCTAGTAAAATCACTAGAGATCACTAGAAATCTAGTGATCATTGGTCACTAGATTTCTGGACTAGAAATCTAGTGACTAGATTTCCAGTGATTTCTAGTGATCTTACTAGAAACATCTAGCAAGTTACCAAATTGCTGCTGCAGTTTACTGTATGACCTACGCCTATGGAATAGCAAAAATTTCGGGTTGGTACCCCTAGCGTTCCGCGTCCACGAAACTTCTCGGTATACACCTTTAAATGGGTTGAATTTCTGAAAAACAATTTTCCTTTTTTTTTCAACTTGAAGACTCTGATAAAATTAAAAAAAATCATCATGTTTGGGGAGGGTTTGACCTTCATTATCCATATCTTACATCATGTATTACTTCCAGTCTAATAGTGGCTGCGCTGAAGACAGGAAAATACAAAATCACTCGGTTGCCGTAAAGAATCAGACCCAGCGTTGGACCGATCTTGGAATTTTTGGTTCTCAATTGTTCATAAGACATGCCTCTATCAGGTGAACATATAACTTTTTGATATCGCAAGAATTACTTGAGTTATTGAATTTTTTCGATTTTTTTTCTGAATTTGAAAAAAAATTTTGCTTATTTTTCTAATATTTCAACTAAAAATAGGTTTCATACCATATGTGAATTTATCGGACCAGTCGAACCAAATTTTTAAGTCTTCTAACTGAAGCTCACCTCAACATAGAGAGTGCAATCTCCAGATAGACCGAAAAAAACGGAAGTGCATCATAATCATTTTTTCAAGTAAAAATTCCTTCAGCCCGGGTTTGAACCGGGACCTCCGCATTTGTACTGCGACGCCTTGTCCAATTAGACCACTGAAGGACTGAAGGAATCTTTACTTGAATTTCATGTTATTGTCATTGACCTCTTAGTCTAATTGGACAAGGCGTCGCAGTACAAATGCGGAGGTCCCGGTTCAAACCCGGGCTGAAGGAATTTTTACTTGAAAAAATAATTATGATGCACTTCCGTTTTTTTCGGTCTATCTGGAGATTGCACTCTCTATATAGAGGTGAGCTTCAGTTAGAAGACTTAAAAATTTGGTTCGACTGGTCCGATAAATTCACATATGGTATGAATTAATAGGTTTCGAACGATAGAGTCACTACACAATAAAAATGGGTTTATCAAAAAGTTCTATGTTCATCTGATAGAGGCATCTCTCATGAATAATTCAGGACTTAAAAAACAGAGATCGGTCCAACGGTTGATTTTATTCTTTACGGCAACCGGTCAAAATAATGATTGTTCAGGAATCAACTTTTAAACTTTTTATTTTTTCATTTTTTATTTTTTATTTTCTACTTCTCCTAGAGAAGGAAATGTGGCTACAGAAAATCAAGTTCTAAGATTTTGCTAATGATTAATATGCTGGATCCGCAGCTGTTCTCGCATCGATGTGTTATGAGTAACGTGACCATTTATTTTTTTACTCAAAACGGGACACCGTCGTATTGACCTCTATAGTTGGTAATAGTAAATAGTGTGACAATAGAAAATAGTACATTATGTCACTAGGCCGATTAAGTATTTTCAGACGAATTTGAGTTTATAATCCGAGCCGAAGGCGAGGATTATGATGAAATTCGTCAGAAAATACTTTTTCGGCCGTATGGCATACAGAATTTTATGTGTCCAGGCCAAAAACCGCGTTTAAACCGAGCGAAGCGAGGTTAAAATCGCGGTTTTACGGCCTATGACACATAAACACATTTTTCTTGATAAGTTTTATTCATCAAAATAAGATTGCACACAAGAAGTAATGGAACATAAATGCTTCAGTTTTTTTAAATATTTTTCTGATGAACATAAATGCTTTAGTTTTTTTTTAATATTTTTCTGAGGAACAAATTTGTTTTAATATAGCTGGTGACGATTTCAAAAAAGAATAAAATTCTAGAATTTTTTCAATATTCACCTTAGTTATCAACATTGCCTTAAGAACCGAGACCTGTAACTGAGTCTTCTCAGATGTCCACAATTTGTTCATCAAAGAAAAGACGCGTTCTACTGGTGCATTTGTGCCAGGCAGACATAAAATATATTCAATAAGAATACTAAAGTTCGCATGATCAAGATTATTGGTGCGGAAGTGGTTGAATACTTCCACCCAACGATTTTCCGTAGAAATATTTAGGTTTTTCCATTCGGAAAACATTCGAATAATGTACAAACCATCTGTAGACTCTATTTTCGTGTAAAACGAACATGTTTTTGGACGTATATGTTCGGAATTAGATTTGAATTTGCGCAGCGTTGGCCTTTTTTGCGTTTTTGACGCCTGGGCTCGGGTAATAATCGAAATGTGACACATTTCGACCAAAAAGAGGTGGGCGACTAGGGATGGGCCTGAAAACGGGACAATTTTGCGTCCCAAAGTTTTTCTCGGGGACACCGGGACGGTTTACGGGAAAACGGGACAGTCCCGGTCAAAACGGGACGGATGGTCACGTTAGTTATGAGTCGAGTCTAGACACATGTGCCAGGCGAAGGTTTGTAGTGAGTTTTGACCTGTTCTGTCCAACAACAGTGTCCGGTAGGTGTCCAGTAAGACTGCTAGAAAAAGAATGAATTGCTTCAGGGAAAATCTGATGAAAATTTCTCAAAAATTCTTCAGAATTCTTGATCTTCAATATTTTGAGATTCAGAAGATGCTAGATATTGACAATTTTTGTCTATATGTAGTTTTGTCAATATTCCGAAAATTCTCTCATCTTTCATCAATCATACCTTTTTTCTTATAATATTTATCAAACTTTCGCAATTAATATATGATAGAAATACTCATCTTTTTAAAAATCTGAATGTGTAGTAGACCGGTTCAAAAAAATCGACTATTCTTTTTTTTTTTCAATTTTCGCATTGAAATACATTCGGGGGGCTGAAAAAAGATGCCTGTTAAAAGCGGAGCTCTTAATATTAAGATTTAGAGGTCGCTCATCGCGGATTTCTATTTTCCATTTAAATAGCATAGGAATTTTGTTTTTTTTCTTCAGAATTTCGTAGCTCACAAACCAATGAACAAATCCAAATGACTCTTACATATTTTGATAGAGGATTGAACACTCTAAAAAATGTATCTATCATTGTGGAAAAAAAATCACAAAAAAAAAAAAAAAAAAAATAGTCTACTCAACTATAAATTGAAATTTGAGCTTGAATAACTTTGGAAGGAGTCAATTTATCAAAAAATGATAAGAGAAGCTTTTTGTAGAGTGTTCAATTTCCTATGAAAATATGTTAAAAAAAAAAAAAAAAAATTTCATATGCTATTCAAATGGAAAATAGAAATCCGCGATGAGCGACCTTAAATCTTAATATTAAGAGGTCCGCTTTCAACAGGCATTTTTTTTCAGCCCCCCGAAAGTATTTCAATGCGAAAATTGAAAAAAAAAGAATAGTCGATTTTTTTGAACCGGTCTAATGTATAGTCTCCTGGCATCGATTTCAAATGCACTTTTCGATGGATCATCTTCTTTTGATTCCGAAGTCTCATCTCAGACATATATACACTGTGTTTGTGCAATATTGAAAATTACTATTGGTTTGAATTTGTAATGAAAGTACGACGTTTGACAAACAAGTGGACACCTAACCTCGAAAAAATGTAGATCGCAGCCATGTGTTCTGTCAATGATCACAATTAAAAAGAATATTGAAAATTAAATGTATACAAAAATCATAATTACAAAGAATTGAAAAATCACAGAATAAAATTCAAAAGCAAAATATATGAAAGCGTCAAAAAAAGCGAGACAGTGGTGTTGGCGGTACTGTAGATAGTGTAGAATATTCACGAGACCCATATGAGCGTCCGCGCGCCGCGCGGCGGCGCTTTTTCGCAACTTGGGACTATCATGGCTATAACTTTTCAAATCCTCTAGATTTTCTGACGCCAATTTATTTGCAGGTAAAGTAGGTCACTAGCATTCAAAAAAAAAATATAAAAACAAAAACGATTTTTTGAAAATTCAAAGGTGTATATACCCCCTTAAGACCACTGAACTGCACTTTTACGCACTGATCCGGCTCGAAGGACCAATGTTTTAATTCGGGATGGGTGCGGGTTCAAAATCAGTGCACTTGGTTTAGGTTTAACAAATAGTTATATATTGTATAAATTACGGAAAGAGATTCGTATTATGATTGTCCTGGTCGAGATCAAAGGTGCAACTGACGAGTGTGTGATTGAGGTGAGTGAGGGTTTGTATGGAAGAGCGTGACTGTGTATAAGCAGGTGTTAGTGTAGGTGTGTTCCCAAACAATAACTATATGTAGTTTTATGTGAAAAATTATATACAACTATATAAAACTACATTTAATGATATAAACTTATACATAATTATATATGATTATATATGATCATATAAAAAAAAAAAATTTCCCGGGTAGTGAATAATGTTTGTTCTTTCGTTAGTTCCAAATCAGAAAATTTCAGGTACTCGGCAATTATAGCTGGGACATTATAATCGCTATATACTTCAACGCTATTTTCTTTGGAGATTTTTTTTTCCATTTTCTTAATAAAATATTTCTTGACATCGACCGAGTTTGAAAGAAATTTTTTTCCAAAGGTGTATTATGCCCCATGAATGATTAATGGGAATGATTAGTCCCACTAATATTCAAAGACAAATTATTGGCTGTTATTCCATATATTTGAAATTAGTATTCGTAGTAAGATATACAAAGTTTAGGCAGGGAAATGCAATCATATTCTTTGGGGTATCTGTTTCGCAATGCATGTTTAGTAGCGAAGAGCCAAAATTTGAAGACGCCAAACTTAAGCCGTCGCTCTACCAATCTGATCCTATTATTGCAAAACGCAGTTTTTACAAGTCTAGGGTAACGTATCCACTTGAGTATTACTTCCGATGTATGTGACGTTCTCTGGTTGTTCGGTTCGCTTCTAAATTTACTTGCTCTCTTTGAATACGCTGCAACAATTCAGAATAATACTGCCCGACAGTTGTTTTTAATTAGTTCTTAAATTATTCTTAGGGTTAAGCGGATTATACATATTTCACAAGTCAAGAATCGGACCTTAGAAACTAACAGACATTTTTTTGCAAACTGAAAGCTATAATACTTGAGTTAAGTGTACAATTTTCTCAACCAAACATGGTGCACGTGTTAAGTAGTGGGATATGAGTAGTTCCGATCAATCAAAAAAAGACTCGTCATATCCGAAGTTCCTCAAGGGGGTATCCAAGTTCAGAGCGGGATAATGCGTATACTGTCTTCAAAATACAACAAATTTGGAACTGATGGAGGAAAATAACATCGGCCGACGGGGTTTGCATGTATTCAACTTGAGGTTTATTTGAAAAAAAAAATCTTCATTTATCTCGAAAACTATGCTCCGGTAGGCTACTCAAGTAAAGCCTGCGAAGAGCGCCGAGAAAAGCAGTGACCACGATTGCAGCCAAACGAAGTGTCTGATACACAAAAACCTTTATGCATATTATGAGTGATTGAACCTTCTAGGGTCTAACATAACTAATTTTCAATAAATTGTGATATGGTCAGAATATCAATTCTTACAATAGGAAGATATTATATTGTGCACCAAGGGAACAAACAACGTTTTCGCTCCCGTGGTTCACACGATATTTTTTTTTATACTGTAACGGATCAGGCGACCTAGGCCTGACCGTTAGCGATTCAAACATCAACCGTTGCGAACGTCGAATAGTCCAGAAGGGTCGATGAGAGCGACAAGTCGCATGACGTCACAACGGGTATATAAATCGAGACACAGCTCTCAGCAGCAGCTATTCATAGGCACAGCGCCTGATAGACTCACTACGCTCTTAGTATTCGGACACTAAAGGCATAGCGCCTAGTGATCCTTTAGCTTCACTTTAAAAATTATTCTACAAATTCATTACAATCCAATTTCATACATAAAATAAAAATCAAGACGTTTAGTTTCAAACAAACAAATCATTTGAGCAAAAAGAAGTAGATTCATTAGCTACAAAATTAACGGAAATTACCGAGTAAAAACGACGAGCCTGTCAATAATCGCATAGCGATAATAATTAGTCTACGATATAGAAAGTTAGTAAGTAAGCAACTTTGTAAATATAATATAGGAACAGGTTGCAACCAGAGGTTGAATATAAATTAAATAAAATGATTTCTTGATTATCTAAAAGTACCCAGATAACAATATGCGTGGCATATGCGACGCAATACGCACCCACGCGTGCGGGTCTATCCGCACGACGTGCGCGCTGATCACCACGCAACTGAGTCATCAATTGATGTACATATGCCTCGCACGACGTGCCTGTCGCATTCGTGCGGGCATGATGCGGGCACGTAATGCGAGTGCATTGGGACTTGCAAATACGTTCATTGAAATTGTAAAATCAAAAATAAAATTAATTTCTCACAACATTTTTATTGAAAATAGTAATATCACATTTATATATAAATAGTAAGATAATATATAGATTAGGGTGCTTTCGAGGTGCTTTTTTTGAAACGACCATTTTTTTTTGCAACTCCCCATTGAAAATCTATTGTTGTAGACGTCGAAAAGGGAATCCTGTCCAATTTTTAGCTCTTCATTCCAATTCCAGCACTCGCGCTTTTCTTTTCAAGTTTTCCCATGCTAAAAGCATGTAAACATTACGACTTTTTCTTTCGCCGCGCAAAACTCAGCCGCATTTCAATGGATTGTTCTTATCCTAGACTCATTCGACAGAGAATTTAGTGTTCTTCAAAAGTGCCATTGGTAGTTTGGCTGTGGTTTCAACCCTTTTCCCTTTTCGACGTCTACAAGATTTTCAATGGGGAGTTGCAAAAAAAAAAAAAATAGTCGTTTCAAAAAAAGCACCCTAATATAGATATTATATATCTATAGGGGAGAGCGGGGCAAAGAGGGCACCTCGGCCAAAAAAAAAAAAAAATTCTTGGAAAATTTTCGACTTTTTTTTTTTCAAGAAAAATCGTTTCCCGAAGGAATTTAATTTTTTTGAAATTTAATTTTGAAAATTTGGCGGAGGTGCCCTCTTTGCCCCGCTCACCCCTATATATATTATTCCACGTTATACACAAATATATAGGTGCATGTGACTTGAAAAAAAAAAAAAAAAATTAAAATCACATTTTTGACTATCGCTTTGATGTGTCGTTTGACGTAATATTTTTCTTCGATCCATAAAAATCCAATCAGTACTCGCAAATCATTTTTAATTTAACTCATGGTACGTTTATAGGTTATTTTCTGGATTATATAATATTATAGCTCATTAACATTTTAACATCCAATTTGATTATGCAATGATTATTTTAACTCTATAATATTATATTATAATATTATATATAATATCATATTATATTTACTGATGGTGCAGTGCGACGCACTACGCTCGCACTGAGATGCGTCTCATGTCGTGCAACGCATTACGCTCGCACTGAGATGCGCCTCATGTCGTGCGTGCGAAAATGCTGCGTTTTCGCACGCACAGCGTGCGTCGCACGGCGTGCGGGTAACGTGCGACGCACGATTGTTATCTGGGTAAGTAAATCTATGCAGATCCCTTATCCGCCATTTCCAGGTTCTTCTTCATCCGTATAACCAACCAAAGCTAGATACAGCCTTAGTGGGACTCTGACGCACTCAGGTCTGGCACAGCAGGTTTTATTGTGTAGAAAATTTGGGGATAAACTAACTTTATCATAGCTAAAATTAAAAGGTTAGGTGGGTAAAGTGCAGCCTTAGCGCGTTTACGTGCTCAGGTCTGTGGGGAGGCGGCTTTAGTTGCTCGGCGACTCAAGTCCGTAATAGGGAACATTAAATTATTGATATAAAAGTCTAGAACATTAGAACATCGAGCAAAGAACTCACAATTACACTCGGTTCGCGTTACCTGAAGGAACGCTAAAGAACCGAAACGTAACAATACATGAACGGAGGCCGATTTTGCTGCCTGTTTTCGGGGAGTTTTCCCAGTTATTCAAATATTTTAAGCGATGTGGCGCTGCTGACCGAGTGGCACTGGGAGGAACTACATTCAGGTAAGAAAGACTTTGCGAAAGGAAAGATTTTGCGGGAGGAAAGACTTTGCGGGAAGAAAAACCGAGGCAGAAAGACTTCGCGGGAGAGGAAAGACTTCCCGGTCGGTAAAACCGTACTTTGCTCCCCGAAAACAGGTAGCAAAATCGGCCTTCGCGTTCATGTGTAAAAAAAAAATATTTTTCACGATTTTGATACGTATTTCGGGTAGTAGAAGGGATATGAGAGTTCTGGATCCAGCCTTCTTTACCGGTCATCAAGCAGTCAGTAAGTTACCGACCGCGTGGGTAAGTTACCGATAGTCGGATGGTAATGATTGTCGATCGTTGTTACCGACAATCGGATGGCTGCGATTTGCCGTCGTGCGATGGCGCCACTACCGATTGTTACCGATAGTCCGATGGTAACGATTGAGAATCCTGCATTACCGATCTCCTCTTACCGACAATCTGATGGTTGCGATTTTCCGTCATGCGATGGCGCCACTATGGATTGTCGATCTTTAGTTACCGATAGTCTGATGGTAACGATCCGATCTTTAGTTACTGATAATCTGATGGTAACGATTTCCTGTTACCGACAATCGGATGGCTGCAATTTTCCCGCAATTTTCCGTCTTGCGATGGCGCCACTAACGATTTGCTTTCGGATCATGGTAACGATTATCGATCTTTTTTTTTTTTTTCTTACCGACAATCGATCCAAGATGCAGTGGCGTAGCTACACTTTCAGCGCCCTGGAGCAAAATTCTTTAAGCGCCGCCTCATATGGATATTTTTTAATCATATCATAATCAGTTATTATTAGTGTCTGACCGAAACACGATTTTCAGCCGAAACCGAAACCGTAACTAAATATTCGGCTCCTCTTCTAGTTTCGGCCGAAACCGTAACCGAAACCGTACTTGTGCAGTTGAATTAAGATTTAGTTAAATTCTCATTTTATGCTAAAATCTAGTGCTTTTCCTAGCTTGGTAAAAAATTATTGGATTAGCCCACACAGCACTCAATATCGTAGCAATATTGCTGCAATGTTGCTACAATATTGGGTGCTGTGTGGGAGATTAAGGAGGTTGATCTGGTGAAGGAATTAACAAACAGATTTCGTTAAAAAAATTGTACATTTATCAGTGCCTACAAAGGCACCTCTTGAAATTTCCAGCCCTCAGGATACCTTGATCGTGAGAAATAAATAAAAACAGATTTTCTAAATTAACATGGTCCCTTATGGGTTTCAGTGTCTTTTCCGTCTATACACATGAAATTTGCAAGCATTAACAAACAGTTTCGTAAGAAACTTTCACAATAATTGATGAAGAAATTTCTAAGGAACGTTATAAAAATAAGAATTAAAAATTAAAAAAAAAAAGGTATCCTAAAATTTTAAGAGGTGCCTTTGTAGATACTGATAACTGTATGCAATTTTTTTCAACGATATCTATTTGTCAATTCCTTAAGCAGATAAACCTTCTCAAATAAAACTTCAATTCATTAGGAAATCACTTTATTTTATTACACAAGATTATCAAGAAAGAAGCCCGTATAGAACTACAACTTATATCAATTTTCAAGTCTTTACTCTTTACTGAATACGTTTCGAACATACCCGACATTGCCTGACACGACACGAACGCTAGTTTTGGCCGAGCCGAAGTTTGGGCCAATTTGTGGCCGAAACCAGCATTTTTGGCCGAAATTGGCCAAAACCGAAACCGAAACCAAATATTCAGTCGGACACTAGTTATTATATAAATTGACAAAAATTCGGACCAAAAAAACAAGAAAAATCATTTCCGAGGCGCCCCCTAGACCACGCGGCACCCTGGAGCAACTGCTCCCTCCGCTCCCCGACGCTACGCCACTACCAAGATGGCTAAAATATCTAATTCTCAGCTTATATATACGAATTATACTTGCTAAAATGCTTAAAGTGTGACAGGGTGTTATATACCGCGAGGACCAGGTGAAAGAGAATGGTCCATCCGCCCAGGCAGCTAATATTTCGTATTTTTAGGGGGATAGCCACTCGTTGCACTGAAAATCCCTAGGGTGATTTTGGCGCGCGGTCGATGCAACTCGGCAGCCATTGTTGATACAAGCGGGCTGACTGTCAATACATCGCGGAAGGTAGACAAGTGTGGTTATGTTCGTTTATTTGAAGGAAATGATAAATAAAGTGAATAAAACCTACGTGAATAAGCTATGGATATTTATTGATGCCTGAACCCCAGGATACAATCAATAATTCTGTTCGAATTGGTTGTTCTCGATGAACTCTTTGATTCTGATAAATTTCCAGTTATAGCTTAGGTTAATTCGTTGATTGCATTAAGATATCATTTAAAACTGATTGATCGATTTTTGATAAATATTCCTAGCTTATTCACGTAGGTTTTATTCACTTTATTTATCATTTGCTTCAAATAAACGAACATAACCACACTTGTCTACCTTCCGCGATGTATTGACAGTCAGCCGGCTTGTATTAACAATGGCTGCCGAGTTGCATCGACCGCGCGCCAAAATCACCCTAGGGATTTTTTCAGCGCAACGAGTGGCTATCCCCCTAAAAATACGAAATATCAACTGCCTGGGCGGATGGACCATTCTCTTTCACCTGGTCCTCGCGGTATAATATGCAATCAATGACGCGAATTGTCTGATAATACATGCATTTATTTGTTATGTCTTAAGTCTAACCTATTCTGAAATGACAATTTTCTTAAAAACTAACTTAAACTATATATACAAATATATATACCGGGATGATTTCTTGATAGTATACTGGTGACTGCGCATGCGCGAGCTTCGTCGTATGCTGAGGCAAGCTGGCCTCAAATACCACTGCGTGACGACTTTACCGACCAATGAAAATGAATTATTTGGCGCATGCGCTGTCACCTGTATACTATCAAGAAATCATCCCGGTATATATCTATCCTACTCCTCTCTATTCTCCCCCTCCCTCCTCTCATTCATCTCATTCATCTCCTCATCTTCCACCTTCTTCTCCTCCTCCGTCTCCTCCACCTTTTTCTCCTCCTTCTCATTCACCTTCTCCTCCTACCACCGACAGTAGTAGCGTAGTGCTAGCACTCGAGACTATGGAGTGGGAGGTCCTGAGTTCAAATCCCCAAGCGAGTTAGGGAAGGCCTGAGCGGCAGCCTGCAAGAAATGTAAGACGGGTCACGCCGTTCAGGTGCCGGCTTGACTCACGGTGGTTTGAGCTTGGATCCGGCTACACCTGGACAAGGTTTTTCCGGCGGTTTCCCTTGTCTTTCGTGCGAATGCGGGTGTTTCTATCTATGTAGGTATATTTATATACCTATATATACAACCTGTCTGCATACTCTGTACCTATGTACCCTCTCTCTCTCTCAACCTAGTTCTAAGCTAGGTTAAGTTTCCTTTCTCCGCCTACCTTGCATACTGCATTGTAAACGCAAGGTAGGATTTTCCAATATTGCTATGGAAATAATAAAGCATCTATCTATCTATCTCCTCCTTATTCACCCCCTCCTTATTCACCTCCTCGTCCTCCTTCTCCTCCTCCACCTTCTTCTCATCCTTCTTCTTTTCCTTAGCATCGGCCTCCTCCCCCCAATCCTCATCCACCGGCTTCTCCACAAATTCCTCCGGCGGCTTCAATTCTATCCACATCGGGAAACCATCATCATGATAGATCTCCGCCCAGCGCACCTCATCGTCCAAAGTCTCATAGCCGTCATCTCTGCCATCGTCATCTCACCCTTGCCAGAACTCGCCGTCGAAGATTTGATGATCCATTTCTGCAATATGAAATATCAATTACAAACTATACCCATCATGAAAACTATGATATCGAAGAATAACGATACTTACTTCTTGCTTTCAATTTCGCGCTTCAGTTTTCTATTTTAATTTTTCTTCTGTGGACTGGCTGCGGAATGTGCGAAACTCGATGTAAACTCGCACTTTTATATCCAACTAGAAACCCGAAATACGCCCCCAATATTGGAGGGGCTGATCAATGGCAAACTCGGAAAATATTTTTTCCTGCGGAGGTGCCAAAGATGCGAACTCTCCCAGGTACAAAGCCCCTGACCAATGGTTGGAAACGCTTAAATTTTAATGGTATTTGGGCGGTGGAAGGGTGGGGGCGTGTGCATATAAAAACCCCAACCCTATGGTGGGTGTGAACAATCGTATAGTGTCAGGTTGGCTGTGAAATTCACCGAGGAAAAAAAAATGGACAATGCTATGTATATGAATTTCGTTGAGATGATGAAAGATGCATACAAGTTACTGTGTACACTACCACCAGAACAGGCGAATGAAGATATTTTTATTCACTGGCGTGACATTGCACTTGAAAATATCCGATTCTTGAACAATATTTTGAAGCAATCTAAACCGAGTGTGAGTGAAAAACAACGACTACAGCATATAATTTCACTCCTCCAAACGTGGGCGGTGAAATTTGAACGACACCGTACGACTATTGTTGGGGGTAATATTGGCGATGATATTCATAATCGTGTTCGATGGGATGATATGAAGAGTGCCTTCGAGTGTAGCCGTGACAAATCTTCGACACAAAGATTTGGCAAGATTTCTGACTGACGCTGGGGTGGTAACGATGGAACGTTTGAAAAATGTGCTACGCCAAGAAGGAAGTATTAAGATGAATGTAGGTGTTTCGTGTAAATTTGAAAACATAAAAAGCGATGAGATCAGTCTGGAAGTGAAGAACTTCAACATACGCAACGTTACGATTCTTTCATCGACAGACCTGGACACCTGGTTCAACGATAATGTAACGAATCCTCTGCTAACCATGGTGGAGGATTTCGAGCAACGAGACTCTGGTTGGAGTATGATTGAGATCATAAATGCTGTGATCTGCACCAACCGATATGAGCCTCTTCGTGGTGGACTTTCGACATTCACACAGCTACCCGAGGATATTCAGCGAAAGAAAGCGGTGCTCAACGTGCAGAACGACGATGATCGATGTTTGCTGTGGTCTGTTGCCGCAGTTCTCCACCCCATACACGTCAACGCTACCAGAACACACAGCTATCGACGATACATCTCAGAGCTAGATTGCACAGGTATAAAATTCCCCGCAACCCTGCGTAGTGTAGAAAAACTTGACAAAGCGAATAATTTAAGAATCAATGTATACTAGGGTGGTCCTTAAATGGGGTTGGAAAAAATGTTGACCTCGCCGCCCCCCAGATCAACTCCAAATAAGTCGAAAGAAATGTGAAAAAAATGTCAGCCCCCTATCTTAAAAATTGGCCCATGCCAGAGGGGGGTAATTTGCCCCTTTGAAATACACGTGTTTTTTCGATTTTTTAAAGACTTGCGTACTAGAGCGTCCTCAACTCTTTCTAAAAATCCCAAATACTTACGAACGCATTCCTGGTACCCATACTCGATATCCGGATGGATAAATCAAACTCCTGATTCAACCTTGACAGCTGTATGGGTCATTCTATAAGAGGAGACTTTTTTTTTTTCCTTTCAGTTGCCGAATAATTTTGTCAGAACAAAGTTCGACATTGAAAATATCGATCATGGAATGAAAAATATAAATCCAAAAATTTTGACAAAATTTTTCGGCAACTGAAAGAAAAAAAAAAAAAAGTTTCCTCTTATAGAATGACCCAAGGTTGAATCAGGAATTTGATTTATCCATCTGGATATAGAATATGGGTACCAGGAGTGCATTCGTAAGTATTTGGGATTTTTAGAAAGAGTTTAGGACGCTCTAGTACGCAGGTCTTTAAAAATTCGAAAAAACACGTGTATTTCAAAGGGGCAAATTACCCCTCTCTGGCATGGGCCAATTTTTAAGATAGGGGGCTGCAATTTTTTCCACATTTCTTTCGACTTATTTGGAGCTGATCTGGGGGGTGGCGAGGTCAAAATTTTTTCCAACCCCATTTAAGGACCACCCTAATGTATACGAAATTGAAAACGAAACTTCCTCAAATTCAGAATCAAAACAGAGCATTATTACGCCTCTTTATCTTAGTAAAAATTCAACAAATCCCGGCATAAAGACAATTCACCTACTTATGATTGAGTGTAACATTGAAATAGACGGCAATGATAATGATCACGATGATGATGATGATCATTATGCTAACTTGAATAACTTCAAAGCCAGATTCACTTCACTTGGATTAGGAATCTTTCACGTTTGGTTAGCAAACAATTATCGACCCATAATGGTGAACAATTTTTGTGTGATAGATGCTTGTGTCACTTTAGCGTACACAGCGCGTATGAAAGCCATAGGCAAGGTTGCATGCGAATGAATAGCATCCGAATGGAATTTCCAAATAAAAAAAGACTTGGAATTTTCAAATTTTCAGAATAAGGGAACTGTGCCATTCGTTGTTTACGCGGATCTCGACTGTATGTTGAAACCGGTTGCAAATGAATCTCAAGAGCATATTCCGCACAGTGTCGTCTATTATGTACATTGCTCATATGATGAGACATTATCGAGATATGAGAACAAACGCGGACCTAATTGTGTTGAATGGTTCATGGAACAGCTTCGCGAATTATCAATTAAAGTAGAGTCGCGCATCAAAAATATGTTTCCAATGGAATCTCTGAATCACACACAACGCGACCGTCATATGCGCGCAAAAAATTGCTACATGTGTGAGAAGCGATTTTCACCGGAAGAAAAAAAATGTCATGATCACTGCCATTTCACGGGTAAATATCGCGGCCCCGTCCATAATCGGTGTAACTTGAATTTCAGAGAGAAACACACGATTCCGGTGGTGTTTCATAATTTGTCGGGCTATGATTCGCATTTCTTAATCAAATCTTTAGCTTCAAATTTTTCGGGTGAAATCACGCTATTGCCCATTAATGAGGAAAAATATATATCATTCAGCAAGAGGGTTGATGGTACTATGATGAGCTCGAGATTCATAGATTCGCTTCGATTTATGGCTAGCAGCATTGACAAATTAGCATCATACGTGCGCGATACGGATAAAAAAATAACTCGGAAATTTTACATTGATCAAGGAAAATTCGAGTTGATGATACGCAAAGGTGTATTCCCCTACGAATACATCGATTCTTGGGAAAAGCTTGATGAGCTGGAATTACCAATTGAAAAATATTTTTATTCAAGGCTGAGCGATTCTCATATTTCCAATGAAGATTATGAACATGCGAAAAATGTTTGGACCAAGTTTGATCTGAAAACTCTGGGTGAATATTCCGATTTATACCTGAAAACTGATGTACTTTTATTGGCCGATATATTTCAAAATTTCCCCTATAGCTGCTTTAAAACATACAATTTGGATCCTCTGCATTATTACACAGCACCGGGGCTTGCTTTTGATGCAATGTCAAAGCAGACGAAAATTAATCTCCAACTTCTAGACGATCCGCAAATGATATTGTTCATCAAGAAAAGTATAAGGGGCGGTATGGTACAGTGCTCAAATCGCTATGCCCGAGCAAATAATCGATTTATGGGTGAAGATTTTGATCCAAGCAAAGCGGAATCATATTTAATGTATTTCGATGTAAACAATCTCTATGGTGCAGCTATGGGTGAGCATTTGCCGAGTGGGTCATTCGAGTGGGAAAATGATGCCATTGATGCGATGTCCCATCCGGATGACGCACCAATCGGTTATATTCTAGAGATGGATTTAGATTATCCCGTAGAGCTCCATAAACAACATGCCGACTTACCTCTCTGCCCCGAGTATTTCACGCCGCCGGGTAGTAAAATTAGGAAACTTGCGACAACGCTTCTACCCAAGGAAAAATATGTTCTGCACTATCGTAATTTGAAACAATGCATCAAATTTGGTTTGAAGCTGGTAAAAGTGCACAGAATTCTAAGGTTCGCACAATCACCATGGTTAAAATCATACATCGATCTCAATACAAATATGCGAAAGCAATCGAAAAATGAATTTGAGAAGAATTTCTACAAGCTCATGAATAACGCTGTATTCGGCAAGACCATGGAGAATGTGCGCAACCATAAGAGTGTGAAACTAATCACGAAGTGGGAGGGTAGGGGCGGTGCACGTGCTCTCATTGCACGGCCAACATTTCATAGCTGTACCATATTTGATGAAGATATGGTGATTATTGAGCTAAATCGAACCAAGGTATATTTCAATAAATCTATCTACATTGGTGCTGCTATTCTTGATCTTTCGAAAATATTTCTGTACAACTTCCACTATGATTATGTAAAAAATAATTTCTCAAGTACTGAATCAAAATGAATGTATACCGATACAGATAGTCTGATATATCAATTTACTGTTCCAAATATCTATGAAATCATCAAGCGTGATGTTACAGCAATGTTTGATACATCAGACTATCAACCTGATAATACCTATAACATCCCCTTGTTGAATAAAAAACGCCTTGGTCTGATGAAAGATGAGAATAATGGAAAAATCATGACTGAATTTATCGGATTGCGCGCAAAACTCTATACATTCAGAACTTGTGGCGATACTGATAAGAAACGTGCAAAGGGTGTAAAAGGCTCCACATTAAAATCTATCACGTTTGATGATTACAAACGATGCCTCATTGATTATCAAAATTTAGCTAAGAAACAGTGTATGATAAAAAGTAGTCGACATACAGTTAGTACTATTATACAGAATAAGTTAGCTCTAAGCTGGTGTGACGATAAGCGAAAATTGATACCCGGTAAAACTGATACTTTACCCTGGGGTTATCGAGATTCTGCAAACTTGTGAATTTCTCACATTTTCTCACATTTTCCCACATTTTTGCACATTTTCTAAAACAGAATAAAATAATTTCCCATTTACTTTCCACGTAAATGTGAGAAAATGTGAGAAAGCGTGTGTGTGTGTGTGTGTGTGTGTGTGTGTGTGGGAGAAAACATCTTTCCACAATTATCATGTAAGCATTAAGATTGAGAAGGGTAAAGAAACAAAATGTAAATATTAGACCCCCAGCAAACACAGAGTGCAGGGCCATTACTAGTTAGGTGGAGGAATGCCGATACTTGAGTTGCTGAACTGCTGCCGGAAGACTTGTGATGGCCCTGTACCCTGGTGTCACAGTGGCCGATAGCTGGGCCAGTGCCGGCAGTGTTATACCGGTCCAACAGTTAGCCAGCGCAGGGCCAGCAATGGCCCAAATTGGTTGTCGGGCAGTCGTCAATGGCCCAACAAGAGCCCAACATTGATCAGCCGATGACCCGATCATTCGATTTTTTTTATTTTCGATATTATCCGGACAAAAAATATTTTTTTCACTAATAGTTGATTCTTTTTCGAGCGGTAGAGCAAAGTTCATATTCCCAGGATGTTAGAAATTAGCTATTCGAAGACTAATTAGATGTATTCATGTGGGTCACCCATCCGAATTCTGGCTGCAGGTGAAATTGCTTAACTTCGTTGATCGTATGATGTCCAGTGTTGATCTACACCCAAACGTCGCCTGTTGCAATACTCAACACTTTTTGACTCGATAGGTAAACTTCGATTTGTGAGGATTTACATCAATATGTACTAAAAAAAAAAATAAATGACTTCGAAGATTTTTGATGATTAAATAGTATATACTTTTGTTCGATTGCATAGAAACATTCTTTTTCCGGTAAATTCGGTGAAAGTGTTAGAAATACTGCAGTCAGCAGAAAAGCTTATACTATGTACGCCGGCGAATCAACGACCGGATGCTGGTAGAAAAGTGCCGGAGTTGCCAATGCCGGGCCATCAAGATACAGATGCGAGTGTGTTTGAAAACGGCCAAGTGATGGCAAGTCGGTTGTGGCAAGATGCAAAATGCCCTGCAGGAAATCAGTAGTTGGTAACCAACACCGTTCCATCAATGGTTGGATACTGGTAAAACTTCACCGAAATACCGCTATTTTACATGTAGTGGCGTAGCAAAGGCTAGCCTACACCAGCACATTGCCAGCACTGCCAGTGCTGGGCCATTATAATTTCGGCAGTTCTGTGTTTGCTGGGCCGTTTCAAAAAAAATCGATGGTTTTTTTTTTTTGCTTTAAACAACCTAAAACGATACTTTGACATGAAAAAATAACCTGCGTGAAGAATGAGCCCTGTCCTCAAAGACTTAGAGGTACCGCATCGGACTTTTGTCTTTTTTATTTCATTAGGATGAAATATTATTATTTTTTTCTTTTTTCAGAGGAAGAATCAAGTCTATTCAAATTTTCTTTTCTAGTCTCTTGCCTGGCTAAAGACTAAAAAAGAAAAGTCAACTCGACTTGATTGACTGAGATCTTCCTCTGAAAAAAAAAACAATGATTAAAAAAATAAATACATAATATTTCATCCTAATGAAATAAAAAAGACAAAAGTCCGATGCGGCACCTCTAAATCTTTGAAGACAGGGCTCATTCTTCACACAGGTTATTATTTCATGTCAAAGTATCGTTTTAGGTTGTTTGAAACAAAAAAAAAAAAAACACCATCGATTTTTTTTAAGAAAATAGTTTTAAATAGTTTTAAATAGTTTTAAATAGTTTTTAAGAAAATTGTCATTTTAGAATAGGTTAGATATCCATATGTATTAGACCGGTTCAAAAAAATCGACTATTCTTTTTTTTTTTTCAATTTTCGCAATGAAATACTTTCGGGGGAGGGGGGGGGGGGGGGGGGATGCCTGTTCCAAGCATTGTGGAAAAAAAATCACAAAAAAAAATAGTTGACTCAACTATAAATTGAACTTTGAGCTTAAATAACTTTGGAAGGAGTCAATTTATCAGAAACTGATAAGAGAAGCTTTTTGTAGAGTGTTCAATTTCCTATGAAAATATGTATGAGTCATTTGGATTTGTTCATTGGTTTGTGAGCTACAAAATTATTGAAAAATAAGAAAAGAAATTCCTATGCTATTCAAATGTAAAATAGAAATCCGCGATGAGCAACCTCTAAATCTCAACATTAAGAGCTCCGCTTTTAACAGGCATCTTTTTTCATCCCCCCGAAAGTATTTCAATGCAAAAATTGAAAAAAAAAAGAATAGTCGATTTTTTTGATCCGGTCTAATATGTATACATAGTTTAAGTTAGTTTTTAAGAAAATTGTCATTTCAGAATAGGTTAGACAAGACATAACAAATAAACGCATGTATTATCAGATAATTCGCGTCATTGATTGCATATTATATATAACACTCTGTCACACTTCAAGCATTTCAGCTAGTATAATTCGTATACAGGGCGAGTCACCCCTGGTATCGAATGAGGGAGGGGCTTATCATCGCAGACGCTCCGCCCCTTTCTATTCATACTTGTTATCGTCGTATCGACAAACCCCACTTTTATTTTCACGTGCCGTCAAAACTATACTACTTCAAGTTGCCAATACCTACGTATGTGAGATATTGTTGACATCAAAATGAAAACAGTGATTTGATCAGGAACCGTCTTCAATTTCAGTTTATTGACAGTGAATTATTATCTACATTAAATATTCAAACTTTTCGCCTTCTTGATTAATACAAAAAGTGGGGCTTCTCGATACGACGATAACAAGTATGAATAGAAAGGGGTGGAGCGTCTGCGATGATAAGCCCCTCCCTCATTCGATACCAGGGGTGACTCGCCCTGTATATAGGGGAGGGTGGGGCAAAATGGACCACTGAAAAAAAACTGTTGACAATTAAAAAACTTGAGTAAGAATATGAACTTTTTGCCCCGAGGGGTCCACTTTGCCCCACCCTAAATAATAACTTGAGGAGTGAAGTATGGCAACTTTCAGACAAAAATAAAAAAAATAAATTGTCCCCCAATATTAGACCCAACAATCAAATGTCGAAAAAAAAAATCGCATAATCTTATGTCAAGATTTGCGGCAGCGAATCGCCGCCAAGTACCCGTAGGCCGGCGCGCCAGCCCCGAATCATTTACCCGAGCAAGCTTTTGTTCTTGTCAAAAAACTGTCATATCTTTTGAACCGCTGAATATTTTTCAACAAAATTTGTGGAGGCGTAAGACCCACTCCACCTAACATTGCTCCAAAAAGTTGAACGAAATTGACCTGGTAGTTCCTGAGATATCGACCGTCAAAGTTTCAAAAAACACAATCTTCTCCTTCTCTTTCTCCTTCTTCGTCGCAGAACGTTCTTCTTGGGACCACGATATCTGTCAAACCGTTGCACTTTTGAACTTGCAATTTGGAGGGGGTGTTCTTTACACCAAAATCTAGCCCCCTATTGTTTTTCAGCAACATTCGATCACGCATGCCGGAATTATTAAGAAAATAATTATTTTATATATGCACTGTGACGTGGATTTTTATTAGTCCTCGGATTAGACCGGATAGCTAGGCTCCGAGAACCATCCACTCGACAATTGGCCAACGAAAAATTGATAATAAAACCAAATGTTGGGCGCCAGGCATATAACCGCCACTTTCTGAAAATCTAAATAAAAAAAAAAAAAAAATACAAACTACCGTAGGCGAAACAAAACTCAAAATAACGATCTGAATCTCCTTGTGAGAGAAAGAGAGCGCGACAGTGACGTACTAGGACTATCTTTCTCGCACTCAGGTGCGAAACCTACGGCTCTACGAAATTACTAATACGTGACACAAAACTCGAAAAATCTCATGCAAAACTGAAATTCAAAACTCTATTATGATGCGAGACACTGGTGGCGGCCTACCGATTCAGAGGTCGTCTTAATTTGATTCCAAAGATATTAATTAGCATCGTGGCTCGGACAAGACAAGATGGCTGATGGCCGTTTGCCGAATTCAAATTACTTTAAGTCAAATTGGCTAACGCTTACCGTTTTCCAGCCAGAATGCAAGGCCTCGTAGCGTGTCGACGACGAGCCCTCAGGTGCACTAACTCGAACTCAAAAACTCAAACGCTCGTAACTAAAAAGTCCCTCGAAGGGAGTACTAACAAATTACAATTAGAGCGAGCACTAGAGCTCCGCGCTCTACGTGCGAGGCAGGCGTACGGCAGAGTGATGTTTCACCGCCGGGTGCTGATAATTCGCACCCTGATCATATGGTCGCCTAATAATTTGAGTATTGACCACTAGATCGCCTCACGTAAGGTCGCAGTTCTTGGCTCAGCGCTAAATTCGAAGTTCATCACGGTGTTAGAAGCTCGCTAAATCGGAGGATCACGGGTTGCAGGTTCTTCTTGGTGGCGGGAATTTCTTCCACCACCGATATCCCACGCTGTAGAATGCCCTTGGCACTCCCCCGTGTCCTCTTTCTCGATGTTGGAGGTAGCCTGGCCAGTACTATCCTCCAGAGCTTTCGGTGGCGTTCGTCGAAAAGGATCCAATGCAGTTCTTAGTTTCTTAGTCGTCGTACAGGCCTCGTAATCGAAAATATCGGCCATGTCTCCCACATGATAGAGGAAAGGTATAAAAAGAACAAAATAATAAGAAATAGATTCGATAGTCTTAGATTGGTCATGGTCGCCTCTCGGAGAGTTCATAGCCTCGGGGCTAACCTAACGCATTCATGCTTCTTTCATGCATCCACCCTACGTAACTAGGGTCGTCTAAGGGTTCGGGAGTCACTTGTAACACGCATTGCAAAATGCAATGTTACAGCACATAGATACATACCGTGAAGTTAAAAGGAAACCGAACAATGGCCGCACAATAGTTCGACCAACACACGCTCGCGTTGCGTACGTGAACTTCTACTCGCTGCTAGTGACTGCCAACTCGATTCTCCCGACGCCTCAAGGATACTAAACTATTCACGTACGCAACGCGAGCGTGTGTTGGTCGAACTATAGTGCGGCCATCGTTCGGTTTCCTTTTAACTTCACGGTATGTGTCTCGGGACCACGATATCTGCCGATCATTATCAAAATAATTAATATTATTAATATTATTGATAAAATTGTTATTTCCACACGGCGTGCGCAAAGTTCGATTTTGCGCACGCTTCGCGTGCATAAAATTCAACTTAGCGCGCGCTGTGATGAAATAGTACTTTTCGATACTAGTGCGAAAGTGTTGATTCTCGGACGAGTGTGAAGTTTTTCGCCCGAGCGAAGCGAGTCGAAAATCACACGAGTCGAGAATCATCTTTCGCACGTGTATCGAACTTCATTTTTCAACAGAGCGCGCGTTAAGTCGAATGTGATGCACGCGAAGCGTGCGCAAAATCGAACTTTGCGCACGCCGTGTGGAAAAATGAAGTTCGATACACGTGCGAAAGATGATTCTCGACTTGTGTGATTGTCACCCTCGCTTCGCTCGGGCGAAAAACTTCACGCTCGTCCGAGAATCAACACTTTCGCACTAGTATCGAAAAGTACTATATTAATATTAATATTAATATTATCATTATTTATTCTTTTTCATCACGCTAACCTCAAAATCGCAACTTCGTCGTGATTTCCCGGCAATCCTGATGAAAAATGATGATCGTTACTTGTACGTAAAGGCTTTTTGACGAACCTTGTTACAGCACTCGCCTTCGACTCGTGCCGTACACCTCTTGTTTCGTCAAAAAAGCTTTTTCTTAATCGTAATGAAATGTACTATTTTCATTTTTCATTTTTCATTTTTTACTTCTCTTCAATTTTTCATGTAATACATTGACACAGCATTGCAGATCTTACTAGTATTTTCAGAATCTATTATTGCGAAACAGTCGTTGGAGACAGGTTTGTTGGATGATTGAATACACTGCTAGCTATTTTCGACATAATTATCACATTATTATCACATTATTATCGTTGTATCATTATGCATGTGTGAACATCTTAATTGTGTCATTGGCTCCGTAGTTGTCGGTGTCCAAGTCTTCCACTCCGTAGTGTTCGAAGTCCAGGGTTGCGATTCTGTAACTTTCCGCTAACTCGCTAACTCGCTAACTCGCTAACTTCGTCCAATCGGAGATCGTTGCGGCCCGTAACGATCTCCGATTGGACGCTCCTCAGCCAACCAACGGTCTTAGAGCGAAAAGTTAGCGAGTTAGCGAGTTAGCGAGTTAGCGGAAAGTTACAGAATCGCAACCCAGGTCCCCTGTTCCGCAGCTTTCGGTGTTTAGGACCTCTGGCTCTGCGCTCAAATTTTCCGCCGAAACTTTCTTGCAACACATTGATCTCCGGATCCGATGCATGAATTGACTAAAGATTCGGAATAGGGATTGACTCTGTTGATATCTCACTTTCCATCGGTAGTGGAACGAATCCAACCACGCCACAAAAATATTGATCTCTATCAATATGGGAAGTACCGAATTCATGTCACAGGTTCTCGATTCGCGGATCTCGATTTTTATACTTCGATTGATAAATCGATCATCAAGATTTGCGGCAGCGAATTTCACGCATTTTCAGTAAATGATGACCAATCATACAGCATTGCAGATATTAGAAGTATTTTCAGCGTATATTTGGTATCGCAAAATAGTTATTGAATACAGACTTTGCGCATGAAACAATCAGATAGTTGAGTACTTGTGAACGATGATGAAATTGCACATTTGTGCACTGTGCTCAGTGGGGTGTTTTTTTTTTTTTTTTTTTTTCAAGATTTTTTTTTCTTTACGGATACGACCCTTCTTTAAGTTAGCTTTCGCAATCGGACAATCCAATGACAGGTCATGGGTACCGCAAACTCTGACGTCAGTATAAGCTATTGTATGATTTTCGAAACAAGATTTGTTGGTCGAATCAAATATCTCGTGTAGTCCACGCAAGCCCGAAAAAAAGTGTTAATTGTAGTACATACAATTTTATTTCATCATAAAAGACTGAGTTTGATCTTCACATGTGTAAAATACTTTGAAGTCAGTTCAGCGCTGCCACGTTTATACATACAAAAAGTAATGAAATACCCGGCAAAAACATTGTAAATGTCGAAAGTTACCGCCAAGTACAAAAATGGTTTCACTAGCCAAAAACTCAGAAACTTCATACTCTTTTCCAGCGACAAATCACAAACATAATTTCTTAACACAAAATAGTACAAAAACCTTGTACATGAAATCAGGCGACAAAGCCAATCACTCTATTAGTTAATTTTGATATTTCAAATTATATTTTTCGATCTCTAGTCAATGAAAATCGATGGAAAACCAGTAGAAAATCATTCGTTACCTTCGACAAAATAGCATATTGGCGACGGGAAATATTGCTGAAGGCAATATCTCGTATGATGATACAAACTTGGCGGGCATAGATTGTTCTGAAAATTATCAATCGCACTCTTTTTTCGATTCATTCATTACAGTCACTCTGCGACGATCACATCCACAAAACTGTTGAAGGCATGATCAAAGACTATTTATACTATTTATTAGGGTGGTTCAAAAAAGACCTAATTTCTCAGATGTTGCTGCTCATCGGTGAATATGTTGTTTGTGATTTTTTAAAATTATTCCATTTTTTTTGGCTCTATTGGACAATATTTACTACTGCCTCAGTGAAGTTGAAATTTCGAAATTTTGCCATATCTGGCAATTTCAAAGTTCTCAGATCAAAGCGCTCATCTGACTACCTCTAAATTCTCATTCAATGAGCATGTTGGTTCAAGATGAGACTCGTACGATAATATTTAGTACTGCCTCGGAGACATTGGAGTTTTTTCAATATTTTACGTTTTTTCGGAGATTCGATCGCCAGGTGCTGCTCATGAGACAGTTTCATCTTACCAATATAAGGAAGAAATCCAAGCAGTTTGCAGTCTGCGGGACCATTTTTACTACTGCCTCATTGAGGGCGACTTTCCTTCAAGTAAAATTAGCAACATGAGGCAGTAGTAAAAATGGTCCCACAGACTGCAAACTTTGTGTACATCTTCCTTAAAATGGTAAGAAAAGACTGTCTCATGAGCAACACCTGGCGATCCAATCTTCAAGACAACCCCTAAATAGTGAAAAAACTTCAATGTCTCTGAGGCAGTACTAAATATTATCGTACGAGTCTCATCTTGAACCAACATCCTCATTGAATGAGAATCTAGAGGTAGCCAGATGAGCGCTTTGATCTGAGAACTTTGAAATTGCCAAAAATGGCAAAATTTCGAAATTTCAACTTCACTGAGGCAGTAGTAAATATTGTCCTATAGAGCTAAAAAAAATGGAATAATTTTTCAAAATCACAAACAACATATTCACCGATGAGCAGCAACATCTGAGAAATTAGGTCTTTTTTGAACCACCCTACTATTTAAACATCGTTTGCATTGAAACTAGTCATTCGCATGATAAGGACGCGAGAGGACCTCTTCTTCGGATCATACAGCACTTTCACACTCGTCATGAAGTTTCTTTTTTCGGCATAGGCATTGAAAAGTCACTTTTCTTTTCGGTACTCCATCCTATTGTTTCTCTTTTTCAGATTTAGAAATGAGAAAACTTTTCCAACGCATCAGTGCTTGAAAAGCTTAATGAAGAGCGTGTTTTTGACAAAAGGTCGTGCAACAATGAATGTTAGAAATGAGTGAATAATTCGTTAAAGTTGATGTTAAGTTAAACATACATATAGCGTGTTTATAGCGAGAACTAATAAGTCCATAAACGGTGGTTTTGGAAATTTGGATTTAAGTTCAAGTTTGGAAAGAGGGTTCGATTTCATTATGCATCTATCATTCACCAACGTTCGCCTATGATTATAATGCCATAATACGCCGTGATACGCCACGGTACATATCCTGAACGTACCCATGATCGGTACACTATTGACTAGGGTAATACTACTAATACTCATTGGACGTCTTTCTTTATGTTCTACTCACAGTAAATATGCATCAAAGCGCATCAGTTTTTTTCGTTAGACAATAACGAATATACTAAAGTATATTCGACATTTGAAGACACACTGATTGTTGATCGTACCTCACATTGCCGTGATTGATAATTTTCGGAACAATCTATGCCCCCCAAGTTTGTATCATGATACGAGATATTGCCTTCAGCAATATTTCCCGTCGCCAATATGTTATTTTGTCGAAGGTAACGAATGATTTTCTACTGGTTTTCCATTGATTTTTATTGACTAGCGATCGAAAAATATAATTTGAAATATCAAAATTAACTAATAGAGTGCTTGGCTTTGTCGCCTGATTTCATGTACAAGGTTTTTGTACTGTTACTATTGGAGGTAGGAGAGGGGATGGAGGGAGGGGGGGCTACCCGCCCACCCACTTCCCCCCCTTCCTCCAGGGGGTTACTTGGGAACTCTCTTGGGCACTCTTTCATGGGAAGTCGCCAGACTACCATCCTGAGGACGGGAGCAGATATTTAGCGCCCGAAACGTCGAGATGAATAATCATTCAAGCATTGGATACAGTCCAAGTAACCCCCTGGAGGAAGGGGGGGGGGGGGGGGCGGAGTGAGTGGGCGGGTGGCCCCCCCTCCCTCCATCCCCTCTCCCACCTCCAATAGTAACAGTTCATCACCATTGCTATTATCTTTCAGGTTTTGTACTATTTTGTGTTAAGAAATTATGCTTGTGATTTGTCGCTGGAAAAGAGTATAATGTTTCTGAGTTTTTGGCTAGTGAAACTATTTTTGTACTTGGCGGTAACTTTCGACATTTACAATGTTTTTGCCGGGCTTATTTAAACGGGAAACTTCAAAACTTATTACGCATCTGTTAGAATTTTTTTTGAATCTCATATTTGGAGATAATTTTTTTTAATTTCTTTTCTGAAGGTTGCCATACTTCACTCCTCAAGTTTGTATTTAAGGACCACCCTAATATACAGGGTGAGTCATCCCTGGTATCGAATGAGGGAGGGGCTTATCATCGCAGACGCTCCGCCCCTTTCTATTCATACTTGTTATCGTCGTATCAAGAAACCCCACTTTTTGTATCAATCAAGAAGGCGAACAGTTTGAACATTTACTGCAGATAATAATTCACTGTCAATAAATTGAAATTGAAGACGGTTCCTGATCAAATCATTGTTTTCATTTTGATGTCGACAATATGTCACATACCTAGGTATTGGCAAGTTGAGGTAGGATAGTTTTGACGGCACGTGAAAATGAAAGTGGGTTTTTTGTCGATACGACGATAACAAGTACGAATAGAAAGGGGCGGAGCGTCTGCGATGATAAGCCCCTCCCTCATTCGATACCATGGGTGACTCGCCCTGTATATAAGCTGAGAATTAGATATTTCAGCCATCTTAGATCGATTGTCGGTAAGAAAAAAAAAAAAGATCGGTCATCGTTACCATGATCCGAAAGCGAATCGTTAGTGGCGCCATCACAAGACGGAAAATTGCGGGAAAATTGCAGCCATCCGATTGTCGGTAACAGGAAATCGTTACCATCAGACATTCGGTAACTGAAGATCGACAATCCATAGTGGCGCCATCGCATGACGGAAAATCGCAACCATCAGATTGTCGGTTAGAGGAGATCGGCAATGCAGGATTCTCAATCGTTACCATCGGACTATCGGTAACAATCGGTAGTGGCGCCATCGCACGACGGCAAATCGCAGCCATCCGATTGTCGGTAACAACGATCGACAATCGTTAGTTACAAGTTAGTTAAAAGTTACCATCCGACTATCGGTAACTTACCTACGCGGTCAGTAACTTACCGACTGCTTGATGGCCGGTAAAGAAGGCTGGATCCAGAACTCTCATATCCCTTCTACTTCAGGTGTTTTCAAAAAACGGAGGGTCCCATAAAAAATCGATTCTGTGAAAGATTCAAAGGTTCAATTACTCATAATACGCACGAAGGTTCTTGTGTCTCAGACACTTCGTTTGGCTGCAATCGTGGTCACTGCTTTTTTCGGCGCTCTCCGCAGGCTTTACTTGATCGGCCTACGGAGAGCACAGTTTTTGAGATGGATGAAATTTTTTTTTTTTTTTTTTTCCAATAAAACTAAAGTTGGATACATGAAAAGCCCGTCGGCCGAAATTATTTTTCCCAATCAGTTCCAAATTGGTTGTACTTTAAAGACAGTATACGCATTATTCCGCTTTGAACTTGGATAGACAGACTGCAGTATGACATACTTATGTGAATATACATGCAAAGAAATTTCCGATTGATGAATAAAATCGACTCCATACTTACTCTAAGATAGGGTGACGTAGGAGAACTCTATCCCTAATGGTCAAAATCAAAACCAATCACTGATAGTTGTCGCTGGAGTTCGTATTTTCTCATATTTGAAATACCAAATGCTTGAAAAAAATCAAAACAATATGATATTACTACCATGGAGTATATGATAGCGAACACTTACCTTGTAACTTACGTTATATATTGTAACGTTGCGCGAGTATCCCAGGCTATAAAGCTGTAGTGATGCCCGCCGTTATTGTGAGTTCTTTACCTAAATAAGGAAGTTAATTAAGTTATTAAAATTGTTATGGCTTTTCTTTGAGGTGAATAGGTAGGGAAAAACGATGGGTTAACCACCAAAAGCCACCTATGCAAGCTTGTGAATTTAAATTAACTCAGGACTTGGGCAGATTGCTCCACCAAAGCGTATTCCCTTCGGACTCGGGTAAAACCAAAGCCGATCTCCTATTGAACAAAGCCGGGAAGTGAATCCAAGCCTGCTTTCCTGAATACAAAAACCTATACTTTTCTCTGATCCGGGAACCTTGCAATTCCAAGACCGTGCTTCAGACTCGGACAGCGCCGGCAAGTTATCAATTTCCCGTATGTGGAACAGTTCGCGAATTGGGGCGGGAGGGGGGGGGGGGGGGGGGGAGGGGGGAATAGAAGTAGACCAAATTTTATTATTTTCAGACTTTCAATTGGGTCATTGCAAAAGTCGTCCTCCTCACAGCATTATAACTTTTGAAATCATTAACTTAACTCATTCGCGTTTAGACTTTCAGTCATCTCTCGGCGAACCCGCAGAATAGCGAATATATTCAACCTTTTCCGAGTCGTTATAGTTGATCTCAAGTCTCATGACCGGAAATTGAACTTTTGTCGACTCGCGATTTCATTTATACTCAAATTTGAAGTATGAATCGATAAATTTTGGTTGGTAACGATCGAATTTCATGTGTCGTTTTACCACACAAGGAAAATTTCGAGTATGGTCATCTCCTCCTCACCACACTATACTTGCCGGCCATGGACTCGGAATCGTTTTTCCTTGGCCCGAGGGCGCAGGAATTTCATCCAACGCCGTACGCACTTGGGTACGATACAAAGCTGGTCCCTATTGGCTTTTTCAGGGATTGAATTTGATCAATTAGGAATCAGAGCTGAAACATCCCACAATTAATTCAAACAAAAATGAAGCTATATCACATGGGTTTTCCCAATTCTATCTTATTCTAACTTGTTCGCTTTGAACCGCGTTTGTTTGTGCTTTCGTTGAAGCTAAATCTTTAATTAATGATTTTATTTTAGTATTAGGTACTAGATGTACATAACCTAGCTATTTGATTTTGTTTTCTCTCAAGTCTTTTATTTCTCTATTCTTTCGGTCGATTATATTTTATGTTGCACGCAATGATGCTTTATCTAAAGGTATCTGAATCTAATTAAATGATTTTATGTTAGTCATTAGTTCTAGACGAACTAATGCTATTGAAATGAAGTTAACTATGAGTCGCACCGGTGCTCTACCAGGTATAGGGGAGAGTGGCCTAAAGCGGGTACGTTAACGATAAAAGCCCAAAAATCTTAGTTTTCGTTTGATGAAAATAACAATTTTGGTTTTATTGATTAGGAGGATTATCGAACTTCAAAATAATAAATCATAATTGTGTCATTTTGTATCAAGTAATTATTCATTATCAAGAATTCAAAACTCCTCAAAAACCCGCTTTACCCTGATAGGGGGCCTAAAGCGGGTACGCGCTATAAGCTTGACAAATCTTAGCACATATTAATTTGTCTGAACATTATTGATGAGACTTTAATCATACATGTAACTATCGTAAAAAAATGACTCTTTAAATAGTTATTTCAGACTCATTTCATCAGTCTTAAGTAACTAAAAGTCGCTAAAAGTCTCTCTACCCGCTTTGCCCGGAATCACATTTTTTACTAAAATGCATAAATAAATGTACTATACTTTTCGACTGGTCAAAAGTTACATACTTAAATTTTTTTTTTTAAATTCACAATTTTTTTTATATTGCGCCTAGTTACGCCATGTCACACCTCCGATCCTCGAGTGGGACTGATTGAAACTTGGGAGTGTTTGGGTAATCACGGCATACGTACACATTTACACTCGCGTTGCATGCGGCAGCATACGAACGTCTACCGCTTTATAGTCCAGGCGCGCTAGATATTCACTTCGGAATACGTGCATCCTGCATGGATTTTGATGAAACTTTGGCAATCCCTTATAAATCGAATCAGAATCAAAGTTTACCACCTGAGAACACTTGCTTTTTTTTTTTTTTAAAAATTTCACGCAAAAAAATGTGCGTATTTCAGAATCTAAAAATCTGAAATAATTCACAGCTGTAGAATAGATTAAAACTGATGAAAAACTCTTATAACTTTCCATTCTGTCACGAACCCTTCGCGAGATAAACGCCAACTTACAAAATACGAATAAAATAATGAAATAATTTTTTTAGAATCTAAAAATCTGAGATAATTCAGGACTGTGAAGTAAATTGAGACGAATTTAAAACTATGATAACTTTTCTCCCTGCCACGTTTCCTTGGAGAGATAAGCGCCGATACACAGAACACGTTATACAGGATGTATCACCTCAAGTATCGAGAATAGGAGGGACTTCGTTGACGCAAAGTCACGCCCCATCAACCAATCAACAAAGAGAAGAATTTCGTAGACCGAGATTCTTACGAAAAATAGAAAATATCATTTCTTGGTGTAGGGAAAAAATATCAACAACGACTCGAATACAATTTCTTGTTGTAGGTAAGCAATATCAACAACAATTCGAATCAGGCTCTTAGGTATTTATTTAGTCCGACGCTCACGAAAACGGTTCTTTCCTCTTTGTCGATTGGTTGATGGGGCGTGACTTCGCGTCAACTAAGTCCCTCCTATTCTCGATACTTAGGTTGATACATCCTGTATATAGCGCGCCTGGACAATTATATCTCGAAGGGAACACGGCAGAAAGAAAAGTTATCATAGTTTTGAATTCATCTAAATCTACTTTACAGCCCTGAATTATTTCAGATTTTTAGATTCCAAAATAGTACATTGTGTATCAAGGGCGGAAAGGACTATATTGCGAGTGTGAAATATGCGGCACGAGCCGAAGGCGAGTGTGCTGCATGCACACTCGCCAAAATAGCCTTGCGCCTGTGATGTACACGATATTTTTCTTAACACCTGCTCTGCATAAGTGCCTCTATTGCGACCGAGTGAGCGGGCGCAAAACAGCACTTTGCGCCCGAGGGCGGACAAGGAGTCTCTTTCGCCCGCTTTAGCGGGCGGAAAAGACTCGTCCGCCCGAGGGCCGCAAAGTCCTGTTTTGCGCCCGCACAAGAGGGCGTAAAGGGGCACTTTGCGAGCAGGTGTGAAGAAAAAATTATTTCATTATTTTATTCGCATTTTGTAAGTCGGCTTTTATCTCGCGAAGGGTTCGTGGCAGAATGGAAAGTTATTGGAGTTTTTCATCAGTTTTAATCTATTCTACAGCTGTGAATTATTGCAGATTTTTAGATTCTGAAATATGCACAATTTTTGGCGTGAAATTTGAAAATAAAAAAAAAAAAGCAAGTGTTCTCTCAGGTGGTAAACCTTGATCGACATCGTATCAGTAAGTGATTCCAAAAGGTTGCATTCAAATCCTTTTAGGATCCACGTATACCGACCCTATCAAAAAATCCACATGGGAAACCATGTGGGTTCCCAGGTACCCAGTTCCCAGAAGAATTTTGGCAGGGAACCCATCTGGGATGCGGGTCTCCCAATAAGATCCCATGTGAGATGTGGGTATCCCGATAGGACCCATGTGGTATGTGGGTATCCCCATAAACCCATGTGGGATGTGGGTGTTCCCATAGGACCCGTGTCGGAGGTGTGGGTCTCCCGATAGGATCCATGTGGGATGTGGGTATCCCCATAGGAATATACCTCATACACAGAATATCAGTCAAATAATTGAAAAATCAAGTCTTATTTCGTGGGAAATAAAACCCAATCGTCGATGTTTGATCTGCTTAATCAAACGATCGACTTTTGTTGCTAGTTATATACCTATATTATTGATTGAATACAATTTTTCTAGCGAGCCTACGTGAATATGATATCTATAGCCTATGTAGGCCAGTTGATATGTGGATTTACAGTTTTAACTAACCTAGATTGCTGGTATACCCATATTACCCAATGGGTTCAATCAAACCTTGTGAGTTCATGCGTATCTAGGTTTCTCACCAGAGCAACACAACTTATGTAGCTCCCTAACAGCCCCATCTATAGGTTACTATAACAGACCCATGGGCTTTTCCAATACCCCATGTGGGTATATAACAAACTCATACGGGTTCCTAGGAGTCCTACATGGGTTCCCCACACTCCCATGTGCCACCCCTGATGCCCTATGTGGGTGCCCAATTAACCTTTGTAGGGTCCTCAATGCCCCATATGGGTTCCTAGAAGTCCCACATGGTTCACCAAAACTTCCATGTGGGTGCCTAACAAACACGTGTTGGATCCCAGACGTCCCATGTGGGTGACCAACAAACCCATGTGGGTTCCTGGAAGTTCCACATCGATTTCCAAGACTCCCATATGGGTTCGCAGCGGAACCATGTGGGTGACCAACAAACCCATGTAGGTTCCTACAAATCCCACATAGATTGCCAAGACTCCCATGTGGGTTCCCAGCAGAACCATGTGGGTGACCATCAAACCCATGTGGGTTCCCAGCCAAACCATGTGGTTTCCCAGAAAAACCATATGGGTTCCCATGTGTCCCACCTGGATTTTTTCAATAGGGGAAGCTTTAACGTTTTATCGTCTAGCGCGCCTCGACTATTAGGCGACCTACCCGCTTTAGGCCACTCTCCCCTAAGCTATGCTTGATTTGAGTCTACCGGCCTTTTGCTCGGGTCGCTCTGATTTTCGTATATCTGTGAGTCGCAAGGCCTCTGTGGCTCAAATACGCTATTGCTGAGTGTGAGTCGCACAGCCGCTATGGCTCGAATACACTGGTGAGCCATAGCGTGAGCTGATTATATACTCTTGATCCCCACTTCTTCGCGTGACGTCAGACTTTTGTTCGAAAGTAAAGGATTAGCGTAATCCTATCCGTTGTTCGGAATCAGCCGATATTCTAGCTGAATCTAGCTTGATATGTTACAATATGTGTCTGGTATACTTTAATTATGATGTTGAAACCTTTTTTCAATTGCAGTCACCCCGCCACCAGCTACCGTAGGGCCTGTGTTTGCTGCTCCGGTCGGCAATCAAACTGCAGCAATTGGTCGTGAAGCGGTTTTCACTTGCAGTATCCGGAACATCGAAAAATACAAGGTACGTAAAGTTTAGTCCAATGACTGAAATCTCCACTTAAACCCTGGGGTCCGGTGGTTTATCATCGATTACGACGATAATTGCGTGATAATAACGCCGGGAAGCGGAATGAGAGATAAAAACTTTTTAGTTTCCGTTGGGTAGGTAAGGTAAACGCACCAATAGTGAAACACTAACCAATAGTGAAACAGCGGAGTTATTTCTCTTTCTGCAAATTCTATATACAACTTTTTTTGGGGGAATTCATTGCTTTAGTTGAGAAATATATTTACAAAATAGAAGTAAATTTTTTTTCGCCGAGAATGTTTGGAGGAATTTTAAAATGGCATATTTCTGTTTTCCCTTCCGACGAGCGGGCTCTTTAGCCTCCGTCTACCCGTCGCCGGGGTGCTGACGCTCTGCATCGGAAAGAGAGCTAGCACGTAATTTCTTTCAATCAAGTGCTGGAAAACTCCAACAACGGTAGCAGTGACACTTTATTTATCGTTGAAGAGCAGGCAAATAGAATAAATTACAGTTTTTCCTATAAAAAAAGCCGCGTTTCACTAAAGATTGCCTCGGAAGAGCGATGCAACTAGAAGTGAAACAGCTGCTTTTTGTGGTTTTTTCTTCAATTTTCTGTGCCCAGACAATGTTAAACTGTGAATTTCTTTATCAGATTGATATTTTCAATAGTTTTACATAAATATTAGGTATGAAATTCAGAGAATTTCGAGGTTCAAAGGCAGCAAATGTACGAATCATTTTTAGGTTACCCGGGAAAAATGTTCAGACATGTTGTGATATTCCTTTATTTTATACAGGGAAATGGTACGAATAATAATCGGATAACAAGTTCTTGAAACTACAATGAATCTTTATTAAGTCCTCTGACTTCTATATCTATTACAAGTGTGAGAGTTGTGTGTGATGTGTATGTGAGAGGGCAGTGCGTGTGCTGTTTTTGAGTTTTGGTTGATAGGTGTCGGCACCTTTTAGATTTGTATATCCTCCCGGGTAACAATTTACATGGCCAGCCCACAAGCCACATTAATGCCACGTGGCATGAGCACGGCAATGCTGTCGGCCAGCCACATAGCAGGCCAATGTTCGATAACCATGCGGCGGCTATATGGTTTCAACATGGCCTTTTCACATGGCAATAATATGGCTAACTAAGCTAGGCTACCAATGTTGCACCATCCTGGCGGCCACCTTGCGCCACGACATCGATTTTATGTGGGCCAAGCTGGCACTGCGATGTCCCGTCACTACCTAGCATTGACCTGGCCGCCACCTCGCAATGCCATATGGCTTTCATACGGGCAAACCTGGCACTGCCATATTTTGACGTTAAGGTTGTTGTCGTGCGACAGTCCGACCCAAAACTTAAAACCCATAATATTCGTACTAGTCAGCGACAATGTATGGCTCTGTGAGAGTGAGAGCCAGGAGATATCCACTCGAGAGCAAGAGAGATACGCGCCGCTTCATGTTTCAGTTTTAACTATAAAATCCAAACGAGACGGTCGAAAATGCTGAATGATGAATCAAACGATTCAGAAGATGACAATTTACCACTAGATATTTTTTTTATCAAAAAATTTCGAGTTGTTCGTTTTTTTAATAATTAAAACCGGTGAATTTGCATTTAAACACATTAAAATTCGAAAAAATTCAAAACTTTTTATCTCGAGTTTGAGACGGTCAATTGCGATCATCCTAGGCTTATTTTGTAGCTAATTATTGGAGCTATTTACGATAAAAAATTCAAAAAACATTGTCGAAAAAAAAAGTTACAGGCCAACAACCTTAATTGGCGACTACCTGGCCGCCACCTCGCGATGCCATATGGCTTTGATGTGGGCCAACCTGGTACTGTCGTGTCTTAGCGTTAACTGGCGACTACCTGGCCGCCACCTCGCGATGCCATATGGCTTTTATGTTGGCTAACCTGGTACTGCTGTGTCTTAACGTTAACTGGCGACCGCTGGCGACCGCCTGGCCGCCACCTCGCATTGCCATATAGCTTTTACGTGGGGCAAGCTGGCACGGCCATGCCTTAAGGTAGCCTGGCATTTACCTGGTCTATACAATGCGTCGCCACCTACCTTAGTACCTTGCTATGCCGGTAGATGAGCGACAACGCTCGCAAGTAAAGTAACGTTGGCTTGACTACACCTACCCGTTACCGGCCGACCACAATCATAATTCACCTACGAGACAAGTGACTCATACCGCCTACCCGGTAGTATAGTTCATAACAGTTCTTTTGGAATGAATACTGTGTGAATGAAATATATACTTAAAAGTAAAATAGAACTCAAGGAGCGGTGCTGGTTCCAAAATAGGGTGACTGTCACATGACAGCTAACTGGGGAAATTTCATGGTTACTTCATGGCTTTCATGTTTCAGAGAAGTATCAAAATTGCTGGCAACCAGATGGCCCACACATAGCAACGAGTGAGCGCTGCCATGTCGCTGCCAGGTCAAAACCATAAATGAACTATATTGTTTATCGACTTAGTTGCCATCAAGGAGCGACATAGTTTGGTCGTCGTTGCCAGGTAAAAGCCATGATAAAACCGACCACTGCCGACATAGCGGCCACATTGGTTAGGTGGGTTGGCCATGTAGCGGCCGTATGGTTGCCGCGTTGGATTGTTACCTGGCAACCAGTTGGCCTCCACATGGCAGCGAGATAGCGCCGCCATATCGCTGCCAGGTCGAAACCATAAGTAAACCATGCTGTTTATCCACCTAGCTGCCATCAAGGAGCGACATAGTTTGGTCGTCGTTGCCAGGTACTAGCCATGATAAAACCGGGGTCGGCTGACATGGCGGCCACATTGGCTTGGTCGGTTGGCCATGTAGCGGCCATACGGCTGCCACTTTTATTTATTAACTTTATTAAGTTTTTATTTATTAACTTTTACTATTGTGGTTGACTGAATACGGTTTCGATCAGGGTGCTCCGTACGGCAAAATTATTTCCAGGAAGTAAATGGTTCATCTGAACTGCATTAATTGCGGCGTTATCGACGACCGCAATAACTTCGGGTTCGCCATCACGCAGGTCAATGCTGACGTTATGTAGTACCGCAGCTGCTACGATGACATGTAATATTGTCTGATTTTTTACTCGCATTCCAAGTGATAAGCACGGAAATCGTCGTTTCCATAAGCCGAATGCCCTTTCAATAGTGTTTCTAGTCGCAATCTGAGATTCGTTGAATCTTTGTTCAGCCGGAGTATGAGGGTTATTAACCGGGGTCAACAAATACGGTTTACACGCGTAACCTGCATCTCCCAATAAATAACAATTTGGATAATCGCCAGATTCGAATTCAACTCGTAACGGCGAATCGTAAAATATGGTACTATCGTGAACAGATCCGGGCCATCGTGCAATCAGGTTAATAAATTTGAGATTCGAATCACAAACGGCTTGCACATTATAAGAAAACCAGCCTTTCCTGTTTCTATACAATTCGGCTTGTGGCCCACCTGGCGATTGTATTCGTATATGAGTGCAATCTATTGCACCTATCACGCCTGGGAATTGACGAATGCGGTGAAATTTAGTAATTATTTGTTCACGATCATTCAACGTGCCGGGCATTTTTATCATGTGCACACCTAACGCCGCTATTTCTCTGGTAACTCTCGGTATGATGCGAGATACGGTAGGTTGGCTGACATCAACATGATCACCTAATACTTTTTGAAAAGATCCCGTTGCGTAAAATCGCAATGTGATTAATAATTGCGTTAAAGCGGGTATTGGTCGGCTACGATTAGTGACCATCTCGATGGCTGGCCCTACAACTTCTAGCAAATGCATTACAGATTCCTTCGTAAATCTAAATCTGTTTTTGAAATCTATATTATCGTATTTCTCGAATGGGTTTCCGCGTTCTCTAAAGAGTCTTGGCCGATGCTGAGGCATAGCGTGCATCACATCGTCGACAAATTCCAAATCGGAATCACTTGAATTCGTTGAATCGTAGTCCATTTAAAACGTCACTGTATAATTGAGATGGAAAACATAGAATAATTATTGAGTAATTGGTGCTTATATCTGAACCCGACTCTTTGTAATGCAGATTTCAATTTTTCAGATATCAGTTCGTTTTAGTATTCAAATATCTATAACTTACGAGGGAATTTGAGAAGATTTCAACAAAAAAATCTCACATTTAGCTGTACCTTTAATGATTATAAGACATGCAGAGTGCTGGTGAACTAGAAATCTTTGTTGAAAACGACCGAAAGTGAATGCGTTATTAATTAAGGAATTAATTGGCGTTTTTGCGGTAATAGTAATCACAAAGAATGTTATTAATCTATATACAATAAGAGGCATCAATCGTAGTTGACGCTCACTCGGCGTCAATAACAGCCGCTTGGTAACCGGCAATTATTCGTCGTTTTTTTAAGAAAGCGGCTGTTATATATAACGGCCGTAACTTTTACGCTCGTAATTGTTTAACGGACGTTCATGAATACCGCGGTGAGTCAGAACTCTTGGAACTCTAGGAAAGAAATTGAATTGAGAAGATATTTGGAACTCGGATGTTCAGTCTAGATATCTTAGCTACATTAAAACGCTGATAATATTGAGACAGATGCCAAGTTCGAAAGAAATAGAACAAAGTGATTACTTATTTCAATAAATAGTTTTTTGCAACGCATGCATGAGAAGTGCTACTTCTCATGCCTGCAGAGAGTGGCCTAAGTAGCGCTTTACAGCCAGGGATACAATAATAATGCTGCGCATGCGCAAATCGGCCCGATTTTACTTCTCGCACTAGTGCTTTCTTCTCGCACGCACTTCTCACACTCCTCTCGCGCACTCCTCTCGGCAGGCACGAGAAGCAGCCCTTCTCATGCATTTGTTACAAAAAGTATTATGCGATACACGCGCGAGAGAGCGACCATGCGAAGGTTGTGAAGTTGGTCGGACTCACCGTACTCGTACCACGAGCAGCACTCGCCTTCGGCTCGTGTTGCTGTGTTACTCGTAAGGCTCGTGCGACCAACTTCACAGCCTGCGTATAATGATCGCTTTCTCGCACTTGTATCGCAAAGTACTATGGCGTAGTCGGTAGAGCGTGCGACTAGTAATGCGAGCGAATGCGTGCGTCCCGGATCGAATCCCGGCCGAAATAATGCGATGTTTTTCTAATCTAAAAATCCTTACTTTGTATTAATATGCGGTTGATTACAATTAGTAGGTGTTGTTCAAGGCATCATACATTGTAATAAATTCATTATAACAATCTGAATTTATTTTATAACGTTCGACCTAGATCCCTATCTGACATTTTTTACAGTGATATTAGTCATTTCAATTCAATATTTTGTTAATATAACAGCACGAATTATCACAAGGAATGGATACGTTGTGTTACTGACTGAACACTCTGTTAAATCAAGCATTTATGTCGCCAAAATGATGCTTCCATTGCTTGGTTCAACTGGATATTGAGTTCCGGCAACTATTTTATACAACTAAATAGTTTGTTTCAATTAACACAACATTCACTTCCCCATATTTGATCGCCGCATTTTGCTCAGTCAAATGAATATCATTTGCTCCAACAAATCCTTTCTCTCGGTGTAAACGTTTTGAGTTGTAATCTTCTTCAAATACGTGATTTTCTCATGATTCTGTAGTTAGAAGCTTAAAACCGATGTCTCAGAGCGACGCGCGTGGCTCTTTGTGTCATATAACCGCAAGAAACGTCAATTTTATTAATCCGAAATTCCCTGGCCTTTCCAGTTATTCCAGTCCGAAAATATCAATCTACCAGTTGTTTTCATGTTCATACAGTTCGTTTGATATACATTTTTGAATACATTCTAGGTATATCATCATCCATATACTTATAACAGTCTGCAGCAGGATATGGAAGAAAGGATAATATCGGTAATGACTGTAATTATAGGTATTCTTTTTTGTAGGCAGGAATGATTATTTGGTGATCGGATAAGAAACAATTCATTAAGTATATGCTCATACAACACAGAAACGTTTTTGGGACGTTCATAAAACGTTTCTTCTAGCGTGCGGACGTCCCATTTCATCACAGTTTAGTCGTTCCTTTAACGTCCCAGACATGTCCAATGTCCCGATTTGAGATGTTTATATGATGTCCCATTTGGGACATTGAAAGAACGTTTCAAATAAGACGCTTTTTGAGAAGAACCGGTTATACATGGTGATTCAGGATTCGTGACGAATATTTTAAAGAGTGAATCCTTGTCAAAATTGAAATCGGAAGTTCTTTAGCCATTTTTCTGGAAAACGACTTTTTTCATTAAAAAAAATATGCAAGTTGAAGATAAAAAAAATTTCATTTGTTTATTTCTTTTTGATGAAAAAAGTCGTTTTTCAGGTAAATGGCTATAAGGAACTTCCGAGATGAATTTTGACAAGGATTCACGTTATTAAATATTCGTCTCGAATTCCGAATCACCTTGTACATAGATAATGAAGGAATATATCGGTCATCGAACTTTTCTCAAATAATAGGTAGGTATGTACATATTTCTATGTGAACAAATATAAGTACAGGGAACAGAAGAATATATATTTTTACTTTTTATACATTTATATTTATTGTATAGTTTTATATTAGTTTTTTTTATTTCCGCCGTCTGCTCATTTTTTCTCAGAGATAATTCGAGCCCATCGAACCCCCGCCCGAAGAAACCAGTCTTGATTATATAGATTAGAACACCTATATCGACTTGGAGAAAAAGATCAAAAATCTCTATTAGAAACTTGACTTAAATATACGTAATGAAAGTATTATGAATGCATGGAAATCTACAAAGACGAGGTGACGCTACATAACCTCATTTTCTGGTCGGTACAAAATCGCGAATGTTGAGTACACAAGATATTATAGTGCACCGACTCCGATTCCAGAATGTTTACGTACGTAAATTAATTTGAGTTGATACTTACGTTTCGATACGCCCTCACGTTTTACGTTTTATATCAGTAACTGCACGAAACTACGTAGTACGGACACACGGAATAAACTAGCACCGCGGCGGCCAGACGCTCGAGGCGCTGCCTCGAGGGGCGCTGCCTCGAGGGGCGCTGAGCAAGCTTAAGACGAACGTCCAATCAACGTCCCTCGGACAATCATATAAACGTTTCATTTGGGACGTCTCCTGAACGTTATAGTTCAAAATACAAAAAACGTTCGCAGAGAAACGTTCTATGGACGTAAATCCGTCATATGTGCTGTGTGGGTTGGCTGGTCCACCAATTATAGGTAAACGATCCGGGGTAAAAATTTCGATTTGTCTGCCATTTTGATATGTCACAATGTGTATTGAGATGTAAAAATCCACAAAGTTTTAGACCTCTAAGCCTTACCGTTCAGGAGAGACGCACTGATTAGTCTTTCAACTTTGAGCACATTGACTTTTACATTCGAATTTTTATCCCATCTCTATCGCGGAAAAGAGAATTTGATCAAACGTGTTTTTCGTGTAAAAATGTATGATCTTTCCGAATATCACATTCATTTCAAGCTAGATTCTCAAAAATGGTGAAAAAACACGTTCAACTCTATAAATTTTTGTTAAAAAATATTAGAAATTGACAAAGTTATTTACATAAATGTAACAACATAATAACAAAATGACTCCCCCTGGTGGCATCGATACAGTCGTAACGAATCATCTGACATCGAAATATGATTTTTTTTTAAATCCACACAACTCGCTATCGTTAAGCGTGGCCAATTTTTGAAATGTTGAAAATTAGTATTTTTCAAGACCTTCTTTAACAAAAAAAGAAGAGTAAAAAAATGGAAAAAAAATTTAAATCAGCGCTATGTTGTGAAAAAAAAATAAAAAACAAATATAATCATTCCTACCCGATGGAAAAAGTTTTTGTCTAATCATACATAATCATGCATGATCATACATAAATCTATAGGGTAATTCCGGGTGAGATGGCCATATGGGAGAGATGGCCTTCGATGATATTTCTCATGCTATTCGACACATGACACTTCTTATTTGGAGTAGATCGCTTCGTACAAAGTACTACTATCAATCTACCCCAAATAGAAAGTGTAATATATCGAGTAGGCTGAGAAATATCATCGAAGGCCATCTCTCCCCTATGGCCATCTCACCCGGAATTACCCTATATAATCATGCATGATTATACAGGGTGCCCCAGAACTAAGTGCAATAAATGATAGGGGTGATAGAGGGGGCCGAGCTGAGTAAATTGACCCAAAGAGCATGCGGCATCCGAGTCCGCGTTCGCGAGATACGACCGGTTAAAAAAACGTATTGGGCGCTGGCATGTAGGCAACCGCGGACACAGCAGGCAGCGGTTAGCAGTCTTTTTGATAAGTGCGATCTTTCTAAAGCGAGTCATAACATTTTTGAATTCGAAAATTTCAAACAGAAATACTTTCGACATTGATTTTCCGCCAAACACAACAACATTACTTGTTTCCATAATAAAATTTCATATCAAAAGTATTTTTGTTTGAAATTTTCGAATTCAAAAGTGTTATGACTCGCTTTAGAAAGATCGCGCTTATCAAAAAGACTGCTAACCGCTGCCTGCTATGTTCGCGGTTGCCTACATGCCGGCGCTCAACGCGATTTTTTAACCGGTCGTATCTCGCGAACGCTGACTCGGAGACCACATGTTCTGTAGGTCAATTTACTCAGCTCGACCCCCTCTATTACCCCTAACATTTATTGCACTCAGTTCTGGGACACCCTGTATATAGATTCCTGCATCATCATGCATGATTATATATAGATTCAATTATGATCATGCATGATTATATATAGATTCATGTATGATCATGCATGATTGAATCTGACACCATCTATGCTTATACATAGATCTATACAGGGTGTTCCATACCTCACGACGAATGTTTCACAGGGTAAATCTTGATCAAAAATGGGATCGAAATTTGCTCAGCCGATTTTTTTTAAAATGCATATCTTTTCCGTTATAATTGATTCAATTTCAGTCAATGACGCGCGGCTTACGAACGGCCGCGCGTCGGTGTGCTTACCGCTCGGTTGTGTGCACTTTTTTCGTGGCGACAATAGGGCGAGAGACGCGCACACAACCGAGCGGTGATTACACCGACAAACGGCCGTTTATAAGTCGCATGTCATTAGCTGAAATTAAAATAATTATAACGGAAAATCCATGCATCTCCGAAAAAATCGGCTGAGGAAATTTCGATCCCATTTTTGATCAAGATTTACCCTGTGAAATATTCCTCGCGAGGTCTGGAACACCCTGTATATAATCGGATCTGATCATGCCTGGTTAAGACTACCATATCAGTGATTGTATATAATTATATATGGACCTAGATATGATCATACATAGGTCCATGCATAATTAGACCTAATCAGATCTAACTTGAATAAGTTTATGCATAGGTTCATTCATGATTATGGTAGAGAGATTTATTGGAAATGAAGGTCCAGAAAAAAGAAGACACAAATGTTGTGTTAACCCGCTGGGCTACACCATTTTCCGTCGCCACGTTGAAGTACACTCGGGTCACCAGTGACCCAAAAGTTCTACCCTTTATAAAAGCAATACAGAAAGTTTGTTTTCAAAAGTTTTATAGTGAAATAGAATCGTCAGAATGTCTCGAGTAAGACCATGCAAGAACGAATATGATATTTTGATTTTATAAAAAGTTATTGGATAAAGAAGACGAAAAGGTGCGGAATCAAGCGAAAAGTGGCTCTTTTCGTATTTTTTACGATATTTACTCTGTTCTTCATTGAATTGAAAAAAATCGAAGTGTTTTGTAATCTCGAGACTCCTCTCTAAAAAGCTATGAAGGCGGTTTTTCGGTTGCTTTCAAAAAGTCTATTTATTTTACAGAATGAAAATGGATTTTGGCGTGAATCTAAAAGTTACGTTTTCGGCTGCCATTTCATGTAGAAATGTACTTTTCCAACATAAAATGGGAATTTTTAAAAGCTTAACATGACAGCTATGCAATGATAATACGCTAAAAAAAGAATTGTCATCGGGAAGTTATTTAAATAAACGAAAAGGGTAAACAAATGTGACAAATACATTTTCTGTAAATCTGATGCGCATTTATTAACTAACAAATAACTTCATCGATCACAAGTGCAAAATATGAAGTACAAGAATATAAAGCTGTATATCGTAATAGATTACACGATAATATATACCTTACTTCCGAAAGTGCTCTGAAAATGAGAGTTTTCCTGCTCCAAAACGTCTCTCCGCCTCAATTTTATATCAATATTTTTTTCTTCACTGGAATACCTTCCAAATAACACAGAATATTATTTCAAAAAAAAAAAAAAGAGAACCAACATTTTTCGTTGACTTTTCAACTGATGAACTACACCTGGGTCACAGAAGACCCGAAAATCCACTTTTGTGCTCACCGCTCGAAGATAAAGTAGAAACTGAGGATGAAGCTGTACCCCTCGGATAGGCACTATTTTTCCCCTAATTTACAGCAAAATAGCTACGACCCTAGAAAGGATCCGTTCGCAGGAGCGTAACTTTTAGGGTGCCGCCGGGTCACTGGTGACCCAGGTGTAGCCCAGCGGGTTAACGTTTCGGCCCAAGTGGGGGCCCTCCTCAGAACGAAACTCGTTTATTAAACTGTCGAGAGGAACAAGAGAACAGTAAGAACAAAGTACATGAAAAATATACATAAAGTGTGTAAATTTACAACTGGGAACCCCAAGGATTCATTTAGAGAAAAGGAAAATTTATATATAAAAAAAACGTACATAATAGTATAGATATAATTATTGCAACCCACGTGGAATTCCACGTGGGATTTTTAAACATAACCTAGTATGAGTTATACTACCTTGATCAAAACGCAGTACAATAAAGAAAAAGGAAAAGAGAATAAAATGCTCAACAATGAGTGAGACATTTTAAAAGATTGCAATCAGTATCTCCCACTTCTCCATTATCAGAACTTAAAAGAAGAGCACTGGAAAAAATATACGTGTGCTTCGTAATGGGGCTGTTACACAGAGCGCGTCGCGTCACGCGGCGCGGCGCGGCAAACAATATGCAGTAACCAATGGGAGGGCTGCTTTTTCGTATACACGCGTAAAAAGCAGCCCCCCCCCCCCCCCCCCCCTATCTATGGTTAATATCTATGGTTTCCTTCTTTGGACTTTTTGAACTAATCGCTGTACGAGTCTTTTTAAGTGTGTTTTAGCCAACTAGCTTAAGTATTTGTTCTATGACTGCGTTTCACTTTCGTTCTCTTTCTTCTTCTGATTGTCGTATGGCTCAGTTCCACAGGGCGCGTCGCGTCACGCGGCGCGCCAAACAATATGCAGTAACCAATGGGGGGGCTACTTTTCATGCGTGTATACGAAAAAGCAGCCCTCCCATTGGTTACTGCATATTGTTTGCCGCGCCGCGTGACGCGACGCGCTCTGTGTAACAGCCCCATAACTGAGCCATACGACAATCAGAAGAAGAAAGAGAACGAAAGTGAAACGCAGTCATAGAACAAATACTTAAGCTAGTTGGCTAAAACACACTTAAAAAGACTCGTACAGCGATTAGTTCAAAAAGTCCAAAGAAGGAAACCATAGATAGACAACAAAGTTAGACTTAATGTGGTGCATCAGAAATTAGAGACTTATAGATGTCGCTAAGTCGTTCGACATCTTGCCTCAAATTCACGGAATTTGAGTGGCTGACAATATTACACATCTCCAAAATCAAACGCTTGTAATAGACTGGTTCTTCATTCAAAACACTGACCCTACTGTAATCAAACAAATGGCCTTTGTCCACCATGTCTGGTTAAAGCCGTGTAGTGGTCATCGCTGTCGTGTATGTTTCTCTTATGTTCGTTAATCCTAGTGTGCAGATGTCTGCTAGTTTGTCCAATATAAACTTGGTTGCAGTCCTTGCAAGGAATCTTGTAGATGACGCTGGAACGCTTATCCAAAGGTAACTTATCTTTTCCAGAATCAAACACAAAATTGAAATCGTGGGAATTCTTTCCAACAAATTTGACATGATATTTCTTGAATACCCTATTAAGGGACTCAAATAAACCAGCGACGTATGGAACTGAAATAAATTTAGTAGGTGGTAAATCTAAGTCAGCTAAGTTATCAACGTTGTTGTTGGCAAAGCAATTGATACGGTTCTTTCTGGCATTGATGTGTTTCCTAAGTAAGCCCGGTGGATAATCGTTCCAACGCAAAACATCAAAGATTAAGGACAAGTTTTTATCATGAAATTCAGGGTTGGACAACTTCAAACCCCTATCGACTAGATTGAAAATAGTACCTATCTTATACGACCTAGGGTGATGAGAATGAAAATTAAGATATCTTTGTGACCAGGTTTTTTTGTGGAACCAATCAGTCTTGATCCTATTGTTAGAATGTATCACAGATACATCTAAGAAAGAAATCTTATTTTCAACCCCTTCCTCTATGGTGAACTGTAATCTAGGATGGAACTGATTAAAAGTATTCGAAACAGTATCTACTTTATCGCTCGGGACAGCTGTTAAAATATCGTCCACATATCTAAAGAAAAAGGGTAGATCAAAGTTTAAATTATTGATGCAAGTGCGTTCTAAATCTTCCACAACCTTCATTTCCAATAAATCTCTCTACAATCATCATATGAGGTCAATAAACTTTTCGATTATTAGGATCAAGACTGATTGGTTCCACAGAAAAAACCTGGTCACAAAGATATCTTAATTTTCATTCTCATCACCTTAGGTCGTATAAGATAGGTACTATTTTCGTTCATTCATGATTATATCTGATCGGATCAAACTGTATCTACTGATATATAATCAGATCTGCTTCCATGTCTATTTATACATAAAGTTATATATAACTGGATCTAATCACATCTGGCCAACACTGCCATGTTGATGACCATTGTATAATTATATACAGAGCTAGATTTAATCATACATAGGTTCACTCATGATTATATCTGATCGGATCAAACTATATTTACTTATATATAATCAGATCTGCTTCCGTACATGATTATCAAAATTACTTTACGCATTGATCTGATTTAATTAGATACTTCAAATGAGTAATTTTTTTTTTACTGAAAAATTTAGAGCGGTCATATTGCCTCACATTTCCTGAAATACGAAAACAATTTTAGAATCGTTCAATCATCATAATCAATATTAAGTGCATCGTTAAGATTAATAACATTTTCGTGACAAATACATATACAGCGTGATTCCCAAGTCGCGGAAAAGATTTCACATGCAGATTCCGTGTCAAAATCTAAGAATAAAGTTCCTTATCAAAAACTTCGAGGGAGCGGTCGTTCCTGAGTTATGGAAGGTTTAGTCCACCCAATAATTAGACGGCTGTAAAGTGACGTGCTCAGTCTCGTAGCAATTCTGTAAAAGTGATAGTGCCCGCGTCGTATGAACTTTGCCTGAAATTTCGGTTTCTTATTCCGTAATTTTTAGTATTTACGTCGTCCGGTCGGTCATTCTCGTGCCCTACGTCGTTCGCCCCGTAGTTGACGTTGTCCAGGTGGTCAAACTGGTGACTTACATTCCCCAGGTCTTTTGCTTCGGAGCGTTCGTTATCCAGGTCGTCAGGCTAGTGATTTCCGTCCTCCAGGTCTTTCGCCACGTAGTTTACGTTGTCCAGGTAGTCAAACTGGTGATTTACATTCCCTAGGTCTTTTGCTTCGTTACTCAGGTCGTTCGCTTCGTAGTTTTCACTCCCGTTGTCATCGAGTCGTTGATTTCCGTCCTCCAGGACTTTCGCCACGTAGTTTACGTTGTCTAGGTGATCAAACTGATGACTGACGTTACTCAGGTCGTCCGCTTCGTAGTTTTCACCATCGTTGTCATCGGGTTGTTTATTTCCGTCCTCCAGGACTTTTGCCACGTAGTTTACGTTGGCTAGGTGGTCAAACTGGTGATTTACATTCTCTACGTCTTTTGCTTCGTTACTTAGGTCGTTCGCTTCGTAGTTTTCACTCCCGTTGTCATCGGGTCGTTGATTTCCGTCCTCCAGGACTTTCGCTACGTAGTTGACGTTATCCAGGTGGTCAAACTGGTGACTTACATGCCGCATGTCTTTGGCTCCGTAGTTTTTACCATCGTTGTCATCGGGTTGTTGATTTCCGTTCTCTAGGTCTTCAACCCGATGACAACGATAGCGAAAACTATGAAGCGGATGACCTGAGTAACGTCAGTCATCAGTTTGACTACCTGGACAACGTAAACTACGTGGCAAAAGTCCTGGAGGACGGAAATCAACAACCCGATGACAACGATAGTGAAAACTACTAAGCGGTTGACCTGAGTAACGTCAGTCACCAGTTTGACTACCTGGACAACGTAAGCTACGTAGCGAAAGTCCTGGAGGACGGAAATCAACGACCCGATGACAACAGGACTGAAAACTACGAAGCGAACGACCTAAGTAACGAAGAAAAAGCCGTAGAGAATGTAAATCACCAGTTTGACTACCTAGCCAACGTAAACTACGTGGCAAAAGTCCTGGAGGACGGAAATAAACAACCCGATGACAACGATGGTGAAAACTACGAAGCGGACGACCTGAGTAACGTCAGTCATCAGTTTGACCACCTGGACAACGTAAGCTACGTGGCGAAGGTCCTGGAGGACGGAAATCAACGACCCGATGACAACGGGAGTGAAAACTACGAAGCGAACGACCTGAGTAACGAAGCAAAAGACCTAGGGAATGTAAATTACCAGTTTGACTACCTGGACAACGTAGACTACGTGGCGAAACCCGTACGGAAAAAACTACTGAAATACTACTTGGAAACTACTGGAATAACTACTGATAAACTACTGCTATACTTTTGAATACTACTGCCATTCTTCAGTAGTTCCCAGACTGTAAATTCGCGAATACTAGGGACTACTGATACGTAGTAACCACTGATGAGTAGTAACCATTAGCGAGTGGTAACTGCGCGCGGGTAATGTAAATCATGTTCCAGTAGTTCCCAGACTGTAAATTCGCGAATACGCTAGGCTCGTACAATTTCAGTACGCTACTAGTGTGTGTAGAATTCGTGCATGTATACGACCGCCAGCGCCGCCTAACTTGTGTGCCAGGCAACTCTGGGGTGAAAATCGCATGCATGTATACGAAAACACAAGCTTGTTTATACGAGTGTAGTAGTACGAGCCTAGCGTATACTGGTGACTACTAACTACGGACGAGTAGTTATCATTAGCGAGCGGTGACTATCCAATAGTCACTACTTCTTCTTCTTCCTTTTTTCGACTCAACGCTCTTTCGAGCATGTAGTCAGAATAGTCACTACTGTCGAGTAGTACACTAGGTATTGTCCAGTAGTAATTGCAACACAAAGTCGTACACTGCAGGTAAGAAGTCACCAGTAGTGTATCACTCATACATGGTGTAATACTACTCAGTGAACTACACAACAGTATAGTGACTATTCAATAGTCACCACTCGCCAATGGTAACTACTCATCAGTATACTTATCGTCAGTAGTTACAACTAAATTACTACTTACCGGCAGTAGTTACTACTCAGTTACTACTTATATTCAGTAGTTACAACTGACATCTTAGGAGTTTTTTCCGTACGGCAAGACATGGGGGACGGAAATCAACAACCCGATGACAATAGTGAAAACTACGAAGCGGACGACCTGAGTAACGTAAGTCACAAGTTTGACTACCTGGACAAGGTCAACCACGAGGCAAAAGTCCTCGAGTACGGAAATCACTAGCCTGACGACCTGGATAACGAACGCTCCGAAGCAAAAGACCTGGGGAATGTAAGTCACCAGTTTGACCACCTGGACAACGTCAACTACGGGGCGAACGACGTAGGGCACGAGAATGACCGACCGGACGACGTAAATACTAAAAATTACGGAATAAGAAACCGAAATTTCAGGCAAAGTTCATACGACGCAGGCACTATCACTTTTACAGAATTGCTACGAGACTGAGCACGTCACTTTACGGCCGTCTTGTTGGGTGGACTAAACCTTCCATAACTCAGGAACGACCGCTCCCTCGAAGTTTTTGATAAGGAACTTTATTCTTAGATTTCGACAAGGAATCTGCGTGTGAAATCTTTTCCGCGACTTGGGAATCACGCTGTATAGACTAGGGTGGTAAAAAAACAAAAGTTTTTTCCTTATTATCTCAAAAGTTTCGTTTATGTATGAAACAAATTCTCCTAAAAGGGCAGCTCGATATCTCAACTCTACGAGACGCTCAACGACTTTCCATTTTCCCATCTAAATAACACATGAAAAATTTATTTTTTCGTTTTTTCTGCATAAAACTCCGAAAAAAAATGTTATTCCAATTTTGATGCACATATTCTTGTAGGGAATTCAATTCTCTACAAAAAAGGTGTCATAAGGTTTTCTTGTAATCTTAACAGGTCAAAAGTTATCAGGCTTTAAACCCCTGCAACTCAATTAAATTTAACCAGATATAATTTCAGAACGATTTTTAAATTTCTTCAAATGTGGAATGATTTCTAACTGTCTGAAAATAATCTTTAACTTCGCAAATATTTGTTCATACAATCACAAATTCACAGTCTACTTATGGATTAGTAATTACAATATTTCTAAAATAATATTACGCTTTTAATTATAAATAATTATGTTTGTTACAATTAGGATATTTTTTTCTATGATCAGCAACTACTTGTAACAGATATTGTTTTTGCTCTTCATTTTACACAGTTAGAAATCATTCCACATTTGAAGAAATTTGAAAATCGTTCTGAAATTATATCTGGTTAAATTTAATTGAGTTTCAGGGGTTTAAAGCCTGATAACTTTTAACCTGTTAAGATCAAAAGAAAACCTTATGAGACCTTTTTTGTAGAGAATTGAATTCCCTACAAGAATATGTGCATCAAAATTGGAATAACATTTTTTTTCGGAGTTTTATGCAGAAAAAACGAAAAATAAATTTTTCATGTGTTATTTAGATGGGAAAACTAAAAATCGTTGAGCGTCTCGTAGAGTTGAGATATCGAGCTGCCCTTTTAGGAGAATTTGTTTTATACCTAAACGAAACTTTTGAGATGATAAGACTTTAAAAAAAACAAAAAAATGTTTTTTTTTTTGACCACCCTAATATAGACATTCTGAAAATGTCAACTATTAAATACGTGAAGTAGCCAAGTGGTAGAAGCTTCGACTGATACGCAGAAGGACCTGGGTTCGAATCCCCGCAAGAAACAGTGAGAAATTTTTCATCGACAAAAAGAAGTTAATTATCAGAAATATCCATGATTGCCGATCAGTGATCACTGCGACATGAAAAAGATATAAAACGATAGTTTATATAATTTTTTCAATTTTATCAACCGTTTTATTTTAATTGTCCAAAACAAATAATTACATCTGATTAGTCCTGATTGGATCTGATTATATATAGATTATATATAATTATATATGATTAGACCTGGCCAATTTTTGGATCTGATCATGTATAGGTGATTATGAAGTGACAAATCTTGACCTCGATTGTTTATGTGAGTGAAAATTCTTGGTTATGTAGGTCAAAGACGAGATTATGTTAATAATCACTGACGTTTCGGCCCATGGTGCGGACCTTCCTCAGAGTGTAATTTATTCTGTCAAAGGTAATTAAGGTTAGTTTTCTAAATGTAACTCCTTTGGAGGTTAGTTCTGTATTGTTTGCTGTATTAAGTTTTGTTCTTTTGGATTTGACAGAATAAATTACACTCTGAGGAAGGTCCGCACCATGGGCCGAAACGTCAGTGATTATTAACATAATCTCGTCTTTGACCAACATAACCAAGAATTTTCACTCACATAGGTGATTATGCATGATCATACCGCGAGGACCAGGTGAAAGCGAATGGTCCATCTGCCCAGGCACCTAATATTTCGTATTTTTAGGGGGATAGCCACTCCTTGCACTGAAAATCCCTAGGGTGATTTTGGCGCGCGGTCGATGCAACCCGGCAGCCATTGTTGATACAAGCCGGCTGACTGTCAATACATCGCGGAAGGTAGACATGTGTGGTTATGTTCGTTTATTTGAAGCTAATGATAAATAAAGTGAATAAAACCTACGTGAATAAGCTATGGATATTTATTGATGCCTCAACCCCAGGATCCAATCAATAATTTTGTTCGAATTGGTTGTTCTCGCTGAACTCTTTGATTCTGATCAATTTCCAGTTATAGCTTAGGTTAATTCGTTGATTGCATTAAGATATCATTTAAAACTGATTGATCGATTTTTGATAAATATTCCTAGCTTATTCACGTAGGTTTTATTAACTTTATTTATCATTTGCTTCAAATAAACGAACATAACCACACTTGTCTACCTTCCGCGATGTATTGACAGTCAGCCGGCTTGTATTAACAATGGCTGCCGAGTTGCATCGACCGCGCGCCAAAATCACCCTAGGGATTTTTTCAGCGCAACGAGTGGCTATCCCCATGAAAATACGAAATATTAGGTGCCTGGGCGGATGGACCATTCGCTTTCACCTGGTCCTCGCGGTATATGATTAGACAAAAACTTTTTCCATCGAGTACCTACAAAAAAAATTCCCGAAAATCGTCCATTTTTTGCCCCGTCACAGTTGTGTTCCCCCTCAGTACTTTTTAGGAAGCTTGAGGTGACACATATCTGTGAAAAAGATTGCAGAAATATGTTCTTCCGGCTTGAAATGTGCCGCGCGAAGTCGCGAATGTTTCGTACTTTTGAATTCATCCCGCTTCAAAGCTATTTCCCATTGTTTGCGCCTAACGTCATCCTTGGGAAAGAAATGTTTCCCTTGAGCAGTGCATTCATACGCACAATACTGAACCATTTAAAAAAACAGCTATATACCCGTAAATAAATGAAGAAGACGTAAATGAATGAAGAAGTTTGGCCGTTGTACTTGGAAACGAACGTTCTGACACCGCTCGCCCGGGACGTGCTATGGTGGCGCCGCAAGTGGCAAGAACTGGCAGTTGCCTTTCCCATAAAGATACTTGTGAATCCAAAGACATCAAAGAGTTATAAATAAAACCCACTACTTTAATAAAATCATAACATGGTGTCAGAAGTGGTAGAAAACTAGCGAATAACATAGTTTTTCGAAAAGTGCGGCGGTAATACGTCAAAGTAATAAAAACCGGTGCCTAACGCAACATAATCTCTAAGAAACGCGTGGCGTCGAGAAAGAAACCCACGATGACGGATTTAGCTAAAATTCCTTCGGAACTAATTATTAACGAAAACGCAGTGAACAATCTTAAAATATTCAAACAAAAGTTTTACATATATTTGGAGGCGCTAGGTAAGACGAATGTGGCTGAAAAAAGGAAACTAGCCATGTGCCTGAATTGCATAGGCGAAGAAGCACTGGAGCTGTACAACACGTTTGACGACGCAGCCGATATACAGTCACTGGATGAATTATTCGAAACATTTGAAGAATACTTGAAGCCCAGAATAAATGAGGTAATCGAGAGACACAAATTTTTCACACGGAAACAAGAGGTTGGTGAACCGTTTGATAGATTTCTTCAAGACCTAAAAAAACTAGTAAAGAGTTGTAATTTTGATACACAAGAAAAATCGTTAATGAGAGATAAAATAATAACCGACGTAACAGATCAGGCGCTGCAACAACGACTTCTTCAAGATCCAAACCTAACCTATAAGACCGCAGTCGAAAAATGTCAAGCGTCAGAAGTCACTAAGATCCAGCAGAAGTCACTGAGGAAAGAAGAAACCTCACCAGCATCCTACGAAGTCGACGCAGTAAAACGACAGACAAGAAAAGAGTACCAGAGTCCGTTCACAAAGGCCAGAAGTTGGAAACCAGAAGAGACCTACAACTGTATGAAGTGCGGATATAGACACGCAAGAGGCCATTGCTTTGCATATGGGAAAACATGTAATAACTGCGGAAAACAAAATCATTTTGAGGTAGGCTGTAAGAACAAGGTTGATGTACGAGAAAGAGAAAAAAAACAGTAACTATAGTAATAAAACCGTTAACATTAAAGAAATTAGAAGAGACAGTAACGACAGCGACTCAGATTTGCACGTAGACTCAATAATCAGAGGTAAGAAATTAAAGGTCTGGCACGAACTTATTAAAGTAGGAAACAAAATAATAAATTTCAAATTGGACACAGGTGCAGACTGTAACGTAATGTCATATAGAGTCTTTGAAACGATAACATTTGAGAATAAACCAGTGATAAAACAGACAGAACTGACAGTAATTAGCTATACTAATAATAAAATTAAAGCTCAAGGATTAGTAAAACTAGATTCTAAGGTGGGAAATGAACATGCAAGAATCGAGTTTGTACTGGTAGACGTCCGAAGCGTGCCAATACTAGGCCTAAAATCATGCGTTGATCTCAATTTAATAAAAAGAACCAGTGTTGAAATCGATGACTTGACTACAGAAACCATGAAGCAAGTAAAAGAATATAGCGGGGCAAAATCGGAATTCATCGAGAGTAACAAAGATGTATTTACAGAAATAGGAACTTATCCAAATGAATATAAAAATCAACTTAAAAAAGATGCCGAACCAGTCGTAAATCCGTGCAGGCGCATCCTGGAGACCATAAGGAAGGCTCTAGGACAAACACTTGAAAGTCTGGAAATAAAAGGAACGATTGAAAAAGTAAATCAGGTAACGGATTGGGTAAACAACATAGTGATAGTCGAAAAACCAAACAAGTCCTTAAGAATTTGTTTAGACCCACATCACCTGAATAAAAATGACAAACCAGAAAGATTTCCTATTCCAACTGTTGAAGAAATGTCTATCAAATTAGCAAATAAGAAAATCTTCACAGTAATAGACATGAAAGATGGATTCCATCAAATAAAATTAGATAGAGAAAGCTCTGATCTTTGCACGTTCATTACTCCCTTTGGTAAATATAAGTTTAATAGACTACCCTTTGGACTTTCGACAGCCCCAGAAGTCTTTCAAAGGAAAAACACAAAAATTTTTCGGAGCCTAAAAAACGTAGGCATATACTTTGATGATATAATAATAACTGCAAACGATGAAAAAGAACATGACGAAATAGTTAACGAAGTCCTAGAGAAAGCCAAACAAAATAATGTAAAATTTAACGAAAATAAACTGCAGTACAAAGTAAGACAAGTAAAATACCTAGGATTGCTCTTTAGTGAAAAAGGTGTAGTGCCTGACCCGACACACGTAGAGTCAATAGTGAAATTCAAAGAGCCAACAAATAAGAAAGAATTGTTAAAAATACTAGGGATGATTAACTTCGTTGCTAAATTTATACCTAATGCGTGAGAACCAACAAACCCACTAAGAGAATTAACTAAAAAGAACAACACATGGCAGTGGGGTCCAGATCAGTCACAGGCGTTAAAACTACTTAAAATTCAAATTAGCAAGGCGCCGACACTAAAACTATTTGATGGTAGTTTGCCAATCACAGTACAGGCGGACGCTTCGCAAAACGGGTTAGGCGCATGCTTGATGCAAAATAAGCAGCCAGTCTCATTCGTATCACGAAGCCTTACCGAAACTGAAAAGAAATACCCCCAAATAGAGAAGGAATTTCTTGCCATAACATTTGCGTGCGCGAAGTTTCACCAATTTCTATACTGTCGACAAGTAACAGTTCAAACAGACCACAAACCGATAGTGTCCATAATTAACAAAGACATACATAAGACGACACCAAGGCGTCAAAGGCTACAACTAAGATTAATTAAGTATAAGCTACTAGTTGAGTACTTGCCAGGTAGATTAATGGTTATAGCAGATCTATTGTCTAGATCATACTTAAATAATAGCGCTCTAGAGAATAAAGAGTTTGACAAAACTCACACTGAAGTAATACACAGCCTGAACACAGAGGTCTCGATGAGTCAGGAAAGAATTGAAGAATTTGGAAAAACCACAGCAGAAGACACAGAGTTAAAAGAGGTAACAGCTTTATTCCTAAACGGATGGCCAGAAAATAAAAGTGCAATTAAAAACGTTAAAGTTAAGCAATATTGGAACATAAGCGATGCAGATATCACATATCATAAAGGAATCCTATTCTATAAAGAAAGAATAATTGTGCCTAGTAGTTTAAGAACAGAAATGCTCAAGATCGCACACGAACCGCACTGCGGAATAGAAAAAACAAAGAAACGATCGCGACAAATCTTCTATTGGCCAAAAATGAGCCATGAAATTGAGAAGTACATGATTCAGTGCAACACGTGTGAGATCTTCAGCAGAGCGAATATCAAAGAAATGTTAATACCACACAAAATACCGAAATTGCCATTTGAAAAAGTGGGCATGGATATCTTAGAATATAAGGGCATAAGTTACATTAGTAATAATGGACTACCTGTCGAAGTGGCTAGAATTAATTAAGCTAACCAGTAAAACGGCAAAACAAGTTTCCACAAAACTTAAAACAGTATTCAGCATACACGGAGTGCCGAAAGTAGTTGTCTGTGATAATATGCCATTTGGTAGTTATGGCTTTAAAAAAATCGCAGATGAGTGGGCGTTCGAAATTGTCAATTCAAGTTCGAGGTACCCTAAGTCAAACAGGCTAGCAGAGAAAGCAGTAGGGATAGCAAAAGGAATCCTAAAGGAGTCAGGCGAAGATAATGTAGAGTTAGAATCAGCTTTGTTAGAGTATCGGAATCTACCAATATCCGGAACAAGCATATCTCCTGCAGAACTACTCATGGCAAGAAAGCTAAGAACTAGATTACCGATAACAAAAGCACTGTTAAAGCCACATATAATTAATCCAACAAACATAATTGAACAGGGACAAATCAAACAAAAATATTATTACGATAAAAACGCTAGGATAGAAACTACACTCGAAATAGGTGAAAAAGTACTAGTAAGAAGCGACAATAGGTGGGACTTTGCCACAATAATAGACAAACATGACAACCCCAGATCATCTATAATATTAAAGTACGAAAAACGTCTGTCCCGTCTGTCCCCGAAATTTTTCAGGATGTATGTCTCATGTGTCCGATCTGTCCCGTGTGTTTATATAATTTGATGATGATATTATTATCAAGATCGTTCCAGAGTTGATTTATGAGTTTTTTAGATTATAATTTTAGATTATAAAAAAAGTATAGTAGGGACACACAGTGGGGAATTTTCACGAAAACGTTGCCAAAATTCAAAAAACGAACTTTCCCATGAAGGTATAACGACCGGGGGGATTGGTTAAGCACCAATTTCTGCGAAACCTCCCGGTTGTCCCATCCCTTTAACCCTCATAGTCTCTTAGACAATTCAGTTCAAAGTTGACCTTCGTCCGTGACATTGCGTACCTGAATTTGGCTATCATAATATCCGCTCTAACTTTGAACACTTATAACTCAACAGTATGAAGTGATAATCAATTTCAACAAAATGGATGATATGATCTTCCTCAAGGTATGTAGAAAATTTTGTCCATTTTACAATTAAAAAATAGTATTTATTGTCCATGTTTACATAGTCTAATGATAATCGTGAAAAGTGCCATTCATCGGAAATAAATATTGACTTTACGTAGACTTTTAGTTTAGAATCCCGCGATATCCCGCCTTCGTTTTTTTCTTCAAAATGTAGCTTAGAATATCAGCTTTCAAATGAAGTGGGGATGAGAGTGCGCAAACGTGCGCGGGCTGTTCCAGAGCATTTTTGGTGAACGTATGCGTGTTCCGAGAAGGCCCCCGGCGCGGCGCTGGCTCGCCGCGTGCCTTATAGTCAGCCGTGCTAGACAGGTAGCTCGCTTACTTGGAACTTCCGCACCCTAAGCGGACTCGGTCGACTGGTTTACTTTAACAATGAATTCTAAATATTAATATATTGTTCATGAAAATTCTGATGTCGTATGTCTAATCTTCATTCGGATTACAATGCCATTTATAAATAATACAAAATACTATTCTTTCTTTCTAGGTTCTGGAACTTCTTCTATCACCTTCAAGCGAAGGGAAATCTTTTCAATAAAATATGGGAGCAGTTTCCGTCATAAGCCATTCCACTATTAGCGAGCCCAACTATCACACATGAAGATCAGATCCGGAATCAGATTGACTTATTACTTTTAATTTCTGGAAATGAAGACTTTGTTTACCTATATTGCAAGTGAATAATTATTTTTCCCGAAATTCCGGAATCTATTTTCTCATCTTGTATAGCAGCCACTCCACACACATATTTTAAGTTCATCAGGGACCCCGAAAACATCGGTAAAGTGTATTATCAATCGTGTTTTTCACGAAATTCATGCTTTCATCGGCCATATTGAGTCCGTCATTTTGTTTTTCCAAATTTGGATATCAGATTTGTTATCAGCGATCCCTAAAACATCAGTAAAGTGTATAATCAATCGAGTTTTTCACGAAATTCATGTTTTCATCGACCATATTGGAGCCGCCATGTTTTTTTTCCGAATTTAAATACCAGATTCGTAATCAGCGACCCCAGAAACATTAGTATATCAAATTTGGAAAAAATCCGATGATCCCCTGGATTATGGCCACGTTTTCGTGAAAATTCCCCACTGTGGGACAGTAATAATAACACCTGTTCTCACGTTATATTATTTATTATATATTTTTTTTTTTTTTCACCAATTATTTTAGAAAAATCGCAAAAGTGTCTGCCACGGCCTCCTTTCGCGACTGCTCCGTCTGCTGCCTTCGCCGCCACTCTCTGGCGCTGTTGCCGGCTCTTGTTCCTCTGTGGGCTGTTGAAAAATCGAATACTCGAATAAATATATTTTACGAAACCTAGACAGAATGATTGAGAATGACCTTGCGATTACGTATAGATGCGAATTCACACCAAGGGTCTCATATTTCGCCTGTATCTTCTCGATATTGGGAAGTACCGTGTATCCCCCACCACAAAAAAAAGTAGAACAGTTTTCCCAGCAGATGGCTCCGGACCAACATTCAATTATATTTTGGCCATCGAAGGAGACGGACGTGAATTCATTTTCGGTGCGAATTTCTACCCGCCTGCACCTCCCGGCTGTTAACCAAATTTTTTGCGATTGAGGAATCAAATATACTCGAATAACAGAGCTATTAGTGGTCAAGCTCCCTAAAAAATATGATTATAGGACTGATAAAGATTGAAAAATATTACCCAAAAATGAGCGAAATATTCTCATTGTATGACAGAAAATTGATTCAAATGTGACGAAGAAGAGCGAACAATGAATGTAACAAAAACTGAGTCAAAACTATAGTGAGACAGGTAAAGAAAGAGGAAAATTGAAGTAAGGATTGGTAGTTAACCCTTTCAGTCACAGTGGAACCGCTACGGTCCCACCCTACAAGTATAAAAACCCAATGCCGGATTCGTAATCAGTGACCCCAGAAACCTTCGGATACCAATTTTCATCAAAATCGGTGCACATCAAAAATGCGTGACTGAAAGGTAAAGTTAAGGTATCGTTTGCTATAGGGTAAAGGTGGGTAGCCCCGACCAGCGGGTACCCCCGTTCGTCTCAAGTTTTGGACACTTACGCACAAATAAATTTGAAAAATAAAAAGTGAAAATTAGGGCAACGATCTTGGTCACATTTTCGCAATACAACCTGACTGGAAAAATATTACCAATCCGACAAAAAGTGACCGACTAACAGCCCTGAATCAAATATACTCGAATAAATACCGTGAACGTCCTAATGGCCGGACAGGTCCCAGTTACCGGACAGAAAGTGTGTGCAAGAGAGACAGAAATACGATTTCCCATGGATGTCCGGCCATTGGGACGTCAGCCTTAACTGTCCGGTAACTGGGACGTTGACGGTATTGCACTGTCATAATATTCCGCGTTGATTTGTTTTTTTAGGGTTACTCCGGTAATACCTACTACAATTTCCAATTGCTCAATGAATCAATTTTTTTCTAAATTGTCGAATGAATAAACTTGTATTCATTCATTGTATGGAGAATAAACCAGTGACTCCAGCAGAAGTTCATGTACGTAACGCGAGCGTGTGTTGGTCGAACTGTAGTGCGGGCATCGTTTGGTTTCGTCGCGATGGCACGGAATAGGTAGCAGGACGTTTTGGCGCCGCCGGTATGGTGAGTCTACAATGGGGCACCAGCGCGTCGCGTTCGACGCTACGTTCTGACGTCACCCAGCAAAATCTTATGGGTGACGTCAGAACGTAGCGTCGAATGCGACGCGCTGGTGCTCTATTGTAGACTCACCATTATGGGCGCCGGACGTTTGGGCGCAGGACGTTTTGGCGCTGAACGTTTTGGCTGTGGCTCCCGAAAGGTTAGAACAGGTTAGAATAAGTTAGGCCACCCCATTAATCCTACACACGCACACACAGATGCGAAATACCCAGCAGGTGGCTGTGGCTCCCTAAAGGTGAGAATAGGTTAGAACAGCTTAGAATAGGTTAGGCCACCCCACTAATCCTACAAACACACACACACACACAGATGCGAAATACCCGGAAGGTGGCTAAACCCACGTTTATGCAACCGGGCATCAGTATGCTATCCGTCTTCAATTGAACAACGCAAAACCAGCTCATAACCGAGCGAGCGTAGCGAGTGAGGAACAACACAAAAACCACTGACAACCGAGCGAGCGTAGCGAGTCAGGGACAACGCAAGACCAATCGAGTGAGCGAGCTAAGCGAGCGAACGAGAAAAAATATCAGCTTGTATATGATAAAAAAGCAAAACGGCACTATCATTAGATGAAACACGTATCACTTAAGAAAAAGAAATTCTGTATAAAAAAAAAAAAAGAAAATGTAACATATAGATGTATGCGCAGAACAGATGCGCAGCCGCAGCATCAAGCGAGTGTACAACATAGAGCCAATAAAGATACTTGTGAATCCAAAGACATCAAAGAGTTATAAATAAAACCCACTACTTTAATGAACATAACAATTACGATTGGACAATACCACAGCGTATGTGAATAGAGCAGGTGTCCAGTTTCCCCACCTTAGTGAACTATCTAGAAAAATCTGGGATTGGTGCGAAGAGAGAAAAATTTGGTTGAGAGTATCGTACATTCGTTTGGCTCAGAATGTGGAAGCAGACACAGCTTCCCGCGATGGCGATACTAATGACGACACTGAGTGGGAAATATCCCAGACTCCATATAGAAAAATCGAAAACAGATTTAGACCTTTTCCAGTAGACTTATTCGCTTCAAGAATCAACACAAAATGTAAAAAATTTTACTCTCGTTTCCCAGATCCAGAAGCCGAACTGGTGGATGCCTTCACAACTTCTTGGCAGAACGAGATGTTCTATGCCTTCCATCCATTTGCACTAGTCCTACGTACCATTAGAAAAATTGTAAACGATAACGCAGTGGGTGTATTGGTTGTACCCTTCTGGCCCACACAGCCCTGGTACCCCCTGTTCACGTCTCTGCTAACTGAACCTGTCCTAACGCTCGAACCGAGTAATTCACTTTTGATTTCTTCCTACAGAGAGAACCTTCACCCACTGCCATCCCACCTTTTATTGGTGGCAGGTAAATTATCCGGACAGCATTTTTGGAACAGGGCATCAGTGAAGATTCAGTCGACGTGATGGTGAATTCTATAACCGAGTCAACCCGAAAACAATATCAGAAGGATCTGCCAATTCTTCGTAGTTATGCTGTTCTACGACAGTCTACAAAAAAGTTTGAAGACGTGGAAGAAGTATTTAGACGTACAAGATATATATTGTGACGTGGATTTTTATTGATCCTCGGATTGGGACCGGATAGCCAGCTTCGAGAACCGTCCACTCGACAATTGGCCAAAGAAAACCAATATTCAAACAAAATGTTGGGCGCCAGGCGGATAGCCACCAGTTTCAAAAATCTCAACAAAATAATATTTAACAGTACTCGAGCACCGGTTAATGGCTAGCGTCCGTACCGCGGAGAGAGGTCGGGATCGATGAAAGATTAGCAGGGCGTAGTAACGACTCGATAATTTGAATTTTAATAAAGGAAAATAAAATTTATTCAGGTAAAATTGAAATAAAAAAATAGAAATAACAAAACTTGTACCCGGGGGTACTCCCCAGCGGGTATAAACCGACTACCGGTCGTGTAGGTGCGACCTGGCCACGTTTGGCGAGTTTCACAACAATAATTAAACGACTCCTGCATGAAAAAAATGTGAGATATACAGGGTGAGGCATTTAAAGTGTTAGAGAGCAATAGCACTCAAACTATTGATCATATCCAAAAATGTTTCAGACAGAAGTTTTATTGTTCGAGAAGGCCGTCATACTGGATCACCCTATTTTTTAATCGGTGGAGGCGCTGAAGCTACGGCAAGGTCAACTCCACTTTTTTAAATGAAACTACGCATTTTTTATTACGTTATTTTATTCTACTTGAAAAACCAAACGACTTTTGTATGAAACATTTTTTGGTGAGACATCAATTTTTCGTGATATTCAGCTGAACCACCAGAGATTTTTGATCGTTCAAGAACTTTTTACCTCTGAACTATCAAGTTTGGAGAAAAGTTGCTGGTGACAAAAAGTGCTCAATTTTATGCAAGGAATTTCGGAAAATAACTGCAGAATTTTTCCCCGTAACTTTTCATCGCTGTTTCTTCAATTCCGTAAAAAAATTAAAAATTGTTGAAAAAATTCGGAAAAAATATTCTTCAAGGTTCAAATCTTTCTAAAAATATTCTTCAAATATTCTTTACATGGAATTATGGAATCTTCGTACGTTGCAATTCTTCTCAAAGCTTGATAGTTTAGAGGTAGTAGATTCTTGAACGTTCAAAAATCTGTAGTTGTTCAGCTAAATATCATGAAAAATTGGTGTCTCACCCAAAAATGTTTCATACGAAAGTCATTCGGTTTTTTAAGTAGAATGAAATAACGTAATAAAAAATACGTAGTTTCATTTAAAAAAGTGGAGTTGACCTTGCCGTAGCTTCAGCGCCTCCACCGATAAAAAAATAGGGTGATCCAGTATGACGGCCTTCTCGAACAATAAAACTTCTGTCTGAAACATTTTTGGATATGATCAATAGTTTGAGTGCTATTGCTCTGTAACACTTTAAATGCCTCACCCTGTATAGCGAAATATATTCAATATATACAATACAAATATACCATATATACAGGGTGTCCCAGAACTGAGTGCAATAATTGTTAGGGGTAATAGAGGGGGTCGAGCTGAGTAAATTGACCTAAAGAACATGTGGTCTCCGAGTCAGCATTCGCGAGATACGACCGGTTAAAAAATCGCGTTGAGCGCCGGCATGTAGGCAACCGCGGACATAGCAGGCAGCGGTTAGCAGTCTTTTTGATAAGCGTGATCTTTCTAAAGCGAGTCATAACACTTTTGAATTCGAAAATTTCAAATAAAAATACTTTTGATATGAAATTTTATTATGGAAACAAATAATGTTGTTGTGTTTGGCGGAAAATCAATGTCGAAAGTGTTTCTGTTTGAAATTTTCGAATTCAAAAATGTTATGACTCGCTTTAGAAAGATCGCGCTTATCAAAAAGACTGCTAACCGCTGCCTGCTGTGTCCGCGGTTGCCTACATGCCAGCGCCCGATACGTTTTTTTAACCGGTCGTATCTCGCGAACGCGGACTCGGATGCCGCATGCTCTTTGGGTCAATTTACTCAGCTCGGCCCCCTCTATCACCCCTATCATTTATTGCACTTAGTTCTGGGACACTCTGTATATGTGCGGCCAAATAAATATAGTATGTGAAATATATTGTAAATTCTCTATATATTTCAAATTTAAATCGGTTATATTTTCGGCATATATTTTGCTTATATTTCATCAAATATATCCTGAGAATATAACCGATTTATATTGGAAATATTTCTAATATATTCATTTTGCCGCACATACCGCGAGGACCAGGTGAAAGCGAATGGTCCATCCGCCCAGGCACCTAATATCTCGTATTTTTAGGGGGATAGCCACTCGTTGCACTGAAAATCCCTAGGGTGATTTTGGCGCGCGGTCGATGCAACCCGGCAGCCATTGTTGATACAAGCCGGCTGACTGTCAATACATCGCCGAAGGGAGACATGTGTGGTTATTAGACTGTGCCAAATAAAACGACTATTTTTTTTTTTCGGTCCCATATGAAAATTATGTTGTCGGTCAAAAAAAAAAAATTGTTGCAAAATTTCAGCCCTCTATCTTCATTTTTCAGTTAGCGCTCGCAAAAATAAGAATTTTCGACGAAAAAATTTTTTTTCCGCTGGTTTTCTTTTACCATTGAAAATGGTTCTCTTTTCGGTATGTGGCGCAAACTTGGCAAATGCAACGGAAATAGCGCCACGCTAGGATGGCGGCGTAACTGGAAGTCAACTAAAGCGGGAAGATTTGAATGTTGTATCTGTTTATTTTTTGAATTTTTTAAAATAGCGCCTCTGGATGACGTCACAGCTGTTCTCTGGGTATGTTGACAAACGTCGTAGGTTCTAAGATTTAAATAAACTAACGCATTATCTCCAATAATTCACATTTATTATTACCATTGAAAATGGTTCTCTTTTCGGTTCTCTTTTCGGTATGTAGCGCAAACTTGGCGAATGCAACGGAAATAGCGTCACGCTAAGATGGCGGCGTAACCGGAAGTCAACTAAAGCGGGAAGATTTGAATGTTGTATCTGTTCATTTTTTAAAATTACACAGCTGTTCTCTGGATATGTCGACAAACGCGAGAGTATGCAACGAAGCGTAACGCTGGTGGTGGAGTGGGGCGGGGGCGGCGGATGAGTCATAGCTGTTCTCGGGTATGTCGACGAACTTGAGAGTTGCAACGAAGCGTAACGCTGGTGGGGGGGGGATGGGATGAGTCTTCGCGCTTTACGATGTGTATTGGCTCCGTGCATGACAGCAGCGCCAACTGATGCATGGACTTTAGGGCGATATTTGCGTATATTGACAGTATAATTTTTAAGAGAATTCGTGATTAAAATATATATTTTTTGGTTTTAATGAAATTATATGGATTTATCAAACAAGTGAAAAGATTCATTTATTATTATTATATATTTTTATCACTTCAGGTAAGAAAAAGTAAGTATAATCAATAAAAATCAGTCCATGTACACTAGGGTGGTTCATTTTGAACTTGTATTTTTTTTTTTTCGCCTCCCACCTGAAAACTTGGTGCCAGATTCCGAAAAAAAAATTGTCGTAAAAGGACAGAGCATAAAAAAAATATTTAGAGGTCGCTACCGAAGGTCAAAAGAGAAAAAATGTTAATAATTTGAGTAGTGACTCTATCGTTCGAATCCTATTAATTCATACCATATGTGAATTTATCGGACCAGTCGAACCAAATTTTTAAGTTTTCTAACTGAAGACCTATAGAGGTGAGCTTCAGTTAGAAGACTTAAAAATTTGGTTCGACTGGTCCGATAAATTCACATATGGTATGAATGTTAATAATTGCTGTGAATGAGTCACTTACCTTTCTAAGGGTCGTTCATTTGGAATAAGTAACTTTTTTTGTCTCCCACCCGATACGACGATGCCTGATGGTCAGACTGAAATTCTTGCGAAAGACCAGGCTATAGACAGCTTATTTAGAGGTCGCTACCGGTGGTTGAATATCAAAAGTGACAAATTAATTCTCGCGATTTTGGCTCGGATGTTTTATATGGAAATTAAATCTCATTTTCGTCTCCCATCAGAGTAAGTGCTTCAAAATACTTCAAAAAAGATTTTGATGGAAGATGGGTACTGACAAAAAATATTTAGAGGTCGCTACCGAATTTAATAGAAGAAAGCGAAATAAAAGTAATTTGTGAGTTGGTTTTTACCTCAACGGCCGTGGTTTGAATTGAAATTCCAATTTCTTTTGTAGTTGTTACCTACAAAAAGGTGACAAATACTAATACAACATTTATCTGAATTGCTAAAGTAAACATAAAATCCCTGGTAGAAAATTGACCAGGTTCTGGTCAGAATCTGACCAGAATCTGGTGAACCATTAATATCACGTACTTTTGAGGTTATATGTAACTGTAACTGTTAACTCGTGGCGGGTCAATTTCCAGTGAAATAAAAATAAATGATTAATCTAGTGATAAATCCTTTCATCATATGGCATTCAAGTTGCAGTTAATTATGAGTGTTACCGACGTCGTCGCCGGGAGTTGTCTTTGTACAACATACGCTTTCGTTATTGACCGCATCGTAGTTTTCGTCCTCCAGGTCGACCGCTACGTACTCTCCGTCCTCCAGGTCGACCGCGACGTAGTTTTCGTCCTCCAGGCCGACCGCTATGTAGTTTCCATTCTCCAGGTCGACCGCTACGTACTCTCCGTCCTCCAGGTCGACCGCGACGTAGTTTTCATCCTCCAGGTCGACCGCTATGTAGTTTCCGTTCTCCAGGTCCACCGCTACCTAGTTTTCGTCCTCTAGGTCGGTTCGATCGTAGTTCTCGTCCTCCAGGTCGACCGTTACGTAATATTGATGCTCTAGGTCCACCGCACCGTAGTTTCCGTCTTCTAGGTTCACTTCACCGTAGTTTTCGTCCTCCAGGTCCACCGCTACGTAGTTTTCATGCTCTAGATCCACCGCACCGTAGTTTCAGTCTTCTAGGTTCACCGCACCGTAGTTTTCATCCTCCAGATCCACCGTTACGTAGTTCTCGTCCTCTAGGTCGACCGCACCGTAGTTTCCGTCCTCCAGGTCGACCGATTGTAAGTAATTATTAGTAAACAATTGATGTTGTACACACGACGTTGATAATTTATTAACTACGTAACGGTGGATCTGGAGGACGGAAACCTACGTAGCGGTCGACCTGGAGAACGGAAACTACGTAGCGGTGGACCTGGAGGACGAAAACTACGTAGCGGTGGACCTGGAGGACGAAAACTACGGTGCGGTGGACCTAGAAGACGGAAACTACGGTGCAGTGGACCTAGAAGACGGAAACTACGGTGCGGTGGACCTAGAGCATGAAAACTACGTAGCGGTGGACCTGAAGGACGGAAACTACGGTGCGGTGGACCTAGAGCATGAAAACTACGTATCGGTGGACCTGGAGGATGGAAACTACGTAGCGGTCGACGTAGAGGACGAACCGACGTAGCGGTGGTCTTGGTTACAGATAACGAAAGCGTATGTTGTATGAAGACAACTCCCGGCGACGATGTCGTTAACACTCATAATTGTTGTTATTTTTCATTCGAAGCTGTCGAATTTTTTTTCATAATAGTGAATGCTTTATTATTTTTGATATAATTTAAAAATTAATTACGATTCTTAATATTATTTGAAGATAACAAATTATTTTCCACAAAAAATATTCTCACCTTGATGTTATTAAACTTTTTAATTACCTACATTTCTAACATAACCTCGAATTACACCTTAGATTCGTTCACCAGAAAAAAAAAAAAAAATTTTGCCGACTGGTAAAAGGTTTTAGGTCTAATAGTGGCTTAGCTCATTCAAAAATTCGATTTCCCACCTAAATAACACAGGAAAATTTTTTTTTTTTTGTTTAATTGAATTTTTCGTTGTTAAAATTTTTTTTTTTCGAAAAAACCTTCATATAGCTTTTGAAGGAAATTAAATTCTCTACAAAAATGTCTCTGTGGTCGAAGACTGTACAACCAGTAGTTTCGGAGTTATAGCAAAAATTGTTCATGTTTGACGCGCGATAACTCCGAAACTACTGGTTGTACGGTCTTCGACCACAGAGACATTTTCGTAGAGAATTTAATTTCCTTCAAAAGCTATATGAAGGTTGTTTCGAAAAAAAAAATTTTAACAACGAAAAATTCAATTAAACAAAAAAAATAAAAAAATTTCCTGTGTTATTTAGGTGGGAAATCGAATTTTTGAATGAGCTAAGCCACTATTAGACCTAAAACCTTTTACCAGGCGGCAAATTTTTTTATTTTTTATAAAGTATAAGATTCTCTGGTATGCCATCCAAAAAAAAAATATTGCCTAAAAATGAAACACCCTAAGATACATATGTCATTCTGGTCAGAAACTGTCGTCGAATTGATGAGGTATCTGGCCAGAATCTGACAACTCACCAGAAAACTCAACAGATTCTGGTCATATTCTGCTCAATTTTCTACCAGGGATATTTAGAAGTGAGTATCGAATAAAATACGAACAAATAAAAAGAAACAACACAAGTTAGGTCCCATTACGTATTGTAACTTACTGCACCAATATCTCAGCTGAAGGCTGGAGATACGGTGCTAGTCCGCGTGAGTGTCTTTGTCACGGGTGATGATTTGGAGCTCCTCTCGTGGAAAAGTGAAAAACCACAAAATACCCTATTATAGATTCGAATCTGGTGTCACCCGATTCGACCTGTTTACTTACAGAGTTGGGATCTGCCTTGCTAGCCGAGCCCGCTGCACCGACTCGAATCGAGGCACTGGTAAAGATACTCCTAGACACGGGCGTTAGCCAGTGCTATGAGCCAGTACACTCAACTAGAGCTGATATTGCGGAACTGGGTGTTGCTAAGCGCACCGAACCTGTTTATTAGACTAAGCTAATAACGTCAAATAATGAATGCTGAAAGATTGTTAAAAGGTTAATTTAGAAGAAAGGAAAGTTGAAAGAAAAAGATACAGTTTTAACAGTAGGTTTGGTTTTAATGAAAGTATTAATTATTGATAGGAAACGATACAAAAGAAAACCGAAAATAGCTAGTTAAGGTGGTTCTTTACCTACTTCCCACCAAACTCGGATTTCAGAGAAGATTTTGAATACTTCTCGATGGGCAAAAAATCTGAAAAAAATCAAGCATGTAGAAGATCCTCGAGAGATTGATTTTGCATAATAATAATTCAAAAAAGTTATTAACAAATTGATGGAAAAAAAAACTGTTCAAGAAATTAGCCGATGACCCAACTTTTTTTTTAGGTGAAATTTATTTTTTAATTTTTCTGAATACGTATGATTTTTTTCAGAATTTTGTTAAATCTTTGAAAATTGGGTTTTTCATACCTGACAAAACGCGATTTTCAAAGATTTAACAAAATTCTGAAAAAAATCATACGTATTCAGAAAAATTAAAAAATAATTTGCACCTAAAAAAAAAGTTGGGTCATCGGCTAATTTCTTGAACAGTTTTTTTTTTTCCATCAATTTGTTAATAACTTTTTTGAATTATTATTATGCAAAATCAATCTCTCGAGGATCTTCTACATGCTTGATTTTTTTCAGATTTTTCCCCCATCGAGAAGTATTCAAAATCTGCTCTGAAAACCACGTTTGGTGGGAAGTAGGTAAAGAACCACCTTAAGCGTGACGTTAGAATAGTAAGAAATCATAAAGAAAGGAATATAACGTAAAGTATTACAATAAGAAATTATAAGATAAAATAAGATTAGAATAAAGTAAGGTTTTTAAATTTAATCAATGTTTCCGCTAGGAATGTTTGAATTGTTTTAGATAATTGATAGTAGTCAAGGTCGATAAGGTTTAAGTCCTATATCCTCGACTTTCCAAATCGAGGTGATTTTATATTTGCGCCATTAAACCCCGTATTAAGACGACTTTTAAATTCTCTGTCTAATTTGTTTTAATATAAAATTAGCAAAACATGTTGATGGTGAATCGTGAATTTAATTTATTTTCATGTTATAAATCGTGATTCTAAAATACTTCAATTATAGCAAGTATTGAATTCGAATTGATGAGCAAGTAAAGATCACGCACTATTTTGGCTACGTGCCTAATGAATTTAATAGATGTGACTCGACGGGCGCTTTGCCACACAATCGGTAGCTGATGCCTCCGCGGCCCCCTTTTTATACCGATATTCCGCGGGGTGCGCGGAATCGCGGGGTGCGCGTGTTATGAATTACGCTGCCAGTATTGTTATGAATAAGGATAGAGCTCCCACTTTTAGTGTATACGTGGATAGATCTGTCGTCGAGTTCGTTCCTCGTTTTACACCTTAGGGTAACCGGATTTTGGATGGTAGGTGATTGATGTGAATATATATATGAGTATAACTAAATAATTGTTTATTGGTATAATGATTACACGGATGGTAGAACCATCGATATGATTATTACACGTCATTAAATAAAAGCGATGAGTGATTTGAGTTTATGATTTCGAGAGTTAATTAAGGATGAGTATTCTCTTCGACGTTTCGGATTCAAGTTTAAGAACGACTGCTTTGGTTAACGATTTAGGAGTAAGTGAGTTGTTGCAAGTGCAATATTAATAATCGCTACTGATGAGCTGAATAATGAGATCATCTTTTCCATTGTCCCGGGCACGGGCGCGTTCATGCAGGTGCAGTTTTATGGGTGCATAGGTAGGGATGAACTTCTTGGAATGTAAGGGTGAGACTTCCTCTGATTAGAGGTAGTGAGACTGGATGCATGCAGGATGTTGTGTCTTGGTATTGAGAGTGAGAGAGCATAGAGGAGTATGGAATAGGGTGGAATACGTAACACGCGGAATCGCGGGACGCACGGAATCGCGGGATGCACGGAATCGCGGGTTGTGCGCTGCTGGATGGACGTGCTCCGGCTGCGCTGGCGGTAGCCAACACAGCCGGCACGTTACAGTATATATTAATTTGCGAATACATATTTGACAATAGAGTTCTACTTGTTTTCTAATGCCTCTTGAATCGCCGCTTTCGTTATTACAGGAATCTTCTTTCGATGTTCGCTAACCACCTGAAGCAAATATTGTTTTTGCTCTTCGTTGGTGGTTAGGCTGCGATTGAATTGTTCCATAAGTGCAACCCCCCGTTCTGCACTGTCATTCACGACTCGCAATTGTTTGCAAATATTTGCGCACCTTAAGAAATTGACATCTTGCTTCCAGTCTTGTGGATCACAGGATAAGAATGTTGGCTCTATTTTAATGATCGCGAAAAATGTTAAACTGTTCTCAGTTACAAAGCTCGATATTGCGATTGAACGAATATCCTTTTCGTCGACAAAAGCTTTCACTTTTCGATCCTCAGAGCCTGGACGTTGTAAAGATTCGACCATCTCGCGTTGTGTTTCATCGGAAAGATTCTCATCAAAAAACGATAAACAAATCAGTTCTTCCGACAAATACCATGAGTGGTTGGAGAACTTTTTCAACGCCGCAGCAGAAATTTGTGCATCCTGAACTTCGCATTCTTGGAGCATTTTAAGAAGACACAATTCGTTGTTCGGAGCGGTTAACGCACACGGTGCTTGGAACCAAGCCTTCACGTAAATTGTCGACACGAACACGCAGATTCTTCGTAAACCTGTTAACTCTGTCTCAGTAAGCTTGAATTGATCGCGAAACAAGTGGATTTTCAAACTGTAAATAGCTTTTGCTATCCACCTGGCTCGATGGATTGCGCCAGGTGCATAAAAACCTGCGTCAATTTTGTCACCGAGAAATAATCGGACGAGCTGTAGTAGTTCTCGATAGTCGTCGCGAGGCTGTGTCTCTTGCAACATACGCTGAGCAAATTCGAGAATATCGTGTCGTTTTTCTGAAACCATGGTGTTAATCGCTGTATCGTTTAAGCCAGTTTGATACGTGGTGTGATCGAGAGTATTCCAACCTTCGCGAAAGCGTTAGAAGATTACAATATTAGGGCCAGTTGTTGCTCCGCCCATGCATGTTGAAAACGCTGCTTCTAATAGAAGTTCGTGAACGTGATGTCTACAGCTCAACCACAGTAGTCCCTTTCCTAATAATTTTTGCAAATGTACGCACGCACCGTTTTTATATCCAGTATTGGACGCAGTCGTATCGAAACTCATTGCGACAATATTACCTCGAATATTCCATTCTTCGATTGACTCATACATTGCTGTTGCAATTTTGACGCCAGTGCCTCTATCGAGTTTAGGTACTCCTAGAAGCTGTTCAAATTTTCCTGCTGATACGACTACCGGAAGACGCTCGACAGATGTGTTTCCTGTTAAGTCTGGAAGCAGTTTACCGTCCCAATGGACAGTTAACTGATTCATAGGTGGGAACGATTCTTTGAGACGCTTCGCGCATTCAGATCGCGTTCGCTTCCGATCTCGCATTATTGTGGATCGACTAAGGCTAAGCTTCGATGTTTGAAATCCCATGGCGTTCGCAGATGACGCCAAAATAAGAGTCGCTTTTCGGTCACTAACATTAGTTCTATCTAGTGCAGCACTTACATGAGAGTCAATAATCTTGTGACGTGATGATGTCGGAGAGAAGTGCCTTTCAAATCGATATTCCAAATCTGTGTGGCTGGAGCAACCAGACTTTGTCTCTTGCGAGCTCATCAAAATCACTGACTCGCTTTCCTCTACAAGTCGCTCTATCTCTATCTTTTTACGTTTCTTGATAGTCTCAATTCGGTTTTTTATTTTTGCGTCTTCCTCCAATTGATAAGTTATAAGTCTTTTTTTTCTTGCCCCCATCCGATTTATTTTTCTTGTCTGAAGTACCTTTCTACCGCCGTCATCCAGTAATTTATGAACATTGCCGTGCGCAATGTTGAACATACCCTTCAAATAGACACTAAATTGGGATTCTTTATTTTTCAACGAGACCGATCGTTTCGCTTTGTTGTTTCTGTTTTTTTTTCAGTAATACCCATCTCTTGAATAATCGCTCAATCTTTGTAATAATATGCTGTTTCGGGCTAGTTTTAACTGAGAGGTCATGCCAAGCAGTTAATAAACCCTCAGCAACAGCAGTAGAGCTTGCACGAATAGTTTTTTTTAATACAGTATGATAATGCGTGAAGACGGCTAGGACATCCCGTTTTGTTGGTAATTTTCTCGATACTTCAAATTTCGATTGATGACGACCAACAAGCCAAATTTCCGAAGAACTTCGGTCGGCTGCCATACTATACTCTCTATACACGGCACTCAGTAGCTAAATTAACATAAAACATATATGTTACTATCGTACAATAGTATATTGTGCACCAAGGGAGCAAACAACGTTTTTGCTCCCGTGGTTCACACGATATTTTTTTTTACACATGAACGGAGGCCGATTTTGCTACCTGTTTTTGGGGAGAGCGGTTTTACCGACCGGAAAGTTCCTACCAGCTTTTTCTCCCGGTTTTGAAGACGTGACTGTACTGATTGAGTCAAGCGAGACTGGAAGGAAAGCATAGACATAGGAGAGGGTTGGGCAAAATGGACCGGCGGGGCAAAATGGACCGGTGCTATTTTTCTTTATTTTAATGTTTTCTATCATTAATTTTGAAGTTTTTTAATCAACTATAATTTTTTCTCATCTTTTTTTGGTCCATTCTGCCCCGTGGTCCATTTTGCCCCACCCTCCCTTATAAGAATGGAAAGACTTTCAGGGAGAAAAGGCTGGTAGGAAAGACTCTCCGGTCGGTAAAACCGCTCTTTGCTCCCCGAAAATAGGTAGCAAAATCGGCCTTTACGTTAATGGCTGGTATCAATAAAACGAAGTAGATGCTAATGCTTGAAGCAGATGCTTCGGATTCAGAGTAGATACTTCAGATGCGTAGCATGCTTTCGCTTCCGTAGTACCTACTCCTATGTGCGTAGTAGGTGCTTCGTACATAGAAGTTAATACTAGTGTTTCGTGGTACCTACTCCTAGCTCGAAGTAGGTACTCCGTTTTTGAGCCGGGCGTAGTATCTACTATAGTTTGAGTGAAGCTGCTGTCCGAGCAACTTCGCAGACGGGCTACTTCGCTAAATAAGTGGAAATGGCCGCTTTTATGAATATTAGACGACGGATAAAAGTTTATAATACTCGGAGGGAATATGACGAACACGTGTACCGCAACTTGATGTTCGGTATTTTATATCCAGAAATTATTTTATACTACTACTATAGTAGATACTACAGTATTGAAGCAAATGCTTCTTAGGAGTAGCAGATACTTCACTTGCGTAGCATGTACTACACGAGGGAAGCATCTACTACGCAAGTGAAGTATTTACTACGAGGTGAAGTATTAACCCCTACATGCACGTAAAAAAATGGTACTGTTGAATTTACCATCGCAGCGGTGAATATATGGACAGCGCTTTTTTTGCAGTATGAATTACCTTTTTGCAGTACAAATTACTAAAATTCTAGTATTTGGCACATTGGAGGCCACTTGCTCCACTGTGCCAAATACTAAAATTTTAGTAATTTATACTGCAAAAAGGTAACTCATACTGCAAAAAAAGCGCTGTCCATATATTCACCGCTGCGATGGTAAATTCAACAGCAAATTTCTTTGCGTGTGCTTCGTAGTAGATGCTAATACTTGAAGCATTAGTATCTACTTCGTTTTATTGATACCAGCCAATGTGTAAAAAAAAAAAATACATATCAGATGGCCGCAGTTAAAATGTGGTACGGAATAAGACAACGCTTCAACTTCCAAAATTATTAGACTCTCGGAAGAATTGATAATTTGCGTTTAACATACCTATAACAAAAGCATAGGGCCCGACGACGAAATCCGCTCTCTAAGTCAACGCGTGGCGCTGTGTCGCTAAATAAACGAAATTAAACGTCAAATTATTTGTATAAAACAAGAAGAATTGAGGAATTTTTCTTACATCAAATTTCATAAGAAATAGCACATTCTCAATGCTCTAACCTTGTTTTGGAAATCGACAAGGACCTCTGACAGCTCGCTCTGTTGTCAGCACGTTCGCAATACACGACTCACGACTCCCATGTGCACCACGATCGCACGACGTTGAGCGCGCATTTCAGGAACTATTGTTGTATGGTGTAACGGTCTATCGGTATATTAAATTTCTTTAAATATTGATATTAATATTAATATTTCGCAAATATTTGCAAACTTTTGCAAGTTGTAAATGACAGTGCCGAACAGGGCGTTGCACTTATGGAGCAATTCAATCGAAGTCTAACCACCAACGAAAAGCAGAAACAATATTTGCTTCAGGTGGTTAGCAGGCGCGGCGTAACGTATATTTGCGAGGTGTGGAGCTGAGTTGAAGTAGGGGGGGAGTCAAGGAGAAAGACAAAAGTCCGATGCGGCACCTCTACATCTTTAAGAATTAAGGACAGGGCGCATTCTTCATGTAGGTTGTTTTTTCATGTCAAAGTATAGTTTTTGGTTGTTTGAAGTGAAAAAAAAAGTGATCGATTTTTTTTTAAACGGTCTTATCTAGACCTTTCAATGTGTAGGTCAGGTAGGCTCAGCACGAGTGTACAAAAATCAAACAATTCCTAAAAATTATTGTTTTTATTTCTAAATTGTTAATATGAATTATAAAGGTCATCAATATAAGAAATATAAGATTTTTCAGTAACAGCTGATCGAGCAGACGTTGCCATGTCGATTTCGGTTCTCGTTTCTTGTCAATTTTTACTGATAATTATTGTTAATATGAACGAAACTGCACGGTGATTTGTCATGAAATAAGTGTCGATATTTTTGTTATTTTTTTCATATTTGGAGGCAAAATGCAGATTTTAATCTTTATTCACAAGAAAGTAACAACAAAGTTGTGGATTTTCACATAAGACGCTGGGTCAAATCCTGATTTTTCAAAATTGATTTCTTGAAAAACTAAAACGGTCATTAAATCGAGCCAAAAATAAAGTTTAAAAAACCTGATAATGTTTCCCGGCAATTCTTTGTAGTTTTCAAAAATCTTTATACTTCATAGAGTTGATGAGCTACTTTAAGGGGACCAGTGCAGCGACTTTTCGAGAAATTATCATAGTCCGAAATCAATTTATTTCATAACCAAAGTTCATTTCACATCAAAATATTTTTATTTTTTTTTTCAAAATCATGTGTCGTAAGGATTTCAGAGCACCGTTGGACCGATTCAGGTCATCTTGGATTCATTTTCTTCGGAAAACAAATCCTCATTATGTGAATGTAGGAATTTTGAAAATTCTTCATTTTGGCCAAGTTATTTAAGAAATGAGTGATAATAATTTTTGCAAATTTGGTAAATTGATCATAACTTATGACATAATTTTTTATTTCAAAATTCCTACATTCACATGATGAGGATTTGTTTTCTGAAGAAAATGAATCCAAGATGACCTGAATCGGTCCAACGGTGCTCTAAAATCCTTACGACACATGATTTTGAAAAGGAAAATATTTTGATGTGAAATGAACTTTGGTTATGAAATAAATTGATTTCGGACTATGATAATTTCTCGAAAAGTCGCTGTACTGGTCCCCTGAATCGGGAGCCCATCCGCACTTATAATTTCAATTCTCATCATGTTAGTCAATATATTTTCTTTGTCTTTCAATGACTTGATTTTTAAGTCAATAAAACAAAATTTAATTTTCCGAAACTGCAGATATCTGAGGTGTGGAATTCCACACCTACCAAATTTTGAGGTGTGGAGTGCTCCACACCTACCATAGTGGTTTCGCCGCGCCTGGTGGTTAGCGAACATCGAAAGAAGATTCCTGTAATCACGAGAGCGACGATTCAAGAGGCATTAGGAAACAAATAAAATTAAAAAAAAATAAAATTAATAAAATTCGGTAACGACCTCTAAATATTTTTTGTCAGTACCCATCTTCCATCAAAATCTTTTTTGAAGTATTTTGAAGCACTTACTCTGATGGGAGACGAAAATGAGATTCAATTTCCATATAAAACATCCGAGCCAAAATCGCGAGAATTAATTTGTCACTTTTGATATTCAACCACCGGTAGCGACCTCTAAATAAGCTGTCTATAGCCTGGTCTTTCGCGAGAATTTCAGTCTGACCATCAGGCATCGTCGTGTCGGGTGGGAGACAAAAAAAGTTACTTATTCCAAATGAACGACCCTTAGAAAGGTAAGTGACTCATTCACAGCAATTATTAACATTTTTTCTCTTTTGACCTTCGGTAGCGACCTCTAAATATTTTTTTTATGCTCTGTCCTTTTACGACAATTTTTTTTTCGAAATTTGGCACCAAGTTTTCAGGTGGGAGGCGAAAAAAAAAATACAAGTTCAAAATGAACCACCCTAATGTACACGTTACACTACATCGTTGAATGTGATTTGACATGACTGTTGTTACAAAAATAAAGGTTATCGTAGTAGGCTTAGCGTATTGGATTCTGGTCCGTATGAAGTTGGCACCAGTCTTCCGTCTCCTTCTATCCTTCACGATTACATAGAGATTTTTCGCAAACGAAACGGAAGACTTTGGGGCCAACTTCATTATACGAACAGAATCAAATACGCATTGTACTTACTTTTCCCTTCTTACTGCAGCTATCCATTTATTTCTTTGATTTACACTAGAACCTCACTTATTTTACCGACTTGGGACCGGGCTGCTTCAGCTAATTGATGAGAAGAGGGGCCCCCACTCCGTGTCGCAAACTGCGCAGACTTTCCGTGCGCAACGCTAACCGGTTAGACTTCGCATATACACAGCCTTGAAAAGAAGGGGACTCAGTCAAGTGGTGGGGGTACAGGCAGTCAAATAGCTGAGGCAGAGCCGGTCAAATAGCCGAGTTCGTCAAATAACTGATGGTAAAATAAGTGAGGTTATAGTGTAATTTTTATTTTGCTACTGGAAATTTATGAAATTTACACTGTCGTTTTTGATAGTATTTTTACAATTTACAACACAGCAGCTCCGGTTGCTCATTGTATTGTTTTTAACTATTTACAAAAAAAAAAATTAAAATTTACACATGTATTTGATACGCCAAAATGACAAAATATCGCCCTAAAATGCTCGAAGTATCCGTAGCTCGCGCTGGTATCGCTTTTGCTACCCCTACCATGACTTCGCACGGAGCGAATACCTACCACAATCGGTGTGTCTATTTAGTTAGTCATTGTTGGTTCGCGTGGATGGTTCACGTGTAGATAAGTATACACGATGGACGCTGTCAAATTTTACGCTGTTATTTTTTCGAAAACTATCTTAGAAAAATAACTAGATTCCATTTTCAATGCTCCGTTGTTGCTCTTGAGTAAAACCTGTAGATTTTGATAAACAATTGAATATAACAAATAAAAATAAAACCTTGGTATGGTTTTGTAGGGAATTAAATTCTCTACAAAGATGACCTTTCACCAAATTCAAAAAATCAACTCCGTTTTAGCTACAGCTAATAAAAGTTCAATTTTTTAAAAAATTTACATTTATTCTCATCTTTTAACCCGTGTAAAACAACTTTTTTGAACGAAATATTTAACCATCCACTATTTTTTTTGGAAACTTTATGATCTAAAGAATATAGTTTTCATGCTCCTATTTAAATGAAAATAGTATCAAGCTATTGCTTATAGTTACTATTTTTAAAATAATGATTTTTTTTTTAATCATATCTTTTTTCACTTTTAACCTTTTTTTTTTGTTTTTTTCTATGAGGAAATGATTTTTATAGTAATAATTTCATAATTCCACTACTACTGATGAGAAATCATTAGTATTTTGATAGGAATAAACACTGTTTTTTAGAGTGAGATACAGACATAAATTTTGTTTACTACAATCTGGATATTTTTTACGATGATCAGCTACAACTTGTAATAAAAACCGTCTTTGGTCTTCATCGTAAGTTAGACTATCACTATATTTATCAATAAGTGCTACGTACCTCTTTCGGCGATGTCATTCACAACCTTAATTGAACGAATTAATATGTTATTTCACTAATATGTTCTCTGTAATAAAATAATTTTCATAAAATAACAAAAGTAAAGCTCTTATTACTTTTATTTATAGTAAAGCCGCGTACTGACTTGAGCATATTTGCGCGCACGAACGCCTTTTGTCTTCTTTCTTCCTTTGCGGAGCAAGAAGGAATAAGATGGTTCGTGCGCGCAAATATGCTCAAGTCAGTACGCGGCTTTAGAATGAAATAGTACATTACAATACGAGTCCGGTAAAACTTTTTCTGACGAGTGTGGATTTTTTTAATCCAGAGCGCCGATTGGCTGTTTCTAGAATTGTCCAACTCGTCCGGATCAGAATCCATTACGTTTAGTGTACATGTTTACTTCACTCAGTGTGATTTTGGACGTTTGACCCACGCTTCGCGTGGCTACAACCCCCGTTTTCACACCTCCTAAAGTAAAATTTTATACAATAGTCGACGGAAAAACTTCTTCTGATCTCGTGTGATTGCAAAACTCGCCTTCGGCTCGTGTTGCAACCTCACACTCGTCAGAAAAAGTTTTACCGGACTCGTATTGTAATGTACTATTTCATTCTAAAGCCGCGTACTGACTTGAGCATATTTGCGCGCACGAACCATCTTATTCCTTCTTGCTCCGCAAAGGAAGAAAGAAGACAAAAGGCGTTCGTGCGCGCAAATATGCTCAAGTCAGTACGCGGCTTTACTATAAATAAAAGTAATAAGAGCTTTACTTTTGTTATTTTATGAAAATTATTTTATTACAGAGAACATATTAGTGAAATAACATATTAATTCGTTCAATTAAGGTTGTGAATGACATCGCCGAAAGAGGTACGTAGCACTTATTGATAAATATAGTGATAGTCTAACTTACGATGAAGACCAAAGACAGTTTTTATTACAAGTTGTAGCTGATCATCGTAAAAAATATCCAGATTGTAGTAAACAAAATTTATGTCTGTATCTCACTCTAAAAAACAGTGTTTATTGCTATCAAAATACTAATGATTTCTCATTAGTAGTAGTGGAATTATGAAATTATTACTATAAAAATCATTTCCTCATAGAAAAAAACAAAAAAAAAAGGTTAAAAGTGAAAAAAGATATGATTAAAAAAAAAATCATTATTTTAAAAATAGTAACTATAAGCAATAGCTTGATACTATTTTCATTTAAATAGGAGCATGAAAACTATATTCTTTAGATCATAAAGTTTCCAAAAAAATGTTGGATGGTTAAATATTTCGTTCAAAAAAGTTGTTTTACACGGGTTAAAAGATGAGAATAAATGTAAATTTTTTAAAAAATTGAACTTTTATTAGCTGTAGCTAAACCGGAGTTGATTTTTTGAATTTGGTGAAAGGTCATCTTTGTAGAGAATTTAATTCCCTACAAAACCATACCAAGGTTTTATTTTTATTTGTTATATTCAATTGTTTATAAAAAGAAAACTAGCGGAAAAAATTTTTTTCATCGAAAATTATTATTTTTGGAGCGCTCACTGAAAAATGAAGATAGAGGGCTGAAATTTTGAAACAATTTTTTTTTTGTGACCGACAACATAATTTTCATATGGGACCAAAAAAAAAATAGTCGTTTTATTTGGCACAGTCTGTGCGTTTATTTGAAGCTAATGATAAATAAAGTGAATAAAACCTACGTAAATAAGCTATGGATATTTATTGATGCCTTAACCCCAGGATACAATCAATTTTGTTCGAATTGGTTTTACTCGATGATATGAAATATCAGGGATAGATAAAAAGTTAACTAATTAATTAAAAATTCAATTAATTACCTAATAAAAATAATACGCACACAAAAAGGCCGCTATATGCAATAAACTCACTGTGCCTGCTCGTGACACATCCGTCATACAGGTGCTATAGTGTATATGACTTTTCCCAGCAAACACAGAACTGCCGAAATTATAATGGCCCAGCACTGGCAGTGCTGGCAATGTGCTGGTGTAGGCAAGCCTTTGCTGCGCCACTACATGTAAAATAGCGGTATTTCGGTGAAGTTTTACCAGTATCCAACCATTGACGGAACGGTGTTGGTTACCAACTACCGATTTCCTGCAGGGCATTTTGCATCTTGCCACAACCGACTTGCCATCACTTGGCCGTTTTCAAACACACTTGCATCTGTATCTTGATGGCCCGGCATTGGCAACTCCGGCACTTTTCTACCGGCATCCGGTCGTTAATTCGCCGGCGTACATAGTATAAGCTTTTCTGACTGCAGTATTTCTAACACTTCCACCGAATTTACCGGAAAAAGAATGTTTCTATGCAATCGAACAAAAGTACGTATATACTATTTAATTATCAGAAATATTCGAAGTCACCGTGAAATTTTGCTATCATTTTTTTTTTTTTTTTTTAAGTACATATTGATGTAAATCCTCACAAATCAAAGTTTACCTATCGAGTCAAAAAGTGTTGAGTATTGCAACAGGCGACGTTTGGGTGTAGATCAACACTGGACATCAGACGATCAACGAAGTTAAGCAATTTCAACTGCAGCCAGAATTCGGATGGGTGACCCACATATAATTAGTCTTCGAATAGCTCATTTCTAACATCCTGGGAATATGAACTTTGCTCTACCGCTCGAAAAAGAATCAACTATTAGTGAATAATAGTATATTGTGTACCAAGGGCGAGAAGTGGGCCTTTTTCGCCCGCGTGTGGAGTTTGCAGTACGAGTCGAGGCGAGCAAGCACGAGCCGAAGGCGAGTGCGTATCGCGAGCCGGAGACGAGTAATGCAAACACACGAGGGCAAAAAAGCCCTCGCCCGTGGTGCACACTATATTTTTTGTGACACATGCACGATTTTGCGAAAAAAAAAAAAAAATAAAAAAAAAAAAAAAATAAATAAATAAATATTTTTTTGCCCGCTAAAAGTCGGTAGCGGGCGCAAAAAGTTCTTTTTCGCCCGCTACTGACTTTTTTCGCCCGCTACTGACTTTTTTTGCCCGCTACGAACTTTTTTTTGCCCGCCGGTCAATAAACGGCTACTTTTAGCCCTATTATTAGGTAAAAAAAACGCAAAAATCGTGCATGTGTTACAAAAAATATTTTTTCGATCGAGTATCCGTAAAGTACGCCTTTTCGGTCGTGTTTTGCGGCCGTAAAGGACTTTACGGACTTGTCCGTAAAGTCGTACTTTACTTTACGTAAAGTCCTTTACGGCCGCAAAACACGACCGAAAACGCGTACTTATTACGGATTCTCGATCAAAAAATGTTGTTCGCACCTCGGCCGTAAGATTTTACCGCCTCGTGAGGATTGTGCGTTCCACGGACGGCTCGCCTCGGCCTCGCTGGTCCTCGGACGCGTCATCCTCACTCGGCCGTAAAATCCCATTTTACGACCTAGGTACGAAAAATAATATTTTGTCCGAATAATATCGAAAATAAAAAAAATCGAATGATCGAGTCATCGGCTGATCAATATTGGGCTCTTGTTGGGCCATTGACGACTGCCCGACAACCAAATTGGGCCATTGCTGGCCCTGCGCTGGCCAACCGTTGGGCCGGTACAACACTGCCGGCACTGGCCCAGCTGTCGGCCACTGTGACACCAGGGTACAGGGCCATCACAAGTCTTCCGGCAGCGGTTCGGCAACTCAAGTATCGGCATTCCTCCACCTAACTAGCAATGGCCCTGCACTCTGTGTTTGCTGGGTGCCTTGCGTACTACTTCAGTGCTACATACCCAAGAATCATAACATTACTTATTCACGTGGGTTCTATTCACTTTATTTATCATTTGCTTCAAATAAACGAACATAACCATACTTGTCTACCTTCCGCGATGTATTGACAGTCAGCCGGCTTGTATCAACAATGGCTGCCGAGTTGCATCGACCGCGCACCAAAATCACCCTAGGGATTTTTTCAGCGCAACGAGTGGCTATCCCCATGAAAATACGAAATATTAGGTACCTGGGCGGATGGACCATTCGCTTTCACCTGATCCTCGCGGTAAGTGTCGTTATATCTTTCGATATATTTCACATACATATGTTTTCGTGCGGGCTAGCTTCCGCGTAGGAGAACAGTCACAAAGAAAAATCATGCAAAAGAAATAACTCGTCAAATTAGGTCCTCGCGGGACAATAAACTAACTAAATCACAAATTATTTGCTACGAGCAGAATGTACAACTAATTACTAATGATCTTACAACTAATAAGGGTTGAGTCTTTTACTCGAACGAGTAATACAATAACAATACCGGGAGGCTCGCGACCTAAGCTATTTTACAATACTAACTAATCCTCGACCACGTTGTCGCTAGCCGTTTTACTGCCCACGGGGCTCGAACGTTGCTCGAACGTCGCTCGAACGCTTACCTAACAGTTTCGGCAGTTTTAACGCAAAAAGAGACAAAATTCACACTCGTGCGATTGTGACGCTGTCTAACGCAGAGTGGCTAATGAAGCGATAGCGATATTCAAGTAAATACCATATTGCCGGAACGACGGCTTTAAAGCGTCAGCTAACTCAGACTTCACTAAGATAAGGGTAGAGTGGGTGGATTCACCCTAATAATTGATTCAAATGAAATATAAAACACCAGATATAAATTTCCTTCTATGAAATCTAACGATTTCGTATATTGTTCTTCTAAATAATGCAATGACAAAAGAATATATCAAGCGATATCAAATTACACAGGTTATTATCAAAAGAATAGTTACCAGAATTACAGTTAAGAATAATACTGAAAAATGACAGGTTTGGAATAATGCTAACAAAAGAATATTATATTATTGAGCCTTAGTGCGTCTCAGCGGTGATATAAAAAGCATAAACACGCCGGTTGGGTAGCGAGCGCCGTAGAATAAGCGGTATAATGCAAACTATACTACTTTCCAGACTACGTATCACCGAGCGATACGATACTCAGTGCAGATTCTAATAGCGTGCGCTAGCGATATTAAGGGGGTATCCCCACCTTTAAATGGGTTAAAATTCTAAGAAAGAAATTGATATTTTACAGCGAATTTGAGAGTCTGATCAAATCCAAAAAAATCATGAAGTTTAGGGAGGGTTTGACCCTCATTATCCATACTTAACATTGAATATTACTTTGAATCTAATAGTAGTTACGCTGAATATAGAAAAATACAAAATCACTCGGTTGTCGCAAAGAATCAGTAGTACCGTTGGATCGATTCTGGAATTTTTGGTCTGCAATTGTTCAGAAGAGATGTCTCTATCATATGAACATAGAACTTTTTGATATCGCGAAAATTGCCTGACTCGCTTAGTTTTTACTGAGATTTTTCTAATTTTTCAATTTTTTTTCTCTACTTTTTCTATTATCTCAACCAAAAATAGTAATATCAAAAAGTTCTATGTTCATATCGCGTCACTAATGCCATAAGGTCGTAAGCGCAAAAAAAAAAAATTTCGTGTTTTTGGTGGCAAAATCTTTTTCGTGCCATATAACATTGTTTGGGCATATCCGAAAAAAAAAAAAAATTTTTTGGCGCTTACGACCTTATGGCAGTAGTGACGCGATATGATAGAGACATCTCTTCTGAACAATTGCAGACCAAAAATTCCAGAATCGATCCAACGGTACTATTAATTCTTTGCGACAACCGAGTAATTTTGTATTTTTCTATATTCAGCGTAACTACTATTAGACTCAAAGTAATATTCAATGTTAAGTATGGATAATGAGGGTCAAACCCTCCCTAAACTTTATGATTTTTTTGGATTTGATCAGACTCTCAAATTCGCTGTAAAATATCAATTTCTTTCTCAGAATTTTAACCCATTTAAAGGTGGGGATACCCCCTTAATAGTTATTTAACGATAACGAACTCAATAATTAGTACGAGTGACTCTACTAATGACGATGAACTAATTTAGCAAATATGGACTTTGCGTGACGTCGGCTTCTGATCGCTGAATCAGGTGATGTAAGCACTGAACGTGTCAACCAGATGCTGTGTGGTGAGATGCGTTCGCTGGCAGGAGGCCTTGTAAACCCTATACGCCGCCTAGCGATATCCAACCAAGGTCTACAGCCCTCCCCGTAGATGTTGCGGTACTATCCGTAGTACTGGTACCGGTACTGGACTGCATACCGTCGATATCATCTCCGGAGCGGAAGTTCGGAAGTCGTCTTCTTCATCATCTCTCTCTCTCTCTCTCTCTCTCTCTCTCTCTCTCTCTCTCTCTCTCTCTCTCTCTCTCTCTCTCTCTCTCTCTCTCTCTCTCTCTCTCTCTCTCTCTCTCTCTCTCTCTCTCTCTCTCTCGCAGTACATTAACAGAAAATTACTTCAAATTAGTCTAACTCTATTGCTTATTAACCAGGTGTGTCATGTTATGAATTAGGATAGAGAGAGAGCTTATGAATTAGGTTGAGCTGCTACCAGTAATGTACGTGGTTAGAGCTATCGTTGAGTTCGTCCCTCGTTTCACATCTTAAGGTAACCCGATTTTAGGTGATAGGAGATTGATGTGAATCATACAAAGATACTGGATATTTATTTATTGGTAACGTTTGATCGGTGGTAAAACCACCTATATAGATGAGTTATAAGTCGTAGAATTAAATGATGAGTGATATTAGGTTAGTGATTTATAATGCCAGCTAGTTTAGGAATCTGACTGCTCTGATTGACGATTCTGATGCAAGTGATCAGTTGCAAGTACAATAACAATAATCGCTACTGTTGAGCTGAATTAATGAGATCATCTTTTTCATTTTTCTACCGGGCATGGGCGCGTTCATGCAGGTGCAGTTTTATGGGTGCATAGGTAGGGATCATGGAGTTCTTGGAATGTAAGGGTGAGACTTCCGCTGATTGGAAGTGGCGAGACTGGATGCATGCAGGATGTTTTGTCTTGGGTATTGAGGGTGAGAGAGCATAGAGGAGTATGGAATAGAGTGGAATACGTAACAGTCACTTGTATCCCGAGGGTCTAGACGGCGATATTTTCTCTCTCTCTCTCGCGATTATACTACTAAAATATACGCCAGAAGGGCTCTAGTGACAGCAGCTAATCTGCAACGCTACAGAGCATATACACTCGTATCTGAGCATACCTTTAATTGCCCGATCTGGACTATACATGACAACCTACGATCATATATGATTGTATATTAGGGTGTGTCATTTTTTTTTTTTGTTCCGGGATCTCACCCCCTCAGAATCTCGTACTATATGCCATAATAGAAACAGAATTCTTGACCTCAAGTGAATATGTAGTGGGATTCTTGGAAATGTAGGTCGAATAAAACGTTAAAGATTTAACTTCAATATTGTCAACGTTTCGGCCTCAAGTGCAAAGTGCAAGTGCAAGTGCACTTGAGGCCGAAACGTTGACAATATTGAAGTTAAATCTTTAACGTTTTATTCGACCTACATTTCCAAGAATCCCACTACATAATATGCCATAATGATGTGGTATGAATTTGAGCTATGTCGGATTTTTTTTAGAGGTTGCTCATCGAGTTTTTCTGTTTTCCATTAATTTAACATGGGAAATTTTGCGACCTTGGACATAATGCCATATATCTTTCGAGTTTTCCTTGTTAATTACGACCACTATACGGGGGATTGTTCAAATATATTCACACGGGTTGGCGGAAAAAAAAGTCTTGGAAAAAAAAAGACCCGAAAAAAAAGACCGGAAAAAAAAGACTTGGAAAAAAAAGACACGGAAAAAAAAGACCCGAAAAAAAAATACTCGGAAAAAAAGACCCGGAACTAAGAGACTCAAAATATAAAAATTATTGATAAATTTCATTTTTCATTAATTCATACCATATGTGAATTTATCGGACCAATCGAACCAAATTTTTAAGTCTTCTAACTGAAGCTCACCTCTATATAGAGCGTGCAATCTCCAGATGGACCGAAAAAAACGGAAGTGCATCATAATTATTTTTTCAAGTAAAAAAAGTTCATTTTTCATTGTTTTCGACAATTATCGCTAAATTGCTATGGATTATGTTAGAATAGGTTAGGACACAAGTATTACATCCTCGAAGGTTAGAATAGGTTAGGACTTCATTGATCTGCCGCTCATCCGAAACCACAACACCATACCCAGTACGAAACGCGCAGTCGGTGGTTATCGCACCCCCAAATGTTAGAATAGGTTAGGACACTAGTTTTGCATCCTCGGAGGTTAGAATAGGTTAGGACTCCATTGATCTGCCGCTCATCCGAAACCACAACACCATACCCAGTACGAAACGCGCAGTCGGTGGTTATCGCACCCCAAATGTTAGAATAGGTTAGGACACTAGTATTGCATCCTCGAAGGTTAGAATAGGTTAGGACTCCATTGATCCGTCGCTCATCCGAAACCACAACACCCATACACAGTACGAAACGCGCGGTCGGTTAGCGATTATTGTCGAAAACAATGAAAAATAAAATTTTCGATCATTTTTATATTTTGAGTCTTTTAGTTCCGGGTCTTTTTTTTTCCGTGTCTTTTTTTTCCAAGTTTTTTTTTCCAGTCTTTTTTTTCCGGGTCTTTTTTTTCCAAGTCTTTTTTTTCCTAGATTCATCTACACGATTTTTCGCACCATGATTCATTTTTTTTCTCTTCACCTATGCTCTGTAATAAATGACTACAAAATGACTTTGAACAAAGAAAAATTGAAAAAAATCAATAAATAAATAAATAAATAAATGATGGTGCGAAAAATCGTGTAGATATATCTGAACAATTCCCCGCATAGTGGTCGCAATTAACAAGAAAAACTCAAAAGATACATGGCATTATGTCCAAGGTCGCAAAATTTCCTATGTTCAATGAATGGAAAACAGAAAAACTCGATGAGGAACCTCTAAAAAAAATCCGACATAGCTCAAATTCATACCACATCATTATGGCATATAGTACAAAATTCTGAGGGGGTGAGATCCCGGAACAAAAAAAAAAAAAAAAAAAAAAAGTGACACACCCTATTGGCTGGTATCAATAAAACGAAGTAGATGCTAATGCTTGAAGCAGATGCTTCAGATTCGGGGTAGATACTTCCGATGCGTAGCATGCTTCCGCTTCCGTAGTACCTACTCCTATGTACGTAGTAGGTGCTTCGTACATAGGAGTTAATACTAGTGTTTCGTAGTACCTACTCCTAGCTCGAAGTAGGTACTCCGTTTTTGAGCCGGGCGTAGTATCTACTGCAGTTTGAGTGAAGCTGCTGTCCGAGCAACTTCGCAGACGGGCTACTGCTCTAAATAAGTGGAAATGGCCGCATTTATGAATATCAGACGACGGATAAAAGTGTATAATAATCGGAGGGAATATGACGAACACGTGTACCGCAAATTATTCCGGTATGTATACATTATTTAACTGTAAATCCCGTGAGAAACTATTTCAACACGCTTATATAAAAATCATGCATGTATATAATTATACCCCGAACATCTGATTGTGAATAAATCACATTCGAAATGTGACGTGTTAATAAAATTACATAAAATTACATGCATATACTTTTATGGTATTCTAGAATCTCGTGAAGTTCGCTAGTAATTTATAATACTACTGAAAAGTGTATAATATGGTACACCTATAATTCGAAATGATTTTTTCACATGAAATGTGAGTTGAAATTTTATTAAATCACGTGAAATTGGGTAGAGCTTATATCATAAAAGTCTGTTCGAAACACCACTATTACAGTTTCAACCCGGACAACGTGCAACGTATTGCAAACCATTTTTTGGAGAATACCGGAGAAACGAGGGGAGGCGCGCTTACACATATTCAACGAATGGAAATTTTCTTGAGGTCTTTAGGTAACACAAATACCAATACTTGTTGTCAATAAATATTTTGTAAATTAGAGTAAAAGACGTATAACATTTGGTTTTTAGGTGACCCTGGATGTCAGCAAGGGGTGGGTGTGGACGTAGGCGTCAGTCAATCTACGGTATCGTCAGTAGTGAAAGATGTTTCACAGCAAATATTCGCAAAACGGCGTCAGTGGATTAAATTTCCATCCACAAATGACGAACTTGCTGTTTCAATTGTCGAGTGGGCAGAGGCCAAACGTATACCACATGCGATCGGGGCAGTTGATTGTACCCACATAAAAATTACCAAACCGAGAGAACATGGAGATGAATATGTGAATCGGAAAGGTGTTTGTTCAATTAATGTTCAAGCTACATGTGATGCTGGGGAAGTATTTACGAGTGTAGATGCGTCTTGGCCTGGCTCCGTTCACGACAGCAGAATCTGGTCCAATTCCGATGTTTACCAAATTATGCGCAATAATAACCAGGAAGCAGCTCTGCTTGGAGATGAAGGATATGGCGTAACGCCATGGATGTTAACACCGTTTAGAAACCCTAATACAGACGCTGAAAGGGGATTTAATGCAGCGCATGCAAAGGATCGTGTGGTGATAGAGCGCTGTTTTGGATAACTCAAAAGACGATTCCCAATGCTCGGTTACATACTACGTCTGAAAACTGAAAATGTATGCCGCTACATCATCTGCGCATTTATACTTCATAACGTAGCCAAACACCTGCAGGATCCCGAAGATGACTTTGACGAAGCGGACGCGGAACAGGAATTGGAGATACCGTGTGTACGCGAATGTGCTGCAGTTAACCAAGCTGAAATTCGACGTCGAGGTTTTCAACGTCGAGCAGAAATCGCCGAGATTATCCTACGTCGAAACTAGTTTTCCATTTCAGACACGTACTTTATCTTCAATTATCTCTATATTTTTGAAGTGCAAAATACATTGAACATGGTGAAATAAATATTTATAAACAGTTAACACTTGTACTACTAATTACTTGAATATATTTTATTTAACACGTTCATTTTATAAATAGGCTTATTTAGTTGAAACGCGTAGGTTTATTGTAGGAACAAATATTTAAGTGAAAAGAAAATAATTAATATTTATACTGCCGGTATGATGAAAACAGCGTATTTTAAGATGGTTATTTTATATGTATTAATGGCTAGAATGTTGTCTGAACCAAGTCTCGACGCATTGCTCCAAAGCCTTAGCTGCCTGCTCTTGAGCAATTGCTGCACTTTTTTGAACTTTTGCGGCTTCAATCTGCTCCGAAAGGCATTTTCTTTGAAGTTCTTGGAGTGTCATCAGTGAGTTGTCATCATCATAATTTACCTCGGTGTTCAAGGTACGATGCTTCTTCGTTGTAGGCTCGACCACCACGTGGTTATCGTTCTGGGCGACACCGGCAGTACCTGCACCTTAAAAAATTAGAAAAAGAATTCATAATATAATAAACAAAAACGTTCTGCTTGGAAACCCATTAAGCTTTTCAAAATTAAACGCATTATGGAGTATGCCGAAAACAATTGAAACTTGAATAGATATGAATCAAAGATGCCAGTGTTTTCATATGTTCTCACCTGGTACTCGTTGAAGTGTTGGATTCTCCTCAGTGTTCCACAAGTCGTAAAATATCTGCTGCCACGGTAACATATAAATTGTTTTGTTTCCCGTTCTTTTCACGTCACTCACTCTTTTCACTTTCGTTTTCATGTTGTTAAATTTCTTTAATACTTTTTTAGCATCCAAATTTTGTTTCGTCTTGAAATTATATGCAACTGCTAGCGAATTCAGAGCCTTCTCTTTTTGCGATTTCAAAGCTGGTGTCATCCTTTTATCGAATAATATTGTGAAATTTTTAAGCTCTTTGACAAACTCCAACTGCTGATCACAACTGGTACCTTCCTGATCCGAATCCGAGTCACTCATATTCGTAAAAACTAAATTAGCACGATAAGACGGGTCACGATGCGTCTGTAAATCAATCTAATGAATAGAAAAGTTACCTTGTGAAACAACGGAGCGGCGCTTGTACCCGTCGCATCGCCAGTTCTCTAGCAAACAATCGAGATCGCGGGTAGTGTAATGTAGCGCGAACACGAATTAAATTCAGTCGTTTAAAAACAGTCGTAGTTTTTGAACGGTTTATTAATTATTCACCAAAATTTCAGGATAATTGTTTTGCTCCCTTCCGGACCATCCGTCCTCTAGAGATTTCAGCTTGCTCAAAATTCGCTCGACTCCCCAAGCGATTGAACACTTGGATGCGTAAATTATCTGAATAGGTGTAAATAAAATTCATCACATTCATAACGTGATGAATGATGACTTATATCGATAATTAATAGCGAATTCAATTAGTTGAGCAATGATTCGATTGATCATTCGAATGATATTTTATTCGATATTTATGAAATCATAGTTTTTCACCGTTATTCAGTTTGTGACGACGCTGTTGACGGCCGACTTGTTTAAGCCTGTATACAGGGTAGGTCGCGGGTATGCTGCGATTACTCGACCTTCAGGCAGGTCAAGTGAAGATGACAGAGCCTTAGATGTTACAGTAGAACCTCGATTATCCAACCTCGGTTAACCGAACCACGATAGCTTTGTCCGAACCCTCTATTATCCGAACCTAAACTTGCTTTTCTTTATTTCTTTTATTTTTAATGTGGGTGCAACAGAAAAAACAAGTAACAAACATACGGCAACCAAAAATTTCGGATGTTTTTATAAAGAAGGCTTGAACTTTAACCGTTTAATGTGCATTATGTAACCCCTATTGAAAAAATCCAGGTGGGACACATGGGAACCCATATGGTTTTGCTGGGAAACCACATGGTTTTGCTGGGAACCCACATGGGAGTCTTTGAAATCTATGTGGGACTTCCAGGAACCCACATGGGTTTGTTGGTCACCTACATAGTTTTGCTGGGAACCCACATGGGAATCTTGGAAATCTATGTGGGAGTCGCTGAAGCCTACATGGGTTTGTTGGTCACCCGCATAGGACGTCTGGGATCCTACACGTGTTTGTTAGGCACCCACATGGAAGTTTTGGTGAACCATGTGGGACTTATATTTATATTATTATTATTATTATTATTATTATTATTATTATTATTATTATTATTATTATTATTATTATTATTATTATTATTTTTATTATTATTTATATTATTTTATTTATATTTTTTACGTTTGTAAAAAATTTAAATAAAGTCTTGATATTTTAACTGTGTTAATTTTTCAATTATCTGACTAATATTCTATGTATGAGGTATATTCCTACGGGGATACCCCACATCCCATATGGGTCCTATGGGGCAACCCACATCCCACATGGGTCCCGTTGGGAGACCCACAACTCCGACACGGGTCCTATGAGAACACCCACATCCCACATGGGTCCTATGGGAATACCCACATCCCACATGGGTCCTATGGGGACACCCACATCCCACATGGGTCCCGTTGGGAGACCCACAACTCCGACACGGGTCCTATGAGAACCCCCACATCCCACATGGTTCCTATGGGGATTCCCACATGGGTCCTGTTGGGAGACCCACACCTCTGACACAGGTCCTATGGGAATACCCACATCCCACATGGGTCCTATGGGGATACCCACATCCCACATGGGTTCCCTGCCAAAATTCTCCAAGGAACTGGGAACCTGGGAAACCCACATGGTTTCCCATGTGGATTTTTTTGATAGGGACGAGATTTCATTGTTTTTGTTCTGATTTTCTACTGTTTTACGTTTCAAATATTACATAACATACACATTCACATGTTAAATGTTTATAAATGTTATTAAATAATAACATTTTGTTATTAATGTTATTAAATAATAATATTAATATAACATATATATGTGTTACATATTTCTTGAATATTTCCCAGCGTTAAACATCATGTCAGCTAACATTACTGTTCGATTATCCGAATTTTCGATTATCCGAACTAGGCCCGGTCCCAATTGGTTCGGATAATCGAAGTTCTCTACTGTACTTGATTTTTTTTTGAAAAAGGTTTGTTGATTAGCAATTTTTTTTAGGACAACAAACTTCTCAAAAGAGTATTCAAGATACGAAAAGTTGGTATTTGATGACTGACTGCACAAATAGCAGATAGCACAAGCGACAAACGAAAAATATCGATTATCACAAATGATTCATATGATAAATGTAGAAAACATCAAATAACTCGTGTGAATTATACATAGATATACCCAATTATTTAAGGGGTAACACCACTCTAGGATTTTGAAAAAATCGATTTTTGTTTTTTTGCTTAAGGGGACCAGTACGGCGACTTTTCGAGAAATATTATCATAGTCCGAAATCAATTTATTTCATAACCAAAGTTCATTTCCTATCAAAATATTTTTACTTTTTCAAAATCATGTGTCGTAAAGATTTCAGAGCACCGTTGGACCGATTCAGGTCATCTTGGATTCATTTTCTTCAGAAAACAAATCCTCATCATGTGAATGTAGGAATTTTGACAAATTTTCGTTTTGGCCAAGTTATTTAAGAAATGAGTGATGATAATTTTTGCAAATTTGGTAAATTGATCATAACTTATGACATAATTTTTTATTTTAAAATTCCTACATTCACATGATGAGGATTTATTTTCTGAAGAAAATGAATCCAAGATGACCTGAATCGGTCTAACGGTGCTCTGAAATCCTTACGACACATGATTTTGAAAAAGAAAAATATTTTGATGTGAAATGAACTTTGGTTATGAAATAAATTGATTTCGGACTATGATAATTTCTCGAAAAGTTGCTGTACTGGTCCCCTTAAACAATACTTTAGGGTCATAAAAACAATAACCAATTGGTCCTATGGTAAAAAAAAAGGAACTTCAGAGGTTTTAATTTTTAATTTCGCCGCAACGCCTCGGAGCACACGTTCCGCGTTTCTGCGGTAACGCTTCGATATTTTGTTTTTACCTGTCGAAATAATGAGTGCCTCTCTTACTTACAGAGTAGAAGGTCATTAAGTCACCTTCGTAGGTTACCAGGGTGCTCTGATGCTATAATATACACTTTAATATACGTGTATGTGCAAGTACTTATAAAACTTTGAACGGGTTTTTGTTGAAATCACATTCTTCAAACTGGGCGGAAACGCTGCTCGAAAACCGTTCGATGAATTGTTTTGAAATTTTGACTGTAGCTTCACAATCACATTATCTAAAGAAGTACATAGCCGTTTTTCGATTGAATGTAAACTTTTTTCTTTATAAACAATTTACTGCAAATTTTTTTGCCGAAAGAATGAAATTTTTTTTAAACTCGTGCCATTTTTGCAAAAATGGATTTAAAAGAAAAACCCTATGTACTTCTCTAGCCAATGACATATAGATTGGGAAAAAATTGATTTTCTTGTTTCACCTCTTATACTTTCGGAGTTACACGTCCGCCCGTGGAGGTATCGAAAAAAAAAGTGTTCTTGAAGACTGGCTCTGTCGCCGCCATTTTGTATCAAAAATGCAATTACAAATTTTTTCTACATACTTCAATATGTGTTTAATAAGCCCTGAAAAAAGAAACCCGATCGATTCTCCAATATTCTAGAAAAAAATCATAAAATTTAGGCCTTTTTTGCTAACTCTAGAGTGGTGTTACCCCTTAAATGACGTTTGTTGAATTTTTCTAGTTCGTTATATGTGAAAAAATCGTGACTGAAAATAATAGTTTTCGTCTTGATGTTCGGTATTTTATATCCAGAAATTATTTTATACTACTACTATAGTAGATACTACAGTATTGAAGCAAATGCTTCTTAGGAGTAGCAGATACTTCACCCGCGTAGCATGTACTACACGAGGGAAGCATCTACTACGCAAGTGAAGTATTTACTACGAGGTGAAGTATTAACCCCTACATGCTTCGTAGTAGATGCTAATACTTGAAGCATTAGTATCTACTTCGTTTTATTGATACCAGCCATTGTATATGCTCATATATTGTCGTGTATTGTAACTTATCGGATGATGAGCGTCACCTAAGGTGACGCGAACCGGTTTGCGATTGTGTTTTCTTTACTCAATTCATATTTTTTGTTGAGACTTCTACGATTTAACTTTAGCCGTGCCTATTACGGACTTGAGCTACCGTGTAGCTGAAGCCGCCTCCCCACAGACCTGAGTACGTAAACGCACTAAGGCTGCACTCTACCCTCCTAACTTTTAAATATTAGTTTGTTGAAGTTATTTATCCCAAAATTCTAGCTGTGCCAGACCTGGGTAGATCAGAGATCCACCAAGGCTGTATCTAGCTTTCCGTTAAGGGGGGGGTTCACCCAATCAGTTACCGATTTGTCTATTTTCTCCGAAACGGGGTAATCAATCGACTTGTCCTTTCGGCAGCCGATGTTTGACGAGTAATGAATTCGAACTGGTACGTTTGATCGGATGAAATCGGGATTTTTTTATTTTTTTCGATCGAAAAGTATTGGCGTGCCATTTATTGCGACTTATATCAGAGCCCACGCATCAAAAATGCAAAATCGACTCCCTGAGCCCGATTCTGTGAGAAATTCTGAACATAACCATCCCAAAACATCTTTGTTTTCGACAACGATGAAGGTGGAAGTTGTATTCCACGTTTTTGTGGTAATTTTTGCGATTGTCAGAGACTGGGGGCGGCCATTGCCGCTACAGCTGCTACAGCTGCTGATATAATGCGGTGGTTCCCAGAACACCCGTGAGATGTCACCGTAAAAGTATACTATACTATAGTAAAAGGATGAAGTTCAGATGGGCGCGTGGCGACATCTCACGGGCGTTCTGGGAACCACCGCATTATAGCAGCAGCTGTAGCAGCTATAGCGGCAATGGCCGCCCCCAGTCTCTGACAATCGCGAAAATTACCACAAAAACGTGGAATACAACTTCCACCTTCATCGTTGCAGATGTTTTGGGATGGTAATGTTGAGAATTTCTCAAAGAATCGGGCTCAGGGCGTCGATTTTGCATTTTTGATGCGTAGGCTTTGATATAAGTCGCAATAAATGGCACGCCAACACTTTTCGATCGAAAACAATAAAAAAATCCCGATTTCATCCGATCAAACGTACCAGTTCGAACTCATTACTCGTCAAACATCGGCTGCCGAAAGGACAAGTCGATTGATTACCCTGTTTCGGAAAAAATAGACAAATCGGTAACCGATTGAGTGAACTCCCCCTTAAGATTTGAATCTAGAACCTGGAAATGGCGGAAAAGGGGTTTGGAATCTGATTAACGTACTATTAGATTTATCAAAAAGATCATTTATTCAATATCAACTAAATCTACGGTTGCAACCCTATTCCTATTTTTACAATGTTGCTTATGAACTATACTTACTCTTTTTACAATATGATATTATGAATTGTGCTATTCAGCTTATTGACGATTGACTTTTGGTATTCTGATTCTTCTATTGAATACAATGAGTTTTTAATTATTATATTCTTTTTTATTTATGTGGATAATTTTATTTTTCTATAAATTTGACTTGATTTGAAATAGTGATTTTGTAAGTTATATTCGAAATAATAAGTTGATTCTAAAGGTACATCAGAGCTCTATGCTCGAGATGTCCTACTAAGACTGTGAGTCTATCAGTCGTATACCCATGAATAGCTAAGAGTTGATGCGCGGTGAGTCAACCCGGTCGCTTTGCCGAAGATTGCTGGTGAGCTGAGCGGCGTCACGCCTTTTATACTCGCCGTGACGTCACTCAGCTCGTCGTTGTGCGAAGCTTCTAGACTCTTCTAGCGTCTTCGCTCGACCGTTGTTAGTTTTTAATGTAACCGCTCAGGCTAGGGTGCCTGGCACGTTACAGTATATGATGCAATGAAGCCTTCAAATAGAATTATTGAACTCGCGGAAATACGATTCAAATATTCTAGGTCTTCGAATTTCCTCTCAGCGTTTCACAGGACTGAGATTGTCGCCAATTGTAACACACAAAGACTATTCATCGTATGCCTGTGTGTTCAACCATAATGACTATACAATTTCCGATCAAGAACATACAAAAATGTCGTCGATTGATATGTTGTTATTGTTTTGATTTCATCAAAATAACTCACAAAATTGGGGTGGCCGGTCCTCTACCTGCATAAAAGCGATTATTACCCTTTAATTACCTATGATGTAAGTCAAACGAATAAAATAAAACAACGTGCAATAACTTGAAGTGTCGTTCCTACGAAGTCACATTGTTTTTACTTTTAAATGCTCATTTAGCTCATATAAGGTGCTCAGATATTATGTTCGGATGTGTTCAGATATGCTCATGTATGCCTTTATATCTTCAGATCTTCTCAGATATACTCATATATGATCTTACATGCCCATACATCTTCATGTGATCTTTGATATGCTCATATATGCTCCCACATGCTCATGTTTGTTCAGATCAGGACGAATTTCATACCTGATCATATACGGAAGTTCATATCTAGCCGTATCTGATCATATATGGAACTTTCTTTCCCGGGTCGTACGCAGCGTCTATGTGATTTGCAAAAAAAAAATCCAACATTCTGCGATCAAAGTCCACGCATAGGAAAATAACATTTCGTAGCAAAGACACTGATAAGTAGGGGTGTGCGGGTAGACCTTTTTCTCGGGTCGGGTCGAGTCGAGTAATTTTTATTTTTCGGGTCGGGTTTCAGAAAAATGTCCCCATGCGTCCATGTCGTTAGGGAATTCAAATTTATTTGAGTATTGGCTATGACTTCCAATTTAAATTTCTATATTATTTACTAATTCAGTACGGTTAGTAGCTAACAATAAGGACTAAGATACGGGATGTATTCAAAAAATAAAAATGTAATAATCTGTTTATGAATTTATTAAATTATATGACAGGTAGTCATATAATTTAATAAATTCATGGACAGATCAATACATTTTTCAAATACATCCCGCACCTTAGTCCTTATTGTTAGCTACTGACCGTACTGCCTAAATTAGTGAATAATATAGAAATTGGAATTGGAAGTCATCGCCAATACTCAACTGAATTAGAATTACCCAACGACATGGATACATCGAGACATTCTTTGAAAACCCGACGGATACCCGAGTTAGGTGCCGGTGAATATGCGAGTACTCTGAAACATTTAATTACCCGAAAACATTCGATTTCCCGAAAACATTCCAGTACCCGAAAACATTCGAGTTCCCGAAAACATTCGAGTTCCCGAAAACATTCGAGTACCCGAAAAAATTCGATTACTCGAAAACATTCGGGTACCCGAAAATGTTCGAGTATTCGGGTCGATTCGAGTACCCGAAAATTTCGGGTCACGAAAGAATCTCGACCCGACGAGTACCCGACCCGACCCGAATACCGAGTACCCAAGTAAATCGGGTACCCGCACATCCCTAGTAATAACAGAGTGGGGCTTCTGATGGTTTTGACGGCACCTGAAAATAAAAGTGGGATTTCTTGATACGACGATAACAAATATGAATAGGAAGGGGCGAAGCGGCGCGTTTGCGCTGATGAGCACCTCTTGGTATGTTTATTGTTAGGTATTCATTAATTAATAATGCTCATTAATTAATAATGATTGTTTTATTAAGAGCTTTGTACAGATCCGTCTTAAGACTAGAACGTGTCCCTACTAGGTCTCCCTGCTGACTAGCCACTGCTGCCAACCTACTCTAGCCTAGTTACTTAGTAGTTACCGGCGAAGTAGTTAGTCGCTAGCTTATATCTAACACCTCTCTCATGCGATACCAGAGAAAACTCACTCCGTATAACTGAATATACAGATACCCTCATATCTCTCAACATATTCCAATAAACCTGTACTATACACCCAATGTAATAAAGCTCAAAATAAACACCAATTACATTTGGAAATTGTGATTGATGATTGATTTTCTTCAATTACAAATACAATTATGCAATTGGTAATCGAATGTCATTAATCGCTAATTGTTATTGAAACTGCCCAACACTAGTCGCAACAGAAATTTCCCAACTATAACTCAGTTTTATTATAGAAGTTTGCTTTCAGTCTTTTAAAGCATTATCGGATAAAAGTTGAGACTTGTAAGCGATTGCTTCTTAATGTGAGATGCAGTCAAAAGTTGAGCACTTGTCGTAAAGATTCAAGTAGATTTCTGCATGGATTTTAGACTTTCTGATCTCCAATGACCCACAAAATGAATTTCCATCAGTTGAACATAGAATTTTCTGATACTGTCGGAAGAACTTGCGCAATCACCTTTTTCGGGTCAATTCCTTATTCAATTCTGAAGATGGCAAAATTTAGAAATTGATGGAGCGATTTTTCTAAATATTTTTTTTACAATTATTTGTCCGGCACTGCGTCAGGTTGCCGCGCCGCGTGCCTCGCTACTACCGCGTCACTCCATGTATGAAAAGCCGCGTGCCACTCCATTGGTCGAGCCCCGTACGACGCGGTATAGGCGCGAGGTGCGCAGCGCGGCAACCTGACGCAGCACCGAACAAATAATTGTAAAAAAATATTCAGAAAAATCACTTCATCAATTTCAAAATTTCGCCATCTTCAGAATTGAATAAAGAATGCGATCATATTTTTTCAGAATTTTGAAAATGGCCTGAGTTTGCGAAAAAAATCGGTAAGCATTTCGATTGCTCATAAAAACGACAAAAGTGTATTTGTCGAAAAATTGGAAATTTTTATTGAAAAGTGTCTCTCATCGCCTTTGAAACGTGCTTTGGAACATCTCTCTACGGGGAAGGGAACCTGAGATAATAATTCCCAAAGCCGCCGGCGCGCTACTTTTACAGTAAAGTACGATAATTCATAACAAGCGCAAAAATTTGTTTTGAACCAACGAACAAATATGGGTCTACTTTTTTGACGTAGATTTCACGAAATAGTATATTGTGTACCAAGGGCGCAAAGTGGGCTTTTTTAGACCAAGTGTGGAGTTTGCAGTACGAGTGGGAGGCGAGCTAGCACGAGTCGAATACGGTTGCATCTGCGAACCGAAGACGAGTACTGCAACCACACAAGGTCAAAAAGCCCACTTAGCCCTTGGTGCACACCATATTTTTTGTAACAGCACGATTTTCGCGTTTTTTCTTCATTGTTGATAATTTTGTTGACAATATTGAAAAATAATTCAGCGGGCATTTTCAATTATTATTGCCCGCCTATGCTCGAGTAGCGGGCGATAATAATTTGAAAACGCCCGCTGCTCGACGTAGGGGGCGATAATAACTCGAAAACGCCTGCTCGTCTGAAAACTGTCACTTTAGGCCAGCTAAATTACTTGGCCGATTTGAGGTGGAATTGCCCCACTAGTAAATAGTCCACTCAATAGGCGCTCCCATGGAAGGTTGCACCAGGCGCCACAAGCCTTAGCCACGGCGCTGCTCCTCAGCAACATAACTTTTGGACCGTTGAATCAATGTTTTGTGTTAATAATTTATACTAAAATTTCTCAGTTTCAATTCGTGAGTATACGTAGATATTCAATAGTTTATCCCGAGACTTTATACGTTAATACTTTCTGATGATTTTCGAGGAGATGACACGGAGAGTGATATTTTAAAGTACCTAGAATTCGTCATCGGAAACTAACCGACGTAGGAGAAATTTGAATTCTTGATTTACGGAGTAATCAGACAGATTTTTCAGACCAGTCTTCTCATTTCATGAACCCTGACAGATTTAAAGAAGTATTTTTAATGTTGTAGGTTGGCTGGTTGCGTACATCAGATCGCACGATCCTTTCCGTACACGCTCGGACGGTTACCCATAATACGCGGATATCCGTGTCTTATGAAACTGACGGCGGCAGTGGCACCTCAGGAAGTTTCGGGACCAATCAAACCTCGGAAGAGGCGAATATTGGTACTTGGCGACTTCATATACGTCACCTCAAAGAAAGTGATCGAGATTGTTACATGTGTCAGATCAACACAAGCCCAATGAGGTCCGAAGAAGGCTGCTTAGACATCTTAGGTAAACAATGATCACTGTTGTATGCTCGGATTGTATAGTCGAATCTACAGGGTGACATTCTAGAGACGTCACAGTACTGCGAGTCTCGGACCGTCAGGCGACTGATAAATATGTGGCGAAATTATCAGGTTCGCCGCTCGACTATTAGGTAGGTATAGTGTAGTCAACATTCGATCAACGCGATCGTAGCCACCGATCGTAGATGAGCCATTCCACGTCAGACCGGACAAAATAAATCAAAAAATGACCTCGATGTTACCGATTTCGCAATGATTTTTTTTACGGATTCTATGGAACAAATAAATGCATCAAACAATTTTTTGTTTTTTTTTTTGGCCCCTATTTTCCAAGTTACACGGGGGTGAAATTCGGGAAAAAGAGCCAAAAATCGAAAACATACTCCTCTTCAAACGGTCATATCTTTGATTGTATTCATCCTAGAGACTTCATCCAAAAACCATTTTAAAGCTATTGAATGACACTATTATAATATAGTATAGTTACATTCGTCGGATGCGCACATGTTTAACTCTTATGAGTAAGTGAGTGAGCACACGGGCTCACTTACACTTGTTAGGTAAGACTTACGTCTTTACGTACCTATTATTTTTATTGGTTATATTTAATTAAATATAACCAATACCACCGAAGGTGGTGTAAATTCATCGAAGAAATGATTTTACGATAGAAGACTTAAAATTTTTTGACGAGAAAAATTTATCCGGCGTCCCGGGAATCGTCTTCTATCGTCTTCCCGTAAGTCTTCTATCGTAAAATCATTTCATCGATGAATTTACACCACCTTCGGTGGTATTGGTTATATTTAATTAAATATAACCAATAAAAATAATAGGTACGTAAAGACGTAAGTCTTACCTAACAAGTGTAAGTGAGCCCGTGTGCTCACTCACTTACTCATAAGAGTTAAACATGTGCGCATCCGACGAATGTAACTATACTACAAACTGTGTACACTAACTAGACTTGAAATTGACGAGAGAAAATTTGAAGGCGGCCAGGTGGTCTAGTGGGTATAAGCCCCCGGATTGGCAGCCAGTAGGCTCGGGTTCGATTCCCGGGACGCCGGATAAATTTTTCTCGTCAAAAAATTTTAAGTCTTCTATCGTATTATAATATATTTATTTAATTTTGCAGTAACAAACAATTCTATTTGTTATAAACAAATATATTATTCAAACGTGATTTTCAAACAAAGGCCACGCGATACCATTCTCAAAAAAACATGAGCGTATTCCTTGATCAATTCTCTACAAAATCGTTCAGTCAATTTCATGGAGAAACGATGGACACTATATGAAAACGATTTATTTATAAGCGACGGCGCGCGCTGCCACCCAAAAACCCGGCTCAGGTACGTGTGGCTAGCATGAGAAAGCATCTGTGGGCATGTTTACGGTCATATCTTTGGTTGTTTTCATCCGAAAGACTTCTTCCTAGAACCATTTCAAAGCTATTAAATGACACTATTCATATATATTTATTTAATTCTGTGGTAACAAACAATTCTATTTGTTATAAACAAATATATTATTCAAACGTGATTTTCAGAGCAAGGGCCACGCGATAACATTCTCAAAAAAATATAAGCGTATTTCTTGATCAATTCTCTACAAAATCGTTAAGTTAATTTTATGGAGAAACGATGGAGACCATGTGAAAACGATTTATTTATAAGCGACAGCGCGCGCTGCCGCTGAAAGACCCGGCTCGGGTACGGTTTTTGGGTGGCAGCGCGCGCCGTCGCTTACAAATAAATCGTTTTCATATAGTGTCCATCGTTTCTCCATAAAATTGACTTAACGATTTTGTAGAGAATTGATCAAGGAATACGCTCATATTTTTTTGAGAATGGTATCGCGTGGCCTTTGTTTGAAAATCACGTTTGAATAATATATTTGTTTATAACAAATAGAATTGTTTGTTACCGCGAAATTAAATGAAAATATTATAATAGTGTCATTCAATAGCTTTAAAATGGTTTTTGGATGAAGTCTCTAGGATGAATACAATCAAAGATATGACCGTTTGAAGAGGAGTATGTTTTCGATTTTTGGCTCTTTTTCCCGACTTTCACCCCCGTGTAACTTGGAAAATAGGGCCCTGTTACGGGCACCCGAGCTGAAGGCTTCGGGTGTCAATGTTTTATAATAATTTTAAGAGAGCAACCTCCGAGCGGCTGAAGATTACTCTCGTGGGTTTGCTTGAATTAAGTCCTAAGGACACCTGTGATTGTGTGGATTGACTTACTAGGAGTCGACCATAACTCCGGGTCACAGATCTTGACCCAACTTATGGGGGTGTTTTGACGTACCAAAATATGAATTATCTGATAGATAACTCTCCGGAATGGGCCTTCGACCCATCAATTTATTAAAATATATAATAAAAAATCAGCGTTAAATGAGTTTTCCAAATTGTCCTGAAATAATCTGTTTCTGCTTGACGTCTGGACTTCCTATACTGCGGTGAATATTTATACATTGAACGCAGTGGTTATTGTACATCGGATCCCTGAAATTTATCCTCCCAGGTATGAAAAATCATTTTATTCTGCGTCGATTACATCTATTAACACATTGCTTCTCGTTGTTCATCATATGTACAACATTCATTTGGTGAATTTGACGATGTCTTCCCACGTGAAAAATGTTGAATATAGTCAGTTTCAATACCTCACTGGCAGCATACAAATCCTGTAAATTACCACATAATATTAATTTCACCACAGTACTATAGTTCATATTTCGGAAGAATATACTTATATACTTATCTAATGGTACGACGTTTGGTCGGGATAAGTGAGGTTAATTCGTACGATTAGATATCTTCGGGCTATACTGCCGAATTTAGAATCGAACTGCTGCAATAACACCTTCCATATTAAGAGTTGGCAAACATTTTTCGCTACATATTACTGTCGCGTTCGAATTAATTTTGCACGGCTTACGTAAAACTGACAAACATAGTGCATAAACGGCTCCGCACGTTTGACAGATCTTGATCGATAAACGGCAACAGCTCATGTCGGTAAGGTAACACATCTGGCCGTCACAGAACGCCATCTGATGGATTATCAGTTGAATAACAACTTTTGAAAATTTCATTCGTCAATCTGTCTTTGCTACTGCTCCATTATCCGTTGCATCGTTACAAATATTGTTCATTTGTTGTTGTCATTCGTATTGTTCATTAGTTGTTGTTATTACTATTGTTATTTTTCACTGTTTTTGTTATTTCGTTATTGTCGTTATTGTCAATTTTTCATACATTGGGGAAAGGTGGCTAGCGGGCCAAGCACTGGTCCTAACCCCTGTAATGAAGATTTTGACGAATCTTCAGCACAATTGCTGAGTGAGATTTTATATGCTTGCGTTGCAATTCTCAAGCGTAAGGGAATCGTCACTGAAGAAGCAGTGACAGAAATTTCTGAGCAAGCTTGGCTTTTGGGCGATGAAATGGCGGACACGTTACTGGAACTAGTTGGAGACCATGAGCTGGTTGAAACAGAGGAGTTGTATACAGAGGATGAATTTACCGAAGGTGCCTCTGATGATCGCCAAAATGTTGGAAGTCAAGAATCTAGCCAAGAATCATCTCTGACAGGTAAAACCTTTTACTTCAATTCATACATTTTCTACTAACTACTGAAGCTAAATAAATACTTATCCTACTGGTAACAAACTTAAGCTAAATAACTAGAATATTAGATTAAATACACTTACGCTAATTGAGTAAGGAATAATATTGAATAGATTAAACCTAACTAAAGCTAAATAAGTAAACAAAAAAATTAATTTCATAAACCCTAAAAACTAGAATATAAATTTGTTTCTCAAATAGAATCATCTCCATCGGTCAGTCAGCCGCTGTCAAGTGATTACGAGCCGGAAGTGAAGAAATCGAAGCTTCAAACTGTTGATCTAGAGAAGAAGATCCAAGTTGTAAATCTTGCTAGACAACATCCCAAGTGGACCTTTAAAACCTTGAAAGTTAAAGGTGCTGCTTGTCTGACAAGAATGGACGAGCTGGTGAGATGGAAAAACGAAATCCAAAAAGGGGGAACAAAGTTTGACAAGAGCAATGTCATTAAAAAATGGACTTATAACAGATTCTGTGAAGCTCGTCAAAAGAACTTACCTGTAACCACCAGAAACCTACAAGAGTGGGGTTTGCAGGCTGCTATGCAGTACAGGTCCGAAGATTTCAATTTCACAGCTTCAGCAACTTGGACGACTCGGTTCAAACAAGAATTTCGCATCGGCCAGCGAAAAGTGACCAGACGTGTCAAATCCACAGAAAACAGGTCATTAGAAGAACTTCTGCAATCAGCTGAGAAATTCCAAACTGACTGCTCCAATTCGATCTGCGGATTTGATCGCAACCTTGTGTTGAATACCGATCAAATGGGCTGTGAATACAGAACCGATGTGCATCGAACAATGGCGCACATTGGCCAAAAAAGTGTTGATGTCTATTTAGGAGATCTAAATAAAGTCACTCACACGTACACTGTCCAATACACCATCACTGCCGCTGGAAAATTTGATGGTATGGAGAGGGGCCTTAGGTGGAGGGGCTCCCCAATCAATGAGGCAGGGGGGTGGTAGGTGCGACAAAGGGGTGTCTGATGTGTATTTGTGGGGGGGTTTGGAGGAGTAGGAGTTGGATGAGGAAAGGTAGGGGGGAAGGATAGCTGCGTTGGGGTTATAGGGACATGTCAGGCGCGACGGGGTTTGCGAGTGGGGGAGATGAAAAGGGTCTTGCGAGGGATAGGGAGAGGAAGTCTAGATGCTGGACGAGGACGGTGAAGAGGACGAGCGGGAGGAGGAGTACGGGGATCCTTGGGAGGTGTGCCGATCACCAGGTCGGGACGTTGCGGCGGTTGGATGAGCTGAGGCTTTGTCCGGAGTCGTCGTCCCCCAGGGGTCGTGGTGTCGGCGGTGGGGATGTTGCGGAGAGGGCGAGGGATTCGGGAGGTCTTGGGGAGAGGATAGGGAGTATGGCTGTGGTCGATGATTAGTCCTGGAGTAATCTCTCCGTCCTTATGTACTCGCAGATCCCGCCGAGGATGTTGGCGCGGTCTGTCTACTGGCTCGGTTGGCTTCAGGTGGAGTCGCCAGGTGAGTTCTTCTTGCTCCTTGAGTAGCTCAAGCTGCCGTTGTACTAAGGATAGTAGCTGCTGCGTCTCTGGCGGTGCTGCCTCCTGGAGTTCTGCAGGGGAGTCGGGAGTCTCTGGGACGGGTGGTGCCGGCATGAAGCCGTGAAAAGAAAAGAGCGAATTGTAAGGCGAAAGTGTCTCTTTATTGAGTATTCCCCTATAGAGGGTTATATCTCACAGTTAGTTCGCTTGAAGCGTGTATGTAGATGATCGTGTTGAGGCAATCGATAGCCGGCTTATCTATTCAGCGCTCGGGTTACTTTACTCGCGGGTACCGAAATGGCTATGCGCCGCGTAGTGGCGCCGCGTGGAGGTACCGCCGGCAGCCTGCCTCGGAGCGCGGGTCGCTCGTAGAGGAGGGGGCGCGCGGTGCGGTGAGGCAGCCGTATAGGGCTAGGTTGCCTACCGATAGGCGCCCTGATGATATATTTGCTAAGTTATGCGTGCAACAAATTGCTGCCGAAGGTTTTCATCTGTCTTCAAGAACCCAAAGGCACATTTGGTCCAAGAATCAGCGAACAGGTGGAGGCTCTTAGTCGTGCATACAAAAATGTTTATGTGACATGTTCCAAGTCCGGAAAGATGACAACGGCTCTATTTGACTCCTACACGGTCAACGTCCTGCAGCCGCATGTAGAGGGCAATAACTTTAGCCTGATAGTAGACAGCTGGGGTGGTCAATCACATAGGAATTTATTTAGGAAATTCGAGAATGACTGCGGAGAATCAACCTGTAATTTGCAAGTGATTCCAGCTGGCTGCACAGCATATTGTCAACCATTGGACGTATACTTCCACAGACAAGCCAAAATCCTCATTAAGGAGCTCCAAAACAGCACCTATTTGTTGCAAGATCAACGGCAAATCAACAGTCGGGAAGATGCCATCAGAATCCAGTCGCTCGTAACAAACCAACTCTGTGCTCCGATTTTCAATGAAATGATAGAGTACGCTTGGTTTGCTTCGAAGCTGATCCAGACCCGAGATGTCTTCATGAACGTCAAGGAGGTGTGCTTTCCAGAAAAGCCGTTCAAAACTAGGTGCAAGTGCGCATTGGCTACAGGCGATTCTACCGGGAAGTACATGACTTTCATAAAGTGTTCTTGGTGTCGGGATTACTTGTGCTTCCATTGCTTCTACGAGCTGTACCATCCTCATCAATGCACGAAATATTACACTAACGTCTGAAAACCGAACATATCAATTTCATATTAATAACAATAATAACAATAACAACAACGACAACTAAAGCAACAACAATAACTATCAGTGGCGTAAAAATATTACGCCAAAAACAATCAGCACTTTTCAGAGCTACCAAAAATCTTTCACAAGAACATATCGTAAAATTGTTTTATGCTACAGATTCACGCATCGATTTGAGAACGCAACTTCTAGTTGCTTATTTCCTTACTGATTTTTATTTATTTCATCTATGTTTGTAAGAGCGTTATGTTATTCAGAGCGCTATGTTATTTAGAGCGTAGTTTAACACTCACCATCAGCTTCTACTTGTTCTATCGTTCTCTGTCGTCTAATCTTCAGGCCATTGTTTTGTCACAAGCACTTTCTTTTCCATATTTGCACGATTCGCTGAGCTATAACCATACTAACCTCTCAACGGCTGTGCGGAACCGAACTCGCAATCTGATTAGTCTCAAATGCTTTTCGAGCAGATGACGCAGACGACGCAGCACTTTGTTTCTGAATCGGGCAGTCACCTTCGACGTTTGATTGACACTTATCCTGACCAAACGTCGTACCATTAGATAAGTATATAAGTATATTCTTCCGAAATATGAACTATAGTACTGCGGTGAAATTAATATTATGTGGTAATTTACAGGATTTGTATGCTGCGTAGGATGAGTTATTGGATATGTAGGTCAAATTAAAATGTCAAAGTGTTGACGTTTCGGCCCGGGTGTGGGCCCTCCTCAGAACGAATTTATTGCAATCTGTCAAGTAGAACAGGAAAATTCAAAAAATTGATCGTTACACATAGCACATTTCACAAACTAATAATTAGCTCACCTTAACTTAAACTTAAAAGCTATTTATATATAATGTGAACATGGTCCAGAAAATCCGTGTGAGATATTTAAAGCCAGAGCGATTCTGATCTCCCAGTTCTCCATTAAAATAAATAAAATAAATACGTCAAAATTAAAAGGCTGTTGACAAGTCACAGTGGGAGACTGTCACGAGAAAGTAGGCATAGAATAATACAAAATTGATAGGTGGAACAATTGATACACAGTCCGAGCCGTAAGTAGAGTCAAGGACGGTCGGTAATGACTAATGAGTTAATCCCACAACAGTTAGACACGATTACGTTTGGTGATAGCCGGAGTGTAGATCGTGCTAAGATGTTCTATATCCTGTCGGAGATTAACAGAGTTAGAATGGCCAGCTATATTGCACATTTCTAATAAAAGTCTCCTGTAATACATAGGTTCTTCGTCAAGGATCCGGGCTTGGTCATAATTAAAACAGTGGTCCTTATCAACTATATGTCTCGTCAAAGCCGTGTACTTATCGGAGCTGTCTCGGATGTTTCTTTTGTGTTCCCTAATCCTAGTGTGTAACTGTCTGCTTGTCTGTCCAATGTATACCTGGTTACAGTCTTTACAAGGAATCTCGTATATTACGTTCGAACGTCTGTCCATCGGTAGGGAGTCCTTGCCGGAGTCAAAAACAGAACTCAGATCGTGTGCATTTTTTCCTACAAATTGAATGTCGTATTTGTTAAAAATTCTGTTCAAGGATTCGAATAGACCCGCCACATATGGGATCGCTATAAACTTTTTTGGGAGCAAGTTGGTGTCGCCTACAGCCCGGTCATCGTCGTTAGAAGAGCTCATAATCGAACTATGTTTTTTATGTATGTGTTTTTTTAAAAGGAGCGGTGGATAGCCGTTCGAACGTAGTACATTAAAAATAAGGTCCAAGTTTTTTTGGTGAAATTCAGTGCTGGACAATCTAATCCCTCTGTCTACTAAATTAAGAATCGTGCCAATTTTGTAAGATCTAGCGTGGTGAGAATGGAAATTGAGGTATCTTTGTGACCAAGTCTGCTTGTGAAACCAATCCGTCTTAATTGACTGGTTGTCTTTGATGACTAGCACGTCAAGAAAACTGATTTTGTCATCTACTTCTTTTTCGATAGTGAACTGTAGTCTCGGGTGAAATTGGTTAAAAGTACTGAGAATGGTGTCCACCTTATCAGAAGGGACTGCAGTGAGTATATCATCAACATACCTAAAGTAGAAGGGGAGATCGAAACCCAGACTACCGATACAGACCTGTTCAAGGTCATCCATAACCAGATCAGACAAAATTGGCGAAAGAGGGGAACCCATCGGGAGACCAAACTGCTGAGCAAAGATCTTATCATCGTATTTGAAGATAGCTGCCTTGAAACAGATGTTAAGCGCCTTAATTAGCTCTACCTGTGGCACAGGGATATTAGTGCGGAGTTCCCCCCATCGTTTTTTGACGCAGCCGATAGCCAAATCAAGTGGTACATTCGTGAAAAGAGAGATCACATCGAGAGAAATTAACACGTAGTTTGGTGGTAACACTATATCTTGGATGGACTTAACAAAGCAAAAACTGTCTTTGACACGAGATCGTGGAGGCGTTACATTTCTACTTATCCAGGAGTTTAGAATTCCAGCTAGGTGGTAAGTCGGGCTGTTAATAAATGAGACAATAATCCTAAAGGGAACATTCGCTTTATGGATCTTTGGTAAGCCGTAAGCTCTAGGGGGGACACAATCGCTTTTCGATATGGAAGCCCTAACCTTATTGCTAATGAACTTCCGTTTCACCCAGGAATTAGTTAATTGGCTGACAGACTGTTGTAACGTGTAAGTGAGATCGTGTTTGACAAGTTTATAAGTATTACTGTCGTCAAGCTGTTCGTTCATCTTTTGAATGTACAGGGATTTAGGGATCGCTACAGTCGTGTTGCCCTTGTCTGCTTTGACAAACATCAAGTCAGGGTGGGATCTGCGGAAGGCTTTAGTTTCAGCTATTTTTTTGTCAAGATGTTTCAAGCTACTCGGCATAGAAGGTTTATTCTGAAAGCTCATCAATTCATTCGTGAATTCTAGCCTCGCTTCATTTCTGAACTCCTGGGGTATATGTAAAATGTTAGACTCAAAATGTGCTATAAGCTTGTTTGCTGGGACCCTATCATTCTTAAACGGCAGCCCGAATTTGGGGCCTAATTCTACGACTTCAGCTACATTGTTCGGTATTTGTACATCGCTAAGGTTGACCAGCCACAACTCTCATAAGAAGTGGCTGGTCAACCTTAGCGATGTACAAATACCGAACAATGTAGCTGAAGTCGTAGAATTAGGCCCCAAATTCGGGCTGCCGTTTAAGAATGATAGGGTCCCAGCAAACAAGCTTATAGCACATTTTGAGTCTAACATTTTACATATACCCCAGGAGTTCAGAAATGAAGCGAGGCTAGAATTCACGAATGAATTGATGAGCTTTCAGAATAAACCTTCTATGCCGAGTAGCTTGAAACATCTTGACAAAAAAATAGCTGAAACTAAAGCCTTCCGCAGATCCCACCCTGACTTGATGTTTGTCAAAGCAGACAAGGGCAACACGACTGTAGCGATCCCTAAATCCCTGTACATTCAAAAGATGAACGAACAGCTTGACGACAGTAATACTTATAAACTTGTCAAACACGATCTCACTTACACGTTACAACAGTCTGTCAGCCAATTAACTAATTCCTGGGTGAAACGGAAGTTCATTAGCAATAAGGTTAGGGCTTCCATATCGAAAAGCGATTGTGTCCCCCCTAGAGCTTACGGCTTACCAAAGATCCATAAAGCGAATGTTCCCTTTAGGATTATTGTCTCATTTATTAACAGCCCGACTTACCACCTAGCTGGAATTCTAAACTCCTGGATAAGTAGAAATGTAACGCCTCCACGATCTCGTGTCAAAGACAGTTTTTGCTTTGTTAAGTCCATCCAAGATATAGTGTTACCACCAAACTACGTGTTAATTTCTCTCGATGTGATCTCTCTTTTCACGAATGTACCACTTGATTTGGCTATCGGCTGCGTCAAAAAACGATGGGGGGAACTCCGCACTAATATCCCTGTGCCACAGGTAGAGCTAATTAAGGCGCTTAACATCTGTTTCAAGGCAGCTATCTTCAAATACGATGATAAGATCTTTGCTCAGCAGTTTGGTCTCCCGATGGGTTCCCCTCTTTCGCCAATTTTGTCTGATCTGGTTATGGATGACCTTGAACAGGTCTGTATCGGTAGTCTGGGTTTCGATCTCCCCTTCTACTTTAGGTATGTTGATGATATACTCACTGCAGTCCCTTCTGATAAGGTGGACACCATTCTCAGTACTTTTAACCAATTTCACCCGAGACTACAGTTCACTATCGAAAAAGAAGTAGATGACAAAATCAGTTTTCTTGACGTGCTAGTCATCAAAGACAACCAGTCAATTAAGACGGATTGGTTTCACAAGCAGACTTGGTCACAAAGATACCTCAATTTCCATTCTCACCACGCTAGATCTTACAAAATTGGCACGATTCTTAATTTAGTAGACAGAGGGATTAGATTGTCCAGCACTGAATTTCACCAAAAAAACTTGGACCTTATTTTTAATGTACTACGTTCGAACGGCTATCCACCGCTCCTTTTAAAAAAACACATACATAAAAAACATAGTTCGATTATGAGCTCTTCTAACGACGATGACCGGGCTGTAGGCGACACCAACTTGCTCCCAAAAAAGTTTATAGCGATCCCATATGTGGCGGGTCTATTCGAATCCTTGAACAGAATTTTTAACAAATACGACATTCAATTTGTAGGAAAAAATGCACACGATCTGAGTTCTGTTTTTGACTCCGGCAAGGACTCCCTACCGATGGACAGACGTTCGAACGTAATATACGAGATTCCTTGTAAAGACTGTAACCAGGTATACATTGGACAGACAAGCAGACAGTTACACACTAGGATTAGGGAACACAAAAGAAACATCCGAGACAGCTCCGATAAGTACACGGCTTTGACGAGACATATAGTTGATAAGGACCACTGTTTTAATTATGACCAAGCCCGGATCCTTGACGAAGAACCTATGTATTACAGGAGACTTTTATTAGAAATGTGCAATATAGCTGGCCATTCTAACTCTGTTAATCTCCGACAGGATATAGAACATCTTAGCACGATCTACACTCCGGCTATCACCAAACGTAATCGTGTCTAACTGTTGTGGGATTAACTCATTAGTCATTACCGACCGTCCTTGACTCTACTTACGGCTCGGACTGTGTATCAATTGTTCCACCTATCAATTTTGTATTATTCTATGCCTACTTTCTCGTGACAGTCTCCCACTGTGACTTGTCAACAGCCTTTTAATTTTGACGTATTTATTTTATTTATTTTAATGGAGAACTGGGAGATCAGAATCGCTCTGGCTTTAAATATCTCACACGGATTTTCTGGACCATGTTCACATTATATATAAATAGCTTTTAAGTTTAAGTTAAGGTGAGCTAATTATTAGTTTGTGAAATGTGCTATGTGTAACGATCAATTTTTTGAATTTTCCTGTTCTACTTGACAGATTGCAATAAATTCGTTCTGAGGAGGGCCCACACCCGGGCCGAAACGTCAACACTTTGACATTTTAATTTGACCTACATATCCAATAACTCATCCTACATAATATATACGGAGGTCAAGAATACTTATTTTCATTTGTATGCTGCCAGTGAGGTATTGAAACTGACTATATTCAACATTTTTCACGTGGGAAGACATCGTCAAATTCACCAAATGAATGTTGTACATATGATGAACAACGAGAAGCAATGTGTTAATAGATGTAATCGACGCAGAATAAAATGATTTTCCATACCTGGGAGGATAAATTTCAGGAATCCGATGTACAATAACCACTGCGTTCAATGTATAAATATTCACCGCAGTATAGGAAGTCCAGACGTCGAGCAGAAACAGATTATTTCAGGACAATTTGGAAAACTCATTTAACGCTGATTTTTTATTATATATTTTAATAAATTGATGGGTCGAAGGCCCATTCCGGAGAGTTATCTATCAGATAATTCATATTTTGGTACGTCAAAACACCCCCATAAGTTGGGTCAAGATCTGTGACCCGGAGTTATGGTCGACTCCTAGTTAGTGAGACAAATGAGTATAAATATACGAATAGATATAGTTTTATTTGGAATAACAGGGAAAATCCCAATTAATACTAAGTAGATTATGAAATACACTAAACTATACTAGAGACTACGTGGATTAGTTATAAAGATATAATAAATAAATATCAAAGAAATAGATATTAGATAGAGATATAGTATTGGAATATAAAAGAAATGAATATAAGTAGAAATTGGATGATAGGTAGTAAATGTATAAGGAATATTATATGGATGGCAAAGAAGGAAATGAGTCTACCGAATTAACTCCGAGCGTCACTCGAGCCGACTCCAAGAACCCACCGACTCAAGACAGCTCGCGCTGGATTCGATAGGTGCAGCTTATGCCGGGCGTCTCGGCTAACGTCAGCTGTCGAGTTGACCTTCTGTTACTTCACGCCCTGGACTGCTTCACACCTTCGTCCTTCTGGCAGAGTCTTGTAGCCGGTTAGGTGCGGCTAGCGAGCGATGCTGGAGGGTGACCACTTTGTTCACTTTCGGTAAAAAAACGACTAACGAGCAATCACCTCGGTTTCCATAAAGAAACCTCGGGTTGCTCGACGGCGGGGTTTTCTGCAAGCCGCTGAATAGGTGGTTTCGGGGGTCACTGCACCCCTGACTCGTTTCCTGCTCTGCTTCCGATCGAGCGCGCGCGTGTAGGAATGCGCTGACTGCCCCTACTTGCAATAGCATAGACTTTGGAAAAATGTGAAAAAGGGCCGTTCGTAACAGGCCAAAAAAAAAAAAAAAAATTGTTCGATTCATTTATTTGTTCCATAGAACCCGTAAAAAAAATCATTGCGAAATCGGTAACATCGAGGTCAGAAAGCTGTTCGGTCTGACGTGGAAATGCTCAGATGAGAAATAAAAGAAAAGAAAAGTCCACGGCTACGATCTGTGGCTACGATCGCGTTGATCGAATTTTGACTATACTATAGCTACCTAATAGTCGAGCGGCGAACCTGATAATTTCGCACACATATTTATCAGCCGCCTGACGGTCCGAGACCTGCAGTACTGTGACGTCTTTGGAATATCACCCTGTATATCCAGAGTTGGTAAAACATTTTCAGGTAAAACATAAAGCTGCGGGATAATAGTTTCCTGAGATATGTTGGTGACAAGCTAGAGAAATTATAAACTGACAGTTAAGATCTTCTTATCTGATTTTACTTGCAACATGTTTTTAAATGTGATAAAAGGACCGTGAAAACCATTTGACAAGTCATTCGCTTAAAGATTCAGATTTTCAGAAAGGAGAAAGTCTGGAAGATTATAATTCTACATCTTCAATCTGTTATATCTCCGTAACCGTTGAAACCAAAGCTTGGATTACCCATAAGTGAAGCCCTTGAATTTGAAGCAATAGTCATAACAATAATGATGGCACCTAACCGTTAAACAACGCGGCTCCATCCCGGAAGCCAAGTCTTATTCAATAATGATGATGATTCATAATTTGATTATAAATGATTGATAGAAGGTATCAGTCGACACACATCAGTGAAATTCACACTGTTAAATTATCAACTTTGTGACTTTTTGCCACCCTAAGGAAATGATTACAGTTAACACCAAATTGTTTTCTTGCTTTTATCATTTAATTGCACAGTTCTTATCAAGAGACTTGGTAGAGCCTCGTTCCGAGTAGAATAAAATTTAAAAAAATCATATAAGGTAATATATATTGTAACATGTCCAGCTGTCATAGAGCTAGGCAGCTGAGAATGGCCACGTCAACATCAGTAAAACTGAACAAATTCGACGATGTCCAAAAACGTCGCCTCGGACGTCAGAGGCGAGATGTGAATAGTATATTATAAACACGCGCTGACAAGACCGACCAGCGCACTTGTGGTACAGCACCCAGGCGACTCACATCTATCAATACTCCGAGCGTGTTCAGGTATAGAACTGGCACGGCTCATAATTATATAAAAATAAAAACGTAGCGCACTTGTGGTGGAGCACCCAGGCGGCTCGTTTGTGTATTGTACTAGGCGTCTAGCTTAGGCAATGAAGTAGATTCAGTGAATTCAGATAAACTTGTATTTTCACGCATCACTCAAATCGTATTTATTGTCGCTTATTAGGAAATAGCGATATTTAAACAACCCCGGGGCATTAGCTAAAGTAGCTTTGTTACCTTTAAAGAACGAAGATATTAATTAACGGTTCAGGAACCGGTTCAGGGTAGGAGATACTGAAATTTGAGTGCGGAAATTTCAAAAAAATCGATTTTCGGTTTTTTACGAAAAAGTGTTATTTGAACCCTTATCTTTACGTACACAAATCCTTGAACCGAAAAAAAATTTATTAAGCCCCGTTTACTCAATAAAACGTATAATGTTACAGTAGAAGTTCCTAATTTTCTTATATTTCGGTTATTGCCATTTCAATTTGTGAAAATAAGTAACTTGAGATGCATTTTTCCATCAGGCTACCACACTCAAATGATTCACGTGAGATGACAAAATAAAAAAAAAAAATAATAATAAAATAATAAATAATTTTTTTCAAATCACTGCTACGCTCTGAAAAAACATTCTAGTGACTCAGTCTTTTTACAGTTGATTAGTGCTATTTTGATACAAAGTTCATGATTTTTCCAGATTTCATGTGCTCCGCTGAACCAAAATGTAGTCCATCGAAGAAAAAGTAGTTGTCGTAAGGTACAGGTTGCTGCGTTGTATGAAATTTCTCAAAATTGGAGGAGATATTCTGTATGAATGTAATTTAGACCCAAACCAATAATATTTCATGTATATTTAAGTTTTAGACATAGAAATTTTTGATTGTAAAATATTTTTTCCAAAACGATGGAAAAAAAAGTCTTACAATCAAAAATTTCTATGTCTAGAACTTGAATTCATGAAATATTATTGGTTTGCCCCTAAATTACATTCATACAGAATATTTCCCCCAATTTGGAGAAATTTCATGCAACGCAGCATACTGTACCTTACGACAACTACTTTTTCTTCGGTGGACTACATTTTGGTTCAGCGGAGGACATAAAATCTGGGAAAATCATGAACCATGTATCAAAATAGCACTAATCAACTGTGGAAGAACTGAGTCACTAGAAGGTTTTCTCAGAGCATAGCAGTGATTTGGAAAAAAATCATTTTCAAGGTGTGTATACTCCCATAAGACAACAACTCCAAAATATGTTTTTCTACGGTTGGAAATCATATTGAAGTTTTTGGTCACACACTTCACCAGAGATGAGCATTGAAATTTATATAGCAAATCAATATTCTCCCAAATGTTTGTATTCATTTTACAGAACCAGATTTACAAGTCATCAACCGCACGATTTGCTGCCCGCAGGTCAAATTGCTTAGACTTGACAAGACCAAGTTTATATCAACCGAACTGCTAAAATATAAATGTTGAAATTTTTTCAAGTTGTGATAATTTATATGCTTTATAATGCTTTCCAACTTCCTTGAAATCGTAATTTCTGAAATGCATGATGAAAATGTGAATTCCACTCAAATATTGTGCGAGCCGAGCTATTTTTTTTTTTTTTTTTTTTTTTAACGTCACATGCTTCAAAACTATTAGCAATCTCGTCTGAAACTAGTTTGGATCATGCAGTAATAAAAATCTTGAATTTTGTGAATAATTTGAAAAAAAAACTTCAAAGCGATTTATCTCAGAACTATGGTTTTGCCTTTTGAAAAAGTCCCATGCGTCTTAGTTTTTGTGGAAGACTTCTGCAATTTTCAGGGTGCATTCCTACACATACTAGCTACAAACCCACGTCGGATTTTGAAAATCGAGACAAAATTACAGATTTTAGAAAAAAAAAATTGAAATTATATTTTTTTTTTTTTTTCATAAAAAAAAAGTGTCAAAATCAAAGTATCGTAGCTATCTCTAAAAATCGACGTGGGTTTGTGGCTTGGGCAGCCTGAAATATGTGTGTGCAAGCCCAGCAAGATTCAAAAATGATTGAGACGCATGGAAGGTTTTCAAATAAAGGCTATTTCAGAAGCATTATGAGGAGTAACTCTGTACTTATTGTTTCAAATGACTTGAAATTTGCACAATGTCTATTTTTTGAGATGGCAAACATGTGTGTTAAACCTCATTTGAAAATAGCAATTGGTTCAGATGGGCAGTTTTCAGTATCTCCTACCCTTAAGTTTTGTAAAAAAATTTTTTTTTTTATAACTGTTAGTTTTCGAGATATTCGCCTGCGTAAATTAAAATGGACCACCCTGTATAACTTTATAGAGTTATATAGAATCATATAGAGTTTTATATAGGATCCAAAACAAGCTTATATGTGGGTTTTATAGAATCTTATATAATTATATACAACTTTATAGAGTTATATAGAGTTCTATACAGGATCCAAAATAAGCTTATATGTAAGTTTTACAGAATTCTATATAATTACATATAACTTTATATAATTATATATCACTTTATAAAGTTATACATAACTATGTAGTGTTCTATAAAACCCACACATAAGCTTGTTTTGGATCCTATATAGAACTCCATATGATTCTATATAACTCTATGAAGTTATATATAATTATATAAAATTCTATAAAACTTACATATAAGCTTATTTTGAATCCTATATAGAACTCTATATAATTATACAGGGCGAGTCACCCCTGGTATCGAATGAGGGAGGGGCTTATCATCGCAGACGCTCCGCCCCTTTCTATTCATGCTTGTTATCGTCGTATCGACAAGCCCCACTTTTATTTCCACGTGCCGTCAAAACTATCTTACTTCAAGTTGCCAATACCTAAGTATGTGAGATATTGTTGACATCAAAATGAAAACAATGATTCGATCAGGAACCGTCTTCAATTTCAGTTTATTGACAGTGAATTATTATCTACAGTACATGTTCAAACTGTTCGCCTTCTTGATTGATTTAAGAAGTGGGGTTTCTCGATACGACGATAACAAGTATGAATAAAAAGGGGCGGAGCGTCTGCGATGATAAGCCCCTCCCTCATTCGGTACCAGGGGTGACTCGCCCTGTATATCACTTTATAAAGTTATAAAACCCCCTTATAAGCTTGTTTTGGATCCTATATAGAACTCTTTATGATTCTATATAACTCTACATGATTCTATATAACTCTATAAAGTTACATCCCTCTATATTATAAAGATATATCACCGCCGCCGCCGCCGTGTCAGTATCCCAGCCACCGCTCGGCTTTTGGTTCCCCCCTCCCCCCCCCCCCCTCCATGGGCCTTTGGATCGAGTCATGTGAACACCTCCCCGGCCCTCTCACGCCTTGAACTTTTTTTATAAACAAAAGCCGAGCGAGGTGGCGAGTCAGTATCCCCGCCGCCTCGACTCCGCTCGGCTTTTGTTTAAACAAGAAAAGCCGAGCTGGCGGGGACTCGGCTCCGCTCGGCTGTCCTCGGCTCCCCTCGGCTCAAGGTCGTATCAGTATCGCAGGGAATTATGGGTAATATCCCCGCCACCTCGGCTCCGCTCGGCTTTTCTCCCCCCTCCTCCTCCCCTAGGCCCCTCGATCGAGTCATGTAAATTCCTGAGGATTCCCCATAGATTTCCCAGAATTCCTGGGGATTCCTCATAGATTTCCCAGAATTCCTGGGGGTTTCCCATATATTTTCCGGGTTTTCCCCTCTACTCCCATGGATTCCCCATACATTTTCCGGGGATTCCCCATTGTTCCCACGTATTCCCCATAGATTTACCAGAATTCCTGGGGATTCCCCATAGATTTCCCAGAATTCCTAGGGATTCCCCATAGATTCCCCAGAATTCCTGGGGATTTCCCATAGATTTCTCAGAATTCCTAGGAATTCCCCATGGATTTCCCAGAATTCCTAGGAATTCCCCATAGATTTCCCAGAATTCCTAGGGATTCCTCATAGATTTCCCAAAATTCCTGGGGATTTCCCATATATTTTCCGGGTTTTCCCCACTATTCCCATGGATTTCCCATATATTTTCTGGGTTTTCCCCACTATTCCTATAGATTCCCCATACATTTTCCGGGAATTCCCCACTGTTCCCAAGTATTCCCCATAGATTTCCCAGAATTTCTGGGGATTTCCCATAGAATGGTTGCGATGCTGACCAAACTGGTTGCCATGCTAACCAAAATGATTGCATGCTAGCCAAAATGGTTGCCATGCTAGCCGAAATGGTTGCCATGCTAACCAAAATGGTTGCCATGCTAACCAAAATAGTTGCAATGGTAATCGGTTGCCATGGCGGTTACCATTTACTTTTTGGTTCCACTACTTACCAAGCATTTTGGTTATCATAGTAACCATATTACAGTCCGATCTCTCAATAGGTCCGTTCCCAATATGTCCGCTTCCCCAGCTTCTCGCTCGCAGCGTTCCCCTACTCCACCTATTAAGACATAGCGTAGCGAGGAAAGAGAGAGATGGAAACAATTGGTGCGACTACCGAAGAAGGCAAAGTGGGGTTACCTCATTTCGAGGAAAAACTCTTACCCTTGGGGGCTTGGGATGACTTATAGAGAGATCGGACTGTATAAAGATATATCGCCGCCAGACATTTTGGTTATCAAGTTTGGTTACCAAAATGATGACTGAATATATGATAAGGAATGGATAGTAAGGAAATAGTAGAGTCCGAGGAAAATCGAAATTCTTAGTACCTAATAGCCTAATATTTTTTGAAAAACATAAAATCCACGGATTATTCGGTTTTTAAAACAACTCATACAAATTGAAAAATGGGGGGGTCGGCGCGCGTAGCGCGCAGAGGGGCGCAGCCCCCCTAGTATAATTATATAAAGTTCTATAAAACTTACATGGATTTTTATATATAATTCTATACAATTCTATATAACTTTTGTATAATTCTATATAATTCTAGGTATATATATATACCTATATTAGGGTGGGCCAAAAAAAACTTTTAATTTTTTTTTCTTTAGTTACCATGAAAATATTGCTCAAGATGATGAAAAAAAAGTCCTCTGAAAATTTGAGCTCTTAATATCAATATTAAGAGGTGCCGAATCGCGATTTTTGATTTCCCATTTAAATAACACAGGAAATTTTTTTTTTTTTATTTGGAATTTTATTCCGTTCCAACGAATCATCGTGTTATAAAAATCAATACATATTCTTGTAGGAAATTAAACGATCTCCAAAAAAGGTCTGATGTAATTTTTCGCTAAGTTCACTCGTTTCAAAGTTATTCAAGGTTAAAGTTCAACCTCAAACGGTATATGACGACTTTTTTTTCGACTTAGCGAAAAATCACATCAGACCTTTTTTGGAGATCGTTTAATTTCCTACAAGAATATGTATTGATTTTTATAACACGATGATTCGTTGGAACGGAATAAAATTCCAAATAAAAAAAAAAAAATTTCCTGTGTTATTTAAATGGGAAATCAAAAATCGCGATTCGGCACCTCTTAATATTGATATTAAGAGCTCAAATTTTCAGAGGACTTTTTTTTCATCATCTTGAGCAATATTTTCATGGTAACTAAAGAAAAAAAAATTAAAAGTTTTTTTTGGCCCACCCTAACCTATATATCTATATATATATATATATATATATATATATATATATATATATATATATATATATATATATATATATATATATATATTAGGGTGGGCCAAAAAAAACTTTTAATTTTTTTTTCTTTAGTTACCATGAAAATATTGTTCAAGATGATGAAAAAAAAATCCTCTGAAAATTTGAGCTCTTAATATTAATATTAAGAGGTGCCTCATCGCGATTTTTGATTTCCCATTTAAATAACACAGGAAATTTTTTTTTTTTTTATTTGGAATTTTATTCCGTTCCAACGAATCATCGTGTTGTAAAAATCAATACATATTCTTGTAGGAAATTAAACGATCTCCAAAAAAGGTCTGATGTAATTTTTCGCTAAGTTCACTCGTTTCAAAGTTATTCAAGGTTAAAGTTCAACCTCAAACGGTGTATGACGACTTTTTTTTCGACTTAGCGAAAAATCACATCAGACCTTTTTTGGAGATCGTTTAATTTCCTACAAGAATATGTATTGATTTTTATAACACGATGATTCGTTGGAACGGAATAAAATTCCAAATAAAAAAAAAAAAATTTCCTGTGTTATTTAAATGGGAAATCAAAAATCGCGATGAGGCACCTTTTAATATTGATATTAAGAGCTCAAATTTTCAGAGGACTTTTTTTTCATCATCTTGAGCAATATTTTCATGGTAACTAAAGAAAAAAAAATTAAAAGATTTTTTTGGCCCACCCTAATATATATAATATATATATATATATATATATACATATATATAGATATACATATATATGTATATATTAGGGTGTCCGTTAAAAAACCCAATTTTGAATCGGACTCGACGCACCCCCTACAATAATTGGAAAAAAAATTAAAAAAATTTTGGTCTCAATTTGAGCCTTCTATCTCAATTAGAAGGCGTGCCTAAATGATGAAATAATTTCACATTTCAATAACATTGATTTTTGTCATTTCTTTTCAATTCCAATTTTTTACGTAGACAAGAGAAGGTAGAAAGAATCATTCGATAGTTGAAATCTCCGTCATATAAGTGGAAGTACATAGAAAAAAATTCTCCTTGCCGATTGTCGTGTATGTACGGAAAAATAAATTTTTAAATAAAATGAAGAACTGATCCTTTCAATAACGCAATGGACAAGAAAGTACTGATTCCATCAGGCTGGTGTTGCACGTCACGGTTTGCACGTAAAAAATTGGAATTGAAAAGAAATGACAAAAATCAATGTTATTGAAATGTGAAATTATTTCGTCATTTAGGCACGCCTTCCAATTGAGATAGAAGGCTCAAATTGCGACCAAAATTTTTTTTATTTTTTTTCCAATCATTGTAGGGGGTGCGTCTAGTCCGATTCAAAATTGGGTTTTTTAACGGACACCCTAGTATATATATATATATATATGTATATATGTATATACATTACTTAATTGATATAGGTATATATATATATATATATATATTAGGGTGGTCGTTAAAAATTAAATTTCATCAGACGCCCCTTGAAAAGTTTCCTTTTCGTCTAAAAACATGCGTACAATTTTTTTTTTTTTTTTTAATGAAAAGAACACGTGCCGCAAGACGATCAAACATTTTGTTTTTCAACCTGCAGTTTTTTGGATATGTCTTACATAATGTGTAGATTTGACGAACAACCCATCGAAATTTCAAAATTTCAAATTTTTATCTTTTTTCGATGGGTTTTTCGTCAAATCTGCACATTAGGTAAGACATTTCCAAAAAACTGCAGGTTAAAAAACAAAATCTATGATCGCCTTGCGGCACGTGTTCTTTTCATTTAAAAAAAAAAAAAAAAAATTGCACGCGTGTTTTTAGACAAAAAGAAAACTTTTCAGGGGGCGTCTGATGAAATTTAATTTTTAACGACCACCCTAATATATATATATATATATATTGTAACATACTCGGTTCTATTGCACCTCGAAACACGCCAAATCACGAACAAAGGAAAGGATTACACTAATCCTCTACGTTCGACCAAGTGTCTGACGTCACGCTAAGAAGAGGGGATAGAGAGTATATAATCAGCTCACGCGTTCACTCGTTAGCGTAGTCAGGTAGAGCACCGGTGCGACTCACAACTTAGATAAAATTAAATTCACTTGAATAGCTTCAGATCGCCTAGATCCGAATAACTAACATAAAATCATGATATAGAATAAATTCAATTGCCTTTAGATAAAATATCACTGGTCACAATTCAAAATATAATCGAAGAGAATGAGAGGAAATATAACGAAAACGAAATAGAATCATAACAGAAAACATAACCGCGCATAGCCTAGAATATAAAAATAGAATATACAAACAGAACGAAAACCTAAACGGAACAAACAAACAAACGCGACTAGAGTCACGAAATTAGAATAGAAGTAGAATAAGTAAATCATTGTAAAAATTAGTTTATTAGAATTCATTTGAATACAATTATTATTTTCTTATTTGAACTTTGTCGGATATTTCAGCACTGACTCCTAACTAATCAATATCCATCCCTGAACAAGCCTTATAGGGACCAGCTTTGGATCATTCCAAGTGCGTACGGCGTTGGATTAAATTCCCGCGTCCGAGGGCCAAGGAAATACGATTCCGAGTCTGAGACACGGTCTTGGAATCGCAAGGTTCCCGGATCCGAGTAAAGAATAGGTTTTGTGTTTAGGATAGCAGGCTTGGATTAACTTCCCGGCTCTGTTCGAATAGGAGAAGGATCGGCTTTGGTTCTACCCGAGTCCGAAGGGAACAGGCTTTGGTGGAGAAATCTACCCGAGTCCTGAGATAAAGTAAATTCACAAGGTTGCATAGGTGGCTTTTGGTGGCTAACCCATCCTTTTCCCTACCTACGTACCTCAAAGAAAAGCCCTAATAATTTTGATAATTTAAATCCCTTTTTTTATATAGGTAAAGAACTCACACTAACTGCGGGTATCTCTCAACTTTCGGGTTCAAGATACTCGCCATAAGTTACATTTGGCGCCCAACGTGGGGCTTTTCTTAGTAAAATCGTTTGGAAAAAGCATAAATAAAAGATAAAATCAATAAAATCACATGAATTAACGTTAAAATCAGTCAAAAAACAGTAAAATCAGTAGAATCTAGAATCAAGTTTCAAAGTTCAAAAAATAGACCGACAAGAGACCTGTGTTTCAGGCTTGGAATTGTTATTTGATCGGAGTCAGGGCTGAAATGTCCGACAAAGGATCAAACAAATCAAAAGATTCCGGTGTCGTCAATTTAGGTAATCAGGGACGAGATTCAGGTTTTACAGAAGGCAGATCAAGTACACAATCTTCCGAAATGGCTCAAGTACCAGAAGGAAACCCGGTAGATCCGATGGCCAAGATTTTAGCTTCTTTAGATAATCTGGAAAAGAAAATGGAGTCAAAATTCGAGTCAATGGAACAAAATTTATTAAGATTTCAAGCGGAAAACGTAGAAGAAAGAGCAAAATATGAATCTAAAATAGATAATAAATTAGAAAATAATGCTATTGATTGTAATGCAAAATTTGAACAAATAAATACAAACCTGAGAAATGTCGTTGATAGATTAGACAAAGAAACTGCTGACTGGACAGACAAACTTGAAACATGCGAAAACATTCTTAAAGGCGAACAAGTAAGCACGTACGAAGTTCTGAAAAATAAAATAACAGAAAGTCATAAAACAAATCAAGAAATGATAACCGAACTTAGTCATAAGCATGATAGTTTAAAAATAGGAATAGATGCGGATATAAGGCGTCTTAGACGACAGCGAGTAGGTCACGATCCTATCAATGATAATACCGGTTTAATAGCGAAACAATTAAAATTACCGACTTATGCGGGAAAAACATGGGAAAAACCCGTTAATTATATAAGAGAATTGGACGAATATTTCGCGTTTTTAGGGGTTAGCGACGACATCGGACTTAAGCTTATAGGTCAAAGTATGACGAATGACGCTAAAGACTGGTGGATTGCGCGTCGCAGCGTAATAAATTCATGGGATGAGTTCAAAACACGATTTTTAGCTAGGTATTGGGGAGAAGAAACTCAGCGTGAAATCCGAAGAGATTTAGAATTCGGGTATTACTTACCGGAAGGAAAAGTAGGATGGTCAGAATATGCCAGCAGGAAATATGCATCAGCAAGCGGTTTGGTTCCTTCAATGACAGAAAACGAAATCGTAAATAATATAATACGTCACTTCGACGAACACGTCGTAGAAGCAGCGAAATGTAGAAGCATTCGAGATATAGACAGTTTGCTTACCTTTTTGGACCAGATGCAATCCGGCGGACGTTCTAATGTTCCGAAAACGAGTTCTCAAAACCAAAATGCCAACAGGTATTCAAACACAACTCGCCATCTTGACGAGCGACCAAAACAATACACATGGCGAAGCGGCTATACACAGCAAAACAATAACGTTAAACCTAACACGCAACGCGAAGACTCAAACGTACACGATTCTCATGACAACAAAATAAAGTCAAATACCCAAGAAGGCAATCGTCGCCAAAATTGGACAAACACTCGACAGGTAAACGCAATCGAAGAAGAAGTCTGCGATAACGGTAAAATCGAAATCGAAGAGTTGGGTTCGGAAAACCAACTAGCGCTGTGAGCACAGCACTGCCGGAATGCAAGGCACAGCGCGGAATCGAAATAAATGCGGCAGAAAAAGTAGATTCAAACCCTTTTGAAAATCCAACAGAGTTTTTGTTAAAAGAGGATGAAATAAAGCAAAAAGAAATCGTATATTGTCCAACAATACAAGTTTATTTACAAAATTTAAAAAACATAGCACTTATAGATACAGGAAGTCAAGTAACGGGAATTTCTGAAAATTGGTATTCAGAGAACGTAGATAATTTTAAAACTTGCGAAAAACTCCCAGTGGTGAACTATCAAATCGTAGGAGCCACCGGTGGCAAACCAGTTACAGTAAAATTACAGCTTTTTATGACAATCAAAATTGGAAATTTCACTGATCAAATTCCTTTTCTTGTTATCCCTAAACTCAGAAAGCCAATAATTATTGGAATTGACACACTAGGGAAGTGGAAAGCACATTTAAACTTGGATTCGAACATATTAACGATAAACACTGATTCGGAAACGGAAAACGTCATATTACAAACATCGAATGAGTTACCGTCAGGTGGTGAAAACTTAGAATTATCTAATTTAAATTCACAACTTGAAAATCAAATAAAATTATGTGAAGAATATGAGTTAACCGATGATGAGATCAAAGACAAACTCTCAGAATGCGATTTGTTGGAAAACGAGCACCAAAGAAACTTTATTGACTTATTAAAGAAATATCGGGGCATTTTCAGCAAAATCCCAGGGAGGGTGTCAGTTTACGAACATAAAATACAGACTTACGAAGATAGACCTTTTGTACGCAGGTCATATCCAGTACCAATCATGCACCGCGAAAAAGTAAGAAAAGAAATAGACAAAATGTTAAATCACGGAATTATCGAACGATCATGTAGCGAGTACGTAAACCCTATTGTGGTAGTATCAAAGAAAAACGGTGAAATACGGTTAGTACTTGATGCTCGTTTTATCAACAAATTAATCATACCTGATAGAGACTGTGCTCAATCTACTGAGGTACTCTTTCAGAAATGTGGAAACACAAAACTGATGTCTAGTTTGGATTTGACAGCCAGTTTTTGGCAAGTACCTTTAGAAGTAGAATCAAGAAAATACACAGCTTTCATGTTTGAAGGTAAAACTTATCAATTTAAAGTAACTCCATACGGGTTGAACACAAGCTTAGCAAGTCTTGTTAGAGCGTTAGATATTATATTACAAGAAGTAGCACACTTCACAATAAATTTCGTTGATGACATTTTATGCACATCTGCATCGGTCGAAGACCATTTAAAACATTTGGAAGAGCTTTTCGAGACATTTCAAAAGCATAACTTAACACTAAACTTCCAGAAGTCCAAGTTCTTTAGAAAAGAAGTTGAATTTCTGGGACACAAAATAACACAAGACGGTATACAACCTCAATCTGACAAAATCATGGCTATAAAAAACTTTCCGGTACCGAAAAATGTAAAACAATTAAAAGGATTTCTGGGATTAGCGAACTATTACAATAAATTCACTAAGGATTATTCTGAACTAACCTATCCGCTTTTACAGCTATTGAGAAAGGAAGTAAAATGGGATTGGACAGAAAAAATTAACGAGTATTTTATAAAAATAAAAGATTTATTTTGCGAAACGATGATAGTTCACCACCCGGATCCAAAAGCAAAGTATTATTTAGAATGCGATGCAAGTAATTATGCAATTGGGGGTATGCTATATCAAATCGACAAAGATAACGAACATAGAATCATAGGATTTGCAAGTCGAACGCTCAAGGGGGCAGAATTGGGTTATTTTACTACGGAAAAAGAATTACTAGCGATAGTGTACTCACTTGAAAAATTCAGAACGTTCATTATTGGCGCGGAATTAATTATCAGAAGTGACCATAAAGCACTTTCATTCGTTTTAACTTGTAGATTGACTAGCTCAAGATTAACCAGATGGGTGTTGTACATACAAAACTATGATTTCAAAATTGAATACATTAAAGGAAAAGACAATATCGTAGCTGATATTATCAGTAGATATCCTCCGGAACAGAATCAAGAGTCAAGTGTAGTAAATTCAGCCGAAGTAATCGCGGAATTAGCGAAAAGAGTCAGCGAAGATCTGATGGAAAAGCTCCGTTCTTTAGCGAAGTTACAAAAGGCGGATCTCCGGATTGCTGATCTGGTGGAAAAAGGAATAGTAAACAATCAATTAAAATTTAAATACGAAAATGACATTTTGTACCAAAGAGAAGTAGGGGGCAAATTACGAGTATACTTGCCAGAATCAATAGTAAAAATGCTAATCGTGGAATGCCATGAAATTTATGGACACGTAGGTTCTGCAAAATGCTACAAGTTATTGCGAGAAGGGTTTTATTATCCGAAATTCGGTAAAGTCATACGAAAAGAACTAGCCCGCTGCATCATATGTCAAAAATGCAAAGTAACAAACTGTTACAGTTATGCGAATATGCAAAATATCATACCTGCTGGTGTAGGAGACTTAATCTCTATTGATTTTTTTGGTCCATTACCTGCAAGCCGTGGGAACTACCGGTGGTTGTTAGTAGTTATAGATGCTTTTAGTAAGTACGTGAAATTGTACCCGCTAAAAACCGCAAATGCGCAATCCACCATCCGCAGCATATTCGATAAATACGTACCAGAATTAGGAAAACCTAAAAAGATACAGTTTGATCATGGTACACAATTTACATCGGTAAAATGGTTAGACAAGTTGAAAGACGAAAATGTAACGCCGATATTTTCCTCTATAAGACATCCGCAAGGGAACATTGTGGAAAGGGTTAATCGGGAAATCGGGAGATTTTTTAGAACTTTCATAACGGATAAACATACAGACTGGATTAAATGGTTAAGCACTATCGAGACGTGTATGAACGAAGTATACCACGACACAACGGGATTCGCTCCTTGTGAATTGCAAAAGAAGGAGAAACCTCAAAGATTTTGGGAAAATTACCTATTTGAAAATAAATTTGATTTACCTCATGAGTATAAACTCAGATTGGCAAAAGAAAACATAAAAAGGAGAGGAAAGTATCGTGCGGATCGTTACAACAGTACACATAGGATGTCTAGTTTTAAGATAGGCGACTTAGTATTAGTTCGTGCATTAAATGTATCTGATACACAAAACAAAAAAATGGCTAAATTTTTCTCTCTCTACGAAGGACCGTATCGCATAAAAAGTCAGATTGGCGACGCTACGTTTATTCTAGAGAACCCAACGAATTTGAAAGAAAGAGGACGATTTCACGTCAATATGTTCAAACATTATATAAGTTAAACGTTAAATGTAGGATAATAATGTCAAAGTCCGAAATATTCGTGAAAACAATGAATATAATCCATTTCGAAGGCGTGAGTGACGGATTCAAAATAAATCCATTATAGCTTTCGACTATATAAATCGGCATGTCAATTCGGATAATCCAGTACAGCTAATCAATATGATGTCGTACGGATATACAAGCGTGCAAGATAAAGAGGTGCAGACCTACCGTGATGGTGATGAAGTGGACGCAGAAGAGGATAGACTCATTTATCCCTCGGGAAAATTCACCAGCGGATATGGAGTGGCACGACCAGGGAGAGACACGATGACACCGAAACCAGGAAAACCGTTAGACCTGAAAAAGAAAATTAAAAAACAGAAACGTGACGACAACAATAATCTAATTGAAGAAATGCTGGCGGAAACAGCAGAAATTCCAAATGAGGAAATCGAGGAGTTAAGAGATAGCCTCTTACAAGAAATAGAGGAATTGGTACATAAGCCAGAGAAAAACCTACCCATAATCACCGAAGATGTCATATTACCGAACGACCAGAAGATACGCTGGAAAGATGACGTCGCGAAGGATGAGAAGAGCATCGATCTTGGACTGCAGTGGGGTATGAGAAGACTCGACATCGTTGATCGAACTCCTGAGGAGAAGAAAGAGTATAAGAAAAACATGTACGCATTCATCGATTCACACAGACCATACATACCTACCAATCCAACAATAGACAATAAAAGAACATTGATAAAACAACATAAACCACCTACCTTACCGGATGCACTGAAGACGAAGAAGACAGAATTACCTGGACCATCACTCCCAGAACTGCCATTATTCGTTGCACCCACACTACCGGATTACATTAGGGATGTAGACCCAACGGATCCGTTAGGACTTAAACAACTATAAATAAAACACACCGGACATGACATATAAAATAAATATAAAACACCAAATATAACAAAGGAGAAAATCTAAAGGAGATCGACCGATCAGGAAGAAGGGCTTGACAAGACTGAAGATTCATCAAGCAAAACTCCATGACATCAGCTAAGAAAAAATGAGACTATGAAGATGCAGAAGTTTACTTGATGAAAGGGGGCAAATGTAACATACTCGGTTCTATTGCACCTCGAAACACGCCAAATCACGAACAAAGGAAAGGATTACACTAATCCTCTACGTTCGACCAAGTGTCTGACGTCACGCTAAGAAGAGGGGATAGAGAGTATATAATCAGCTCACGCGTTCACTCGTTAGCGTAGTCAGGTAGAGCACCGGTGCGACTCACAACTTAGATAAAATTAAATTCACTTGAATAGCTTCAGATCGCCTAGATCCGAATAACTAACATAAAATCATGATATAGAATAAATTCAATTGCCTTTAGATAAAATATCACTGGTCACAATTCAAAATATAATCGAAGAGAATGAGAGGAAATATAACGAAAACGAAATAGAATCATAACAGAAAACATAACCGCGCATAGCCTAGAATATAAAAATAGAATATACAAACAGAACGAAAACCTAAACGGAACAAACAAACAAACGCGACTAGAGTCACGAAATTAGAATAGAAGTAGAATAAGTAAATCATTGTAAAAATTAGTTTATTAGAATTCATTTGAATACAATTATTATTTTCTTATTTGAACTTTGTCGGATATTTCAGCACTGACTCCTAACTAATCAATATCCATCCCTGAACAAGCCTTATAGGGACCAGCTTTGGATCATTCCAAGTGCGTACGGCGTTGGATTAAATTCCCGCGTCCGAGGGCCAAGGAAATACGATTCCGAGTCTGAGACACGGTCTTGGAATCGCAAGGTTCCCGGATCCGAGTAAAGAATAGGTTTTGTGTTTAGGATAGCAGGCTTGGATTAACTTCCCGGCTCTGTTCGAATAGGAGAAGGATCGGCTTTGGTTCTACCCGAGTCCGAAGGGAACAGGCTTTGGTGGAGAAATCTACCCGAGTCCTGAGATAAAGTAAATTCACAAGGTTGCATAGGTGGCTTTTGGTGGCTAACCCATCCTTTTCCCTACCTACGTACCTCAAAGAAAAGCCCTAATAATTTTGATAATTTAAATCCCTTTTTTTATATAGGTAAAGAACTCACACTAACTGCGGGTATCTCTCAACTTTCGGGTTCAAGATACTCGCCATAAGTTACAATATATGGGTATATATACTTAGCTACTATACTATATATATATATATTATATATATACTATATATATATATGTATATATATATATTTTTCATATATATAGTATATATACTATATATACTATATATATATATATATATAGGTGTATATATTATATATATATATATATATATATATATATATAGTATATGTATATATATATGTATGTATATATATATACATATATATATATATATATATATACTACATATAGCATATATATAAGCCTAGCTATGCGGCCTAAAAACGGTGACAAAAAACGTTACAACGCTTTTTTTTGAAGAGGAATTCTATACAATTCTATATAACTTTTGTATAATTCTATATAATTCTATATAATTATGTAAAATCATTTTCACTCGATTCTGAAAAAAATCTACCCATGCTTCGTTATTCTTTTCGTTTCAAATTTAGGAAAGAGTCCGGCTTCAGTATAATTTTATAGAATTATACATAATCTTATAGAAGTATATATAATTCTATAGAAATATTGGCCTGATAGAAATATATAAAATTTTATATAATTTTAAAGAATTTTATATAACTTTATAAAATTATATAGAATTCTATATATTTCTATCGGGCCAATATTTCTATAGTGTAACGTGTCCGGCTACCCATGCCTGAGCGTTTACATTTAAACACAACGGTCGAGCGACAACTAGACGAATCTAGAAGATTCAGTCGCAATGACGAGCTGAGTGACGTCACGACGGGTATAAAAGGCGTGACGCTGCTCAGCTCACCAGCAATTCCATGGTTCTTGGCGAGCCTAGGGAATTTTGTAATAGGTGAAGCAGCAGCTAGACGGCGCTGCGAGCGCGACGCTATAATTATTATTCTTATTACGAACGCACGCTGTTAAGATGGCGTCACCCACGCTAAGGGAAACAAGTTCTCTCCAACAAATACTAAAATAAAGACCTCAAAAACGAAACAGAGTATTTATTTAAACCAATCAACAACATAAATATGGTCCTCCGAGCCGGATCCGCGGATAATCGGATAAAAGAACAGTTCAAGTGAGAAGTGAGCGCGAACAAGGAAACGCTGGCCACGGCGTCACATGCCTGAAACACAAAGAAAAATCAAACAATTAGTGGGTGATGTAATTCAATGACAATAAGACTATAACTACGAAAAACGATCAAGACGAAGAGATAATAGTAAAGGATTATCTCTCATACGCAAAGACGAGACGTTTATACGTCACAAGAAGAGAAAAAGGTGTCGACTTCTCTCTCATACACACGCCAAGATACGAAGCATCTCGCTCACACCTACAACGAAGAAAGGTGGCGTCACCTCCTTTCTCACCATCATACAGACGAACGAGAAGAACGAAGAGTACCGGACGAATTCAAATATAAGACGACAACAGAAAGGTGAGTGAGGCTCCTCCCCCTTCATACTTCCTATCTGTATCCCAAGTTTTCCTCTCTTATTATTTCCTGATCCTATTTTTTCGTAAAAAAAATACCATGGCAATCTTGAAAATGATTATCGTACAAAAGAGGCCAAATAAAAGGAAAGGTAACTAGACTACAAACGATTTTATTAACCATGCAACCAAACGAAATTCAAATCGTACGAGAAAGATATGAAGCTTTACCTGGAGTATTTAAGGATTTCGAAAAAGTACAAGCGGAAATAGCAGAGGTTAGAATTCAAGCGGATGGAGAAGATCTGGAAGCAAGACAAGAAGATGACGAAAGAGAAACAGAACTATTTGAGGCTGCGTACTACAAAACAAGGGCAGATGCAAAAGCCAAATTGGGTATATCAATAACCATAGAAGAAACATTCCAACCAGGTAACGTACCGCGAAATTCGCGAATTAAACTCCCAGAAATAAAATTACCAACCTTTGGGGGGGATTGTTAGAAATGGACAGAATTCAAAGACTCATTCGAAACCACCATTCATAGTAAATCCTACTTATCCAATGTCGAGAAGTTTCAGTACTTACGAGGCTTGTTAGTGGATGAAGCAGCCAAGGTTGTCGCCGCATTATCAACTACAGCAGAAAACTACGAAGAAGCTTGGAAACTATTGAAAGCAAAATACGATAATAAAAGAATCATAATTGATGCTCATTTGCGCGAATTATTAAACACACCAGAGATAATCAAAGCGAACTACGAAGCATTGAACAAATTCATTATGAAAGTCAGAAGTCACACTCAGGCACTCAAAGTGCTCGGTGCTCCAATCGAACACTGGGACATGATCTTAATCCACATTTCAGCAAACAAATTAGACTTTCATACGAGAACGGAGTGGGAAAAGGTGGCGGTAGCGAGACCCAATGATCAACTACCTACGCTAAAAAACTTATTAGATTTTCTAACTGAACGATGTCAAACCTTACAGATATTGAGTAAGGATCGACCATCCTCGGAAAACCATCAAGCAAGAAACAAACCAGACAAAAAGGTATTGCTGGCTACAACAGAACAGCCAAAATGTGAATATTGTAAAGAGAATCATTTCACCAATCGATGCGAGAGCTTTGGAAAGCTATCAACTCAAGCTAAATGGGATGAAGTACAAAGGCTTCGCCTCTGTGGTAACTGTCTACGAAAGGGACATATAAGTAAAGACTGTAAGGGAGGCACTTGCAAGATCTGCTCCAGAAAACACAATACTGTGCTACACCCTAACCAGAAAATGTCTACGTCACAAGGAGGAAGCAACGTACAAGAAAATGCAAATCATACCAACACTCAAACAGCCTCAACGTCTCAAGCAACTAAGGAGGAAAAGAAACAATCCGAAAACACGACGGTAGCTCATTGTACTCAACAACCAAGGTCAAGAGTTATTCTGTCTACTGCTCAAGTCTATGTCTACGATGCAGAACAAAGACCAAGACTGTGCCGAGCACTGCTAGATCCAGGCTCACAGTTGAACTTAGTAACGAAAGAGTTGGCCCAGAAACAGAATTTACCACAAAAAAGGATAGATGTGCCTTTAAGTGGAGTAAGCCAATCAACTGTTAGAGTACAAAACTCAGTAACTATTGAGCTGGAGTCACTCACGAGCAAATTTACAGCGAAGCAAGATTACCTCATCCTATCGAAAATAACCGAAAGACTGCCGCAAGTACAACTTAACACAGCCCTGTTTAAGATACCCGACGGTATCTTGTTAGCAGATACAGAGTTCAACGTTCCAGGTGACATAGATATGCTGATCGGAGCAGGATTATTTTGGAAATTGCTATGCGTTGGCCAGGTATGTCAAAGCAAAGGTCAACCCATACTGCAGAAAACCCTCTTGGGGTGGATAGTAGGAGGAGAACAAATTATAAAAAATCCACCACAAACAGCAAAAAGGGTCTGCAATTTAAGTGTAATATCTAGCATCGAAGAGAAAATAGAGAGACTGTGGAAAATGGCAGAATTGACAAAAAAGGAACAATTTACCCAAGAAGAAAAGGATTGCGAGGAACATTTCAAAGCCACGCATACACGTAACGAGGACGGAAGATTTGAGGTCAGATTACCAAAGAACCCGGACGTACTACTGGGCAACTCGGAGAAAGAAGCTACTCGTAGATTTTATTCTCTGGAAGAAAGATTAGGAAAACACCCTAAGCTAAAAGAAGAATATTCTGGATTCTTGGATGACTACGAAAGGTCAGGCCATATGACAGAAGTTAAATCAACGAAAGAAGGAGAAATTTATTATCTACCGCATCATCCGGTAATAAGGGAAGAGAGTCTAACAACAAAGGTTAGAGTTGTTTTTGATGGATCGGCAAAGACGTCCCTCAAGATATCTCTCAATGAAAAACTCTTGGCCGGACCAAATCTACAGGAAGAAATAATAAACATCATATTGCGATTCAGAATGCACGCATTTGTAATAACAGCAGACATCGCTCAAATGTTTCCACAGGGGGAGGTAGCCGAAGAAGACAGAGGTCTCCAGCGCATCATCTGGCGAAGAAAGTGGGGAGATTACCTCACCATTTATGAATTGAACACAGTAACTTATGGGACTACCTGCGCACCTTACCTAGCTATGCGTTGCCTCAAGCAGTTAGCTCTCGATGATGGAAAAAATTATCCTCAAGCTGCCATAGCTTTAGAAAAGGATTTTTATATGGACGATGTGCTCACCGGCAGTAGTTCAATAGAGAACACAATCGAGCTACAAAAACAATTGACGCAGCTACTACTCTGTGGACAATTTGAACTGCGTAAATGGAGAACGAAAAACCCAAAGATTTTGGAGCACCTATCCGAAGAATGCAAAGCAAAAAAACTACTAGTCATGGACAAAGAAGAAGCTACAAAAACCCTCGGTCTGATGTGGGATAGTACCAAGGATAATTTTAAATTTTGTATTAGAGCTAAAGAGATGACCAAGGTATCGAAGAGGATAATATTATCATCTATTGCAGAAATATACGATCCCATAGGGTTCATAGGCCCAGTAATAATGCATGCCAAAGTAATATTACAAGAACTATGGCTAATGAAATTATCTTGGGACGAATCGGTGCCGCAATCCATTGACGCAAACTGGAGGAATTACTACACATCTCTCGCTGAACTCAACACATTAGAAATTCCGAGAAACGTTAATCCGGGAAACACTACGTTTTCAGTGTCCCTACACGGCTTCGGAGACGCTTCTGAAAAAGGATATGGCTTATGTATATGTATATGCTCTATCATACAATGAAAAAGGAGAACCGAACTGTGCCTTAGTTAGCTCCAAATCGCGTGTAGCCCCCCTAAAAAAGATAACGCTTCCGCGGTTGGAATTATGTGCAGCTTGGCTGCTAGCAAGATTGCTGGAGATAGTAATCCAGGCATTGAACAGAGAAAACATTGAAAACGTTGTGCTATGGAGCGATTCCACCATAGTACTGCATTGGCTGAAAACCCCACCAAACCAGCTGAAGACCTTTGTGGCCAATCGAGTGGCCGAGGTTCAAGAAACGACCAGCAAGTACGACTGGCGACATGTCCCAACGCAGGATAACCCCGCGGACGTTTTATCCAGAGGAGCGACAGCTGATCAGCTAATTAATAACAAATTATGGTGGCACGGGCCAGAATGGCTACCATTCAAAGCTCGATGGCCAGAAAAGAACATTGAGTTCGGCAAAACGATGCCAGAAAGGAAAGCAACGGTGGTATTAGTGAATGTCAACCCAACAATGGATATCATGACAAAGTTCTCTTCAATCCACAAGTTGGAAAGGGTAATAGCTTACTGCTTCCGATTTGTTGACCGCGCAAAACGAAAGGATACTTCTGGATCACTAACGGTACCTGAATTAAATAGAGCCAACATAACCATCATACGTATGGTTCAGCAACAAGTTTTTGCGGAAGAAATTCAAGCTCTGAAGAAGAAAAAAGACTAAAACCCTAAAAGTAAAATTTTCATGCTCAAACCAATTTTAGATGAGAACAATCTTTTGCGAGTAGGAGGTCGTCTTCAACACGCAGAGATACCAGAAACACAGAAACACCCTATATTACTACCGGCAAAGCATTGCATTACACAATTGATCATGAGAGAAACGCATATACAATTAAAACATTGCGGCCCAGAGCACCTACTCAATGCAGTACGTAATCATTACTGGCCAATATCCGGGAGACGCGAAGCCCGAAAAATTACAAGAAGTTGCATTCCCTGCTTCAAATTCAAACCGAAAACATGCAAAACACGCTTATGGCCGATTTGCCAGAAGCTCGAGTGAGAGGAACGGAACGACCATTCGCTACTACTGGAGTTGATTATGCAGGACCGCTACAAATGCGAGAAAGCAAAAGAAGAGGACGGATTCCAATAAATAAGGTCTACATAGCAGTATTTACATGCTTCAGAACAAAAGCAGTCCATCTGGAACTAGTTACGGATCTTACGACAGAAGCCTTTCTAGCAGCGCTGAGGCGTTTCATCGCTAGAAGAGGAATTTGTCAAGTACTATACTCTGATAATGGCACTAACTTCGTTGGCGCGGCTAGAGAGCTGCGTGAAGTTTACGAATTCTTAATCCAAAAACAGGACGAGATATCTACAAGATTATCTCTTCAGCGAATAATTTGGAAGTTCATCCCGCCCAGGGCCCCGCATTTTGGAGGCTTGTGGGAAGCAGCAGTAAAAGCTACAAAAAGACATCTGTATAAGGTGACACAAGGCCTGATTTATACTTACGAAGAGTATTATACGCTCCTAGTCGAAATTGAAGCGATCTTGAATTCCGGGCCCTTAACTCCCCTTTCCTCAGACCCGCACGATCTGTGCTCCTTAACCCCTTCACACTTCCTCATTGGAGTCGCACCACAGGAACCTGTAACCAAAGATTTTACTAATGTACCTGATAACCATTTATCCCGTTGGCAACACATACAGAAACTTAAACAGGATTTCTGGTCCCGATGGAAGAAGGAATACCTACACCAGTTGCAAACTAGAACTAAATGGGCTGCGGGCGCCGAAAACTTAAAAATCGGTACCTTGGTATTGTTGGTGGACGACAATACTCCTCCTCTACATTGGGCACTAGGACGAGTAACACAGGTGCATCCAGGAACCGACGGCGTCGTAAGAGTGGCCACCGTAAGAACTTCAACTGGAGAGTTTAAGCGTCCAGTTAAGAAACTGTGTGCCCTGCCCCTTGAGAACTAAGTTCATATATAAAAAAAAAACAAAAAAAAAAAAAAAAAAAACATTATTGAAGCTAAACTTATAGATTACTTACCATAGAAATAGGATGTTATATCCTAAGGTTCATAAGCTAGAGCTTCCGAAATTACTGGTGAATAGATGAAAGAGTTTATATATTTTATACTCCAGCTTAATTATACTATTATAATAGATATTTGATTCAGTATAATACAAAAAAAAAGGAAATGTATTATCATTAGTAATAAGTTAAGAATAGGATTAAGAGAACTTGATTTATATAATTGCAATTTTACATTTACTTACCTGTTACGAAAAAAACTAGTCATAGTCACTGATGCTTATTAATTATATTCATAGTTGAAGTAGATACGTCAAGGTGGGCGGCATGTTGGCGAGCCTAGGGAATTTTGTAATAGGTGAAGCAGCAGCTAGACGGCGCTGCGAGCGCGACGCTATAATTATTATTCTTATTACGAACGCACGCTGTTAAGATGGCGTCACCCACGCTAAGGGAAACAAGTTCTCTCCAACAAATACTAAAATAAAGACCTCAAAAACGAAACAGAGTATTTATTTAAACCAATCAACAACAATGGTACAGCACCTGATTGACTCACTGCGTTCATTTGTTTCAGACACTAGAGGCATAGCGCCTAGTGATCTATTAGTTTCACTTTATAAAGTTCTACAAATTCATTACAATACAATTTCATAAGTAAAATAAAATCAAGATGTTTAGTTTCAAACAAACAAATAAATTGAGAAAAAAGAAGTAAATTTATGAGCGATAAAATTAACGGAAATTACCGATCAAACGACGAGCCTGTCAAAAATCGCATAGCGATAACAGTTAGTATTCGATTAAGCAATTAGTAAGTAAATGATAAGCAGCATTGTGATTATAGAATAGGGTTGCAACCGTAGGTTTAGTTGATAAATGAATAAATGATTTTCTTTATAAGAATAGAAAAGTAAGTTAATCAGATGCCAAACCCCTCCTCCGCCATTTCCAGGTTCTAGTTTAAACCTTAACGGAAAGCTAGATACAGCCTTGGTGGATCTCCGATCTACCCAGGTCTGGCACAGCTAGTAATTGGGAATAATTAACTTAAATAAACTAATATTTAAAAGTTAAGAGGGTAGAGTGCAGCCTTAGTGCGTTTACGTACTCAGGTCTGTGGGGAGGCGGCTTCAGCTACACGGTAGCTCAAGTCCGTAATAGGCACGGCTAAAGTTAAATAGTAGAAGTCTCAACAAAAAAATATAAATCGAGTAAAGAACACACAATAGCAAACTGGTTCGCGTCACCTTAGGTGACGCTCATCATCCGATAAGTTACAATAGAATTATACAGAACAATGCTATATAATTCTATAAAATCATTTTTACTCGGGTAATTATCGGGAAAATGCACTTATCTACGGCAACAGTGAATAATCTCGCGATATATGTGGTCGGTACGTCAATTTGTGAAAATTTTTGTCAGATTTTGGAAAAATGAAATAATCAGCAACTTTCTGCGGCAATTATATGTAATCCCTCAAAGTTTCATCGCGATTGATTCAGTAGTTCCGGAGAATTCACGATTCCCGTTTTCGAGGTTCTGGTAAACGTTTCACTTTACCTTAAGGGCTTTTGAGCATAGAGATATTACTATAGAGGAGGTGAGGCGGCCGAATCAGCGTAGTGCGAATAGAAAGAGAAAGAAAACCGATTCAGTAATAGCTTCCTCGTCTTTTAACGCGTACGCACTGAGTCTTTATAGCTGAACGCACGGGTAGTCGTTCATGCGCATGCGTCAAAGACAAGGAAGCCATTATTGAATCGGTTTTCTGTCTCTTTTTATTTGAACTACGCTTCCACTTACACGCGGCCCCATGTCTCACCTCCTCTATAGTAATAAACCAGCAAAAACATTTCCAATGTAGAAAGTACCGCCAAGTACAAAAATGATTCCATTAGAAAAACATAGAAAAACCTATCGCCAGTCTCTGTCGTGAAATCAGGAAGAATGCCAAGCACTATTCCCTCCCCGCAAGTATATATGGGCAAATCTCTGAAACCTCGAATTTTTTTAAGGAATTTTTTTTTATTTTTAATTCTTTAGCACATGCCTGAAATTTTGAGTATACGTCCCGTCAGCTGTTAGAATACAGAATCTAACGTGGTGCAACGTTTTGAAGCAACGCACCAATCGTTATCAACGTTTTTTTATATTTTTGGGATTTTTATTCAAGACATCTCCAAAACCGACGAAAAAAAAATTGAAATAAACGTTTTTTGTTGAATTACATTTTTTTGTATGAAATCGCATTCTTTTACGAACAAAATGATTCCAGGATCAGTCTGCTCCGATAGATACTTTCGGAGATATGAATTTTCAAACATAGCGGTGCAACAGCGGTTTACAAAAATTAACATAGCTCTAAATCCGCCATTTTTTAAATTTTTTTTTCAAAATCCTTGAAGTTGTATTGTTTTTTTTCCATAGTACTAAAGATATTTTGAATGGCATAAAGTTCCGTGACTTGACGGTTTTTTTTTTGAGTGAGGTGACGTGGATCCGCTCACCTAACGCGTGCAATTGTATGATCTTGGATTTTCCGCATTTACTTTTCGCTCCGTAACTTCTTGAATAATTGTTAAGGAGATGGTGCGGGTGAATTTTGATTCAATACTGTACTAAACAGCAGTGCACAAATGTATTCAGCTGGATTCTTCATCAGCAGACGATGTGCCAATAAAAAGTATGCGCTTTTACTTAGGTGCACGTATTGTCTACTTTTCAATAAGTTGTATTTTAACTACCCCCTCATGCGAGCACATAATCCTGTCACGTCTAGATTTATTTCTTTTGTGCCCTAGAACACCATGGATGTTGTCTGATAACGATTTCAGGTACGCACCAATCATGGTGCGCTGTAAAAGTCATAAATATTACAAGTTTAAAAAAGTAGTGACACCACTTTGACTCTTCATAACTTGTCTCCTATTGCGAGCACAAACTTCTAACATGTTGCATTTCATTCTGCTCTCTTAATGCTTTCAATTCATTACCAATTCAAACATCATCAACTAGTGCACCAAATTTTACAGCATAAAAATGAAATAAAAATGAAAGAGTGACATCTTCGAATGTGCCAATTTCGATATTTTATATGTATATCATATGCATTTTTGACTTGAAAATTTGTGCGCTACTATTTTTTTTTTTTGTATTCACATGATCTACACAACATATACAATCTGATTTTTCACTGATAAATGAGTAAAAATGATGTATTAGTATTAAGAATGTAGAGTGACACAAAAATTCGAAGTTTCAGAGATTTGCCCATATGTCGAAAAGTCGGACCTCGCTAATTCGTGTAGTGATATCGAAAAATCATTTCAAGAGCTACATACTTGGCGGGCACATTCCTTTCTCCCACTGTACTTTTTACGTCAAAATCTATTTATTATGATGAAAAAAAAGTGTGAAAATGTTTAAGTTACTTTCTACTAATGATTACGAATGATTATACAATATGTATGATTGCATGAACAAATTCAAGAATTATGCATTTCATAATCATCCCATGTGCTATTCTGTATTTATAATAGCTCCGAGTCTATTGACAACATTGAGGTTTCTGAACTTTGATGTTCCATTTTACAAAAGTATACAATATACACCAATCGAGCTATTATCATACTTATAGGTTACGGTTATCAATCGTACAAAATTTCGTACACCAATTTAACTGATTCAAATAATCCGACTTGTGATATAATGATTGAAAATTTTCATCTACGTTAATTCACACGAATAGTAATTGAAGTTCACTCTCCGTTTGGATCAAGATAGAACTTTCAGCTACAAATATCATGTATCGACGCAATCATTTTGTCTTGCTGAACGAAAGTAGCTACTTTTCCAGATTTTGCAGATTACACTTGCTTTGAATCAATAGTTACAATATTAATCAATCACCAATTTCGATTACCTATTCAAGGCCTGGTGCAAGTGCACATAAGTACAATACTTCCAGTATTGTACATATCATGATTGAACAGTAGGAAATAATTATAGATATCAATTGCAGACACAATCTTCCCAGTGAACCAAAATGAATTGGGGAATTCTATTTTTGAAAATTTCGGTGCCCGAAATCTTCAAAAATAGAATTCCCCAATTCATTTTGGTTCACTGGGTCAGTACATTCTGATACAGAGAAATAATAACTGTATTGAAACAAGGCGAGTGTCATTCTTTTTTACGTAGACGACCCTGATCTTAAGTAATATATCAACGCTAACCCAAGAACATTTCAAATTCCGATCTAATTGGAAATTATTCAGTTGACTTATTGTCTACAAACAATTTCCACTTGAGTAGGTACATCGTCTACTCTGGCAAATGGAGAGTGGAAGAAGTATGCATCAGATTGTGGAAGAGTGGGAGAAAGGAATGTGCCCGCCAAGTATGTAGCTCTTGAAGTGATTTTTCGATATCACTACACGAATTAGCGAGGTCCGACTTTTCGACATATATACTTGCGGGGAGGGCGTAGTGCTTGGCATTCTTCCTGATTTCACGACAGAGACTGGCGATAGGTTTTTCTATGTTTTTCTAGTGGGATCATTTTTGTACTTGGCGGTACTTTCTACATTGGAAATGTTTTTTGCTGGTTATTTCACTACTTTTTATAAGTTGTGTTGAAGTTAAACATGAACAATGTTCAAAGTATGACAATCAAACTACGGAAGGCTAAGCTCTAAAATGAACGTGGGAAAAAAAAAAAAAAAATAAAAAAATAATAATAATAATAATAATAATAATAATAATGATAATAATAATAATGATAATAATAATAATAATAATGATAATGATAATGATGACGATGAGAAAAAATGAGAAAAAAAAAATAATAAAATAATAATAATAAAAATAATAATAATAATAATAATGATAATGATAATGATAATGATGACGATGACGATGACGATAACAACGATAACGATAACGATAACGATAACGATAACGATAACGATAACGATAACGATAACGATAACGATAACGATAACGATAACGATAACGATAACGATAACGATGGCGATGACGATGACGATAACCAGCGCCGGCGTTAGCAACACTGGCGCCCCGGGCAAGATTTAAGTGTGGCGCCCAGTTGAGGGGGGGGGGGGGGGGGGGGGGGGGTCTACTTGATTTTTACCAGCCTGTCTATTCTCTCAAATATCTCGGAAACGGGGCTATCAATCGACTTGCCCTTTTGGCAGCCGATGTTTGACGAGTAATGAGTTCGAACTGGTATGTTTGATCCAGGGTTGTAAAATTTTTAATGGAAAATATTTCCATTAACTCATTGAATTTAATTTTTTAATGGAAAATATTTCCATTAACCATTAAATTTAATTTTTTAATGGAAAATATTTCCATTAACCATTAAATTTAATTTTTTAATGGAAAATATTTCCATTAACCATTAAATTAAATTTTTTTAATGGAAAATATTTCCATTAACCATTAAATTTAATTTTTTAATGGAAAATATTTCCATTAACCATTAAATTCAATTTTTTAATGGAAAATATTTCCATTAACCATTAAATTTAATTTTTTAATGGAAAATATTTTCACTCACCATTAAATTCATTTTTTTATTGGAAAATGTTTTCATTAAAAAATTAAATTCTATGAGTTAATGGAAATATTTTCCATTAAAAATTTTACAACCCTGAGCCGCTCACGGTCATGCACACAGCGAATGGCTTTCTACTTTCCCGCCAAGTCTATTTAAAAATTAAAAGTGATCCAAAGTAATTTCAGAAAATTCCAGCAGTTGATGAGAATTTTTCCGAATAGAAAAAAATATTCAAAAATTGATGAAAATTTTTCTCATCAAATGATGACATTTAATTTTTTAATGGAAATGTTTTCCATTGAATAATTAAATTTAATGGTTGATGGAAAAAGTTTCCATTAGAAAAATAAATTTAATGGTTAATGGAACTATTTTCCATTAAAAAATTAAATTTAATGGTTAATGGAAATATTTTCCATTAAAAAATTAAATTTAATGGTTAATGGAAATATTTTCCATTAAAAAATTGAATTTAATGGTTAATGGAAATATTTTCCATTAAAAAATTAAATTTAATGGTTAATGGAAATATTTTCCATTAAAAAATTAAATTTAATGGTTAATGAAAATGTCAATGCATTAAAAAAATTAATGCATTATTTACAACTCTGGTTTGATCGGAAGAAATCGGGTTTTTTTTGTTTGGTTTCTATCGAAAAGTGTGGGCGTGCCGTTTATTTCGACTTATATCACAGCCTACGCACAGTGGGACAGAATCCCAAAAAGCTGGCCAAAACCTCAAAACGTTGTCGAACGGCTTTGAAATTTTCTACTCGGGGGTTCTCGGGGTCGCTGATAACGAATCCAATATCAGTTTTGGCAAAAAAAAAAAAATGGCGGATCCAATATGGCGACCAAGTATCTTATAATAGTATTTTTCGTTACAAGGCCGTAAAAGGGATTTTCACGGCCCGAGTATGCTGGGATCATGCGAGGCCGTGAAATCTTACGGCCGAGTGACGAACTTTATTTTTTGGTATTTTTGCCGTAAAATTCGCAACTGAAATCGTTTTTCATAAAAATATAGGACAATGCGACGATGAAAATCGCCAAAAATATCTATTTTTGTGTAACGAGGTGCGCAAATTTCTACAGTAGTAACTTACATGGAATATTCAAAAAACCATTGAGCATTCTCATCCTACTGAGGGGTCCAGGGGCGTAGCCCCTGGCGGGGTCCAGGGGCGAAGCCCCGGTAGGGGGTTCGGGGGGCGAAGCCCCCCGAGTACCGGAAAAATAGATTTCATTTGATACAATAAGAATAGTCAACGTGTTGAAGATAAAATCTAAAAAAAAAAGTTAGATCTTGCGCACTCAGTTAGTAAAAATATATCAAGAAATACATACAAATAATATACAGGGAAGAAACCTTGATACTGCACAGTCGATGCGCCTAACTGCGCATGCGCCAAATAATTCAATTTTATTGGTCGGTGAGATGGTCCCGCGATAATATTATGACGTATGAGGCAGGGGTGCCAACTTGCGAGAAATGAAGCAAGAGCTGTCAAACTTTCGCGCGTAGACTAGTCAGTTGAGGTTATGTTGTTGTTCATTTTTATTTAACGTGAATTATCAAAATAAAAGTTTTATTTGAGATTATAACCTCAAAAATTCGTATCAATTACATCGCCGCCAAAAACAAAGTTTGACAGCTAAAACTCGGGATGGCTAACCTGCCTCAGCGGACGACGAAACTCGCGCATGCGCAGTCAGGCACTTTGACTGTGCAGTATCAAGATTTCTTCTCGGTGTGAATAAATGAATAAAACAAATAATTTTTCGAAAAATAACTCATTTTAGAAATTTTTCATTTTACGGACCTACGTCCGTAAAATAATCATTTTTACGGACCTACGTACGTAAAAAAATTATTTTACGGACCCATGTCCGTGAAATAATTATTTTACAGACCTACGTCCGTGAAAAATTATTTTACGGACCTACGTTCGTGAAAACTCATTTTACGGACTCAAAACAGGCCGTAAAATCGAATTTTACGGCTATGATACCAAAAAATTCTTATTTTTCGGAGAAATTTCGTATCTGGGGGTTTTACATTGCGCTAATTACGAATAAGATGTTTGTTTTCAAATAAACAATAGTAGATTTCGATACGAGCGCGAAATGTGAGGCGTTTATAGGTGTGTCCGATGTCTTCAGCACGAACCGTAGTCGAGGCGCAGCCGAGACGAAGGTGAGTGCTGAAGACATCGGACAACCCTAAACGCCTCACTTCGCGGGAGTATCGAACGCTATTTTTTATAACAAATGCATGAAAAAAGTTGCTTGTGGGGCTCTGTTGTCAATGTAAACAACCATACCAAAAACATCGAATCGATTCAGCAGTATGCACGGAGTATCGCGTCGACAGGGATGAATGATTATAAAATGCTCTTGTTCGCACGCCGTGCGTAACAAGAATCATGTTGTGCACGCTCGATGTGCGCAAAACGCAGTGCGCACGTTTGGCATGCAATATTGTTTCATGTTGGCATCGCCTACTCAAACGTCAGAAAAGTGCCACAATATAACCGCTCCAGAGCCCCAAACAAGCAACTTTTTCATGCATGCGTTATAAAAAATATTGTAATCGTAGTTGCATCGGCAATGTATAAGAATCAGAAAGATTCCGGCGGGGACTAGGTACGAATGAATTAAACATGAAAATTAGAAAAGAAAATGAAATTTTTTTAATTTGTACACTATATCTACATTGGATTAATCTGTCACATTCACTGTCATTAGATTCACTATCGGTATATGTATAGTGGACACGTCAGTGTCGTCTTCAGTGTCCGTGTCATCGTGCCCAATTGGCACGAGACGTGCGCTTCAAGAATGAGAGCTGCATCGTCCACAATTTGAGAAGCATAATAGTATTCTTAATTATGCGGAATATCTCTTTCCTTGCCAATTGCTGTGCTTCTCTCATGTCTGCAGTTCCTGAAATCAGTGAATAATATGGGATTACATTCCTCGGAGCCGAAACTAGCCCGTGAATAGAATAAACAGCGAGCGAAAACAAAAGATCTCACTATACTAGGTGACACTACTATATTGTGTAGGGATGTGCCGGATAGCGATTTGGCCGGATAACCGGATACCGGATATCTGGCCGAATTCATTTGCCGGATACCGGATATCTGGTCAGGCAATATCCGGCCGGATATCCGGTATCCGGCACAACAAAATCGCCTAATGTTGGGTTTCCATTAAACACTAAACACTTTGAACTAAGAATTTGTATTTCCTGCTTATTTTATATTTGACCACTTTAATTTTTTTTTTCCATTTCTTTCATCTTTACTAATAGTACAATTATCTTCTGGGTAGGGATGTGCCGGATAGCGATTTGGCCGGATAACCGGATACCGGATATCTGGCCGAATTCATTTGCCGGATACCGGATATCCGGTATCCGGCACAACAAAATCGCCTAATGTTGGGTTTCCATTAAACACTAAACACTTTGAACTAAGAATTTGTATTTCCTGCTTATTTTATATTTGACCACTTTAATTATTTTTTTTCCATTTCTTTCATCTTTACTAATAGTACAATTATCTTCTGGGCAGTACATTGAAGATTATTGCTATCCGGTTATCCGGCCGGATAGCGGTGCTATTCGATTATCCGGCCGGATAATAAAAAACAGGCCGGATAGGCCGGATACCGGATACTTACCGGATATCCGGCACATCCCTACTGAAGTGTTGGGCGCCAGACGCGAATGTGTCGTTTCTTTATCACTTACGATGCCATAAAACAAACGACATGAAAGCCAAAAACTTACGGAAATGCGACGAGCGATAACTCAACTTGCTCAGATAACAAGGCCTCAGATAGAGGGGCAGGGTACACCAGATAAAACAATAATTCTTTACCAATGCTTGAGGTCACATCAATCAATTGATCATTCATTGAGAATTGAATAAATTAATAGAATCGATGACAGAATTTACAATAGGTATGATAACGAGATCGATAATAGAATTAATCTGTTCCTTACAATAGTGGGCTTAACTTGCGGGATGGAACTTACTCTTTTTCGATATAATTGAATTAAAGGCGAGTGTCAGAGTTGACTCGATGTAAAACAGTTATTTAGACTCCAGACTCTGTATCACAGAGCAATACATCGTACCCGATGCAGAAGTTTATATTGCGTAACACTGCCCAAGATCAGAGTATTATTAAATGACGAGAGTCAGCAATAAACGATAAATGTATCGTTAAATTTAGAGAATTTATAAGTTGGAGAGTTTATATTGGAAACAATTGGTCTGAGAGGTACCATCGAGATTTGATTTTTTATTAAAAGAGAGTTGATATGATCCTTAACTCGCTTTTCGACCTTATTGGTTAGTTCTTTACATGGCACGTACGTTTCTATATAGTTAAGGATAGCTAGTGCTTTACTGTTGTATTCTTCACGGTGCATGGCAACCGTGACGTTACCTTTATTTGCTTTGGTAATAGTGATATCTTCATTAGATTTTCGAAATTCTATCGTCTTTTTGACATTTTCAAGTTGCTGTTTGTATAATTTGTGATTTTGTTGATGATTGGGAACTTTGGATATTTCTCTAGCTACTTTGGATCTGATTCTATCTTTACTGGATGGATCTTTCCCTTTAATTGCTGATTCTACAGAGCAAATAATATCATTGACAGGTATTGTTTTGCTTCGATATGGTAGTCCATGTTTATCCCTGCTAAAAACTCCCAAGTGGTCCCATGTGGGTTCCACACTGGTTCCGGTAGGGTCCATACTAGACCACACAGGAACCAGTACGGTTCCACAGAGGACCATGCTGGAACACATCGGTAGTATGGTAGAACGGGGATGGTCCTATATCGCACCAGCAGGGCCCCATGAAGAAATGACCAGGACCTACGTAGGAACACATGTGAAGTATATAGGTCCCCAGATTCCCACGCAGGACCACCATGGTCTCACCCAAGACTGGCTGGGACACATATAGGACTATATAGTCATACCTGAGAAGTATGTTGAGATCCACTTTTTCTACGTAGGACCACCATGGTCCCACCCAGGACTCAATGGGACACATGTAGGACTACATAGGAATACCTGGGAAGTAGGTTGAGAATTATTTTTCCTGCGTAGGACCATATGGAAACACATAAGAAGTATGACGGGTCTCGTGCATCATTAATTCATCTCGTGAATTAAAATACTCACAGAGGACACATATTATAGAGAACACTAAATTCTCTGTAAAATGAGTCTTGGATCCGAACAGTCCATTGAAAAGTGGCTGAGATGCGCGCAGCGAAAGAAAAAGTCGTAATCTTTACATGCTTTTAGCATGGGAAAACTTGAAAAGAGAAGCGCGAGTACTTATAGGCCAAGCAATAGAGCTAACAAAAGGTCGATTTCGTGACACAAATACTACCTGAAATCTGACTGTGCAGTCATATAATAGGTAGTGCCTAGATGTTTTATATCATGAATGCCAATCCTGAATCGTCTTGGTTTTTTTTTTTGAGAAGCGAAAAATAGCCAAAAAAAGCAACACTTTTGCTTTTTCGCTTATAAAATGTAAAGTATTGATCCAATCGAGAAGCTACACTGGCACTTTTCGTAGAGAATTCAAAGACGAAAAAATTGAGAGGTGACGCGTCTCAATCGGATCATTAGTTTCGGAGAAAAGTAAAAAAAAAAACGGAAAAAATCATCAATTTTTCAAAAATTCATAACTCAGTCAATTTTTAAGATGAAGCGTAGTCCCTTTGGGATTAAGTTGGTATCATCATATACTTTATTGGTGCAAAACCTGGAAGCTGTCGGATAAATAGTTTCTGCACAATTGCAGTTTTTTAAATTTGATGTACTTTTTTCAAGAAGGTCGTGATGCTCGGCTAGTTGTTCGATTTGAATTTTTCAAAAAGCATTTTGAAGAAGAGAGAAAATACTTGAAATCGTATATTTTCCCGATACCGACAAATGATTTTTAGTGGGTGAAAAACGGTGCCAAACAGGAGCGAAAACGCTCGAGCGCGTCGAGGTAGTCGTAGAGTGGGGGTCGCTCGCTACGCGAGGAGAAACCTATCTGTAATATACCGTATATATTATACTATACATACAGGTTTCTCCTCGCGTAGTGAGCGACCCCCACTCTACGACTACCTCGGTGCGCTCGAGCGTTTTCGCTCCTGTTTGGCACCGTTTTTCACCCACTAAAAATCATTTGTTGGTATCGAAAAAATATACGATTTCAAGTATTTTCTCTCTTCTTCAAAATGCTTTTTGAAAAATTCAAATCGAACAACTAGCCGAGCATCACGACCTTCTTGAAAAAAGTACATCTAATTCAAAAAACTGCAATTGTGCAGAAACTGTTTATCCGACAGCTTCCAGGTCTTGCACCAATAAAGTATATGATGATACCAACTTATAGTCCAATCAAATAAGGTCTGAATTGAAAAAATTCCGAAGTGGCCTGCATTTTTGGCATTAAGGAGTTTTTGACCCTCAGGAATCCGAATCTGAAGTCATTTTTGAGATTCAAGGTCACAGTTTTGAGAAAACAGCAAAATTTTTCGTGTTTTCCGCATTTCTGAAAAACGGTTATAGATAGGTGAAAAGCGATTCGACCATCGTGTAGAGCGGAAAATTTGCGATCGAATTAAGCCCTCATATATCGGAAACGAAGTCGGATTGACAAATTTACAATAAATTCAATCGTTTTACCAAAATTCCCCGAATACTGTCGATAAGGAAGAGCCAGCGCATCGTAGCAGACAGCTGACAAACCTAGCTTGACGTGCGCAGTACGATACCGCGCAGTATAAACCTCTCTTGACAGAAATTGGGCCCGAGGCTTATTGTGAGGTTAGGGAGCTTAGCCTTATTCTATTTCCTCAGCGTGTTATTGTACCGAACTCACTTGAAAATACCACGATCTCGGTAAATGCGCAGAGAAAATCCATTCTATCAGATATAACATATGTATGCAATTTTTGATAGGTATTGTTACTTTTCTAAAATTGACGTTAACTATGAAACCAAGATGAAAAAGTTGATTGGCAAATTGAATGAGATTTACATGCATGTCATAGAAATTAGAAGTTACTTATACAATTTTTGCATATGACAATTATAACAAATTTATAAGACTGATATTTTTCGGAGTATCGAAGACGAACAATAATTAAAACTAAAGAAAACAACTAAAGAAAATAACAACCAACTTCCCTTCCTGGACGTGCTAGTCACGAAAAAACAAGATGGTCAATTGGGACATCGCGTATACCGCACACCCACACACACCAACAGATATCTCCACGCAGCTTCACACCACCACCCATCACAAAAAGGATCAGTGATCAGCTCACTCGTCCACCGAGCACTGACAGTCTCTGATTCAGATAACCTCAACGTCGAACTAGCCCACCTGAAGAAAACCCTACAATCCAATGGTTACTCGTCCACACAAATCCAACAAACCGTCAAAAAACTCCAGAACAAGCCCAACCCATCGACAGACATTTCAAACTTACCAACGGAAGTAACGAGAAGAACTGCCTTCCTCCCCTACATTCAAGGAGTGACGGACTCCATAGGGAGAATCCTAAGGAGAAACAACATCAAACCGATTTCCAAACCACCACAGAAAATCGGGCAATTCCTCAACTCCCCAAAAGATAAACTCCCCCCGCTCAGCTCTTCAGGGGTATACAGGATCCCTTGTTCCTGTGGAAAAGTTTACATCGGAGAAACCGGGAGGAAGATCAGCACTTGCCTTAAAGAACACCAAAGATGTGTCAAACTGAAGCACTTTACTATCTCAGCTCTGGCGGAACACCAAATGGAAACGGGCCACCAAATCTTATTTGACCAAACTACCTCCTTGGCTAACTCAAATCAGTATTTTCCTCGAAAATACAGAGAAGCCCTTGAAATCCGTAAACATCCTAACAACATCAACAGAGACAACGGACTTCAAACCCATCCAATTTGGAACGCCATCCTCCCGGTTTTTTAAATGTTTGGCCAACCATTTAAAAACATATGATTGGTCAACTCCACCCGAGCGGAACGTCACACATGGACGGCTCCGCAACTGGCATAAATAGGGACACCCTGTTGGGGAGCAACCAGTATCAGGTTGTTTCTCGCCCTGATGAAGTAAACTGCAATGTTTACGAAACGTCGGCACCTAACCGTTAAGGGTAGGAGATACTGAAAACGGCCCATCTGAACCAATTGCTATTTTCAAATGAGGTTTAACACACATGTTTGCCATCTCAAAACATAGACATTGTGCAAATTTCAAGTCATTTGAAACAATAAGTACAGAGTTACTCCTCATAATGCGCCTGAAATAGCCTTTATTCGAAAACCTCCCATGCGTCTTAATTATTCTTGAATCTTGCTGGGCTTGAACACACATGTTTTAGGCTCCGTAAGCCACAAACCCACGTCGGTTTTTAGAGATAGCTACGATACTTTGATTTTGACACTTTTTTTTATGAAAAAAAAAAAATATAATTTCTATTTTTTTTTCTAAAATCCGTAATTTTGTCTCGATTTTCAAAATCCGACGTGGGTTTGTAGCTAGTGTGTGTAGGAATGCACCCTGAAAATTGCAGAAGTCTTCGACAAAAATTAAGACGCATGGGACTTTTTCAATCGTCAAAAACATAGTTCTGAGATAAATCGCTTTGAAGTTTTTTTTCAAATTATTCACAAAATTCAAGATTTTCATTACTGCATGAACCAAACTAGTTTCAGACGAGATTGCCAATAGTTTTGAAGCATATTACGTTAAAAAAAAAATAGCTTCTATATTATTTGAGTGGAATTCACATTTTCGTCGTGCATTTCAGAAATTACTATTTCGAGGAAGTTGGAATCAATTATGAAGGATATAAATTATCTCAACTTGAAAAAAATTGAACATATCATATTTCAGCAGTTCGGTTGATATAAACTTGGTCTCGACGAGTGTGGGAACTTCGACCTGCGGGTAGCGAATCGTGCGGTTGATATCTTGTAAATCTGGTTCTGTAAAATGAATACAAACGTTTAGAAGAATGATGCTTTGCTATATGAATCTCAATACTCATCTTTGGTGAAGTGTGTGCCAAAAACTTCAATATGATTCCGAACCATAGAAAAAGCACATTTTGGAGTTGTTGTTTTATCCAAGCGCTTTGAACCACACGTCGATCATCATACTGACAGCCTTACAGGAACCATTTCTGTAAATAGAAATATCAGAGTGAGACAAAATAATAATCATTCTTTGGGAAAATTTTATACATATCTTTTTTTCAAATGAGTCTCAAAACTTTTGGGTGTCCAACATAATTTTGCTAAAGCAGTTTTTACTTCATTGCAGGAGGCCTCACATCAAAAACTTCTGTTTTCCGAAGGCTATTCCTAGAAAGTAAAAACAAAAATTAGAAATGGAAATGTGCATAATGAGATAAATATAGATATTAGGTATACTTAGGTATTGGGTTCTTATCTTTCAAGGTTCAGTGAGACTCCTACGACTTGCTCGCTGAAAATGAATCAAGATTATTAGTACATCGCACCGGCACGTTACTACTACAACTATAGCACCATCGTATCATTACACAAGCACTATGGTATATTTCAAATCACACAAAAAATAACTACTCTAAACTGCATTGCACTAGTTCGACTCCAACTTCTAATTCACTCACACTCTGGGATATTGGTAACTACATAAATATCATCACTATTTCATATTTCTATTGCACTAACACCACTGAAATATTTTCTACACAGTACACTAATTCACGCCAAACCTGCTTCTAGAATTCACCTGCTGCGTAATCCTTTGCTTCTTTCGCTCCTCCTGCTTTCGTAGCAATTTTCTTCTTATCTTTTTGTTTCGATCGTCTAACTTTCCTATTCTCCACAGCTTCAGCTTCTCCTGCCAATTTTCGTTTCCTGTCCCGTTGTCTAGAGATTATCTGTCCTGATGGTCCCGCTTCTTCTCCTCTAATTGCTGCTTTCATGATTTTTGTCCTTCCGATCCCGTTGTTGTACTCCGCCACTGCGTTGACCACTGCTAGATGTAAACGCTTCTTCGAAACAAACACTTCTTTCACACACTTCCTCCATATCAAACTGTTGAGGCACTCATTTGCATTTTGCGTTCTTCCTCGGGCACATCGCAGTAAGAGTTCGTCACTCGTGAGTCGTTCGTAGATGGGCTTCAGATTTTCAACCACTTTCTCGTTCAGAATCAACTTCATGTCCTTATGGCGTCCTGGTTCTTCTTGTTTGGCGGTTGCTCTATTGTAGAAACACCACGATTTCGTCCCAGTTGGGCAATGTGTGTGTTGTGGTCTCTCGTCTGTTGATGAGGCATGATGGAGTGTAGCGTAAATAGCTCACTTCATTCCCTCGATGTCATCCAAATGCTCTACGATTCCTCTTCTATAGTATTTCGTCAATGTGTCGATCTTTGTCACCGTCAGTGCTCCAGTAACTTTTCCACCCAGCTTTTTATCTTGAGACAGCTTACGAAGTGCTGTTCCTAGCCTTTTGGCGACATGGTTGACGCATTCTTCCTTCTCGACAGGAGTATCACCATAAGGTGCAATCTCTCTCAGGCGTAACCATGTTCTCGCATCCTCGTCAGACACCAAGGTGGTAAATCTCATTTGGTTCTTCTCGATGGATCTTGACCAAATTTTTTCCGCTGCCCTCACCTCCATTGAGCCTGATGCGCCGATGAAGTTTTGGTTGCACTCGCCGCTTGATTTATGTCCCTCCAGCCAGAGAGCAAAATCAGGGGAATCTTCGCCAAGTTCGACACGACTCACAATACACATTTGACAATACTTGGAAAGTATTTCAAAGTCTATTACAAGTCCTGTAACGACATCTATGGCGATTCCAATTCCGTACATAGACTGGTGACCTCGCTTCTGCCATGTACCATCGAAGGTGACTGTAATATCTATAACAGCCTGATCTCGCAACTCTGGCTGTAAAGCGACATGAGCATTGCGGATCTTTTCCCTTGCCTCATCTAAAACTTGCGCCTCAAGCTTATGGGCTTCCTGTGACAGGGATTGCAGGTGTTGTTGGTAAGAACGAGCGGTCATGACGGGGAGATCTGTGGCAATGCATAATTTTTCCAGCGCTCCATATCCCAATCCGACAGATGTGATTCCGTCAACCATATTTCGGTTTACTGCAAAAGGCGGCCTCGAACTCTCTTCATTCTTGATACGTGGACTTGAATAAGTATCACCAAGCACAAAACCACACGCGTCACACTTCAATAATAATTTCACACTGAAACCATGACGATCACGCACTTGCACAAACACTTCTTGCCTTTCACAGTTAGTACACTTCACATTTTTCACCAAATTCTGTAAGCACGAGGAATAAATTAGCAAAAAATCACCTGCTTCAACAGGTGGATTTGGATCGGGATGAGGAATAAGGTTAGGGTCGTTGGGATCGTTCGGCTCTATCTGCTCCTCTGCGATTACTGCCCGATTTCCGGACAGAATCTTCCGAGCATCTATCGCCCGCTGCTGCCTCACGTTACTGCGTCCTTTAGACTTTCGAAAACGTCGACTGGATTGATACATTTTTTCAACACACAAGTTATTTACCAGAGTACACGTGGATTTCGCTTGTAATGCTCGAACTTGTTCATATGTTTACGAAACACGAGTGCCATCTCGCGCCTTTGGGGTATGTTTACGAAACACGAGTGCCATCTCGCGCCATCGAGAAAAATTACAGATTTAGGAAATACATTAGCTGTGTTCGCGTTACCTACACTTTCTACACTTTTACTAGATTTTACACTTTTCACTAGAAATCCACACCTGTTATTGGACGAGCGTAAAAAGTGTAAGAAAAGTGTAGAAAGTGTAGCTATCGCGAACACAGCTATTACTAGCAGCATTTCATGTAAAACACCTTAGTATCGTAGCTCGATGGAAAAATGCATCTCAAGTTACTTTTTTTTACAAATTGAAAAAACAATAACCGAAATATAGGGAAATTGAAAACTCCTGCTGGAACATAATACGCTTTATTGAGTGAACGGGGCTTAATAATTTTTTTTTTCGGTTCAAGGATTTATGTACGTCAAGATAAGGGTTCAAAGAACACTTTTCCGTAAAAAACCGGAAATCGATTTTTTTGCAATTTTTACACTAAAATTTCAGTATCTCCTACCCTTAAACAACGCGGCTCCATCCCGAAAGCCAAGTCTAATTCAATAATTAAAACGATATTTTGTAATGTGCACACCCAGCCTGAAGCCTACTTAACATTTATGAAAATGGTGACGCATACGGATTGCGTGGGTTGATTAAGTATCCCAAATAGGTGAAAAATCTACCGAAACGAAAATCCCAGCTGATCCTTTTTTTGAGTTATGAGTAATTGAAAAAAAAAAATTTGACAGCACGATAAAAAAAAAATTATACATAAATATATTAGGGTGCCTCGTTTCTGTCGAACTTTTTTTTTTCGCTCCATCGACGAAATATTGTGGTATGTCCTCAAAAAGGAACCCCCACCAAGTTCGAGCCCTTAATTCCAATCCTAATCTAAATCATCTAAAACATCGATCTAAAACATTTTGAAATGTTGCCATTTGAAAAGCATTCAAATCTTCCGACTTTTTTTTTTCAATTAACCAATCAATTAATGCTCTTTTTTTTAAATTTTTTTTTTTCGACTTTTTTTTTTTCAATTAACCAATCAATTAATGCTCAGCTGCATTTCGTGATATCGCCTTAAAATGGCGATTTCCATGCACGGAATTGATCATTCTTCGCAAGGACCTGGTATGATTTTCGTGGAACTCGAGTTCTTTCACCTGTTTCAACCTCAAAAGTCATTTTTTCAGAATAACTCACATATTTTCGTTGATATTTAAAAAACGGCGTAAAGCTAGAAGAAATATATAAATGACAAATTCACAGGAAATTTGATTTTCTATAAAAAAAAAAAAAGGCCCTATTGTATCATCGCGTGAGGGACTTGAAAATTCATAAATATTTTGTATTACATTCAAGTCTTCTAAACTATGAGTTCTAGGCGATGAAACAATAGCGCCTTTTGGCGCCGGTTCAGAGTTCCGAATTTTCAATGCTCCGAACGGTAAAATTTCCGAATTTATTCTAAACGATTTCGAAATTTTCAGAAAGACTAAAGTTCAGAAAATTAAAATTTCGAATGGTCGAAATGTAGATAGCTCAAGGCTCCGAAAGTCCGATTCTACGAAAGTCCAAAATTCTGAAAGGTACCGAACGTGTTCTTAACGTGTCGACTAAACGACGCGCGACGGCTTGATGTTCCAGCTTCGGAGCTTTGGCCCAGGGCCGGCTTCAGAGGGTAGGCAAGTGCGGCAATCGCCTCAGGGCGCAATATATTGGGGGCGGCCGCCAGCGGGAGATTTGCAATTTTTTTTTTCTCACTATTTGATCTTCGAGACCGATGAAAATCCATAATATTTCTGCTCCACTCAGATTGCTACTTCACTTTCTATTGTCTTACTATTCTCACCTGTTCAGCGTTACGGTTATCTTGGGTAAACCCGTGAATGGATGGCAGTGCACTTCGGTAGTCATAGACAAACTCGATGTACGCGTCGCCGCGCACGCCGATCCACGTCCGCGCGCGGCTTTCGCGGTTCAAAAATACCTTTATACAAAATTAAAAACACAGTCATCAATCGTGAATTTTCGGAATTTTTCAGAAATGATCATTTTTTTCTTACTTGTCATTTTTGAGGCGTGATTCAAAAAATAAAACTTAAAATGTCAATTCAGAAAAAACAAATCAGATTTTCAAAAAACGATGAAAAACGTGGTGGAAATGACATTTTAAGTTTTATTTTTTGGATTACGCGTCCAAAATGACAAGTGAGAAAAAAATGATTGTCAATCTTGAAAAATTCAGAAAATTTCCAATCGACAACTGTGTTTTCAATTTTGTTTTGAGGCATTTTTGAACCGCGAACGCCTTTTTGATGCGCGACTAGACGTTTTATTCTTATTCTCCGGCCCGGGTATTTTCTCCATGAATTTCTTTCTTTTGGATTGAAGAAGAAGGATTCAGGTATCCAAAAAAAATGATCTCAATGAATTTCGCTGAGTCCCGCGGAAACGACAGCGAAATTAAAAAAAAAAGAAAAGAAAAAAAAAAAAAAATACGAGAAAAAATTGAAAGAATTTTTTGTTTCGAAAATGAAATTTTTTGTATGAAAGCGGTCTCCTTTACGAACAAAATAATTTCAGGATCAATCCGCTTCGATGAATACTTTCGGAGATATGGTTTTCCAAACACAGCAGCGCACAGCAGTGCAACAGTGGTTTACAAAAATTCACATAGCTCTAACTCCACCATTTTTAAAAAAATTTCAAAATCCTTGAAGCAGTATTTTTTATTTCCATAGTGCTAAAGATTGTGAATGGCGCAAAGATCCGTGACTTGACGGTTTTTTTTTTTTTGAGTGAAGTGACGCGGATCCGCTCATATAGGTATTGATTAGGGAACATATGTTTATATTATTTCTCACACCCTTCGAAATACCCAACTAGTATGTTAAAAAATGTGAGCTTGAATATATCCAGAGGGGCGGCGTTCGCGGACTTTGCCTGGGGCAGTTAAATATCTGAAGCCGGCACTGCTTTGGCCTTTCGGATCTTAAGCTTTCGGAGTTTTGACCTTTCGGATCTACCTACATAGCTTTCGGAATTTTGAACCTTCGGTATGGCGATTCGGAATACCGATTGCGAAATACTCTTTCTGAAAACTGTGAGTTCGTTGCATTCAAATCCGGAAATTCGACCGTTCGGAGCTTTGAAAATCCGGAACTTTAAACCGGCCCCATCAACGAAAATATATGTGAGTAATTCTTAAAAAATGACTTTTGGGGTTAAAACAGGTGAAACAACTCGAGTCACACGAAAATCACACCAGGCCCTTACGAAGAATGATCAATTGCCTACATGAAAATCGCCATTTTAAGGCGATATCCCGAAATGCAGCTAAGCATTGGATAATTGAGAAGAAAGTCAGAAGTTTTACTTGTTTTTCAAATGGGAACATTTCAAAACGTTTTAGATCGGTCTTAGGCCGGTATTCATAGACAGTCAGACAGTCTTAAGTCGACTCGGCACACGACTTAAGCATGGTCTCAGCCAATCAGGACCCATATAACGCTATCTTAAGATGGTCTTGAACAAGCAAGTTCTCAAGAACTGACTATGAATACCGGCCTTAGAATTGGAATTGAGGGCTCAAACTTGGTGGGGGTTTCTTTTTGAGGACATACAACAATATTTCGTCGATGGAGCGAAAAAAAAAGAGTTCGCCGGAAACGGAGCACCCTTATATATTTATATATATATTTTTTTTATCGTGTTATCAATTTTTTTTTTTCAATTACTCATAACTCAAAAAAAGGATCAGCTGGGATTTTCGTTTCGATGGATTCTTTATCCATTAGGCATACTTAATCGACCCACGCAATCCTTGTGCGTCACCATTTTCATAAATGTTAAGTTGGCTTCAGGCTGGGTGTGTGTGGGAGTTGAGCAAATATTAATAGAACGACGGAATATTATATAGAGTTCACGACATCTTGCGACAATTTTTATTAAACAAAATAGATATTTCATGCAAATGATTTGTACGTACAACAAATATAAAATTAAACTAATTCAAGGATATCTGATTATTATAAAATTATCATTATTGAATATAATTAACAATTTTTCATTTGTATGTTATAGAAATAACTTAATGATTTTTGGAGTCATTAACGATACTAAAAATCAATGCCATCATCATTATAATTTCCATTCTCATCAGCAAAGTCTCCACATACTCTTAATTCTAATCATCTGCCATTTCTTCGTCGTCTACCGCAGGTGTTTCTTCATTTTCTAGTCCCAGTATTTCTTCACTTTCATCGCATTCGATGATTCCACGATGTCTAGATGCATTATCACAGCTTTGGCCGTTGCACTGCTTACAGAATTGAGTACACAATAACCCGGCCTTTTTGCATGTACATCGGGTTGTAATACAGTCTGTATTACAGCTACAATACACCTGCAACATAATCATACACATTATGTATTTGAAATAAAAACTTAGATTCATAAAAGGTAACAAAGCAACAGATTTTTATTTATTACATTTGCGAGTAATCTTTGTGGAGCAGGTGGCTTTTCATTTAGTACCGGCAATAGTATGAATCTTGTTCGTTTCCAGCCCCATTGTTCAGGAATCAATGGGTTTCCCAACCACTGCTGTATTTGCAGATAAACCCTTTTCACGTGATGGCGTAACGATGACTCTGTGGGTGGTAATGTCGCCAAAGATGATTTTTTTTTCATATTACCAATTGACGAAGTGAACATTTTATACCGCAATTCACTAATCGTTAACTTCTCTTTATTTTTTGCATCGTATAACTGTAGGGTGAATTGTTCAGCAGCATCATATAGTTGATTTTCATTTATATTTGGTTCGCAGAACACTGATACTAGATCTTGAAGTTTTTTATTTTTTTCAAGTAATGAAAGTGTACTCTTTTTACTTTTACTGTAAATGGCGCTCGTCGTGTCACAACCCGAAAATGCATGGGCAAACAAAATATACGGTTTCATGTGTTTGTAATCTAACGATGAAAATAATTCGTTGCCTTTTTTCCCAGATGTGATTTTATAAAAATAAATAATATCCGTAGGTGAAGCAAGTGCAATACATAAAATCAATAAGTCGGTATCATTACCAACCACTGCCACCGATTTACCATCAGCCTTTAATTGTAATGCAGTATCAACTATTAAAGTATCTGCATCTTCACTTGCGACTTTGGTACTGATCTTACGTCTTGTGAAATATGCGGATAACAACAGAACGAATTTGAATTTGTTTGTAACATTAGATAAAAATTTACTTTGATTTAGAGTTATTAATCTGTCTTCAGCTATTTCTACATCAGCAGCTACCCATCTTTCTTTTCGGCGATATCTTTCATACGATTTTGTTCCAATTAAGGTGGTTCTTTACCTACTTCCCACCAAACTTGGATTTCAGAGAAGATTTTGAATACTTCTCGATGGGCAAGAAATCTGAAAAAAAATCAAGCATGTAGAAGATCCTCGAGGGATTGATTTTGCATAATAATAATTCAAAAAAGTTATTAATAAATTGATGGAAAAAAAAAAAACTGTTCAAGAAATTAGCCGATGACCCAACTTTTTTCTTAGGTGAAAATTATTTTTTAATTTTTCTGAATACGTATGAATTTTTTCAGAATTTTGTTAAATCTTTGAAAATCGCGTTTTGTCAGGTATGAAAAACCCCATTTTCAAAGATTTAACAAAATTCTGAAAAAAATCGTACGTATTCAGAAAAATTAAAAAATAATTTTCACCTAAAAAAAAAGTTGGGTCATCGGCTAATTTCTTGAACAGTTTTTTTTTTTCGATCTATTTGTTAATAACTTTTTTGAATTATTATTATGCAAAATCAATCTCTCGAGGATCTTCTACATGCTTGATTTTTTTCAGATTTATCCCCCATCGAGAAGTATTCAAAATCTGCTCTGAAACCCACGTTTGGTGGGAAGTAGGTAAAGAACCACCTTAATTCACTGTTATAACCGTCAAAAACAACTGTGGCGTCTGGACCAAAGTGCCTAATGACATACGACGCATAAAGTTCGAATATATCTCTATAAGTTTTACTGTGAGGCCAAACTATATGATGTAACAACCATCCTCCATCTACAACTTTATTCAAACTTTGTAAAAGTGACTCAGATTGAAGACAAGGTTTAAAGAATTTGTATAATTCCGATTTTGGTGTTTTTCGCATTAGTCCCTGTTCATCAAATAAACTTAGTGGATACGGAGATAATTCATGAGTTAAAGCCTCTTTTCCTAGTTCAGGATTTTCTTGTAAAAGAATGAAACTCCTTTGAAATAACAAAAAAGAATCAACCGCAAAATGTGTTTCATTTCTTACATGATTTTGATGCTGTGCTGCTGATATAGGTTTAACTTTAAACAAATTTGTCAATGTAATGTTATTGGCATCTTTTCCAACCATTAGTTCCATCCCTTGTAACCCTTTTTCGATTGCCATATGACAATTAATGTCTGGTCCACCAATGATCCCAGTCGAAAGAGACATTAACGAGTCTGCTGTTCTGAAAGGGTTGTGTTCGTTGAGCCAAAATACAAGTTTCTTTATATCTTCGTCATCTTTTTTTATTCGACTGTTCGATAAATCAATATGTTGTTCACTCGACGCTGGTTTCAATCCAACATAATTTTCCAAACAGTCCATTACATTAAAAGCTGATGGCATTGCTAGTAAATATCTCGCAACGACACTACTGGTTACACCTCTACCATGCTTCAAGTCAGTACCAAAGAATCGATTTGAGGTTTGCTCGATGACCATGTCACTCCAAACCCCAGACCATGCTTTGTCGTTTCTACGAATAGTAAAATATCCATCGGTAGTAAATTTGTGGAATTCTTCATCATCCATAATAAGCTCCAAATCGGCCATATCTTGAAGATAAATTTGGGCACACTTTGCATAAGCAAAATGTGCAGCTGCATAAAATAAGGGTAGCATGCTTCTAATGCTCTGTAAATGAAGATTCCAATCGCCTGTACGTTCAGCTTCGATGAATTGAAGAGCATAGATAATGCATTCAAAATACTGCATCCATAATTTAGCGGTTGGGCCTCTACTTTTTATTTAATCCATTTCTTCAACGAATAACTGTTGTAAATGGACTATAGACGGATCTACGTTACAATCACCTATCGAAGGAGGATCAGTGCTCCATTGTTTAAAAAAGTTGTGGATAGAAGCGATTATTTCTGGAGTTGTATCGAGGCTTTTACAAAGAGTGATACCAAGTGCACTGAAGGTTAGAATATGGGCTCTCATAGCCCTCGAAAAGGCGTGACCCGATAACATTTTCCTTACTGATTCTGGTGCATATACTGTGGCCCATAAATCTTCCAATCCACTGCCTTCCATCACATAACCAATTGCTCCGAGATAGGACATTAATAGGTGAAATCCTCCTAAGCGCACAATAACGTTTCTTAATTTTTGATTTTCAGCTACAATACAACGAGCTTTGTAATAAAGGGGTTAATCAAAAGTAACAAAACACGTTTTTTGATTCAATCTACTACACTCTTCCGCAGCATAGTTTAATGCAGTATTTAATGTAGTCAAGTTAGAAGGTGGCTGGTTAATAAATGGTAAACAACTAATATGCGATGTATCATACGTAATGTCACTCGACAAGACTTCAAAAAAACCTTTCCAAGATGGCATATTTGGTAGTGCCAATGCTTTACACCATATATACGCTGCATAGGAGGGTGGCAAGAGAGGCCTTTTTTGTCCAATATCAAGAGAATTAATTTTTACAAATTTGATTTTTTTTAAAGTTTCGGTGTTAATAGTTCCATGCGGTATGGTTTCTATTTGTTTTTGGGATGCCAATACAGAAGCAGCTGGCATTTTTGTGCATCTTTGTGAACCACCTTCATATTCAACATTATAATCAGGCGTATATACGGCAATGCCTCGTAGACAGTGGAAAGTTTCTTTGCCATCCAAAGTACTGGCATTATGGTCAGTATTGTCAAATACGTGTTGCACAAAAACATTTTGAATGTTGGTTTTGGGAGGATCCATTATAGTCGATGCTTCATACAATTGAATGTTGTAGTAAGAGGCACTAACGCCAAGTTTTGACAAAAGATAAATTGTTAATTTGGAGCCTGTCTTTCTGTATATGTACGTGCCAACAGCCAATTGTAAGTTAGAAATAAATGACTTCGGACGCAGCATAGATAGAATAGAATGTGCAATGCTGTCGCGTTTTACACAATATTCTGTGATATTTTCTTCAATTTGTTCTGGCTGGCTAGTAAGTAGATCACCAAGAAAAAAGTTCAATGATTCTGGAATATTCGACACGACATTATCAAGAAACTTACTAGCCGATGGATATCTTTCAATTTGAAAACTAGCTCCTTCAATATCCCTACGCAGAATTTGTGCAGCAACATGCAAGAGAATCTTTTTTTCCATATCACTAAGAACCTTATTATCATACGACCATTCGTTGGCGCTTTGTCCTATATTCGATGTCTTGTAATAAACTACAGGAGATCTGCCAACGTGTTGCGCAACAAAGATATCCGAACCGTATTTCTCTCTCAACTTTTTGAAGAGTACATATTTAGTTATGGGCGTCGTTTCAACAATTTTTTTTAGTTCATTCAACGAAAATTCAAATTTTCCACTCTTTTCGATGTGATCACAAATTTTTTGAAATGCTACTCCGTCAGTTTTTTTTATGGAGTCGACTTCTGAATCTGTTAACATCCTCATAAAAGAATTGTAGCATTTCGAGTGGTAGCTTGGCTTCTTACTTTTGAATGAAGACTCTGAAGATAAGCCTATCAGTCTATTTAAAATTTCACCATTATCTGCGTCACTTGATAACGAAGCTAGGTAGATCATACGATCTAGTGTATATTTTTCGGTCAAAGTATGCACTGTTTTCTTAGTTCGGTCCAATAAATTTCCATAGATAAAGCATGACCCACTAAAATTAAAATCATCGTCACTGGTAGAAGTTGACGACGATGGTTCTGGTTCGTTGATCTTTGAGGAAGATGGCAATTCAAAATCTGGTATCGCCAATTTCGCTTTTTTAGTTGAAGGGTTATTCGAGTGAGCAGAATATCGCTTTTTACAAGTCTCGTGAAAGATCACAGATGTTTTTCCAATCCATAAGTGCCATTTGTTATCTTCTCTTTGTCGACTTTTTGCTATAAAAGTTTTTAATCCTTTTTCGTGCACGGTACAAACTACATCCGATTCTTCGTCCAGTGCCTTCCCACATACTGTACATGCATTTTCTGTGTCCATTTGTAATCTGAAAGAATAAATGATGGCACATTAGAAATAAACTTATAAATATAAATTATTATAAATAAATATATATATATATAAATATAAATTATTAAAAAAAAAAAAATTTGGTTCGACTGGTCCGATAAATTCACATATGGTATGAATTAATAGGCTTCGAACGATAGAGTCACTACTCAATAAATTATTATATATATATATATATATATTAGGGTGTTTCATTTTTAGGCAATATTTTTTTTTCGATGGCATACCAGAGAATCTTATACTTTATAAAAAATAAAAAATTTTGCTGCCTGGTAAAAGGTTTTAGGTCTAATAGTGGCTTAGCTCATTCAAAAATTCGATTTCCCACCTAAATAACACAGGAAAATTTTTTTTTTTTCGTTTAATTGAATTTTTCGTTGTTAAAATTTTTTTTTTCGAAAAAACCTTCGTATAGCTTTCGAAGGAAATTAAATTCTCTACAAAAATGTTTCTGTGGTCGAAGACCGTACAACCAGTAGTTTCGGACTTATAGCGAAAATTGTTCATGTTTGACGCGCTATAAGTCCGAAACTACTGGTTGTACGGTCTTCGACCACAGAAACATTTTTGTAGAGAATTTAATTTCCTTCGAAAGCTATACGAAGGTTTTTTCGAAAAAAAAAATTTTAACAACGAAAAATTCAATTAAACGAAAAAAAAAAAATTTTCCTGTGTTATTTAGGTGGGAAATCGAATTTTTGAATGAGCTAAGCCACTATTAGACCTAAAACCTTTTACCAGGCAGCAAAATTTTTTATTTTTTATAAAGTATAAGATTCTCTGGTATGCCATCGAAAAAAAAATATTGCCTAAAAATGAAACACCCTAATATATATATATATATATATAATAATTTATTGAGTAGTGACTCTATCGTTCGAAGCCTATTAATTCATACCATATGTGAATTTATCGGACCAGTCGAACCAAATTTTTTTTTTTTTAATAATTTATATTTATATATATATATATTTATTTATAATAATTTATATTTATAAGTTTATTTCTAATGTGCCATCATTTATTCTTTCAGATTACAAATGGACACAGAAAATGCATGTACAGTATGTGGGAAGGCACTGGACGAAGAATCGGATGTAGTTTGTACCGTGCACGAAAAAGGATTAAAAACTTTTATAGCAAAAAGTCGACAAAGAGAAGATAACAAATGGCACTTATGGATTGGAAAAACATCTGTGATCTTTCACGAGACTTGTAAAAAGCGATATTCTGCTCACTCGAATAACCCTTCAACTAAAAAAGCGAAATTGGCGATACCAGATTTTGAATTGCCATCTTCCTCAAAGATCAACGAACCAGAACCATCGTCGTCAACTTCTACCAGTGACGATGATTTTAATTTTAGTGGGTCATGCTTTATCTATGGAAATTTATTGGACCGAACTAAGAAAACAGTGCATACTTTGACCGAAAAATATACACTAGATCGTATGATCTACCTAGCTTCGTTATCAAGTGACGCAGATAATGGTGAAATTTTAAATAGACTGATAGGCTTATCTTCAGAGTCTTCATTCAAAAGTAAGAAGCCAAGCTACCACTCGAAATGCTACAATTCTTTTATGAGGATGTTAACAGATTCAGAAGTCGACTCCATAAAAAAAACTGACGGAGTAGCATTTCAAAAAATTTGTGATCACATCGAAAAGAGTGGAAAATTTGAATTTTCGTTGAATGAACTAAAAAAAATTGTTGAAACGACGCCCATAACTAAATATGTACTCTTCAAAAAGTTGAGAGAGAAATACGGTTCGGATATCTTTGTTGCGCAACACGTTGGCAGATCTCCTGTAGTTTATTACAAGACATCGAATATAGGACAAAGCGCCAACGAATGGTCGTATGATAATAAGGTTCTTAGTGATATGGAAAAAAAGATTCTCTTGCATGTTGCTGCACAAATTCTGCGTAGGGATATTGAAGGAGCTAGTTTTCAAATTGAAAGATATCCATCGGCTAGTAAGTTTCTTGATAATGTCGTGTCGAATATTCCAGAATCATTGAACTTTTTTCTTGGTGATCTACTTACTAGCCAGCCAGAACAAATTGAAGAAAATATCACAGAATATTGTGTAAAACGCGACAGCATTGCACATTCTATTCTATCTATGCTGCGTCCGAAGTCATTTATTTCTAACTTACAATTGGCTGTTGGCACGTACATATACAGAAAGACAGGCTCCAAATTAACAATTTATCTTTTGTCAAAACTTGGCGTTAGTGCCTCTTACTACAACATTCAATTGTATGAAGCATCGACTATAATGGATCCTCCCAAAACCAACATTCAAAATGTTTTTGTGCAACACGTATTTGACAATACTGACCATAATGCCAGTACTTTGGATGGCAAAGAAACTTTCCACTGTCTACGAGGCATTGCCGTATATACGCCTGATTATAATGTTGAATATGAAGGTGGTTCACAAAGATGCACAAAAATGCCAGCTGCTTCTGTATTGGCATCCCAAAAACAAATAGAAACCATACCGCATGGAACTATTAACACCGAAACTTTAAAAAAAATCAAATTTGTAAAAATTAATTCTCTTGATATTGGACAAAAAAGGCCTCTCTTGCCACCCTCCTATGCAGCGTATATATGGTGTAAAGCATTGGCACTACCAAATATGCCATCTTGGAAAGGTTTTTTTGAAGTCTTGTCGAGTGACATTACGTATGATACATCACATATTAGTTGTTTACCATTTATTAACCAGCCACCTTCTAACTTGACTACATTAAATACTGCATTAAACTATGCTGCGGAAGAGTGTAGTAGATTGAATCAAAAAACGTGTTTTGTTACTTTTGATTAACCCCTTTATTACAAAGCTCGTTGTATTGTAGCTGAAAATCAAAAATTAAGAAACGTTATTGTGCGCTTAGGAGGATTTCACCTATTAATGTCCTATCTCGGAGCAATTGGTTATGTGATGGAAGGCAGTGGATTGGAAGATTTATGGGCCACAGTATATGCACCAGAATCAGTAAGGAAAATGTTATCGGGTCACGCCTTTTCGAGGGCTATGAGAGCCCATATTCTAACCTTCAGTGCACTTGGTATCACTCTTTGTAAAAGCCTCGATACAACTCCAGAAATAATCGCTTCTATCCACAACTTTTTTAAACAATGGAGCACTGATCCTCCTTCGATAGGTGATTGTAACGTAGATCCGTCTATAGTCCATTTACAACAGTTATTCGTTGAAGAAATGGATTAAATAAAAAGTAGAGGCCCAACCGCTAAATTATGGATGCAGTATTTTGAATGCATTATCTATGCTCTTCAATTCATCGAAGCTGAACGTACAGGCGATTGGAATCTTCATTTACAGAGCATTAGAAGCATGCTACCCTTATTTTATGCAGCTGCACATTTTGCTTATGCAAAGTGTGCCCAAATTTATCTTCAAGATATGGCCGATTTGGAGCTTATTATGGATGATGAAGAATTCCACAAATTTACTACCGATGGATATTTTACTATTCGTAGAAACGACAAAGCATGGTCTGGGGTTTGGAGTGACATGGTCATCGAGCAAACCTCAAATCGATTCTTTGGTACTGACTTGAAGCATGGTAGAGGTGTAACCAGTAGTGTCGTTGCGAGATATTTACTAGCAATGCCATCAGCTTTTAATGTAATGGACTGTTTGGAAAATTATGTTGGATTGAAACCAGCGTCGAGTGAACAACATATTGATTTATCGAACAGTCGAATAAAAAAAGATGACGAAGATATAAAGAAACTTGTATTTTGGCTCAACGAACACAACCCTTTCAGAACAGCAGACTCGTTAATGTCTCTTTCGACTGGGATCATTGGTGGACCAGACATTAATTGTCATATGGCAATCGAAAAAGGGTTACAAGGGATGGAACTAATGGTTGGAAAAGATGCCAATAACATTACATTGACAAATTTGTTTAAAGTTAAACCTATATCAGCAGCACAGCATCAAAATCATGTAAGAAATGAAACACATTTTGCGGTTGATTCTTTTTTGTTATTTCAAAGGAGTTTCATTCTTTTACAAGAAAATCCTGAACTAGGAAAAGAGGCTTTAACTCATGAATTATCTCCGTATCCACTAAGTTTATTTGATGAACAGGGACTAATGCGAAAAACACCAAAATCGGAATTATACAAATTCTTTAAACCTTGTCTTCAATCTGAGTCACTTTTACAAAGTTTGAATAAAGTTGTAGATGGAGGATGGTTGTTACATCATATAGTTTGGCCTCACAGTAAAACTTATAGAGATATATTCGAACTTTATGCGTCGTATGTCATTAGGCACTTTGGTCCAGACGCCACAGTTGTTTTTGACGGTTATAACAGTGAATTAAGGTGGTTCTTTACCTACTTCCCACCAAACGTGGGTTTCAGAGCAGATTTTGAATACTTCTCGATGGGGGATAAATCTGAAAAAAATCAAGCATGTAGAAGATCCTCGAGAGATTGATTTTGCATAATAATAATTCAAAAAAGTTATTAACAAATAGATCGAAAAAAAAAAACTGTTCAAGAAATTAGCCGATGACCCAACTTTTTTTTTAGGTGAAAATTATTTTTTAATTTTTCTGAATACGTACGATTTTTTTCAGAATTTTGTTAAATCTTTGAAAATGGGGTTTTTCATACCTGACAAAACGCGATTTTCAAAGATTTAACAAAATTCTGAAAAAATTCATACGTATTCAGAAAAATTAAAAAATAATTTTCACCTAAGAAAAAAGTTGGGTCATCGGCTAATTTCTTGAACAGTTTTTTTTTTTTCCATCAATTTATTAATAACTTTTTTGAATTATTATTATGCAAAATCAATCCCTCGAGGATCTTCTACATGCTTGATTTTTTTTCAGATTTCTTGCCCATCGAGAAGTATTCAAAATCTTCTCTGAAATCCAAGTTTGGTGGGAAGTAGGTAAAGAACCACCTTAATTGGAACAAAATCGTATGAAAGATATCGCCGAAAAGAAAGATGGGTAGCTGCTGATGTAGAAATAGCTGAAGACAGATTAATAACTCTAAATCAAAGTAAATTTTTATCTAATGTTACAAACAAATTCAAATTCGTTCTGTTGTTATCCGCATATTTCACAAGACGTAAGATCAGTACCAAAGTCGCAAGTGAAGATGCAGATACTTTAATAGTTGATACTGCATTACAATTAAAGGCTGATGGTAAATCGGTGGCAGTGGTTGGTAATGATACCGACTTATTGATTTTATGTATTGCACTTGCTTCACCTACGGATATTATTTATTTTTATAAAATCACATCTGGGAAAAAAGGCAACGAATTATTTTCATCGTTAGATTACAAACACATGAAACCGTATATTTTGTTTGCCCATGCATTTTCGGGTTGTGACACGACGAGCGCCATTTACAGTAAAAGTAAAAAGAGTACACTTTCATTACTTGAAAAAAATAAAAAACTTCAAGATCTAGTATCAGTGTTCTGCGAACCAAATATAAATGAAAATCAACTATATGATGCTGCTGAACAATTCACCCTACAGTTATACGATGCAAAAAATAAAGAGAAGTTAACGATTAGTGAATTGCGGTATAAAATGTTCACTTCGTCAATTGGTAATATGAAAAAAAAATCATCTTTGGCGACATTACCACCCACAGAGTCATCGTTACGCCATCACGTGAAAAGGGTTTATCTGCAAATACAGCAGTGGTTGGGAAACCCATTGATTCCTGAACAATGGGGCTGGAAACGAACAAGATTCATACTATTGCCGGTACTAAATGAAAAGCCACCTGCTCCACAAAGATTACTCGCAAATGTAATAAATAAAAATCTGCTGCTTTGTTACCTTTTATGAATCTAAGTTTTTATTTCAAATACATAATGTGTATGATTATGTTGCAGGTGTATTGTAGCTGTAATACAGACTGTATTACAACCCGATGTACATGCAAAAAGGCCGGGTTATTGTGTACTCAATTCTGTAAGCAGTGCAACGGCCAAAGCTGTGATAATGCATCTAGACATCGTGGAATCATCGAATGCGATGAAAGTGAAGAAATACTGGGACTAGAAAAAGAAGAAACACCTGCGGTAGACGACGAAGAAATGGCAGATGATTAGAATTAAGAGTATGTGGAGACTTTGCTGATGAGAATGGAAATTACAATGATGATGGCATTGATTTTTAGTATCGTTAATGACTCCAAAAATCATTAAGTTATTTCTATAACATACAAATGAAAAATTGTTAATTATATTCAATAATGATAATTTTATAATAATCAGATATCCTTGAATTAGTTTAATTTTATATTTGTTGTACGTACAAATCATTTGCATGAAATATCTATTTTGTTTAATAAAAATTGTCGCAAGATGTCGTGAACTCTATATAATATTCCGTCGTTCTATTAATATTTGCTCAACTCCCACATTACAAAATATCGTTTTAATTATTGAATTAGACTTGGCTTCCGGGATGGAGCCGCGTTGTTTAACGGTTAGGTGCCGACGTTTCGTAAACATTGCAGTTTACTTCATCAGGGCGAGAAACAACCTGATACTGGTTGCTCCCCAACAGGGTGTCCCTATTTATGCCAGTTGCGGAGCCGTCCATGTGTGACGTTCCGCTCGGGTGGAGTTGACCAATCATATGTTTTTAAATGGTTGGCCAAACATTTAAAAAACCGGGAGGATGGCGTTCCAAATTGGATGGGTTTGAAGTCCGTTGTCTCTGTTGATGTTGTTAGGATGTTTACGGATTTCAAGGGCTTCTCTGTATTTTCGAGGAAAATACTGATTTGAGTTAGCCAAGGAGGTAGTTTGGTCAAATAAGATTTGGTGGCCCGTTTCCATTTGGTGTTCCGCCAGAGCTGAGATAGTAAAGTCTTCAGTTTGACACATCTTTGGTGTTCTTTAAGGCAAGTGCTGATCTTCCTCCCGGTTTCTCCGATGTAAACTTTTCCACAGGAACAAGGGATCCTGTATACCCCTGAAGAGCTGAGCGGGGGGAGTTTATCTTTTGGGGAGTTGAGGAATTGCCCGATTTTCTGTGGTGGTTTGGAAATCGGTTTGATGTTGTTTCTCCTTAGGATTCTCCCTATGGAGTCCGTCACTCCTTGAATGTAGGGGAGGAAGGCAGTTCTTCTCGTTACTTCCGTTGGTAAGTTTGAAATGTCTGTCGATGGGTTGGGCTTGTTCTGGAGTTTTTTGACGGTTTGTTGGATTTGTGTGGACGAGTAACCATTGGATTGTAGGGTTTTCTTCAGGTGGGCTAGTTCGACGTTGAGGTTATCTGAATCAGAGACTGTCAGTGCTCGGTGGACGAGTGAGCTGATCACTGATCCTTTTTGTGATGGGTGGTGGTGTGAAGCTGCGTGGAGATATCTGTTGGTGTGTGTGGGTGTGCGGTATACGCGATGTCCCAATTGACCATCTTGTTTTTTCGTGACTAGCACGTCCAGGAAGGGAAGTTGGTTGTTATTTTCTTTAGTTGTTTTCTTTAGTTTTAATTATTGTTCGTCTTCGATACTCCGAAAAATATCAGTCTTATAAATTTGTTATAATTGTCATATGCAAAAATTGTATAAGTAACTTCTAATTTCTATGACATGCATGTAAATCTCATTCAATTTGCCAATCAACTTTTTCATCTTGGTTTCATAGTTAACGTCAATTTTAGAAAAGTAACAATACCTATCAAAAATTGCATACATATGTTATATCTGATAGAATGGATTTTCTCTGCGCATTTACCGAGATCGTGGTATTTTCAAGTGAGTTCGGTACAATAACACGCTGAGGAAATAGAATAAGGCTAAGCTCCCTAACCTCACAATAAGCCTCGGGCCCAATTTCTGTCAAGAGAGGTTTATACTGCGCGGTATCGTACTGCGCACGTCAAGCTAGGTTTGTCAGCTGTCTGCTACGATGCGCTGGCTCTTCCTTATCGACAGTATTCGGGGAATTTTGGTAAAACGATTGAATTTATTGTAAATTTGTCAATCCGACTTCGTTTCCGATATATGAGGGCTTAATTCGATCGCAAATTTTCCGCTCTACACGATGGTCGAATCGCTTTTCACCTATCTATAACCGTTTTTCAGAAATGCGGAAAACACGAAAAATTTTGCTGTTTTCTCAAAACTGTGACCTTGAATCTCAAAAATGACTTCAGATTCGGATTCCTGAGGGTCGAAAACCCCTTAATGCCAAAAATGCAGGCCACTTCGGAATTTTTTCAATTCAGACCTTATTTGATTGGACTATTAGCTCCGAAGGGACTACGCTTCATCTCAAAAATTGACTGAGTTATGAATTTTTGAAAAATTGATGATTTTTTCCGTTTTTTTTTACTTTTCTCCGAAACTAATCATCCGATTGAAACGCGTCACCTTTCAATTTTTTCGTCTTTGAATTCTCTACAAAAAGTGCCAGTGTAGCTTCTCGATTGGATCAATACTTTACATTTTATAAGCGAAAAAGCAAAAATGTTGCTTTTTTTGGCTATTTTTCGCTTCTCAAAAAAAAAAAAACCAAGACGATTCAGGAGTGGCATTTATGATAAAAAAACATCTAGGCACTACCTATTATATGACTGCACAGTCAGATTTCAGGTAGTATTTGTGTCACGAAAAAAACCTCTATTGCTCGGCCTATTAGAATTGGAATTGGGAGCTAAAAATTGGAGAGGATTCCTTTTCCAACGTCGACAACAAGATTTTCAAGGAGGAGTTGAAAAATGAAAATAGTTCTTCCGAAAAAAGCACGCTAACGTATATTGGGATCCTTGGAATGGGCGTGGCTTTGAAATTTTAGTGTATTTGAGCAGTTCTATTTTCGTCACTAGTTGGCGTATCCAGGTTCTAAGCCCTCTCATTGGTTACTGTAGTGTATTTGAGTAGTTCTATTTTCTGCCACTAGTTAGCGTATCGAGGTTCTAAGGTTCCCAATATTATACCATAAAATTTCCTCACGTTGGCACGATCCGTCCGCCTACGTGGACCTCACTGGTCCCATGCGAACCTTATAGGTTCAGACGGGTCGTAATTTGGAACACGGACCTGTTAGGTCCGCGTGGGTCCAGTGAGGTCCAGAAAAGTCAGATCCCGACTTTGTGGCGTGAAGATTCACGCCACCTGGACCTTATGGGACCCACATGAGACCATTCAGGCCCATGCCCCACGTCACAATGTGGGGATTACACCCATGTGGACACCACTGGACTCATGTAGTACCCACATCGGACCATCGATGTCCCACCTCACTGCGTGTAAATCAGACCTATGTGGACCTCATGGGGACCAGTCAGGACCTTCGTTCCAAATTACGATGTACGGAATGATCCCATATGGTCCCATATGGGACCACTCGGGAATTTTTAGCAGAGCAGGTTCTCACTAATTAATCAGCCAGGTACTGGCCATATAATCAACGATATTTCGAGAACTATACTCAGATAGGAACCATGCGGCCATTCAAAAGAAGTGAATTACATAGAGATCAGCGATAACAAATTAATGTAGAACGAAAATAATGATCTTTAAGGGAAGACCCTACTGAGATTTTGAACAAAATCGCCTAAAAATTCAATTTTGCGTTTTTGCTGGAAATATACTCTAGGAGCCTGTCTCCACCTTGTGACAAATATTTAAGGCTCTCTTATTTTTTCTAGTTTACGGGCAGCTAATTTTATAAAAAAAATTTATTAAAAAAAAATTTTTCTTTGCTTTTCCACAATGAACTTCTAGAATTTCATGAAATTATTGAAAATACTATTGAAAGTAAGTTTCATAAGATATAAAGTCAAAGTATAAACTACATACCCATGTATGGGTATGGGTACTGCAGGACTCCAAAATGCAATAAAAAGCTGGAACGCTCAAAATATAAAATTTCTTCATGAACATATTTTCTTGGTTCTAAATCCAACTTCTGTAGGACAACAATTATGTGAAAGATAACTAATGTCCCTGAATTGAAGGAAACCATCAACGCCACGCTGAACTTGGCAGTCGCTAGATCAAAAATCCTTAATAATTGAAAAACTAATATCTTTTCATGAGAGATCAGCCATAGAAGAGCTCAGCATGTCAGCGGAAGCCTTCTTCCGCAGCGTATCTGGTGCAACTGCTCAAACAAAGCTCTATTCAAAATGAGCGGCAGCAGTGAGCGCTGTTGGGCGATGCGTGAGTTACTGTTCTAAGGCAACAGCCAGAGATAAACAAGTGTTATAGATCAGCGCCAAGTTTTTCTGGAAACCACAATAGCTAATTCAAATCCTATTTTGATTATCTGTTTTGGGACAGTGAATCTACACATGCAGGGCGAAGAAGATTCGCGGTCCGAGATGCCGTCGCAGCAGAAATAGAGAATCTGAGATACGTTGATCATAAAGTTTAATGATATGACCGTTCCAATCATTATGTGCCATATATTCTGGAGAATTTAATTAACTTATACCAGTTTTCACTAAAATGCCATTTACTCAGAACTATCTTTTCAGCTACGCTAAATGCTTCTTGCGTCTGAGTTTTACTCCGATCAACTTCTCCTTCGCAGTGAAGATTCACATATACCTTATGCACAAAATGAGGGATCGGTTTCATTCTATTGTAAAGGAAACTTTTTTTTCAGATTTTAATAACATGCAAAATGCTAAAAATTTGAAATAAAAAATAATAAATTCTCTCAAAATGGAACGAGTGATCCAATCTCAAATCCGATCCCTCACTTTCTTCGCCTCACTTTGCTGAAGACCTCAGACGAAGGGGAATATGATGCGATTAAAACTCAGACGCAAGAAGCATTTTGAAGTTCAGTACGTTTTTACCATTGAATGTTGCGTAACTTCTACATTTCTTATGTAATCTTGAAGCTCAAGGTGTGATTTTCTTAGTTTTGGAGTACACTTTCACATGATCTATAAATAATTTCGATCGTATGAAAAATGTAAAAGTTTTTAGTTTCACTTAACGAAGTTCTGAACAATACTATAACGATGGTTACGACACTAAATTATCCAAATCGATACTCGAGCTCACAAAGCGATATTAGATTTTACAGAGCGGTAATCAATTCGATAGACGCAATAATATTACTAATATATACTAGATTTAACTGTAACGCTGAGTTGCAGGGAAACCCGCGGCTACTGTCGCTCGGGATACTCCAGGAATGGCAATTGAACTAATAATCATGCACAATATAATTCTACTATACTAAATATGCAAGGCAATCAACAATATACGATAAGAAATAGCCAGAAAGCGATAGAATAGTCTACGTAACTTAGCCAGACTCGAGGATGTTCGAAAAATTAACCAGATGCGATAGACTAGCTTCTTAGCTCAAAAACCAAATTACTAAACCAGAACTTTATACGAAAGACCTCGTTTCTTCACAAAAGAATTAAAGCATTACCTTATAGTTGGCTTCTACGTTAAACATAATTATTGCACAAATTATGATAAACTCGGTACGAGATCGATATCGATAGTCTTCAGGCACTTGGAGTCGGTAGTCGGTAGTAGCGAGGCGATGCGTCGTCTAATTTCGGAGCAGTAGTAGGCCGAACAATTAGCGTAGCTGCTTTACATAGTCCTTATTTTATTCTACCGGCTCATTCTTCGGATGAGCTGGTCACGTGACGTGCCAGTGAATTGGTCGACCATTTAATTGGTCGACGAAATGACACAATTTTGACGGACGTGTTGTAGGAGAAGTCTTGCTTACCCCTTGTCGCTATTCATACCCTTCTTATCATCACCGCCCTTCAGAACCCTCTAATGTTGGACTCACGGTGAAGTCTCGCTCGTCAGAACTATGCGATATTTCTTCTAGGGCCTTACAGGACTTGTCGATCCCATAGAGATATTACCATAGAGGAGGTGAGACATAGGGCCGCGTGTAAGTGGAAGCGGAGTTCGAATAAAAAGAGACGGAAATCCGATTCAGTAATAGCTTCCTTGTCTTTAACGCATGCGCAATGAACGACTACCCCTGGTTATAGATGCGCTCAGCTATAAAGACTCGGTGCGCATGCGTTGAAAGACGAAGAAGCTATAACTGAATCGGTTTTCTTTCCCTTTCTATTCGCACTACGCTGATTCGGCCGCCTCACCTCCTCTATGGTAATATCTCTATGGTCGATCCACTAGAATTGTAGTCGATAGCTTCGCGCTGAGCACACAATGGCTTTGCCCACGAAACAGGACCGGATTTTCACAACTCGCGCCCCTAGGCACTAAACTCCGCTGCGCCCCCTTTCCCCGTATCCTTCGACAGTACACATTTTGGCTATGTTAGAATTTGGGAATTTGTTTACTTGACTTCGATACTGGCTGCAAAATTGAGCAAAATTTCTACCCTTTTCTTCAAGCGTATTTTTTTTTTTTTTCCTACACGTCATTTTTTTCTATATGGGCGCAATGACCAGCGCCCCTGTGCACCGCGCGCCCCTAGGCAAGTGCCTAGGTTTGCCTTGCCGAAAATCCGGCCCTGCCACGAAAGAATTCTTTAGGTCGAAACGCTGATCTGGGGTTTTTTTTTACCATCCACGGCCACGGTAATGGTTTCAGAGAGAGTAGGTTTCGAGATTTGCTCCAGCTGATGATTCACTAGGTAGGAGGCTGTGATGATACTTTCGCATGGCCCTATATTCCACCTGCATCTCAGAAGTGCAGTTTAGTAGGCTGTAAATTCGTCGGATGACGGGAGGATTGTGGTGTGCTTCTCACACATCCCTTTACGCCGTCATTCCCAATCGTTGGAGGTAGCAGACTTTTCTGGTCGAGAGGAGGCGTTGACCTTTGCGCTTTCTTGGCGATCCAAGGGCATGTACGCCGACCGAGCCGTCATCGATGATGCGATAGGTTCCTTACCTCAGGATGAGTGATAATTTTCTTCGGTTGTTTCCTCGACGATAGACATCTCCAAGAGTTTTGTGCTCGAGTTGACATAATTTACAAAAACAAAACAGTATTAGCCAAACCTGATATTTTTCCCTAATTTGCCATTTCCTGGAGCGCCCTTGACGCATCGCATCGCTACATTGTCTGATAGTTTTCCCGTTGTGGCGCGGATTAACAAAATACCACGTCACACTATTTACGCTTAACATAGCAAAGACATTACGTTATACTTGTTTTCAACATTGTGAAGTTCTATTCTTCCACGGATTCATTGTATGGTTTTCAGAAAAAAAGCAAGTCGAACGATAAATTGATGATTATTATTCTGGCTATTGTTTCAATTTAACCGTCACTTTTGGTAAACCGTTAAAATCACACGTTGTCGAATATTGCTTTTCCCTTTGTCCATGGTAATGTAGTATCGGGAATAGTTTAGGCTATATGTAAGTTTACTTTTAAGAGAAAGACTGTAGCACTTGAGGTTTTAGATTTACCATGACTAATATAAGCTGACAGTGACCAAACATGACCTGCGAAGCAACCCCGAAACTCATGGAAACACGTGTGGCCCACGCACCATGGACAGAGAGTGTGAGAGAGAAGTATGAATAATATATGACTGAAGAAGGATGCAAGGGCTGCAGTTAGGGGTTGCATATTTGTAAGAAGGGCAGTTTAAGAACGACGGTTAAAGACGAAAGACGTAAGACGAGAAGTATCGGAACGACGACCGAATACAAAAGACGAACGACGATGTAACTAAAGACGCTCCAGACGGACATTATACGAGACGAGACTCTTAATTAACACTTGTTATTGTGGAATAGATTTATATTAACAAATATTCAATAAATAGTCATTTTTATCTGTTCAATACTTGATGACAAACCCCATTCATTTATACCCTCGCAAAATCCTATATTTTATACTACAGTAATGTAAAATACTTTTCATTATACAAATAATAACAATACCAACAATTTTCCATGCATATTTATCCATTTTGTTTTTTATCGGTCTATGTTCAACCCACTGCAGTTCCCCCTGATATTGTCTACGGAGGTGAGACTAGTGCCGATCTTGCTGTATCGGAAGGTGACAATGCTACCTTGACGTGTAGTGCGACCGGTCGTCCAGCGCCTAGGGTTTCATGGAGGCGAGAAGATGGCGACCCAATTTTAACTAGATTATCCTCCTTAACATCTTCAGGTACGTATGCAAAGTTCATGGTTAGGAAGTGGCTGATTGCAGCTTCATATTCCACCTTATTCTTTTGAAGTCCGAAATTCGTGTAATTAACAGTGTGATGTCGTTAGGTACTAAGGTTAGAGTTCAGATTATAGTCGCGTTAGTATCGCGTCGCAAAGTTCTGTCATTGTGATATTACGCAATATATCAGGTGTATGTTGTGCCTAGAAGCAGAAACATGAGAGGCTAACAATATATCTGTTAAGAGCATGCTATACCCCAGTCTTTACCGACCGCGATATGATTTCGTGAATATTGCGGTGATCGAAAATGATACGAGATAGCTTATTCAATTCTCCATGAAGAATAGGTTCGATCCAGTACGAGAAAGTCACTGGAATCGAGGAAGGAAAAAAATACTTTTTATGGATGTGGCGTATCACTTATTTTGATTGTTATTAAAGCCTGGGTATCACTGACGCGAAAAATAGGCCAAGCAATAGAGGTTTTTTTCGTGACACAAATACTACCTGATATCTGACTGTGCAGTCATATAATAGGTAGTGGTTAGATGTTTTTTTATCATAAATGCCACTCCTGAATCGTCTTGGTTTTTTTTTTTTTTTGAGAAGCGAAAAATAGCCAAAAAAAAGCAACATTTTTGCTTTTTCGCTTATAAAATGTAAAGTATTGATCCAATCGAGAAGCTACACTGGCACTTTTTGTAGAGAATTCAAAGACGAAAAAATTGAAAGGTGACGCGTCTCAATCGGATCATTAGTTTCGGAGAAAAGTAAAAAAAAAAAACGGAAAAAATCATCAATTTTTCAAAAATTCATAACTCAGTCAATTTTTGAGATGAAGCGTAGTCCCTTCGGAGCTAAGTTGGTATCATCATATACTTTATTGGTGCAAGACCTGGAAGCTGTCGGATAAATAGTTTCTGCACAATTGCAGTTTTTTGAATTTGATGTACTTTTTTCAAGAAGGTCGTGATGCTCGGCTAGTTGTTCGATTTGAATTTTTCAAAAAGCATTTTGAAGAAGAGAGAAAATACTTGAAACCGTATATTTTCCCGATACCGACAAATGATTTTTAGTGGGTGAAAAACGGTGCCAAACAGGAGCGAAAACGCTCGAGCGCGCCGAGGTAGTCGTAGAGTGGGGGTCGCTCACTACGCGAGGAGAAACCTGTATGTATAGTATAATATATACGGTATAATACAGATAGGTTTCTCCTCGCGTAGCGAGCGACCCCCACTCTACGACTACCTCGACGCGCTCGAGCGTTTTTGCTCCTGTTTGGCACCGTTTTTCACCCACTAAAAATCATTTGTCGGTATCGGGAAAATATACGATTTCAAGTATTTTCTCTCTTCTTCAAAATGCTTTTTGAAAAATTCAAATCGAACAACTAGCCGAGCATCACGACCTTCTTGAAAAAAGTACATCAAATTCAAAAAACTGCAATTGTGCAGAAACTATTTATCCGACAGCTTCCAGGTTTTGCACCAATAAAGTATATGATGATACCAACTTAATCCCGAAGGGACTACGCTTCATCTCAAAAATTGACTGAGTTATGAATTTTTGAAAAATTGATGATTTTTTCCGTTTTTTTTTTACTTTTCTCCGAAACTAATGATCCGATTGAGACGCGTCACCTCTCAATTTTTTCGTCTTTGAATTCTCTACGAAAAGTGCCAGTGTAGCTTCTCGATTGGATCAATACTTTACATTTTATGAGCGAAAAAGCAAAAATGTTGCTTTTTTTGGCTATTTTTCGCTTCTCAAAAAAAAAAAAACCAAGCCGATTCAGGAGTGGCATTCATGATATAAAACATCTAGGCACTACCTATTATATGACTGCACAGTCAGATTTCAGGTAGTATTTGTGTCACGAAATCGACCTTTTGTTAGCTCTATTGCTTGGCCTAAAAGCAGCAGATAGCGCCATACTACACGCAATACCAAATATTTTCGTTTAAATAATTTGCTGTTCCACGTGGCAATAATGCTTCGCATCATTGTATTCCTAGAATTAGCGTTAATTGTCGAATATCGATGGCTCGGGAAAGCCACGATCTTTCTCTTGGATTTCCATGCAATGTGTGCTATAGCGCGTTTGGCTCATCGAAAGCACAGCAGCGTGCGTTTTGTCGCGCGGCAACGCCAGCCTGGAGATTGGGACTGATAATCATGGTTACTTCCAGCTGTTGCCAATCACGGAATATCACTAATTCAAAAATACATTTCATGTCGTTATTGTTGCGTGAAACAACAAAATTTTCAGATAGCAATGTTCGGCGTTGCATGTAACGTAACGTTACTGCCACATTTTCGCATCAGTGATGCGTAGGCTTTGATAATATTTAAAGTAAGTAACATGTCCAGATTTTACGATTTATGGAATAGTATATTACGCAACTAGTGCGCAAAATAGGTGATTCCCGCACGAATCGGGCTTGTCGCCCGAGCGCAGCGAGAGCGACAAAAGATACGAGTGCGGGAGACACCTGTGCGCGAGGGGTGACGCACTCTAAAATCTCTAAAATCATAGAGACAACGTAACACGTTTCGCCCTATATGACATTGTACTGTGATTTTCCGTTATTTTTCCTTATTTTCCTTATTCACACCGCTATAGTATTACACTATAGTGCGTTAAGCGGTTTGGGCCATCAAGAGCTGAGCTTATTCTACCTTATTTTAACGAAGAAAATCATGATTTCCGAGTGCGTCACCCCTCACCTGTGCGCACGTGTTGCGTATACCATACCCCGGCACACTCGTTAGTCGAAAGAGTCTAAGCTGTAAATCCACTTAACCCGTTCACCGGCAGTAATCCTTTTAACGCCATTTCTTGGATTTTGGTGGGAATGAGTGGGGATATGCAAGTATGAAAAGACCTGGACGGTCTTACGCAGTTGTTGCCGTCCCAAATAGACCGCACACCCCTTAGTTCTTTTATTTCTCCTGAACGCTGCCCCTACCATCGCACTTCCAGATAAGGACGAGTGACCGTTTTCAGGTAGACCGAGGGGATTTCGGGTCGCACTAATTGTCACTTGGATCTGGGCTTACTCCGGAGAGTACAGCGAGGCCGGGGTATGGCGTATACTATCTTTCCTAAAAAGTGTGCAAAATTTGATTTCGCATGCTGATTTGTCACTCGCAAATACGGTAGACTCTCGATAAGTGTCCGCCCTAGGGGCTGTATCAGTGGGAAATTCCTGGAAATGGATAGTTAACGAGTGCCATCACTCCTCAGCGACTCTTTGACTGGCGCATGCGCGCTGGGTTATATGTGCGCGTACGTATTTGTTGTAACATTGCATTTTGCAACGCGTGTTACAAGTGATTCCCGAACCCTTAGACGACCATAGTTACGTAGGGTGAAGGCATGAAAGAAGCATGAATGCGTTAGGTTAGCCCCGAGGCTATAAAATCTCCGAGAGGCGACCGTGACCGATCTAAGACTGTCGAATCTATTTCTTATTCTTTTTCTACCTTTTCTACCTTTTCTCTATTATGTGGGAGACATGGCCAATATTTTCGACTACGAGGCCGAAATCTACAGAGACGGAGGCAACAACGAGGCATTCGACGATAAAGCCCGTCAATTACGCTTCTGAAGGCGAAGAACTGCAGTGGAGTCTACTATCGAAAGAGAGAACGCGGGGGAGTACCTAGAGTACTCAGCTACGGGAGATAACGATGGTGGAAGAGATTCCCACCACCCCCAAGAGCCAGCGAACCGCGTTCCTCCTGCAGGAACCGTTATCACCAGAGCAGAGTTTGAGTTTAGCGCGGAGCCAAGATCTACTGCCTTACGTGAGGCGATCTAGTGGTCAATACGCAAATTATTAGGCGATCATATGACCAGGGTGCGAACTATCGGCACCCGGCGGTCTCTGCTGTAGGCTTGCCTCGCAGATTACCAATGTAAGACGATGGTTGAATCAGTCCAATAAATAATACGATCAATATTAATTTGAAGAGCTTCTTTGACGTTTGACATGAGATGTGTGAATAGGAGAGCTCCGCACAGTTCCAGTCTTGGAATGCTCACCGTTTTGAACGGTGCGACTCGAGATTTGGCACATAGTAATACTGTGTGTGCTTGTCCTTGAGGGTTGACAGACCTTGAATAGATGCAAGCGCCGTAGGCTCGTTCACTTGCGTCGCAGAATCCGTGTGACTCGATGCAGGCTGGATTGTTGATTAAGATTCGACGATCGAAACTAAGATCATTCAGAAGATGAAGTTGGCGATGATAGTCCGTCCACTCCGTGTAGAGATTATTGGGCAGAGATTCATCCCAATTGAGTTTCAACGTCCAGAGTTTCTGCATCAGGATTTTGGCCGTGATGATTACTGGCGCCATAGCCCAATCAACTTAGGAGTCAACCTCGGAATGGAACGGAAGAAGCTGAATTTTTGTGAGAACCTTTATTTTGGCATTCTAAATGTTGTCTCAAAAGTCTCATAAGGTCACGTGTGAGCAGTGCCGGCGTTAGGGCGGGGCGAGCCGGGCAACCGCCCGGGGCGCCAAATTTTCAGGGGCGCTGCTGCCTGCTCGGTGTTCCCAATATAAAAAAACATGCGAATGACAATACAAAAAAATACGAAAAATCAAACTAAAAAAAGTACAAAACAAAAAACAAAGGAGCTACAAAACTTTCCACGTCCACGTCGTTGGCTCTGGGTAAAGCTAAAGGAAAGTTCCTAGAGTTTAGAATTTTCATAGTCATATGCGCTTATTCATCTATGCTCATTTAGTTCCCAGAACGTCCGTGAGATGTCGCCACGCGCTCGTTCCCAGCTTCTCAGTCAGAGATGATTGGACTACAGGTCGAGTCGCGTGGTACCAGGTGTATCAACGTAGTAGCGGTGGTGAAAAGAGAAGCTAGAAACGTAGCGCGTGGCGATATCTCACGGACATTCTGGGCCAATTGTTATTATATTAGCGGCCCATAGCGGCCATTTCCGCGATCAGCCGTGGACAATCGCGCAAATTACCACAAAATCTCGGAATACATTTTGCCCCTTCATCGTTGTCAAAACAAAGGTGTTATTGGATGGTTATGTTCGGAATTCCATTATAGTATCGGGCTACAGAGGCCGATTTTGCATTTTTGATACGTAGCACAGTGGGACAGAATCCCAAAAAGCTGGCCAAAACCTCGAAAACCAAGGTTTTATTTCAGGTTTCTTTTGTTGCGGAATGTGAAGTAGGGGTATCGAGGGTCCCAAAATAACCGTTCTCTAGGCGCAGATTTATTTCTTGTGCCTGCAGGATCAGTTCGAATGTGACCGTTACACGAGTCTCATCGAACTACCGGGTTTGACGCGCACCATACGCCACAGAAAAACCACGATATAACCGTGAAAAATAGTGTGATTGGAAAAGTGTGAGATGGATACTCTTCGTGAAGGTATGTAGAATGAAATACAATTTACATTGTTATTATAAAAAAAGTTATTCATTATGAAATGAGCGTGTCTTTTTGGGAAAACGCAAACGACAAGTAAACTTTCAGGCAGACATAACTTTATCGCTCGTCCTCGCTTGTTCATTAGATTTTTTTTTTATATCGGATTGCTTATCTCCCAACGAAAAAAAAACGTGGTCGACGAACTTGCGCATTTTTGCGCGAACGGAGATATGATTTTTTTTCTGAAGCCGTGCAAATTTCGACGTGGTATTTTGGTATAAGGGGGTTTTCGGGGTCGCTGAATTACATATTATTTCTGAACTTCTTTCATTTCTAGTTATTCGTTGAGGATGAATAAACATATGTCTTCAATAAATTATTGTGTACATTGAATAAAACATAGTATAATATGTCACAATATTAGGGATGTGCCGGATATCCGGTAAGTATCCGGTATCCGGCCTATCCGGCCTGTTTTTTATTATCCGGCCGGATAATCGGATAGCACCGCTATCCGGCCGGATAACCGGATAGCAATAATCTTCAATGTACTGCCCAGAAGATAATTGTACTATTAGTAAAGATGAAAGAAATGGAAAAAAAAAAATTAAAGTGGTCAAATATAAAATAAGCGGGAAATACAAATTCTTAGTTCAAAGTGTTTAGTGTTTAATGGAAACCCAACATTAGGCGATTTTGTTGTGCCGGATACCGGATATCCGGCAGGATATTCCCTGACCGGATATCCGGTATCCGGCAAATGAATTCGGCCAGATATCCGGTATCCGGTTATCCGGCCAAATCGCTATCCGGCACATCCCTACCAAAAAGAATTGAGGGCCTGTTTCAGATGCGGTCATTAAAATGACATTATTTTTTATTGTTCGTGCTTTATATTTTATGAAAGTCAATCCCATTACATCATCCTGTATATTATGTGGTAAACAACTTGAAAATGATCGAAAGTCAGGTAAATCATGAATTAACATTTTATCAGATACACTACGTTCATAACTGTATTGACTTTGGTATGCATTCTGCAAAAATCGATAGCTGAGATGCAATTGGTGTTTGATTGCTACTGTTTTTATGATGTTTTTCCGACTTACAGCTGCACGCGCGGCCATTTTTGCATCTTTATTTTTACTTTCACTTCTCATTGTGTTTAAATTTCAGGCTGGACCCATAAGTAACATTATTCTAGGATAATCAATAAGGAAGTGATGTTTAGGTTTTAAGGAACCAGGAAACAATGTAACTAACAGGTTTAGGTATTCACTTATTAAATTTCCTAAATAATCACACAAGTCAGCATGAATTATTGTCGATGTTACTATGTCAACTATGTCTTTCAACAATATGCATAATTTCCAGTAGGGATCATTTTCCGTAATCAAGTGTCTAATCAAAACTCCAATATTTCTTATGAAGCAAAGTGATTTTGCTGCTGACGATTTAATATATTTTTCCTCACACATGCTCGGAAAAGGGCTCTTTTCGTAGCTGTATAGCGGGCGCAAAGTGGCCTTTTCCCGCCCGGTGTCGTTGCGCATGCGCACTTCGCAAATAGTCACTCTTCCGCCCTAGGGCGGGAAAGACAGCGGGCGGTAAAGAAGAATTTGTGACATGACATGAGAAGTGACGATGAATTTTTCGATTTGGGTAAGCATACCGTGAACTATCAGGTAGGACGAAATTCATATATTCATTCTATTAGTCTAAGAGCTGGCGACAGATTTCACCAAGCGTCTTCAGCATGGCTATAAAATCGTCAAACGCCAGGTACGGGGTTCGTATTGTTAAAATCGCGAGTCTTACATCGCACCCCCGCTGCGTTTGACCACCTGGTCCAGGTAAAAAAACGCGTTTTTCAAGTCATTTCAGCAAAGTCAATTCCAACTCAGATCTGATCTACTATTCTGTGACATTGTTAGTTTAAACAGCCAGACCGGTAGCTTGTGTATGACATGGCGTAAGACTGGATTATACCAATTTATTGACAGTTATTCATCAGGATAATATTACATGATGCCAAACAAACGCTGCTCTATCCTTTCCACTCGACCAAACCCCTCGTTTCATGTTTGTTTCTACGCGCAATCTTGCACTTTCGAACGAAATCGCAGAACTTCATTAATCATTTTCGAGGTGTTCGCAACAGAATTTTGATCTGGCATTCTACAAGTGTTGTAGGGCGATATAATACTTCATGAAAAAAAATTGGCAGATCTGCTGCTATCACTTAAAAACATATATTTTTTTAATAGGTATAATCCAGTCTTACGCCATGTTATACACAAGCTACCGATCTGGCTGTTCAAACTAACAATGTCACAGAATGGTAGATCAGATCTGAGTTGGAATTGACTTTGCTGAAATGACTTGAAAAACACGTTTTTTTACCTGGACCAGGTGGTCAAACGCAGCGGGGGTGCGATGTAAGACTCGCGGTTTTAACAATACGAACCCCGTACCTGGCGTTCAACGATTTTATAGCCATGCTGAAGAGGCTTGGTCAAATCTGTCGCCAGCTCTCCGTCTATATCTCATACCATCTCATACCTCATATGAAAGAGAACATGTATGGTTGTTTTTTAGTTTCCGAACAGGATGGTGGAGAGGAATGAAGAATGAGAAAGCGCTAGAACTGCTAATAGACTTTTACATATGAAGCCTGTCTTTATTGATGTTTAAAGTGTATAAGTTTTGTGTACTTATGTCTAATAAAATCCGTTCGATGTAGATTAGAAATTCTTCATTCAATAATCATAAATATGTATACAACTTGTATGTATACAACACCCGAAAATCATAAAAGCAACAAACAATTAGGTTAGGAATCGCTACGACTGGGGCGGTGCGTAGAGAGGGGACTGGACGTTAGGAATAGAGAGAGAGATATATCTCTGTCTCAACCTGTTGGCGTCAGTGCGACAGCTCCTATTCCCCTTCCAGTAATATAAGTTCTATGGCCCAACCTATCACGACTGCAGGTGGCGCCATCACACCACCACAGCTGACTAGGTTAGCCTAGCGTGAGAATCGAACTGTTCGCGTCGCAAGCAGAGAGTGTCTTGTCGATTCATTTTTCGGCTCTAATCAGGTGTATTAATTAAAAGAAATAATGGACGATACACAGAACTCTTCGGATGAGGATGAATATCTCCAAGGAACACCTCCAGATCTTGTCCTAGAAGCTATCGAAGCTACTAAGTAACTGTTAGCCACGAAGTCTGTAGCAAAGTATAATACTGTCTACTTTAATTTTTCGCAATGGCAAAAAAGTAAAAAAACAAAGTCATTCTCTGAGAATATTTTGCTAGTTTATTTTAATGAATTAGCACAGAAAATGGCGCCTTCAACTTTGTGGTCACATTACTCAATGTTAAAAAGTACCATGAATATAAATCAAAATATCAACATTGGCAAATACGCAAAATTGATAGCGTATTTGAAAAGGTAATCTGATGGATATAAAAGTAAAAAATCAAAAGTTCTGAGTGCTGACGAGGTAATAAAGTTTTTAAATGATGCTCCAGATGTGAAATATTTGGCGACAAAGGTAATTAATATAAATATAGACTTGTATCTTACAAGAATTTACAATCGCAAATCAAACTAATATATATATATTTCTTCATTGTTTATAGGTTGCTTTAATTTTCGGGATAGCTGGTGCTTGCCGAAAAGACGAACTGGCAAGGGTCAGTATTGATGATATCAAATATTATGGCGATATGTACGTTGTCAATATTCCCAACACAAAAACCAAAGTTCCACGATCATTTACGATCGACGGCGAATTTTACAATGTAGTGAAAAAATATTGGAACTTACGACCAGAAAAGGTTGATTCGACTCGTTTTTTTTTTTGAACTTCCAAAATGGCAAATGCTCAATACAAGTGATTGGGAAAAATAAATTTGGCAATATGCCGAGGCAGATTGCAGAGTTTCTGCAATTGGAAGATGCAGTATCTTACACAGGCCATGCGTTCAGACGCACATCAGCAACCTTGCTTGCTGAGTCAGGAGCCGATATAACCACCCTGAAAGGCCACGGTGGTTGGAAGTCCAGTCAAGTTGCTGAAGGCTATGTGGAAAATTCCATAGCAAATAAGCGAAAAATTGGCAAACAAATTACTGAATCTATAGCACTACAGTCTACTTCTACTTCCACTTCCGAAGAGTCTACAACTAACAATGGACCACCCCCAAAAATATCCAAGTCTACAATTGAAACAATAGCTCGTCCCCCACCACCGGAGACTCAAGGTCCTGCAAGTACTGAGGAAACATCATCAAATATCATTGTTCCTGGCAGCAACGTTTCTTTGAAATTCGAGAATTGTTCAAATATACATCTACACTTCGACACTACATAATCAAAATAAATAAGTATTTGATACTAAAAAATAGGACAAATGAACCAATATGTCTAACTTATATTTTTATACTCATAAATAAACTTACATTTAAAAATAAATATTCAAACAATAATTTGTATGTCAAAAATGCCAAATAAATAATAATTTCGCGATATGAATTCAAGTTGATAAAAAAAAATTGGTTTTTTTACGGTCCCCCCTGGACCCCGTCATTATTATCGATTTTGTTCCCTCCCTATATCATTTTTTACTATTTGATAATTAACATTTAGATTGTTATGTAAGTACCTTGCTACCTGTAGAGAGGGATAAAAGAGATGTTTTGGGTAATTAAAATTATAATTATGTTCTTTTTTTTCAAGAAGATTTTTGTTCATATTTTATGTCGGGGGGGCTTCGCCCCCCCGAACCCCCCCATGGGGGCTTCGCTCCTCGACCCCGCCGGGAAGCACAGTGGTCTATCAAAAGTCAGCTTTTCCGAGATCTTTGGTGGTTAACTTCCGCAAAACTTTTTCATGCATTTGTTATAAAAAAAATAGTGTTCGATAATCTTCGAAATGTACCTTTTGCCCCCCAACGCTCACCTAGGCTTCGCCCCTGGACCCCGTCATTACTATCAATTCATTCCCTTCTGTATCATTTTCCTTTTCCTCACATGTGTGAGGAAAAATATCGTGTGTATCGCGGGCGGATAGGCGATCCCGCACTCGTCCAGAGTTTACAGCCCTCACCTCGGCTCGCGCGGCATTCGCCTACGGCTCGTGCTGCAAACTCCGTACTCGCGGGCGGGAATCGCCTACTTTCCGCCCTAGATACACAATGTACTATTTCAGTAATTTGAGCCTTCCTCAAAATTCGTGGTTTATTCCTAACTTCATCTCCGTAAAATAAACTCTCAATTCTGTCATTAATCGTTTCAAGATGTTGTAATCGGGATCCTGAGATCCTTTATACAACTACAATTTTATTCGAGGATCCGTTGTCGAATTAGGAGATGGAACTCGGTCGTACAAAAGTGATTCAAGTTTATTAATATAATATAAAGTTTTACAAAAGGTTTTACTGATATCGGACTAATCTCTTATATAATGTCTCTTGCTCTGGTCGCGATGTTCTGACAATGAGCGCGTCGTCCGCCCTCCTTTTAATGACTATTTAGGAGGTCAGTGCTGCGTCCGTACATTGCTATGTATTTCGCCATACGACAGAGTTGTTGCTCTGCTATATCGCGTTAGCGCATTCCTGGATTTGAGGTGTCACAATTGATAGGTATTCGAATTGCAACATCGCTCCCCCCTTGGAAGGAAAGCCTGTGGATTTTCTCCTGAAATCAGTTAAATCTGCTGGCTTGCGTCGGTGTGCGTACGCTTGCCTATTATGTTATATCTAGGTTAGTGGTTTACATAATGTATCCCGTTACAATGTTTTTGTATAATCGTTTCTTAATCTAGGTTAGTATGACCTATTTTCTATATCATTTTTCTATCAGCTAAATTGTTTCAAATTTCTAGTTCCAAATTTCCTACTCGAGTCATATTATTCAATAAAAGGTTTCAATCGATTTACATGTACACTGAGATTCTTCCTATTAACTTTTATGGTGTAGTTAACGTCTGAGTTCACCTCTAGAATAGTATAAGGACCAATCCATTGAGATAATAGCTTCTTCGATCTTCCTCTGCGTACAGTCTCGTCGTATAGTAATACCTTATCTCCAACCTTGAACCCTTTTTCTTTGATTCGTCGGTCGTACTCGATTTTTGACTTCTCCTTGGCTTCTTGCAGATTTTCTTTGGCTATCAGATTGCTGGCTCGAAATCTCTCTCGTAATTCTCGTGCGTAGTCGTCATAGGTGTACGTCGGTTCTGGATCCCTTTTCAGCGATGTTGGTAGTTCAGCTCGGTGTCCATACACCAGCTCGAACGGTGTAAATCTCGTTGCAGTGTGGGGCGTCGTGTTATGTGCAAACATAGCATATGGCAACCATTCGTCCCAGTTGCTCTGTTCTTCGTTTATGTAATGTCTCAGATATTCAGCTAACGTCCTATGTGAACGTTCTAAGGCTCCATTGGATTCAGGATGATAGGCCGTCGTCTGAATCTTGTCGATCTTCAACAATTTACAAGTATCTTTGAAAATGTTACTCAAAAAGTTCGTACCTTGATCGGTGAGTATTCTCTGTGGTATTCCGTGTTCGCATACGATCCTGGTCGCAAATTCCTTAGCTACAGTGTTAGCTTCTTGGTTCGGAATAGGTATTGCCTTGCTGAATTTTGTTAGACAATCTTGAAACGTAAGGATATATTTATTTCCTCGTTCCGTTTCCGTCAGTGGTCCTACGATATCCAATGCACATTTCTCAAACGGTTGATTGGGAGTGTCGGTTATGACCATTGGTGCCTTCGTCTTCTTGCTGAGTTTATTCTTCTGGCAATTCTCGCATCTCGAAATGTGTTCCTCGACTTCCTTCCGTAATCCAGGCCAATCGTGCTTCAATCGGATTCGTTCGATCGTTCTATTAACTCCTTGATGTGCTCCTAATGGCGTATCGTGGTACTCATAGATGATCCTTTTCCGATCTTCCTCGGAATATTCTTGTTCTCGGTTGTTCAATTCTTCCTCTTCCTTCTGCTGACTTCTGGTCACTGCGTACATGCGACTCAAGGCATCTGCGTTGGTATTTGCCTTCCCTGCCTTGTACTCGATCTCATAGTCGTATTCTTCCAGCTTCAGTCGCCATCTCATGAGTCGTGATCCTGGATCTTTGACTCCAAATAACCATGTGAGTGGTTTATGATCTGTAACAATCTTAAATCTGGTACCATATACATACGGTCTGAAATGATTAACTGCCCAGACTATGGCCAATAATTCCTTTTCTGTAGTGCTGTAATTGACTTCTGCTGAATTTAGAGTTCTACGTGCGTATGCTATTGGCAAGTCGCTTCCTATTATTCCTTGCGACAGGACTGCTCCGATAGCCTTGTCGGATGCGTCTGTCGTCACGATGAAAGGTTGTTCGAAATCTGGATATTGTAGAATTGGTGCGGTCGTCAACGTCTTCTTCAAATTTTCAAAAGCTTCTTGTTCCCTCGAAGTCCATCCAAATTTCACCTCTTTCTTTAGCAAGTGTATAAGCGGTTTTGCTAAACTCGAGAAATTCTGTATAAATCGTCTGTAATATCCGGCCAAACCCAGAAATCCTTGAACATCTTTTACAGTCTTTGGAATTGGAAATTCTTCTACTGCTCGGATCTTCTCTGGATCTGCTTTTATCCCGTCTCTAGTGATGACGTGTCCCAAGAAGTTGACCTCTTTCCTCAGAAACTCACACTTGTCAGGTTGTAACTTCAATGAATTCTGTCGTAAGCGTTCCAGTACCTCTTCCAGTCGTTTGTTATGTTCCTGCAAACTAGGAGCATGTATGACAATATCATCGAGATAGACATAACACCTAAGGCCTTGTATTCCTGAAAGTACAGTATTCATTAACCGTTGAAACGTAGCAGGTGCATTCTTCAGTCCAAAAGGCATGCGATTGTATTCGTAGTGACCATGTGAAGTGGAAAATGCCGTCTTGCACTTATCCTCCTCTTCCATTGGAATTTGGTGAAATCCTGATGCTAGATCTAGTGTAGAGAAATATTTTGCCTTACCCAACTGGTCCAATATCTCGGTAATATTAGGCAGTGGAAAGGAGTCTCCTACAGTAACCTCGTTCACCTTACGGAAGTCAACTACGACTCTCATCTTCGTTTTTCCTGATGCATCTGCCTTCTTCGGTACTACCAGCAGTGGTGCATTCCATTGGCTTTTGCTCTGTCTGACTATCCCGTCGGCAAGCATTTTATCTACCTGCTCGTTTATCTTCTGCTTGTGTTTTTCTGGAAGTCTATAAGGTCTTACATTTATTGGCGCAATATCCGGATTTGTAGTAATTCTATGACTAGCTGCGTTCGTGTAACCCAGATAGTCTCCTTCTAAGTGAAATACATCATGAAATTCTTCACAAATATCCAGTAAGCTTTCTTTTTCTTCTCGATTCAGATGACTCGTACGTAGGTTGTCTCTCAGCTGTTGCATTCGGCTCGCGTTACTCGGTGTCATTGCTCGACATGCATAAACTTGCGTCATATCTGTGTGCTCTTGGCCTAGTGCTGCTATTTGTACACACGGCTGTTCCAGTTCTACATCATAATCGTTTGTATTCAAAATGCTGACTTTGCACTCACCGTCGACTGCGTTGGTGATGCAACTCCCCATGTATACTCCTGGCTGTAACTCGATTCCTTCGACGATACCTTCCGTGTCGTCGTGTGTCTTTGCACGGACTATCTTCTCGCTTCTTCGTTCAAGCGATATGTGAGCTCCTGTGGCTCCTAAATTCCATGTCGTTCCGTACAATCTTGCGTATTTTCCAGATCTGAGCACGACGTCGTGCTTCTCGAGGAAGTCGCCTCCTAAGAGACCGTCTGCTTCTAGTGGAAAATCGTCTTTAACTGCGTAAAAAGGGTGCGATATGTGCCTATCACCAACCCTTATATTTAACCTGACCTTACATAAGGTCGCAACCGGTGTTCCGCCTATTCCTCTGAGCGTGATTACACCGTCTTCAGCCATTACTTCGCCGTCAATTTTTCCAACCTTTACTAAGCTTACCTCAGCTCCTGAATCTAATAGCTTAGTTCCGTGTCTCGTTTTGAATTCATCTGCCTTGATCGTCGCGTGGTTTTTCTGTTTGGATCCATTTATTAGGCAATTCACTGGTACGACGCGATACGGTTGCCTGTCCGCCGCGCCTGCTCCTCGTTTCCCGAAGTCTCTTCGTCTCGCCTGCTGGCGTCCCTAGAATGACTTGGTTGAACCCGTTCCTCTCTTCTAGGAGGTCCCTGATTTCTCCCGTAGCCTCGCCTATTTTCTTCGGCTAATCTGGCTCTACAATCTCGAATAAAATGTCCTGGTTTTCTACAAAAATGACAAATTACCTCAACTCTTCTCACGTATCTGCTTGGTGTCGGCAATCTCTGCGGATAACTGGATCCTGTCTTCGCTGAGCGACACTCTCGTGCAAGGTGTCCTGTCTTCCCACAGTTATAGCAACTATTTCCTCTGTTACCTTCTCTGCTGTTGCGCGGTTGATTGTGTTCCCGATCCGATCCACGAATAGGGCCTAAATCTCGTTCCTCTTCTATCGCGAGTGATATGGCTTCCCTAAGATTTTCACACTGTCGGCTCTTGACCAATATCTTCAGCTTGTCGTTCAAGCCTCTGTTGAAGATATTGACAGCTTGTTTTCTGACCTGGCGTTTCAGCGTCGGTTTCGAATCCTCTTCTGTGGCTTCCTTCATCGTCACTTCGATTACCTGTGCAGTTAGTTTCTCGACTCGTGCTCCATATGACTTCGCGTCCTCGTTGTGACGTTGTCTACAGCTGCTGAATTCCACTTGTAACGAAGCTAATGTCCGTGTATCGATGCTCATCGACTTCAGCTCTTCCTCCAGTGCCTTCCAGGTGTCAATTGTTTTGTATTCTAAAGCTCGCGCCGGAGCACCTTTGATCCGCGTGCTCAAAACAGCCTTCAGTAGGTTTTGCGTATCTGCAGGTCGTATTATTTCACGTGCATATTTACAAGAGCGTATAAAATCACAAACTTTTCCTCGGTCACTGCTATCGAAGATCTCGATGTCCTTCAACACTTGTCTCACGGTAACGGCATTTTCTGCCATGTTAGTGAGTGGTTGCTTCGCTTCTATGTTCTGAATCTGTGGTGGTGCTACTTGGTCTCGAGTCTTGCTTTTAACAAATTCGCGCAATGCCGCACGAAGTTCGTCGACCGTATTTTCTTCGGTTACGTTTATACTAAAATGCTCACAGGCTTGGAAAAGATGATCTCTTCGTAAATCTTGAATCCACGAGGTTTTACCTTCTGTAATGCGTCTTTCTACCAAGTCCCAGTTCAATGGCATTTGCTCTTTTCCCGAAGATTCTTGTGCTGCTGCAGCCAATGATAAATGCAAGGCGTGCCTCTGGCTGGGAGGTAGTACGCCAAACAACGGTGAATTATCCCCAAAGCTTACTTCTCCTTGTAACTCAGGTTTAGTCGGAGAGTCTACGGATGCTGATCGTTCTCTTCCTTTCTTTGACATGTGACGTCACGGTAATTTCTTCAACGATGTCACGATCACTTATTCTTCTGATTCACTCGCTCGATACTTGATTCACTTGTACGATTCGACGATCCCTGCCGCTGCCACCAGTTGTTGTAATCGGGATCCTGAGATCCTTTATACAACTACAATTTTATTCGAGGATCCATTGTCGAATTAGGAGATGGAACTCGGTCGTACAAAAGTGATTCAAGTTTATTAATATAATATAAAGTTTTACAAAAGGTTTTACTGATATCGAACTAATCTCTTATATAATGTCTCTTGCTCTGGTCGCGATGTTCTGACAATGAGCGCGTCGTCTGCCCTCCTTTTAATGACTATTTAGGAGGTCAGTGCTGCGTCCGTACATTGCTATGTATTTCGCCATACGACAGAGTTGTTGCTCTGTTATATCGCGTTAGCGCATTCCTGGATTTGAGGTGTCACAATTGATAGGTATTCGAATTGCAACAAAGAGTAAAATATTTCGCTGTAACTATAAAATAATTCAAAATTAAACCCAAGTCGTATTCACAGACGCCTTCTAGAATATCATGCATGACGTCGATTGTTAAGAGATCAATAGTTGTTGAAGATTTAATACTATTTAGCACTGATTGTCTAGCGACTCCGGTATCACGTGGTGTATTTTTTATGACATCTGCATCGTAACTTTCTGGTGTACGCAAATTACACATTGACTCATCCCAATAAACACACTAACCTAAGAAACGTATAAAAATAGGAAGAATGTCCGGCCAAAAAAACGTATATTTCACGTATAAACGTATATATACGTGTTTATACGTGAAATATACGTTTTTCCGGCCGGACATTCTTCCTATTTTTATACGTTTATCGGGTTTTGTGTTTATTGGGATTAAATGTGGTGTTTATTTCTTGACGGTTAATGGAGCAAAATCTACATGGATAATGTGATGAAAAACTCCCGATGAATCCCAATAGCGAATGGACCGCGAGATTATCTCCAATGACTCCAGCTAATGAAAAATAAATTTTTGTTGGACCGGATGAAGTATTAATTGTAATTCCAGTAGACTCTAGATATTTTAACTCCTCAACAGCATGATGAAATACAGACTCTAACGTAACATGCTTCAAACTTCAGCTTTGTACAGTGCTAATAAAAAAATATTTTCAACTTTAGATTGTAGATGCGGTGGTAAACATGGAATAATTATATAAACTGTTCCTAATTTTCCCAAGCCTTTATGACTACCCAATGGATTGTTGGTTTCGTAGTCATCCTGATACAAAAGAACCGGAAGAACTAATTTATTACCAAAAGTATTTTTTTTTTTTTTTTTCCAATTCGTACATTGTGTAATATTCGATATCAATTTAGTTCCTTTTTTTAACTCATTTAAGTATGCTAGCGTATCTTCAAAAATATTGGGTAGTTGAAAAAATTTCGTAAACACATCTCTTAATGGTACAACCTGAACATATAAATCTTTCATACCTATAGCTGTATGATCATTGTCAGTTTTATGAATAAATTTTTCTCCCACTTTTACTTCTACTGGTAGTATGTAGGTATTACAATTCTCAAAATATTGAAAACATTGATTCTCACTGCTGAATGAGCTAAAAGGATTTAGTCATGTATGAAGCATCGTTGTGTAAGCTGATAAGTTATCTGGTGATTCGCCAAAATGTCTCAATCTATTTAGAAGTTGATTGAATAAAATTTTAATTGATGGATGCTGTAATATTGCAGTCACATCATTTGTTATGTCAGAAACTCGACTTCTAGGTGAATCGGATTGATTATAAAGTTTCGCTACAAAAAGTGCAGCTGATTCATTTAAATCTTTAACGAATTTCTTTGGGTCCATTTCATATGTATTAGTTATCCAAATTTTATTCCCAATCTTCGTTCTACAAATGTAATAGCTTTTTGCAGTGGTACTGAAGACTTATCTCAGGAAATTATTCTGTAGGCTACTTTTTTTATAAATAGCCATATCACTGAGAAAAAAAAGTTATTAAATCAAAGAAATGATTTCTTTGATATTCAATTCACTTGATTCAACCATTGGTTTATTTCACGCAATCACGCGGTAGTAGGAACAACGAAGCATATGCATTGATTTAATGTTATATTTCTTCGAGTGTTATCTGCTTGAGACAAGTGTTCATTATTGGAAACCATTAAAAATTAAGTTGTTAAACCCAAGAAGTGTGTTTAGAACATCCAACCTAATTTAATTCATAATAAATAATGACTTTGAGAGTCGATGACGTTCATCCAACCGCCACAAATAATTGAAGGTACTAATCTAGAGTTAGCCAAAACGCTTATGTTACGGTTGAATCTTGTATTCGGTGTAAGAAAATATTCATTCAATGCAATGAATATGTACTTGAGTAAAAAAGATATTCACTACCCTCAAAAGTACAATTGCCTAGCGAATCAAATTTTTATATCTATTGGAAAGCATCTTTCCGTTGATCTGAATCTTCACATTATTGCGAGAAAAATATTCTTTGTTGCACCATACGATGTTGCGTTTCAACTAAATAAGAAATTATTAATAATGTTATGATTCTTGGGTATGTAGCACTGAGTAGTACGCAAGGCAAAGTCACATACACTATAGCACCTGTATGACGGATGTGTCACGAGCAGGCTGTGTGAGTTTATTGTATATAGCGGCCTTTTAATGTGCGTATTATTATTTATTAAGTAATTAATTAAATATTTTTTAATCAATTACTTAACTTATCTATCCCTGATTATTTAATTTGTAAATAATTCTTTTGATGAGAAAAATTAACGGACGATCCGGGAATCGAACCCAGGATCTACGGACGCCTATCCGGGGACTTACACCCGAGACCACCTAGCTCGCCCACGGATCACCGCAACTTTTCTCATCTTTTAAATTCTTGCGCTCAGTATATCTAATGTTATGATTCTTGGGTATGTAGCACTGAGTAGTACGCAAGGCAAAGTCACATACACTATAGCACCTGTATGACGGATGTGTCACGAGCAGGCTGTGTGAGTTTATTGTATATAGCGGCCTTTTAATGTGCGTATTATTATTTATTAAGTAATTAATTAAATATTTTTTAATCAATTACTTAACTTATCTATCCCTGATTATTTAATTTGTAAATAATTCTTTTGATGAGAAAAATTAACGGACGATCCGGGAATCGAACCCAGGATCTACGGACGCCTATCCGGGGACTTACACCCGAGACCACCTAGCTCGCCCACGGATCACCGCAACTTTTCTCATCTTTTAAATTCTTGCGCTCAGTATATCTAATGTTATGATTCTTGGGTATGTAGCACTGAGTAGTACGCAAGGCAAAGTCACATACACTATAGCACCTGTATGACGGATGTGTCACGAGCAGGCTGTGTGAGTTTATTGTATATAGCGGCCTTTTAATGTGCGTATTATTATTTATTAAGTAATTAATTAAATATTTTTTAATCAATTACTCAACTGTTACTGTTATTTTAACAATTACTTAACAAATTAAATAATCAGGGATAGATAAGTTAAGTAATTGATTAAAAAATATTTAATTAATTACTTAATAAATAATAATACGCACATTAAAAGGCCGCTATATACAATAAACTCACACAGCCTGCTCGTGACACATCCGTCATACAGGTGCTATAGTGTATGTGACTTTGCCTTGCGTACTACTCAGTGCTACATACCCAAGAATCATAACATTAGATATACTGAGCGCAAGAATTTAAAAGATGAGAAAAGTTGCGGTGATCCGTGGGCGAGCTAGGTGGTCTCGGGTGTAAGTCCCCGGATAGGCGTCCGTAGATCCTGGGTTCGATTCCCGGATCGTCCGTTAATTTTTCTCATCAAAAGAATTATTTACAAATTAAATAATCAGGGATAGATAAGTTAAGTAATTGATTAAAAAATATTTAATTAATTACTTAATAAATAATAATACGCACATTAAAAGGCCGCTATATACAATAAACTCACACAGCCTGCTCGTGACACATCCGTCATACAGGTGCTATAGTGTATGTGACTTTGCCTTGCGTACTACTCAGTGCTACATACCCAAGAATCATAACATTAGATATACTGAGCGCAAGAATTTAAAAGATGAGAAAAGTTGCGGTGATCCGTGGGCGAGCTAGGTGGTCTCGGGTGTAAGTCCCCGGATAGGCGTCCGTAGATCCTGGGTTCGATTCCCGGATCGTCCGTTAATTTTTCTCATCAAAAGAATTATTTACAAATTAAATAATCAGGGATAGATAAGTTAAGTAATTGATTAAAAAATATTTAATTAATTACTTAATAAATAATAATACGCACATTAAAAGGCCGCTATATACAATAAACTCACACAGCCTGCTCGTGACACATCCGTCATACAGGTGCTATAGTGTATGTGACTTTGCCTTGCGTACTACTCAGTGCTACATACCCAAGAATCATAACATTAGATATACTGAGCGCAAGAATTTAAAAGATGAGAAAAGTTGCGGTGATCCGTGGGCGAGCTAGGTGGTCTCGGGTGTAAGTCCCCGGATAGGCGTCCGTAGATCCTGGGTTCGATTCCCGGATCGTCCGTTAATTTTTCTCATCAAAAGAATTATTTACAAATTAAATAATCAGGGATAGATAAGTTAAGTAATTGATTAAAAAATATTTAATTAATTACTTAATAAATAATAATACGCACATTAAAAGGCCGCTATATACAATAAACTCACACAGCCTGCTCGTGACACATCCGTCATACAGGTGCTATAGTGTATGTGACTTTGCCTTGCGTACTACTCAGTGCTACATACCCAAGAATCATAACATTAGATATACTGAGCGCAAGAATTTAAAAGATGAGAAAAGTTGCGGTGATCCGTGGGCGAGCTAGGTGGTCTCGGGTGTAAGTCCCCGGATAGGCGTCCGTAGATCCTGGGTTCGATTCCCGGATCGTCCGTTAATTTTTCTCATCAAAAGAATTATTTACAAATTAAATAATCAGGGATAGATAAGTTAAGTAATTGATTAAAAAATATTTAATTAATTACTTAATAAATAATAATACGCACATTAAAAGGCCGCTATATACAATAAACTCACACAGCCTGCTCGTGACACATCCGTCATACAGGTGCTATAGTGTATGTGACTTTGCCTTGCGTACTACTCAGTGCTACATACCCAAGAATCATAACATTAGATATACTGAGCGCAAGAATTTAAAAGATGAGAAAAGTTGCGGTGATCCGTGGGCGAGCTAGGTGGTCTCGGGTGTAAGTCCCCGGATAGGCGTCCGTAGATCCTGGGTTCGATTCCCGGATCGTCCGTTAATTTTTCTCATCAAAAGAATTATTTACAAATTAAATAATCAGGGATAGATAAGTTAAGTAATTGATTAAAAAATATTTAATTAATTACTTAATAAATAATAATACGCACATTAAAAGGCCGCTATATACAATAAACTCACACAGCCCGCTCGTGACACATCCGTCATACAGGTGCTATAGTGTATGTGACTTTGCCTTGCGTACTACTCAGTGCTACATACCCAAGAATCATAACATTAGATATACTGAGCGCAAGAATTTAAAAGATGAGAAAAGTTGCGGTGATCCGTGGGCGAGCTAGGTGGTCTCGGGTGTAAGTCCCCGGATAGGCGTCCGTAGATCCTGGGTTCGATTCCCGGATCGTCCGTTAATTTTTCTCATCAAAAGAATTATTTACAAATTAAATAATCAGGGATAGATAAGTTAAGTAATTGATTAAAAAATATTTAATTAATTACTTAATAAATAATAATACGCACATTAAAAGGCCGCTGTATACAATAAACTCACACAGCCTGCTCGTGACACATCCGTCATACAGGTGCTATAGTGTATGTGACTTTGCCTTGCGTACTACTCAGTGCTACATACCCAAGAATCATAACATTAGATATACTGAGCGCAAGAATTTAAAAGATGAGAAAAGTTGCGGTGATCCGTGGGCGAGCTAGGTGGTCTCGGGTGTAAGTCCCCGGATAGGCGTCCGTAGATCCTGGGTTCGATTCCCGGATCGTCCGTTAATTTTTCTCATCAAAAGAATTATTTACAAATTAAATAATCAGGGATAGATAAGTTAAGTAATTGATTAAAAAATATTTAATTAATTACTTAATAAATAATAATACGCACATTAAAAGGCCGCTATATACAATAAACTCACACAGCCTGCTCGTGACACATCCGTCATACAGGTGCTATAGTGTATGTGACTTTGCCTTGCGTACTACTCAGTGCTACATACCCAAGAATCATAACATTAGATATACTGAGCGCAAGAATTTAAAAGATGAGAAAAGTTGCGGTGATCCGTGGGCGAGCTAGGTGGTCTCGGGTGTAAGTCCCCGGATAGGCGTCCGTAGATCCTGGGTTCGATTCCCGGATCGTCCGTTAATTTTTCTCATCAAAAGAATTATTTACAAATTAAATAATCAGGGATAGATAAGTTAAGTAATTGATTAAAAAATATTTAATTAATTACTTAATAAATAATAATACGCACATTAAAAGGCCGCTATATACAATAAACTCACACAGCCTGCTCGTGACACATCCGTCATACAGGTGCTATAGTGTATGTGACTTTGCCTTGCGTACTACTCAGTGCTACATACCCAAGAATCATAACATTAGATATACTGAGCGCAAGAATTTAAAAGATGAGAAAAGTTGCGGTGATCCGTGGGCGAGCTAGGTGGTCTCGGGTGTAAGTCCCCGGATAGGCGTCCGTAGATCCTGGGTTCGATTCCCGGATCGTCCGTTAATTTTTCTCATCAAAAGAATTATTTACAAATTAAATAATCAGGGATAGATAAGTTAAGTAATTGATTAAAAAATATTTAATTAATTACTTAATAAATAATAATACGCACATTAAAAGGCCGCTATATACAATAAACTCACACAGCCTGCTCGTGACACATCCGTCATACAGGTGCTATAGTGTATGTGACTTTGCCTTGCGTACTACTCAGTGCTACATACCCAAGAATCATAACATTAGATATACTGAGCGCAAGAATTTAAAAGATGAGAAAAGTTGCGGTGATCCGTGGGCGAGCTAGGTGGTCTCGGGTGTAAGTCCCCGGATAGGCGTCCGTAGATCCTGGGTTCGATTCCCGGATCGTCCGTTAATTTTTCTCATCAAAAGAATTATTTACAAATTAAATAATCAGGGATAGATAAGTTAAGTAATTGATTAAAAAATATTTAATTAATTACTTAATAAATAATAATACGCACATTAAAAGGCCGCTATATACAATAAACTCACACAGCCTGCTCGTGACACATCCGTCATACAGGTGCTATAGTGTATGTGACTTTGCCTTGCGTACTACTCAGTGCTACATACCCAAGAATCATAACATTAGATATACTGAGCGCAAGAATTTAAAAGATGAGAAAAGTTGCGGTGATCCGTGGGCGAGCTAGGTGGTCTCGGGTGTAAGTCCCCGGATAGGCGTCCGTAGATCCTGGGTTCGATTCCCGGATCGTCCGTTAATTTTTCTCATCAAAAGAATTATTTACAAATTAAATAATCAGGGATAGATAAGTTAAGTAATTGATTAAAAAATATTTAATTAATTACTTAATAAATAATAATACGCACATTAAAAGGCCGCTATATACAATAAACTCACACAGCCCGCTCGTGACACATCCGTCATACAGGTGCTATAGTGTATGTGACTTTGCCTTGCGTACTACTCAGTGCTACATACCCAAGAATCATAACATTAGATATACTGAGCGCAAGAATTTAAAAGATGAGAAAAGTTGCGGTGATCCGTGGGCGAGCTAGGTGGTCTCGGGTGTAAGTCCCCGGATAGGCGTCCGTAGATCCTGGGTTCGATTCCCGGATCGTCCGTTAATTTTTCTCATCAAAAGAATTATTTACAAATTAAATAATCAGGGATAGATAAGTTAAGTAATTGATTAAAAAATATTTAATTAATTACTTAATAAATAATAATACGCACATTAAAAGGCCGCTGTATACAATAAACTCACACAGCCTGCTCGTGACACATCCGTCATACAGGTGCTATAGTGTATGTGACTTTGCCTTGCGTACTACTCAGTGCTACATACCCAAGAATCATAACATTAGATATACTGAGCGCAAGAATTTAAAAGATGAGAAAAGTTGCGGTGATCCGTGGGCGAGCTAGGTGGTCTCGGGTGTAAGTCCCCGGATAGGCGTCCGTAGATCCTGGGTTCGATTCCCGGATCGTCCGTTAATTTTTCTCATCAAAAGAATTATTTACAAATTAAATAATCAGGGATAGATAAGTTAAGTAATTGATTAAAAAATATTTAATTAATTACTTAATAAATAATAATACGCACATTAAAAGGCCGCTATATACAATAAACTCACACAGCCTGCTCGTGACACATCCGTCATACAGGTGCTATAGTGTATGTGACTTTGCCTTGCGTACTACTCAGTGCTACATACCCAAGAATCATAACATTAGATATACTGAGCGCAAGAATTTAAAAGATGAGAAAAGTTGCGGTGATCCGTGGGCGAGCTAGGTGGTCTCGGGTGTAAGTCCCCGGATAGGCGTCCGTAGATCCTGGGTTCGATTCCCGGATCGTCCGTTAATTTTTCTCATCAAAAGAATTATTTACAAAAAGAAATTATTAATCATGCAGGACGTTAACATGCCCTTGATTCAAATGATTATTCGAATAAAATCAAATCAATATTATTCTATTTTTAATGAAATACACGTTTTTGAAAAATGTACATTTATACTCAAAATCCATTTTCAAAAGTATGTGAATACAATCATATGAGTGCTCGTATTGAAGAAATATTATATCGTGCTAAGCATATGTTATTTCATTGAAGTGAATCATTCGTTTAAGATTGCCAATTCTAGGATCAAAAAGATTGTTGTCCAGAATATTTCTGTTTTACGATAACGATATAAACGTGTTCATCAAGAATACCTCATCTTCATGGTAAAAAACAGGATTGGTTGTTCCAACCAAAATACTTGAATGTAGCAACGCGATCGTGTAGTTTCTTCAACAGCTTAAAATGTCCGACAATAACAAACTGAGTTACAAAGAACGATTTCACCTTTTCACTTAAGAAAATCATCAAGTATGTAAATAATTAATCAGTTCGCTCGAATCAATGCGGGAAAATAATAAAAACCTGGTATGGTATCGTATAGGCGCTCAAACGTGAGTTCTGTAGCCGGCCACAACGTGGCGAATCCGGGCCAACATTCTCGCTAAGGAAGCAGCGCGGAGCCAATCATAACTTCGCGCCTCTTCGTACTATTTATTAACCACAACTCAGGAGCGATGGGCTTCAGAGTCAAGTCAAGTTGGACTTATGCCTTTTTACGAAGGTTGACCAAGCCATTGCGGCATATTGAATTGAATTTGGGGTTCGCTTGAATGGCCAAGCCTCTAATATACTTGTCCAGCTTGAATGTCTCATATTTTCATTCAAATGAATATCACCGTTGCTGTGAATAAATTTTATTTGTTACCAAAAAATATCTAATTGGCTACACAAATTATCTCGTTTGGTTAGTTATGAGTTTTTTTGCAGAGTAGAAATGCTTTATTATTTATACTAAACTTGCGATTGTACAGAACGTGCGTTACTTAACATTAATCAAATATTTTGTTGTTACGTGAAAATAAGACATTCTTCCAAACAATCAGCGTATTTCTTCACTGATTCTCGTTTTAGGTTCTAATAAGCAGTCACTTACTATGATTATATTTGAATTCATATTATGGTATATTTCTTCAGAATGATAAAATATCCCATCTAATGTATTATGTATCGTTTGATTAAATATATCATTTTCTCGATATAAGATATGAAACACTTGACTCAAGATATTGTACTGATAGACCAACTCGGTGAGTGATGTCGCTAAATATCTGTATAATTGATTGAAACTATTTTTTCTTAAAATGAAATGAATATTTACTCTATCTAACTCTACATCTGGTATTGTTTTGATTAAACATGCTCTTGCGAATATAGAAAAAAAAACATTTATTTGAATCAACGAATATTTGGTGAATTCAATAACTTTTTTTTACATTCCAAGAAGCTTTTGGAAATGGACACGTCGTTGTTGTGAAAATTTTGAATGTAAGATCCAATGCATCGATAGCCGATACACAAGAGTATTTCACTTTATTAACGATGACAAAGAATTTTGTCGGTGATGAAAAAGGTCCAACAAAAACCATGAACGGGTAAATTGATTCTTTATTCGAAGTTATTAAGTTTCTTCGTCGTTCAAGTACCGTATCCAAATTATCTTCAGTCTGTAAGAAAATATTTATCGTTACTTTTACAACAATAAAAAACGTTTTTTTTTTTCGTGTTAATTTATCAAAACAATGAAATTTACCTCAACGTTTACAACAAAAGACTCCTTAATATCCTTTTTTTTCTCGTCTACTACTTGGGTTTGATCTATTTTATGCCGCTTAGTTGAAGCTAATTTCGTAGACTTTATTGCGTCGAGTAACGATGCAATAATTACAGCGTCTTTATTTGCTGAAAACAAAAATATCATATTACTTCTGTTATCTGGTTCATCTCTGTTATTTTCAAAGTATCAAGCCTGAACAAACCATCAGGTGCTTCAAAAAGCTCTTGTATTGAACCGGTAAGATTAAAATGGTCGATCTTTTTGGATAAGATGAATTCTTCCAAAGCAATCCGAATAGTTTCCCAAGATTCACTCAGTTTTTGTAAATCTGTAAACTCACTCGTGAAGTCTTCATTAAGCGGTTATACGCAGTTGTAAGGCCGAAAAAAGGCGTTTTTTAACGATTTTTTTCTGATAAGGGATTTTATTGGACAACTACAAGAAATATTAATACATTTAGTGGCAACTTTTCACTTTAAATCGGCACTCTTCATTTTTTTAAATATTGAGTTACACTGGTCCTGTAGACGATCACCTGGAGGTCCTGCAAAAAAAGGTGTGTGGCGGTGAGCACGATATCTCTGGTTTGGATTATCAAAAACGAAAAAATAAAAAAGATTCTGTCAGTGGATAGGTGAATCTAGGTATTGATCGAAAGAATACTCGAAATTTTCATTTTTGACAAAATGGCGGCTCCAAAAAGAAAAAATGCCGATTTTCGACTAAATTTTTTTCGTAAAATTGCTTTAAAAAATAGAAATAATGATCGAAAATCTTAATCCTTCGATCAATCCCCGCAAAATATATCTGAGAAGGTTGTGTTGAAATTTCAAACCGATCGGTTGAGCCGTTTTTGAGAAATCGTGCTCACCGACTTTGAAAACACCGTTTTGAGAAAAACGCGCTTAAAGTTTCAAAAAACGTTTACACATATTACATTTTTTTTTTCAACTCACATGAAGTCGTCTATTCCAGGGCCATAAAATGAACCCTCTGCATTATCAGCAGCTTTTAATATTCCGATTTGTTGTTAATCGATTTTTTGACATTTCTAACTACGTATAACCCCTTAATCTAGAAAATGGAATTAAGGTTGAATATTTATATTATGAATTAATAAAAGATATTGTCATAGTAAACTGTTGAGCTTACTAAGTCGATAGCTTAATCGTTATCTAAACAAGGAAAAATGATAAATTCGATTAGCTTGTCTTGTTTGTCGGCTCTTAATTGCTGTCTACAGGTATATGTAGCTTTCCAAGCAATTTTTATTGCCTCCCAATCATCAAATTCTTTGGCAGAAAGTACTTTCAGATTGTCCTCGGAAGTTTTTGTCTCTGTTTAGAGAATTCAATTCATATAAATGAAGGAAAATCATCTATTAATATCTATAATAAAGTCGAGCTTACGACTTGATACTATCAACGCTGAGGCATTTTGTTTTTGCAAAGTCACAAGTAATCCCGCCTCAAGCAACTGTCTCCGTACATAACTAACTTGATTATGTAATTTGCTAGTTGGATTTATTTTCTTATTTCCCTCAGCTATTCCCGGTGAATAATAAATCCCAGGTCTACCGCCAAAATGGTCGCTAAGCTGTTTGGTTAAATCTTTTAATAAAGTCGTCGAAAATCTAAAATATGTAATTAAAAGAATAATCAATATGCTTTTTTTTCAGTAATAAACGTACGTAGATAATAGAAATTGATGATAATTAAAACGAACAGCAAAAGAATATAGAAAAAGGAAACATTACAATTCGATGAAAGGTCGCTGTAGATTTATTTGTTAGTATTAGTATGAAGAAAGATTGTGATCAAACATGTTACTTCGAAGATATGTTTAGAAGGATAAAGATATTTATAAAGTAAAAGTAAAGTTTTTGGCCACACGATTTGAGTTAAGGGGAGACTTCGGTGAAATTTTTGGCAAAAACAGGTTTTTTAATTCTTAAAACTTTGAAAAGACGTATATAAAAAAATCCTTGCAGCAGTTTTTGAATAATGTTAGTATGGATAATGAAAAAACGTTTCAGCCTCCTGCGATGAAAGTGTATGCGCAAGGAATTTTTGACAGCGGTGAGAAAAATCTTCTTCGCAAGGTTCCTTGCGCTTACATTTTCATCGCAGGAGGCTGAAATTTTTTTTCACAGTCTATACTGACATTATTCAAAAACTGCTGGAAGGATTTTTTTATACAACCTCTAATAGCGATTTTCAAAATTTCACCGAAGTCTCCCCTTAATCTATAAAAAATTATAATATTAAAATAATATTTTCAAATTATTATCAAACTTTCACAATTATACGGATCAAACTTAAAATGTTACAACATTTCTATAATCATTTATTCATTAATTTGGAAAGAAAGTGGCTAAAAATGGTACCGTAGCCACAAACGATACTTCTGCCCTATAAACTACGATTATTGGTTTTTTTTATGATAAGAACTATAATTGTACTACCCAAACGTGATTACGTTTAACATACGTGTTTCGGCCGGACATCAGCCCTATTTTTTCTACGTTATGGTTTATTGGGTAATAACATCTTACTCCAGTTTTGATAATGGTGTTTCTACGGTTACTTTTTTGGTTTTCAAAATCATCAGTATTTCTCTATGAACAACTAATTCCGATAAATAATTGGTGAGTGTATCGGACAAACAGTTGTGAATTTTGTGATAACTTAAAATTAAGTGCCCTTTAAAACTGTTCTTCAAATGTGTGTCCAAATCTTTGGTCTGCTCTGACGTATAAGCTAATGAGTTTGAGTCTAATAGACGATCGTTGCATGTTTGACAAACAATATTGATTTCTTCAGCAGGAATTAAATTGGCAAAATTATCTATCGTAGCGTAGTTTTCCGGTGGTCTTAACCGGTTCACTGGTAAGGGCACATATATGTGCAAAAAGAAAAAGTGCCACAACTGGTAATGGCACATATATGTGCAACATGGATATCTCTGTCAGTTTTGAACGGATTTACATCAAACGTGATGTTCCTAAGTTTTTTGGGCTTCCTGTTGAATACGAAATTATTTCCTTTCACCAGTTTTGGCACACAACGTTGATTTCGGGTCCACCAGTGAACCGGTTAAAGAACCTTCCAACATGATTGCATTCAAGTTATTATTAGGCGAGTTACTTGTGTCAGTCATGCCTACAAAATAAAAGATGACAAAGCAGTGAAAAGGATGGAATAAAAATAAGAACCGTGAAAAAAACTTATGAAAATTATTTCATGCATAACCAGAAGAAAAAAAATTAATAAATAAATAAATAAATGAATAAATAAACAAAAAACAAATGAAAAGGATGAAATCTAAATCAAAACCGTGAAAAAAACTTATGAAAATTATTTCGTGCATAACAAAAACAAAGTAAATAAACAAATCACAAACAAGAAACAAATGAAAAGGATGACATAAAAATGAAAACCGTGAAAAAAACTTTTGAAAATTGTTTCATGCATGACAAAAAAAAAAAAAAAAAAAAAAAAAGAAAAACTAATATTCAATTCCAGATAATTTTTTTCATAAAAAAAAAAAAAAGAAAAACTAATATTCAATTCCAGATAATTTTTTTCATAAAAAAAAAAAATAATAATAAATAATAATAATAATAATAATAATAATTTTTTAGGTTAAAATTCAGTACTTTGAACAACTTACCTTTCTAAATCATATATTTTCTGTTATTCTATCGTTATTTAAATATTATTATTATCGAGATTATTATATTAATAAAGAACAATTTATTTATAGTCACCGTAGAATCCTAAGTAAATCACCGGTTTTCAAAAACTTCACTTCACTTATAACTGTTTACTGTATCGCTTAGAAATAATTCAATGAAAGTAAAATGATCAGATGGGACTCAGTACAATCTGAGATAGTGGTTAGTTCAATCTCACATGGTAGCGACATAAAAGTCGAATGGAAACAAGCCAAATGGTAATGTAGAACTGGGTTGTATCTACGGATAGATTCCAGTACAATGCAGGATGGGAGTCACTGCTGTGTAACATGGGACCTAAAGGCATAGGCGTGGTAACCACATCCATCTCACACTGTTAAACGTAGGATGGAACTGAGTGCCATCTCGGATAGATCTGAGTTAAACGTAGATTGTCCTCACTACAATGTACATGGTCGTAGCTACCATCTTAAAGAAATTTTCACTTCAGATGGGGCTGAGTACCATCCGACATGATGTACACGTAAATCTCATTCTTTCCGTGTAGATATCGTATCTTCACGTATATTTTGGAGGGACCACAAAAGGTCGCATATTGTATAGGCGGATGGACGGTATGTACACGGTGTTCAAACCGTATGTTGAGAGTCTTAAGTACCCATACATACGGTATAAACTTGATTCATTTTCGGCGCAAATCTACCGTATTTACTCCATGTTTATACGTATTACAACGGTGATAAAACGATGAACAGACGATATATCTACGGTATATATCAAGCGTGTCACAGAAGCCGCCAGGGAATGGATTACAATATTGGCCGACTGATCTCTCTGTCTCTATAATTCCTTGTTTTAACATTTCCTATATTTCTGCATCTACTTGTGGGCGCAGCGACAGTGGGATTGGATACGATTTTCTTATTATCGGTTTTGCTTTTAATGGTGTAATTTTGTGTTCGTAAATTGTTGTACATCCTGCTTTGTTTGAGAAAACTTTTTTATATTTCATTAGTAAATTAAAAACCAATTGCTCTTGCGACTCGGAAAGCGTCGTTAGATTACTCGCGATCATTCGTGCCTCGACAAAGAAATTTTCGTCCTGACCATCAATGTGTAAGCATGGTATTCTATTTAACAAACTATCTTCAACTTCAGAAATTTCTTTGTGATCATCACTGGTTGCAACGAGCTGAGTTTTACATTGGTCGTTGTTAATATTACTATCTATCATTAACACATCATTATAACCATCTACTTTATCTGCATTATTATTCATCTCATTATTATTATCAACTTCATTACTTTTCATGAGTGCATTAGAATTAACCGTTTCATCATCAAAATTTTCACCTATAACATTTTCATAAATAACATTTACATCGTTATCAAGAGACTCGGTAGAGTCTCGCGCCAAGTACATTAAAAAAATTTTTTTTTCAAGCGCGAGACTCAACGAGTCTATATACCCGAGAGGCAACTACCCTAACCTATACCGCGAATTAGTATCTTCGTTTTCTTTAATTTCACATCATACACGAATTAAAACTAATTTAATCCAGGATGTGGGCATGAAAAGCTTTCATTTGAGCCCTAGATCGATTAAATCGGTGTCCGGAGTGCTGAGATATAATTAACTACAGATTCTGATACCCCGTTTCCTCGTACAATGTTTCTCTTTAGTGTTCTTCAGACCAAGATTCGTTCACACTAAAACCATTCCTATAAAATCACATTTCGTCGCTATACGCAGGACGTATGTTGTATACTTATACACAGAACATACGTCCTTACGCATCTGGGAACATGACATAGAAGGGAAAATCCACACAAAAATTCAGACCAAGATTCATCCCATTCAAACCATTCCCATAAAATCACAACATAGAAGGGAAAATCCACACAAAAGTTGTATCGAGTGGTGTAAGTACGAGATCATGACGTAGTCAGCGCTGGTATCGCAGACAGAAACCGTCTGCAACACTAGCAGATCGCGTGTTGTCATTCACACTAAAACCATTGCCATAAAATCACATAGAAGGGAAAATCTACACAAAAATTGTATAGAATGGCGTTAGTTCGACAGTCACAACGTAGTCAGCGCTGGTATCGCAGACAGAAACCGTCTGCAACACTAGCAGACGCATGTTGTCATTTCATTTCATGTTTTCGAATTCAAATCAAATAAATAAAATAAAAGAAAGTACAAGCAATGATTAATAAAATTTGAAGGTACGAAAACTAGTGAATACCCACCAAAAGCCCCTCAGGTGCGAAAACCTTACGCCAAGTACATTCAAGTGATAGCCACCAACAAAAATGTTTCGATAGGTTAATTATCTTAAATCCTACGATCTTGAGCTTTTGAGGTTATGCGAATCGACTGACGTGTAAAATTCATGGTGATAAATGAAATAACAATCGTGAACGGATAATTTTACGATTAGGTTTACCTTGCATGACACAAGACTGTCAGATGACTATTATTAACTGACTATTACCTCTAAATTTTGTTCACTTATACATTGTAGGTTTGGCCTATTTTCATTTATGGATGCAATTATCGGAGGAAACGTTTTTTTTTTTAGGGATTCCAATTATTTAGCACGCTGCCGTTTGAAGAAGTCTGACAATAGAAAATCAAGAGAAAATGTTGAAGTCGAAAAATATCAGGATAGCATGATTTGATATAAGGACGGCATGGAGCCAGACCAAGAAAGCCAAGTTCAAGCGTTGCATTGCTACGAATTCCACTTTAAGCTCTATGTTAGGCTCATCGTTAAAGGCTCGTCTGCTCAGACCCAAATTGTGCGTCAATGTTATGCGTTGGATTCCGACGAGTTCTATATTCTATCTCGGTATCCTCTAGTCCAAACGAGACTGTAAGTTGACGTTGTGCGTTGGACTCCGATAGGCTTTATTCTACACTCCACGACAATGTAGTGCTTTGACCTTCGGTGAAGATAATTTCTTAATACATTTTTTACAAACAGCTTAGACTCTCCGCTCGGAACGATCTCAATCAAATTCAGATCAGTGCTATCACGACGAATAGTCAGAATGAAAATACTTATTCAATATGAAAGAAATGATCGATAGACTTCCTCTTTCTCAGATAATAGAGATTTGTATTCAATCATGAAAATTATAAAAACCATTTATTTCTCATTTATATTTATTTATTCATTGCACAACCTTTTTTACGGATTATTTAATTTTGTAGCGGGTTGTTATATCTTCGTATAGTCTAGTCAAAACCAGACCGTAAGCCAACATTGTGCATTAGACTACGATCAGCTTTATTTTATTCTCTACGTCGATGCAGTGTATTAGACTGATAATATTCACTCTACGTCACCATTTTGCATTGAACTTCAGTAAATTATATTTTACACGTTTGAAGTGCGTTTGAGTTTGATAGGTCTATTTTTCAGTATGAAAATATCGAATTAAGTGATTCAAGTTCTAGATAATCATCTCGGTGCATCACAGACTACAGATATTGGACTTTGAGACAACATTGAACAAAATATAAATTAGGAATTTATCGTTTTCAGATACCAATTGTCATTGTCTTAAGTGGCAAGACTACAAGAGTAGATAAAAATGATATAGGTATAAATAAATATAATAATGAACAGAAACTATGAGGAAAAGGCACCGATATTACTCAAATATCGAGTCCCTCAGACAGACTCCATAATTCTTGTCTATTTCTGACTAACTTGACAACAGAGTCCTATCCCAGAACCGAACGAACTACTAATCTATTCTACTCTTCTACTTTCTCAATTTATTTCACAGTTACTGAAGCGACGTTTATTACTAAGCGAGATTGTAACGAGTCTTGTGATATAATTCAACAATGAATACGAGCACAATTATTAGGTGGTCAATTACGCGTCAGTCTACAAATTTGAGACTTGGGGAAAATTATGAGCACACGCGTGCTCATTGCTGTTGACGTTCCTGCTTATCGAGGGACTTCGGGCGGTACGAAATAGTACAAAGAAACCGAGCGAGCGTAGCGAGCGAGCACAATTATTAGGTGGTCAAGCAAAATTTTACAAAAAGTAGTGAAATCAACCACAAAAAGCACCTTTGGTGCAAAAACCTTTCGCCAAGTCCATTAATGTGTAGACTACCAAAAAATAATCAAAAATTGTACTCGTTCGCTCGCTGCGCTCGCTCACTCGATGGGTTGATGATTATCAACATACAAAAGCATCGAAATCAGATACAACTGCCAAGTACCTGTAGAATGATAAAAGTTTGGAATCGAAAAATTTGTTCAAACTAAATAACGTTGTACTCGTTAGCTCGCTGCGCTCGCTCGCTCGATTGGCTTATGATTATTGATTGAAAAAACAATTTGGATGAAGAAATTGAAGACGTCAATATTTATCTAAAAATATTCATAACGAAAAAATAATAAAAAAAAATTGTAAGAAAAAATTTGGAGGAAGTGGTACTTGGGGGGCCTTTTATAGAAAAAGAATGATGAAATATCGATCGCGAACCATGTCAATGTCATCTTATAGATATTCAAACATTGGCCCGCCAACGTACCACGGACTCCAAATTTTTTCTTACAATTTTTTTTTATTATTTTTTCGTTATGAATATTTTTAGATAAATATTGACGTCTTCAATTTCTTCATCCAAATTGTTTTTTCAATCAATAATCATAAGCCAATCGAGCGAGCGAGCGCAGCGAGCTAACGAGTACAACGTTATTTAGTTTGAACAAATTTTTCGATTCCAAACTTTTATCATTCTACAGGTACTTGGCAGTTGTATCTGATTTCGATGCTTTTGTATGTTGATAATCATCAACCCATCGAGTGAGCGAGCGCAGCGAGCGAACGAGTACAACTTTTGATTATTTTTTGGTAGTCTACACATTAATGGACTTGGCGAAAGGTTTTTGCACCAAAGGTGCTTTTTGTGGTTGATTATCTTTATAAGTTAGAAGACTCAAATTTTTTTATTTTTTTTCTTTTTTGACGAGAAAAATTTATCCGGCGTCCCGGGAATCGAACCCGAGCCTACTGGCTGCCAATCCGGGGGCTTATACCCACTAGACCACCTGGCCGCCTTCAAATTTCACTCGTCAAATCTCACGTCTAATTCGTGTGCTTTGATTGTATAGATGTTATGAATTTCGCGGCTAAGGCACATGTTTGACTTTTGAATATTAGTGAGTGAGCGCCCAGGCTCACAAACACTTTCGTAGGTAAGACTTGCGTCTTTGTTATACCTATTATTTTTATTGGTTATATTTAATTAAATATACCGCCCGTTACTGTACTGATTCTGATATGCCAGTTCTCTGACATTAGTGGATTGTTGGTTTCTATTGTGATTATGGCTATGTTTATCTGTATTACGAACCTGTTGTACAGTATCTAGGTGAGATATTGCTTCAATGACCTTGTCAGTGTTTGAAAAATCTACAGCCGTCACAGCGCCCTGACGGCTTTTGACCAACGTACAACGTCGGTATATCAACCGTGAACACGTGGTATTGGTATAAACAGAGTAACCGCACCGTAAAACTGTGTGTTGTAGGAATAAATACCCTATTTTTGAGCTCGGATGCATACCGTCTATACACCGTAGGGAATCACCAATAATACGGTATTGAAGTGGAATGTTCACAGTCGTAATGGCAGATGAAGTACGCATGAACAGAGTATGAGTCACGTATATAATACGACGTCCTAAAACATCGTATGTATATATAGATATAGAGATATAAGTAACATAGCTAGAGACGATATGCTATTATTTCAATTTTCTTATTTAACAACAAATAATCAACATATTAAAAATATGAACACGTAGCGTCCATGGGATTACTACAGTGATTGAACGGAGACTTGCACATGGAAAATAGAGATTAAATCCACAAAAATAGACACCATGGAAACCCATGGAAGTTTTCATGAAATCATAAAATGATCCGATTTAAATAAACAAAATATCAAATTGAAGGAAATTAAATTCTAAGAAAGAAATAATAACATAATTTTGCATTAAAATTATCTATTCAAAAAATGGACATCATAGAATGCCATCGAACATTTAGGATTAGCTAGGATTAGCTAGGGATTAACTTACGGCTAAGTATATAAGGCGCGTGCCGTGAGGCATAAGCATCTCAGTCATACAATTAGTCGGTCAACGCATAGTCACTACTTCACAATATACAAACTATACATTTAAAATATAAATACATTTAAAAGACTTGTGCGGCAAGTAACCGCCAAGCGTTAGACCCATATATTATTTGTCTACAATTAAAAGGTATATTAAATTTAATATTCATACGTTCCAATTAACCACCAGATATTCTAATATATTTGATCTATCATAAAACAAATCCACAAAATCTTGAGTTTTCAGACGATCTGTTATACCACTACGGTAAACGATCGTTATCTGAAGACTTTCGAGTCAAATACATATCCCATCAGACAGCACTCCTACGCAAAAACTCCGTACTTCAGGCGATCTGCCATACGAATGCAGTAAGCGATCGTTTTCTGAAAGACTTCGAGTACATTACAGATAACTCCAGAATCTTGATTCTACAGGCGATCTGCTGCATCATTACAGGCAACGATCGGTTCCTGTAAGGATTTCAAGTCACACACTACTTACAATATCAAACCTCGATTCCTCGGTCAATCTGCCAGATTATTGAAATCAGCGATTGTTATCCGAGGGATTTCGAACGCACACAATACATTAGCGTTCTTGCAAGCGGTCTTATCGGCAAGTAAGCACGACGTCCGATTCTTGCAAGAATACGCGAAACATATACATCCTGGCCTTGCGAGCAGCTTGATTCCCGAATATAGAGAACAGCTGTTTCTCCCAAGGTTCCAACAGAGAACACATACACGCACACGTACACAGGCATGTAAACTCTCATAAACGTAACGACAAGTTGATAAGCACACATACAAGAACGAGCAGCCAGGAAAGCGGTCAATTTGGGACGTTACAGTAAATCATATGTAAACGGTGTTTTTTCTCGAAACATACGGTATGTATCGAGTTGTATGACGGTATTTTTACTCCAAAAATACAGTATGTATCCAGTTGTACGACGGTATTTTTTCACCAAAAATACGGTACTATGTACCTTAGTTATATGACGGTATTTCTGCTCACAAGTTATTTTTCCAAAGGATCTAGATATTTTTCGAATAATTCATAAGCGTATAACACACCTAAGCGTATAAAGCGTATAACACTGTACACGCCTTGGAATGAAATCCTGAACAATGTTGTAAAAAAAAATGTGGAAAACATTTTGGGTATATTGGGATTCTGCACTGCAATAATTTCGAACAGCAATTTGATTATCAGTATGAAAATAAGATTTATTATGTGAAAATAACGTAAATGAAAATGAAAATAAATTTATATCATATTATTTATATATTATTTATATAAAAATCCTACTAATTCAGCGAAACAAAAGTATATGAAATTTATGACTCATGAAATAGGTTAAAACCGTTATGGTAGTTCGCCAGCAGGACGATAAGCGTCGCGGCGTTCGCTCCGCCATGCGTTGACCTGTCAAAGCGGTATACTTGTTTGCACGTATCGGCATAGTCACTCAGCTTTGTGTTGAAATCAGTCGTCAAAAAAATTGGTGAAACTTCCTTGACTCTCGTGTGTATATAGCGTTCATCTCTGACGTTACGTAAAGTCGTTGTACAATGCCTCGATATACCCGCGTTGAAATACAATGAAAAGTTAGAGACATAACCTAGAAAATAGTAGGTACATTCCGCAGCATGTTAATAATTTTCAGAAGGTTGGTGACTACATCGAAGGAGTGTGTGCTGGAGACGAGCGATACAACGGAACATGTGGTGATCCCGGAAGAAAGCGTCAAAGTACCGAGCTCGTTCCAGTCACCACGGAAGGTCTTATAACGTGTTCTGATGGATTATTAAATCTTAATATTATTGAAAATTGGGTGAAATCGTTTATTGAAATTAAGCAGGTACCATGGATGATACGAGAGGGCAAATGTACTCGAAACGCACCGAGTATGCGACTGCTGAATTATCGAGGCCGCCTCCGACGATATTACTTCGTCATGCGAGGCATGGAAGACCGTGATACTACGGACGGGAAAATACAGTTGTTCCCAACTAGTGTTGCAAGTCACCAATTACATTTTTAATTAAATTACTCATTTAATTACACATTAGCAAAGAAAGTGAATTATTGTAATTATATGTCGTCTCGTTCTCGGGATTACAAATGTAGTATCGCTAGTTCCACTGCGATGCCGCCACTTTTCAGAGTAAAAAGAGAGACAACTATGCCTCTCTGCCTGCTCGCTAGTCTATGGTCATAACGTTTTTCGTGCTCGTTGCCGTCGCACGCTCAGAGTAATCGTAGAGTTTCATTTTTAGATCTAAAAGTTATTAGAAAGAAAAATGGGTAAACATAAAAGGAAAAGAGAAAAGGAAGAGAAAGAAGATCGGGAAAAGCTATGGAAGCGTATGACAGATTTGGAGGGAATATTGCGGAAAACGGTAGAGGTGCAGTTGACATCGCATCACCAGCCATCTTTATTGGAACAACAACATACACGCTAGGTTCTAGCCGAACAAAGGCCGAACAATGGTAAGCATGAGGAACTGTTTTTCCTTGAAAACAGTCGTAAACATTGGCGATGAGCTCCCACGAGTGGTGCGACATATCGCTCATTGAACTAGGATAGTACTTACACGAGTGATAAAGGCATAACCTAGTTCTCTCGTTTATCTTTAGAGCAAACGAGCGGCTCAGTTCCCCCATCGGGCCAGCAGACGTCGCAGTCGGGCAAGTTGGGAACAGACGACACAACAACGGTTCCCAATCCTGACTCAAATAAAGTCGTCACCCCAGACGAGCAAAATAGCTCTTCGACTTCCGAACTGACAGAACCTCCAATTGATGAGGAAATACGAAGAATATTAGGTGAAGATCCACAAATTGAAAACCCCAATGTGGGAATATTGCATTCGGAGTTGGCAGCAAGGTGGTCTAACTGGATCGCACAAGGTTTGAAGAAAGAGGTTAAAGAGGACCTTTTGATAACGTACCCTCGAGCGGATAATTGTTTGTTAGAAGCTCAAATCCTCAACCCAGAGGTAGCGGCCACAATGAATGAGGCAGCTTTGAAACGGGATAAATATACCGCAGAGACCCGAAACCTCACAGGCTCAGCCATGTTAGCCTTGGGTCTTGCGATTACAACCTTACTGCAAGAAAATGGGGAGGAAGGTATCGATAAAAACCAGCTGTTGGAATATTTGTGTGATGCGGGAAAATTGCTTTCCGAAGCTGACCACCACGAAGCAATGACGAGGAAGTCATTCATACTTCCTGGAATGGAGAAGAAAATAAAAGAAGTTCTAGAGAAAAGTAAGGTAGATAGGTTCTTATTTGGAGAGAACTTGGCGGAACAAATAAAGTCAACCAAGTCAATTGAAAAGGTAGCATCCGATTTAAAACCAAAGATGCCTGAGAAGAAAGCTCCGTTACGCCAATCGAACCAGTTAAACTGGAAGAACCCATCTTCGAAGAGCCAAGGACCAACGAAGGTGGGGAACAAACAATTCTTAAATCCCAGATTCTCAAGATCCAACACGACAAGAAAGCCCAGACAGAACCAGAAATATGTAACCTCCCAGAATCATCAACCAAGGACACCGCAGTACAAGCAGGACCAACGGCAGAGGGATTAGAGGTAACAAAAACGGCAGGAAGGTTAAAATACTTCTTCAATACCTGGAAATCAGTCACGAATAGTAACTTTATCCTTAGTTGTATTAAAGGCTATAGGATTGAATTTAGCCAACCAGTATAGCAAGAATTCGAACCCCCGGTTCCGTCGTTCGACTCACCCCAAAAGTTAGAAGAATGTAGGAGAGCCGTACATAAACTAATCAAAAAAGGAGCCATTGAACCTTGCATGTACAAAGAAGGCCAATTTGTGTCTTCATATTTTCTAGTGGACAAACCAGGCGGTTCAAAGAGATTCATACTCAATTTGAAAAAGTTAAACAAATTTATAGACACAGAACACTTCAAAGTAGAAGATATCAAGCTAGCATTAAAATTAGTTTCGAAACAAGACTATATGGCACATATAGACTTACAAGACGCCTATTTCTTAATTGCAATCCACGAAAGAAGCAGAAAATTTATCAGGTTTAGATTCCAAGGACAATTATATGAGTTTGTTTGCTTACCGTTTGGTTTGTCCACAGCGCCATGGTTATTCACAAAGGTTTTAAAACCTGTGATAAACGCTTTACGTCAAAAAGGTTTAGTATCCATTATATACTTGGACGATATCCTATGTATTGGTAACAATTACCAACTTTGCAAACAAAACATAGATACAACAATCGCATTACTTGAGTCCCTTGGGTTCATTATAAATTCAGAAAAGAGCAAATTAACCCCACACACCACGTGTCAGTTCCTAGGATTCATCATAAATTCTGAGAACATGACCCTAGAGTTACCCGAGTCCAAAAGATTGAAAATCCTGAATATACTCGAAGAATTCACCAGCAGAAAGAGATGTAAAATTAGAAGATTCGCTCAGCTCATAGGAAGCCTAATAGCAGCTTGTCCAGCTGTGAGGTATAGCTGGCTGTACACCAAGCTTTTTGAGAGAGAGAAGTTTTTAGCCTTGTTAGTCAGCGAAGGAAATTATGAGGCGAATATGGTTTTGCCAAACAAAATACAGGAAGACCTCCGCTGGTGGCAATATAATATAAAGGGCTCTGTCAATTCATTTTAAGGCCCACAAATATCAGAAAATCATTTACTCAGACGCATCATTATCAGGTTGGGGTGCATTTTGTGATGGAAAAGGGACACATGGCCTGTGGGCAGCCGAGGAGAGAAAGTTCCACATCAATTATCTAGAATTGCTGGCTATATTCTTAGCGCTAAAAACTTTCGTCTCAGAGTTAGGCGACTGCGACGTTCTCCTGAGGGCGGATAATACAACAGCAATTTTCTACATAAATCGCATGGGGGGAATAAAATACCCTCGCTTAAATAACCTCGCTAGGGAAATTTTGCAATGGTGTGAGGTCAGGAATCTGTGGATTTTTGCATCGTACACCCCCTCAAAGGAGAACGTCGAAGCAGACAGGGAATCAAGGCTGGACAATATCGACACAGAATGGGAGCTATCACATTCAGTTTTCCACCGCATCACCAATGCTTTTGGGATGCCAGAAATAGACCTGTTCGCTTCCAGAGTCAACGCAAAATGTGCAGTATTTTGCTCGTGGTTTCAAGATCCAGAGGGATCATTTGTAGACGCATTCACGTTGAACTGAAATTCAAAATTCTTTTATGCATTTCCCCCTTTTTCGTTGGTACCCAGGGTATTACAAAAAATAGTAGCGGATGAGGCCAGTGGTATCCTGGTTGTCCCCTATTGGACGTCACAGCCTTGGTTCCCCATATTCAAGTCTCTTCTCAGCCAAGAGCCTATAATCCTTAAACCATCTAGAGATTTGTTATTATCACCTTGCAGGCAACTTCGTCATCCACTGGCCAGCCAGCTGTCATTGATTGTCGGGACGTTATCAGGACAGCATTCCTCAAGAAGAACCTTTCGATTGCCACGACAGAAATAATGTTAGCTTCGTTGTCCGAAGCAACCCTGAAGCAATACTCAGGCCCGATCAAGGCCTGGTGGCATCTCTGCATATCAAAGAAATCTGACCCATACAACGTTGAAGAAGCACAATTATTGGAATTCTTATCCAGTAAATTCCAAGCAGGAGCCTCATACAGCTCCCTGAACTCAATGAGATCAGCAATATCACTTATAGCAAAAGAAAACCTATCGTCAAGCTTGTTGCTAAACAGGTTCTTTAAAGGAGTTTACAGACGTCGTCCTTTAAAGCCGAAATACAACAGAACGTGGGACCCCAAGGTAGTCTTAGACCACCTAGCCAAGCTGCACCCACTCGAGTCATTAAAGTTACCTGAGTTAACACTTAAGTTAGTCACTTTGCTAGCATTGGGCACTGCACATAGAATGCAAACACTGTCCCTTATTAAAATAAGTGGAATTAAGAAAACCGAAAAGGGACTTGAAGTCGAGATCGCGGATCTCATCAAAACTTCTAGAAAAGGAGCGTCTCAACCGCTCCTAATATTACCTTTTTTTACGGAAAAACCTGAACTTTGCATAGCCAGTGCAGTTATTAGATATATTGAAGTAACTAAACCCTTAAGAATGGGCTGTGATCAGTTAATTATTACCCACAAGAAGCCATATAAAGAGGCTTCTACTCAGACCATCAGTAGATGGATAAAATCGGTCTTGACACAAAGTGGGGTAGGCGAAGAGTTTTCAGCGTATAGCACTAGGCACGCATCAACCTCGTCTGCCTTCAGAAAAGGTGTTGATATTAATGTAATAACCGCGACAGCGGGATGGTCTAAGACCTCTGGTGTATTTGCAAAATTTTATAACCCGGCCTTTGAAAACAAATAACACAGAATTCGCATCATCCGTTTTAATTGACAATAAGCTGTTATAGGCCTTTAAGGAAAAAATCATTTCTATGTTACTCAAATTAAAATTTTGTACCCGTACGATTACTAAAATAATGTTTATTCACTTCTAAGGTGAGTTCTTATAGACAAAAAAAAAACTAATGGTGAGGGAATAAAGGTGTGGTCGTGCAGACACAATGAAACACGAAATGGTTTCGGAAATAAAGAATTTATTTGCACTTGGCATAAAAAACCTCCACTCAGTGAGTGGAGGAAAAAGCCCTGGTTTTTGACACAATATTGTCACCTTTTTTTTAAACCAAAGAATATCATCAAGGAAACTTGGGGAACAGCCCCTTAGACTTAAGTTAACAGAAAAGTAATATATATATCAGTGGTTGTAATATAGATAAATAACAAAAATCTTTATCGTATTCAGAGTGGAACTTGTTTGTCCGAAATAACAGAGCCGAATGAATTCGCGCCGCCAGATGCGTGCCTTTTAGATGTTTGGGGGCCCTGTTCCCCCTCTTCGATATTTGAAACAAAAATAATATACTAATAGTTCAAACATTCCGCCCGCCTTCGTCCAGCGGACGAATATTGAAATTACAGATTCACTCAACGTGATTATCTGGTGGTGGTGGTTCCTCCGGGTTCCCTTCAGTTTCGATTGATACTGGACACAGTCGTGCTATATGTCGGCGGAGGATGTTGGTTGCTGTCTTCACGGTCACTACTCGAATGAGCCCGTCTGGCCCTTGATGAGTTTCGATGACGCGTCCCAAAGGCCATTTTGTAGGGGGGTAGCGATCATCGCGTAAAAGAACAAGCTGACCGATCTTGAAATTCGCTGTTGGGTCTCGCCATTTTCCTCTTTCTTGAAGATGCTGAAGATACTCGCTGGTCCACTGTTTCCAAAATTGATTGCGGATTCTTTGAAGTAGTTGAGATCTACTTAAGCGATTCTCTGGTACTGATGGGGGCTCTTCGTCCGGAATCAGGCCTGAAGTCGTTCCGATAAAAAAGTGCGCAGGTGTTAAAACGTTGAGGTCATCCATGTCAGATGCTAGAGGGCTCAACGGTCGCGAATTAAGGCATGCTTCAACTTCAGTTAAAACAGTAGAAAATTCTTCAAAGGTAAGCGTGTGTTCTCCCATTGCTCGTTTCAGATGGTGCTTAACTGATTTAATACCAGCCTCCCATAGACCCCCGTAATGCGGTGTTGTAGGCGGTATGAAGGTCCATGAAGTCCCGTCATTCGCAAAGGTGGAAGCAGCATCTTGATAAAATTGGGAAGCATTGTTGAACATTCCTCGTAACTCTGTATCCGCTCCTCTAAAGGTCGTCGCGTTGTCGCTATAAAGATAACGACATATCCCTCTTCTGCTGACGAAGCGACGATAAGCGGCGATGAACGATGCAGTGGTAAGATCGCCGACAAGTTCTAAATGTATTGCTCGCGTCGCAAAACAAACGAAGAGGACAATATATCCCTTGTAGGCGCGGTGTCCACGACCCTTAGTCGCGCGGATCTGAAATGGCCCGGCGTAATCCAGACCACTTGTTGTAAATGGTCTTGCGGGAGTTACACGTGCAGCCGGAAGATCGCCCATCAATTGATGAGCTAGTCGAGGTTTCATACGCTGACATTTTACGCAGTATCGGATCGCAGTCTTAACTAATTGCTTCATACCTAAGATCCATACATGTTGTAATACCACATTTGAAGTGAGTGTGGGTCCACCATGAAGCGCGACAGCGTGCGCATATCGTACAAATAACCGGCTGAGGTTCGAACGTCTAGGTAAAATCGGCGGATGTTTGCTGTCACGAGGGAGATTCGACTGCGATAAACGCCCTCCGACGCGCAAAATTTGGTCTTTCTTATCCCAGAACGGATTGAGCTTGCGCAGCGGGTTATGTTTTGGTAATAATCTTCCAGTTTTTTTCGCATTAATTTCTGTAGCGAACGCGTGCGATTGTGCTAATCGCATGACTACCAGACGAGCTTGTGAAAGTTCTGAAACAGTGAGAGAGGTGGTTAGTGGGTTCAGCCCACCCTTGCGTCTTCGCAAGTTAACCAGCGGTCGTAGGCAATAAGCCACGACGCGTATGAGTCGCGTTAGACTTGAAAATCGACAGAGAATTTCTGGCTCTACGGAAACTGTGCGAGCGTGAGTAGCTCGTACAGTTTCCGGTGGGCGAGGCCAGTTTTCTGTATGTAATGAGAGCCAGCTCGGCCCGTGCCACCACAGATCCGAATGTTTCAGTTCAGTAGGTGTGCATCCGCGAGTAGCGATGTCTGCCGGATTGTCGGCTGTTGGGACGTGTACCCATACCGCTGACGGCAATTCTGTTTGTATCAAAGATACGCGATTTGCGACGAAAGTTTTCCAGTGGCATGGGTATTTATTCAGCCATGTGAGGACGATTTGACTATCAGACCACATAAACATTGGAAGGGCTTTGAGGAAATTTAATTTACGTAAATGGCACATGAGCTTGACGAGTAGGACCGCTCCGCACAACTCGAGATTGGGTATGCTCACGGTTTTCACCGGTGCAACCTTTGATTTAGCGGCTAAAAGCGAAGCGTGAACGCCTCCCTTGCCATCATCAATGCGCAGGTAGACTACGGCTGCGTAAGCACGTGATGATGCATCGGCGAATCCATGAATTTGACACGTCAGATTTGATGATAAGCCCAGCCATCTGTTGATGGAGATCTCAGGGAGCGAGGAGAGTGAGTCGCAATATTCCAGCCACCGTTTTTTAGCATCAATTGGTAAGGCGGCATCCCATTCACATTTCAATATCCAAAGGTCCTGCATCAATATTTTAGCAGTAACCGTAATCGGGGAGAGCCAGCCTAAGGGGTCAAATATACGTGAAATGCTGGAAAGAACAGACCGCTTTGTCACTGCCCCGTTCAAACCCTCGAATGGTAATGCGCTGAAGCTAAAATCATCTAGATTTGGGCTCCAATGTATACCGAGTGTTTTGACAGAATCGTGGCGGTCAATCTGTTTCGGCGTTGCATTTGTATTATGTGTCATATGAAGTGGAAGAAGATCCCTGTGGTTCGACGCCCACTTATCGAGCTCGATTCCAGCTGTTTTTAAAAGTTCAACTAGTTCGGTTCGTTTACGTATGGCTAGTGCAAGCTCATCTGCTCCAACGAATATGTCATCGACGTAGGTATTCGACTCTAAACACTCCGACCCTAGTGGGAATCGGGATTTCTCATCAATTGCTAATTGCGCGAGTGTTCTTATTGCTAAATAAGGAGCGCAAGCCGTACCGTATGTAACCGTGGTTAAACGATACTCGACGGGAGCTTCTCCTGGGCTTGGAACCCAAACGATTCTGTGTAAATCTTGATCGTCGCGAAAAATACTGATTTGCCGAAACATTTTAACAATGTCAGCTGTAAATGCAAACCGATATTGACGCCAATTCAGTAAGATCAATGAGAGATCTCGCTGAAGTGGGGGTCCAGTCATCAGAAAATCATTTAAACAATGTTGCTCATATGTGCGACGTGATGCGTCGAAAACCACACGGAGTTTCCAATTTGAAGGGGTAGACTGTATCACAGCATGGTGTGGTAAGTACCACGCTCGAGGATTATCAACCTCGTTATCCAATATGCGTCTCATGTGTCCCAGTTCCTCGTAGGTCTTCATGAAATCGCGATATGCCAGCGCGAGCCTAGAATCGCGAGAAAACCGGCGCTGCATATGTGTAAGAGACCCTAACGCCATCCGTCGAGTTTCATTGGCAACTTCAGGCAAATCATTTTTCAAAGGCAGTTTCACGATGTAACGACCATTTTTGTCTCTCTGGTGCGTCTCAATAAACTGCCTTTCACATGCTTCCTCGTCAGGCTTCATCGTGCAGCTCGATCGCGGTATCTCTTCAAGTTTCCAAAAATTTTGCAAATCCTGATGGAGGGTTTCATCCGAAGTGCAGTGTAAGACTCTAAGCGGCTCTCGTGGCGAAGGCTCCGCCCGCCGTGACACGCTCGGTTGTAGTTGCCCGGAAATGATCCAACCCAACACTGTATTTTGAGCGGTTAATTTCGAAGAAAGGATATTTTGCAAACCTGATCGGAGTAGTAAGCCGTAAACGTCGGCTCCCAATATAAGGTCCACCGAATCTGGCACGTGAAGCTGGGGATCAGCCAAAGGTAGACCTATAAGTTGCTCAAAATTAAATTCGCCAAGGTGACGAGCCGGTAATTGAGAGGTGAGACGTGGAAGCACAAGGGCCTCGGTATCAAGTGCAAAATCTGGATCAATGAGCGACGTTAATGTGAACCGGGTTTCGAAACGAGCAGTACCAGCAGTGCAGGCTCCGAGGCCAGTCAATGGGACTTGAACTCGTCGTTTCGACAGCCCAAGTAACTGTACGATCGCCTCTGAAATGAAAGATGCTTCAGATCCCTGATCCAATAACGCACGGACGCAAGTGTATGTACCATTGGGGCCTTCGACATTGACCTGCGCCGTAGCGAGAATGATACTGCCTTTCGAAGCCGAAACGGCAGCCGTAAACGCATTGACGCCTAACGAAGTTGTTGCAGCCTTCTCGCCTTGTGTTTCATTATGTGGCTCTCTAACCGCAGTATTGATGTCGGACTGTGATGGTGGTTTCGAGTGATAATGCAAAAGGGAGTGATGTTTATCCTTGCATACCCTACATCGCCCCTTCGACCTACACTCTCGGAACATGTGTGCACCCATACAATTAAAACATAAACGTAGACGGCGTATTTCGTCGCGGCGCTCAAAGGGGGATTTAGCGAGAAACCTTGAACATTTTGAGAGATAATGGTTCTCGGAACATAAGGCGCAGCCTGATGGGCGCGTATGAAACACCTTTCGCGCTGCCGGTATTGGCTTTGCTGATGAGCTGCATTCCTTACTATTTTTGTTGTCAACACTAATCATGGTAAGGGTTTCGGAACGCCTTTCCAAGAATTCCGTAAACTCCTCGAATTTTGGAAACACAGCTAGGGGGTCCGGCTCCGCAGCCCCTCCATTCGCATTCAATATTGTCTTGCGGTCCTTGGTATTTAACTCGGATTCCCAAGCCTTTTTTGAATCGGGGTCTAAGCGCGCGCTCAATATATGCACGAACCAAATGTCCCAATGTGTGACGGGCATTTTTAAGTTTGCTAAGGCGCGTACAATCCTTTGTGCTTCGTCGGCGAACGAGCGCAATTCGACAGCAGATTCTTTCTTCAAAAATGCCATGTTCATGAGGGCGTTCAAATGGTTGCTCACTATCAAACGTGGTTTATCGTATCGCGCCTTCAGCGCCAGCCATGTTGAAGCATAATTAGCATTGGTAGTATTGACGTTTGAGAGCAAATCAGCGGCGGGACCGGTAAGACAAATTTTTAAATATTGGAGTTTCGTCGCGTCGGCTACCCGCGGAGCTTCGTGCACAAGCGTCGTGAAAAGATCGCAGAAGGTTCCCCATTCCTCGTATTGGCCAGAAAACTTTGGCAGATCAAGTTTGGGCAGCTTTGCTGGCCGGGAATCATCTATGCCCTCACCTGCCGGTCTAGTCCGCTTGTTGACCTCATTGGCGGTCTCGAATTCGGTCATCAAGGTTGAAATGTAATCGAGTGTGTACTCATATGCAGTCTGCATGCGCGTAAAACAGTCGTCCGTAATGTACGCATCTTGTTCAGCATCGTCTCGAGCTACAATCTCTGCGTGAGTTTTACGCGCTTCCGACCAAATCCCATTAATCGCGTCGAATCGTGATTGTAGAATTTTTACATTAAGCGTGTTGCGATCCCTCTCTCTCAACCTCGCACCCATCGAATCCATCTCTTCCACGCGTACATTTTGCACTGCTATCAACCGTTTTAAGGCAACAGGAGCCATCGTATCCAACAGCACTCGGTCCCGGTCGATCACCAACGCGGGTATTTAAGACGCGTACGTATTTGGCCGGACACTAATTCAAGAGTACTGTGCCTTCTAATTAACACTCTCGGATCTACAAGATGCGCTGTGGACCCACCTTCATAAGTCTCAAGGTGTCTACACGAACACACACCTTCCTCACCCGGGGCACCAAATGTTTATTCACTTCTAAGGTGAGTTCTTATAGACAAAAAAAAACTAATGGCGAGGGAATAAAGGTGTGGTCGTGCAGACACAATGAAACACGAAATGGTTTCGGAAATAAAGAATTTATTTGCACTTGGCATAAAAAACCTCCACTCAGTGAGTGGAGGAAAAAGCCCTGGTTTTTAACACAATATTGTCACCTTTTTTTTAAACCAAAGAATATCATCAAGGAAACTTGGGGAACAGCCCCTTAGACTTAAGTTAACAGAAAAGTAATATATATATCAGTGGTTGTAATATAGATAAATAACAAAAATCTTTATCGTATTCAGAGTGGAACTTGTTTGTCCGAAATAACAGAGCCGAATGAATTCGCGCCGCCAGATGCGTGCCTTTTAGATGTTTGGGGGCCCTGTTCCCCCTCTTCGATATTTGAAACAAAAATAATATACTAATAGTTCAAACACTAATATTACCTTTTTTTACGGAAAAACCTGAACTTTGCATAGCCAGTGCAGTTATTAGATATATTGAAGTAACTAAACCCTTAAGAATGGGCTGTGATCAGTTAATTATTACCCACAAGAAGCCATATAAAGAGGCTTCTACTCAGACCATCAGTAGATGGATAAAATCGGTCTTGACACAAAGTGGGGTAGGCGAAGAGTTTTCAGCGTATAGCACTAGGCACGCATCAACCTCGTCTGCCTTCAGAAAAGGTGTTGATATTAATGTAATAACCGCGACAGCGGGATGGTCTAAGACCTCTGGTGTATTTGCAAAATTTTATAACCCGGCCTTTGAAAACAAATAACACAGAATTCGCATCATCCGTTTTAATTGACAATAAGCTGTTATAGGCCTTTAAGGAAAAAATCATTTCTATGTTACTCAAATTAAAATTTTGTACCCGTACGATTACTAAAATAATAAAATAAAGTGTTCATACACAAAACCCTGAACATCTACGTTTGTAATCCCGAGAACGAGACGACATATAATTGATCGATCAAACGAACTTACCTGAAGTGAAGTTCGATCGAAATTATACTGTAGTCTCGTTCGAGAGGATTACAACCCACCTCCTGAAAACATCTCCCACCCAGTAAAGATTAGAGCTAGTTAGTTCAAATCTCATCATTTTATTATCTAGACTCCTAGACTTTGAAAATTATGACCATAGACTAGCGAGCAGGCAGAGAGGCATAGTTGTCTCTCTTTTTACTCTGAAAAGTGGCGGCATCGCAGCGGAACTAGCGATACTACATTTGTAATCCTCTCGAACGAGACTACAGTATAATTTCGATCGAACTTCACTTCAGGTAAGTTCGTTTGATCGATCAATTTTCTGTCATCAATAAATACCATGTAGGGGAAAGCGGGGCAAGTTGGAGACCTTAAGCTTTGGAAGCGTTTTTTTTAATCAATCGTGAGTGAAATTTGAAATCTTTCGGTATTTTCGCAAACTGTGAGATCTTAGCTGTTACAAAAAAAAAAAAAAAAAAAAAATGGACATTAAATTCGGTTATTTACAAACTGTGTGATTTCGATTTTTCCAAAATGTTGCAGACTCGTCAACTTGCCTCGACCACGGGGCAAGTTGGCGAATGCTAGATTTCGGTTCAATGGGCTTATAAAAATGTTGTTTTCGCCAAAAAAATACTTCAGTTCATTCAAATCCAGAAAGGAAACACATACGGTTACATTTTTTTATGTATAGGTAGGGGAAAAGTGGCATGAAAGAGCCAAGTTTTGAAAGAGCCGCTTGCATGCAGAAACTATAGATTAAATGGAGGTGGCTCTTTCAAGACTTGGTTCTTTCATACCAATTCATTGATTTATTCATTGATGTATTCAATAAGCTGAAATTGCATATAGCCTAAATAGTCCAAGCGGGTTAGACAAAAAATAACGCTGAAATAGAAAAAATTAAAAGTAGCAATTTTTCTTCGCGAATCGTCGGGGGGGTTCACTGAGAGTCTAAATCTCGATTTTCGGGAATCCACCCCGTTTGCGTTGGTCGCCATCTTAAAATTAAGGGTGAATTTTCGTTTATCAAATAACTCGTTCAGTTTCAATTTTACACTGAAAATGTCAATAATCAAAGTTGTTGGAAATTAAATTTTCCACAGCTTTAGTCCTTATCATTTTTTCCCTAGAATCGATACTTTTCGATTTGAACCCGAAAGAAGGGGTGAAATTTAATTATTGCATTATCTCGTTTATTATTGATTTTTACGTATAAATGGAAAGGAACAAACTTATTGGGAATCGCATTTTCTACAACTTTTGTTCCTATCGTTTTTTCCGTAAGATCGATATTTAATGATATAGACTAGAAACATGGGGGGTAAAACTTAGTTATTGCATTATCTCGTCTGTTATTGACTTTGATGTGTAAACGGTGATGAACAACCTTATCGGAAATTTAATTTGCTACAACTTTTGTCCTCGTCGTTTTTTACGTAAGATCAATATTTGTTGTTCTAGACTAGAAGGGAGGGGGGGGGGGGGGGGAGGGGGAGGAGTTGGTTAGTCATTGCATTATCTTGTTTTTTCGCCCTATCGTTTTTTCCGTCAGACTTTTGGTATAATGAAAGAGGGGTGTAAACAATAGTATTTTTCGATACGAGTGCGAAAGTGTTGATTCTCGGACGAGTGTGAAGTTTTTCACCCGAGCAAAGCGAGGGTGACAATCACACGAGTCGAGAATCATCTTTCGCACGTGTATCGAACTTCATTTTTCAACACAGCGTGCGTTAAGTTGAATTTTATGCACGCGAAGCGTGCGCAAAATCGAACTTTGCGCACGCCGTGTGGAAAATAGGTTTTCGAACCATTTTACAGCTGTATGACTTTTACAATGAAAAAACTGAAGATAAATTTTGATTCAAAGTAAATTACTCTTTGGCAAAATCCGAGTCTTGCATTTTTTTTTTTTTTCCCCCGTTTCGCTGATGGTCCAGCCCAATTTTCGTCGTCTGCAGATTCTTCTCCGCATGCATCTTCGTCTTGAAGCTCAGGTCGGTTACTGAAGGTTTGTTCCGACAGTATAGATCATTGATGTTAGTTTCGTTGCTATTTTGGCGTAATAATGAGCTTTTTGGCGTATACGTCCTGTTGCTTTTAGTCACGCGAATTGATTCCACCTCAGCCCCCCCCCCCCCTTCTAGTCTGGATCAACAAATGTCGAAATATCGATCTTACGTGAAAAACGATGGGGACAAAAGTTGTAGCAAATTAAATTTCCAATCAGGTTGTTCATCATCGTTCATCATCGATAATGCAATAACTAAGTTTCACCTCCCATGTTTCTAAGTCTATATCACCAAATACCGATCTTACGGAAAAAATGATAGGGACAAAAGTTGTAGAAAATTCGATTCCCAATAAGTTTGTTCCTTTCCATTTATACGTAAAAATCAATAATAAACGAGATAATGCAATAATTAAATTTCACCCCTTCTTTCGGGTTCAAATCGAAAAGTATCGATTCTAGGGAAAAAATGATAAGGACTAAAGTTGTGGAAAATTTAATTTCCAACAACTTTGATTATTGTCATTTTCAGTGTAAAATTGAAAATGAACGAGTTATTTGATAAACGAAAATTCACCCTTAATTTTAAGATGGCGGCCAACGCAAACGGGGTGGATTCCCGAAAATCGAGATTTAGACTCTCAGTGAACCCCCCCGACGATTCGCGAAGGAAAATTGCTACTTTTAATTTTTTCTATTTGAAATGCTAACCCGCTTGGGCTAAAATACCTACCATATGCAGGGATAGCAAAAAGAGGCAAGTTGTGGATCGTCAACTCGCCCCCACCAACTTGCCCCGTGTGCCGCTATTTAAAAAAAAAAAATAACCTCAACCAGTACATGGGTGAAAGTTTGGAAATCCTATGATCTGTAGGATGTATATGCCTACATAAATGAAGGATTAATTCACAAGTACGATCTTGCTCACCTGTAGTTCTGTAAAACCGTTTTTCGAACACAAAATATTACATCGCGCAGACCAAAAACCACTATGTCTCTGTGAGAAGCCATATGACTTTGTCATGCAAGTCTACACCAGTTTTATTACTGCGTGGGGGTTTGTTTAACACTACTTGATGACTTAGCTGGCATCATCTTTTGAAATATTCGCGAAACAACGATTTCGTCATCTTGCCCCCGTCTCCAACTTGCCCCGCTTTCCCCTACAGAATAGTCCGATATGTCTTGCTCAGAAAAGAGCGACGCTTGGTACGAAGGCATACAGGGAATTTCCTTTAGAATTCATGCTATCCCGGCGTTGGTTGAGATCTGCTGATGAGCTCTATTTCTAAATGAAATTCGCTACATGTCTTCTGCCGCCAAGGCGTCGCTGTCTCACACTTCCCGATTTTTTTTTATTGAATTTTTTTTTCATGTATGGATGCGGTTCGAATAGGGTATTCATGTGATGTGAATGTGGTGAGAATACGGTATGAATGTGGTAAGAATACGCTATGAATGTGGTGAAAATACGGTATGGATGTGGTGAGAATACGGTATCGAAACTGTCGAACTACGGTACACATACTGCGGTCAAACCTAATTTTTTAAAGGGACCAGGAAATTTTTCGGTTCACACAGGGTACGGTAACGGTGTTCATACCGTATGAAAACTGTGTTCAGTACCCGTGAATACGGTAGAAGTGCCGGTAAAATACGATATGCAGAAAGGCGCAAATATACTGTATTTCTGAAGTGATTACCCGTGGTAAATCCGGAAATATACCGTTTAATATCGGTATATGAACCTTCTCACAACCTTGCGCAAAAGTCGTCAGGGCGTTAAGTACATAAATAGGTATAACGTATTCCACCCTATTCCATACTCCTCTATGCTCTCTCACTCTCAATACCCAAGACATAACATCCTGCATGCATCCAGTATCATCACCTCTAATCAGAGGAAGTTTCACCCTTACATTCCAAGAACTCCATCCCTACCTATGCACCCATAAAACTGCACCTGCATGAACGCGCCCATGCCCGGGACAATGGAAAAGATGATCTCATTATTCAGCTCATCAGTAGCGATTATTGTCATTGTACTTGCAACTCTTCACTTGCTCCTAAATCGTCAACCAAAGCAGTCGTTCTTAAACTTGCATCCGAAACGTCAGAGAGAATACTCACTCTTAATTAACTCTCGAAATCATAAACTCAAATCACTCATCGCTTTTACTTAATAACGTGTAACACTCATATCGATGGTTCGACCATCCTTGTAATCATTACTAATAAACGATTATTTAGTTATATTTATATATATTCACATCAATCACCTACCATCTAAAATCCGGTTACCTTAAGGTGTAAAACGAGAGACGAACTCGACGACAGCTCTATCCACGTACGCATTAATAGTGGGAGCTCTTTCCTTATTCATAACAATGGTGGCAGCTCTCTCTCTCTCTCCTTATTCATAACATAGGCAATTGTTCTACGATTTTATAATTTATTTCATACTGATCCAATTTGGGGGTAAAATATCTAGCTTCTTTTAGCTGTTTTAGGAAAAAGTTTTGCATTGTACCTTCACTATTTCTATATTTTCGCGATGACCATAGAGTTTTGAGCCTAACTTGTACTGGGATTGAAAAATGCTTTTTAAGAAATTCAGTTTGGAAATCATCATATTGTAGGTATCCGAAATATGAGTGAGTGAAGTAATTGTAAGTGTGTTGATATGTGTGAGAATGAGAAGACTCAAAGGTAGTCAGTAGGATTCGAGACATTGAATAAACGAGTTGACAACAAGAATCGCTGAGTATTTACTTTATTTCAGCCTTCCAACCAAACCTTTTATAAGATATCCTACAAATTGGGGGCTCAACCGGGATACGGTTGGAAGTGCAAGACGGAAAATGACGCGTAAAGAATAGTGTAAACGACGATGGACTAAGTGTACCTAAATTACGACGAACTATCAGTGAAACCGACGACGAAAACGACGAAGACGAAAGTGTATCAAAGACGTGTTTGAAGACGTGAAGACGAAGCTAACGACGATAAAATGGCAAGTTCATCGACGAGCTATGTGACAAAAGATCCGAGCGAATTCACTGTAATCGAATTAAAAGATAAGTTGAGGGCTCTTCAGGAAAATACCTCCGGAACGAAAGCGGAGTTGATCGCGAGGATGATGGCGGTTGATCCGACGGGCGCATGGCTACGCGTGGTGCGTAATTCACCCAACGACAAGTGTCGGACAAATAAGCGTGGAAAATACCAACGGTTTGCCGATGTCCGGAGTTAGTAACGAAGCAGACCTGCATAAAGAATTGGAGTTACGACGACGAGAAAAGGAGGTTGCTGAGCGGGAGTTAGCGATGGCACAACGCGAAATTGAATTCTTGCGCCTGCGCGCCGGAGAAGAGCGTAACGGACCGGGTATTAGAAATCAAGCACCCAAGGTAAACAATGCCATTGCCGACCTTTTGCCTGTGTTTAAAGGTAATAGAGAAACATTCGATCGTTGGGAGAGACAGGTGTTGTTGCTTCGCCAAAGTTATGATCTGGATGACCAGGTGTCAAGGGTGCTCATTGTTTCTCGTTTAAAGGGCCGGGCAGTAGAGTGGTTTCATTCTAAAGCCGAACACATACAAATACCTACCGATGAGTTGTTGATAAAGATGAGAGCCATGTTTGCGCATAGAAAAAGGAAAGTGTTGGCACGTAAACAATTCGAGGAGAGAACATGGAAGCACAACGAGACCTTTAACGATTATCATCACGATAATTTTATCATCATGATAAAATTATCCTGGCAAATCGTGTGCCAATTGACGATGACGAGATCATAGACTATATGATCGATGGTATTCCGGATGCCGTCTTGAGGAATCAAGCAAGAATGCAAAACTTTGCAACGACGACTACACTCCTGCAGGCCTTTGAGAAGGTCACGCTGCGTCAACCAGCAGCAGCTACGGGCGGTAGAAGAACAGCGGATCGGATCCAGCAACCACGAAAGAACGAAGGAGGAAGAAGCGGACTTCGTTGTTTTGGCTGTGGACAGCAAGGGCATGTTAGCGCGAAGTGTCTCACGAAAGCTCGTGGCCTGAAATGTTTTCGCTGCAATGAATTTGGGCATATTGGCGCAAACTGTGTAAGACCAAATGCGACCCCGAAAGAAGCAAACTCTGTAAGTAACGATTTTTGTATTGCCGCGCCAGCGACTCGTAGTAAATGCTGTAAGACTGTCAATATGGCTGGGCATGGCATAGTCGCTTTGATTGATAGCGGTAGTGATATATGTCTTATGCGCGCAGAACAATATATAAAGATAGGCGCACCGCAACTAGAGAAAGAAGAAATAGAATTCCGTGGCGTTGGTCCTGTAAGTAATAGGACATTAGGGCGTTTTCATGAGACGATGACAGTTGACGGAAACTCATATCCGATTGTAGTGCATGTTATTGCGGACGGTCTTATGCAACATAATCTTTTGATTGGCTCAGATTTTCTGAATTCCAAAGAAGTTACTATCAGGGAAGGTAAAATCACGGTAAAGCAGCCTGCGAGTTGCCCGCCGGCGAACACCCGTTTAACCGACTTGCTTACAATAGGTGATGTATTAGAAGTAAATAAATTCGATGTCACGCATCTGAGCGGCGAACATCACAGGCGTGGGGTGTGTAGTATGGTAGAGAATTATACGCCGAATAAATCCTGCGATGTCAACATACGAATGAATTTAATTGTTAAAGACGACATACCCGTTTACCAGCGTCCAAGACGACTTTCTGCATCCGAGCGAGTGAATGTGAATGAACAGATTAGCGAATGGCTTCGGGATGGTATAATTTATCCATCCTTGTCTGAATATGCCAGCCCAATAGTCTTAGTAAAAAAAAAGAATGGAACGATGCGACTGTGTGTAGATTATAGGCAGATTAATAAGAAAATCGTAAAAGACCGTTATCCATTACCCCTGATCGAGGATCAGTTGGATCGGCTGCAAGGAGCACGGCTGTTCACGGCATTAGACTTAAAAAATGGATTTTTTCATGTAAAGGTCGCAGAGGACAGTCGGAAATATACGTCCCTCGTTGTACCGGACGGCCAATACGAATTTTTGAGAGCGCTCTTTGGGCTCTGTCATTCACCTTCGGTTTTCCAGCGTTTCATTAACGCCGTTTTCAATAAGTTGATCGTAGAAAAAGTGATACTCACCTACATGGATGATTTAATAATACCTTCAGTTGATTACGCGGATGGTATTGAAAGCCTCAAAAGCGTATTGGACGTGGCGAGTCAGAACGGGCTTATTATTAACTGGGAAAAGTCCTGCTTCTTGCAGCAGAGCGTAGAATATTTAGGTCACACTATCGAAAAGGGAGGCGTGCGCCCTTCAGGAGCGAAAACGAAAGCAGTGTCTAAATTTGCTATCCCGACCAATGTAAAGCAAGTGCAAAGCTTCCTCGGGCTCACAGGTTATTTTCGAAAGTTTGTCCCTGGTTATGCAAAGATTGCGAGTCCTTTAACAAATTTGTTGAAATCAAATGTGGAATTCCGTTTAGGCCCGGAAGAGAAACTAGCGTGCGAAAGGCTCAAGGCCGTATTAGCGAGTAAGCCCTTATTAAAGTTGTACGATCCGAATGCAGAAACGGAACTGCACACCGATGCTTGCAAGGATGGCTACGGGGCGATTCTTCTACAGCGTGACAGCAACGACGGATCTTTGCATCCAATATATTATGCCAGCGGAAAAACAACACCCGCCGAGTCGCGGTATACAAGCTACGAGTTAGAGGTTTTGGCCGTTATTAAAGCAATGCGAAAATTCCGTGTGTACCTCTTAGGCATTTCGTTTAAAATAGTAACCGACTGTCAGGCATTCGTAATGACGTTAGATAAAAAAGATCTCTGTGTTCGCGTTGCTAGATGGGCCCTCCTACTAGAAGAGTTTCAATATTCCATTGAGCATCGTCCTGGGAAAGCGATGCAGCACGTCGACGCTCTCAGCCGGAATCCTCTTCCTTCAGTTTTACTGGTGGATGAAGACGAGAAAGGTCTCCTTGCGCAAATCAGAAGACCGCAGAGGGAAGACGCCGATATACGGAGAATTTTGGAAGCAGCCGAGAACAACCAGGGTGACGGATTCATTATCGGAAACGATATTTTATACAAGCAGGGTGACGATGGGCACTTGCGTGTTGTCCTTCCAAAAGCCTTGCAACACCAGGTTATCCGAAAGGCGCATGAGAGAGGCCACTTTGCCACCACTAAGACAGAGTCGCTTTTGAAGAGAGATTACTAGTTCCAAGATGGTAAGACGAAGATTGAGAAGGTCATTCGAAATTGTATTGATTGCATCCTGGCCGAGAAAAAACAAGGAAAACGAGAGGGGTTCCTGCATATGGTAGATGAGGGAGACGTTTCACTCGACGTCTACCATATCGATCATCTCGGACCTTTGCCTTCGACGAAGAAGCGCTATACTTGTATTTTTGCTGTCATCGATGCCTTCACTAAATTCGTATGGCTATACGCTACACGGACGACCAATGCAGCTGAAGTCATTGATCGATTAACGAAGCAGGCGGTTATCTTCGGAAATCCGCGTAAGATTGTCTCAGACCGGGGATCTGCATTCACCTCCCAGGATTTCAAGGAGTATTGTCGGGAGGAGGGCATCCAGCACGGCCTGGTCACAACGGAAGTACCTCGAGCCAATGGACAGATCGAACGAGTCAACCGCACGCTGATTCCTCTGCTAACCAAGCTAGCAGCGCCGAAGCCAGACGAGTGGCACAAGCATTTAGAAATAGCGCAAAAATATCTAAACGCAACGCCAAGCCGCAGTACAAACGCATCTCCCTTCGAATTGATGTTTGATATACACATGCGAACCAAGGAAAGTCCTGAAATTCGGGAAATGCTCGAGCAAGAAGAGGCTGAGATGTTCCGCGAAAGCCGCGACAAAATTAGGCAACAGGCCAAGAGAAGTATCCAGAAAATCCAGGAGGAAAACCGTAGACAGTCACGCCGGAAGCGAAAAGAGGCTAGACTCTATAAAATTGACGATATCGTAGCGATTAAGCGAACTCGGATGAAGCCAGGGTTAAAGTTAGCTATTAAGTTCTTAGGGCCATATCGCGTTGACAGAGTTTTACCACACAATCGGTACGCGGTTACGAAATTAGGCGAGCACGAAGGTCCGCGTGAAACAATTACGACAGCAGAATATTTAAAACCATGGACGCAGTATACTGACGTGGTGAGCGACGAGGAAGCACGCGATAGCGATAATCCCGATGACGATGTAATAGATTAAGTATGTAGCGTTTTAATTTAAGTGTTTATAATTAATGAAGTTTATAATATTGTTTGCAATTTGTGAGTAATTTGAAAAATCTAAGGATTGTACTATTGTATTGACGAATTCATCTGAGGTCAGATGAAAAACCAGGATGGCCGAGTGTAGGTATCCGAAATGTGAGTGAGTGAAGTAATTGTAAGTGTGTTGATATGTGTGAGAATGAGAAGACTCAAAGGTAGTCAGTGGGATTCGAGACATTGAATAAACGAGTTGACAACAAGAATCGCTGAGTATTTACTTTATTTCAGTCTTCCAACCAAACCTTTTATAAGATATCCTACAATATGTATTAATTCTATCTTTTACCACGTCGTACCATAATTTAGCCGTTCCGTCCAACGCACTTTCTACGCACAATAATTTTTTAACTCCATCAATCCTTTCCAAATTAAAATATCTATTTAATTCTTCTAAAAATTGCTTTGGGTGATGTTTTTCGGTACCCGTACGGAAAAAACTCCTAAGATGTCAGTAGTAACTACTGAAGATAAGTAGTAAGTGAGTAGTAACTACTGCCGGTAAGTAGTAATTTAGTAGTAACTACTGACGATAAGTATACTGATGAGTAGTTACCATTGGCGAGTGGTGACTATTGATTAGTCACTATACTGTTGTGTAGTTCACTGAGTAGTATTACACCATGTATGAGTGGTACACTACTGGTGACTTTTTACCTGCAGTGTACGACTTTGTGTTGCAATAACTACTGGACAATATTTAGTGTACTACTCGACAGCAGGCGCGGCGAAACCACTATGGTAGGTGTGGAGCACTCCACACCTCAAAATTTGGTAGGTGTGGAATTCCACACCTCAGATATCTGCAGTTTCGGGAAATTAAATCTTGTTTTATTGACTTGAAAATCAAGTCATTGAAAGACAAAGAAAATGTATTGACTAACATGATGAGAATTGAAATTATAAGTGCGGATGGGCTCCCGATTAAGGGGACCAGTACAGCGACTTTTCGAGAAATTATCATAGTCCGAAATCAATTTATTTCATAACCAAAGTTCATTTCACATCAAAATATTCTTCTTTTTCAAAATCATGTGTCGTAAGGATTTTAGAGCACCGTTGGACCGATTCAGGTGATCTTGGATTCATTTTCTTCAGAAAACAAATCCTCATCATGTGAATGTAGGAATTTTAAAATAAAAATTATGTCATAAGTTATGATCAATTTACCAAATTTGCAAAAATTATCATCACTTATTTCTTAAATAACTTGGCCAAAATGAAGAATTTTCAAAATTCCTACATTCACATGATGAGGATTTGTTTTCCGAAGAAAATGAATCCAAGATGACCTGAATCGGTCCAACGGTGCTCTGAAATCCTTACGACACATGATTTTGAAAAAGAAAAATATTTTGATGTGAAATGAACTTTGGTTATGAAATGAATTGATTTCGGACTATGATAATTTCTCGAAAAGTCGCTGTACTGGTCCCCTTAAGGCCCATCCCTAGTCGCCCACCTCCTTTTGGCGAAATGTGTCACATTTTGATTATTATCCGAGCCCAGGCGTCAAAAACGCAAAAAAGGCCAACTTAGCGCAAATTCTATTTCAATTCCGAACACATACGTCCAAAAAAAATTTCGTTTCGTGTGAAAATAGAGAGAAAATTTTACATTGTGTCGAATGTTTACGAATTCGACACAATGTAAAATCGGTTTTTAGACTCTATTTTCACACGAAACGAAATTTTTTTTGGACGTATGTGTTCGAAATTGAAATAGAATTTGCGCTAAGTTGGCCTTTTTTGCGTTTTTGACGCCTGGGCTCGGATAATAATCAAAATGTGACACATTTCGCCAAAAGGAGGTGGGCGACTAGGGATGGGCCTTAAAGTAGCTCATCAACTCTATGAAATATGAAGATTTTTGAAAACTACAAAGAATTGCCGGGAAACATTATTAGGTTTTTTAAACTTAATTTTTGGCTCGATTTAATGACCGTTTTAGTTTTTCAAGAAATCAATTTTGAAAAATCAGCATTTGACCCAGCGTCTTATGTGAAAATCCACAACTTTGTGGTTACTTTGTTGTGAATAAAGATTAAAATCTGCGTTTTGCCTCAAAATATGAAAAAAATAACAAAAAATATCGACAGGAAAATTATTTTTCCTAACTCAGTGTGCAAAATTCGATTTTGCGCACGCAAATGAGTGTGCAAAATAGTACTTTCCCGCACTAGTGCGCAAAATAAATATAATTGAAACGCAACACCTTTTCTTTGTGTATTGTAACGTTGAATGAAAGAGAGAGAATTCAAGGTGCGGGGAGATAGAGCTGGTAAACGTAAATAAACAGGATCGGCATCGTTACCAATTCTTTTAAGCGGACACTTCATCCATCTTATATACAATAATTTGTATATACTTGAAAATTTAATATTTCATACAAGATACCAATGTTGTAGAATTTTGCGTAGCTCGTTAGGAAAAATAGTATACGTAACTAGTGCGCATAGGTGTCTCCCGCACTCGTCTCTTTTGTCGCCCTCGCTACACTCGGGCGACAAATCCGACTCGTGCGGGATTCACCTATTTTGCGCACTAGTTACGTAATCTACTATTTCTACACGGCGTGCGCAAAGTTCGATTTTGCGCACGCTTCGCGTGCATAAAATTCAACTTAACGCGCGCTGTGTTGAAAAATGAAGTTCGATACACATGCGAAAGATGATTCTCGACTCGTGTGATTGTCACCCTCGCTTCGCTCGGGCGAAAAACTTCACACTCATCCGAGAATCAACACTTTCGCACTAGTATCGAAAAGTACTATTTCGAAATCGAAATTCGCACACTGAGTTATAAAAAATCAAAAGTGCGGCGCGCTCTGAAACTGATTTTCTCATATTTTGTAAATCTAATAACTTCTGAACCAGTTGAAATCAGGGGGTATGACTCTGGATTTGTTGTTAGGGACTGGCCAGGAACCAAAATCTCGCGTGGCACAAAAATCGGTAATTCATGCGCAGAAAAGTGTCCCGGATGGGCGAGAATACCCCATATACATTAGGGTGGTTCTTAGATGGGGTAAAAAAAAAAAAAATTATGTTGGATCCCCCCAAATCAGCTCCAAATAAGTAAAAAAAAAAATTCCCCAATTTTTCTAGATTATTATTTTATTTCTCTAGTCTCCCTATTTTCATTCAAAGTTTGAAATACAAGCCACGATACTTATAGTTAAAATTTCCGCAGAAGTGTCTTTTTTTTTTTTTAATAAATAAAAATAACAAAAAAAAATAATAACAAAGCACACGATTCTCCTGGGATACCCCGTTTATGATTCTTTTATTTTTCACTGAAAAGAAGATGAATTGCACTGAATAATCGAGAATGTGAATTTTTCGCCCACGATTAACCATGAAATAAAATTTAATATGAAATATAGTGAATAAGCATGTTTTTGAATCATTCGAAAATTCCCGCTCAAATAGGGAGCCTAGGGAAATAAAATAAAAATCTGGAAAAATTAGGGAAATTTTTTTCAATTATTTGGAGCTGATTTGGGGGGATCCAACATAAATTTTTTTTTTACCCTATCTAAGGACCACCCTAACATACATATGAGAGTCAACTGCTAGTCGATATTTTTGTGGCTACATGCGATATCGCGATGAGCCTTACGGAAAAACAAACAACAACAAACAAACAGTCGATATTTTTGAAGCAATCTTCAAGAGAAAAACAGAAAAAAATTCAATTCACAATTATCTGAATCTTCTCAACATGACATTCTTTTCCTTTATTCCATAGGTGTATCGAGCTTAACGAGGCACGACACATTCAACGGATCATCGCTACAATTCCATCGCGTGGAACGAAAACAAATGGGGGCGTATCTCTGCATCGCTAGTAATGACGTTCCTCCAGCGGTCAGCAAACGTGTTACTTTAGCAGTGAATTGTAAGTGCGAATTCTGTTTCTGATCTTTTCAAGCATTTGATGAGTCCATCGCAAGCAAACATTTATAAACGATGCCTTTTTGATTCCCTAACGGGAGCATACGATACCAGTGTTGCTAGTCACTAATCATATTTTGGATGAAATCACCCGTTCAATTATACATTACTAAAATAATCATATATTGAGATTAATCGCATAAATCATGAACACGATGTCCTGACTCGACTTCAATTACACATTACCTGAGTGGAGCAATATTTCAAATGAATGAATACACGGATATTTTTTCATTCAATTACTGTTATACACGATGGTTCTCATAAAAAACGGCTGGCGGAAAAAAAGGACACGGAAAAAAAAAGACCCAAAATATAAAAATTAATATTAAATTTCATCTTTCATTATTTTCGACAATTATTGCTAAATTGCCATGGATTTTAACCCTATACCGACTAACCTGGGTCTACCCCAGGCGAACTCTAAAAACTGATGTTTTGGCCGTTTTCTTAGCACTTTCATGTATTTAAATCGATTTTTCACCGACTCAATTTCAATGAAATTGAATTTGCTTTTCACCATTCTCTTCTGCATAAAAAAGCGAAGAGATTCATGTAATCACGAATCTCATTACTGCTTTCCGAACCGTTTTACGAACAAGAAACGCGTCGGGTAAATATTTACCCCGGTTTGTAGTTTGAAGGTAGAAAATAGTATATTGTGCAACTGGGGGGGGGGGGGGGGGGGGGGGGGGGGAGGCCATGTCGAGCGAGGGTGTGACGTTTGCACGAGTCGAAGACGACGACGAGTGCTAAAAACGTCTCACCCGAGGTAGAAATGGCCATCCCCCCCTAGTTGCCCCTGATGGGCCGATTCAACGAAATTGTCGTTGGAAATGTGTTGAGGTGATTGAGATATCGTTGATCATATATTGGTAAAACATTGTGGACGTTGGAATTGTATTGGACGCGAGTTCTTCGTTGGCCCGTCGTTGTCAGCGCGTTGGAGGAGAACTATCGTCGCAATGGGCGAGCGTTGGAAATCTGTTGACTCACTAATATTAGATATCGCGTTGGCCCGTCGTTGAAAGCGCGTTGGAGGACAACTATCGCCGCATTGGGCGAGCATTGGAAATCTGTTGACTCACTAATATTAGATACCGCGTTGGCCCGTCGTTGACAGCGCGTTGGAGGACAACTATCAGCAAGTTGGGCAAGCGTTCGGAATCTGTTGGCTCACTAATATTAGATACCGCGTTGGCTCGTCGTTGACAGCGCGTTGGAGGACAACTATCGTCGCATTGGGCGAGCGTTAGAAATCTGTTGGCTCACTAATATTAGATATCGCGTTAGCCCGTCGTTGACAGCGCGTTGGAGCACAACTATCGGCGCATTGGGCAAGCGTTGGAAATCTGTTGGCTCACTAATATTAGATACCGCGTTGGCTCGTCGTTGACAGCGCGTTGGAGGACAACTATCGGCGCATTGGGAAAGTGTTGGGAATCTGTTGGCTCACTAATATTAGATACCGCGTTGGCTCGTCGTTGACAGCGCGTTGGAGGACAACTATCGCCGCATTGGGCGAGCGTTGGGGATCTGTTGGCTCACTAATATTAGTTACCGCGTTGGCCCGTCGTTGACAGCGCGTTGGAAATCTGTTGCCAACGCTCCCAACAGGATTCCAACGCGTTTTCAACACACCTCCAACGCGTTTCCAACGCACCTTCAACGTGTTTTCAACGCACCTCCAACGCGTTTCCAACGAACCTCCAATGTATTGCCAGCGCTCCCAACAGTGTTCCAACGCGTTTGCAACGAACCTCCAATGCATTGCCAGCGCTCCCAACAGTGTTCCAACGCGTTTCCAACGAACCTCCAATGCATTGCCAACGCTCCCAACAGGTTTCCAACGCGTTTCCAACGCTTCCAACAGGTTTCCAACGCGTTTCCAACGAGATACCGGCCACGGAGCCGGTACCAACGCGCTTCCAACGCACCTTCAACGTGTTTTCAACGCTTCCAACAGGTTTCCAACGATATACCGGCCACCGAGCCGGTACCAACGCGTGTCCAACGCACCTCCGACGCGCTTCCAACGCACCTTCAACGTGTTTATAACGCTACCAACAGGTTTCCAATGAAAAAGTCGTTGGAAAAGAGTATTGGATTTGAAACAAATCAACTGATCTTCAACGTACTTCATCCGTTGACGTCCAATGATTGCTCAACGGGATATCAACGGTTGGAAATACGTTGGAAAATCGTTGAACTGGCCCATCAGGGATGCACACTGTATTTTTCATAATAAGGGCACGAAATAGGCCTTCTTTGCAGGTTTGCAATTTTTTTGATTCAAAAATATTACATTTTTAATTTAAAAAAAAATTAACAATTAAAATAATTTCAATTATTCATTTTTTTTTAAATGGATGATTAAAATAATTTAATTATTGCATTTTTCAAAGAATGGATAATTAAAATAATTCAATTGTTGCATTTTTCAAAAAATGGATAGTTAAAATGATTCAATTATTGCTTTTTTCAAAAAATGGGTAATTAAAATAATTCAAATATTGCATTTTTCAAAAAATGGATAATTAAAATAATTCAATTATTGCATTTTTCGAAAAATGGATAGTTAAAATAATTCAATTATTGCATTTTTAAAAAAATGGATGATCAAAACAATTTAATTATTGCATTTGAAAAAAAGTGGATAATTGAAATGATTCAATTGTTGCATTTTTGAAAAATGGATATTTACAATTTTTTCAATTGTCAATTTGAAAAAAAATGCATTGGTAAATTGAAGCCTTCCATGCAACAACGTCTTTAGCGCTCGGCCCGTCGAGAGAGAGCCAAAATTATACTATAGTTTTACCACGTCAATTTTAGCTCTCTCTCGACGGGCCGAGCGCTGAAGACGTTCTTGCATGGAAGGCTTCAATTCACCAATGCATTTTTTTTCAAATTGACAATTGAAAAAATTGTAAATATCCATGTTTCAAAAATGCAACAATTAAATTATTTTTTTCACCATGTGCATGTAATAGGCCCTTTTTCTTGCATGTAAAACGAATAGAAAATTGCCCATTTCTAGCGTCGATTTCATTACCTCCCTAGGGAGGTAATATCCATTACAATATATATTAATATATGGGGAGTTCCATATGAAATGTACAATTGGTTGTCTACACCCCTTTCGATTTGTCTCAAACTTAGTCAAGTTGAGTAATGGGTTGAAAAAAAAAATTCCTCTAAATAAGTAATGGGTTGAAAAAAATAAGTAATGGGTTGAAAAAAAAATTCCTGTAAATAATGAAAATTCTACCTTTTACAGGTCGCGAGTAACACCGATTCACAAATTTTGAATTATATTTTTCAAATCGCTGTAGCTCCCAAACTACATGTCCGCGCCTAAAAATAAAGGAGGTCAAAAGTTTTGTAATTTGATGTACTTTTCGATGTTGCCGCGAGACAAAGTCGATTTTCAGTAAATGGTGAAAAAAACGCGAAAAAAGCGATATTGATCTCGTTCCCCAAACTTTTATGGGGTCCATTTTTCATCATAAAATGCGGCTATTTTTCCCGCAAATTTTCGTGTAAATAAAAGTCACGGGACTCAACTGGTTAAAGAAATATAAGGGAAATTCCAGGAAAAACCGACCGGATTTGGACATTTTCTGACTTTACATTTTTCAAAACTATTGAAACTTTTTTTTACGTGAAATAGATTGTAACATTCCGGCTGTTCTGGCTCCTGCCGGAGCAGCCGGACAAGTGTCCATCGCGCATCCCGCGACGCGCATCTCGCGACGCTCGCCGCGGAATTTCGTGTATTGCTTAATGTTGCGCAATCTGCGATTCCGCACCACCCGCGATTCCGCGCAACCCGCGATTCCGTGCAAAACCGCGATTCCGTGCATCCCGCGATTTCGCGGTGCCCGCTAATTATCGGTATAAAAGGGGGTACGTGGAGGCATCAGGTACCGATTGTGTGGCAAAGTGCCCGTCGAGTCACATCGTAAATTACTCATTAGGCACGTAGCCAAAATAGTGCGTGACCTGTACCTGCTCTTAAATCGCGTTTCGACACTTGCTAAAATTGAAGTGATTAAAATCGCGATTTTCGATATTGAAAAATATAAGTCTAATTAAATTCACATTTCACACAGTTCAAAGTTTTTTACTAATTTTTTATAATTAAATAAATTAGACTGCAAACGTAAAAGTCGTCATAGGAGAGATCTATCGGCGCAATTTAACTCAATCGTGGATTGGAAATTCACGATCAATAAATCAAATAAAATACCGACTTTAAACAATTAAAACTCTAACTCCAACAAATGGAAACATTGATTGCAAATTATGAACTCTACCTAATTCTAATCTTATTCTAATTTATTATTTCTTTAATATAAACTGTTATATCCTATTCTATTCTTTATGATTTAATAATATTCTAATTCTACGCACGATATATTATTTCTGTTTAATCCTTTTGTACCGTTTCCTACGACTGACTAATGATTATTTAATTTCATTAAATACTATCTATTGTTAAAACTACATCTGTTTCTTTCAATTTCCTATTTCCTTAAATTAACAATCTCTAAATATTTCAGGTTTCTTTCTTTATTTTCAATTTGCAAACGACAGCTACGGTGCGGGTGTAAAACCCAATCCCGAGTCTAGTTGTACAGCTTGGTACGCCTAGCGACACCCAGCTCTGTGCTAAGGCAGCTACGGTTGAGTTTTTGCTGGGTTACAACACTGGGGAATACCCATGTCTGTGATTCTCACACACAGCTAACACAACCCGCGTCTGTCGCACGAGCTCGGTTAGCGAAGCAGATCCTCGCTCAGTAGATAAATAGCTCAAATCGGTTGATATCTGATTTGAGTCTGTAATAGGGTATTTTGTGGTTTTTCACTTTTTCCACGAGAGGAGCTCCAAATCACACCCGTGACAAAGACACTCACGCGGACTAGCACCGTATCTCCAGCCCTCAGCTGAGATATCGGTGCAGTAAGTTACAAGATGTGAAAAAAAGCCGATAGTGTTGGCTCCCTTTTACGTCTATTTCACGTAAAAAAAAAGTTTCGATAGTTTTGAAAAATTCAAATTCAGAAAACGTCAAAATCCGGTCGGTTTTTCCTAGAAATTCCCTTATATCTCTTTAACCAGTTGAGTCCCGTGACTTTTCCTTACACGAAAATTTGCGGGAAAAATAGCCGCATTTTATGATGAAAAATGGACCCCATAAAAGTTTGGGGAACGAGATCAATATACTTAACTTGACTAAGTTTGAGACAAATCGAAAGGGGTGTGTACAACCAATTGTACATTTCATATGGAACTCCCCATATATATTGATATATTTATTAATATATATATTAATATATATTGTAATATATATATTCCAAAATTTCCAAAATTTCTATCGTACATGCGTCAAAGAGGGCCTATACATGCACTCGTTGAAAAAATTACGGTGTGCAATAAGGGGGGGAAGGTGATTTCAAGCTCGGGTGATGACGTTGCACTCATCTTTGTCTCAAGCGCCTTCGGCGCCCTCGACTCCGACTCGTCCCCCCCTTGTTGTACAATGTACTATTAATAGTGGGAGAGTTTTTTTTTTAGGTATATCGGGTTTACCGATTAACTGAAGGAAGAAAAAAAAATTATTTTAATTACCCATTTTCAAAAAAATGAAATAATCAGATGATTTTAATTATCCATTTTTGAAAAAATGCAATGATTAAATCATTTTAATTATCCATTTTTGAAAAAATGCAATAATTAAATTATTTTTATTATCCATTTTGAAAAAAAAAAAAATGCAATAATTGAATTATTTTAATTATCCATTTTTTAAAAAATGCAATAATTAAATTTCTTTAATTATCCGTTAAAAAAAAAATGCAATAATTGAATTAGTTTAATTATCCATTTTTGAAAAAATGCATCAGTCAAATTATTTTAACTATCCACTTTTTTAAAAATGGTCAATTAAAATTTTTTGAAAATTGGATAATTGGGACTATTTTAATTTTTAATTGAATAAAAAATGGATAGTTTTATTAAATTATAATTGATCATTTTCAATTAATTCATTAATTAAGTCGAAAACGTATTGAAAAAAAAATGAATTTTTTGCAACCCTGCTTCTTTGATGTGCGTCGGTCGGATTGTCAATGGCGCTGGGGCGGGAGGGAATGTACTTTCCCTCCCGCTCCGGCGAGAGACAACGAACAGCGGGAGGAAAAGTACATTCCCTCCCACTAAGTATATATTCCGGACTCACGTTCGAAACACGTGATTTTCCCCACGCCCGACAAGCATGAAAGAAGGCTCATTTCATGCACGTATTCTGAAAAATGGGTTTGTAGTTCTAGGGTTAAGATTGTACGAAGGCTAGAATAGTTGAGGACGCCATTTCTCCGTTCCTCATTTGAAACCACAACATCATACCCAGTACGGAACGCGTGTTCGTTGATTATCACACCCCCAAAGTTTAGAATAGATTAGGACTCGAGCATTGCACCCTTGGAGGCTAGAATAGGTATAGGAATAGGAATAGGAATAGGAATAGGAATAGGAATAGGAATAGGAATAGGAATTGGTTAGGACTCCATTGATCCGTCGCTTATCCGAAACCATAACACCATTCCCAGTACGGAACGCGTGGTCGGTGGTTATCGCATCCCCAAAGGTTAGAATAGGTTAGAACTCGAGTATTGCACCCTTGGAGGCGAGAATAGGTTGAGACTCCATTGATCCGTCGCTTATTCGAAACTGTTGAGAATATAGGTTAGCGCATTTGTTTTGATTTGAATATACCACCATAAATCCTCTAGCGAGGCTCGGGTATCTCCGGCAATAATCGGAGCCGAACGACCGGCACACCGATGTACAACGGTCAGTCGACTCCTGATCTTTGAACTTGATACATTGTCTATTATTCAATATCAAATAAATCTTTATTCTTTTTCGGAAACACGTACTTAATTATTTCTTCCTCACCCCTTCACACACTATACATTAAGCCTACTGCTCTAACAGAAACTACACGGAAAGGAAAGATGAGTCGAAACGACTCATTTACTCGAGGGGTGACGCACTCTAAAATCTCTAAAATCATAGAGACAACGTAACACGTTTCGCCCTGTACGACATTGTACTGTGATTTTTCCTTATTTTTCCTTATTTTCCTTATTCACACCGCTATAGTATTACACTATAGTGCGTTAAGCGGTTTTGTCCATCAAGAGCTGAGCTTATTCTACCTTATTTTAACGAAGAAAATCATGATTTCCGAGTGCGTCACCCCTCGCATTTACTCAAGTAACATTTACTCGACTAAGCATCAAGTGAGATTGACTCGACTAACTCACTAGGAGTCGACCATAACTCCGGGTCACAGATCTTGACCCAACTTATAGGGGTGTTTTGTCGTACCAAAATATGAATTATCTGATAGATAACTCTCCGGAATGGGCCTTCGACCCATCAATTTATTAAAATATATAATAAAAAATCAGCGTTAAATGGGTTTTCCAAATTGTCCTGAAATAATCCGTTTCTGCTTGACGTCTGGACTTCCTATACTGCGGTGAATATTTATACATTGAACGCAGTGGTTATTGTACATTGAATCCCTGAAATTTATCCTCCCAGGTATGGAAAATCATTTTATTCTGCGTCGATTACATCTATTAACACATTGCTTCTCGTTGTTCATCATATGTACAACATTCATTTGGTGAATTTGACTTCTTCCCACGTGAAAAATGTTGAATATAGTCAGTTTCAATACCTCACTGGCAGCATACAAATCCTGTAAATTACCACATAATATTAATTTTACCACAGTACTATAGTTCATATTTCGGAAGAATATACTTATATACTCATCTAATGGAACGACGTTTGGTCGGGATAAGTGAGGTTAATTCGTACGATTAGATATCTTCGGGCTATACTGCCGAATTTAGAATCGAACTGCTGCAATAACGCCTTCTATATTAAGAGTTGGCAAACATTTTTCGCTACATATTACTGTCTCGTTCGAATTAATTTTGCACGGCTTACGTAAAACTGACAAACATAGTGCATACACGTGTTGTAATTTGTTTATTTAACTCCCGTTATTCAAGGAATGGGGAATTAAAAGGGTTGTTCCCAGAGGTGATCTTTGACAATCACTCTAAGTGCTTGATAGTGACAAAGTAGTTTTATTTAATATTTAATATTTAACCAAGTACAAAAGAATTGCGCTTGGAGCACTTGCTCCGGTTCGAGTCAATGTGTACTCGGAGATAGCCTCCGCTTTCTTCAAGGTATCTGCTCAAGACTGAAGCGCGGCTCCGTCTTTAGCCTAATTTATAACTTACATAATGCTTACTCGATTATTGGCGTAACCGGCATGCGGTGCGCTTTGTCGCATTCCAGGTCATGCCTTGCTTAATTATTTAGGATAGCCTAATTACGAAATGCAATGGAATGTTGAGTAACAATTCTCAACACACGGCTCCGCACGTTTGACAGATCTTGATCGATAAACGGCAACAGCTCATGTCGGTAAGGTAACACATCTGGCCGTCACAGAACGCCATCTGACATGACATGACATGACCGACATGAGCTGTTGCCGTTTATCGATCAAGATCTGTCAAACGTGCGGAGCCGTGTATGCACTATGTTTGTCAGTTTTACGTAAGCCGTGCAAAATTAATTCGAACGAGACAGTAATATGTAGCGAAAAATGTTTGCCAACTCTTAATATAGAAGGCGTTATTGCAGCAGTTCGATTCTAAATTCGGCAGTATAGCCCGAAGATATCTAATCGTACGAATTAACCTCACTTATCCCGACCAAACGTCGTTCCATTAGATGAGTATATAAGTATATTCTTCCGAAATATGAACTATAGTACTGTGGTAAAATTAATATTATGTGGTAATTTACAGGATTTGTATGCTGCCAGTGAGGTATTGAAACTGACTATATTCAACATTTTTCACGTGGGAAGAAGTCAAATTCACCAAATGAATGTTGTACATATGATGAACAACGAGAAGCAATGTGTTAATAGATGTAATCGACGCAGAATAAAATGATTTTCCATACCTGGGAGGATAAATTTCAGGGATTCAATGTACAATAACCACTGCGTTCAATGTATAAATATTCACCGCAGTATAGGAAGTCCAGACGTCAAGCAGAAACAGATTATTTCAGGACAATTTGGAAAACCCATTTAACGCTGATTTTTTATTATATATTTTAATAAATTGATGGGTCGAAGGCCCATTCCGGAGAGTTATCTATCAGATAATTCATATTTTGGTACGGCAAAACATCCCTATAAGTTGGGTCAAGATCTGTGACCCGGAGTTATGGTCGACTCCTAGTCAGTGAATTTCACTTATGACTGAGTGAATTTTACTTATGACTGAGTGAATTTTACTTAGTCGTGAGTGATATCAACCAAGCCGACTCAATAAATTTCACTCAGCCTGGCTTACTTAGTCTTTTAAGTGAATATTGCTTAGGTTTCAAGTGGTTCTCACTCAATATTTCTCTCCATGTACAAAACTTTGAGTCTTCTTTTCCGAGTCTTTTTTTTCCGGGCCTTTTTTCCCAAGTCTTTTTTCCTAGATTCATGAAGAACGGTTTCAGCTAGCATCAAGCATCGGCGTGAGTATATGTAAATGATGTATATCATATACATGCAATAATGGTGATGTGTAATTACACTTTCATTCAATCACCCATTACTCTGGTGGAGAGTAAGGAATGGGGAAACCGTTGTACCATGACCATGGTCAACCTTGGAACACGTCCCCAATAGGGTGGTCCTTAATAGGGGTGTTGACGAATTTTGACAAGTGCGCCCCCCAGATAGGTTCGAAATAAATAAATAAAAATGTGTGCGAAACCCAAGCACTGTAGTCCAATGGAAAGACGTGCCTCTAAGCTCGTTTTGTTTCCCATTTGAATAACACGGGCTTTTTGACTCTTTTAATCAATTTTTTTCTCGAAGGCCCAATTATTCGTCAAAAAATCTAAGATTCGGCAACAATGTCGGTGTTGATACTCTCTTCCAGTAAAACAAAATTTGTCCACATGCATCCATTCGGAATTCCATGTTGGTTCCCATCCCTAACATATTGTGAGACTTTCGAGCGAAACGAAAAAATTGTTCTTTCTTACAAAGTTGCTGAATATTCTTCGTCAATCTCGTACCTCATCAACTCATCAGAATGTATAGCTCGCATTCATGTTCATAACTTCCAAAATCACCCCCATCCCCTAAAAATCGTACTAAAAATGGTGGGTAAATTAAAAAAAAAAAAAATGGTTTGGCTATAAAAATGATTCGTTTTCAACAGGAGGGTGACAAAAAGAAATTTTTTTATTTTTTTTCTACATTCTTCTTCGATACATTCTTTGAGTCACCCCCATCTACAAAAATTGGAAAAATCGCTATCCAATGTTATCGATTTTGGTTGATGCGTTATTCTATGTAGCGAGCTTAAAACAAAACAAAAAAAAAAAAAAAAAAAAATGATTAAAAAAATTTAATCATGAAAAAAAAAAAATATTATTTTTCCCATTTTCGTAGTGTGGGGGTGACTCAAAGAATGTATCGAAGAAGAATGTAGAAAAAAAATAAAAAAATTTCTTTTTGTCACCCTCCTGTGGAAAACGAATCATTTTTATAGCCAAACCATTTTTTTTTTTTTTAATTTAGCTACCATTTTTAGTACGATTTTCAGGGGATGAGGGTGATTTTGGAAGTTATGACAATGCTGTAAAAGATACTTCTGGAATGTGTTGAGAATTGTTACTCAACATTCCATTACATTTCGTAATTAGGCTATCCTAAATAATTAAGCAAGGCATGACCTGGAATGCGACAAAGCGCATCGCATGCCGGTTACGCCAATAATCGAGTAAGCATTATGTAAGTTATAAATTAGGCTAAAGACGGAGCCGCGCTTCAGTCTTGAGCAGATACCTTGAAGAAAGCGGAGGCTATCTCCGAATACTCATTGACTCGAACCGGAGCAAGTGCTCCAAACGCAATTCTTTGTACCTTGTTAAATATTAAATAAAACTACTTTGTCACTATCAAGCACTTAGAGTGATTGTCAAAGATCACCTCTGGGAACAACCCTTTTAATTCCCCATTCCTTGAATAACGGGAGTTAAATAAACAAATTACAACATTGGTGGCAGCGGTCTAGCGGATAAACCAGAGCTTGCAAGATAGTTGACGTTTAAAGAAAAGTAGAAAAGTGAAATAAAAAATAAATAAGTAAAAAAGAAGAAAGTTAAAGGTGCAACACGCAGTCGTTGTAACCTAGTGAAAGATACATCGCAAAGAAAGAGCTACAGCACGCAGCATTCGTGGCCAAGGCAAAGGAACCAGCACGGGGTACCTACAGCAGCAGCAGCACACAGCGATTCAGCAGCACCAAAGGAATCAGAGGGTCAGCAACAGCCCAGCGGAAGCGGAAGAAGCAAGATGAAGATATTCATTTTTGTGTAAGTCAATTTGAAATCTTTCGCAGTTTTACTATATAAGCCGCAAACATTGTTATTGAGAGCTAACTGCCAGTTAGAAGCGTGCGAGCATTAGAAAATTATCGTGTTTAGAGAGTGCAAGGAATTTTAGATATTTTTCCGTCAAAGTAACGAATCAGTTCAGGCTCATCAGGCTTGAATTAGAATTTTTGATTAGAGTAGATGTCTGCTACATGGAATAAAATTGAGGAACTTGTCGCGCAAGGTCAAACTGGGTGGATACAGGAGATCCGGAAAGAGGTCCTCCTACAAATTTGCGAAAGATACGGGCTAGCAGTCGATGACTCAAACACGGTAGAGGAGAGTAGGGCAACTTTACGAGCGTTTATTAAAAGCAATAGAAAAGGACAGCCAACTCCTTCCCCAAAGCCTAAACCAGGCACTTCCTTTTTTCCTGACCAAGCCCAAACAGCATCCCAGGAGACAATAACCATTCCGGGATCGGTTCCTGACGAGAAAGAATCAAAGCAACAGACAGCAACCAAGATGACGGACTACTTGACATTGAAGGAGGTACGACAGATGGTCAACGTTTTCGATGGAAGCAAACCACGTAAAGTGGACGATTTATTGCAAACGATCGAGTATGCGAAGGATAAAGTAAATCCAAATCAAAAACCAGACGTGTTAGAACTGGTCCTAAAAACAAAGATACAGGGCGAAGCAGCCATGGAACTTAGATATAAAGATATAGATTCTTTCGAAAAGCTAAAAGCCGAGCTTTTGGCATTGTACGGAGTTAAAAGCTCCACGCCAGCACTGTTGGTAGAATTATTTTCAAGTAGACAAAAAACAAGTGAAAATACGCATGATTACGGAAAAAGGGTTACGCGTCTTATGATGGATCTTATTAGAGCATGCGGAGCTAGGACAGAAATAGCAGCGGAAAAAAAAGGAATAGAAGACCTACTCAAATACCAAACACTAGCCATTTTTGAGAACGGGTTAAATTATAATTTGAGAACGATCGTAAAATCATACCATTTCACGGAACTTTCGGCTTCGATAAAGGGCGCGGAAGAGGAAGAAAAATCGCAAAACGGCGTAAACTCTATAAATCGACGGACTAACCAGCCGGGCGATAGGAATACATCAACGGTAAAGTGTCTGAAGTGTAATCAGATGGGACATTTTGCACGGGACTGTACCCAGACAAAATACAAGCAATCGTTACCTACAGCAGGACAGAGTAGATCGGTGCATCGTGTAGAACTGGTATGTAATTTTTGCAAACGCAGAGGACATCTATACAAAGACTGTAGGGATAGAATACGTCGCGATGAACGACGATCAGGAAATAACGGTAGCGGATCAGGCGAAAGCCAAAAAACTAATACGGGCTACTCCCAAAATTCATATAGTAGAAACGCAGGACACGAAGGATCACAGCAATCGACGAGGAATGCAGGATCATACAAATCAATGAACGTCGCCAACGCAAATAGAGCAAGTCGGAACAGAATAGAGTTAAAGGCGAACGGAACCACTAAAGAAAATATGACTCTTTTAGTAGACTCTGGTGCTGACGCCAGCATTATTAAAATAGGAATGTTGAAAGATGATTTGCCAGTCTTAGAAGAAACGACAAGTCTATCAGGAATAGGACAAGGCGTTGTTGAAGTACTTTGTAAAGTCATATTAACAATTCCATTGAAAGATAGAACCATTGAACATCCCTTTTTTGTGGTAAGAGACGATTTCAGTCTAGATGCTGACGGCATCATTGGAATAGATTTCATAGAGGATCATGAAGCCGCGATAGGTAAAAGCGCTCATGCATTCTTCATACACGGGCAGCGTTTCGAACTCTTACGACCGTTGAAAACGGAGAAAATTAGGTTAGCGCCGCGAACAATAAGGAAGGTCAGTGTTAAGACAAACAGCAAGTTCATCGGCATTGTAGAGAAAAAGGAACTCGCCGACGGAGTATACCTAGGAAATTGCTTAACTAAACCGGCGAACCAAGAATGCATAGTAGACATTTTAAACCTAAACAATCACGAGGTGATATTGGAGACGCCGACCGTGGAATTGGAGGAGTTATGCGAAGAAAATAACGAAACGAAGGAAGAAGAGACGGCCTGCATAAGACTACTTACTGGTAAGACGGGCAGACAACGAATCAAGCTAGTACAAGATACTATTCGCACAGATCATCTCAACGAGGAGGAGAGAAATACTCTACTTGAGATATGCGAAAAGTATAGCGAAATTTTCTATTTACCGGGGGATAAGCTAGGCGTTACCAATGCGACCAGTCATACAATAACACTAACGGATGGGGGAAAACCGATTAATGTTCGTCCATACCGTCTACCTGAATCGCAGAAACAAGAGATAAACAAGCAAATAGAAGCCATGTTAGAGAGTAACATAATACGACCGAGTCGCAGCCAATGGAACGCACCGCTCCTGGTAGTACCGAAAAAACCTGACGCATCAGGGAAACAGAAATTTAGAGTAGTCGTCGACTACAGAAAATTAAACGAGATAACGGTAGGAGATTCGTATCCCTTGCCAAATATTACAGAAATATTGGATCAGTTAGGAAAAGCGAAGTACTTTACTACATTAGACCTCGCCTCGGGATTTCATCAAATTCCGATGGCCGAAGAAGACAAGGAAAAAACTGCTTTCTCAACAGCACATGGGCATTATGAGTATAATTCAATGCCATTCGGAATGAAGAATGCGCCAGCGACATTCCAACGTTTGATGAATACCGTTTTAGCAGGTTTACAAGCATCTAAATGCTACGTTTATTTAGACGACATTGTAATTCATGGAGCAACACTCAAAGAGCACAACGATAGGCTCATCGAGGTACTAAAGCGACTGCAGGAGAGCAATCTCATCCTTCAGCCGGACAAATGTCAGTTTCTTCGGAAAGAGACTAGCTATTTAGGGCATGTGATAACCTCGGAGGGAATCCTACCAGACCCCTCGAAAATTGCAGACGTCAAAAAATTTAAGAGTCCGACAAACGTTAAGCAAGTACAGTCATTTTTAGGGCTAGCAGGTTATTACAGAAGATTCATAGAGGGATTTTCAAGCATAGCACGACCGTTAACGCAACTAACACAGAAGGGACGCAAGTTCGAGTGGACAACGGTAGAAGAGAGCGCATTTGAAACACTAAAATCAAAGCTAATTACGGCACCCATCCTAAAATATCCGGATTTCACAAAACCTTTCTTGATAACAACAGATGCATCCGACAAGGCAATTGGAGCAATACTCTCTCAGGGACCAATAGGGCAAGATTTACCTATAGCATACGCAAGCCGAACGCTTAACAAAGCTGAAAGAAATTACTCGACAACCGAGAGGGAAATGTTAGCAATCGTCTTCGGGACTAGACAGTTCAGACCATACGTATATGGGACGCATTTCACTGTGATCACGGATCACCTCCCTCTTAAATGGATTTTCAAAATCGAGGATCCTGGATCAAGGTTACTGAGAATGAGATCAAAACTTGCCGAACACGAGTATGATGTAGTCTACAAACCTGGAAAACTGAATACGAACGCAGACGCACTCAGCAGAATATATAAGATTTACAGCAATAGCCAGGAATTCGAAGAGGATAAACCTTTGGAAGGTACAAAGATTCCCGTTGTTACGTCCTAGGCTGGAAGCCGAATATTTAATCTATAGGTACAACAGTTACCATAGTTATTATCTCAGGTATAAGAATACCGACGTGCAATTATCATCAGAGTTTTAATAATGCATCTACTGATGTAATTCCATTTATAATTTTTTCCTTTATTCTTTTATATATTATTTTACTCATAGATATTAGTCAATACTTTTGAAAGGAACAATCTTAACTATAATATAGACAATTTCATCCCATTTTCTCACGAAACGAATATGCTCTGGAACACTTGAAACACCATAAAACTGAAAGCCTAAACTTTAAGTAAACTTTGAAAATCCTTATTGAGGAAACATAAATCTTCAGATCCTTCAGATTTTTACGACCCAAAGCGGAAAAGCCTAAAGACAAAGACAGCTCTGTTTTAAAAGAAGAGAGATATAGATGCTTACAGCATCCCTTCTTAGCGCCTCGACGCTTGGGCCTCTGACCCAATCGCCTTGCGCAAATGCTCTTCTAGCCAACCATATTTTTTCCCGCTTTTGTTTTAATGTTCTTTTTACCAATAGAAAAAACCTCGCCTTCCCGCGAGTTTCCCAAAACCTCCCCTTCGCGTATCCGCGAGGAGAGATCTTTTCTACTGCAGTATTAGCAGTTAGTCACGAAACCTCAATCAGTAAAGATCGAACTTATAGAATCTTAGATCTCAGAATTATCAACTCAAAGTGTTTGGTGTAACAGTTAACTAATAAGTGAATTACTAAATAAAATAATAGAAACTACAAACTTAAATTAATCTCCACTTGCGTGAAGATTAATTATCAAGACTACAGTGCAGATTGTTATTATTAAATTGTTTAATAAATATTGTTATAATTAAAAGGTGAAACTATAAACATTTATTTCACCCACGCATAGTGGTGGCTGATAATACCCATACCTCAACAGATATCTCAACAGATACGAGCACAGCGACGTCCAGAAGAACTAGTAATTTAAGACTCGGTAAGAAATACAGAACTCTACCAATTGAACATCATATAAATTAACTAGTGATTCGTTCTTCTAAATAACTTTCAACTCAAGACGTAACAGCTCTATCTATAATAAATTTGGTGGCAGCGTCGGAATATCAGTCTGAAATAAATTAAAAACTAATCAGAGAAATAAAACACCTAAATCAAAAAAAAAAAAAAAAAAAAAAAAAAAATCTGTTAAAAAGCGTGAAATTTTTTTTTACATTGGTAATTCACAAACTGTAAAAATCATCAAACTAACGTGACTAAACATCATCGATCTAAAACATCAACATCAAGAATCTCATCATCAGTGAACTTCAAACTCAACATCGATCATCATTGATTTTGCCGTCGGATACCATCGCAGCGCAGAACTTCAAGACCAACTCTAGCGACCGAAGACCCGCCCTACCGCTCACCCACGAAGACTACTACACTAACTCATAGACATTACATTATTGTTATTCCTCTTCATCAAAGTAAGTCGAAAATAATTTTAACAAAATGCCTCAAGAAATCATACCTATGGATATGTCACAAACCCTTGGTAATAACTCAAATCAAAATGAAAATCCAAATGAAAATTCAGAACCAAATTTAAACGATCGACTAGGAAATAATTCTACTCTTAATAATTCAAATAGCATGGCATATGATTATAAAGAATTTTTCAAAACCATTCCTGATTTTAATGGTAAACCTGATGGTTACCCAATCAAATCGTTTATCCAACATTGTGAATACGCAAAACGATATCTAACAACTTTCCCAGAAGATTTCTTAGTAAGAATTCTTTGTTCTAAATGTAAAGGAGAACCAGAAAAACGTGTTTTTGACGCAAATTTACAAACGATTGACGAACTGACAAAATTTTTAAATTCACACTTCAGACCGAAAAAACGCGTTGGCGTATGGCTTAGAGAATTTAACAATTTCAAACAAAAACCAAGAGAAAGAGTAATTGATTTTAACTACAGAGTAGGTCAACACCTACAGGGAACTCTTTTAGAAATAAAACTTGACGGGACAAGCGTAGAAGCTAGGACATTTTCAGCAAACGAAGCTGCTGTTACAGCTTTTATCGAAGGTTTAACTCCTAGAATTTCAGTGTTTATACCAAATTTAAATTCATATACAAAACTTGTCGACGTAGTGAAAGAAGCTATAAACGTCGAAGACCAACATGGAATGATACCGGATCTTGATTTGGAAATCCCCGGAATCTCATCAAAACAATGTCTTCCTATTCAGTCAAATCAAAGTAATAATCATAAACCGACAAATAAATTTAACACACACGACAAATCAAATCACGGTAACGCGAATACTAAAAATAGTCCAACAAACACGAGTACACAAGACGCGAAATTTTGCAATTATTGTAAGAAAAATAACCACGTCATTGCAGATTGCCGAACTTTACAAAATAAAAATAAAAAACTCGGTAATTACAGTAACAACACGGAATCAAATCCTAATAGATTACTAGAGTGCAACTATTGCAAGAAAAAAGGTCATATAATCAGAGATTGTAGAAAACGCAAGTATAATAACGCGAAACGCGAAACTAATAACGGTACACCTAATACCGATATACCTGCGGGAAACGAATCAACGTCCCATCGACCAGGCGCGTCGACGGGTCAGTAATAAACTCAGCGCTTATTTCACAGACTAACCATAAACTCTTTACGGCAGAATGTAAAATAAGTTCTACATACACAACCTATAATTCTCCTTCAATAATAATTCAATCTAAAAATCTCAAACAAACAAATGCTAAATTTTTAATCGATACCGGATCACAACTAAATTTAATTAAAATCGGTGAATTAAAAGATCCAAATTCAATAAATAAATTGATAACTTACGAATTGAACGGTATATCAGAAAAAGACAAACCAATTACTTTAGGACAGATTCAATTACAGATAAATAATATACACGGTAAATTTAACGTAATCCCAGACGATTTTCCTATACATTTTTCAGGTATTATAGGGTCAGAATTCATGCATGTGAACGAAGGTAAGATCGATTATGAAACAAAACATGTAACTCTAAATAACAACAAAATTCCCTTTTGCGATACAGAGAGTATTGTTCTGCTGGCCAGAACGAAATCTCTAATGTTTATTCGGGTTAACAATTCATTAGAAAAGGGTTACGTGCCGCGTTTAGATATGCATGAAGGTATTTTTGCAGGTGAATCTTTGGTTACAAATATTCAGGGAAAAGCGTATTTATATGCTATTAATACAACGGATAAAGACATTAGGGTCGATATTCCCGTAATTCCTCTATATCCTTTCGATATGAGTGAAGACGAGGATAATAGTTCAGTAAGGGACAATACCACAGAGCGTATAGAAAGTACTCGGACGCGAGGAAACCGCGCTAATGAGGTCATAAACCTTTTACGACTAGATCACCTTAATGAAGAAGAAAGTAAAGCAGTATTTTCTCTAGTAGAAGAATACTCTGACTTGTTCCATATCCCAGGAGAAGCATTACGTGCTACTAATGTTTTGACACATCGTATTTTGACCACAGACAATATACCTGTAAATACTCGACAATACAGACACCCCCTACATCAAAAGGTAGAAATAGAAAAACAGATTAACGATCTTTTGCAAATAAATACAATACAGCCGTCAACCTCACCGTACAATTCCCCCGTTTGGATTGTACCTAAGAAAGAAGATTCTAAAGGTAATAAAAGATGGCGCTTAGTAATTGATTATCGTAAATTAAATGAAAAAACTATCGGAGACGGGTATCCATTACCATTAATAACAGACATTCTTGACCAACTCGGTGGTGCGAAATATTTTTCAATATTTGATTTAGCATCGGGTTTTCATCAAATTGAGATACATCCAGAGGATAAGCATAAAACAGCTTTTACAACTCCTCACGGTCATCAAGAATTTAATAGAATGCCATTCGGATTAATGAACGCTCCTGCGACATTCCAACGTTTAATGGATACAGTTCTAAGAGGTTTACAAGGATCGGAATTATTTGTTTATTTAGATGATATCGTAATTTACTCACGTTCAATCGAAGAACACGCAATTAAATTCAGAAAATTAGCTGAAAGATTAAGAAAAGCTAACTTAACTTTACAAACCGATAAATGTGAATTCTTAAGAACGGAAGTAAAATATTTAGGACATATTATATCCGCTGATGGATTAAAGCCAGATCCTAAGAAAATAGAAGCAGTTAAACATTTTCCAATTCCGAAAACACCGAAAAACGTTAAAGAATTTTTAGGACTTGCCGGATATTATCGTCGTTTTATAAAAGATTTTGCAAAAATCGCGAAGCCCTTATCAGATCTTACAAGTAAAAACGCTCAGTTCGAATGGACCTCACAGCACCAGGTAGCTTTCGAAAGTTTGCGCGATAAACTTTGCGAAGAACCAATATTGCAATATCCAGATTTTTCAAATCCTTTTATCGTAACAACTGACGCATCAGGTTACGCGGTTGGAGCTATTCTTTCACAAGGCGAAATTGGGAAAGATACTGCAGTCGCGTATGCTTCACGTGTACTTAATAAACACGAAAGAAATTATTCTACAACCGAGAAAGAAATGGTAGCTACAGTCTTTGCATTGAAAACTTTTAGACCGTATCTCTATGGTAGACAGTTCACTCTGATCACCGATCACAGACCGCTTGTGTGGGTAAATTCTATGAATGACCCAACATCGCGAGTAATGAGATGGAGAGAACGTTTGAAGGAATTCGATTATATAATTCAATATAAGGCAGGTAAAGCTAATACTAATGCTGATGCATTATCGCGAAACCCCGTAGTATTACCCGTTAAATTCAAATGGCGTAAACCAAATGCTACGACAGGTCAACAAGCTTTGATAGGACAACCAGGTATAGCTAGACTTAGATCGTCTTCCGATACGAGTACTAACTTACCTACAGAAAAATCTAAACTAAATCAAACTTCGAGTTCAGATAAAGAAAATTTTAGAAAATTCCCCAAAGAAATTATCGAAACTAAAATTGAAACGATTGAGCCCGTGAACGCGACAGATCCGAGAGAATCGCGTACACCCCCAATAGAATCAATCTCAAAAGAATCTATAAGCAGTGATAACAGGTCTGATCAACCAATAAATCTTTGCATTAACAAACCCCCAGAACAAACGCGTAGAAAGAAACTCAAATCAGCTATGAAAAAGAAGTCTGATACTAAACGGTATACCTCATTACAAGTTTCTTCGAAACTTCATACATCATTATCAAGTGATGATTCAGATAATTCTAAATTAAATTCTAAATTCAAGACTATTTCTAAATCCAAATCCGAAAAGGAGTTTCAGCCTTCTGAAAATCTCGAAATACAACATCATTCTATTCAAAATTTAGATGAACTAAATCCAGAAATTGAACAACAGATCTTAAATGATCAATTTATAAAACAGATAAATAACGAACAAGTTATAACAATGGAAAAAGGAGATGTAGACAATACAGTTGCCTCATCCCATTTTCCAACCCCAAAATCAGGTAGACTTATAGAAAAGCAAGGGGACGACCCAACCCCTACCCCTTTGAAAACTCCTACTCAGGAAACGCCTACTACTAGTACCCGTAGAACTCAGTCATTTCGTACACGGAATAATTTCCAACGTAATTTAGCTAAAGATTTGTTAAATAAAAGATCAATTCAATCAGCTGAATTTACACCTTCTCCAGCATTACGTACGAAACGAAAAATTGATAGGACTAGTATTAATATCCCTAAAATTACTGTTTCCGAAAGTCATTCGGATATAGCAGATTCCCAAGACCAAGACGAAATTATACCGCTAGACATGGATATTTCTTATCAAAATTTCACAGTAAATAATTTTTCTTCAGACGAAGAAGATATATCTAACATCACTCAAGTCGAAGCTTCAATTCATTCTGAACCTATGGATCAAGATAAAGCACTTAGCTTTATGGAAATAGATAACAGTTTAGTAGTAAATGAATCTCTCACGGATTCACACAAAGTTGCATTTTCAGTACTACCTACCCTTGACAAAAGACTAACCGACAGAACCGTTACGACACATGTGCAACAGAAAAAATTGGAAACTTCCCCAAAGAACAATAAAATGCTAGGATTAGCAGGGTCGTCCAACTCAATGGTCAAAACCATACAAAAAATGGACGTTCCCCAGCCAGAACAGCTAATAAGAAAGTCAACCAGGCAACGAAAAGAGAAAATTTGCCCATGTTGCATTGAACCGAATACACATGCTGAAAGGATTAAGAATAATAAAATACCTAAAGCCCCAGAGAAATCAGTTATACCTAAAGAAAATATCATACAAATATCCAATCATACACCTCAAATTTTTACAAATTTAAATGAAATAAATTCATATGAATCACAAAATAAAGTAAAATCTCAAAATGAAACTCCGCAAAACGAAATAACGTCAAATCAGTCGCAAGATAAAGTAAATCCACAGAATGAAATTAATTCATCATATTTGCCCTATATTCAAGATAGATTATCTTCCGAAGAATCAAATCATTCTCAAAGTAACGCTGATTCAGAAAGCGAAATAGTTATTGTAAATCAAGAAGTAGAAGATTCGAATAATTTGATAGAAACTCGAGACAATCTTGAAATGAAAAAAGACCATTACATTTGTTTTATATCCGCAGATGGAACTGTGTCAGATGACATAGGTAAACGATTAATAGAATTAGGATTATTGAACCTAACCCCTCTAGAAAAATATAATTTAGGTCAAGTAGTAATATCAGGAACTTCAAAAAAGAAAGTATTTGCTTTAGTAACTCGAGAAAACGATCAAACTTTGCCCAAAACAAGTAGTTTCAATAGAGCCTTTGGAAATTTGAAAGCAATAATGAATAACTCTAAAATTAAAACAGCTCGATTATCTCAAGGTAGAAGCAACCTTCATGTCTCAGCTTGGCTGACAATAAAAAAGATAATCCGTAAAACTTTCGCTGGTACGGACATTCAAATTACAATTTGTAAGGATAGGATTATTATACCACCCGTAGAGCAAAGGCAAGGTATAATTAGGGAAAACCATGAGTCACCCGTAGCTGGTCAGAAAGGTGTTACAAAAACTTATAATAGAATTAGACAAAGATATTTTTGGGACAATATAAAGAAGCAAGTAGAAGACTTTGTTAGAAAGTGTATAAGTTGTCAGAAAAAGAAATTAGTAAGAGTTAAAACTAAACAACCCATGATAATTACGGATACATCAGCCGATGTATTTGATAAATTAGCTTTAGACATCGTAGGTCCAATTAATAACGCCTCAGATAAAGGATACAGATTCATTTTAACTATGCAAGATGATCTTTCAAAATTTTGTTTGGCAGTACCACTAAAAAACGCAACAGCTAACGATATCGCAGACGCGTTAGTTACTCAATTCATTTGTAAATACGGATGCCCGAAAGTAATTTTGACAGATCAAGGCGCAGCTTTTATTGGACAAGTAATGAAACGTTTAGCTAAAGTTTTTAAAATCAATCAAATTAAAACCACAGCATTTCACCCCCAATCAAATGGCTCATTAGAAAGAAGTCATCAAGTACTTGCAGATTATTTAAAACATTATACAGATAAGAAAAACTGGGACGAATGGCTCCCACAAGCAACTTTTGCTTATAACACCAGTGTACACGAAGGTACAAAATACAGCCCGTATTATTTAGTTTACGGTCGATACCCTCGTATACCCTCAGAATTCCCATACCTTGACGAAATTCTTACGTATGACGATCATGTAAAAAATCTTACGTTACGTTTAATTGAGACTAGGAAAAACGCGCGAGAAAATTTAGAAAAAGCAAAACAAAGATCTAAAGAATATTATGATAGAAAATTAAACCCTGTAACATTTAAGATAGGACAGGAAATTTATTTGGTTAAAAATCAAAGAACAGGAAAGTTAGACGATAATTATAAGGGTCCATATAAAATTACAGAAATATTTCCTGATAAGAACGATATAGAAATCGAATTAGCTAAAAACAAACGAAAAATAATCCATTGTGATAGAGCTAAGATAGCTTACTAAATCATAAACCATAAGTGTAGATCACAACCTCAGACTCACACAGACCAACGAACCAACGTAGACAGACAGGAAACGACATGAATCGATATTGAACTAATGCCAAAGAATCCTCCAATGTCAAATCAGAAACAAATCCAGATTAACTTACCAAATCAAGTATAACTTCAACTATATCTAATCAAGAACGCCAGTTCATGTAAATGATTGAATAACTTAAAATCGAAACCTTATAAAACTAATTCATGAGAATTTATCGGACGAATAAAACTAACTTACAGATATAAAAGTAAATAACGACTCGTAAAGCAAAAATTGCCGATGAATGTTGTTTATTCAATTTTACACACTAGCAATATCCCTGGTGGAAGTCTACAGGTGAGACAAAACCTCTCTTCAACTGGACGGTCCTGTCCCCAACGCCCTTCGTGCATCCATTGTATGCCGAAAAAGTCGAAGTCTTCATCTCCCATAGTATCATCCAGGATCTCCTCCTCCCACAGGTAGTTATATCGGCGACACCCCCGTCGAATAAATCTCTTCCATCCAGCTATTTGCTCACCCCACCACTGGTACTCAGCACCTCGATCAACGATTCCCTTTAACAAAACAAATCAAACACGTTAATAAAAGAACGAAATTTAAGAAAACAAATGAAAGCAAGAAATAAATCTTTCACACGGTTTTAGAACAAATAAGAAAAATATACTAAAGTTTTTTTTGAAAAAGAAAAAAAACGATTCTAATAAAAAGTAGAAATAATGAAAACAATCTATAATAAATTTAGAAAAGAGTACTCACCCTCATTTCACCTCCAAGTATTCTCACTCGCATATACATAGCTTCAAGAGTTTCCATATTTCTCTCTCCTTTTCACTTTTCACGATTTTAAAATTTCTTAAGTTGTCACTTAGACAAATAGTTGCAGAATGAGCAAATTCAGCTCAAACACACACTTTTACATGCAGCTAGGAATTAGAAAACACACCCTCAAAGACCCTACCCTTTCTAAAACTGACCAATGACCGAAACTTAAATTTTTTTTGACGGAAGGTCATGCTCAGGTACGAAATTAGCCCCGCCTAACACGGCGCGGAAAATCCTTTACTTTTCAGAAATCAAGGAAAACCTAAGAAATTCTCTTCGAATTATTTCAAATTTTTTTAAAAATATCAGGATTATAGTACTAATCAAATGCAATATCAAGATCTTAGACAGATATTCTTAGATAATCATGTGCTATGACCCATAGATATAATTAATTCATACATATAACTAATTCATAATTACTAACTACATTATTATTTTGAAATATATTTTACTCACCTTATTATTAGATTATTTTGTATTTTCATAAATTTCATGTTTATCAATATTTTAGATATATAATTTTGTATTTTCATAAATTTCATGTTTACCAACATCTTAGACATATAATTTTATACTAATAACATAGAATAATCATATATCAATGTAATACTTATGAACAATTTTAAGTAATTTTAATCATTATATTACTTACCTTTTAGTTATTAAACCATTTTCAAATGATAATCTTATCACATTATACATTGATCTTAGAAACATAAGATTTTTTTACAACACTTTTATATGTTTTACTATACTTATTTTAAGTTTATATTTCAATATTCAACTCAAATACATGGAAATTTCACGTCGATACACTAGAACCCGTTAGGTCGAGCGGGGACGCTCGAATCTTAACAGGGGAGGTGTTACGTCCTAGGCTGGAAGCCGAATATTTAATCTATAGGTACAACAGTTACCATAGTTATTATCTCAGGTATAAGAATACCGACGTGCAATTATCATCAGAGTTTTAATAATGCATCTACTGATGTAATTCCATTTATAATTTTTTCCTTTATTCTTTTATATATTATTTTACTCATAGATATTAGTCAATACTTTTGAAAGGAACAATCTTAACTATAATATAGACAATTTCATCCCATTTTCTCACGAAACGAATATGCTCTGGAACACTTGAAACACCATAAAACTGAAAGCCTAAACTTTAAGTAAACTTTGAAAATCCTTATTGAGGAAACATAAATCTTCAGATCCTTCAGATTTTTACGACCCAAAGCGGAAAAGCCTAAAGACAAAGACAGCTCTGTTTTAAAAGAAGAGAGATATAGATGCTTACAGCATCCCTTCTTAGCGCCTCGACGCTTGGGCCTCTGACCCAATCGCCTTGCGCAAATGCTCTTCTAGCCAACCATATTTTTTCCCGCTTTTGTTTTAATGTTCTTTTTACCAATAGAAAAAACCTCGCCTTCCCGCGAGTTTCCCAAAACCTCCCCTTCGCGTATCCGCGAGGAGAGATCTTTTCTACTGCAGTATTAGCAGTTAGTCACGAAACCTCAATCAGTAAAGATCGAACTTATAGAATCTTAGATCTCAGAATTATCAACTCAAAGTGTTTGGTGTAACAGTTAACTAATAAGTGAATTACTAAATAAAATAATAGAAACTACAAACTTAAATTAATCTCCACTTGCGTGAAGATTAATTATCAAGACTACAGTGCAGATTGTTATTATTAAATTGTTTAATAAATATTGTTATAATTAAAAGGTGAAACTATAAACATTTATTTCACCCACGCATAGTGGTGGCTGATAATACCCATACCTCAACAGATATCTCAACAGATACGAGCACAGCGACGTCCAGAAGAACTAGTAATTTAAGACTCGGTAAGAAATACAGAACTCTACCAATTGAACATCATATAAATTAACTAGTGATTCGTTCTTCTAAATAACTTTCAACTCAAGACGTAACACCGTAATGTCAGAAGAAGAAGAAGAAGAAGAAGAAGAAGAGGATGAATCGGAACCGGAATACACGGAAGACAAGAGGAAAAAGATCTTGTACGAATATCACGACGCACCCATGGGGGGGCACCAAGGCGTATCGCGTACACTGGAACGAATAAAGCTGGAACACAGGTGGCCGAAAATGCGCAAGGAAATAGAAGACTACATAGGCAGATGCGAAAAATGTCAGAAAAATAAAACACAGAGAAAGCCGAAAGCACCCATGATAATCACCGACACTCCCTCGAAAGCCTTCGAAAAATGTGCACTGGACATCGTGGGACCATTGACTGAAACTAATTCAGGTAATAAGTATGTACTCACGTTTCAGGATGCTTTAACCAAATTTGGCAAAGCTATGCCAGTGGCTGACCAAGAAGCTTCCACAGTGGCTAGAGAATTCGTAAAAAATATTATATGCGAATATGGAACACCCAAAGTAATCCTTACTGATCAGGGAACTAATTTTTTGAGCAATGTATTTAAGAATATGTGTAAACTCTTGAAAATCGAGAAAATTCAGACAACAGCGTATCATCCAGAATCTAACGGAGCGCTGGAACGATCACACAGAACACTAGCAGAATATCTAAAGAATTATATCGAAGAGGACCAAAGCAACTGGGATAAGTGGTTGCCGTACGCTATGTTCACGTACAACACAACCCCCCACACTGCGACAGGGTTCACGCCGTACGAACTTGTTTTCGGGCATCCAGCGGAAATACCATCATCGGTAAAGCAAGCGCCGAGACTTACTTACGCGTATGACGACTACGTCCAGGAACTACGCGAAAGGCTTAGGGCAGCTCATCTCCAAGCAAAAGGAAATTTGGAAGCGGCCAAGGGAAAAGCGAAATCATACTACGACAGGAAAACGGTGGAGACCAAATTTCAGCCGGGAGATAAGGTTCTTCTGCTTGATGAAACGGTTCGGCGAGGAAGATCAGCGAAATTAACGCCGAAGTATGTAGGTCCATACGAGATCACGAAAAAGGATTCGGATGTCAACTACACCATCCGAAAGGGTCGGAAGGAGACCAAGGTTCACGCCAACAGATTGAAGTTGTTCGTAGAACATTGACTAGAAGGAGCGAAGCATATACTCAACCCCTATCCTACCCCTCACCTTATTCCTCACGAATTTTACGATATAACAAAGGGAGGGGATACTTTAGTATTAATGTCCAAATTAAAAGGAGAAATCAGTTCATCTTACAAGATCGAGAGATTCAGGGATAATCCAGGCGTATTCTTCGAGAAAATAGGGACACTGCAAGTGTACAAAGATAGGTGGAGCTTAGTAATAGGCATGGACCTCCGCACGGTGTTCGAAAGAGAAGAAAACGTGAAGGCGCATCTAAACAACATACGCAGAACATGCGAGGGTCCAGATAACGCGGGCTCGCTTTTATGTGAGACTTTGAGCGAATCGGTAGAAAACTTATTAGATAAAGTTGATAGGGGCTTGCAACTAGTTCGCGACGTCACATGCGTCGGGCCGGCACGAAGGCGCCGAGGTTTAATAGACGGTCTAGGCTCGATAGCAAAATCCTTGTTCGGGACTATGGATGCAGCAGACGCGGCTAGAATAGATCAAGAGATCGATGATCTTCGGGAAGATCAAGCCAATTTAAAAAAGACAATGAGCAAGCAAATCCAAATCGTATCCTCGACGCTAGGAGTGTTTAACAACACCATGAGGGTAGTGGAGGAGAACGAGAAAACCTTGCTCGAGATAACCAAACAACTCAACATCAGTCTCTCGAACGGTATAGAACGAACGGCAGCGAGACAAAACCTTGACGAGCACATAGAGGCAATAGGCCTAATAGTAGATGCGCTGCTGAGCGATGTGAAGGACCTAGTACAATTCTTAACGGAAATTAAGAGGGGTATTATCAACCCTACGGTGCTTACACCAGCTAAAATACTAGAGTACCTTTCGTCGGCACTACCGCACCTGCCGGCGGGGCATAGCTTTTCCATACCGTTGACGCGACCAGGAGTGTCATTGCTGATGACAGTCGCAGATATTAAATCTTATGGAAGAGAAGACACAGTAGTTACAGTAATAGAAATACCTCTGATAGGTAGCGAGGAGTACAGCATCAATAAGGTATATCCTCTGCCTGTCAGGGCACAAAATAATACGTATTGCTATCTGGAGACGACAGAGGAATTAGCAGTGGTGGACCACGAATATAGAAATTATCTGCGAATGAGAGAGGCAGATTTAGGAACTTGTAAGCGATTAGGTGAGCATTATTTGTGTGACCCAAGGCGCCCCACGAATTCGATAGGAATAGGTTCACCCTGTGAAATTGCAATCCTCTCGAAGTTGGACGTTGAACTTTCACAATGTCCGAAAAGAATAGTTAGGGTAAATAAGGCAATAGTTTTAGTTTTGCAGAGACCAGGAACATGGTTATACGTAGCTCCAGAGGCCGAGGCAATCACAGTAGCTTGCGAAGGGTTGCCTTCGGCGCGCGAAACATTAATAGGCACTGGCACAATAACTCTCAACGGGAAATGCGCTGTAACTGCGAAAGATTTCCGTATGGAGACATTACGGCAATATCAGAGTAACCAGGAATTCAGTTACTTGCGGCCATATAATCTGAGTCTTCACGAAACAGACTGGGAGGCAATCCCGAAGTCTAACGATAAAGGTGTCAGTGTAGTACTCAAGAGCGTCCTGCGAGACGCAAACGAGCTAAACTCATTGGGAACCAGCCTTCAGAACCTACCCGCACGGAAATATATATATGCGAAAAATATATGCGAACATAGATGTGACATATTTTTTTTTTGCGCCTTTTTATAATTTTTATAAGTTTGACATAAATGTCGGATATTGGTCGGATATATGTCAACATAAATGTCGCGGCATGTATGTCGACATAGATGTCGACATAGATGTCAACACGATTTGATATAAATGTCGGATATATGTCAACATAAAGGTTGCGGCATGTATGTTGACATATATCCGACATTTATATCAAATCGTGTTGACATCTATGTCGACATCTATGTCGACATACATGCCGCGACATTTATGTTGACATATATCCGACCAATATCCGACATTTATGTCAAACTTATAAAAATTATAAAAAGGCGCAAAAAAAAAATATGTCACATCTATGTTCGCATATATTTTTCGCATATATATATTTCCGTGCGGGTACATAAGGAATTAGACGATAAGAACAATAGTCACAGGCGGCACCTGCCGTATGTGGCACCTTTGTATCCAATAAGTGGAATAGTATTAGTAGGCATGATAGGTTACATAATCTATAAATGTGTATCTACAGGTAAATTTAGATGTAAAGAAACGTCACGACAAACAGTGGCACCGGAGCCTCCGCAACCGCGGAAACGGGTTCCGATGGCCAGGGAAACTGTTATTAATTTTAAACGTAACTCGTCTATCACGGGTACGACGTAATCAGCATTAAGTTATGAATGGGTTTTTGCTAGTAAGAAACATGTAATGAATTGGGATAAGAGTATATGTAATGTGTCTTATATATAAGTAACCACAAATAAATTATTGTATCTAATATCAAAATAATAAAACCGGGTTTGGTTTAAAATAAGATTAGCAAATAAGGTTAAAACTAAGGAAATTTGTTAAGTAGAACAAAATAGTCCGGAGGCCTATTCTCCTAAGGGGGGAGGGATGTTGAGAATTGTTACTCAACATTCCATTACATTTCGTAATTAGGCTATCCTAAATAATTAAGCAAGGCATGACCTGGAATGCGACAAAGCGCATCGCATGCCGGTTACGCCAATAATCGAGTAAGCATTATGTAAGTTATAAATTAGGCTAAAGACGGAGCCGCGCTTCAATCTTGAGCAGATACCTTGAAGAAAGCGGAGGCTATCTCCGAATACTCATTGACTCGAACCGGAGCAAGTGCTCCAAACGCAATTCTTTTGTACTTGGTTAAATATTAAATAAAAACTACTTTGTCACTATCAAGCACTTAGAGTGATTGTCAAAGATCACCTCTGGGAACAACCCTTTTAATTCCCCATTCCTTGAATAACGGGAGTTAAATAAACAAATTACAACAAATGTATCTAGATACAGATTCAGATACGTTACAGTGAAATGTATTTAGATACAGATACAGATACAAGGATACTAAACGTATCTAGATATAGATACAGATACTTTCAAGACTATCTAGATATTTTGTCAGATACTTTCTAAAATAAAATGAGATCACATAATTATAGGCACAAGTTTGGATATCAATCAGCTTTATTTTTCAATACAAAATTGAAACGAAACAAAATTAAGAATTCCACATTACAAAATTGCAAGTAACAGAGCGACAGACTATTGACTACACAGTAGGGCTTGAGCGCAAGAATAATTTTTTTTCCAAGAAAAGTAAAGTTTCGAACAAATCATCACTTAGAGCATTGCGTTTGGCCATGACGTGTACAAGACTACAAGAGTCATTCAATGATTCAATCTTTCTTTACATTTCCTGAAGTATCTTCAGGAGTATCTTTAGCAAGATATAAAGATACTCCTAAAAATATCTAGATTCAGATAAAGATATAAAAAAAACATCGTATCTAGATACATTGTTTAGATACAAAATGAATCTAGATACTGTATCTTAGATGCTTGTATCTAGATACCTCCAGCTTTGAGTTAACAACATGAATGCGAGCTATACATTCTGATGAGTTGATGAGGTACGACATTGACGAAGAATATTCAGCAACTTTGTAGGAAAGAACAATTTTTTCGCTTCGCTCGAAAGTCTCACAACAAGTTAGGGATGGGAACCAACATGGAATTCCGAATGGATGCATGTGGACAAATTTTGTTTTACTGGAAGAGAGTATCATCACCGACATTGTAGCCGAATCTTAGATTTTTTTACGAATAATTGGGCCTTCGAGAAAAAAATTGATTAAAAGAGTCAAAAAGCCCATGTTATTCAAATGGGAAACAAAACGAGCTTAGAGGCACGTCTTTCCATTGGACTACAGTGCTTGGGTTTCGCACACATTTTTATTTATTTATTTCGAAACTATCTGGGGGGTGTGACGTGAGGGTGAAGCCCGAGCGGAAGTAAAATTAGTTCACGCCACCAAGAGATAATTATATTTATTTGACTTACTTTCCAATAAGTCGGTATATGGGATCTTGCTTACCTAGTTCTATACAGAACTGTACGTTTAATAAAATATTCTACTTATGAGGCTAAATAGGTAGAATGGGGATTAGGTTAGATGAAGGTAAATTCGAATTAAAGTGATTTGTTAACTGGTAAAAATTAAAGTATATTCTGATACGATTCGATTGGAATATGAGAGTGTATGGTTAACAAAGATATAATAAAAGATAATGATTACTTAAACCCTGATGATTACAATTACGATTCGATAGATATTCGTATACTATAGTCGGATCTTCGTTATGCAACTCTCTCTCTCTCTATTGTAGTTATATTATAATAATGTAAGCTAACTCATAAGAGAAATAATAGCGCCGTTGTTACGTCCTAGGCTGGAAGCCGAATATTTAATCTATAGGTACAACAGTTACCATAGTTATTATCTCAGGTACCAGAATACCGACGTGCAATTATCATCAGAGTTTTAATAATGCATCTACTGATGTAATTCCATTTATAATTTTTTCCTTTATTCTTTTATATATTACTTTACTCATAGATATTAGTCAATACTTTTGAAAGGAACAATCTTAACTATAATATAGACAATTTCATCCCATTTTCTCACGAAACGAATATGCTCTGGAACACTTGAAACGCCATAAAACTGAAAGCCTAAACTTTAAGTAAACTTTGAAAATCCCTATTGAGGAAACATAAATCTTCAGATCCTTCAGATTTTTACGACCCAAAGCGGAAAAGTCTAAAGACAAAGACAGCTCTGTTTTAAAAGAAGAGAGATATAGATGCTTACAGCATCCCTTCTTAGCGCCTCGATGCTTGGGCCTCTGACCCAATCGCCTTGCGCAAATGCTCTTCTAGCCAACCATATTTTTTCCCGCTTTTGTTTTAATGTTCTTTTTACCAATAGAAAAAACCTCGCCTTCCCGCGAGTTTTCCAAAACCTCCCCTTCGCGCATCCGCGAGGAGAGATCTTTTCTACTGCAGTATCAGGAGTTAGTCACGAAACCTCAATCAGTAAAGATCGAACTTATAGAATCTTAGATCTCAGAATTATCAACTCAAAGTGTTTGGTGTAACAGTTAATTAATAAGTGAATTACTAAATAAAATAATAGAAACTACAAACCTAATTTAATCTCCACTTGCGTGAAGATTAATTACCAAAACTGTAGTGCAGATTGTTATTATTAAATTGTTTAATAAATATTGTTATAATTAAAAGGTGAAACTATAAACATTTATTTCACCCGCGCATAGTGGTGGCTGATAATACCCATACCTCAACAGATATCTCAACAGATACGAGCTCAGCGACGTCCAGAAGAACTAGTAATTTAAGACTCGGTAAGAAATACAGAACTCTACCAACTCAACATCATATAAATTAACTAGTGATTCGTTCTTCTAATTAAGGGGACTAGGCAGCGAAAATAGGTCGAAAATGGGATGAAATTCAAATGGCATTTGTGAAGAACCGAAACAACATACAAACTTTTTTTTTTTTCTCAATTTTTACTAGAGTTTTGGCTATTAAATAAGTTGGTTGCGATTTCAAAAATATGAATATTTGAGGGAGATATGGGTGGATAAAGAGGACGGCGCGTCTCATGCACTGCTCCTTCATTGCCACGATTCCGAGTGGCCGGTTAAAGTTTTCGGCAATTTCCGGACGCCGTTCTCTTCAGGGGATGTTCCTCTACAGATTGAACCGACATTTTTTAAAAAAACATGAAAATCCAAAAAATGGCGGCCAAAATTTGGGAAACATCGAAAAATGGACGACATTTGTTGGAATAACAATGATGAAAAATTGATTTTTTTACATAGTCGTTAGTTCACTTTGTAGAGGAACATCCCCTGAAGAGAACGGCGTTCGGAAATTGCCGAAAACTTCAACCGGTCACTCGGAATCGTGGCAATGAGGGAGCAGTGCTTGAGACGCGCGGTCCTCTTTATCCACCCATATCTCCCTCAAATATTCATATTTTTGAAATCGCAACCAATTAATTTAATAGCTAAAACTCTAGTGAAAATTAAGAAAAAAAAATAAAGTTTGTATGTTGTTTCGGTTCTTCACAAATGCCATTTGAATTTTATCCCATTTTCGACCTATTTTCGCTGCCTAGTCCCCTTAACTTTCAACTCAAGACGTAACAGCTCTATCTATAATAAATTTGGTGGCAGCGTCGGAATATCAGCCTGAAATAAATTAAAAACTAATCAAAGAAATAAAACACCTAAATCAAAAAATCTGTTAAAAAGCGTGAAAATTTTTTTTACATTGGTAATTCACAAACTGTAAAAATCATCAAACTAACGTGACTAAACATCATCGATCTAAAACATCAACATCAAGAATCTCATCATCAGTGAATTTCAAACTCAACATCGATCATCATTGATTTTGCCGTCGGATACCATCGCAGCGCAGAACTTCAATACCAACTCCAGCGACCGAAGACCCGCCCTACCGCTCACCCACGAAGACTACTACACTAACTCATAGACATTACACTATTGTTATTCCTCTTCATCAAAGTAAGTCGAAAATAATTTTAACAACATGCCTGACGAAAGAATGGATATGTCACAAACCCTTGGTAATAACTCAAATTCAAATGAAAATTCAAATGAAAATTCAAATCCAAATTTAAACGATCGACTAGGAAATAATTCTACTCTTAATAATTCAAATAGCATGGCATATGATTATAAAGAATTTTTCAAAACCATTCCTGATTTTAATGGTAAACCTGATGGTTACCCAATCAAATCGTTCATCCAACATTGTGAATACGCAAAACGATATCTAACAACTTTCCCAGAAGATTTCTTAGTAAGAATTCTTTGTTCTAAATGTAAAGGAGAACCAGAAAAACGTGTTTTTGACGCAAATTTACAAACGATTGACGAACTGACAAAATTTTTAAATTCACACTTCAGACCGACAAAACGCGTTGGCGTATGGCTTAGAGAATTTAACAATTTCAAACAAAAACCAAAAGAAAGAGTAATTGATTTTAACTACAGAATAGGCCAACACCTACAGGGAACTCTTTTGGAAATAAAACTTGACGGGACAAGTGTAGAAGCTAGGACATTTTCAGCAAACGAAGCTGCTGTTACAGCTTTTATCGAAGGTTCAACCCCTAGAATTTCAGTGTTTATACCAAAATTAAATTCATATACAAAACTTGTCGACGTAGTGAAAGAAGCTATAAACGTCGAAGACCAACATGGAATGATACCGGATCTTGATTTGGAAATCCCCGGAATCTCATCAAAACAATGTCTTCCTATTCAGTCAAATCAAAGTAATAATCATAAACCGACAAATAAATTTAACACACATGACAAATCAAATCACGGTAACGCGAATACTAAAAATAGTCCAACAAACACGAGTACACAAGACGCGAAATTTTGCAATTATTGTAAGAAAAATAACCACGTCATTGCAGATTGCCGAACTTTACAAAATAAAAATAAAAAACTCGGTAATTACAGTAACAACACGGAATCAAATCCTAATAGATTACTAGAGTGCAACTATTGCAAGAAAAAAGGTCATATAATCAGAGATTGTAGAAAACGCAAGTATAATAACGCGAAACGCGAAACTAATAACGGTACACCTAATACCGACATACCTGCGGGAAACGAATCAACGTCCCATCGACCAGGCGCGTCGACGGGTGAGTAATAAACTCAGCGCTTATTTCACAGACTAACCATAAACTCTTTACGTCAGAATGTAAAATAAGTTCTACATACACAACCTATAATTCTCCTTCAATAATAATTCAATCTAAAAATCTCAAACAAACAAATGCTAAATTTTTAATCGATACCGGATCACAACTAAATCTAATTAAAATCGGTGAATTAAAAGATCCAAATTCAATAAATAAATCGATAACTTACGAATTGAACGGTATATCAGAAAAAGACAAACCAATTACTTTAGGACAGATTCAATTACAGATAAATAATATACACGGTAAATTTAATGTAATCCCAGACGATTTTCCTATACATTTTTCAGGTATTATAGGATCAGAATTCATGCATGTGAACGAAGGTAAGATCGATTATGAAACAAAATATGTAACTCTAAATAACAACAAAATTCCCTTTTGCGATACAGAGAGTATTGTTCTCCTAGCCAGAACAAAATCTCTAATGTTTATTCGGGTTAACAATTCATTAGAAAAGGGTTACGTGCCGCGTTTAGATATGCATGAAGGTATTTTTGCAGGTGAATCTTTGGTTACAAATATTCAGGGAAAAGCGTATTTATATGCTATTAATACAACGGATAAAGACATTAGGGTCGATATTCCCGTAATTCCTCTATATCCTTTCGATATGAGTGAAGACGAGGACAATAGTTCAGTAAGGGACAATACCACAGAGCGTATAGAAAGTACTCGGTTGCGAGGAAACCGCGCTAATGAGGTCATAAACCTTTTACGACTAGATCACCTTAATGAAGAAGAAAGTAAAGCAGTATTTTCTCTAGTAGAAGAATACTCTGACTTGTTCCATATCCCAGGAGAAGCATTACGTGCTACTAATGTTTTGACACATCGTATTTTGACCACAGACAATATACCTGTAAATACTCGACAATACAGACACCCCCCACATCAAAAGGTAGAAATAGAAAAACAGATTAACGATCTTTTGCAAATAAATACGATACAGCCGTCAACCTCGCCGTACAATTCCCCCTTTTGGATTGTACCTAAGAAAGAAGATTCTAAAGGTAATAAAAGATGGCGCTTAGTAATTGATTATCGTAAATTAAATGAAAAAACTATCGGAGACGCGTATCCATTACCATTAATAACAGACATTCTTGACCAACTCGGTGGTGCAAAATATTTTTCAATATTTGATTTAGCATCGGGCTTTCATCAAATTGAGATACATCCAGAGGATAAGCATAAAACAGCTTTTACAACTCCTCACGGTCATCAAGAATTTAATAGAATGCCATTCGGATTAATGAACGCTCCTGCGACATTCCAACGTTTAATGGATACAGTTCTAAGAGGTTTACAAGGATCGGAATTATTTGTTTATTTAGATGATATCGTAATTTACTCACGTTCAATCGAAGAACACGCAATTAAATTCAGAAAATTAGCTGAAAGATTAAGAAAAGCTAACTTAACTTTGCAAACCGATAAATGTGAATTCTTAAGAACGGAAGTAAAATATTTAGGACATATTATATCCGCTGATGGATTAAAGCCAGATCCTAAGAAAATAGAAGCAGTTAAACATTTTCCAATTCCGAAAACACCGAAAAACGTTGAAGAATTTTTAGGACTTGCCGGATATTATCGTCGTTTCATAAATGATTTTGCAAAAATCGCGAAGCCCTTATCAGATCTCACAAGTAAAAACGCTCAGTTCGAATGGACTTCACAACACCAGGTAGCTTTCGAAAGTTTGCGCGATAAACTTTGCGAAGAACCAATATTGCAATATCCAGATTTTTCAAATCCTTTTATCGTAACAACTGACGCATCAGGTTACGCGGTTGGAGCTATTCTTTCACAAGGCGAAATTGGGAAAGGTACTGCAGTCGCGTATGCTTCACGTGTACTTAATAAACACGAAAGAAATTATTCTACAACCGAGAAAAAAATGGTAGCTACAGTCTTTGCATTGAAAACTTTTAGACCGTATCTCTATGGTAGACAGTTCACTCTGATCACCGATCACAGACCGCTTGTGTGGGTAAATTCTATGAATGACCCAACATCGCGAGTAATGAGATGGAGAGAACGCTTGAAGGAATTCGATTATATAATTCAATATAAGGCAGGTAAAGCTAATACTAATGCTGATGCATTATCGCGAAACCCCGTAGTATTACCCGTTAAATTCAAATGGCGTAAACCAAATGCTACGACAGGTCAACAAGCTTTGATAGGACAACCAGGTATAGCTAGACTTAGATCGTCTTCCGATACGAGTACTAACTTACCTACAAAAAAATCTAAACTAAATCAAACTTCGAGTTCAGATAAAGAAAATTTTAGAAAATTCCCCAAAGAAATTATTGAAACTAAAATTGAAACAATTGAGCCCGTGAACGCGACAGATCCGAGAGAATCGCGTACGCCCCCAATAGAATCAATCTCAAAAGAATCTATAAGCAGCGATAACAGGTCTGATCAACCAATAAATCTTTGCATTAACAAACCCCCAGAACAAACGCGTAGAAAGAAACTCAAATCAGCTATGAAAAAGAAGTCTGATACTAAACGGTATACCTCATTACAAGTTTCTTCGAAACTTCATACATCATTATCAAGTGATGATTCAGATAATTCTAAATTAAATTCTAAATTCAAAACTATTCCTAAATCCAAATCTGAAACTCCTTCTGAGAATCTCGAAATACAACATCATCCTATTCAAAATCTAAATGAACTAAATCCAGAAATTGAACAACAGATCTTAAATGATCAATTCGTAAAACAGATAAATAACGAAGAAGTTACAACAGTGGAAAATGTAGATCTAGACAATACAGTTGCCTCACCCCATTTTCCAACCCCAAAATCAGGTAGACTTATAGAAAAGCAAGGGGACAACCCAACCCCTACCCCTCTAGAAACTCCTACTCAGGAAACGCCTACTACTAGTAACCGTAGAACTCAGTCATTTCGTACACGGAATAATTTCCAACGTAATTTAGCTAAAGATTTGTTAAATAAAAGATCAATTCAATCAGCTGAATTTACACCTTCTCCAGCATTACGTACGAAACGGAAAATTGATAGGACTAGTATTAATATCCCTAAAATTACTGTTTCCGAAAGTCATTCGGATATAGCAGATTCCCAAGACCAAGACGAAATTATACCGCTAGACATGGATATTTCTTATCAAAATTTCACAGTAAATAATTTTTCTTCAGATGAAGAAGATATATCCAATATCACTAAAGTCGAAGCTTCAATTCATTCTGAACCTATGGATCAAGATAAAGCACTTAGCTTTATGGAAATAGATAACAGTTTAGTAGTAAATGAATCTCTCACGGATTCACACAAAGTTGCATTTTCAGTACTACCTACCCTTGACAAAAGACTAACCGACAGAACCGTTACGACACATGTGCAACAGAAAAAATTGGAAACTTCCCCAAAGAACAATAAAATGCTAGGATTAGCAGGGTCGTCCAACTCAATGGTCAAAACCATACAAAAAATGGACGTTCCTCAGCCAGAACAGCTAATAAGAAAGTCAACCAGGCAACGAAAAGAGAAAATTTGCCCATGTTGCATTGAACCGAATGCACATGCTGAAAGGATTAGGAATAATAAAATACCTAAAGCCCCAGAGAAATCAGTTATACCTAAAGAAAATATCATACAAATATCCAATCATACACCTCAAATTGTTACAAATTTAAATGAAATAAATTCATATGAATCACAAAATAAAGTAAAATCTCAAAATGAAATTCCGCAAAACGAAATAACTTCAAATCAGTCGCAAGATAAAGTAAATCCACAGAATGAAATTAATTCATCATATTTGCCCTATATTCAAGATAGATTATCTTCGGAAGAATCAAATTATTCTCAAAGTAACGCTGATTCGGAAAGCGAAATAGTTATTGTAAATCAAGAAGTAGAAGATTCGAATAATTTGATAGAAACTCGAGACAATCTTGAAATGAAAAAAGATAATTACATTTGTTTTATATCCGCAGATGGAACTGTGTCAGATGACATAGGTAAACGATTAATAGAATTAGGATTATTGAACCTAACCCCTCTAGAAAAATATAGTTTAGGTCAAGTAGTAATATCAGGAACTTCAAAAAAGAAAGTATTTGCTTTAGTAACTCGAGAAAACGATCAAACTTTGCCCAAAACAAGTAGTTTCAATAGAGCCTTTGGAAATTTGAAAGCAATAATGAATAACTCTAAAATTAAAACAGCTCGATTATCCCAAGGTACAAGCAACCTTCATGTCTCAGCTTGGCTGACCATAAAAAAGAGAATCCGTAAAACTTTTGCTGGTACGGACATTCAAATTACAATTTGTAAGGATAGGATTATTATACCACCCGTAGAGCAAAGGCAAGGTATAATTAGGGAAAACCACGAGTCACCCGTAGCTGGTCATAAAGGTGTTACAAAAACTTATAATAGAATTAGACAAAGATATTTTTGGGACAATATAAAGAAGCAAGTCGAAGACTTTGTTAGAAAGTGTATAAGTTGTCAGAAAAAGAAATTAGTAAGAGTTAAAACTAAACAACCCATGATTATTACGGATACATCAGCCGATGTATTTGATAAATTAGCTTTAGACATCGTAGGTCCAATTAATAACGCCTCAGATAAAGGATACAGATTCATTTTAACTATGCAAGATGATCTTTCAAAATTTTGTTTGGCAGTACCACTAAAAAACGCAACAACCAACGATATCGCAGACGCGTTAGTTACTCAATTCATTTGTAAATACGGATGCCCGAAAGTAATTTTGACAGATCAAGGCGCAGCTTTTATTGGACAAGTAATGAAACGTTTAGCTAAAGTTTTCAAAATCAATCAAATTAAAACCACAGCATTTCACCCCCAATCAAATGGCTCATTAGAAAGAAGTCATCAAGTACTTGCAGATTATTTAAAACATTATACAGATAAGAAAAACTGGGACGAACGGCTCCCACAAGCAACTTTTGCTTATAACACTAGTGTACACGAAGGTACAAAATACAGCCCGTATTATTTAGTTTACGGTCGAGACCCTCGTATACCCTCAGAATTCCCATACCTTGACGAAATTCTTACGTATGACGATCATGTAAAAAATCTTACGTTACGTTTAATTGAGACTAGGAAAAACGCGCGAGAAAATTCAGAAAAAGCAAAACAAAGATCTAAAGAATATTATGATAGAAAATTAAATCCTGTAACATTTAAGATAGGACAGGAAATTTATTTGGTTAAAAATCAAAGAACAGGAAAGTTAGACGATAATTATAAGGGTCCATATAAAATCACAGAAATATTTCCTGATAAGAACGATATAGAAATCGAATTAGCTAAAAACAAACGAAAGATAATCCATTGTGATAGAGCTAAGATAGCTTACTAAATCATAAACTATAAGTGTAGATCACAACCTCAGACTCACACAGTCCAACGAACCAACGTAGACAGACAGGAACAAAACAACGATGAATCAGGAACGATATACGAATCGATATTGAACTAATGCCAAAGAATCCTCCAATGTCAAATCAGAAACAAATCCAGATTAACTTACCAAATCAAGTATAACTTCAACTATATCTAATCAAGAACGCCAGTTCATGTAAATGATTGAATAACTTAAAATCGAAACCTTATAAAACTAATTCATGAGAATTTATCGGACGAATAAAACTAACTTACAGATATAAAAGTAAATAACGACTCGTAAAGCAAAAATTGCCGTTGAATGTTGTTTATTCAAGTTTACACACTAGCAGTATCCCTGGCGGAAATCTACAGGTGAGACAAAACCTCTCTTCAACTGGACGGTCCTGTCCCCAACGCCCTTCGTGCATCCATTGTATGCCGAAAAAGTCGAAGTCTTCATCTCCCATAGTATCATTCAGGATCTCCTCCTCCCACAGGTAGTTATATCGGCGACGCCCCCGTCGAATAAATCTCTTCCATCCAGCTATTTGCTCGCGCCACCACTGGTACTCAGCACCTCGATCAACGATTCCCTTTAACAAAACAAATCAAACACGTTAATAAAAGAACGAAATTTAAGAAAACAAATGAAAGCAAGAAATAAATCTTTCACACGGTTTTAGAACAAATAAGAAAAATATACTAAAGTTTTTTTTTGAAAAAGAAAAAAACGATTCTAATAAAAAGTAGAAATAATGAAAACAATCTATAATAAATTTAGAAAAGAGTACTCACCCTCATTTCACCTCCAAGTATTCTCACTCGCATATGAGTCAGTCCACGTCAAGCGGGACACCTTTTTGACCTCATGTTCTTAAAAATCGTCGTAATTTTTTTTACGTATTCTCTAGGTAAAATGAATGCATGAAACATTTTTTTTTTTTTTTTTAACTCGAAGGGCTTAGAAGTTACAAGGGGTTGAATTTTCGAAAAAAACACAAAAAATCGGAATCGCGCTCTCCTTTAAACGTTAATATCTCCGGTTCCCTTTGTCGTACAGACATCATCAAAAACTCATTTTGAAGCTCTTGAATTGCACTTTCATCTTATGAATTTTAAATTCATGTAATAAACAATCTTCTATTTGTTATTAACAATTATATCTTTAAAACGTGATTTTCGAGATGAATGCCCCCTTCGAATATTCTGAAAAAAATATGACCGTGTTCCTTGATTCATTCTCTACGAAAGCTGTAAGTTTAAAAATGGAACTCCGATGGAAACTATACTTAATAAGCGGTTGATTCATGCGGAACGTCGCGCGCGGGCGCGCCGAGACAGAGGCTTGCTCGCTTTACGTGCAAGGTATGGGGAGCTGGTATGCGTTTAAATTCATTAAGTCCGATAATTTGCAAAATTTTTATTACATTCCATACTGAATACTCGACTTGAAACAACAAAAATATAAATATAAAAATATACACTTAACTAAAATCTTGAAAAATATCACAAGTTCGATAAATCGAAAATATCACTAGTAAATTAACTACTAGTAAAGATTTAAATTTGCGGCTAACTTTAAGATTTTATTTAAATGTATATATATAGTTCTGAAGTTTGTAATTGAGTAATTTTTAGTTAATTAATTCAGTATATAATCAAGTAAATAATAATGTGATATATTCCATTTGATGGAATCATAAAGTACTTTATATTTACCACTTATTTTTGACGACTAGGAGCTTGAGTTTCGAACTTGTGATATTTTTCAAGATTTTAGTTAAGTGTATATTTCTATATTTATATTTTTGTTGTTTCAAGTCGAGTATTCAGTATGGAATGTAATAAAAATTTTGCAAATTATCGGACTTAATGAATTTAAACGCATACCAGCTCCCCATACCTTGCACGTAAAGCGAGCAAGCCTCTGTCTCGGCGCGCCCGCGCGCGACGTTCCGCATGAATCAACCACTTATTAAGTATAGTTTCCATCGGAGTTCCATTTTTAAACTTACAGCTTTCGTAGAGAATGAATCAAGGAACACGGTCGTATTTTTTTCAGAATATTCGAAGGGGGCATTCATCTCGAAAATCACGTTTTAAAGATATAATTGTTAATAACAATTAGAAAATTGTTTATTACATGAATTTAAAATTCATAAGATGAAAGTGCAATTCAAGAGCTTCAAAATGAGTTTTTGATGATGTCTGTACGACAAAGGGAACCGGAGATATTAACGTTTAAAGGAGAGCGCGATTCCGATTTTTTGTGTTTTTTTCGAAAATTCAACCCCTTGTAACTTCTAAGCCCTTCAAGTTAAAAAAAAAAAAAAAAAATGTTTCATTCATTCATTTTACCTAGAGAATACGTAAAAAAAATTACAAAAGAATCAAAAACATCGAGGTAAATTTTTGGCCAAATCCGTCCCGCTTGACGTGGACTGACTCATATACACAGCTCCAAGAGTTTCCATATTCCTCTCTCCTCTTCACTTTTCACGATTTAAAAATTTTTTAAGTTGTCACTTCGACAAATAGTTGCAGAATGAGCAAATTCAGCTCAAACACACACTTTTATATGCAGCTAAGAATTAGAAAACACACCCTCAAAGACCCTACCCCTTCTAAAACTGACCAATGACCGAAACTTAAATTTTTTTTGACGAAAGGTCATACTCAGGTACGAAATTAGCCCCGCTAAAACACGGCGCGGAAAATCCTTTACTTTTCAGAAATCAAAGAAAATCTAAGAAATTCTCTTCAAAATGTTTCAAAATTTAAAAAAATATCAGGATTATAGATCTTAGACAGATATTCTTAGATAATCATGTGCTATGACCCATAGATATAATTAATTCATACATATAACTAATTCATAATTACTAACTACATTATTATTTTGAAATATATTTTACTCACCTTATTATTAGATTATTTTGTATTTTCATGAATTTCATGTTTATCAATATTTTAGATATATAATTTTGTATTTTCATAAATTTCATGTTTATCAATATCTTAGACATATAATTTTATACTAATAACATAGAATAATCATATATCAACGTAATACTTATGAACAATTTTAAGTAATTTTAATCATTATATTACTTACCTTTTAGTTATCAAATCATTTTCAAATGTTAATCTTATCACATTATACATTAATCTTAGAAACATAAGATTTTCATAACACTTTTGTATGTTTTATTATACTTATTTTAAGTTTATATTTCAATATTCAACTCAAATACATGGAAATTTCACGTCGATACACTAGAACCCGTTAGGTCGAGCGGGGACGCTCGAATCTTAACAGGGGAGGTGTTACGTCCTAGGCTGGAAGCCGAATATTTAATCTATAGGTACAACAGTTACCATAGTTATTATCTCAGGTATAAGAATACCGACGTGCAATTATCATCAGAGTTTTAATAATGCATCTACTGATGTAATTCCATTTATAATTTTTTCCTTTATTCTTTTATATATTACTTTACTCATAGATATTAGTCAATACTTTTGAAAGGAACAATCTTAACTATAATATAGACAATTTCATCCCATTTTCTCACGAAACGAATATGCTCTGGAACACTTGAAACGCCATAAAACTGAAAGCCTAAACTTTAAGTAAACTTTGAAAATCCCTATTGAGGAAACATAAATCTTCAGATCCTTCAGATTTTTACGACCCAAAGCGGAAAAGTCTAAAGACAAAGACAGCTCTGTTTTAAAAGAAGAGAGATATAGATGCTTACAGCATCCCTTCTTAGCGCCTCGACGCTTGGGCCTCTGACCCAATCGCCTTGCGCAAATTCTCTTCTAGCCAACCATATTTTTTCCCGCTTTAGTTTTAATGTTCTTTTTACCAATAGAAAAAACCTCGCCTTCCCGCGAGTTTTCCAAAACCTCCCCTTCGCGCATCCGCGAGGAGAGATCTTTTCTACTGCAGTATCAGGAGTTAGTCACGAAACCTCAATCAGTAAAGATCGAACTTATAGAATCTTAGATCTCAGAATTATCAACTCAAAGTGTTTGGTGTAACAGTTAATTAATAAGTGAATTACTAAATAAAATAATAGAAACTACAAACCTAATTTAATCTCCACTTGCGTGAAGATTAATTACCAAAACTGTAGTGCAGATTGTTATTATTAAATTGTTTAATAAATATTGTTATAATTAAAAGGTGAAACTATAAACATTTATTTCACCCACGCATAGTGGTGGCTGATAATACCCATACCTCAACAGATATCTCAACAGATACGAGCTCAGCGACGTCCAGAAGAACTAGTAATTTAAGACTCGGTAAGAAATACAGAACTCTACCAACTCAACATCATATAAATTAACTAGTGATTCGTTCTTCTAATTAACTTTCAACTCAAGACGTAACACCGTGATACTCTAGGCAAGACTTATTCGCACACGAATGACTTGTGTGTAAATCAGCTTTATAATCCCTTTTAGCGATTTTCCTAGTAAGAGAGTTTTTGATATGGAAGACTTACACCAAAGACTGTCTTTTGATCACTATGAATATTGGTAAACAATTGGTATTTAAAAGTAAAGACTTAGCGCTGCTGTCTGACTGTCCTGGGGTTGGGTCCCGTCGGATAGAATCGGAGCTGTCGGCTGATAAATAACTCCAGTGGTCTCACCTCGTGGTTAATACGTTCACAACACCAAAACCAAACACTCTGTCTCTGAATAAAGTTTATAACTGAAGCTACTAATTATCAAAATAGAATTATAGTCTAACTACGATTAAAATGTTAATAGGTGAAAATCAACTATTATTTTATGTTGAGATTATTAATGATTATAAAGAAATGAATACGATTTTTGCTGTGAAAAATTATAAATTGTGTCCATGCACTGAAGTTAGCTTTCGCTATAAGAGTTTTTATTTTCACGAGATTTACTGAGTCCTTTTAGGGTCGTCACTTAATAAAGATTTTCGAACACTAACTCTTGCTCAATTACGAAACCCCGGGATGCGTCCGTGCACTTTGCAACTTTTTAGACGAAAGATAAGTTGTTCAGCCTGGATGCAACCACGAGGCCGCCGTTGCCTAGCATAGGTGTTACTCCGCGTCATAATTACCCTATCAGAGACCTGCGTCTTTACGCGGATGAGCAACACCTATCGCTCCCGGCCGCCTTACCTAAGACAGCGTTCCGCGGTCCCAATCCCAAGACAGTCTGTTTGTAATAACGTTTAGTATTTCATCCACTCTGGTTTTTGACAATTCTCATCACGCATTCTTCTATACGTTTTATTGATTAGTTTGTTATTATTGAGAATGTCCTTAGTGGACTGGTTGGTCCTATTTGTTCTTAGAAATATTTATTTATTGAGAGAGAAGTCACTTCGAACCGACTATGCAGTGCTGGGTCAGCAAAACTTGTACTGCTGTATCCACTCTTAGCTTACTCAGGATATTAAGTTCTTATCGCTAAGGCTTGACCGGAGTTCGTGACTTTTAAGCAGGGAGGGTTTTGAAATCGAAGCATTCTGTTTTTTTCGGATTATGTGTCTGACATCTTCTCACGGTTTTTATCTGTGGGAACTTTGAAAATATGAAATTTTGAAAAGTGTGGAGCCGTACGTAACAGGGGTGCACTTGTCAAAATTCGTCAATACCCCTATTAAGGACCACCCTAGTCCCCAACGTAGGGTTTCGTGACATATATGGGATAAAAGCGGTGTTTTGTCATCAATCGTCGTGTACAATAAACAGCTAACCTTGATTCAGCTTATTTACTTCGTCATTTCGCGTGTATCGTGTTTCCAAAATCTAAGCATCGAAAAATCACTTTTTTTTATCATTTCGTCAGTAATTTTTTACAGCCTCATAAATGGCTTTTTCGTAGATCGATTCATGGGATGAAATACATATTATGGAATATGTTAGAAGGCAAAGAAATATTTGAACAAAGCGCTCTCCACGCGATGGATATCTATTGCCCAAAAACCTAATCCCCACTCATTTTGCAAGTCTCTATATTGACTCTCGTCGATCTACCGAGCAGTGTTGCGAGTCGATAATTACATTTTTAATGGAATTACTCATTTAGTAGATTGGACAAGTTGAGAAAATTCGGAGTCATATAGCAGTATGTCAGAAAATAATAGTGACAACGAATGCTGCCCTCTATATTCGGTGGTGAGATAGAACATCTATCGATATAGTCAACAATTTTACCTGTGTACTTGAATCATCTAAATATTCTGTTGGTAAAATGATAAATTTCTTACCAACAAAAAACACCACGTGGCCCAATTCTGAATTCCGATTTTCAGACTTATAACGCGCTGACATACTACAGCTATACAGGGTGTCCCAACTGACTATGTCACCCCGACGGGTGGTGATAGGGGGGACCTTAACCAACATTTTCGATGTAGGAACCCATGTCCGGAAAGTTGACGTTACCTTGATATGAGGGGTTCAAAGTTTTCAGCAAACGCCTGCAACGCTTGCTCATAGGCGCGGCGAAATCCTCGAGGATTTAGAAATGATCTAAGTCTAATTCAACTATTCATTAGCAACATAAAGAATCCAGATAACAATCGTGCGATGCACAGAGCCATCACAACGTGCGGCTCACCCTTAAAACCGAAAATGCAAGCACTTTCCAAAGTTTTTGAATTCAGACCTCATTATATTGGACGTTCCAAGATATTGAAATCGCTGTAACTTCAAAACCCATGCTCGGCCCATCGTGAACCAGGTATCAAAAGTTGACGTTTTCTATGCAGAATTTTGTGTAAAAATTTCAGGAAAACAAAACATGGACTTTTCTCGAAAATCAAAATATAAGCTTTATTATTGAAAAAATCGATAGTTCCAGGCTTCCGAAAAATCAATGATTATTACCGCTTTGAAGTACGATCGAATCCCGTCACATTATATGCCGTTAGATTTTTCGTACGATTGTTCGTTATCGAACTAAAATTGACTGAAAAACACAAGATTGTCGAAATGAACAATTTCGTAAAATTCGCAACTACCGAACGGATGTTCGCAAAAATCTGAAAAAATTCACAAACTTTCCAAAGATCTAGGGCTACGATCAGACGAAATCATTCCGAAATCGGAGGGGGTGAGGGTTCGGGACCGTTCGAAAATTCCTGGAATACCCCATATATAGTACGACTATGTATATCTTATACATAATGTTCACATATGATTCATTGGATACGCAACATTTCATCTAATTGAAACAGATTTTTGTGGAAATTCTAATGATTTAGTCATTTTTAAGAAATTTCTGCAATTTAACAACGTCTAGAAAAAAAAAAAAACAATTTGGCAAAAAGCTGATATTTAGGACATTCCAATGATTTTGAAATTGGAAAATTACTTTACTTGAAGACATTTTGCGAATCCATTGTTAACCATCTCACACAGCGTAACTATATAGGAAGAACATGTAGATAAAAACAGGGGTATTGTAGAAAATAGTTAATGCTGATAAAATCTCGAAGATAAAAGTAAAAAACATCGCCGAAATATAGCGATGAACCGCAACCCACTTCATTCGGAGTCACTCGAATCGCCAAATTCTTCACCTTCATCGTCATCGTTAGATCGATTGCCTCCGCTTCCGGCCTCGGAAAATGAATCATCTTCGATGACGCCAAGTTTTCGTTTGAGCTCGTCGATTTGCGCGACAATTTCATTTTCCGTCTCTAATCCCGGCAACGACTTATTTTGTTTATTTTTCGAATTTCTTGTCCCAGCGTTTTTGTGCCTCTGCTTGGTAGCCCTCAAAATTTCCTTGATATCATTTTTAAAGGCAACCTTATCCTTCGGCCCTTCAAAAGTGCATTTTTTCGCAGCGACTGAAATAAGAAAGAGGCATTATTGGTATGTTGTTTTGCACTGGCGAAAGTTTTTCGGGAACCGTGTATACTTACGATACAAAGTATTGCATATTCTAGTCTTTCGAAACTCGATTTTTCCTCTTGAGCCATCCCAGGTGAATTGAGATGCGACAAACTCATCCGTCATCAATTGTCTCATCGCACAGCTCAGAAATTCCCTGGCTGTCGACCCTCCTAGGCTCGTGAAATGCTTGAACTGCAATACGAAAATTCGAATGTTATAAATTCATACGTACAAAATTTTACTAATTTCATGCATTAGGAAAAAAAAAAAGAAAAAAAAATCAAATCTCAAAAGTGCGAAACTATTATGATGAATATTAGGAATAAGGATTATCAAGATGAATGTTTCGAATAACCCATGACCGTTGACCATAAGAGATTCGTATTTTCAGATAAAACTGTGTTGAATCGTGAGTTTGATACTACAGTGGAATATTATTTAGATTATATATAAACATGTATGTTTCGAATACAACTTCGGACATTTAAAAAATCAGTGAATAATAAGAGTGGATTTATTACAAGATTTTCACGGATTTCGGTATTCTCTTTTGCTTCCATGTTTTCGAAATCTTCCAATGACGACAGCGGAAATCCTTTCATGGGTTGCAGTAAAGTTTCGTCAAAGCGCGTTACTCCTGCGAGTTGAGCTTGTCTCAATTCCTTGGTCAGCACATCGACGCTTTCTTTCAACTCTGAATTCTGCGCCATGATTTCCTCATTTTGCGTATTCAACTTTCTTCAAGAAAATAAAATATTTCAATTGAGCACGTTAACGTCTCAAGTTGCAGAATGTCTTGAAATAGCGAAGAAAACTATTATTGTCGGATAATAATTAGGAGTTGCTTGAGCGAAGCCTCAGTACCTCGCACATATTCTAGCAATAAAAACTTACTTTATTTCAGAACTCATTGTCGTAAGCAAGTTAATGATTGCCGAATCCGATTGCTCATGATTGCCGATATTATCATCTGCATTGCCGGAAGATATTACATTAATGCTCCGTGGTGTAGAATGCCTGTAAATTAGTCATTGAATAATGAATAGATGCCCTATCATTTCATGTGTTAAGTTATTATGTAACATGTATTATATACAGGACCATTTTGTCGATGAGCCTCATGGGGACTCCTGAGTATATGCAACTGAGATGACATTGATTGTTGGTGACCAATCATGCATTCTGCATTTTATCCAGCAAAAATTGATGTCATCTCTGTTGCATATACTCAGGAGGCACTATGGGACACTTCGACGGAATGACCCGGTATATACCTATGTTTATGATTTCTCACAATTTTATTATCTTCAATGTTCCGTGCATTTGCCGTGACTTACTTTTTTGGGGAAGCTGCACCGAATGAAAGATCTTCATCCTCGTCCATCATTTCTGCTGTGATTTTTCCCGTGCGGCTGGTATCGAGGCAGTTGGAAAAAGTCGTCGAGTTGGAAGACGGCTTCAATGATGTATGTGGCTTCTGCACTATCTTAGGAAATGTTGTTGATTTGCGGTTGAAATGTTCTTCGCTACCTGCGTGGTTACGACTGCCGTCCCGAGAAGAAGGTGGAGTGTCAAGTGTCTGTGCCCTTATGAGATACCGGGAAAAGAACGGAAAATACGAAAAATGATGAGCAATTAATTTGTACTTAATGCTTTAGAATACAAAATTACGAGATCTCGCACATCTACTTACTGGCTACATGACGATTCGTCGAAAGACGAGCTCGTTCCAGCATCACCAAGAGCGACGGGCACGGTTGTCGGGGGAGCGGGTAATGTTTTATTTTTTTTGTCAGCTGACTCAGCCATTTTTTGCAGTTTTTTCAATAAATTAACCATATTCGCCCGAATCGACGTCTTCTTTCCCTTTTGACATATTACTTCCTCCGATCAACTTGTATTGAGTTTTGAAGGACGGTAAACTTGACGTCCACTACGAGTTGCGGACATCAACTTCTTATCTTTAGGCATCTCTAGGCTTCTATAGATGTGAAAAAATAATTTCTTTTGCATACGTCGTACGATTCTTAGAATGAAGATTATAGAAGGTTTCAAAAATATACGTTTCACTATATGCAGTGGGAAGAAACGTCAACCTATTTATGATTACTCAGAGTGTTTAGATTATATGCGGCGGAAGTGTGAAGGGAGTGAGGAACTCCATGCAAATAAATTCGTTGTCAATAACATTTTCTTCCTCTCCTTCGACTGCACTCCACTTTGGCATTAAGTAGCATTTATTTCGAACATCCCTTAGGTTAACAATTTGGAAATCTTCAGACAAACGACTGATTCTGTGCACACCCACAATTTCAGATGACAAACCGACATTATAAAAAGGTGCGGATGTACGAAATTTCCTGACAAAGAGTTGTACATTTTCTTGAATTCGAATAATATTTTTTACAATGCAGATATCCGAATCTCCGAGCTTTAGGCAGCAGTTGCGACTATTACTTTCGATCGTCACCTTGCCAATTTGAAGTTTTTCGAATTGCTCGCAATTTTCAGGAGGGATTTCTGCGGGAAGAGGACCGTCCACATGTTTTTTGGACAAGTTGAAAGCAATCTCATGATTCGGAGGCAAACTCATCAACTCGTTCCGCTCGCACAATCTTTTGTAAAATTTTTCTAGATTTTGCGCTGGTTTGCGTTGTTAGTTTCGGAACTCGGGCATGGCGTTCTCGTAAGGAAAGGCACTCATGCAATCTAATGGCCCGTACCTTCTCACATCATCGACGATGTGCAAAAGATTGTGCGTGTTGTAGGACAGAAAGCGATTACCGTACAACTCTTCTGCAACAGTGACGAAACCTTTCAAAGCTGCTTGACAGAAAGCGAGTTGAGCTTCTGTAACAGTTTTGAGATTCAAACATCTGATGACGCAATGCAACAGCAAGAAATGCTGATAGTAATCATTTGGGAGTACTGATTCGAAAACGACCGGACCAATGTAAAGTAAAAATTGTCTGAGTTGAGTTCGAAAACTTCGATAGAATGGATGGGTCGCGGTTGAAATCAGACGGAAAATACAATTTCAATAACTCCATACGTGCATCTATAATGCGGAGCTGACGTACTGTAAAACGACGACAAGCAAAACCCCCAATGACGAGAGCAGACAACAATTTTAACATCACCCCTAAGTAAATCAAATGCATGCTTTCCGATGGCACTTGGGACACTAAACCCATATTTATTTGTGAAAGAGGACTCGGACCTTTATGGTGATCTTCGTCAACCATTTCGAGGTATTCAGCATCTGTCCTTGGGCGATGCTGAGTTCCGAGGAAAACTGTGGTTCCTTCAAAGCGAAACCCCTCTACCCAACATTTTGAGCAAGCATGGAATGAATTATGTCCGAAATGATTCAGAAAAAAAGCACGAGCAGGAGCGTCTGCGATGAACAATCGGATTTACAGAGGCAGTAATCTGTCGTTTATCTGCAGACCACCGCCGTGAAGAACTTCGGTCAATTCAGCGAGTGATGGCTCACAAAACTCGAAAACATTCGTTGGCTTGCTTTCGCCTAAAAAAATGCCTGCGATTATTGGTCTTTCATCAGTTAATTCGTTTATTATTCGATACTGTAGAGGCCAAAACTGCTTTCCACCACGTCTGTGAACCTGTCCACCATCCGAACTCAAATCAATAACCACTGTTTCAGGGAGAAGGTGGCCGGGAATGTTTTTCAATCTTTGATGAACAGTTTTGACGAAACCTAAATGGATGTACGTCCCCCGAGCTCTTCTTTCGATAATGCTTAGAACAACGACCGTCGGAGTGTTGATCACAGTCCTTGTATCCCGTGTAGAAATTTATATCGGGATCTGGTCAGGTCCCGACCAGTCAGCCCCGTTTCAAGTCGGGCGCTGGTCAGGATAACTGGCCAGAATCCAGCCAGTAGTGTCACGCTAAAACATTAGGTTCCTGGCCAGTAACACTACCGCGATTTTTATTTTATTTTCTTTCATTTTTTTATTTTATTTTTTATTTTTTATATTTCTATTTTTTTATTTTTTTTTTTATTTTTATTTTTTTATTTTTTACTGGTTCTGCCGGGGAGTCGAGAGTGTCGGGTGGGTACGGCATGTAGCCGGAAAAAATTGAGAAGCAGCTTATTTGGAGAAATATAAGTGCCTCTTTATTGGGTAAACCTAATAGGTATAACTCTGGGTTAACCGATATACGTCAGATCGTGTGCGTTGAGGATCGTGTCTAGAGGTGGTCGAATGCCGGCTTATCTATTCAGCGCTCGTCGTGTTATTGTCGCGAGAACCGAATTCGCTACGCGCCGCCTAGTGGCGCCGCGTGGAAGTACCGCCGGCAGCCCACCTCGGAGCGCGGGTCGCTTGTGCGTAGAGGCGGTAGGCGCCCTGAGGATTTATTTGCAAAGTTATGCGTGCAACACAAGTATCGGGCCGGTACGAAAATTTTGTTCCAAAAATTCTCTGGGATTGATAAAAGGGTTTATAGGTGTAAGCTGTTTACTTCTCCACAGGTAATTCAAGTGAGATAAATATAAATCAAGAAGTGAAAAGAGAAAGAAAAAGACATAAAACAGTTTGTTTGGTACATCGGCGCGGCCGACGTGTCTCAAGTAAAAAAAAAAAAAAATAAAAAAAGCTGTTTACTACGATTTGGAATTATTTTTATTATACGTACATTTATTACTATTTATTTGTTATTTTATTTGTTATTTTTTTATTTTATTTTTATTTTTTTATTTTATTTTATTTTTTTATTCTTTTATTTTTCATATTTTTGAATTTTTAAATTGTAACATTATTTGATTTATTCATTTATTATTGGTTTTCAACGCATTCCAAGGAACTCAGTTTGGATTCGAATAATTATCAACTTCCCGTTTCTCTGTTTTCAGAGAAGAAAGGAAGTTATTGTAATCACCCCGAAAATTAAAAGTTGGTTTTCACTGGATCTCCACGTTTTGAGGTCCGGAGAATCACGTCCGACTATTTCGAGATTGACGTTCGGGTGGGTGGGTGGGTGGGTGTGTGTGTGTGTGTGTGTGTGTGTGTGTGTGTGTGTGTGTGACCACATTTTTGTCTCCACGATATCTCGGGAACGAGTGAGCGGGTTTTAATCGAACTACGCTCAATCGACGCGGCTTTTCTCGACTTAGAACTGATTAGATTTTGGCTTTGATCGCTTCAGTACTTTTCGAATTATTTAAATAACAAAATTCTGGAAAAAAAAAATAAAAAAAAATTATAATACCTTGAGAATGGATGAACGGATTCCAATGAAAATTGGTGCAATGAGGTTTTTTGGATCACTGCTCACGAATTTGACATTGTGCTTCAAAAATTCGAATACGATAATGACATTATCATTATTATTATTAATTCATTTCGAAATGAGTTTGAAAACGGGAAGTTGAAAGGCTGGCCACGTCAGCCCCAAACCGCTTGTTATTATTACGAAACTGGTCACGAAAACGTGCATACCCTTAAAAATGCATGTGCGGGTTCTTCGACTTCAAAACATTCATCGGTGTTGGATTCATCCGCACAATAACCCGGTTTCACTAGCTTCTTTGCTATCAATCGGCGTTTCCTAGCTTGCGCCGCCGATTTTGATCCCTAATCTTACGCGGAAGGTCTATGGCAATATAATGCCTCAATATATATTACGTACAACTCTGCCAATTACATTGAGGTTAGGAATCGGCAAATAGCCGCACCCGATAACTGAGAAGACGATGCGCATGCGTCTCGTAGGACAGTCTGAAAAATTAAAGTAGCCGGTATGAACATTATCCCATGTTAGTGACCGAAATTAAGCTGCGGTCGAAGATAGTCCAGCCAGAGTCTGACTAGTACCCACCAAGGTGATTGAAAAAAATACCCCAATCAACCCCCGTTTAATACCCAGTGAGGTTTTTTCAGTAAATCAAAACTATCCCGACCAGTACCCGATCAGTACCCGATCAGGAATCTTGATAGAAAATAGCCCGACCAGCACATGACTAGCGCCCCACTTCTGATCGGGCTAAGTGGGGCTATTTCTACACGGGATCCTTCGGCAGCGATTGTAAATTAAAAGGATGCGCACGCAGCATTTTTAGAATAATATTGCCCTGAGTGTTATTCAGATTTGCCGTCAAAAAAGCATTTTTCAAAGCTGCCCTTCGTGCTACGTCAATATCGGGGGGGTCATCAACTTCGTCATTAATGTTGCCGTCGTAGTTGTACAAGTCGTCATGTTCGTCATCTTCCTGTCTGTCAGCGTTCATACCATCTTCAGGTTCGTGATCGTTTATTTCGTTTTCATGTTCGTCATTGCTGATATCGTCATCTTCATCAGGTCAGCCATTATTCATTTCATTTTGAGGTTTGTGATTGTCCATGTCATTACCAGGTCCGTCATTATTTCTTTCGTTCTGAGGTTCGTCAATGTTTCTTATGTTCTGAGGTTCGTCATTGTTCCTTATGTTCTGAGGTTCGTTATTGTTCAAGTTGTCTTCTAGTTGGTCCTTGTTCAAGTTCACCTCATCTCTGGCAATTAAGTTATTCCGGGTGACGGCAAGGCGGCGCCTTTTCTGACGTGAGCTTAGACAAGGAAATGGTTGGTATTTGTTCGACATAATTTTGTTTGCGGTTATTATATATAGGTACCGAGGAAAAGGCCTGAAACAAAAAGGTGAGAGAAACCATCCTTTCAGTTTTTGTTTCATCAATGATACTCTTCGTCACACACCTAACAATCACCGGTTCGACAGCTGAGCGTGTCTGTTTTCAGCCGGGTTCAGTTTTTAACATAAAAACAACGGGTGATACCAATAATATGATTACTGAGGATTTTACTTGGATTAATGTGGGAAGCATCAGGGACGTCCCGGGATGAGAAATTCTGTACGGGGACAGGATTACGTTTTTTCATAGTGCAAAGACGTACACGATTAATCAGAGATCAGTCGTGGTAAAGATAGTATAGGGAGTCACGTGCGCGCCGAGCTTCAGAACCGCTAAAGAGCGAAGAAAATTGAACAACGGGCTAAAAGCTGGGGTAAGGGTAAATTTTATAACATCTGAAATCCGCGAGGTCATGTCATATCGTTGGAGGGAAGGTGGACGTGTGAGAATGAAATTTTCAATAATAGGAAATTTTTCACCTACGAAAGTTTCCACTTCTTAATTCATAGAGGAGTAATGATTGAAAATTTAGCATGGTAAACTTTCGCGAACTTCAATTATGAGATTAAAAAGAGTGCTCATAGGAAGATAATCAACACAGAATTCGTGAAAATGTATGATCTTGATTTTTTTCAACAATTTCGTCAAAGCAACCTCCGAGATAGCCGGTTATTCCAGCAAACCCCGAGATAGCCGTGTTGCTTTGAGGTTGGAATAACAAAAAATTGTTACTTGTGTCATACCAAAAAAGTGTATTCTAGTGAAAAAAAAAATGATCATTTAAAAGATATATAATATATTTTATGTGTCATAGGCCGTAAAACCGCGATTTTAACCTCGCTTCGCTCGGTTTAAACGCGGTTTTTGGCCTGGACACATAAAATTCTGTATACCATACGGCCCAAAAAGTATTTTCTGACGAATTTCATCATAATCCGCGCCTTCGGCTCGGATTATAAACTCAAATTCGGCGGAAAATACTTACGAGGGGACGCTCACAGAGGTTCATCGAGTTAGGGGTACTGACTTCGCGTGGTTATAGTGTGAACAGGTACTAAGTAAACCCCCAAAGCACAGCCGCCAACTCGGCTTGGTTTTCGATAAATCGCGGGTTGAAGTTTTCGAGACTATTTATCATCCGTAACGCGCTAACTATGAACCAACGAAGCGAGCAGCCGAGCGGCTAGATTTCCAGACTCTCGTCCGGGCGTCCCGTGTTCAAATCTCTCGGCAAACTTTTTTTTTTTTTTTTCAAATTTCCAATTTAATATTACTTTTAATTATTCTAGTATTATTCTAATTCAAAAATTACTAATTTTTGTATTACTAGCGAATACGTGAGCCCCAATTTTACGATTGATTTTCGTTTTTCTTTGAATGGAGTGACGTGTAGGAAGTGTTCAACTAACGAGGAGCGACCTTTTCGGTAAGACCCTCAAAACTCGAATACAAACCAAGGTAGGTAGGTACTGATTCGTGAAACGGCAGGTGGGTTACAGTGAATACCTGATCGTGAACACCAACGGTCGCGGACCCTCCGTCAATTTCGACGAATTAATGTCCCATCGGATCGACAGGTATACATTTGTTTTTATCCTGTCGAAAAACTTCCATGAAATATATTTCCTGGTACTTCATTGAAACACTTCCTACACGTCACTCTATTCAAGGAAAAACGAAAATCAATCGTAAAATTGGGGCTCACGTATTCGCTAGTAATACAAAAATTAGTAATTTTTGAATTAGAATAATACTAGAATAATTAAAAGTAATATTAAATTGGAAATTTGAAAAAAAAAAAAAAAGTTTGCCGAGAGATTTGAACACGGGACGCCCGGACGAGAGTCTGGAACTCTAGCCGCTCGGCTGCTCGCTTCGTTGGTACATAGTCAGCGCGTTACGGATGATAAATAGTCTCGAAAACTTCAACCCGCGATTTATCGAAAACCAAGCCGAGTTGGCGGCTGTGCTTTGGGGATTTACTTAGTACCTGTTCACACTATAACCACGCGAAGTCAGTACCCCTAACTCGATGAACCTCTGTGAGCGTCCCCTCGTTAATCTGCCTAGTGACATATAATGTACTATTAAAATGATAACCTACCTTTTAATTCTGCAGCGTTGTTCGAAAACTCGAAGAATATCTAATAATTCTAATCGCGGCAATTATGGGACTGATAAGCATATACCTAATACGTACACGCAGTTTTAATTTGTTTCGGAAGTAGGAAATTATATTTTGAATACACGCCCGCGAGTTGCACTTGAATAAATTAGGCTACAGATCTTTAATTAGATGATAAGCCATAGGTATAAAAAAAAAAAAAACTTGAATAAATTCTAGGTTACGCGTCACACTGTTTATGTTCTAACGCGCACTCGCCACGCGCACATTTCAAAACTCCCATGTGAGACTTCACTGTGATTGCGTATACGCACGCACGCGTGCGAGATACGAAATTGCATGCAGATCGCACTTATGGTCTCATCGTAAGGGCCCAAAACTCACGTGTGACTTCATTTTGAATGCGTATGAGCGCTCACGCGTGAGTCCGCACGTCGTGCGCTTTTTATGCGACGCACCATTGCTATCTGGGTAGGAGAGTGTTAGACTTACGTCATATGGTAGTTTAGCGTAGTGGTTAGGGTGGGCGACTGGTAACCGAGCGGACGTGTGTTCAAATCCCAGAGGGGACGAAAAATCCGGCGGTTTTTTCAGTGGATGTAAAATGCATTTTCGTCGATACGATGCGTAGGTAGGGTCGACTGACGATAAAATATGTCAGATTCTGTGTTTTTTTTTTCTACCATTATTACTTTTCATTTCATGATAATAAATTACGGGCTTCGACATGAGGCTAGCCTGAAAGTACTAGAAGCGGAAAGTACTAAGGTAGTTCGTATTTCAATTTTATACGTATTTTGAATGAAAATGTTGCATTATAAATAAGCTGTTTTTGATTTTTTTACGAAACATATCAATTGAATTGGCACCATCTGGACAAACCTCATACCATCACGACGTGCAAGCGATATGCGTGGCACGCGCGTGATGCTCACGACATGCGAGCGATATGAGTCGCAATTGATGACGCATCTGTGTGGTGATATGAGCTCATGCCGTGCGGATTACAGGGCTCATAGTGTGTCACTTTTCTCACTATTAGTCACTTTTTTTCACGAACTCACTTTTTTGTCACTTTTTCTGCAAGAGTCACTTTTTTCAACTATTTTTCCGTAATCCGGGAATTTTTTTAGAAATTTTGTTCGCGTTAATTCTTATGTGGGTAGATTGTAAATCTACATACCGATAATTTATCTACCAATCTTAGATTGCAATATTTTCTACAGTCTTGTTTTGTTATTCGTTTTTCTACATGAAAATTTGTATTATGTGTCAAGTTATACTAGGTTATTAAATCAAAGTCTGATACAGGCTAAAAAATATTTTGTACCGTTGCTGAATAACACTTGATTTTTACAGTTTAATAGTAGTTACTTTTTTTTGTAATTACATATTTTTGTCTCATACATTAGGGTATTGAAAAAAAAAAAAAAAAAAAATTCTCTTGAACGCGCATCAAAATTTCGGTGAAGCATCTCAAATAGAATATCCCAGCCAAATATGAGCTCTTAATATTGATACTTAGAGGTGCCTACTTTATTTTTTCCATTTTTCATTTGAATAAGATGTAAAAAAAATCGGAAAATTTTTGAATTCTTTTTTCTCGTAAACGGCTCGATTTATGAACTATCTAAATACAGACTCTGAACATGGAGTCATAGGCGAATATCTCTTAATCGGTTACAGTAAAAAAAAAAATCTATCTCAGTACTTCTTCATGAAGCGTGGAATTTCCCTTAAAAATCTGTATCCAGATAGTTTATGAATCAAGTCGTTTACGGGGAAACAAATTCAAAAATTTTTCGATTTTTGTCAAATTTTATTCAAATGGAAAATGTACAAAACTGAATAGGCACCTCTAAATATCAATATTCAGAGGTCCTATTTGGCTGATATTCTGTTTGAGATGCTCCACCAAAATTTTGATGCACGTTCGAAGAAAAAAAAATTCTGTTTTTTTTTAACACCCTAATATGCATGTTCTAAACACAGAACATACATACCTAAGTATGCCGTGTAAGATTAACTCATCCATATATATTCATAAATTCACTAAAATTCATCAGTTTCAGTCACTATTTAGTCACTTTTCAATTATTGAAAGTCACTTTTCTCACTTTTATTTGCCCAGTTGCCCACTATGAGCCCTGGGATTAATCCGCACGCGTGAGAGTGTATACCACGGACGTATATTGGAGGACTGGCAACTGCCCCATGCCGGCCGTTAAATTCGTTCCCCCTTAGTGTCCGCTAGTTCCCCGTTATACCGTCGTTTTGACTGTGGTGCGCTGGCAGTCGTGTCGCGCGAAAAACAAATTTTCAAAAAGTAAACAGACAGCTGTCAGAACTCAGAGGTAAAAATGGGTGGCCGCCGGTGCATCGCTCCCAATTGTACATCGGGCTGTGAATCTAATATCAAGAAGTATCACTTATTTTCGGTTCCGAAAAATTCGGTCGCGCTGTGGCAGAAAGCGATTCCGAGGAAAAATTTTACTGTGAAGCCGGGGCAGGTGGTGTGTGAAAAACACTTCCGAGAAGAAGAAATTTTATGGAAGCGTGAACATTTTGATGCAGATGGCAATGTTGTTGGAGTGGTAAGTTTTATTACCAATTTTTAGAGAAATTAGTGTATTATAATGAACTGCAACTCGTATTATTGTATCGGATATATTATTCTATCAGTTATACTTTCAATATATCTGTTTTTTAAACACATCTGGTGATATAATATATGATTCTCTTCTTGAACTTTTATCCAAGAGTGAGTACAAAGTTCCACGACTGAAAGAGGGGGCCATACCTACACAATTTATTGGCTGCCTGTCTCTTGCACCTACAACAGCAATAGGCATAGATGTTGGGAACTATGCAGTAGAGAATCTGCCATGCCTAGAACGCTTAGAACAAGCCACCACCGTAAAACCAGAGCCCGTTGAATTAAACACTGAAATTCTCATGCGTCCTGCAGAAGTCACGAGTTCTCCGGAGATATTATTTCCTCCGCTGGAATGTGGATTTTCATTCGACATTATTTTTAATGACGATCGAATTATAGATTTACCATTATCGTGGTCTCGTCGAAACATAACATCTCGCACTGACCAAGTGGTTCAAATTTCACAATGGACGTGTCGAAAGGAAGGCAATATTATGAAGACCACGTGTCTCAAAGAAATAGTAATTGGAAAAAGTTTGATAGTAAATTTATTCGTGATGGGCCATTCTCTGGAACTGGAGAAATTTAATGTATCGACTGAACCACTATCTTGCGCCAGCGACTTGGCAAACATTTTGAATAAAATCGATGAATTTAAAGTCTGTACTGGGTGCGTATTCGAAAATGATAATCTTCAAGTGGAGAATGAATTTACGTTCAAGGATAGCACAGGTCAGGTGCGACACAAAAATTGCCCCATGCTGTTAAGCACTGATAAAACATGTCCCCATTGTATAAGAGCACGAAGTACTTTGCAAAGGAAACGGCGGCGGTTAGCAACGATGACCAATATGCAGCGTATTCGTCTGCAGTTGAGTCCCCAGAAAAAACAAAAATTAGAACTTCTCCGAAGAAGAGCCAAAAATGTTGGGCGATCAAAGCGACACGCTCAAGCCGTGGTTGATTGTTTGAGAACATCCATGAAGAAATGTCAAACTAATATTGCGGAATTAAGTCAGAATTCTTTAGAGAACCAGTTAGCGGCACATAACATCTCTTCCAACCAACGTACTGCTATTTTGGAAATCGTGGCTGCATCGAAACATGGAGATAGTAGAGGTCGAAGGTATTCCGATAACTGGATGCTACTTTGCATGCTGCTACATATGCGTTCACCTAGTGGGTACAATTTCATTCGGAGCAATGCCATTCTACCCTTGCCATGTGTACGATCTATTCGGAGGTATGTCCATCATTTATCATTTATTCGAAGATGATAAATGATACCCATGTTTATTTCAAGGTATCTGTCAATCATTGATTCGCCATGTGGCTTGGATCCTAAATTTTTCGAAGTTTTTCGGCTTCACCTGGAAAAGAAGACTGAGCTGCAGCGCCATGGCGTACTTTTAGTCGATGAAATGTCCACTCGAGAGAGTGTGGCAGTGGATTCAAGGCGCTTAGAGTACAAGGGACTTGTGGACTTCGGTACAGAAGAAAAACAGCCAACTGACCTGTCCGAAAAAGCAAACCATGGATTGGTCTTCATGTTTCAACCACTGGCAGATACATACACGCAACCTATTGCTGTGTTCGCCTCAAAAGGACCAGCAACTGGAACAGTTCTGGCAAAACTGATTATTAGAGCAATTGCTCAACTCGAAAGTTCTGGGGCAAAAGTACACGGCGTAATTAGTGATGGTGCTGCTCCGAATAGGAAGTTCTGGTCTGAAATGGGTATTTGTGCCGATAGAAACAATTTGCGTACGCACTTCGACCATCCAACAGAAGAAGGCCGCAGGGTATTTGTATTTTCAGACGCACCGCACCTGATGAAAACCGTTCGAAATCGGTTTCACAAAAATTCAACCTTGAAGGTTTGTCTCATTATGAAGTTGAGAGAATAAAAAATAAAGTAACATATTAATGTGTTTTGTTCAAGACTGAACCATCAAGGAGTGAAATAAAGTGGAAATATTTTCGCATATTGCATCGTCATGATAAGCTCCTCCCAGGAGGGTTGCGAGTTTGTCCGAAAATTAGTGAGGCTCATCTGAATTTGACATCTTCTTCTGCAAAGATGTGTGTTCGATTGGCGGTTCAGGTATGTGATGTCGATTTGAATACAATATTAGTACCTTCGTTATTCAGAGGTGAAATGTCATTCCCATCAGAACAAAATATTTATAATATAATATGATCATTGAGTAGTGACATATGGTATAATATAATATGATGTTTGAGAACATAATTATATCGGTACACGGCTCAATAATTGATGACACTACCGGTGCTATCAGGTATTAAGTGAATCAATGGCACGAGGGCTTCGGTACTACCGCGATTACATAGAAGAATTGCGAAGCTACAGCTGCGTTCTGTGAGAAACTAAATTCAATGTTCGATGCTCTCAACAGAAAATTACCGCGTGAAGGGGTGCATCTAGAATCTGCCCACTTCAAAGTGAGCGTTTCAACCTTAAACGCAACAAATAGCTCCGCATTTGTAATCTGTACAGGTTCTTCAGGACTCTTTGGAATGGTTGAATAACTGGGAGAAAAAAGTTCACGATGGGTCTTTAGATGAGCGTTTTTTCTTGACCAAAAATACTGCGGATGGACTGAGAGTAACTTTAAACTCTACGATCAACTTGACCCAATATATAATCGCGAATCATGGCTTCCGGTATGTTTTAACTGGAAAGCTGAATCAGGATGCTTTGGAAGTAAGAATTCCTTGTGTGATATACCTGCATAAATACTATAACATTCATTTACTATCAGTTACTTACAGCATGGACGTGGAAGTGCGGTGGGCGGGAGTTTATTTTATTTTATTTCATTTTATTTTATTTTATTTTATTCCACCCAATATTGGCGGTAATAATAACTCAGCTAATGGTTCATATTATTTAATAAATTTTTCAATATTTTCAGAAATTTTTCGGCACTGTCAGACTTGCTGGGGGCTCAAATGATCACCCCGCAACACCAACATTCCTACAATTATACAAAATACTTACAGTCTACAGTATCTTGAAGCCTCCAAAATCAGGGAACTGCACTGTTCATGATGATCGACCAGCTGAGCCTCTCATTTCTATTTCCAAACTAAAGGATATTTACAAACAAGATTATACTGACACTGTTCTAAATGACATCAAATCTAAGCTAGACTTTGCTATTAGTCACGATGACTGGGACTTCGAAGAGGTTGTAGCCATTGAGCACAATTACAACCTACCAGAAGTTATAGATTGTGTACAATACTACGTATGCGGATACCTTTGTCGCCAAATACTCAAACACACTAAATGTGATACCTGTCGGTCTGCGTTTGTTACGACAAATTCAATTTCGGATCAGCCAGTAGCTAGACTCGTGAATGCCAAGACACATGGCAAACTCTTGCACCCGAACATGAATTTCTATCACCTTATCAGGTCTATTGAGAATATATTTGCGAAACACTGCAATTCGCCGAATGTCCTCGAATTAACTTTGACGGATATCCTAGCACAAGACATTCTCTCTTTTCCGTGTTTTGAGCATGCTGAGGACATTATGGGGTACGTAATTAGATATTATATTAATATGCGAATGCGGCAATACAGTAGGAAACATATAGCTGACGCGAAAAAAGAAAACCGCGATAAAAAAAAATTAGCTAAATTCACCAAGTATTGAATTAATTATCCAGGATCATATCGCGTGACTAATAGCACCCTGCAGACAGCACACATGTGGAAAAGATATTCATAGGATATATTCATAGGATATCCATGGAACCATTCAATGTCCCCTGGATATCCTATGAATATCTATCTATTCCTCATGTGTGCTGTCTGGGTGAGAGCCTTTATTTTAGCGGAATCCCTTTGAAATTAATGGAAACGCGTATATTATATATATTATATATATTATATATATTATATATATTATATATTATATATATTATATATTATATATATTATATATTATATATATATAATATATATATTATATTATTATATATTCCTCGTAATTAACTTCTTACGTTTATAGTTCATTTAAATGTGTGTAAGTCGAACGGCTCATGTTATTGCAGATAGAAAAAGAGAGAATGTCTTGTGCTATAGGACATCCGTCAAATTTAAGTGTAATTTCGGAATTTTTTTTTTTCTGCTCATGATCGTCAAGGACGAGTGTTACGCTCTAAGCAGTTATTTGTAATGTTCTCTAGTTCTGAGTAAAACAGTTTTCAAGATACTAATTTTGTGTTATTCATGACCCACTTCACATTGGTTATCCCACTAATACTATCAGCGCCACAACGGTAGGGGCGCCTACTAGCGGACACTAAGGGAGCGCAATATTTCCGCGAGTTGCCAGTCCTCCAATATACGTCCGTGGTGTATACGCTCGCATTGTGCAGACATTTGTTATCTGGGAATCTATCACAGTTTTACAAATATCACAGAAAATAAGTATTTTCGCCGTTCATTTCTACAAAAAACAACCGTCATGCTTGTGTTGTTTTGTTTTTGTTTGTCGAGTCAAAGAATGTGATAATGCAACTTGGTTGTTTTTTGTAGAAATGAACGGCGAAAATACTTATTTTCTGTGATATTTGTAAAACTGTGATAGATTCTTTATGTTGCTAATAAATAGTTTTTTTAGTTAGAATTTTTATAAATTTTTAGGAAATTGTGCGGAATCTAGCAGGTGGTTACTCTGACTTCGCGGTTAATTGCTCAGGTGTTCCTCAGGGGTCCGTTCATGGGCCTCTCCTTTTCAGTATTTTTATGAACGACATTAGCCGAATTTTTAGGCATATTAGTCATGTAATTTTCGCGGATGGCTTCCAGGGTTACCTCCAGGCTCTGTCTGAGGCCATGAATCGGCTAAACAGTGATGCTGTGGCTGTATCTTAGTGGGCTGTGGAGAATGGCCTCCAGCTAAATGTTGGCAAGACTAAGGCGATGGTCTTAGGTAGTTCCGTTTTCGTACATCGTCGTAAGCATTCAAATCTACCTCCTATCTGGATTAACAAGTTGGTTGTGCCGTTCGTCGACTCAATGCGCAATCCGGGTCTTTATCTGTCCGCGGATCTCTTTTGGAATTGTCATGTATCTCAGGTTTTGCGCAGGGTCTATGCTACGCTACACAAGCTGAAATCTCACGCTAACTCTTTTTCAGCCCGAGTGAAGGCGATGCTGGTTGTTACGCTCGTATTCCCTCATATTGATTATTGTAGTGTGGTCTATCACAACCCATACGGATTACCTCAATCTTAAGTTGCAGCGTCTAATAAACTGTGGTATCCGCTTTATTTTTGGTCTTGGGCGCGATATCCATATTACTCCCTATCGTCATAGGTTGGGGTGGCTGTCTGTTGCTAATCGTCGTCTTTACTTTTCGGGCTCTGTCTTCTATCAAATTCTTGCGTCCTCGTCCCCCTCCTACCTGCGTGATTTGTTTGTCAAGCCCGCTCCTTCGATGCGTCGTTCATAGATGTCTGTTGGACTCTGATCATGCTTCTGCATCATTCTGCATCCTACATCATAGAACGACCACTTATCGCAATTCATTCACATTGTCCGTCATTTACTTTTGGGACAGTCTTCCGTCAGTCATTGAGTCTTCCATTGATTCATTTAAAGTTAGGCTGCGGGATCAATGATCATCTGCTTTCATCGGAGAAAAAGGAGTTGGCCATTGATCCCAGATCTAGATCTTGAGATCCGCTCAGCTTATAACCAGTCTATGGGATCGCCTGATTATCAAATTTTCAGTTCTCTGCATGAAACGTAGGTTGGTGTTTGCTGTAGGATGTATGGGCCCCTCTTTCTAAGTCATGATCTATCGAGTAGTCAGTTAGTTTTTGTTCTTAAATGTTCAGTATTATTATTATTTCTTTGTTTCCTGTATTTTTATTTTACTTCCTACCTGTTCCTATCATCTGTTGCTTCGATTTTAATTTTTATCTTCAGTTATTTTTTATTTTTATTTTTATTTTTTATTTTTATTTTCGTTTTCATTTTTATTTCCTTTACTATCTGTTACCAGTGTTGTAAAGTACCTAGGTACAAGTACCTTTTTTTGTACCTAGCCCCTAGGTACATTTTTCAGTACCTATACCTGTACCTAGGTACTTTTCCTAACAAGTACCTTGTACCTGTACCTATTTATAGGTAAAATGTAAGGTACTTCAATGACGTAAGAATCTCGGCGTGTGAAATGTGGTAAATGAACGTGTACGTATAACTGTACCAGCTGTATGTATATCACTAACTTGGTTTTCGTGTATTTTTTTCACCCTTCTTCGTATCATTCTTATGCTCAACGTAAATAATGTACCTAAGTACCTATATATAGGTACATTCTGAGTACCTGTACCTGTACCTAGGTACATTTCTTAAATAGTACCTATACCTGTACCTAGGTACTATTTATAAAGTACCTTTTACAACACTGTCTGTTACATTTTTTTATTTTCTCTCATTCATTCGCTACTTCTAGTCGTTACTATTATTATTGCTCTCTGTATCTTGTATATGATCTTGCATCAAGGTCCATTTATGGCCAGGGCATAATGAACCAATTCTATCTATCTATCTTTTTATGAATCCTGTTAGGTAGGAATTTGGTAATAATTGATACATTCGCAAATATTACTGCCAGTACCGCAAGTTTGTGTCAGAGAAAGATCGCTGTATATACAAACTGACAGGCGCGAGAAAGGTATAAGAAAATTTTGCAGTACTGGCAGTGTATTACGGAATATAACCGAATATATCCGAATACTTCCGGATATCACGTTAGGTACTCTTGCCACATTGCCCGTACTTAAACATTTTTAATAAATTTCGGCAAACACCCGAACACACCCGAATACTTCCGAAGATCACGTAACGCTCGCCAAATCGTCCCTATAAACATTTTCAATGTTAAAAATAGGTAACGATTATGAAAGGTGCCCAAAGCTGAGTGCGTGGGGCGACTTGCGCCGCCATTCGCAGCCTGCCACCCCGGGCCATGGCTCCCATGCCCCTAGGGTAAATACGCCACTGGCTAGAGTATCACCTCAGAATATCATCTCTGGATAGATATCTTCCATCTACATATAGAATATCACCAATTTGAAAGTTTTTCTTTTTTTCATTGCAATATATTTTATCAACTGTGCATCCTAACAGTAATTTTGAATACATAATTTTATTGGAAATTTTGTTACCTATCTTTTTGTTAACTACCTTTATTCCGATAAACTCTACGGTTCAGGAGATATACATGAGAAACTAAAAAACTGTCCCTCTTTTCCAAGATGGCGGCGGAAGCCATATACATGAACATCAGGACTTTTTTGTTTTTCTATAGGATGGCCAAAGGAACAGTTTCACCAAGTTTCAAAACTTTGGGTCCGTTGGTTGTCCGTTTTTTTTTTTTTTTTTTTTAATAAAGTGACTGAGCGAATATGTGAAAATAATTAAGCTATCTTCGTTTCAAAATAATTTCTGGAATAATTTTTTTCTATTCGACTTTATCTATTTTGTGTCAAGTTCTGTTGACATGCATATGACTGATTGAATAATCGCGTCACCAATATGTCAAATTAACATGACTTATCATTTATGAATAATAAAATTTATGTGAAAAATCATATAATTCCATCAAAATGAAATGAGCCTTGCTTTTCTAATACAACTTGTATCTGGAACTTGCGTTTTCATCGATAGACTGCGAAAAGGGATATAGAAGCCTAAAAAACGAGTTTTTTCTGTCTCCGATTTCCTCATTTCTTTAGCTGAGAAGACTGATAAAATTTTATGCTATTAAAAAGCGTTTTTAAAAGTATTTTGTTTCAAAGGGGAGGGCTTCGCCCCTTGCACCCCTACCAGGGGCTCAGCCCCTGGACCCCGTTTACACCCTGCCCTTCGCACTTATATCACTATATACAGTGTGAATTCTCAATGTCTGAACGTGTCTGAAAGTATAAGTGTTGAGGAGGCCAACCCGTACGGGAAAAACTACTGAAACACTACTGGGAAACTACTGGAATAACTACTGATAAATTACTGGTATACTTTTGAATACTACTGCCATTTTTCAGTAGTTCCCAGACTGCAAATTCGCGAATACTGGGGACTACTGATAAGTAGTAACTACTGATACGTAGTAACCACTGATGAGTAGTGACCATTGGCGAGTGGTAACTGCGCGCGGGTGATGTAAATCATGTTCCAGTAGTTCCCAGACTGTAAATTCGCGAATACTGGTGACTACTCACTACGGACGAATAGTTATCATTGGCGAGCGGTGACTATCCAATAGTCACTAATTCTTCTTCTTCTTCTTCTTCCTTTTTTCGACTTGACGCTCTTTCGAGCATGTAGTCAGAATAGTCACTACCTTTGACTATATAACCCTGGACTGCTAATGCCCCCCACTATTCCCATAAGCCGTATGCGAAGCCGATGTTCCCAACATCTACCCCACTCCTTGGACTTCTCGGCAGTCAATTCCGCGGGAAATTTGAATGAGTACTTAGTATTTTGGATGAACACAGGATAAAATAAGAATAGTTTACTAAATAATATCATTGATCAATGCCGGAATAGTAAAAATTTTTAATAAATGAAGCATATTATGAGTTACGAAAATCTGGGAAACGTTCACGTAAGTTCTTAATATTAAATGCAGGAATATAGAAGGGTAATAAATTGGTTTCAATGTAATTTTTACGAATTGTTTTATTGGCCCGTGAAGATAATTTTTCTTTTTAAATTCTCGTTTCTCGGTATTCTGAAATCAGTATTCCGGATAAAAATATCAACAGAGCGGTATGAAAAGATTTTCACTTCAGAGAAGTTTGAGGTTATAAGTGAACTTACTTGAAGAAAGATACGGGTAATAAAACAATAGGTGGCTACCAATGAGCTGCTCTTATTTCATGGATTGACATCACTGATATAATATCAGTGATTGACATTGTTTTCTGCAGCTATTATTTATTATTATTATTATTTATTATTATTATTATTATTATTATTTAGTATTATTATTTATTTATTATTCATTTATTGCTATTTATCATTTTTTTTTTTTTTTTTTTTTTCATTATTATTAAACTCAGTAGTTCTGAACTCGACCGTTGACTGCCTGTAGCGCCACATCCTGACAACACGCCTGAAGTTAGCGTTAGCAGTCCAGGGTTATATAGTCAAAGGTCACTACTGTCGAGTAGTACACTAAGTATTGTCCAGTAGTTATTGCAACACAAAGTTGTACACTGCAGGTAAAAAGTCACCAGTAGTGTACCACTCATACATGGTGTAATACTACTCAGTGAACTACACAACAGTATAGTGACTATTCAATAGTCACCACTCGCCAATGGTAACTACTCATCAGTATACTTATCGTCAGTAGTTGCTACTGAATTACTACTTACTGGCAGTAGTTACTACTCACTTACTACTTATCTTCAGTAGTTACTACTGACATCTTAGGAGTTTTTTTTCGTACGGGAAGTTCCAGCGTCAGCAATTGTTTCCCAATTTCAACTAATAAGAAAGCCCGAAACCAATCTAACAATTGATAATTTTGACCGCTGGCCACCTCAACGCTGCTCTGAGTGTTCAGACTTTAGGAATTCACCCTGTATATGGAGTATTCCATGACATCTCGGTCAAGATCTGGCGGTGACATTTTAGATCTGCTTAATAATTTATTATTTCAAACTATTCATCAAAAAATGTATACACAATTTTTTACAGATTTTTTCAAGCGTCCGTATCTGAGATACGAATTTCGAAGTCAAAAAAAAAAAAAAAAAAAACACCCATATTCTAAAATCTGAAAAAATTCAGGAAAATCTAATTAAATATTACAAAATTTTCGCGCGCTATTAGAAGATGGAGGTTTGATTACAGGGAAAGGTGAAGTTGACGAAATGCCGAAAATAATATTTTAAAAGTCGGAATGTAATTTCGACGTATAAACAAACGGAAAAGTCCTCTATCATATGGGTCCAAAAAAGTATATTCTCAGAACTACAGGTTGGTCAATCTTTTCAATAATATTATCAGGTATGGGTATTGTAGGGATTATTATATCGCGTTACTAATGCCATAAGGTCGTAAGCGACACTATACGACCTTCTGGTTCTATTAAAACCAAATGGTTTTTACATTGTTCGCCGAGGAAATCGAATTCGAATAATTTTGTAACAATGTAAAAACCATCTGTAGACTCTATTTTCGCACGAAACGAACATTTTTTTGGACTTATGTGTTCGGAATTTAAATAGAATTTGCGCTAAGTTGGCCTTTTTTGCGTTTTTTACGCCTGGGCTCGGATAATAATCGAAATGTGACACATTTCGACCAAAAAGAGGTGGGCGACTAGGGATGGGCCTTAACGCCGGTCTATACCTGGCGACCTTGGCTACGCGACTGACCTGTTGCTATGCGCAACGACCAGCCCGTGACGCGACTGTACAGACGGCTCCAAAAGTGTACGCTTGTACAGTCTGTGCTGAAATGCGAGAACCAGTCTTAACACATATAATTATCCGAAAAGAGAGAGAAAGAGTTCCTATTTTCATTTATTCTTTATGTTTGACTTCATACCAAAATATTGTTCTCTTTATCATTAACGTGAGAATCGTAAACAGGCTTTTTCCTATTTTATTATCAACAGTTCAATAACAGTTCTTCCCTAAAGTAACAAGCCTTCACTTCAATTTTCACGATCCCCTTCAATTTTATTCACGATCCCCACGTCGGTGACCGTTACAGTATATTTTATTGTTTTATCATTTTATTACTTTATGTTATTCATTTCCTTCAAGTGACGTTTCACTGTTATTCACTTGAAGGCATATAATTTATTACTCCAAATCGCTCAAGAATATATTAACGATTTTACCAGTTAATTTTTCATTATCATTTGATTTACCTAGTATTCATTAACCTTGTTATTCTATATTATTTAGCCTCAACCATATGTTAGACAATTCAATTGAGACCTGTATAGGACTAGACGGCACCGATCCTATTTACCGGTCTATCGAAAGATAGATCTTTTTCTTAATTTTCAAATCTTATTATTTTCGCGCATGTGACGGATAACCGAATTCCAATAGTTCGCGGTTCTCGCTTGTCGATTAAAACCGTACGGAATTAAAACCACTCTACCTACACCGTCCGTCATATTATTTAGATCAGTGGTTCCTAACCGGTGGTCCGCGGACCACTGGTGGTCCCTGAAAGCACCCGAAGTGGTCCGCGAAGTCATCCTATATGTTCTATTATTTCACTGTTCTATAAAATCACCGTTCTATGGAACAACCTTATAATAATTTAAATTACCGCTAAACCGTTGGTGGTCCATGGCTAGCAAAAGATTTAGTCAAGTGGTCCCTCATCACTAAAAGGTTAGGAACCGCTGATTTAGATACTGACGGGCTAACCCATACGGAAAATACTACTGAAATACTATTGGGAAACGACTGGATTAACTACTGATAAACTACTGTTATACTTTTGAATACTACTGCCATTTTTCAGTAGTTCCCAGACTGTAAATTCGCGAATACTGGGGACTACTGATAAGTAGTAACTACTGATACGTAGTAACCACTGATGAGTAGTGACCATTGGCGAGTGGTAACTGCGCGCGGGTGATGTAAATCATGTTCCAGTAGTTCCCAGACTGTAAATTCACGAATACTGGTGACTACTAACTACGGACGAGTAGTTATCATTGGCGAGCGGTGAATATCCAATAGTCACTACTTCTTCTTCTTCTTCTTCCTTTTTTCGACTTGACGCTCTTTCGATCATGTAGTCAGAATAGTCACTACTGTCAAGTAGTACACTAAGTATTGTCCAGTAGTTATTGCAATACAAAGTCGTACACGGCAGGTAAAAAGTCACCAGTAGTGTACCACTCATACATGGTGTAATACTACTCAGTGAACTACACAACAGTATAGTGACTATTCAATAGTCACCACTCGCCAATGGTAACTACTCATCAGTATACTTATCGTCAGTAGTTACTACTAAATTACTACTTACCGGCAGTAGTTACTACTCACTTACTATTTGTCTTCAGTAGTTACTACTGACATCTTAGGAGTTTTTTCCGTACGGGAACTCTAACTGAATTTGATTCGTTTCCCCGCCAAATTTCTCGGGGTTTCTCTGAATCCCTTCAATGTTTTACACAATTGTACGAAAGACTCCCGAAATCCATGACGTTAATTAGATATTGACGGGCTAACTCTGACTGAAATTCTTTGCATTCGCCAAGTTTCTCTTGGTTTGTCTAAAATCTAATTAAATCAAATCGCAAGTTTTGGAAACATCTACACTCTTCGGAGGCAATTGAATATTTACTTTGATTTGAAATCTCTGAAATTCTCTGCGAAATATTATTATAATAACTGAAGAATGAAAGATCGATTCAGTGACAAGGGATGGAAATCAATAACAAGAGTTTGATCGGTTCATCATGATTTTGAACTGGAACTTATCTAATGACTGTTATTAGGTTATGTAATTAGATTTATTGAAATTCTTTTTGTCAACCCAAATTGTTATGAATAAGAAGGGTATCCGACGGAAAAACGTGAAGCGTAGGCCGTATTCTGTAGAAACTTCTGTTGAAACGTGGACCAAATACAGCCTGATTGTTTGATATGATGCTGCACTTCGATCTGGTTTTGAGAGTACCCGTACGGAAAAAACTCCTAAGATTTCAGTAGTAACTACTGAATATAAGTAGTAAGTGAGTAGTAATTACTGCCGGTAAGTAGTAATTTACTTGTAACTATTGACTATAAGTATACTGATGAGTAGTTACCATTGGCGAGTGGTGACTATTGAATAGTCACTATACTGTTGTGTAGTTCACTGAGTAGTATTACACCATGTATGAGTGGTACACTACTGGTGACTTCTTACCTGCAGTGTACGACTTTGTGTTGCAATTACTACTGGACAATACCTAGTGTACTACTCGACAGTAGTGACTATTCTGACTATATGCTCGAAAGAGCGTTGAGTCGAAAAAAGGAAGAAGAAGAAGTAGTGACTATTGGATAGTCACCGCTCGCCAATGATAACTACTCGTCCGTAGTTAGTAGTCACCAGTATACGCTAGGCTCGTACTACTACACTCGTATAAACAAGCTTGTGTTTTCGTATACATGCATGCGATTTTCACCCCAGAGTTGCCTGGCACACAAGTTAGGCGGCGCTGGCGGTCGTATACATGCACGAATTCTACACACACTAGTAGCGTACTGGAATTGTACGAGCCTAGCGTATTCGCAAATTCACAGTCTGGGAACTACTGGAACATGATTTACATTACCCGCGCGCAGTTACCACTCGCTAATGGTTACTACTCATCAGTGGTTACTACGTATCAGTAGTCCCTAGTATTCGCGAATTTACAGTCTGGGAACTACTGAAGAATGGCAGTAGTATTCAAAAGTATAGCAGTAGTTTATCAGTAGTTATTCCAGTAGTTTCCAAGTAGTATTTTAGTAGTTTTTTCCGCACGGGTAGGGCAAACAACAAGGAATAATGAGGACAAATTTATTACTCGTTATCAATATTTGCTTAATTTTATCAGACAATTAAATGGATTCGTTCCGTTTATAGTGAGGTAAAGTTGAGTTAATGTTGTTAGCTTATCATAGTCAGAGCCAAAAGTTTATTTCAGTTGACGATAGTTCTAGAATGACCACAATAATAAATAAGTCACAAAATCAAATATACACACTATCAATTACATGCTATGATATGCAAACCGTATCAAAATGTTTTGATGGCGAAACAAAGTCTTTCTAATATTTTTAAAAATTTTTTTAAAACGGCCAAGTTGTCAAACTTTAGTCAAGGTACAGTTCACATTTCTTTTAGGCATAGGCACACGCGCATTGAGTCGAAGTTATAATAGATCGTGGCAACATTGCGTGTATATAACGGAAGAATCCGCTCGAGCCGTCCATTTGAGCTACGTGAGCACTGTTGCCGCATCCATCACATCAGCGTCTGATTCACACGCAAATATCGACGAGAGACTTGAGTTTAACTAACAATATCTTTCTTATTACACGGGAAATACTTTTGTTTCTAGTCTCAAAATGTTCGTTAAATTTAAATTCATAATAACACACTAGTTTTTTATTGCAATCTGTCGCCTAGTTGAATCATAAAAAACGTTATAGTGATAAAAGTTGGTATTTTCGCTATGTACGTATGCAAATAATGTAAACTTCAATAATTTGTTTCATCACTAATATACGGCAAAAATCAATGAACTTCGTATCATGTTGTAGAACTTGTTTCAACTTATCTACCAGTAAAATTTCACACAGATCTGTCGGAAACCGCTTTTACAAGCTGACAACCTTAATGTTAATATTCATGGAGGTAATTATTCTCTTCTCAGTTGATAGAGAGAGAGAGCTGGCATTCCCAGAGCGATACAAACCTGTATCTTTAAGGCCTACAGGCTTTTTAATTAACTTAGTTAGCAAGTGAGCGATGGATCGGCCGGCCTGCGAATAGTTCGCGGTGTCCCGCGCGTTATTATGATCAATGTCGTACCTTGTATCTGTGGATTACATATTTTATCATAGGATTAGTATTACAGGGGGGAGAAGCATATATCAACAACATACATATTAACAACACATCATCAATGCAAGAATGAGGCGACGCTTAGAGATGTGATGTTCCGCCTCTATATCGCTGCCCCCTAGCAAGAGGATCCTCATTCAGAAAAGATGGGAATTAGATCCTAATTCAGAAACGCTGAGAATTAGATCCTTATTCAGAAAAGCTGGGAATTAGATCCTTATTCAGATTAAATTTCACCAAGATCCTTATTCGAGCGTGGCTGAAAAAGTCAGGTTTGCACCACTGCTTGGAATTCGAAAAACGCGGGTTCCGAACCGGGATAAAGCCCTGCACACAGAGAGACTTTTGATGGCAAATTTTCTTAAAATTCCTACTAGATATTACCATTTTCTCTGCCAATCTCCGGACATGTCTGCAGTGTTGCAGGAATTCCTAGATTGTGTATTGATTCCCAAAATTACTAGGTGTAATAAGAATTTAACCAATAGAGGCCAGTGCTAGTTCCTAGAGGTGTGGTAAACTTTACTAGCGAGTATGGTAAAATAAACAGCGACGAAGGTATCATTTCCAATGGTCACAAGTTCTAGCCAAACTCGTGATAAATACGATACTGCTTTAGAGAGTATAGTATAATTTTTGCAAGTTTTACTATTCACGGTAGGAAAAAGTATACAGATAAATTTAAAAAAATTTTACTAGGGGAGCTTGTTCGGTTGTATTATTATTGTATTATTATTGTTGTATTATTTACTTTCAGGTTGATACAGTCACAGGGTTTACATTTATGTTTCGCCGCCGCTCCTCAACTTAACATTTACTTAACCTAACCTAAGCCTATTTCCACTTATCTCGACTATACGCTCGCAAGTCCGGACGCATCGCAGACACCCCGTACGGAAGAAACTACTGAAATACTACTGGGAAACTACTGGAATAACTACTGATAAACTACTGCTATACTTTTGAATACTACTGCCATTCTTCAGTAGTTCCCAGACTGTAAATTCGCGAATACTAGGGACTACTGATACGTAGTAACCACTGATGAGTAGTAACCATTAGCGAGTGGTAACTGCGCGCGGGTAATGTAAATCATGTTCAAGTAGTTCCCAGACTGTAAATTCGCCAATACTGGTGACTACTAACTACGGACGAGTAGTTATCATTGGCGAGCGGTGACTATCCAATAGTCACTACTTCTTTTTCTTTTTCCTTTTTTCGACTCAACGCTCTTTCGAGCATGTAGTCAGAATAGTCACTACTGTCGAGTAGTACACTGGGTATTGTCCAGTAGTAATTGCAACACAAAGTCGTACACTGCAGGTAAGAAGTCACCAGTAGTGTACCACTCATACATGGTGTAATACTAATCAGTGAACTACACAACAGTATAGTGACTATTCAATAGTCACCACTCGCCAATGGTAACTACTCATCAGTATACTTATCGTCAGTAGTTACTACTAAATTACTACATATATTCAGTAGTTACTACTCACTTTCTACTTATATTCAGTAGTTACTACTCACTTACTACTTATATTCAGTAGTTACTACTCACTTACTACTTATATTCAGTAGTTACTGCTCACTTACTACTTATATTCAGTAGTTACTACGGACATCTTAGGAGTTTTTTCCGTACGGGACATGTATACATAATACATATGGGGTGGTCTCCCTCAAGCGGGACACTTTTCTGCGCATAGGTCACCGATTTTGGTGCCACGCGAGATTTTGACTCCTAACGGATCCCCAACAAGGAATCTAGAGCCATTCGCCTTGGTATCAAGTGGTTCGGAAGTTATTCGATGTTCAAAATATGAAAAAATCTGTTTTCGAGCGCACAGAACGATCTTTAGGCGTACGTAATTTCGGTTTGAGCGATCATACAGATGTTTTTCACTAGTGATTCGGAATCGCTAAACTTTCACCTTACACGCTGTGAGCTCAGAAATTTTGGAAAAAAAATTTTTGACTACGATTTTTTCAAAAAACTTTTGTTTTCCAGTTTTCGAAACGAAGGCCATAATTTTCGATGATGAATATTTTACTGTAGGTAGTCCTTTGAATACTGAAGAATCTCTGAAATTTGTGGAAGGGTGATCGACCTCGTTCTTGTTCAAATAATTCGACGATGAATTTCAATCATTGGAGTAACGCGCCTGGAGTCTTTTTGTTCAACCAATAGGCCATAGTTTACACTATGAAGATTTTACGGAACTTGACGTATTCAGAAAAATTGCTATCAGAGAATCATGAAATTTAAAATTTTTAAAAATTTTAAATTTTGAATATAAAATTTTATGATTCTCTGATAGCAATTTTTCTGAATACGTCAAGTTCCGTAAAATCTTTATAGTGGAAACTATGGCCTATTGGTTGAACAAAAAGACTCCAGGCGCGTTGATCCAATGATTAAAATTCATCGTCGAATTATTTGAACAAAAACAAGGCCGAACACCCTTCCACAAATTTCAGAGATTCTTCAGTATTCAAAGGACTACCTACAGTAAAATATTCATCATCAAAAATTATGGCCTTCGTTTCGAAAACTAAAAAACGAAAGTTTTTTGAAAAAATCGTAGTGAAAAATTTTTTTTCCAAAATTTCTGAGCTCACAGCGTGAAAGGTGAAAGTTTTGCGATTCCGAATCACAAGTGAAAAACATCTGTATGATCGCTCAAACGGAAGTTACGTACGCCTAAAGATCGTTCCGTGCGCTCGAAAACAGATTTTTTCATATTTTGAACATCGAATAACTTCCGAACCACTTGATACCAAGGCGAATGGCTCTGGATTCCTTGTTGGGGATCGGTTCGAAGTCACAATCTCGCGTGGCACCAAAATCTGTGACCTATGCGCAGAAAAGTGTCCCGTTCGAGGGAGACTACCCCATATATATGTAGGCAGATTCTAGTCCTTATATACCGCACGAAGATGCTTTTGACAACTAGTGAGAAAAATCACCACCATGGGAGCCACCTATCGGCAAACTCACGAGACGCAAATCTCTGTGACGCAGGACCTTCTGAGCTCAGTTTTGCTATTCTCGCTAGTAATTTCCGTAATATAAGTTTTCAACTTGTGGTAGGATTGGTCGGAAACAGTACAAGCTGTATCGCATCTCTTACTATTATGGATGTCATTTATTATGGATGTCATTTACTGCCACTCTCGTTTCTACTGTTTGCAGGTTAGCAATCCTTAATACCCGCTTCTTACTTGTTGCTCTTCCGAATAGTAAAATGTTTCATTCAAGATATTAGTTTTCTCTATTATCGTGGGAAATACTACCGAACACGCAGACATGTCCGTGAATTACCAGCAACTATTGGACTTTTTGCCATGAAAAGTCTCTCCGTGCACCTTCTCTATTATCTAAAAACTAATCGTACTTAAGGTGAGTGTATCAGTTAGTGACACTGTTCCAGTTACTGACTTTTTTTGGTGGTATCTCTTGTAACATTATTTCGAATATCATGAAAAAATCGTATCTCATTCTCTGAGCCTGTAGTAACTAGTTTGTGTCATAGAAAAAATCAGAATTCTTATCATTCGCTGACAACTCTAGAAAATATAAGTGTCAGTAATTGAACAGATTTTTTCAGCCGTAGGAGTGAAAAACAACAAATGTTTTCAAGACATCAATGAGTAGTGTCCTGCACTCTAGTGAGTGTTGGTTATCAAGTCGGTTTATAAAATTTTTGACAATATTCGTGTGCTGCGAAGCAACGAGTGATGTTATTTCTTCTCCGTGTAGATAAGGTGCCGGGCTTTATCCCGGTTCGGAACCTGCGTTTTTCGAATTCGAAGCAGTGGTGCAAACCTGACTTTTTCAGCCACGCTCGAATAAGGATCTTGTTGAAATTCAATCTGAATAAGGATCTTATTGGTTTTCGTCGCGAATAAGGATCTAATTCCCAGCTTTTCTGAATAAGGATCTAATTCCCAACTTTTCTGAATTAGCATCTTCTTGCTAGGGGGCAGCGATATATACTAACCAACTCCTATAAGTGGCACTCGCGAGAATATCGAAAGCGGTGGTCGCTGCCTTATGAGAAAATATTGAAGTCATGTACTTGACCATACACATTTCGTTACAGTTTCTAGCGGCATAGTTGAATATACGATACAAGAGTGGTATTAATTACACAATATGCGAATTAGCACAGAATCAGATGTTGACCCTAGAATGGTACACATGGGTCACAGGTACCCAGAACTTTTCCAACGAAAACCCGATTTTGTGGAATTTTGTTGAATTGCCTCTTCTGCGATAACTTATAATTTGTTCATTAATCTTTGAATTAATTTTTTGCAATTTATGTGTGTAGTCCACAGTCTGTTGGATCGATTTCACTGGTTTTAAAAGAAAAATAATGACAATGGACCAGAATTACTGCCCATTTCGTCATCTGGGTACCACGGACCCATGTGTACCGTAATAAGGGCAAAAAAATATGTGTACCGTTCTAGGGTTAACTACAAAAAGTAAATGGTATCAATGAAACGTAGTATGATCAACTACATTTTCTAGTCAATCGAACATGCATCAAGAGTTTAAACCGAACATTTGTACAGTTAATTTTACATAAAGCGTGGTAGAAGAGTTTTCACTAGAACGGTTGTCAGACTCACTGCTATTATATAGTTCACACAACCGTTCAAGAATTGTGACTTGAACAATAAACGTATAGTAGCCTGATTAACAATATGGTATAATAAGTCATATGGTCAAATTAACTATATTTTTAGTCATTGAGAATGGCTATTTTATTTGGTTATTTTAATCACATATTTATAGTAGCACTAACAAGAAAAAGGTTGATTCAGACATAAATACAGTTGAGTAAACTGAAAAAATTCAACTACATAAAATTTCACTATATACTATATTTTTTTCTTCGAGTGTGCCTTTGATATCTTGATGAGAGATGATGATGCTTCGCCATAGAAAATTGTTTATGAATAACAAAAGCGGGGGTTTCCCTGACGATCTCAAGATCTAATTACAAAATAGTTTATGCTTGGGGCCACGGATGGCGCTGTTATATATTATACCTAGTGCGTGCAGGGAGATCGATTCATCGATCGCGCCATATTGCACCCAACTCTCGATCACACCCATTCAAAGGTGTGATTAATAGTGTAAAACATCACACTATTACACATACTGTTACACATTGATGCGATCTGTTGAGAATGAATTAAAGGAGGCAGATATCAAAACGATAGATGGCGATAGTGTATTTATTTTATAGGGTTTTTCAAACACTGATAATTGATTACATCTTTCCGATCACTCAAAAAGCCGTTTCTAGTTCGCCTTTAGTTGAAAGTGCATTCCGAATACCATGGGTTTTGATCGGACATTTTCCTGTGTTCGTAGATTTCGCGATATGGTGAGAAATGAGCAGAAATTTTCAGAGATATTGATACGTTTGAGTAAGACAGGAATAGATTTTCAATAAGACTTGCACAGATTATTACAGATAAATCTTGCAAACTGTAGAGATATTCAGAAAAAACTAGCATTCATCGTATTGTTGCAATTAGAATACCAAGCTATTGTGACACCTCATATCCGGTATAGCAGGGCAACGACCCTATCGTGTGGTGAAATACAAGAATGCGGTAACGCGGTGTAGCAGGGCAACGACTCGATCGTATGGTGAAATACATAGCAATGTGCGGACGCAGCACTGAAAGAGTCAATAAAAGACAGGCAGGCGATGCGCCCGGTGTCAGAACATCGCGACCAGAAGAAAGACACATTATATCGACGGCTGCGTGGAATAACCGGCTATCTCAGAGTCCGGTTGAAAAAGCGGCTATCTCAGATTTCGGTTGAAAAAGCGGCTATCTCAGAATCCATTCGAAAAAGCGACCTGTGGCTATATGAATAATATAGGGAACAGGCGCTTTTTCGAATGGATTCTGAGATAGCCGCTTTTTCAACCGGATTCTGAGATAGCCGCTTTTTCAACCGGACTCTGAGATAGCCGGTTATTCCACGCAGCCGTCGATATATAGATTAGTTCGATATTAGTAAAGCCTTTGTAAAACTACATATATTAATAAAACTTGAATCACTTTTGTACGACTGAGTTCTAACTCTTAATTCGACAATGAACCCTCAAATAAAATTTTAGTCGTATATAAGATCTCAGGATCCCGATTACAACAGTATGAGCGGAGTCGACTTTAAAAATAATATGTCGAGTCTACCAGAGAAAGTCGGTGGTGCGGTCCAAGGGCAAAGCCCCTGATAGGGGTGCAGGGTGCGAAGCCCCCACCAGGGGGTTCAGGGGGGCGAAGCCCCCCGAGGTCCATAAAATATCAAATGAAATAGAAATACAAATTTAGTGTAACATAAGTATTTTAATAAGTACCATACATCAAATATCAATATCAATATCAATATCAATATCATTTATCAACTCAGTCTCAAAAATATGCATATTTTAGAATCTAAAAATCTGAAATAATTTCAGCTGTAGAATAGATTAAAACTAATGAAAACCTCTAATAACTTTCCATTCTGTCACGAACCCTTCGCGAGATAAATGCCGATATACAAAATGCGAATAAGATGATGAAATAATTTTTTTGGAATCTAAAAATCTAAGATAATTCAGGGCGTAGAATAAATTCAAACGAATGAAAAAGTATGATAACTTTTTTCTCCGCCGTGTTCCCTTCGAGAGATAAGTAATTTTTATAAGTAATTTTTTCATTTGAAAAAAAAAATGCTCTTACTATTTTTAGTTATTTTCTACTTCATGCACCCCAAAAAGTGTAACAAAATATTTTTTCGCACGACTCCATTGCACACTGTATTTTTTATAATAAGGGTACGAAATTGACCTTCTTTCATGCGCGTCGATCGGATTGGGAATGGCGTTGGGGCGGGAGGAAATAGTATATTTCATATCAAGGGCGTAAAATTTTCTACTCGCGTGTGATTGCCGTGCACGAGGGTCGGCGAAGCCGGTGGCCGGCCCGAGTGATTACGGCATCACACGAGGGTATCAAGTATTACGCCCGTGTTGCGAACGATATTTTTCGATGCAGTTGGCGTGAAATTCGATTTTATCTGAGTAGAACAAGTTGTAAAATCGGATTTTACGCCCACTGCAATGAAATAGTACATTGTACAACAAGGGGGAGAAATGGGTCATCACCCGAGCTCGAAATTACCTTCCCCCCCCTTGTTGTACACCGTAATTTTGTCAACGAGCGCATGTATAGGCCCTTTTTCGTGCATGTACGATAGAAATTTTGGGAATGTTGGAAATTTTGGAAATTTTGAAAGATTTGAAAACTCTCGAAACGGTCCTTCCCTTCAAAGAGTCCCTTACTTTGGGAGGAAATGAACTTAGTATTAACAAACTGAATAACTGATATTTGTTTGTATTATATTATATTATTATATGTTATTTATATTATTATAGATAGAAAAAATAAAATAATTACATTTTACATTTGATTTTAGTTTGCTTTATTAATATTACTTTGAATGGAAAAATGAAATAACTATATTTGATGTTAATTCCATTGATTAATTATAAGGATATTTATATGATTCAATAATTTATATTTACATTACAATTATTTATGTAAATAACTCTTTTTGGCGATGGCGATGCGCTAGTATGACTAGTTTTTTGTTTCTTGTTAGGTGGCAACGAACAATTGTTTTCCGTTATTTCAACATTATCATTGTTGTTCGAACTTAGAGTTGGTGAATCATCCATTTTTTCCGGAATTTTTCCTGCAACTGATTGTCCAAATGAAGGCGGGAATAAACAATTTGGTTCAGTCATTTCCACATCTTTATTTTTGGCTGAATTTTCATTCGGTAGATCACCACTTTCGCGAGGAGTTTCTTTCGCAGCTGATTTTTTGTTAATAGATGATGCCACCAAATTTGAAATTCGGGTTTTATTTCTGAAAGAGTTTTCCACATAACCTTGGGCAACTTTATCAGATTGCCATCCTTCTAAATGTTTGAGATCCTTCATGGTCCCTCCTGCATTGGATAATAGAGTTGCTGAGGTGCGTCTCAGTGCGTGTCCCGTATGGGGAATTCTCCGTCAAAACGTACGGAAATAATAATTCGAAATTTTGATTCCATCAACATTTTTATGAGTAATTACACCTAATGAGAGGAGCTTTCGTGATTTATTTCGATTCTTTTCGTTCGCGTGTTCTTGAGATATGAATTTTTGAATTTTTATTTTTTGAAAATTCATAACTTCTTCAAAGATTGACCAAATGAGATGTTTTTTTTTTTTTTTGAAAAGTTTGGTTTTTAACTATACTTCAAGACAAAAATTACAAGAAACCTGAATATTATCAATTGCGGTATGATTTTTCCATTTAAAGATCAAACTTTGAACTCAGAAATTTATTTTCTACTTATTTTCTACTTAGAAAAAAAACATCGCAGCATGGACAGATTATTTGATATTGATAGCGGGATTTAACCCGCGAAAATTTTGTGAAAAATAGTCCCTAGTATTCAAAATAGTGAACTTAAGTGAACAAGTTCCAGAGGGAGTCAAAATTTAACGAAATCTTCCTGTCTGATTCGATACAGAAGCCTTATTCTCCAGAACGAAATTCAAAATTGAAAAAAACAATAGAATGGGATGTGACCCCACGGTAAATCCAACGGCATAATTTGTGAAAAAAACAAGCGCTTTTATGAGGATTGAAAAGAAAAAAAAAAAAATGGTCCAACCTCTCGAAATCGCAAAGTTTGATCTTTAAATGGAAAAATCATACCGCAATTGATAATATTCAGGTTTCTCGTAATTTTTTTCTTGAAGTATAGTTAAAAACCAAACTTAAAAAAAAAAAAAAAAACATCTCATTTGGTCAATCTTTGAAGAAATTATGAATTTTCAAAAAATAAAAATTCAAAAATTCATATCTCAAGAACACGCGAACGAAACAAATCGAAATAAATCATAAAAGCACCTCTCATTAGGTGTAATTACTCATGAAAATGTTGATGGAATCAAAATTTCGAATTATTATTTCCGTGCGTTTTGACGGAGAATTCCCCGTATATGATTTTGGGTCTTCTAGATTTAACCAACGAGCAATTTCTTTGGGCACAGAAGCAATTTTGTTCTTGCCTATTGACTGCTTTGTGCACTTTTGATTTTGGTAATTTAAGAAGTAGCGAGTCGTTGCTATCTGCTGAGGACGTGGATTGGAATATTTTTTGACAATCCTGCTCATATCAGGGTCAATCGTGAATTGTCGTGGCTTATTAGTTTTAGTTTGAGGGATATTGACTACAAGTAATTCTCCTTGTTCCTTGGTATCTTGTACCTGTACTTGAGTAATCTCGTCTCCTCGACAACATCCCATTACTCCAAAAATAATTATAACCTGTGAATATTTGTTAATTCGATTTTAAAATCATTATTATGTAATGTTATTGATATAGTTAATGATTAAGTCACCTGTAGTATATTGTTCGTATATAATGTTTTCTTACCTTATGTGCGAGATGAGTTTCATTAGGAGCTTCTTCGAAAAATTTTTTTATTTGATCCCCGCTGAAAACTGCTGATTTTTTGCTCTGAAAGCCTGATGAATTCTTCTTCAAACTCGCAGACAAAATATGATATTGGCTGATGTCAATATTTTTTTTTACTTTTATCATTGTTTTCATCATTGAATAGTGGGCCCATACTGTCGATGGCTTATATTTTTTCATAAATTCGTTAAAGTATACAATCATACAATTTTCTGAGATGATTGCTTTTTTTTCCTTTTTCCACTTCATAAAAACGTTGTACGCGGCTTCGTATTTGGTTTTTGACTTGGCTGGAAGAACATTTTCCGCTGCACTTTTAGCTGCCTCTTTTAATTCTGGTGGCGTACATTCATACACTCTTTCGTCGTCGTCATTTTCCAAACTCGACATTATAAAATCCAATTTTTATCACAAACTATTCACGAAATATACGACGCAGTTTGACTGTTCTTATTGATGTATAACCTTATATGTTCATTTGTTGTCACGAAATCAAGCCATACTAGCACTGATATATATTATAACTGGATAGCCGATTGCGTATGGTGAGCATGGAAACCCGTGCTCCTATTAGAAATCCGGAAGTCGCCATTTTTTTTGGCGCCCTCATGTGGCACCATTTGTGATTGATAACATCAAGCTTTATATCCCGTACGGAAAAAACTCCTAAGATGTCCGTAGTAACTACTGAATATAAGTAGTAAGTGAGTAGTAACTACTGAATATAAGTAGTAAGTGAGTAGTAACTACTGAATATATGTAGTAATTTAGTAGTAACTACTGACGATAAGTATACTGATGAGTAGTTACCATTGGCGAGTGGTGACTATTGAATAGTCACTATACTGTTGTGTAGTTCACTGATTAGTATTACACCATGTATGAGTGATACACTACTGGTGACTTTTTACCTGCAGTGTACGACTTTGTGTTGCAATTACTACTGGACAATACCCAGTGTACTACTCGACAGTAGTGACTATTCTAACTACATGCTCGAAAGAGCGTTGAGTCGAAAAAAGGAAGAAGAAGAAGAAGAAGTGACTATTGGATAGTCACCGCTCGCCAATGATAACTACTCGTCCGTAGTTAGTAGTCACCAGTATTCGCGAATTTACAGTCTGGGAACAACTGGAACATGATTTACATTACCGGCGCGCAGTTACCACTCGCTAATGGTTACTACTCATCAGTGGTTACTACGTATCAGTAGTTACTACTTATCGGTAGTCACCAGTATTCGCGAATTTACAGTCTGGGAACTACTGAAGAATGGCAGTAGTATTCAAAAGTATAGCAGTAGTTTATCAGTAGTTATTCCAGTAGTTTCCCAGTAGTATTTCAGTAGTTTTTTCCGTACGGGATCACTTATAAATTTTCAAGATGTTTTCAAATGTTAATCGTGATTTGCGAATGTTTTTATCAAACAACGTTGTTGTTAGTGTAAAACATCGATGGCAATTAATTAGCGTGAAAAATGGGAAAATGTGTAGTTTGCCCATCCAGAACAGGGGAGAAGTTAAAATGTTCTTTTCATAGGTAAGTGTGAAAGTATTTATATAAATTCAAATTCAAATTCAAACTTAAATTCAAATTCAAATTCATAATTTTAATAAAGCACCTTTGATTTCGATTGGAGCGTAAAAGCCGCAAAATTTAACATTCCATCCTATTATCCTATTCATCCTATTATCCTAATCATCCTAATATCCTATTCATCCTATTATCCTAATCATCCTAATATCCTATTCATCCTATTATCCTAATCATCCTAATATCCTATTCATCCTATTTAGATTTCCAAAAAAAAATCCTCCTTTGAGAAAGAAATGGGTGAATTGGGTTTCTACTGTAAAGAAATTGAACTGGACACCTAGTGTCGCGAGTAGAGTATGCTCAGATCATTTTCTTGAGAGTTGCTTCGTAGAATCGGGAAATCGAGTTCAACTTATTCCACACAGCATACCCACTATTTTCGAGGGTGCTACAATTCCTGCGAATCCTTCTTCAATGGAAGACGATTCAAGTAGCTCACATATTTCTCCAAGCTTACCAGGTAATTGAGGATTTTAAATTTTATTTCATTCAAGTATGAGTAAAATAAGCCCCTACCTCATTCGGACCTGGAGAAAACTCACCCTGTATTTGCAATTCCATAATTTTTCAAGTGAAGGACAAAATAAAATAAAATTATACGTCCTTATGCCGTTCGACACGTGACATGTTAGGATGGCGATGTTTATAATGAATAAACTTTTACACACTTGATTTTGCAATGCTCAAACGATATAATTCATTTACTCTTGGATTCACTGAAATACACTTTCTCTAGGTCTCGATCTCTATCTTCCTCACTGTCTTATATAATATAAAATATAAAATGATATAAAAATCATCTGCTTCATGATTATTTGATAAATATGTCGACAGATCAGCAGCCAGCAATTGAGATAGCCATACAGGATACAACGCCAGAGAAATCCATCAACATCTCTGAAGTCCAATGCAGTATTGACGTGCAGCGGGAGTTGGTCTTCCACGACCACAAATACGAAGATACTCCTAGGACAAAACAGAAGAAAATGTTGAAAATGCGGGATAATTTACGGAAGCTACGAATCACTTCGAAGATTCAAAAGCAAAGAATCTCTCGGATGAAAAGAGAAGTGACCTCTCTAAAAGAAATCGTAAGCACCCAAAAAATCAACGGCTTATTTCTGAAAATGGAGCACATTGTATGGATAATTTGTCTGATGCTCCAGTAGAATTATTTAAGCGCATGAAAAAAAATAATGATGCTAGGAAATTGACTCGTCAAAAATATTCACCTGAGCTTCGCAGCTTTGCACTTACATTGCATTTCTATTCGCCAAAAGCCTATAGTTATGTACGCAAAACATTTGACCTAGCACTTCCTCATCCGTCAGTCCTCCGCACTTGGTATTGCTCTGTGAATTGCGAACCTGGTTTCATATCAGAATCTTTTGAAACATTAGAGAACAAATGTCGCGTTCAAAAGGCAGCGGGTAGAGATGTAGTCTGTGCGCTAATGCTAGACGAAATAGGCATCAAAAAGGGTACTCAGCGGGGACGTGACGGGATACAGCGAGGACATGTAGATGTTGGTAGTGGGGTTCCACCAGGCGATTGTATTTCGGAGGCAAAGGAAGCATTAGTTTTTATGGTAGTGGGCGTTGACGCCTCCTGGAAATTACCTTTGGCTTATTTTCTAATTGATGGCATGACATCGGAGACATTAGCAAGTTTAGTTACCCAGACCCTCATCCGCTTGCACACACTATAGGAGTTCGTGTAACATCCTTAACTTTAGATGGCCCACCGAGTCCCATGGCAGTAACCCGTATTTTAGGCGCAGATATGAGCATGCCAAATCCTCGACCATATTTCCCACATCCGAGTAATCCCTCTGATCTAGTTTTTGTAGTTTTGGATGCATGTCACATGTTGAAGCTAATTCGCAATTGTCTGGGGGACTACAAGGTCTTGTTGGATGGGGAAGGCCGAAGAATTGAATGGAGATTCATCGTTGAACTTGCTCGACTGCAAGAAGACGAAGGTCTCAGAGCTGGAAACAAGTTAAGATCATCTCATATTCTTTTTCATAAAAATATTATGAAAGTACGTCTTGCGGCTCAAACTCTCAGTAGTAGTGTTGCAGATGCCATAGAATTCTGTGACTCGAAACTTGATATGCCAAAATTCAAAGGTAGTGAAGCAACAGTGCAATTTTTACGGAGTATAGACAGTACACTGAAAGAAAAAAAGAGTCCGCCAACTCTCTTGCGGAGCACGGCCAACGCCACTAGAGGAGTACGAGGGGGGGAGTTAGCGGAGCTCTGCTTGAGGAGTAAGCCCAACTCCCCAACCTCGTACTCCTCTAGTCGTCGACTAGAGGAGCAGGAGGGGGGGAGTTAGCGGAGCTCTGCGTTGAGGAGTAAGCCCAACTCCTCCCCTCGTACTCCTCTAGTGGCGTTGGGCGTGCTCCGCAAGAGAGTTGGCGGGACTCTTTTTTTCTTTCAGTGTAGGGTGGGTCGAAAAAAAAAATTTTCTTAGCCTGGGGGTAGAATTTGTAGCTTATAAAAAAAGAAAATTTTTCCATAAAAAAAAATTTTTTTTACTCAACGCTTTGAGATAGCCCACTCGTGTTTTAAATAAATAAATAAAAAAAAAAAAAAGTTGGGTTAAAAAAATCACATTCTACAATTTTTACATGTTTTCCACGATTTCGGACCAAAAAAAGAATTTCCCGTTGAAACTACCCAATTTGATTAAATATTCATTTAAAACACGAGTGGGCTACCTCAAAGCGTTGAGTAAAAAAAATTTTTTTTTATGGAAAAATTTTCTTTTTTTATAAGCTACAAATTCTACCCCCAGGCTAAGAAATTTTTTTTTTTTTCGACCCACCCTAATAGACAGTACCTTTGATTTTCTGAAGGTGAGAAGTCCTTTCGGTAGAGGGTTGAAGTCACCATTGGGAGTAGCTAACGAGCCAGTATGGCGATCGAGGATGGAAACCAATCAGCAATATATACTGCAACTTAGGACACTAGATTCTAAGCCGATTTACAAGTGTTGACGATCAACAGGGTTTATTGGATTTTATACCGCCATTACAGCTGTCTTTGGTATATTTGATAAGTTTGTAAACTGCGAAGGATCTCAAATGAAATATTTCCTACCTTACAAAATTAGTCAGGACCATTTGGAGTTATTTTTTTGCGCCATTAGACAGAGAAGTGGATGGTGTCCGAATCCGACTGCTTCCCAGTTTGTGTCTGCATTCAAACGCCTTTTAGTGCGGCACGAAATTAGTTCGACCAATGGCAATGTTGATGCGTTGGACCAGACAAAGATTTTACATGTATCACCTAACACTAACAAGAAAAATGCAAGGCTCGATACCTATGACACAAACGTATATACAGAAGTTGAAAATAACAGAGTATTTCAAAAATATGAATTGGATTTTCAAGAAACTCCTTTAGCCGATGAATTGCAAGAATTTTTGCAATTTTCAGAAATGATGCCTGACAATTTAAGCGAATTCTCAGAACATACTGTGGGTTATATAGCAGGGTTTGTAATCAGAAAGATTCAAAAATCATTGAAATGTACCGAGTGCATAACTGCCTGCTTTGGTGAAATACTGGATGAAGATCAAAATCGACTCCATAGATTATCTCTGACTATTACCAAGACTCATGGAGGGCTGATAATGCCAAGTCAAGGTGTCCTCAAAGTCTGTCTAGCTACAGAAAAATTATTTCGTCGGGCTTGCAATAAAAATATGGGACGACCACCGATAGAGCGTAACTTTCCGGCAGTACTATCGAATGCTGTCTTTCGCCACGTGACTGAAGCGTCTGATTTATTCCCTGAACTATGGAAACATAAGCTGGATACCTTTATTGAGAACTTGACAAACCATGTGGACATTCTGATAAAAGCAATAATAAAAGTATATACGGAGCTTCGAATGTACTCACAAACTAAAAATCACTCGTTGAGGTTAACTGGAATCAACATGCGGCACTTCCTCACTAGGCAAATAGTATGGTCCAATCAGTAGAATTTTGGTTTTAGAACCATAGAGATATTATATCTCTATGTTTAGAACACATGTAGGTTATGACAATAACGTTTACTCATTGAGGTCCAACTCGAATCAAACTAGTTTTAGAGTCCACGGAGAGATACATATACAGCTGCTATTTAGTTCACATCTCTTTCGCTTGTCCTCTCGTATTATATTTTTCAAAGCAGGAATATTCGGACCGCAACAAATACTAATTAAATCCACGCCAAGTGTATTATATATTTACAATACACACATACATTGACTGCAATTCCACCGGGGCAAAGTCGAATGGGGTTAGCCAATCGGTAATAAGATTTGAAGAGAAATTCCCTATTTTCTTCTCGAATCTCGTTCCTGATTGGCTTACCCCGTTTGAACTCTGCCCCGGTGGAAACGTAGTCATACACTCCGCGAGGGTATAATACGATTGTTACTTATTCCTTATTGTTTATATGGTGGCATGTTCCTATTAATTTTAAAATATTATTACAATTCAATGACTGATAGTTCATATGGTGGCGTGTTTCTATCAATGTAAAAATATTATTATCAATGGCTGATTGTTTATGCATATGTTCCTATTAATTTGAAAATATTATCACACGTTGAAGGCTGATAGTTTATATGGTGGCATGTTTATTTTAATTTGAAAATATTATTACAATTTAATGGCTGATAGTTTATACGGTGGCATGTTTATATTGATTTGAAAATATTATTAGAAGTTGATGGCTGATTGTTTACATGATGGCATGTTCTTATCTATTAAAAAAAAATATTTCATATTTATTTGTAATTGTTTTCGTTGTGGCATATGTCTAAGTTTGGTTATCTTATAATTATGTACATAAATATGAATAAATTTCTTGTTGTTCTTTTAATTATACACAAGAACCCTTACCCATTCCTTGATTTTTTCAATTATCAGATTCATTTCCTTGTAAAAGAATTGGATACGAAGACTCACTCGTGCAATACACTTACAGCTAATTGTTAATGATTTTACAAAATTGCGTGTATATAGCTATACGTATTAACTTGACGAATCATGACTTCCAATCAATCAATTGATCCATTGTGGTATAAATTCATCAATTTTCATATATTTCGAAGAAAGTCAGTAACTGTGTGAACATTAATGCGATTTCAAATGAATGAATACCCCCTTTCAATCAAAATTAATTGCATTATTATTAGACTTGTAGTGATTCATAATCTTTATAAAGTTTGAAAAATTTTAACACATTTGAATTCATTCATTGCAAAAATATTGAACCGCGTTATTTATATGTAATATTCACTTGATTAATCAGATCTTTGAATCATTGAATTCATGCACTGTTGTATATTGTATTATACGATTATCGAAATGTATATAGTATATGTATACATACCGTCATCTCGAACAAATTTATAAATTGCTGTAGATTTATGTGATTTCACAATTGTGCACTTGAAAAAAACCTATATCACTTATCCTTCGATGATAGTTATTAGTCTAATAATCGCAATAAACAAGCATTTAATATTTCAATTTAATCTTATGCTCAGATTGAATCTATATTTATATTTCGATTCATAGTTCGGATTGATATCCAATTTTATCGGTTGCTATATCTACGGGTGGCAACTGATCAAACTGACGCACAGGTGGCGGTACATGGGGGCTCCAATAAAAATGGCGTCTTCCGGTCTCCAATTGGAAGCGGAGTTCAGAGCCGATCGGCTATCCAGTTATAATATATATCAGTGCATACTAGTTATTACATGAAAGGTGTGAAGTAGGCTAATATGCGCATGCGCACGTGTTACTTTTATTGTTAGGCGCGTACTGAATAAAGAGCCGAATTTCCAAATGGATTGCGTAATAAACACGGTTGTAAATAATTACAGGTTACAATGAAAATCAAAGAAATATATGGGGAGTTCCATATGAAATGTACAATTGGTTGTCCACACCCCTTTCGATTTGTCTCAAACTTAGTCAAGTTAAGAAATGGGTTGAAAAAAAAATTCCTCTAAATAATGAAAATTCTACCTTTTACAGGTCGCGAGTAACACCGATTCACAAATTTTGAATTATATTTGTCAAATCGCTGTAGCTCCCAAACTACATGTCCGCGCCTAAAAATCAAGTGGGTCAAAAGTTTTGTAATTTGATGTACTTTTCGATGTTGCCGCGAGACAAAATCGATTTTCAGTGGATGGTGAAAAACACGCGAAAAACGCGATATTGATCTCGTTCCCCAAACTTTTATGAGGTCCATTTTTCATCATAAAATGCGGCTATTTTTCCCGCAAATTTTCGTGTGAAGAAAAGTCACGGGAGTCAACTGGTTAAAGAGATATAAGGGAAATTCCAGGAAAAACCAACCGGATTTGAACATTTTCTGACTTTAAATTTTTCAAAACTATTGAAACTTTTTTTTACGTGAAATAGATGTGAAAAAAGCCGATAGTGTTGGCTCTTTTTACGTCTATTTCACGTAAAAAAAAAGTTTCGATAGTTTTGAAAAATTCAAATTCAGAAAACGCCAAAATCCGGTCGGTTTTTCCTAGAAATCCCCTTATATCTCTTCAACCAGTTGAGTCCCGTGACTTTTCTTTACACGAAAATTTGCGGGAAAAATAGCCGCATTTTATGATGAAAAATGGACCTCATAAAAGTTTGGGGAACGAGATCAATATCGCGTTTTTCGCGTTTTTTTCCACCATTCACTGAAAATCGACTTTGTCTAGCGGCAACATCGAAAAGTACATCAAATTACAAAACTTTTGACCCACTTGATTTTTAAGCGCGGACATGTAGTTTGGGAGCTACAGCGATTTGAAAAAAATAATGCAAAATTTGCGAATCGGTGTTACTCGCGACCTGTAAAAGGTGGAATTTTCATTATTTAGAGGAATTTTTTTTTCAACCCATTACTCAACTTGACTAAGTTTGAGACAAATCGAAAGGGGTGTGGACAACCAATTGTACATTTCATATGGAACTCCCCATATACATTAATTATAGGAATTTTCAAAATTCTGTAAGTTTGGCAAATTATGGATATTTTGGAAATTTTCAAGAATTTGCAAAATGTCGAAATGTTTGAAAAAATATATATATATCGACAGCCTAATAACATAGTCACGTAAGCGCCAAAAAAAAATTTTTTCGCAAACTGACAGACGTTTCTCCAAAAAAATTTTGGCGTGTATTAGAAATTGTTTGAAAAATAGGCCATTTTTGGCGCTTACGGGATTATGTTATTAGGCTGTCGATATATATATATATACTAGGGGGGCTTCGCCCCCCTGCGCGCTACGCGCGCCGACCCCCCATTTTCTAATTTGTATCAGTTGTTTCTAAAACCCAAATAATCTGTGGATTTTATGTTCTTCGTATTCCTCGTTGTCCAGGTCGTTCGCCCAGTATTTCTAGTAGTCCAGGTCCTCGGCTTCGTAGTTCTCGTTGTCCAGGTCGTTCAGTGAGTATTTCTCGTAGTCCGTGTCCTGGGCTTCGTAGTTCTCTTAGTCCAGGTCACTCGCTAAGTATTTCCCGTAGTCCAGGTCCTCGGCTTCGTAGTTCTCGTTGCCCAGGTCCTTCGCTTCGTATTCCTCGGTGTCCAGGTCGTTCACTAAGTATTTCCAGTGTCCAGGTCTTCGGCTTCGTAGTTCTCGTTGTCCAGGTCATTCACTGAGTATTTATCGTAGTCCAGGTCCTCGGCTTCGTATCTCTTGAAGTCGTGTGTAGAGATTATTGAGATATATCGCCGCCGCCGCCGCCGCCGCCGCCGCGTCCGACATTTTGGGCTCTCCTCGGCTCTCCTCGGCTATCCTCGGCTATTTTCGGCTATCTTTGGCCGTCCCGAGGAGGACCGGGTTCGGTTCCCTTCGGCTATCTTCGGTGATTCTCGGCCATCCTCGGCTATTCTCGGCTATCTTCGGTTAACCTCGGATATCCTCGGCTATCTTCGGTTAACCTCGGATGGAGGACCGGGTTCGGCTCCCTTCGGCTATCTTCGGTTATCTTCGGCTGTCTTCGGCCATCCTCGGCTATCCGGCTCCCTTCAGATATCTTCGGTTATCCTCGGCTGTCTTCGGCCATTCTCGGCTATCCGGCTCCCTTCGGCTATCTTCGGCCATATTCGGCTATCTTCGGTTATCCTCGGCTCTCCGGCTCCCTTCGGCTATCTTCGGCTATATTCGGCTATCTTCGGTTAACCTCGGATATCCTCGGCTATCTTCGGTTAACCTTGGATATCCTCGGCTATCTTCGGTTAACCCCGGCTATCCTCGGCTATCTTCGGCTATCCTCGGCTCTCTCCGGTTCTCTTCGGCTCACCTCGGCTGCCTCGGCTCTGCTTACCCCTTTCCCTTTCCAGGGCCCTTGGACCGTCAAGGAGGCCGAAGACTAAAAAGTCTGACACGGCGGCGGCGGCGGCGATATATCTTTATAATATATACTTCAATCTACCTCAAGTAATACCTCACCTCAAAGGTCAGGTCAGGTACGGTTAGGTCAGGTAAGGTTAAGTGAGTTACCAACCTAACCTACTCTATCCTGACCAAGGCAACCTAACCTAACCTGACCTAACCTAACCCATCCTAACCTAACCTAGCCCACTCTATCCTGACCATGGCAACCTAACCCAACCTGACCTGACCTAACCTAGCCTAGTTAGATCAGGTTACCTAACACCTCAAAGGTCAGGTCAGGTAAGGTTAGGTTAGGTTACCAACCTAACCTACTTTATCCTGACCAAGGCAACCTAACCTAACCTGACACAACCTAACCCATCCTAAGGGTTAGGGGGAGGGAAGGGGAGAAAAGAGCCGAGCGGGGTCGAGAAGGCCGATGGCGAGGGGGGGGGGGAGCGAGCGGGGTTGAGGAGGTTATGGAAAGTCTGACACGGTGGCGGCGATATATCTTTATAATATGGAGAGATATATCCCCCTTTCCCTTTCCTGGGCCCTTGGACCGAGGAAAGGACCGGATTCGGCTCTTCTTCCCTCTCCTCGGCTCTCCTCGGCTATCCTCGGTTATCTTCGGCTATCTCCGGCTATCTTCGGCCGATCCGAGCGTGGTCGAGGAGGCCCAGGGCAAGAGCGGGGCGAAGGGGGGGAGCGGTGAAGGGGGGGGGGGGGGGGGGGGAGCCGAGCGGGGTCGAGGAGGCCGCGGACCAAAAAGTCTGACCTCAAAGGTCAGGTCAGGTAAGGTTAGGTCAGGTACGGTTAGGTCAGGTAAGGTTAGGTTAGATTACCAACCTAACCTACTCTATCCTGACCAAGGCAACCTAACCTAACCTGACACAACCTAACCCATCCTAACCTAACCTAACCCACTCTATCCTGACCCTGGCAACCTAACCCAACCTGACCTGACCTAACCTAGCTTCACCTCAAAGGTCAGGTTAGGTTAGGTCAGGTTAGGTCAGGTAAGGTTAGGTTGGGTTAGGTTGCCATGGTAACCAAAAAGTCTGACACGGCGGCGGCGGCGGCGGCGATATATCTTTATAATATAGAGAGATATATCACGTGAGGGCAACTATTCCATATTTAGTGACGGCAACTATTCCATATTTATTCCTTTTTCAATTTATTAATCCAATTTCGATCCTGATTTTTACGACTTGTTAAAAGATACTCCCGTTATCCAATGCTCAGAATCCGCAAGCTAGGCTCAGCATTAGGGTGTCTCAAAAAAACCTGACATTTGAAAATGACTGATGCATTCTGAAAAAATGGTGCCTTTTCATGAGAAAATAACGCTCGTAGAACCCGCAGTCTATGAAATGAGATTTAGTACTGCCTCAAGGTGATAGAAGAAAATTTGAAAAAAAATAAAAAAATATTGACGCATGTTAAAATTTCTTTCATTTAACAACAAAAATGAAGGCTCGCGGAAGCTAGAGTCTGTGAGATAATATTTAGTACTGCCTCATAAGGAAAAGTGTTAAAAAAATATATTTATAGTAATAATTTATGCATGTTGAACAAATTGTACTTTTTAACGAAAAAATGGGGCACGCCCAAGCTGAAGCTTGTGAGATAATATTTAGTACTGCCTCAAGAGGGGTGAAGTAAGAAATTATAATTTTCCGACCATTTTCATCATTTTCATTGTTAACGGCTGATTTTGGTACGATGAGCTGCGTGTATTATGTAGGTGTGACGCGTGGTTGTGTGTGTTACGTAGGTGTGTAGAAATACCTACGTAACACACCCACCGACGCGGCACACCTACAGTAATGTTCATTAACGAGTTCGCAGTGGCTAACTGTTTTTTTTTTGGACTTTTTCGTGAACGAGACTCCATTCTAGTCGTATTTCATGTGCCGATAGTCGAAATTATAATATTAATAATTATGACCGCTTATAAAAATAATATAATATAATTTTTTTCGGCATATGCATTGAAAAGTCACTTTTTGATGCCTGTTTTCGATCCACAAAGTGTCACTTTATACAGTTGGTTTCAGAACTGCACTATAAAGTCTTTATACGGCAGTCTGGATGCGCAGTTCGAAGTGCGCATTCCAAAGCTGCCGTATAAAGTCTTTATACGGCAGTTTCGATGCGCGGTTCGAAGTGCCGCGTCAGATCACACCATAACCCCACTCTTCGTCTACACGGAAAAAAAATTGTTGTTGAATTTACTATGTGAGCAGCTACATATAGGACAACACTTTTTTGTAGTAGAAATTACCACAATTTTAGTATTTGGTACATAGGAGCAAGTAAATTTTAATGTCCTAATGAGTAAATCTTACCACAATTGTTGTCATTTCTACTGCAAAAAAGTGTTGTCCTATATGTAGCTGCTCACATAGTAAATTCAACAACAATTTTTTTTCCGTGTAGTGAATCTCAACAGACGTCAAAGTGACTTTTCATGCCTATTTCGAAAAAAATACAGTATGGGGCGCATCCGTAAACCGTTTTTGACTCGAATAATGATTTCAGAACTCGCTTCTGGCTCGCCTTCCGGCTCGCCTTTAGCTCGTCCTAAAATCATCATTCTCGCCGAAAAACACTTGGTTTACGGGCATGCCACATAATATACTATTAAACGCCTATATTTCTGGATCTATCAGTCGGGTTACAAAATATGACTATATGAAATTGATCAGAAAGAAGTGTAGTTTTTAGAAAAAGTATGTCGGGATAATTGTGCCTCGTCCTTCGTAGTGAATTCTCCGTTTAAACATGTGAAATCGATTTTTCTCAAAGTATGACATGATTCATAATTTTCAAAAAATTCTCAAAAATACTTCGAGGAAAAACGAACATTTTGATCTACAGGGTCTTATGCCGACTACATCGCAGTACTGCAGGTCTCGGACTGTCAGGTATAGTCGAATAGTCGAAAAGCCGATAAACATGAGCGCGAAAGAAATATCTGGATCGGCCGCTCGACTTTAGACAGTCGAAATTCGATCAACGCGATCGTAGCCACAGATCGTAGCCGTGGATTTCGATGCCTACACTGCGAAAAAAAATTGGTTGGACATACCAAACCTATTTGGTTGATATATTTAGTTGCATTGAATGAGTTTCAGTCGATTCAACTGAATATTTATTCAATTTAAAGCTGTACTATTTGAAATGATCATATTTTGATTGTTCCAACCAAAACGGCGTTTCGCCGCCCGCGACCGCCGAGTTTAGTTCAGACAATCAGTTTTTATTCAAATCAACTACATTTTTTTCTCAGTGTAAAAGTCGAGCGGCGAACCAGATATTTCGCGCTCATGTTTATCCGCCAATTTTCGACTATACCTGACAGGTCCCTGACAGTCCGAGACCTGCAGTACTGCGATGTAGTCGGCATAACACCCTGTATAACCGATCATGGCTTTCTTTTTCCATCCATACTTTTTTTCGCATTTAAAAACGTTTGAACGCTAAAACCGCTCGTACAAGAACCGCTCGAACTTGGCATTATGTTTCATTCATCGTTTTTCATAAAACTTATTCCTTAAACGTGTCACTGCAGCGCTAGCAGCGAGATTTGAGGTATAATATTGTTACGGGGGTAGATTCCCTCTCATTTGTAGTGTACATGGTCTAGTAGTCATCTTAAATAAAAGATGTAAACATATAGCATTTGTCTATCGTTCAGAGATAATTCACTTTTTATAAACAAGTAGTCTTGTTTCTGTCTTTGTACAAAACAGACCTATCACCCAAAATAAAACTCTCTCTTTCAATTTGATTCTTAATCCAACGTTTAATTCGCTTTATTTCTCTCGTCGACCCATGTATTTACATTCGCGACTAGTTTTCGCTACAATATGAATAAAATTATAAAGAAGTGTGATTTAAGAAATAAGTTCTATCAAAAACAATTAATGAAACACGAAGCCAAGTTCAAGCGGTTCTTGTACGAGCGGTTTTGGGGTAAAACATTTTTTGAATCCGAAAAAAAGCATTGAATAAGAGAGAAAGCGACGATTGGCCATAGCTCAAAATGTTTGTTTTTCCTCGAAGTATTTTTGAGAATTTTTTGACAATTATGAATCATGTCATACTTTGAGAAAAATCGATTTTACATGTTTAAACGGAGAATTCACTACGAAGAACAAGACACAATTATCCCAACATACTTTTTTTAAAAACTACACTTCTTTCTGATCAATTTCATATAGTTATATTTTGTAATCCGACTGATAGATCCAGAAATATAGGCGTTCAAACATTTTAAGATGTCAGGAATTGAACATTTTCAAAAATATGTAAATCGAAAACCGATTGAGATAAAAATTTGAAAAAAATCACGAGCACTTCTTTCAGTCTACCGAATATCAGAAAAAAATATGAACAAAATCGAGAGGGGTCGGGGTCAGAGGCTGTCCCGGATGGCGTGGAACTCCCCATATATATAGCGAAAATTGTTCATGTTTGACGCACTATAACTCCGAAACTACTGGTTGTACGGTCTTCGACCACGGAAACATTTTTGTAGAGAATTTAATTTCCTCCAAAAGCTATACGAAGGTTTTTCCGAAAAAAAAATTTTTAACAATGAACAATTCAATTGAACCAAAAAAAAATTTTCCTGTGTTATTTAGGTGGCAAATCGAATTTTTGAATGAGCTAAGCCGCTATTGGACTTAGAACCTTTTACCAAGCGGCAATATTTTTTATTTTATATAATGTATAAGATTTTCTGGTATAACATAGAAGAAAAAAATATTGCCCAAAAATTAAACACCCTAATATATTGTAACATTGCATTTTGCAACGCGTGTTACAAATGACTCCCGAACCCTTAGACGACCATAGTTACGTAGGGTGAATGCATGAAAGAAGCATGGATGCGTTAGGTTAGCCCCGAGGCTATAAAATCTCCGAGAGGCGACCGTGACCGATCTAAGACTGTCGAATCTATTTCTTATTCTTTTTGTTCTTTTTCTACCTTTTCTCTATTATGTGGGAGACATGGCCGATATTTTCGAGTAGGAGGCCAAAATCTACAGAGACGGAGGCAACAACGAGGCATTCGACGATAAAACCCGACAATTACGCTTCTGAAGGCGAAGAACTGCAGTGGAGTCTGCCATAGAAAGAGAGAACGCGGGGGAGTACCTAGAGTAATCAGCTACGAGGGATAACGGTGGTGGAAGAGATTCCCGCTATCCCGAAGAGCCAGCGAACTGCGTTCCTCCTGCAGGAACCGTTATCATCAGAGCAGATTTTTATTTTAGCGCGGAGCCAAGATCTACTGCCTAACGTGAGGCAATCTAGTGGTCAATACGCAAATTATTAGGCGATCATATGACCAGGGTGCGAACTATCGACACCCGGCGGTCAAAGATCACTCTGCCGTAGGCTTGCCTCGCAGATAGAGCGCCGAGCTCAGGGCTCGCTTTAGAGCTACGATTAGTCGTAGCTTTTCGTTGTGTTCCCTTCGAGGGACTTTTGTTGCATTTTTGAGTGTCTGAGTGCGTTACTGAGTGTGCTGGAGAGCCAAAAGAACCAGGTTCTTTTACCACGAGGAAATCTCATTGAAAGTGTGGCTGGACAACGGTAAGCGTTAACCAATTTGACTCATACTAATTTGAATTTGGCAAACGGCCATCAGCCATCTTGCTCTGTCCGAGCCACGAGGCTTTTAGAGATTTTTGAGAATCAAATTAAGACGACCTCCGAGTCGGTAGGCCGCCACCAGTGTCTCGCGTCATAATACAGTTTTGAGTTTCAGTTTTGCGTAATATTTTCGAGTTTTGTGTCGCGTATTAGTCAATCTATAGAGCCGTAGGCTTCGCACCTGAGTGCGAGAAAGACAGTCATAGTACGTCACTGTCGCGCTCTCTCCCTCTCACGAGGAGATACAGATCATTGTTATATTTTGAATTTTGTTGAGTCTTTTTGTTTCGCCTACGATGGCAGAGTTAGTTCAAGTTAATTTTGAGGTTATAATTCTGGGAATTAGTTTTGTTAAGCCTTGCGGGCATATTCCGATCTTTTAGTTGTAATTTTTGTTCCGCGAGGGACGTATTTGTCGAGTTATTTATTTTTGCTTTATTTTTGTTTGTTATTGCTCTCCTACGTGGAAGCTATTAGTTTATTTATTATTGTAAAACTCGTCATTTCTATTTTTCTTGAATAAATTTTATTTTCTTTATTACATTCAAATCATCGAGTCGTTAATACGCCACGCTAATCCTTCAATAATCCCGACCCGTCTCCGCGGTACTGACGCTAGCCGGCGCTCAAGTATCTGTAGTTCGTATTTTTTTTTAGATTTTCAGAAAGTGGCGGTTATACGCCTGGCGCCCAACATCTTTGTTTAATTATTAGTTTCCTTTGGCCAATTGTTGAGTAGATGGTTCTCAGCCTAGCTATCCGGTCTGGTCTGAGAACCAGGAAAAATCCACGTCACAATATATATATATATCTCTCTATATTATAAAGATATATCGCCGCCGCCGCCGCCGCCGCCGTGTCAGACTTTCCATGGCCTCCTCGACCCCGCTCGCTACCCCCCCCCCCCCCCCCCCCCCCCGCCACTGGCCTTCTCGACCCCGCTCGGCTCTTTTCGTCCCTCCCCTCCCCCTAACCCTTAGGATGGGTAAGGTTGTGTCAGGTTAGTTTAGGTTGCCTTGGTCAGGATAGAGTAGGTGACCTGACCTTTGAGGTGTTAGGTAACCTAACCTAACTAGGCTAGGTTAGGTCAGGTCAGGTTGGGTTAGGTACCCATGGTCAGGATAGAGTGGGTTAGGTCAGGTTAGGTTGGGTTGCCTTGGTCAGGATAGAGTAGGTTAGGTTGGTAACCTAACCTAACCTTACCTGACCTGACCTTTGAGGTGTTAGGTAACCTAACCCAACTAGGCTAGGTTAGGTCAGGTCAGGTTGGGTTAGGTTGCCATGGTCAGGATAGAGTGGGCTAGGTTAGGTTAGGATGGGTTAGGTTGTGTCAGGTTAGGTTAGGTTGCCTTGGTTAGGATAGAGTAGGTTAGGTTGGTAACCTAACCTAACCTCACCTGACCTAACCGTACCTGACCTGACCTTTGAGGTGAGGTATTACTACGCCGCCGCTGCCGCCGCCGTGTCAGACTTTTTGGTCCTCGGCCGGGGATAGCCAGGGACGGCCGAGGATAGCCGAAAATAGCCGAGGATAGCTGAGGAGAGCCGAGGAGAGCCCAAAATAGCCGAGGATAGCCGAGGAGATCCCAAAATGTCTGACACGGCGGCGGCGATATATCTCAATAATCTCTACACACGACTTCAAGAGATACGAAGCCGAGGACCTGGGCTACGAGAAATACTCAGTGAACGACCTGGACAACGAGAACTACGAAGCCGAAGACCTGGACTACGGGAAATACTTAGCGAGTGACCTGGACTAAGAGAACTACGAAGCCGAAGACCTGGACTACGGGAAATACTTAGCGAGTGACCTGGACTAAGAGAACTACGAAGCCCAGGACCCGGACTACGAGAAATACTCAGTGAACGACCTGGACAACCAGGAATACGAAGCCAAGGACCTGGGCAACGAGAACTACGAAGCCGAGGACCTGGACTACGGGAAATACTTAGCGAGTGACCTGGACTAAGAGAACTACGAAGCCGAGGACCTGGACTTCTAGAAATAATTGGCGAACGACCTGGACAACGAGGAATACGAAGATCATAAAATCCACGGATTATTTGGGTTTTAGAAACAACTGATACAAATTAGAATATGGGGGGTTGGCGCGCGTAGCGCGCAGGGGGGCGGAGCCCCCCTAGTATATATATATATATTAGACCGGTTCAAAAAAATCGACTATTCTTTTTCTTTCAATTTTCGCATTGAAATACTTTCGGGGGGCTGAAAAAAGATGCCTGTTAAAAGCGGAGCTCTTAATATTAAGATTTAGAGGTCGCTCATCCCGGATTTCTATTTTCCATTTGAATAGCATAGGAAATTTTTTTTTTTTTTTTTATAATTTTGTAGCTCACAAACCAATGAACAAATCCAAATGACTCAAACATATTTTCATAGGAAATTGAACACTCTACAAAAAGCTTCTCTTATCATTTTTTGATAAATTGACTCCTTCCAAAGTTATTCAAGCTCAAATTTCAACTTATAGTTGAGTAAACTATTTTTTTTTCTGATTTTTTTTCCACAATGATAGGTACATTTTTTAGAGTGTTCAATCCCCTATCAAAATATGTAAGATTCATTTGGATTTGTTGATTGGTTTGTGAGCTACGAAATTCTGAAGAAAAAAAAAAAAAATTCCTATGCTATTTAAATGGAAAATAGAAATCCGCGATGAGCGACCTCTAAATCTTAATATTAAGAGCTCCGCTTTTAGCAGGCATCTTTTTTCACCTCCCCGAAAGTGTTTCAATGCGAAAATTGAAAAAAAAAAAATAGTCGATTTTTTTGAACCGGTCTAATATATATATATATATATATATATTAGGGCGTGTCAAAAAAAAAAACGAAATTCGAATTTATTTTTTTGACCGCTGAATGTGTGTATCCTAATCTCGAAATACACCTCGCAAACGGAATCCGCCGAGAAAAATTCTCACGATGTGCTAATCGATATTTATCGATAAAACTAGACATCGATTGAGCGACCTCTTAGGATGGTTTTTCCGCGCATTCCTTTTGCGTGGTGCATTGTGAGGAGTAAATCTAAGGTTTAAGCCTTGGGGAGGCGAAAAAACATAAAATTTGAGAAAATTTAAAAAAAATTTTTGTAATTATTTTCGCAATTTTTTTTTTTTTTTCCCTCAAATTTCATGTTTTTGCGCCTCCCCAAGGCTTAAACCTTAGATTTAACCCTCACAATGCACCACGCAAAAGGAATGCGCGGAAAAACCATCCTAAGAGGTCGCTCAATCGATATCTAGTTTTATCGATAAATATCGATTAGCACATCGTGAGAATTTTTCTCGGCGGATTCCGTTTGTGAGGTGTATTTCGAGATTAGGATACACACATTCAGCGGTCAAAAAAATAAATTCGAATGTCGTTTTTTTTTTTGACACACCCTAATATATATATATATTAGGGTGGTCCACTTTTTCGTTTTTTTTTAATTTTTGGCGGGACACCCGATCAAATTGTGACAAATAGAGAAAAAAAAATTATCGTAAAGTTTCACTACGATCGGACAATATTTAGAGGTTGCTACCAGAGTTGAAAAAAAATTATTCTGAAAATTAACGAAAATAAATGATTTCTATTTTTTTCAAACTGTTTGTTGAAATACAAATTTGTTTATAGTATTTTTAAGAATATCACTTCATCTTATTTCTTCAGAGCATGTTCAATCGTACGGATATTGAAATTAGGCATGTTTTTCCGATGTTCGCTTACGACTAACAGCAGATACTGTTTCTGTTCTTCATCATATGTAATAGCGCGAATGAATTCTTCTATAAGAGCCACTCCTCGCTCTGCTGTGTCGTTCACCACACGGAATCCTTTGCAAATAGCGCTACACTTCAAAAAGCTTTCATCACTTTTCCACTCCAGTGGGTCCCGAGACAGAATAGTTGGTTCTATTTTTATTATTTATGAAATTGCAAGCTACTAGCTGTTACAAAGTCTGCCAATCTGATGGTAAGAAGGCTCTGATGGGGTTTTAAGTTAGCTTTTACTTGGCGACTGGTACTCCCTGGACGTGCTAATGATTTAGTCATTTCGCGCTTCATCTCAATCGGAACGTTGTTATCGAACAAAGCCAAACAAATTAATTCTTCTGATAGATACCATAGATGGTTCAAGAACTTTTTGAAGACGGTAGTAGCTACTTGAACATCCTGATCCTTATAATTTTCAAGTGTCTGGAGGAGGTTTAAATCATTTCGTGGAGCGGCAACAGCACAAGGTGGTCGATACCATGCCTTGACATAAATTGTTGATATGAAAAGGCACACTCTCCGTAAACCTTTTGCCTCAGTAACAGTTACTCGAAATTGATTTCGGAACATGTAAATTTTCAATGCATAGATTGCTTTCGCCATCCACCTTGCTCGGTGTACGGCTCCTGGTGCTCGGATCATTATATCTTTTTTGCCGCTAAGAAATAATTTCACAAGCTGCAGAAATTCTTTATAATGATCCCTTGGTTGGAGATTTTCTAGCATGCTCTCAACACAAGCTAGAGTATGTTCTCGTTGTTCATCGGTGATTGCATCATCTTCTTGTGACGTTAAATAACTCATGTGATCCAGAGAATCCCATTTATCACGGAAACGAACAAATATTGGCACATTCGGTCCAGAGGTTACACCACCCATACAGGTAGAAAAGCATGTCTTTAATAAAAGTTCGTGAACATGATGCCGACAACTCAAATAAAGTAAATGCGTATTCAGGAGATTTTCTAAGCAAATACAAGCTCCGTTTTTATTTCCGGTATTTGATGCTGTCGTATCAAAACTCATAGCTACAATATTTTCCTGAATGCCCCAATCTAAGATAGTCTCATGCACAGCTGTTGCAGTTTTTAGGCCTGTTTCTTTGTCGAGTTTTGGCACTCCTAGGAGCTGTTCAACGTTTCCTGTAGACACGATTACTGGAAGGCGGTCTACCTGCTGACGGCCCGTCAATTCCGGTAACAGCTTTCCATCCCAGTGAACCGTTAATTGTGCGGAAGAAGGACAATTTCTTTTAATTCTTGCAGCCTCTAGGAGCCGGATCTTTTTGCGGTTGCGCCGTATTGTCGATCGACTAATTTTTAGTGACGATATATCATGTCCCAACGAATCAGCAACTGTGGCTAATATGGCAGTGGCTTTTCGATCTGTTACTTTTGTCCTGTCCAGTGCTGAACTTACGTGGGAGGTAATAATACTCGGTTCAGCAGAAGTTGACGGTTTGGGAACAAATCTCGGAACAAAGTCAAGATCAGATCGTTCGGAATTGTCAGAAAGTTGCGATCCTGGCGAGCTCTCTAAGGTAAACTTTTCGTTTTTCACACGAAGTCTCTTTTCTTCTTTTTCTATCCGCATTGCTTCAGATTTTGATCTCTTCCTTTTCTTCTCTGTTGTTGCAAATGAACTGGTGCCGAGTTCGGTCATTTTTTCGGTGTACTTTTTATTCTTGAGAATCTTTGGTAAGCTCGTTAGCCCTTGGCTAGTCATTAGTTCTTGGACAGTAGCATGTGCAATATTATCCCTTTGTGTCACACATTTTTTTTTTTTTTTTTTTTTTAAACACCAAAAAAAGGTTGACAATTCGGCCGAAATTGCTCAGAAAATGGTGAAAACAGGTGGCACTCCCAGAGTGCCACCATGGCACAAAGGGTTAAAGACGCCTTTTAACCCGTTACAGAAATTGGCTTCTTTAATTGCCAATGTAGTAGATTTCTTTGATTTATTATTTTGGTTTTTTTTAAGCAACGCCCAATGACGACGGAGCTGCTCAATTTTCTCAATCACATATTGTTGACGACATGTCTGAATTGGTACATCATGCCAAATACGTAACAAATCTACAGCAACAATTTTAGCGCTCGTACGAATGGTTTCCTTTAACGTCAGGTGATAGTATGAAAAAACAGCCAATACGGCCTTTTTTGTTGGCAGTTCCGAGCCTGTAAATTGTGGTTGCTGCCGGCCAACAAGCCAAACCCTCGGCAAATTTCTTCGATTTTCCATACTCTGGCATGGAAACGAAAAATAAAACGCTTTCAATGATGAATCCGATAATATTTCGGTGGCAGTAGAATTGCTCTAATTATTTACCTCAGTGAATACTTATGACGAAAGCGTTTTCCAGTTACTTCTTCGGGGCTTCTCGCATACAAGATACTCGACTACAACGTTACCATGAAACTAAAAGACAAAACAAAAAAAAAAAAAAAAGACACCGGAAAGTAAACGCGAGCGCTTCGATAGAGACCATGGCATAATCGACACGAGTCGAGGCTTCAAGGTGGGACAATTTGGTAACGCACCTAGATTGACACGATCGACTTTGCAAAGGCGAGTTTACACTATAAACTCGAAATAATACAACCACACAACCACTGCACAATGAGAATAAGTCTTCCCACTATGACCGCTACCCACCGACGCGTAAAAGTAGAGATATAATATGAATAATATGAAAGAGAAGAAATATATAGTAAAAATGTTATAATGCTCGGTAGCAACCTCTAAATATTGTCCGATCGTAGTGAAACTTTACGATAATTTTTTTTTCTCTATTTGTCACAATTTGATCGGGTGTCCCGCTAAAAATTAAAAAAAAACGAAAAAGTGGACCACCCTAATATATATATATTGTGACGTGTCCGGAAAAACAGTTAGCCACCGCGAAGCCATTAATAACATTACTGTACATAACACACTGTGTACAGTGTGTGTACAGTAATGTTATTAATGGCTTCGCGGTGGCTAACTGTTTTTTCGGATATAATCGAATAAAATAATATTATATTATTTTTATAAGCGGTCATAATTATTAATATTATAATTTCGACTATCGGCACATGAAATACGACTAGAATGGAGTCTCGTTCACGAAAAAGTCCGAAAAAAAAAAAACAGTTAACCACTGCGAACCCATTAATGAACATTACTGTAGGTGTGACGCGTCGGTGGGTGTGTTACGTAGGTATTTCTTCACACCTACGTAACACACACAACCACGCGTCACACCTACATAATACACGCAGCTCATCGTACCAAAATCAGCCGTTAACAATGAAAATGATGAAAATAGTCGGAAAATTATAATTTCTTACTTCACCCCTCTTGAGGCAGTACTAAATATTATCTCACAAGCTTCAGCTTGGGCGTGCCTCATTTTTTCGTGAAAAAGTACAATTTTTTCAACATGCATAAATTATTACTACAAATATATTTTTTCAACACTTTTCCTTATGAGGCAGTACTAAATATTATCTCACGGACTCTAGCTTCCGCGAGCCTTCATTTTTGTTGTTAAATTAAAGAAATTTTAACATGCGTCAGTATTTTTTTATTTTTTTTTTAATTTTCTTCTATCACCCTGAGGCAGTACTAAATCTCATCTCATAGACTGCGGGTTCTACGAGCGTTATTTTCTTATGAAAAGGCACCATTTTTTCAGAATGCATCAGTCATTTTCAAATGTCAGGTTTTTTTGAGACACCCTAGTGGGGATATGCAGGTATGAACAGACCTAGACAGTCTAACGCAGTTGTTGCCGTCCCAAATAGACTGCACACCCCTTAGTTCCCCAGATAACAAAATGCGTGCAATATGCGACGCATTATGCACGCACGCGTGCCGATTGATCCGCACGACGTTGCCAGCATACGAGCAGACATATGTGCGCGCATATGATGGACATATCGCTCGCACGCGTGCGACCATCACGTCATGCGCGCAAAATGCATTCATGCGACGCGAGCGTACTCGAGCCGAAATTTAGCACCTACTTTCAACCCTACGTAGGGCTCCTAAAAAGTAATAATGGTAGAAGAAAAAACAATACGAAATGCGACATCTTTCATCGTCAGTTGACCCAGCCTACGCATCCTATCGATGAAATTGCATTATACACATATTTAAAAAACAGCCGCAGTTTTCGTCTCCGCCGGGAGTTGAACCCACGCCCGCTCGGTTACCAGTCGTACGCCCTACACTGAGAGAAAAGTTTAGTAGCCACAACCTAAAACTCAAGTACCGTCTACTTGAGAACCCCGGTAGGCATAGGTTAAGTTGCGCGTACTTGGAGACCAAAGTAGCTGCTACTTTACGAAACGCAGTAGGCTGAACTTGCCATCTACTGAGTGCTCCCAAACGGAGTTTCCAGTGATTGGAATATTGAATTTTATTTGGGAGAATCAACTATACACACCCACATATATATATATTCAGAATAATACATTCATTTATTGACGAATTCATGGCTTACAAAATAATTTATATCACTACAATATATATTTGGGAATAACGTATATCGCATCATCGATCTCTGAAAGTGTACAAGGGTGAATTTCGAGTAATTCTTTTATGTTTTTTAGTACAAGCGCTTCACGAGGTTGTACATTATAAGCGTATACATGATCATCGAAGTAAATATTAGTTAATCGCTGAATTAATAAATATACACTTTCCGCAAAAACGAATATATTTATAATTTTACCGAATTTAAGTAAATCATTATTTCCCATTTCTAGAACAAAAACCATATTCACGTGAAATTCAATTCCTTTGAACTTCAGCATATTTGTTGAGTAAATGGGAATATTTTCCATATGTGGAAAATAAGACCGTCTACTTTTCAAATCGATCTCTTCACAGCTATCGAATTCAATTTCATTTTGTTGCATGTTGCCAGTCATTTTTAAAAAAGCTAATTTCAATTGACATCTTATACTAATTGTTTTCAGTAAATTAATTGTACTACTTGAATTAGTTGCGATCGCCTTCAATTCCCTTTGCTTTGACTCCATTCTCATAGCCCAGTAATTTACTAACGGACCATTCTGTGAAAGAACGCGTACGATATGTACCATGTTATGAAATTTGTATTGTAAATCTCCATATAACTTTCTATATAAACAAAGGAATTCTGGAACAAGGAAATCTAATCGAGTTATATGACTTTCAACAATACACGGAGACATGAGTACATCGATAATCGACCGAAACAGAATAAATAAATTCCAAGTCTCATTCAAAGAGTCAATTTTAGAGCCAACTATCACTCCGAAAAATTTCGTGAAGTTCATCATCTCTGCCGAAGACATTCTCAATTTTTTCTTCACCGTGATATGGGTTTTCTTTATTTCAGGAATCTTGTTAGATATGTACGAACTATTCTTATGAAAAATGTCTATTTGTTCATTCAGAAAATCTAAGCTGAATAACTTCTCTTTATAAATGAAGGTATTGCAGATATTTGTCATTAGGTAGTTCGCAGTCCCTTCAAAAATATCATGCATAAGGTCAAGTACAATATTTTCAACTACATAAAAACTATCCAATTGATTGAAGACACATTCTTCAACTATACCTGTTTGCTGAGGATTTTTTCTCCTACAATCTAGTTCGTAATTCGTTTTCGTTCTTAATTTACTTATATCTTCTCTTGTCATTTTCTTCATTTCTTCAACGTCAACTTTGCACATCCTGCAAGGCTTTCCAGATCCGAATGACGCTACAAAACCTAAGTCTTCGTTCAAACCTTTATTATCCCCTAAGTATAAACACGGAAAAAAATAAACTTTTTTATTTATATTATTAATTTGAATATTGAGACCTTCACGTTCTAGATATTTCATTTCAGATATTATCTTCGAATAGACTTGCGCGTTTCCGAATTCTTTTCGGTCCTTAGCATAAAATAAAGTGGTGAGAAAGATGTGACTCAACTTTGATATAATATGCGCAGGATAACCTGGAAGTGTAATAAAAACATCTCCTAGACTATTAGTTCCACCGTGCGTACCCATCGCATTCTTCGATTCAAAATCATCATGATAGATGAATAATGGTATCACTGTACGATGAGAAAAATTTTTGGACTTTTCTCTCCAGAAATTAGCTTGTACAAAGTTCGAAATAATTTCTTTCTCGCTCTCCAATTGATGCATGTAACTAACAAGTAGATCAAAGGAACCTGGAATCTCTAAGAAAGCTTTAAGTGTCCAGCTTAAAGGCAAATATTGTGCTGAAGCTATTTTGCCGAATTTTTCAAGCTTTAATTCTTCTGGCAACCTTAGTAGATTTTCCTTCTGATAAACTTCTAATCTTTTATGCTCAGAATCAAATTTCCTCATAGTAGATGCAGAGTCCTTCCACATTTTTTTGATGATTGCTAGTGTTTGAGCATCACATTCAGGGTTAGAATCTACTTGATGAAAAACATATTCCACAAAAGTTTTAGTACTGAAGTTTATTAATGTTTCCATAAATAACTGAATGACACTTCGTGATAGATTCATATTATTATATAATTTTAGTGATATGGATAACATCTCGCGCTCCAAGCTTGACAAAGACATCTTTTCAAAGGTTAAAAATTGAAGAAATTAACTGCTCATATAGTTTTTACAACAATAGTGATGCTCATACAAATTTTATTCCTAACTCTCAATTTCGCATAAAAATATTGATCTAATTTTAATGATAATTATCACAAATCTCCAATGAGTATCCGTACGTGAATCGTATATGGATTCTTATATAATTTCTAAGTCTATAATACTTCGCTTCGTACTATATAGCAACATTATCAACTAATCTTTCTACTACATCAAACATGCATATCATCTAATGACTCTCACAATATTTCGATTTAACAATTGAAAGTAAAATTTGTGAAAAATGATAAAAAATATTAAAGTACGAACAAGTGTGAATCAAGGACTATTTTTTTTTTTTTGGCATTCAGTTCGTCAACGAAACTATCCATAATACGGTATGGCTTACTATTTTGTACATCGTTCTTATACAAATATACCCTTAAAAAAGTCCAAACAGGTCTACATTCAATGGGAAAATCAATATTCAACGTAGAAAATGACTTGTAGCAGTAGTCTACTGCGTCTAAAATTCTATTAGATGTAATTCTATAATCAATAGAATTTACAGTTACAAAAACATGAACATTCGTAGCCTCTTGGTCATCATTGACTTTCCCATCATTTTTTAAATCCCCTATAAAAGTTACAAAAGGACCAATAGGGCGATTGGTTTCTACACCACTTCTAGTTCTTACTTCTTTGAAGATTTCGAAATCTTGTAATGATTTTGAAGTGAGGATGAATGAATCAACTATGTCCTGTGTGGTTGCTCCAAATGAATTTGCTGACTCACTTGATTTTCTTTTCCGAGTGCATTTGCCGAGAATTCTTGGTAGACACAAAAGAGCCGCAATGTATTGTTTATTTTCTTTTATGAGTACAAGATCTGTAGTCGTGAGTTTTTTCTTGTCTCCGGCATACTCAATTATCAAATCACTCAGACTATTCCAAGTGTCTGTAAAATTTTCGAGATCTGGGTACAACAAATTGAAGTCAATTGACCATAGAATGTGTCCAAAAGATGATCGTAGACACTTGTAGAGTAAGAAATAATTCTTGTAGTCTTTCTCAAAAGGTCGTCTGGCGAAGGTTTCAGTCCATATTTTCTCTACTTCTTGCTGAGGTGAGTCATTTTTTCTTATCCAATCCAAAAGCGATTCTTGACCTGCAGCGTCAGTATCTGGAAATGTAAATTTTTATGAAATTTGACCAATAGAAATTTCAATCAAATTATAACATTCTAATTGTATAGAATAAAAGTTCATTGCTATCTCTTAGGTATTCGAAATATACTATATTATGTGTGTGTGTTCAGATAATTATTTTTCTGTGGATAGTAAATATTCTCAGTCAATCAAAATTTGTAGGTTATTTTCTCTAAACTTTTACCATTTACCATAGAAAATGAATGTCATACCTTCTTGTAGAATCTGATTCTTAGATATTACTCCAAATTTTATCAATATTTTTCGACTGTTGAGGTACTTGTCATAGAGTGTACCACCAGCGTTGGCAGCTTTACTTGTTTTAGTTGCTTTTCTGTATGGGTAGAAGAATAGCTCTTGCATTTCCTTGACAGTTTTGTTTTCAAATGTAAATATCTCTGCCAGCTCCTTTGCTAATTCCAATAACCTTTCAGTCGTTATCCTGAAGATGAAAAAATAGTTACTATTATTTCCTATTATAATAATTCATAACTTATTTCATAGTTCCCATAAGTCATGGTATATGTGCAATGAAGTACAGTCGAACCTCGGTCCCTGTCCCCTCAGTCCCTGTCTAGCTTCAGTCCCTGTCCGCCGTCCCAGTGCCGTATTGACGTTGTCGTCTGCTGTTTCGCCCGAGCTTTCACATGCTTCGTGACTTAGGTTAGGTTGTGATTCCCCGGGGCGTAAGATCAATTGTTACGGCCCTGAAACTCTTTCGTGATTGGCCGAGCGACTCTCTCAACAGTCAGCTGTTTCGTGGACAGGGACTGAAACCTCCGGTCCCGAGGATGGACAGGGACCGAGGTTTGACTGTATTTCCAAAAAAAAGCTATCTCAATTCATAATCAGATATATTTACTTTAAATAAATGTGTAAGCTTGCTTCAATAGAGTAAAATTTAAGTAAAATTCTAATTCAGAGAAAATACCTGTAATTATTAGTACTTTCAAATTCATGCTCCACAATCAAGTTGTTTAGAAGCTGAGTATTTAGTTTCATAGTTTTTTCATATTCCTTCATTATCAACAGTCCTCTGTGTGTTTTATCAAGCAATTCTTTCACAGAAAGTGTTCGAGCTAGTTATGAAAAATTGAGTAAATTAAAATAAAACGAGAAATGTGTAAGTCCAATGAAATAAAAATTGTTCAGAAAAAAATATTTTTACATCTCATGCCAATGGATATTCTTTGATCAGAAGTTGGTAAGGGTGTTGATGTCATGATAGAATCGCTATCCATAACAGGTAATATAAATTCTTCGATAACTGATATATTACTTCCAAATGATGAAGGAGTGGCAGAGCTGCTGATGTCTGAATGTTTGAATTTATCTAACCTAATTTTCATTTTCCTCCTGAAACCACACTCAGACGACTTATCAAATAACTCGTCCAACATTGAATCGTCAATTTCATTAAAAATTTCCTGATCGATGCCAGCCTCTGTTTGAAAATACACATATGTACAACAACAACCAAAATAATTTCACAGGTTATGTTTATACTTACTTTCAAATCTTTCGATGAACGAATCAAATCCCCACTCTGTCAGCTTTTCTTTTACGAAATTATCCATTTCAGTAAACGTTTTTCATTAACAACAAAGATCTTTAATGCACACGTGAATGTATAAATAAAACATTATAAATACTTCAGTCACGCGACCGTTATTATATTACGATTATAACTCGAATCGAAGTCGCAAGTCTCACCTACTTGCAAATCATCAGGTGGCGCTAGACGTGCAGACCTCAGTTGTCTCTACCAAAACTTCGGTAGCCACAACTTGCGTCATCGAATAGCCCTACTAAGCGATAGTCAGAGCTACATACTCGTCAATCTGCAGTAGCCTCTACTAAACTTTTCTCTCAGTGTAACCACTACGCCAAACTATCTTATAACGTACACTGAGAGAAAAGTTTAGTAGAGGCTACTGCAGATTGACGAGTATGTAGCTCTGACTATCGCTTAGTAGGGCTATTCGATGACGCAAGTTGTGGCTACCGAAGTTTTGGTAGAGACAACTGAGGTCTGCACCTACAGTTCAGCCTAGTGCGTTTCGCAAAGTAGCAGCTACTTTGGTCTCCAAGTACGCGCAACTTAACCTATGCCTACCGGGGTTCTCAAGTAGACGGTACTTGAGTTTTAGGTTGTGGCTACTAAACTTTTCTCTCAGTGTATGACCCAACTCTCTGCTACTTGTTCACGGCCTATCGAAGTGTCAATTTATTACTCGAAATATTTCAATGTTACCAAAATTTTGCATTTGCTGGACTAGATTGAAGCCCTTGCACATATTATTACGATTAAATACTAAATATTATGTCATGCATTTCTCGGTTACGCGATCATATTATGTTTATCCGAATGAAATATGACATTTGGTTACAAATAAAAAATGTTTTTTCTCGACATTTCACAATTACTAAATGTAATTATGAATCCAAATTATTAATTATTATTATTTATAAAAATTTTAAATTTCAAGATTTTTTAAAATATTTTTTGTGAAATTCTGAAAGATTCTATATTTTATAAGAACAAATAGGTTTTTGTGAAAAAATGAGATAACTAAAGATTTTATGGAAGAAAAAAAATGTCGAAAAAAATAAAATTTTTGAAATTCTGTGACATGAAAAGATTTTAAGAAAAAAACGAAAGGAGGTACTCACTTTGCTCAGGTCGGCCCGCATGTTATTTAATATCATTTTGTAAAGTCGAAATACAGATATAATAAATGTTGATATCATGCAGTTTTACAGACGGCTCTTTAATTTTTAATGTAATTTGCATATTATTTGATATATAATTATTCATTCGATCATTTATCACATCATTATATTACTCTACTCAAAATTATCCCAAACTTAAAATATTTCATGTATATAATTATAGTAATATTCGGTAATTTCAACAGTGGAATGTCTATTTTATTTCATTTTGAATAAAAATCGCAGGTGCAAATGATTGTTGCAAAAACTAAGTCGCATAATCATCATGACAGCACTCTGTGCGTCGCATAGTCTTGACATTGCGTGACTCAACTCCTAGTGCGACACATTGCGCACGCACCAAGTGCCTATCACATTGTGCTGGCGGAAAAGATGCATTTTTGCATGCACGACGTGCCTCGCACGCTGTGCGTGTAACGTGCGTGGTACGATTGTTATCTGGGTCCTTTTATTTCTCCTGAACGCTGCCCCTACTATCGCACTTCCAGGTAAGGACGAGTGACCGTTTCAGGTAGACCGAGGGGATTACGGGTCGCACTAATTGTCACTTAGAGCCGGGCCTGCTCCGGAGAGCACAGCGAGGCCGGGGTATACTTTATATAACGCAAGCATATTTTTCTCGCTACTTGATGCCTCTGTATAGGACCTAAAAGTACTGGTACTTTTAAAGTCCGATGACTTAAAGTGGTACTTTCAAGTCCTAGGACTTAAAAGTACTACTTTAGGTCCTATACAAAGGTATCAAAAAGCGAGGAAAACATGCTTGCGTTATATCGATGGCCCCTAATAAAATCCAATTAACTTCAGAGAGGCTGATTATAATCCACGTAACTCTGTGGTAGCAGATTATAAAGCAAGCAACTTTCGCGTTACGATGATAAACCAAGTAACTCTACGGCTACTGATTATAATTCAATTAACTCTGAATATCCGAGTTTACAGGGAAAGTAAAGTAAAGTTCATATTAGTATATCAATTACAATTTATAGCCGATACCACTGAAAATGTTCTTGATCATAATGTAATAAATCAGACATTAGTTCTGAATCATAGAACGTGTAGCAAATTCAGTATGATTTTTTTAAATTCATTGCGACTAATGTATTGATTTGAAGGTTATATTGAGAGATATTCTCAATAACGTAACATTTTTTAAGTAAAATAATGTTAAATAAAATAGGATTATAATCTTGAACTTTAATAAGAACGGACTAATCGTAAAACCGCGCCCTACATTGCTAGATTACACCGGTCAACACGATTTTTGGGTCTGACTTCTACATGATAAATTTTAGTTTCTCCTACGCTAAAAAAAAGGGAAAAAATTATTTTTTTGATCAAAGTTTGCTTTTGTAAAAACTAGAGCAATTTTTCAATTTTTCTGGAAAAATCACTAATTTTTATATTTTTTTTATAATTTTACTTCAAATTACGATTAGAAAAATTTTTGCTAGATGTCAGAGTCTTTTTTATTCAAGATTTGTGATAAACAATAACATATTGTAACTTTTGGCGAGTATCTTGAACCCGAAAGTTAAAAGATACCCGCAGTTATTGTGAGTTCTTTACCTATAAAAAAAGGGATTTAAATTATCAAAATTAATAGGGCTTTTCTTTGAGGTCATAGGTAGGGAAAAAGGATGGGTTAGCCACCAAAAGCCACCTATGCAACCTTGTGATTTTACATTAACTCAGGACTCGGGTAGATTACTCCACCAAAGCCTGTTACCTTCGGACTCGGGTAGAACCAAAGCCGATCCTTCTCCTATTTGAACAGAGCCGGGAAGTGAATCCAAGCCTGCTTTCCTAAACACAAAACCTATTCTTTGCTCGGATCCGGGAACCTTGCGATTCCAAGACCGTGTCTCAGACTCGGAATCGTATTTCCTTGGCCCTCGGACGCGGGAAGGTAATCCAACGCCGTTCGCTCTAGGATTGATTCAAAGCTGGTCCCTATTGGCTTATTCAGGGATTGAATTTGATTGGTTAGGAGTCAGTGCTGAAATATCCGACAAAGTTCAAATTAGATAATATAATTGTGTCCAATTGATTCTAATAAACTAATTTTACATCGATTTTCTTAATCTATTTCTATCCTATTTGTGTGACTCTACGTCGCGTTTGTTTGTGTTCGTGTCGTTTGAGGTTATCGTTCTATTTGTATAATTTATTTTAATATTTTAGGCTATGCGCATTTATGCTTTCTATTTTGATTCTATTTTATTTCTATTTTATTTTATGATGTGACCAATGATGCTATATCTAAAGGTACCGTATTTGATTCTAATTTCAAGATTTTATGTTAGTCATTTAGTTCTAGACGATCTAAAGCTATTCAAGTGAATTTAAATTATCTAAGTTTTGAGTCGCACCGGTGCTCTACCTGACTACGCTAACGAGTGATTGCGTCAGCTGTTTATATACTCTCTATCCCCACTTCTTAGTGTGACGTCAGACACTTGGTCGAACGTAGAGGATTAGTGTAATCCTTTCCTTTGTTCGGGAATCGTCGATATTCAATGTGCAATATAGCTGAGTATGTTACAATATAAATGTAAAATAACAAGAAATTAATGTCTAAAAGTGAATGTTTTTCGTATTTCGTTTATGTTCGTATGAGCTCTCTCGAATTAAACCCCAAATGTAATCTCCCATCATATTCTCGTTGTACTGCCATCTTTTGTTTATAAAATCAACTAAAATATACTTATCGACGTAAATCAGACAAAAGCAAACTTTGAGAACTAAAAATGAAAATTTAAGTGTTTTTTAATGTCTAGAATGAGAATCTAAGCATCAGAACACAAACCCAAAAAAAAAAATTTTTTTTTGTTGACCGGTGTTATGTTAGTAACATGTATTGGACAAAACCATACAGTTCTGAGATGAAAGTTGAGATGCAGGTCTGCCGTCGCACCACTGCGAAGATGTATTTTCATGCGTTTCCTTGAATATTCAGAAAAAGTGCAATTAAGCAAATTAAACACAAGGATTGAGGACATGAATAATTATTATGTTTTTATCGTTTCAACGTTGAATATGAACAATGTGATATCACAGTACAATCATAAAAAAATACTATCACAGTATTATCACAATATTGATGAATCAAAAAGCAATATGTCTAATATAATTTTATAACAATTACAAATAGTCAACTGACTTAGAGGTGAAGACTCGTTTTGTACTTTCAAAATACATTGTCTTATGCTAGTTAACTACGAGCTGATGTAAAATAATACATTGTACAGGGTGAATTCCCCCTGGTATCGCATGAGGGAGGGGCCTATCATTCTTCTATTCATACTTGTTAAAATCATCAGTTTCTACGGGGGCGGAGCGTCTGCGATGATAAAGCCCTCCCTTGTGCGATACCAGGGTAAATTCACCCAGTATAATTCTTCGTATTATTGTTTTTGGCTGCTTCTTTTGCATTTTTACTATTAGGCTTTTGACGAACAGTCAGCGAATGATAAAACACATGATGGTTTGAAGGGATCTGAGCTTTAAGTGGACAGCACAACGACAATAAATCCTTAAGTGTGGCTTCGGGTATGCCAAGATTAGCCGGGTATGCGTTTTTTAATACATGTGTAGCCAAGTTCAGAGGGTGCCCAGCACGACGATGGATATTTACTGTTGACGCCTCGTCATCGAAAAAGACTTTGTAAAATAGAAGTCCTGGCTTATCCTCATCAGCACGAACTTCTCTAACCTTCGACCATGGTACATTATTACCAGATGTATTAGTAGCCATATTCATTTTATCTACTAGGGCTTTGAAGTCAAAAATAAGATTTTGCTCGACATCTATAACAATATAAGGCTTGTTAGCTCTCGCCATTGACATAACAGTTAGCCACTGCTCTGGGACATAGATATTTTGGTTCTTACTTTTTCTCTCAATAATAGCCCAGTCACTTAAGCCAAAAAAAAGGGGTCAACCTCGGAATAATATATCTGTTTATAACAAATAGAATTGTTTGTTATCGCGAAATCAAATAAATATATTATAAGTGTCATTCAATAGCTTTGAAATGATTCTTGGATGAAGACTCTAGGATGAATACAATCAAATGTATGACCGTTTGAAGAGGAGTATGTTTTCGATTTTTGGCTCTTTTTCGTGAATTTCACCCCCGTGTAACTTGGAAAATAGGGGCCAAAAAAAAAAAAAAAAAAAATTGTTCGATGAATTTATTTGTTCCATAGAACCCGTAAAAAAAATGATAACGAAATCGGTAACATCGAGGTCATTTTTTGATTTATTTTGTCCGGTCTGACGTGGAATGGCTCATGTATGTATGAATCAACAAGCAGCACCAGTTCGCTAAGTAGATATTTCGGAAACGACGAAAGCTACAGCTTTTTTGAAAAGGAAAAAAAGATGCGGAATCAAATCTTCTACGGGAATGCATGTTTGAAAATTTAAAATTCGTGATTTTATTTTCAACTGCTCAGGGGCCAACGCTGCGGAGCCAGAAAAAGTTATATCCCCGTATTGCATCCGTCCCCTCAATTATTGTCATAACTCAACTTGATCGACACAGAATTTGGGTCATTACGCTGAAATAAAAAGGGGCATAAAATTGGGGAAAAAAAATCCTTATATAAATATGTATGGGTCAAAACGCGTCAAACCGATAATGGTTGGACCTAAAATTATAGGTCACCAAAAAAATCGCGAGTGGGCTCAAAATTTTCCTCTTACTGTCTAGTTTTCATTACCATGTGGCACGTTTGGAAACTTCAAAATGACGGCCTTAATATGGTCGCTCAAACCGAGGGAGTTCGTCGAAAATTTTCGAAAAGTGATGATAACTCGCTCAATTTTGATGCTAGATTTTTTGAGGTCAGAAATGGATTCAGCATCAAATTTCAGATTCAAAGGTCCTAACAAAATAATTTCGGAAATCCCAGAAATATTACATGAGAAATGTTCGACGAATGGTAAAACCTATTTTTCATACTTCTTTTGAATTTCTAATGCCTCAAATCCACCTCCTGAGCTATTGTCAAGGTCATGTACGGGTAAAAATTGTATTTTTTTGGCAATTCTGCACCAAACCAATGCAATAGAATTTGATGAACTTCAGTTTGAGACACAGAAATTTTTGGTTGTAAGAATTTTTTTTCCATCATTCTGGAAAAAATGTTCTGAAAATTTTCTACGAACTCTTTCGGTTTGAGCCACCATATTGAAGCCGTTATTTTGAATTTTTTAAATATGCCACATGCAATGAAAACTAGACAGTAAGAGGAAAATTTTGAGCCCACTAACGATTTTTTTGGTGACTTACAATTTTGGGCAGAGCCATTATCCGTTTGACGCGTGTTGACCCATATATATGTATCATGTTTAATAAATTGACACGTAGAATGCAGCACAAGTCCAGCACAAACCATCCCAACCCGTAATTTTTTTATCCGAAAAATGAAGACTGTTCTCGAATTTTTTTTTCAAATGTGATTTTCTCTAAGACCGTTCGAGATATTGCCACGCGGTTCGTGGCACAGCACAGCACAACTTACGCAGAAACCAGCACAACCCTTATTGTTTCGAAAAATTAAAATGGCGGTGCTCGAATTGTTACTGCGATTTCCTTGGAAAGCGTTTAAGATATTTCCGTTTGGTTTGCGGCACAGTGTAGCACAAGCCTAGCACAAACTAGCACGAACATTATTTTTTCAAAAAATGAAAACGGCGGTGCTGGCAAGAAAAAGAGCATTTACAAAATTTCCGGTGGTTTCTTCGAACTTATCGACTGGCTGTTTTCGGAACAAAAAAGTACAATTCGATTGTTCTTTAAAAATTGGAAAATTGCAGTGCTAACTTCACGTACATTAAGATGTACCCTCAGTTACATATCAGTTACCTCAGCAACAGTGTCAGCTATAGTTGATGTACACCTACAATAGTGGATTCTACGCACGCGAAACATGCAACCGAAGTTACGCCTCCTCTCAAGTTGGCAATACTCTAGGAAATACCTGATTTGACATCCCCCGCGGGGATGTCACATCAGCTACCATCCATCGTGGGGGATGTCATGTCAGCTACTTCCCAGAGTATTGCATATTAAGATGAGAAGTAATTTCGGTGGCATATTGTGGGAGCGGAAGAATCTAGTATTGTACATGTATGAGTAATTATCTCTGCACACACAATGCATGCATCATAGAGTCGCGTCGCGAAGCATTGGACAAAACGGCACACCTGTACATCATACGCGTCGATCTAGTATCAGACCAAGTAAGTGAAAATATTGCTGCAGTTGAGGTCTGAACTCGAGTCGAATATCAAATCAAAATAATGCGAAAAAGATATAATTTTCAAGTCGAGCACTCATCTTTAATTGAAGTAAATTTAATATAAAGTATTAAGCAATTGGCGCTTATTGTTTGATGAAAATGCGAAGTACGATGTTTTTGTGTCTATCTTTCAGGCTGAAGATAATGAATTATTTCGAAGAAAGACCATTTCGAAATTAGATGAATGTTCGATAATTGTACATCAGTGTCTTGTTAATTTTCATTTTTCAAATTTGAATATGCTCAGTTGCACCCGCGGTCAAAGTACCCAACCAACTGCTTGGCGCACCGTTGGGAACTGACGTCCAACTTGAATGCTACGTAGAAGCATTCCCCAACACGATTAATTATTGGCTGAAACATCGTGGTGAAATGTTACTGGATGGGTGAGTAGAATAATGCTTCGTTAAAGAAGGTATTGTATTGATATTCAAAAATCATTTGGACTCATGTTCCAGTTTTTATTTTTTTAGATTAATGTAAGATCCGGGCTACCCTGTAAGTCATATAGACCAAGTTTAAAATAAAATGAGGCGCATCGTTATAAATTATGGTTCTTTCTCTGTCAGCCCGGCACTGGTTCTGTAAGTAGCAGTGTGAACTTCAGAAGCATTGAACTTTCCAGATCCAGACCTCAAAAAGATTTCGTAGATTTGTGCTAGCAAGAAGCAGATGAATTATATGTAATTAAATGCTTCAATTGGACCCTATATCCCATTCACCGGAGTGCTGGGACATAGTCGCCCAGCAAACACAGAGTGCAGGGCCATTGCTAGTTAGGTGGAGGAATGCCGATACTTGAGTTGCCGAACCGCTGCCGGAAGACTTGTGATGGCCTTGTACCCTGGTGTCACAGTGGCCGACAGCTGGGCCAGTGCCGGCAGTGTTATACCGGCCCAATGGTTGGCCAGCGCAGGGCCAGCAATGGCCCAAATTGGTTGTCGGGCAGTCGTCAATGGCCCAACAAGAGCCCAATATTGATCAGCCGATGACCCGATCATTCGATTTTTTTTATTTTCGATATTATCCGGACCAAAAAATATTTTTTTCACTAATAGTTGATTCTTTTTCGAGCGGTAGAGTAAAGTTCATATTCCCAGGATGTTAGAAATTAGCTATTCGAAGACTAATTAGATGTATTCATGTGGGTCACCCATCCGAATTCTGGCTGCAGTTGAAATTGCTTAACTTCGTTGATCGTCTGATGTCCAGTGTTGATCTACACCCAAACGTCGCCTGTTGCAATACTCAACACTTTTTGACTCGATAGGTAAACTTTGATTTGTGAGGATTTACATCAATATGTACTTAAAAAAAAAAAAATGATAGCAAAATTTTACGGTGACTTCGAATATTTCTGATAATTAAATAGTATATACGTACTTTTGTTCGATTGCATAGAAACATTCTTTTTCCGGTAAATTCGGTGGAAGTGTTAGAAATACTGCAGTCAGAAAAGCTTATACTATGTACGCCGGCGAATCAACGACCGGATGCCGGTAGAAAAGTGCCGGAGTTGCCAATGCCGGGCCATCAAGATACAGATGCAAGTGTGTTTGAAAACGGCCAAGTGATGGCAAGTCGGTTGTGGCAAGATGCAAAATGCCCTGCAGGAAATCAGTAGTTGGTAACCAACACCGTTCCATCAATGGTTGGATACTGGTAAAACTTCACCGAAATACCGCTATTTTACATGTAGTGGCGCAGCAAAGGCTAGCCTACACCAGCACATTGCCAGCACTGCCAGTGCTGGGCCATTATAATTTCGGCAGTTCTGTGTTTGCTGGGTCATTTATCGCGCCAGAAGCATCCGGTGAGTTGAATTTAATTCTCTTAATGCGGAACACCGGGACTGTCTCTTCTCCAATAACTTTAAAGCTCTTCAGGATCTTCTCCTCCGTCAAGGCTGGATCAACACTAGGAATCAACCCGACTTTGTAAATAGCAAAGTCTGGGATGTGTGCACCATAGTTTAGATCTACTTCCTCTATTCTTCCCTCGATCATCTCATTTGCGTCCTTGAAATTATCAAATAAAATCTTTACTTTGTCCAAGCCCGAAGGGGAAACCCCTGAAACACCCGCTGAGTTATCCCTAAGCTTCTTCTCAAAACTCGTTATATGGAGGTTTCCTAATCTTAGACCCCTCACATCATAGACCTGAACTACGAACGGCCCCGAATCCATTGCTGTATAACGGTCAGCCAACATTCTTGCAGGTTATTATTAGGCAGACCGGGAATCGAACCCGGATCTCTTGGAAGCCTAACCGGGGACTTAATCCACTAGATCACCTAGCCGCCCGAACGAATGTTACCTTTTAACTTCTCTTGTCAATTTGCGTTTGTTTACTTTTCTTGTGTTGTGTGATTTCTAGATTAGACTTATACATCTCGGCTGCAACACATATATCTATATTTATGAAAACTACATAGTTATGAGCGAATGTTCCCATGTACTATGCATTAAATGAAACATGGTCCATTTTTTATTCAGTAATTATAAATAATTACGCTACAGTAGTTTTCATAAATATAGATATATGTGTTGCAGCCGAGATATATAAGTCTAATCTAGATATCACACAACACAAGAAAAGTAAACAAACGCAGATTGACAAGAGAAGTCAAAAGGTAACATTCGTTCGGGCGGCTAGGTGGTCTAGTGGATTAAGTCCCCGGTTAGGCTTCCAAGAGATCTGGGTTCGATTCCCGGTCTGCCTGATAATTTTTCTTGTCAATTAAAAATTTGAGTTTGTTTAATTCACTTTAATCAACTTACCTGGCGTCAAGGGGGCTACCTTCTGTAGCGTAATTATTTATAATTACTGAATAAAAAATGGACCATGTTTCATTTAATGCATAGTACATGGGAACATTCGCTCATGACTATGTAGTTTTCATAAATATAGATATATGTGTTGCAGCCGAGATGTGTAAGTCTAATCCTTATAAGGTTCACACAAAATTGACAAGGAGGGTCAAATGCGGATAGAAACGAACCAAATCCGATTGAACCCTGCACGGAACGCTATCCGCAGTCCTATCCGGTTCTATAAATTCTTATACGCCATTTTTAGTAGGGTAACGTCTGATTCTCCTGTACCGCTTATAGCTCAGAATTCACAAAATGGCACTTTGGATTAAGGAACTTTATACTAGGAATGATCGCTCAGACAGCCAAACGAAATTTCTTCGACTTTCACTGACCAAAATTTAAATCAGAATCTGAGGTGGTTACTCCGCACCGACCTCGCCACTTCGGCAGGTCGCAACAACCAAGTACGAGACTCCACAAAATTCGCTTTTCCGTTGAAATCAAAATAATGCACGTCATTTAATTCAGCATTTTGATTCGTCAACCGAAAGAATAGTGAAAATTACTTGAACCGTGCGATTTTTGTAGTTGTCGATGATGAAAGAACAGTTGTTAAACACTGCATCTTTACTGTCTGGCAAAGTTGAGTTAGAAGACATTTCGATCAACACGTCTATCTTTTGATTCTTTGGTGATGGTTTACAGTTCTCATCTGATTCAGAAGCCGCCAATGGCGTTGAAGGCTTCGGAAGCATATTTAACGAAGATGATGAAAGATTGCCAATTTTAGTTTTAGTTTGAATGGATTCTTCTATACAAAGAGGATATGCGGATATGGTTTCCACTCAGCCACAGCCAACTCAGCACACCCCGGGTTTTTCGTCTGTTTATTGCAGGCTGGCCATCCACTTTTTTTTTCGAATCGATGTCGTCCGAAAGCAAATCAATTCAACCCGAGAAAAAATGCAGATGGCCGGTCTGCAATAAACAGACGAAAAATCTGGAGCGTGCCGAGTTGGCTGTGACTTACTGGAAACCATACCTGTATCCTCTCTTATATTTTTCTGTGACCGTAGTCGATTTCCAACCTCCGTGGCGTTTTAAGGGTGTTATGTTTGCTCCAGAGTCCGCGAGCAATGTTGCAGATGTTTGAAAAAACACGTGTCTAGTGTACGTCTCAGGATCAGCCGGATTGAAAAACGGCGCAATCTGCTTTGGCATAGTCGAGAATTCATGAATCTCCATAACTTGTAGCGTACACTTTACGTTTCGAAAGTCAGAGAATCATCCGTTGGTTGATGCTGCTGCGGCGCGCAGGGCTTCATATTTTCTCAGTATGTCCGTAAATTTTTGGGCGATGACAAAAATTTTGGGCATGTTGGTTTTAGTGTTTAGAAAATTAACGACCGTCAGATTACCCTGCTTGGTGACGTCCGGAAGGCAAATGCTCATCAATTCGTTGGTTCTGCATGCCCCACAACCACCAAAAATCAGAGCAACTTGTGAATAACATGTGACATTCAATTATGTGCAATTTTGTAATAGTATATATTAGGATTTGGTAGGTATTCAGTACGCTGGGTCTCTCATGTAACAGTATAAGTTTACATTTATTGAAATAGTCCATATACAATCTTAACGTATCTGTTCGCGACAATACAGCTTGCTCTTCCAAGCGACGGATTAAGACTAACTCACTTACAGTATATGAGCGTACACGTGACCGTGTATAGAGGTATTGGGCTATATCTAACTAGCTCATGCTTTACGCTACTTCCAATACTTCCCCTCGAAAGTATCCCTGGCGGCTTCTGTGACACGCTTGATATAGCGTAGATATATCGTCTGTCCATCGTTCTATCACCGTTGTAATACGTTATAAACATGCAGTAAATACGGTAGATTTGCGCCGAAAATGAACAAAGTTTGTACCGTATGTATGGGTACTCAAGACCCTCAATATACGGTTTGAACATCGTGTACATACCGTCCATCCGCCTATATAATATGCGACCGTTTGTGGTCCCTCCAAAATATACGTGAAGATACGATATCTATGTTGTAAATAATTCTTGATGAGAAAAATTAACGGACGATCCGGGAATCGAACCCAGGATCTACGGACGCCTATCCGGGGACTTACACCCGAGACCACCTAGCTCGCCCACGGATCATCGCAACTTTTCTCATCATTTGGACCACCTTTTAAATTCTTGTACTTAGTATATCTAATGTTATGATTCTTGGGTATGTAGCACTGAGTAGTGGGCAAGACAAAGTCATATACACTATAGCACCTGTACACACCCAGCCTGAAGCCTACTTAACATTTATGAAAATGGTGACGCATACGGATTGCGTGGGTTGATTAAGTATCCCAAATAGGTGAAAAATCTACCGAAACGAAAATCCCAGCTGATCCTTTTTTTGAGTTATGAGTAATTGAAAAAAAAAAATTTGACAGCACGATAAAAAAAAAATTATACATAAATATATTAGGGTGCCTCGTTTCTGTCGAACTTTTTTTTTTCGCTCCATCGACGAAATATTGTGGTATGTCCTCAAAAAGGAACCCCCACCAAGTTCGAGCCCTTAATTCCAATCCTAATCTAAATCATCTAAAACATCGATCTAAAACATTTTGAAATGTTGCCATTTGAAAAGCATTCAAATCTTCCGACTTTTTTTTTTCAATTAACCAATCAATTAATGCTCTTTTTTTTAAATTTTTTTTTTTCGACTTTTTTTTTTCAATTAACCAATCAATTAATGCTCAGCTGCATTTCGTGATATCGCCTTAAAATGGCGATTTCCATGCACGGAATTGATCATTCTTCGCAAGGACCTGGTATGATTTTCGTGGAACTCGAGTTCTTTCACCTGTTTCAACCTCAAAAGTCATTTTTTCAGAATAACTCACATATTTTCGTTGATATTTAAAAAACGGCGTAAAGCTAGAAGAAATATATAAATGACAAATTCACAGGAAATTTGATTTTCTATAAAAAAAAAAAAAGGCCCTATTGTATCATCGCGTGAGGGACTTGAAAATTCATAAATATTTTGTATTACATTCAAGTCTTCTAAACTATGAGTTCTAGGCGATGAAACAATAGCGCCTTTTGGCGCCGGTTCAGAGTTCCGAATTTTCAATGCTCCGAACGGTAAAATTTCCGAATTTATTCTAAACGATTTCGAAATTTTCAGAAAGACTAAAGTTCAGAAAATTAAAATTTCGAATGGTCGAAATGTAGATAGCTCAAGGCTCCGAAAGTCCGATTCTACGAAAGTCCAAAATTCTGAAAGGTACCGAACGTGTTCTTAACGTGTCGACTAAACGACGCGCGACGGCTTGATGTTCCAGCTTCGGAGCTTTGGCCCAGGGCCGGCTTCAGAGGGTAGGCAAGTGCGGCAATCGCCTCAGGGCGCAATATATTGGGGGCGGCCGCCAGCGGGAGATTTGCAATTTTTTTTTTCTCACTATTTGATCTTCGAGACCGATGAAAATCCATAATATTTCTGCTCCACTCAGATTGCTACTTCACTTTCTATTGTCTTACTATTCTCACCTGTTCAGCGTTACGGTTATCTTGGGTAAACCCGTGAATGGATGGCAGTGCACTTCGGTAGTCATAGACAAACTCGATGTACGCGTCGCCGCGCACGCCGATCCACGTCCGCGCGCGGCTTTCGCGGTTCAAAAATACCTTTATACAAAATTAAAAACACAGTCATCAATCGTGAATTTTCGGAATTTTTCAGAAATGATCATTTTTTTCTTACTTGTCATTTTTGAGGCGTGATTCAAAAAATAAAACTTAAAATGTCAATTCAGAAAAAACAAATCAGATTTTCAAAAAACGATGAAAAACGTGGTGGAAATGACATTTTAAGTTTTATTTTTTGGATTACGCGTCCAAAATGACAAGTGAGAAAAAAATGATTGTCAATCTTGAAAAATTCAGAAAATTTCCAATCGACAACTGTGTTTTCAATTTTGTTTTGAGGCATTTTTGAACCGCGAACGCCTTTTTGATGCGCGACTAGACGTTTTATTCTTATTCTCCGGCCCGGGTATTTTCTCCATGAATTTCTTTCTTTTGGATTGAAGAAGAAGGATTCAGGTATCCAAAAAAAATGATCTCAATGAATTTCGCTGAGTCCCGCGGAAACGACAGCAAAATTAAAAAAAAAAGAAAAGAAAAAAAAAAAAAAATACGAGAAAAAATTGAAAGAATTTTTTGTTTCGAAAATGAAATTTTTTGTATGAAAGCGGTCTCCTTTACGAACAAAATAATTTCAGGATCAATCCGCTTCGATGAATACTTTCGGAGATATGGTTTTCCAAACACAGCAGCGCACAGCAGTGCAACAGTGGTTTACAAAAATTCACATAGCTCTAACTCCACCATTTTTAAAAAAATTTCAAAATCCTTGAAGCAGTATTTTTTATTTCCATAGTGCTAAAGATTGTGAATGGCGCAAAGATCCGTGACTTGACGGTTTTTTTTTTTTTGAGTGAAGTGACGCGGATCCGCTCATATAGGTATTGATTAGGGAACATATGTTTATATTATTTCTCACACCCTTCGAAATACCCAACTAGTATGTTAAAAAATGTGAGCTTGAATATATCCAGAGGGGCGGCGTTCGCGGACTTTGCCTGGGGCAGTTAAATATCTGAAGCCGGCACTGCTTTGGCCTTTCGGATCTTAAGCTTTCGGAGTTTTGACCTTTCGGATCTACCTACATAGCTTTCGGAATTTTGAACCTTCGGTATGGCGATTCGGAATACCGATTGCGAAATACTCTTTCTGAAAACTGTGAGTTCGTTGCATTCAAATCCGGAAATTCGACCGTTCGGAGCTTTGAAAATCCGGAACTTTAAACCGGCCCCATCAACGAAAATATATGTGAGTAATTCTTAAAAAATGACTTTTGGGGTTAAAACAGGTGAAACAACTCGAGTCACACGAAAATCACACCAGGCCCTTACGAAGAATGATCAATTGCCTACATGAAAATCGCCATTTTAAGGCGATATCCCGAAATGCAGCTAAGCATTGGATAATTGAGAAGAAAGTCAGAAGTTTTACTTGTTTTTCAAATGGGAACATTTCAAAACGTTTTAGATCGGTCTTAGGCCGGTATTCATAGACAGTCAGACAGTCTTAAGTCGACTCGGCACACGACTTAAGCATGGTCTCAGCCAATCAGGACCCATATAACGCTATCTTAAGATGGTCTTGAACAAGCAAGTTCTCAAGAACTGACTATGAATACCGGCCTTAGAATTGGAATTGAGGGCTCAAACTTGGTGGGGGTTTCTTTTTGAGGACATACAACAATATTTCGTCGATGGAGCGAAAAAAAAAGAGTTCGCCGGAAACGGAGCACCCTTATATATTTATATATATATTTTTTTTATCGTGTTATCAATTTTTTTTTTTCAATTACTCATAACTCAAAAAAAGGATCAGCTGGGATTTTCGTTTCGATGGATTCTTTATCCATTAGGCATACTTAATCGACCCACGCAATCCTTGTGCGTCACCATTTTCATAAATGTTAAGTTGGCTTCAGGCTGGGTGTGTGTATGACGGATGTGTCACGAGCAGGCTGTGTGAGTTTATTGTATATAGCGGCCCTTTAATGTGCGTATTATTTTTATTAAGTAATTAATTAAATATTTTTAATCAATTACTTAACTTTTTCTATCTCTGAATATTTATTTTGTAAATAATTCTTGATGAGAAAAATTAACGGACGATCCGGGAATCGAACCCAGGATCTATGGACGCCTATCCCGGGACTTACACCCGAGACTTTTTCTCATCAAGAATTATTTACAAAATAAATATTCAGGGATAGAAAGAGTTAAGTAATTGATTAAAAATATTTAATTAATTATTTAATAAAAATAATACGCACATTAAAAGGCCGCTATATACAATAAACTCACATAGCCTGCTCGTGACACATCCGTCATACAGGTGCTATAGTGTATTGTAACATTCCGGCTGTTCTGGCTCCTGCCGGAGCAGCCGGACAAGTGTCCATCGCGCATCCCGCGGTGCGCATCTCGCGAAGCACACCGCAGAATTCCGTGCATCCCGCGATTCCGCGAGCCGCGTTTCCGTGCATCCCACGATTTCGCGGTGCCCGCGAAATATCGGTATAAAAGGGGGTACGTGGAGGCATCAGGTACCGATTGTGTGGCAAAGCGCCCGTCGAGTCACATCATATTAATTATTAAAATTAGGCACGTAGCCAAAATAGTGCGTGACCTGTACTTGCTCTTAAATCGCATTTCGACACTTGTTAAAATTGAAGTGATTAAAATCGCGATTTTCGATATTGAAAAATATAAGTCTAATAAAATTAAAAATTCACATTTCACACTCTTCAAAGTTTTTTACTAATTTTTTATAATTAAATGAATTAGACCGCAAACTTCAAAGTCGTCTTAATTAAATTAACGACGCAATATAAAATAAATCGTGGATTGGAAATCCACGATCATTAAAATCAAACAAACTATCGGCTGTAACAAAACTTAATTTAAAACATCGGAATCAACTAAATGGAAACATTGACTGAAAATTATGAACTCAAAATAAATCTAAGCTTATTCTACTCTGTTGTTTCTCTAATATAATATTTTTATATTCTATTCTATTCTATTTCTGTTCTTTATGATTTATTAATATGCTCAATATGCTATTTTCTGTTTATTCTTTTGTATCGTTTCCTATTTTCGACGTTATTACTTATTAAACATAATCTATTGTTAAAACTACATCTATTTCTTTCAATTTCCTATTTCCTTTAAATTAACAATCTCTAAATATTTCAGGGTTCTTTCTTTATTCTCAATTAGCAAACGACAGCTACGGTGCGGGTGTAAAACCCAATCCCGAGTCTAGTTGTACAGCTTGGTACGCCTAGCGACACCCAGCTCTGTGCTAACGCAGCTACGGTTGAGTTTTTGCTGGGTTACAACACCGGGGAATACCCGTGTCTGTGATTCTCACACACAGCTAACACAACCCGCGTCTGTTGCACGAGCTCGGTTAGCGAAGCAGATCCTCGCTCAGTAGATAAATAGCTCAAATCGGTTGATAGCTGATTTGAGTCTGTAATAGGGTATTTTGTGGTTTTTCACTTTTTCCACCAGAGGAGCTCCAAATCACACCCGTGACAAAGACACTCACGCGGACTAGCACCGTATCTCCAGCCATCAGCTGAGATATTGGTGCAGTAAGTTACAATATATGACTTTGCCTTGCGTACTACTCAGTGCTACATACCCAAGAATCATAACATTATACGATATCTATACCGCGGTCATACGGTATCAGTACTTCATTGTATCGTATCCATACCGCATTCACAACATAATCATTCCGCATTGAGAACGAACCGTACCGCGATGAAAAAAAGAAATTATCTTAAATTTCAGCATAGGTATTAATAGCGACGCCTCAGTGATAGAGCAGGGGCCAACGCACCAATTTTGTGTCAAATCTTATTCACTCAGAGACCCTAGGATTTCTATAGGATGTCCTTCTGATATGGAAAAGTCATTTCTTACGCCTGAAGGGTGGGGCAACCCTTAATTGGGGACTAATTTAAAAATGAAAGACATGACATATTTTATTCATCTCGAAACTTGTCTGGTAGTTCGTTTTTTATCAATTATAAATGAAAAAACACTCTTACGCCTGGCAAAAGGGGCTAAGATTTTCTTACAAGCAGTAAACTTGTAGGTTTGGAGGGGTGTATCATCAAATGTTATTCAGCTAAAAATTCATATTGACGGAAAGTCTAAGAGGTAAATAGTGGAAAAATGTTATTCTTACGCCCCGCAAGTGGGGCGATCCGTTTCTTACACTCGTCCGAAAGTCGAAATCGTAAGCGACCTGCGACGTTATTTCGCTGCAGCGCACGCTCATCAAGTTCGCATCGTAATAAGTTCAATGATTTTATTATATTTCAAAATATTTTCATCTATGACTGTAATGTGGGGCTTTCCACGCCTGCAACCTAACCTACTATCGAAATTGACATTTTCAATTTGGCCTTGATTCTTTTATCTTCTTGTACTCTGTGAAAAAAAGCTCCATAAATAATTACGAATTTTTTTTATCAAGCCGTTCAAAAAATGAGATTTCTCCAAATTTTAGGTATTTTACTTTTGAATGCTCATAACTTTTCGAAGAATGCATCGATTCGAATGTTTTTTTTTTTTTTCGAATTGTGTATTTTTCAATGAATTTTCCAAAAATTTGATCCAAAAAAAAAGTCATTCACTAGATGTTTTCAATTCTCAGATCAAAATCTAGATTTGAAAGCTGTTTATACCCTTACGGAAAAAACCATTCAAGTTTAAGGGTGAACCTTCAATTTTCAAGGTTTCACCCTCCATTCTGGGGGTGAAACCCTGAAATTTCAGGGTTCAACCTCCAATATTCAGGGTAATACCTTTAATTCCTATGGATGAACCATCAATTGAAGGGTCAACCGTGAAAAGTTAGTGGATCAACCCTGAAAATTGAGGGAAAACCCCCAAGAATTGTGGAATATCCTTCAAACATTGGGGGACAACCTCCAACAATTGAAGGATAACCCTGAATAGTTGGGGGTCAATACTAAAAATTGAGGGAAAACCCCCAAGAATTGTGGAATATTCCTCAAACATTGAGCGACAACCTCCAACAATTGAGGGATAACCCTAAAACGTTCTGGGACAACTCTGAAAATTGAGGTATAATCCTGAATAGTTAGGGGGTCAACCCTGATGAGTGGCGGGTCACTTAAAAAGTCACTTCAAAAAGTCACCTCAAAAACCCTGAAGTTGAAGGGACCCCCATTTGACGGTTGTTCCTCAAGTTGAAGGTACCCCTCAATTCAGGGTAACCCACAAGTTGGGAGTTCGAAATCACCCTGAAAGTTGAGGGCCCAGTTGAGGGTGATATTTTGAGGGTTTTTTTCCGTAAGGGTATCCTTAGATATTTTTTAAAAAATTCAGAGAAAAACTACTCTCCATTTCACAAATTCTAAGCCTGGTCCCATCGTGATAAAACGATTCTTGCTATTTTTCAGAATTAAAAAAAATAAAAATTGATGGATACAAACAGTTTTCAAAATCAGATTTCGATCTAGGAATTGAACACATCTAGTGAATGATTTTTTAATTTCTCGCATCAAATTTTCGCGAAATTCATTGAAAAATATACAATTTGAAAAAAAAAAAAAACCGTTCAAATTGATGGATATTTGGAAAAGTTTTCAGCATTCAAAAGTAAAACACCTAAAATTTTGAGAAATCTCATCTTTTGAACATCTTGATGGAAAAATTCGAAATTATTCATGGAGCTCTCTTTCACAGAGCACAAGAAGATCCCCGTACGGAAAAAACTCCTAAGATGTCCATAGTAACTACTGAATATAAGTAGTAAGTGAGTAGTAACTACTGAATATAAGTAGTAAGTGAGTAGTAACTACTGAATATATGTAGTATATATATTGATTTATTTGTCTCCCCTTTCGGGTATTACAATTATCTTTCTTTAAGTACATATGCATTTTTCTTCCTTTTGTTATGTTTGTTATCTTCGGGTATTACAATTTTCTTTCTTTAAGTACATATGCATTTTTCATCTCCCTTATCTAATTATATAGTATTTAACAGCTTATTTATATTCTCTTTAACACTTAATACTTAATTAATTAAATTGTGTTTTCTTACATCTACTTTGTTAATTTGCTTCTTTGTACTTTCATTTTCCTTATAACTAATTACTGATATCTAGTCTCTCCCTTGCTTCCTTTTTCCTGTTTATTTCTGATCCTCTTCCTTTACCTTTTCTAGTTCCTTGTTTATCTTGTGTAGTTCTTCTATAGCCTTTAATAGATTTTTACCCCATTTCTCCCGGCTTTCCTTTAACTCTTTTCTCACCCTTTCCTTCTCCTTCTTTCCTTGTTCCTTTTTTTCCTCTTCCTTTTTCTCTTTCTTCTCCCAAGTCCAGACCTTCTTTCTTTCGTCTCACCTTTTCCATTCCCTATTACCCTTCGCCTCTTCCTCTCTTCCCGTCTGTACTCTTTTCCCTCTGTCCTCTGTCTCCTTTATCTTCAGTCTCCATTTTAACTCCCTCTCCTTGTATGTCAGGTCCCCCCTTAGCCTCACCTTTTCCTTCACCTCTACCATCTCCTTTCCCCTCATCACCTGTTCCTTTTCTCTCTCACTCCCCATTTCCACCACCACCACTCCTCTCGTTTCGTCCTGCTCTGTTGCCCCACACTCCCACGCACTAACCATCCTAACTCCCACTCCTCCGGCCTCCTTTACTATTCTTTCCGCCTCCTCCTTCCAGTTCTTCTTTCCTCTTAAACCTTTAATCACCACATTTCTCTTCTTTGCTCCCTCTTTCTCCCTCTCTCCCTCTCCTTCCTCCTTTTTTACACTCCCCGCGCTTGGTTTTACCGGGGGGGGTCAACCCCACGGCCCCAGCACCACCTTCTTTCTCTTTTTCCTTTTTTCCTCCCTGAGCTTCCTTTATTTCTTCTATTAATTTCTTCAAATCCTTAATTTCCTCAGCCATTTTCTTCATCGTCATCTCGTTTTCTCCCGTTATCTTCTCCATATTTATTCTTTTCTTCTTTACTTGTTTACTTTGCCTTGTCGTCGTCTTCGGCTTCTTTCTACTAATGACTCAGTCCGTTCCCTCGTGTTCGTGGTGTGCTCTCCCCTCCCCTTTTCCTTTCCTCTTGGGTTCACTGTTTTGCTGCTGCGCGTCGTCTCCTATCACTCGCAACTCTCCCTCTGCCCTGTTGCCGCCGCTACTGTCTATCTTCTCCGTTGTCCAATTCCTGGTTATATTCCCTGTTCCCTTAGCTTGGTTCCCTCCTCGCCCGTTCTTCGCCAGCTGTCTCGACATTTGTCCAGCCGCCACTGTCTACCTTCTTCTTGTCCACTCCTTGTTAGGCTTCCCTAGTTACCTTGGCTTCGCTTTCTCCTCCCCTGTTCTCCGTCGTCTGTCGCTTCTGTCGTTATTTGTCCAGTGTCTTCTTTACCTTCTGTCGTTATTTGTCCAGTGTCTTCTTTACCTTCTGTCGTTATTTGTCCAGTGTCTTCTTTACCTTCTGAGTCCTTTAATCTTCCACCGTGGTTTCTATATTACCTTTCCATTGTTCTCTGTCTCTTTTTTCTTTTTCTTCTCTTTTCTTTTTTAGGCTTTTTCCCCATTTACTACCTTTCCCTTCTTCTCCGAGGATTACTTCTAGCTGCTCCTTTGTGTCCTCCATTTCTCTGCATCTTTCTGCCAGGTGTTCTAGCGTTTCCTCTTCCTCGTCGCACAGTCTGCACCTTCTTTTTCCTTCGTTAAGCCAGAACTTGTTTCCTCTTTCTTCGTTGCAGCATCTCAGCCTTGCCACTATTTGTACTGTGTCTGTTCTCCTCCCTTTCTTTCCTTTTAGGTATCTGGGGATTCCTACTTCCCTTATCCCTTGATATCTTCTTACACTTCTTGAGTTGAATATCTTGTCCATTCTTTCTTGCTCCTGCACTTCTCTGTCCTTGTTCAAAGTGTTCTCTTCTGGTCTAACTCCTGCGTCTATGATTCTTTCTACCTCTTCCTCCCCTATTCCGCACCTCCAGAAGTATTCCTTTCTCTCCTTTCCTTCCCTCGAGTATCTCCCTTTCTTCTCCTCCTTCCTTCTTTCCTCCGTACATGCCTTTAGTATTGGTCTGCCCTCTGCTCTTCTTATCCGTTCCTCCAGCCTCCCCGCTCTTTTTCCGGTGTCCAGTCTGATCTTGTCTCTTTTCAGTTCCTCTCTTACTATATATCCTGGCGTTGTTCTTTCTACCCCTAGAATCCACCTCAAGTATCTCTCTTGTGCTCTTTCTACTTCCTCTCTTTCTTTCCACCCCCATATTTCTGCGCCGAATAGCATTACCCCCTTCACTATTGCGTCGAATAGTTTCAGTCTCCATCTAATGTCCCCCTTGAACTTTCGTTCTCCTATTCCCCAACATCTTCCCATCGCTATCTTTGCTTTTTTCACTCTTTCTCTTATATGTTCCTCGTCTCTGTTATTACTTTTTATTATGTATCCCAGGTACTTTATTTCTTTGGTTTCTTCCAGCTCCTTGTCTCCCCATTTCCACCTTTTTTCTTTTTTCCTGCCTCCTCCTTTTCTTGCAACCATGACTTTGGTCTTTTCTTCATTGACTTCTAACCTTTTCCTTATGAAATATTTCCTCGTTCTTTCCATCATCTCCTCCATTTCTGTCTCGTTCTCCGCCAGTAGCACAATGTCGTCCGCATACCCTAGTGTCCATATCTTTTCTTTCCCAATTGTCACCCCTCCATCTTGTCCCTTCTTTAGCGTCTCTTCCAGGTCTGCTATGTATATGTTGGAGAGGGTGGGGCTTATTGGGCAGCCCTGTCTAACCCCCTTTACCACCCAGAACTCTTCTGTCACCTCCTCTTTTATTTTCACCCTGCATAACGTTTCTTTGTAGATTTCTTTAATCCTATCTATCATCTCTGCTGATACCCCCTTCTTTTCCATTATTTTCCACAGCGTCTCCCTATCTAGTCTGTCGAACGCTGCCTTTAGATCTACGAAGGTCATAACCAGCTTACCGCCTTTTTCTTTCAATCTTTTTCCCATGATGTGCTTTAGTACGTATATATTATCTATCACTCCTCTGCCTTTTCTAAATCCCACCTGTGTTTCTTTTAGTATTTTTTTCTCCTCCACTTCTTCAACTAGTTTTTTGTTGACTATGCCTGCATATATCTTGTATGCTGTAGCTGTCAACGTTATTCCCCTGTAATTATTTGGTTCCTCTGGGTCTCCTCTTTTTAATATTGGTACTATCACCCCTTCTCTCCACTGTCTTGGGTATCCTTCCCCGTTCCATACCTTCTTTGCTATGTCCCTCAGTTTTTCTGCAGTATTGTTCCCTCCGTGTATCCATGCCTCATTTGGTATCCCATCTTGTCCCGCTGCTTTGCCTCTTTTCAGTTTTTTCAATTGTTCCATTACTTCTGCGTTCCAGTCTATCCCATCTTCTTCTCCTCTGCTGCAGTTTGCTGTTTGTTCTTCGATTGCTTGCGGCCTCTCTTCTACCCCCCCTAACGTGCCCATGAAGTGTGACCTCCAGGTTTCTTTTGTTATCTTCTCGCTTATGTTCCCTTTGTTTTTCCTGAATTTATTTACGTATTTCCAGGCTTCTTTCTCATCCCTTATTTTTCCGAGCTCCGCTTCTTCTTTCTCTCTCCACTCTTTCTTTTTGTCTTCGCATATTTTCTTATATTCCACTCTCATCTTTTTAAAGCTTCCTGTTGTCTCTTCCCTTCCCTCTCTGACTCTCCTCCATTCTCTCTGTAGGTCTTTTTTCCTGTCTCTGCATTCTTTGTCCCACCAATCCCTGTACCCCGTTTTTCTTGGCGGTTTTCTTGCTCTTCTGGTTGTGGCCTTTTCCACTTCGCTCTGTAGTTCTTTCCACTCTTCTTCTACCCCCCTTTCTTTCCATTCCACTTTCCTCATTTTTTCTTTGAAGGCTAGCGCTTGCTCCTCTTCCCAAATTTGTACCGTTCCTTTCGCCTCCGTGACTGCTCTTCTTTCTCCTGCTTCTCCATCCCCTATTATGACTATTAATGGTTGGTGATCCGAGTCCATTCTACTGCCGACTTGGAATTCTCTAATCCTGTCCCAGGCCTCTTCGTTCGTTACTCCGTAATCTATTGTCGACCTTTTACCGCCTTTGTGGAACGTCCACTCTCCCTTTTCATCTCCCTTCATGTTTCCGTTTAAAAATGACCATCCTTTGTCTTCTACTAGTTCTACTAGTTCTTTTCCTTCTTTGTTTTCTTTACTGTCTTTTGCTTTCCTTTTCTGTATCCTTTTTCTTTCTTCACCTTCTTCTCTGTTTCCCCCTGTCCCTATCCGGGCGTTAAAGTCACCCCCTATTAGCAGCTTTTCCTCTGTTCTCTCCTCTCCTACCGCTCTTTCTAGTATCTTCAGCTTTTCTTTCTCTCCTGCTCTATTATATATATTTATTATCCTCCATGTTTCTCCTTTGTACTTTATTCTGTACTCCTGTAGTCCCTCTGCATGTTGTATCTCAGCTTCTTGGTTGATTTCGTTTCTGATTCCTGTGATTATTCCTCCCATTGCTCTTCCTTTTGTCTCTAACCTTTTGGCTCCTTGGCATGTCCATTTCCATCCCTTCGGTAGATTTTTCTCCCATGCTGCCCAATCCTTCTCTTCTATCCACGTTTCTGTCAATCCTATTATGTCGAAGTTCCCCAGGTACTCCCAAAACTCTTCGTCCTTGTTTCTTACCCCCGCTACGTTCCAGAATGCTATTTTCAACTCTCCCTCCTCTGGTCCCTGTTAATGTTCATCTGAGTCTGCCTCACCTCTCCCTCCTCTTCCTCCTCTACCTCCTCCTCCTCTTCCTCTTCCTCTTCCTCTACCTCCCCCTCTTCCTCTATCCTCTCCCTCTCCTTCGTTATTTTTTCTTGTTAGTTGCTCCTGCTCGTCGTTCCATATCCATTGGATGTTTTCCCACCACAATTTCCTGTATCCAACTTTTATCTGCACCCCTGGGTTCTTTTGCCTTTCGTCTCTGGCTATCTCTGTTATCCTTCGCTGCACTTCCCTTTCCTTATCTGTTAAGTCGTCATCTATGTATATCCTCTTGTTCGCGAGCCTTTTTTTGCCTTCCATGATTTTCCTTTTCTCCTCCCAGCTTTGTATCCTCACTAGTATTGCTCCGTGGCTTATTCTCATGTCCACTGTCTCTATAGCACCTATTTCTTCTCTTGTTGTTTCCTTTATAATTCCTCTTACTACCTCTTGTGTGTCTCCGTCCTTCTGCAGATCAGCTCCTCTGATCATGATGTTGTTCCTTCTCTCTCTTTTGTCCTTTGTTTCTACCTTCCTCTCTATCTCTCTCAGTCTTTTTGTCATTTCCTCATTTGCATTTCCGTGTATTTTCTCTGCTCCCACTATCCTTTTTACCTCTTTTATCACTTCTCCATTTTCCACCTTTCTTTTTTCCTTCTCCTCCTCCGACTTTTTTCCCAGATCCTCTTCTAGCTTAGTAATTCTGTCATCCAATCTTTTTCTTTCTTTCGCTCCTTTCTCTTTCATTGTTTCTATTAGTTTTATCATTCTTTCTTTGTCCTCTCTTACTTCTTTCCTGCCCTCTTCTACCTCTGTTAGCAGTTTTTTCATTTCCCGAACCATTGCGCTCATTCCTTCTTTCATGTCTTCCATGCTGGTTGTCCACCCTTCCCCTGGCGTCTTTTCCCTTTCTGTTTCTCTTGATTGTAATTCTGTCTTTCTCTCCTTTTCTTTCTGTAGCATTTCTCTTCTTTCCGTGTTCGGGGATTTCCTCATATTTATTCTTTTTACCGTGCTCTCTTCTGCCGTCTGTCCTTCTGACTCTTCGTCCCCTTCTGATCCCAGCTCTAGTAATCGTTTTCTTCTCCATATATCCAAATTCCTCCCGTTTTTTTTTTCCTTCCTTTTCTAGCCTAACCGCATTTGTCGGTCTCCCAGCTTTCATTCCTTTTGGCGATGTCGCTGGCGTACACCATATTTCTCTTCTGTCCTTGTCAGTCTCGTCCTCCGTTTTTTCGTCTCCTTTCCCCCTGTCGGTACCATGATTTTTATCCTGGCTAACTTCCTTACCCGCTTCTGCCCTCTGTGTTCTTTGCTCCGTACCGACGATCCGCGCTTCTCCTGACTCTTCCCCTTTTCCGCTTCCCGCCATTATTCCTTTTGTATGGTTTCTAGGTTACGATTCTTTCCTTTATCTTTAATCCTACTTTTCCCTGTTGTCTACTTGCTCTAATTCCTCTTACCACTTCTTCCACTCACGACGCACTTAATACGTGCCCACTTTTGACTTTGTCCTTCCCGGATTTACCGACTTATGTATAAAAAACTACGCTCCGCTATTTTACACACCTTTATCGTTCGGTGTCCTTACCGGAAGTCATCGAATATATGTAGTAATTTAGTAGTAACTACTGACGATAAGTATACTGATGAGTAGTTACCATTGGCGAGTGGTGACTATTGAATAGTCACTATACTGTTGTGTAGTTCACTGATTAGTATTACACCATGTATGAGTGGTACACTACTGGTGACTTCTTACCTGCAGTGTACGACTTTGTGTTGCAATTACTACTGAACAATACCCAGTGTACTACTCGACACTAGTGACTATTCTGACTACATGCTCGAAAGAGCGTTGAGTCGAAAAAAGGAAGAAGAAGAAGAAGTAGTGACTATTGGATAGTCACCGCTCGCCAATGATAACTACTCGTCCGTAGTTAGTAGTCACCAGTATTCGCGAATTTACAGTCTGGGAACTACTGAAGAATGGCAGTAGTATTCAAAAGTATAGCAGTAGTTTATCAGTAGTTATTCCAGTAGTTTCCCAGTAGTATTTCAGTAGTTTTTTCCGTACGGGTCATCAAGCGATTTGATAGCGATTTGGCCGGATAACCGGATACCGGATATCTGGCCGAATTCATTTGCCGGATACCGGATATCCGGTCAGGCAATATCCGGCCGGATATCCGGTATCCGGCACAACAAAATCGCCTAATGTTGGGACTCCATTAAACACTAAACACTTTGAACTAAGAATTTGTATTTCCTGCTTATTTTATATTTGACCACTTTAATTTTTTTTTCCATTTCTTTCATCTTTACTAATAGTACAATTATCTTCTGGGCAGTACATTGAAGATTATTGCTATCCAGTTATCCGGCCGGATAGCGGTGCTATCCGGTTATCCTGCCAGATAGTAAAAAACAGGCCGGATAGGCCGGATACCGGATACTTACCGGATATCCGGCACATCCCTAGTATACAGTCATAGGTGACAATATTTTGGAACTTAATAAAATCATTGAACTCATTACAATGCGAACTCGATGAGCGTGCGCTGCAGCGAAAGGCGTCGCAGGTCGTTTACGATTTCGACTTTCGGACGAGTGTAAGAAACGGATTGCCCCTCTTGCAGGGCGTAAGAATAACATTTCTCCATTATTTACCTCTTAAACTTTTCGTAAATACAAATTTTAAGCTGAATAAGATTTGACAATACACCCCTCTAAACTTACATTGTTTATTGCTTGTAAGAAAATCTTAGCCCCTTCTGCCAGGCGTAAGAAGTGTTTTTTTATTTATAATTGATAAAAAACTAACTACCAGGAAAGTTTCGAGATGAATAATATATGACAAACACATTGCCTGAACCTGCATGTTTATGATAACATTGTGCAACAAAGCCCCACCGGACGACCTCGGCACTATCATTTCATTTCTTACTCGGTCCAAATAACTGATTCTATGAATATCACAGTGAATAAGATTTGACATGAAAATGTTCACGGGCTCCCGCTCTAACAATAACCACTGCGTTCAATGTATAAATATTCACCGCAGTATAGAAAGTCCAGACGTCAAGTAGAAACAGATTATTTCAGGACAATTTTGAAAACCCATTTAACGCTGATTTTTCATTATATATTTTAATAATTTGATGAGTCGAAGGCCCAATCCGGAGAGTTATCTATCAGATAATTGATATTTTGGTACGACAAAACACCCCTATAAGTTGGGTCAAGATCTGTGACCCGGAGTTTTTTTAATCCAGAGCGCCGATTGGCTGTTTCTAGAATTGTCCAACTCGTCCGGCTCAGAATCCATTACGTTTAGTGTACAAGTGCATCACAGTACTCAGTACTCTGACACTTTAACCTATCAGTGCAAGATAGATAGATAGATAGATCAATTTATTATTATGTCCATAGCAATGTTAGACTAAACATGAAAATTTTACAAGACAAGAGTACCAGTACTATAGGTACAGAAGTACTCACTGTGATTAATACTGCAGTACTAGCTCTTGAACCAATACTGCAGTACTAGTACTCGGACCAATACTGCAGTACTAGTACTCGGACCAATACTGCAGTACTAGTACTCGGACCAATACTCCAGTACTAGTACTCAAACCAATACTGCAGTACTAGTACTTGAACTAATATCACAGTACTTGAACTAATACTGCGGTACTCGAACTAGTACTGCAGTACTCGAACTAGTACTGCAGTACTCGAATTAGTACTGCAGCACTCGAACTAGAATTCGAACTAGTACTGCTGCATTAGTCCAAGTACTATTATACTGCAGTACGTGGACTTTATATACTGTACTGAACGGTTTTAGCTAGTACTTATTGGACTAATACCGAAGGGCCAGTACTCAAAGTAATACTTCAGTCATACTACACTAGTACTTGGCACGTATTTATATATCAATTCGTAGTAATTTTTGTACTTGAAGTACTATGAGTACTGTGTGTACTCGCGAAATAAGTACAGCAGTACTTTGGCAGTACTTCAAGTACTGCTTTACTGGCAGTACTTTCAGTATTTTTCTTTACGTAAGGGCTGTCGCGCTCTCTTCCTCTCACGAGGAGATTCAGACCGTTATTATATTGTGAATTTTGTCACGCCCACGATGGCAGAGTTAGTTTATAGTACTTTTCGGTACTAGTGTGAAAGTGTTGATTCTCGGACGAGTGTGAAGTTTTTCGCCCGAGCGAAGCGAGTCCATTTCAGTCTTTTATCTGTAATTATTTGTTCCGCGAGGGACTGATTTGTCGAGTTATTCATTTTGCCTTCTTTTTCAAACGTGGCCAGGCTGCCTTTACACGACCTGTAGTCGTTTTACACCGGGGGAAGTACCCCCGGGTGCATGCTTTGTGAATCAAATTTTCAAATTTCCTTTTTAATTCAATAAATTCTATTTTTCTTTGATCAATTCTAATTCTCGAGTCGTTAATCAACGCCCTGCTAATCTTTCACTCGCCCTTAGCCACAAAATAATACCGCTCTGATAAAAATAAGAATTTCCAAGTTTAATCATTATAAGGTGACAGCAATGCAAAGTAAAAACTAATAATCAACCACGACAGTCGGGAAAAGTAAAAATCCCGTCGTCGCAATGGAATTAGAATACAGGATAAAAATATTTAAACCACTTTCGTCGTAGAACTTGAGTTACGTAATATATCTCCAGAACAGGAAGACGATTGAATTCAAAAATGTAATTAATATACCAATAATTATTGTAATATTCTTTATCTTCGTTATTTTCATGATTATAAAAATTGATGTACAATTCACAATTTTCAAATTTCATGTTGGAATTATCTGTAACTGATTTCGGCATATTTTGAATGTCATTGTTTCTGACAAAATTTTTCACCGTCGCTTAGCATCTGATGATTCAGTGTTGGAACGATTATCTGATGAAGTCAACCTTGATGTTGGACTTGAAAACTCGGTTAATGGCAATGGAACTCGACTGCTTGAGTAATTACTTGGTGCTAAAGTTGATGATGATGTTGTTGTTGTTGTTGTTGTTGTTGTATAAGTTGTGGATGTTGATGTCATTGTACGAGTTATTGGTGTTGTTGTATGAGTTGCCGACGATGATGTTATTTTGTAAGTTAATATTGGTGTAAATTCTTTTTTTTATTGCCTAAAGAATTTTCAATACATCCAATTACGACAGCATCTTATCTCCAGCCCTCGTACCGCTTAATTGTTGTTATTGTTACGACAAACGAAATGGAGAGATTGGGTAGTTGCGGATAAACGAATCAGCGAGAGACAGGCCTAGGATGAGTGACTTGCGGGATAAATGTTTAGGAAAAGCTTACACGGGTCTTCTTTGTCTTTACTTGAAAACTCGTGTCTTCATTAATTCTCGTGATGAGATATACACAGATATTTGACCACGAGGCCGAACGATTCACACAATGTTTCCCACAGGGGGATCCGAGACATACTGATATACATATAGACTTTGATTTAGTCCGCAGGAATACACATACATATACATTGAAAAGTTCTTACGCTTGGTGCGCAATAATATGTTCACTGAGAGGTGATATGTATAGCCACTACCCTTGATGTGTAGCAAGAGCTCAAAACAGGGTACTAGTAGCTAGCTCGCAAAATGAGCAGTGGCTGCACACTTTTGTGTAGCCACTAGCCATAATATGTATAGTAGCAGCGCACCACGCGGATCTTAGCCTGTATACTCGAACTTTTCTCGGCCAATCTGCTGCCACTACTCATTCTTCGCTCTCTCTCTATACATACGGCAGGAGTCGCTGCTAGCCTAGCGAGTTCTAGTACCTACACAAATCACCTCTCAGTGTTGAGAGTTCAATTTAACGCAGGTGAACACTGCGCGATGGTGTGTGTGCAATCGATAAGCACTGGCCGTCCAGCTGATCTGAGCGATCAATTATACTTGGCCCGAACATACCGCCCCCTCACTATCGTTCGACGATTGCGAAATCATGATACGCCGCCTGCCGTGAGCGGCTCATTATGAAAGTTGATCGGTAGCATGCACAATTTTACCATCGACCGTTTTAACACCGATGATTTCGTTTCCGCTGTTACAACGCGAACTAGTCCATCCGATCCTGGGTGAATGTCGATGACCCTCGCGAGTGGCCAGACCGATGGTGGTAAGTTTTCATCCCTGATAAAAACGATGGCTCCAATGTCGATGTTTCTGTTGATTGATCGTCACTTTGGCAGATTTTGAAATGTCTGGAGGTATTTCGTGCTCCAACGTTTCCAAAAATGTTCGAGCATTTGGCGTGAGAGTTGCCAATGCGAGAGGCGCTGGACGGGTGCGTCCGCGAGTGAGGGTTCTGGCACGGTATTTAGGGCTGTGCCGATGAGAAAATGCCCTGTAGTTAAAGCCCCCGAGTCTGTCGGATCGTCCAAAAGTGCACACAGTGATCGCGAGTTGAGGGTAGCTTCCACCTTAGGGTAGGTTAGGGGTTAGGGGTAGCTTAGAGGCGCCGCGAGACGCGAGATCGCTGGATTCTCTGAACCCGATACGTGATGCCACCGAGCACGCGCGAAATCTTGTATTTCGGTGACATGATTGAGGACAAAGTCTTTCCAGCGAGAGAGGTGATTTTTTATCCTCGCGAGCGCGACTGTCGAGTCCGACCACAGATGAACCGGAGCTTTCGCGAGATTGAGAGTGCTTTCCACGTGGCGCACGAGTATCAACGAGGAGCGTGGCACACAGTTCGGGACGCGGAATTGTCACTTTCTCGAGGGGCGCGACTTTTGTTTCCGAACATATTAGTGAGATGCGCGCTTTGTGAATGTCGATGTACGTTAGCAAATATATTTCCGCCGCGATAGCCTCTTGAGCAGCGCCGTGCCTAGTTGAAATGGCACCTGGGGCAACAGTTTCCCATGGCGCTCTGGTTATTATTGATTTTGACCGGCGAACGAATTAAAGAAGAAAAAAAATACAATTTTCTGCTTTTAGGAAACATCTGTTTTTTTTTTTTTGCATGTTTCGTCAAAATAAATTTTAATTTTTTCATTTTCGGCCGGAAAAAATTGATTTGGACTACGGTACGGCGCCCCATGCGAGGTGGCGCCCTGGCGCGGTTGCCCCATTGCACCGCCCGTTGGCACGGCGCTGCTCTTGAGAAGCATCCGCGAACCCAGGAATCTCCACCGAGGGATTGTCATCAGGGAGAAGTCTTGTAGTTCTTGTCGGAAGGTGTTCAAACGTGACGCGAGTGAGTCGGTGAGTAGCTAATCCCAACCGACGCCGATTGCCCACAGCAGTTGCATGAAAATCTTGGCTCAGGGTTGCGATTCTGTAACTTTCCGCTAACTCGCTAACTCGCTAACTCGCTAACTTCGTCCAATCGGAGATCGTTGCGGCCCGTAACGATCTCCGATTGGACGCTCCTCAGCCAACCAACGGTCTTAGAGCGAAAAGTTAGCGAGTTAGCGAGTTAGCGAGTTAGCGGAAAGTTACAGAATCGCAACCCAGATCATGATTGGCGAGAACCAACAAAGAGGATCGAACAGCTGAGCAGTTTCCGAAAGGATCTTTCGTTTCGTAGGGATCTGCTCATCCTTGACAAGTAGGGGCTTGAATGCCAACGAGTCGATCGCAGGTCTCCACATGAGACCGAGTGCCCGAAAGAATGAACTTTGATCGAGATTCTGCTGTTTTGCGATTTCCCGATCACCTCGTGAAATGTCCACAAGAGTTTCGGGGTGGCTCGACGTCCACTTTTTGAGTTCGAAACCACCCGCCCTGAGCAGCTGATTGAGTTTTACGATTTTTTCGGGAGCTCGCAGTGGGTTGTCTGCTCCTGAGAGTACGCTGTTGACGTAATAATGTTCATCGATGGTGTCCTAGTGGCTCACTATTTTTCGTAGCCTTATTTCAGATAGAATTTCCCTTCTACAAATATTTTATTTGCTCATGACCAGTTGAGCAGCCGATCGGAAGTAGCAGAGTAACCACAACCTGCTTCACTTTGCGGCTGTCATATTCCCAATAACCTCAAAGTGTTGATTAAATACTTTTAGGTTATTTAACGAATAAATAAATGGTTTAGATTTTTTAGGTTACCCCTAATCAAATAATATTATTATAAGAATATTATATTAATGTTATAAAATTATATTATATTATCTTCATCCCTATTAGAGGACGACGATGATGGGGTTAACCTTTGAAATTAAAGTTATTTATTTATTTAATTTTCATTTTTCAGGTTAACTCCAAATTGAATAATATAACTATAAGAATATTATAGTAATGTTATACAATAATATTATATCATCTTTATCCCTATTGGAGGACGACGATGATGGGGTTAACCTGTATCGTGATCATGAGAATAGTGAGCTAACCTATAACCAATAACCTATACCACTAACCTCAAAGTGTTTATTAAATTCGTTTAGGTTATTTAATAAATAAATAAATGATTTAATGATTATATTATATCATCTTTATCCCTACTGGAGGACGACGATGATGGGGTTAACCCGTAAAATTCAAGTTATTCAGTCATAATTATTCAGTCATTAAATAACCTAGAAGTTTTCAGTGAATTTTCACGCCCAATACATTACCACAAGATTTACAATTGCATGAATGTTATTATTATAGGTTAGCGAATTACAGAATTCAAAGCGCCCGGAGTGATCCTTAGACGATGAATATAATTTGTGATAATTAAAGGACAACGATGATGGGGTTAACCTGTATCGTGATCATGAGAATAGCGAGCTAACCTTTAACCAATAACCTATACCAATAACCTCAGAGTGTTCATTGAATAGGTTTAGGTTATTTAATGAACGAATAAATAATTTCAATTCTAAAGCTTAACCCTAAATTAGATAATATTATTATAAGAATATTATATCAATATTATATGATTATATTATATTATCTTTATCCCTATTAGAGGACGACGATGATGGGGTTAACCTTTGAAATTTGAATTATTTATTCATTCATTAAATAACTTAGAAGTTTTCAGTAAATTTTCATGCCCAATACATAACCACAAGATTTACAGTTGCATGAATGTTATTATTATAGGTTAGCGAATTACGGAATTCAAAGCGCCCAGAGTGATCTTTAGACAATGAATATAATTTGGTGTAAAGGACGACGATGATAATAATAGAATTGGGAATTGGGAATTGGGGTGGGTCGAAAAAAAAAAATTTCTTAGCCTGGGGGTAGAATTTGTAGCTTATAAAAAAAGAAAATTTTTCCATAAAAAAAAATTTTTTTACTCAACGCTTCGAGGTAGCCCACTCGTGTTTTAAATAAATAAATAAAAAAAAAAAAAAAAAAAAAGTTGGGTTAAAAAAATCACATTCTACAATTTTTACATGTTTTCCACGATTTCGGACCAAAAAAAGAATTTCCCGTTGAAACTACCCAATTTGATTAAATATTTATTTAAAACACAAGTGGGCTACCTCAAAGCGTTGAGTAAAAAAATTTTTTTTTTATGGAAAAATTTTCTTTTTTTATAAGCTACAAATTCTACCCCCAGGCTAAGAAATTTTTTTTTTCGACCCACCCTATTGGGAATTGCTGCGAGCAGTCTTGGCACTCATCGAACCCCCTCGACTGGCTCCGTAGCCATTTGAGATTGAAGATTCTGACTGACATAGTGCTGAAATTAGAATAAAAGACATGAATATAATTTGTGTACATTTTTTATTCGAACGCCACACTTGAATCAAGATTGAAGATTTTCACTTACGTATTGCTGCCAGCAGTTTTCCCAGTCATCGACCCTCCTAGGCTTGCTCTGTAGTCCTTTACACAGTAAGACGCTGAGCGTAGGACTCATTATATCATCTGAGTTCGAGGTCGATAATGAAAAATGAATTCTGCATATTAAATATCAATTCTCAATAAGTGCCAGACAGACATAAATGTCAGACACCAATTCTCTGTATTAATAATTAACTCAGACAGACCCAATCCAGGCACTTGTACTTGACAGGTATAAAGAGAATTAACAAGCCGAAACTGATGCTAAAACTATGAAAATTGTCTAACAGGTTGATTCTTATTAACCTCATCCCATCCTCTCTTATTTCCAATTCTATTTGTATCATCGTCGTCCTTCACACCAAATTATATTCATCGTCTAAAGATCACTCTGGGCGCTTTGAATACTGTAATTCGCTAACCTATAATAATAACATTCATGCAAGTGTAAATCTTGTGGTTATGTATTGGGCGTGAAAATTTACTGAAAACTTCTAGGTGATTCAATGAATAAATAAGTAATTCAAATTTCAAAGGTTAACCCATCATCGTCGTCCTCTAATAGAGATAAAGATAATATAATAAATCATATAACATCAATATAATATTCTTACAGTAATATTATTCAATTCAGGCTCAACCTGAAAAATTAAAATCAAATTAATAAATGACTTTGATATTAAAGGTTAACCCTATCATCGTCGTCCTCTAATAGGGATAAAGATAATATAATATAATTGTATAATATTGATATAATATTCCTATAATAATATTATCTAATTTAGGGTTAACCTTTAGAATTAAAATTATTTATTCGTTCATTGAATAACCTAAACCTATTCAATGAACACTTTGAGGTTATTGGTATAGAAAGAAACAGAATTCTTGTCCTCAAGTGAATATGTAGTGGGATTCTTGGAAATGTAGGTCGAATAAAACGTTAAAGATTGAACTTCAATATTGTCAACGTTTCGGCCTCAAGTGCGGGCCCTCCTCAGGACAGAACGATTCTTTTCTTTATTCTACAATACAAAGGATTACTTATAAATTTAACACAAATACTAAAAAACAAAATTAAATTTGAACTTATAGATTAGCCGTTGGTTTGAAGATGACAGTACTGACCTTATAGACACATAATATTACAGCGGGATTTTAGAGATAATCAGAACATAAACAAACACAGTTACTGAGATTTAATTTTGCGTAACTTCCACTTATCCATTATAATTAATTGAAAGCTGAGATTTAATTTTGCGTAACTTCCACTTATCCATTATAATTAATTGAAAGATTAAAAGATTAAGAGATCAAGAGATCTTTTGCAGTGGCGACAGTTAACAATACAATGGCAACGAAGGAGAAAACGGAAGTCTGGTTTGTTGATATCGATCACTATATCCCCCGGAAATCTAAATATTAACTCGATCACTAGGTCATACATACATAGAGAGGCAAGACAATAAAGGTAGTCAGGTGTCGGTCACTTATCATACGGTAGTTAGATGTCCGAAATAAGTCTCACGTACGTATCGCTTAGTTTCTCTACGTCCTGTCGTAGGTTGACTGAATCAGAATGACTCACAATGTTACACATCTCAAGAATCATCCTTTTATAGTACTGTTGTGTATGTGGGAGGTTGCTTAGAAATCATGCTACTCGAATTATAACAGAACAACGTATATTTTGACAATACAAAGATTAGTGATTTGCTCGACAGACGAGCCAGGACTGAAGAACAGAGGGTTCTCATGGGAGGACTGATCGTAGGTCTATCTGTTGTGTGACACCTAATGCCACCTGTCCATGTTTGTGGATAGTTCGATGTGCTCTGCCGTCTTGGCAGATACATGACATCCCTCCCGTCGGAGATGGGTTGTCGGGGTGTCCTTTGCTTCTTCTTCGCCCTTCTTCTGAGCCCGGATCATCGCTCCTGCGGAACATCGAGCTCAGGGCTATGGTTCATGTTGTTGTCTCGATGTATAATTAAGGAAGGCCGTCGACGATGCTCGCGTCTAATAGACTTTCACAATACCGATTTTTGCTGCCTTCCACACATCGTCTTTTTGGGCGTGTTCGCCTTGCAGGTATTTCTTCTTGTATTTGCTCATTAGCGTCTTCTCCCGGCTCTTCGAGGGGATTGTCATCCCCTTCCTCCTCAGTAGGTTGATCCATTGTCAAATCGAGCAACCTACTTCGTTTTCGATAGCTTGGTGTGTCGATTGCTTCGGTCTCTTTCTGGAGAGGCGGCGGAAGTTCTACCAGCTGGTCGATGTCTCTTCTGTGGATAATGCCCACGTTTTCTTCCTTAACTTCGTAATTTCTTTGTCCGAGTTTCTTTATGACCTTAGCTATTACCCATTTTGGACCCGCTGCACGATAATTCCTCATGCGGACTCTCATTCCAACTTCTAGACATCGTTTCGGTCTGGATTGTTCGAGTAATCCGTTGCTATTGTTGTGGATTTCTTGACTTCCAGGTTTCATCTTATTTAGCAGTGTTTGCAGGTTTCGGCCGAACATCAGTTCGGCGGGTGTTTTGCCAGTCGTAGTTATTGGTGTGGAGTGTTGTTTCAACAGAAATCTTGATAGTCTGGTTTCCCAGTCGCCATCTTTTAGCTTCCTGAGTGAGTTTTTTGTAGATTGAACAGTTCTTTCCGCTTGTCCGTTTGCTTGTGGATTATACGGAGCTATGAACAAACATTTGATTCCGTTTCTCTTGTAGAACTCTTGGATTTCCGCTGACGAGAATGCTGTATCATTGTCTAATACTATAGTGTCTGGTACCCCGAACGTCGCGAATACTTGTCGTAGTTCCTTGATGACGAGCCTTGAGTGTCTCGATGTTACTCTTCTCACTTCCGCCCACTTTGTATAGGCGTCGACCATCACCAAGAACAGCTGTCCTTCGAATGGTCCCGCAAAGTCCAAGTGTATACGGTTCCATGGAATCTGTCGGGCCGTCCATTCTTCTGTCGGGGTTTTCCTCGGCGCGTGTTGAACTTCTATGCATTCCTTGCAGTTTTTTACCAGTGACTCTATATCTCGATCGATTCTTGGCCACCAGGCGAATGTTCTAGCGGCGACTTTTGTCCCCACTATCCCCGGATGGTTGCCGTGTAACAAGTTCAGGACGCTGTGCTGCAGTTTTTTCGGTATGATAACTCGATTTCCCCATACCAGACAGCCATTTTCGAGCGATATTTCCTGTCTTTTACTCCAAAAATAAGCGTATTTTTCTTGAGTTTTGCGTGGCCATCCTTTTATGACCCAAAGTTTTATTTTTTTCAGTACGGTGTCTTGACTTGTCTCCACCGCGATTTCTTTAGAGTTTATTGGGTTGCGGGTTGAATTTTCTATCATCAGGGCATTCGCAACCTCAATGTCTTCCTCATCGTCTGCCATTTCCGGTAACGGTAATCGCGAAAGCATGTCCGCGTTGCCGTTTTTTTTCCCCGGTCGGTATACTAGCTCGTAATTATACGCACTAAGTGTTCTTGAGTATCTAAAGATTTTTGGCGATATAATTTCCGGCGTTGGTTTTGTCGGGTTAAATATCCCCAACAACGGCTTATGATCGGTAGTGAGGGTGAATTTTCGTCCCGCGAGGTACTGGTGAAATCGCGTGACTGCAAACACTAGTGCCAGTGCCTCCCGATCAATTTGAGAGTATTTACGCTGAGTTTTCGTGAGTGTTTTTGAGGCGAATGTTACCGAGTGTTCCCGTCCTTGGTCGTCCGTGTGAGCAAGGACTGCCCCTAAGCCAAATGGTGACGCGTCGACTGAAACCACGATCGGTTTTTTATCGTCAAAGTGCCACAATATAGGCGCGTTGATGAGTAGATCTTTCAATTTAACGAAGGCTTCTTGGTGACTCTTGGTCCAGCGCCATTCTGTATTCGTGTCGAGTAATCTATGTAAGGGCTCCGCGATTGTTGCTCTATCTTCTAAAAATCTGTCGTAGAAGAGTATCCCCCCAAAAAATGCTTGAAGGTCTTTGACACAATTCGGAGCTGGCATCTTCTTGATCGCCTCAACCTTGTTGGTCAGTGGCTTTATCCCTTCGTCCGAGATGTGATATCCTAGGAATTCCATCGTTGGTACTCCGAAAACGCATTTGTCAGTATTTAGTCGCAAATTTGCATCCGATGGTCTTTTTAGTACTTCGCGGAGTCGATCATCGTGTTCGACGCGGGTTTCGCCTTGAATTTTTATATTGTCAAGATATATCAGCACACACGGTATACCCTGTAATCGCGAATCCATGAACTTTTGAAATATTCGCGGTGCCAATGTTCAGGCCATCCAGAAGAACATTTACCTCGAAGAGGCCCATTGGAGTACTTATAGTCAGAATTTTTGCAGTTTCCCTGTCGAGTCGTAATTGTTTATACGCGTTAACGAGGTCGATTTGTGAAAAAACTTTTCCTCCGTTTAGCGTAGCTAAGGCTTCCGCGACAATCGGTAGCGGATACTCCGAATCCTTGATGAACGGGTTAACTGTGATTTTGTAATCACCTACTACTCGGATCTTCCCGTTCGTTTTTTTAACGAAGAGAGCCGGCGTCGCCCAGTCGGACTGTTCGACTGGGTTTAACATATTCTTATGGACCATGTCCGAAAGTGCCTCGTGAACGCGATCCGAAAATCCGTGAGGAACTCGTCGTGCTTTGAAGAACTTCGGACGGGCCTCAGGCTTCAGCTGAATATTTATTAAATTGCCGCGCTGTCCCAGGAAGCTATTTTCTGTTAGACTCGGGAAATCTTGCAATATTGTTTTGTAATTTGTATTGTTTTGAGAAAGTGAGTTTATTCCCGTAATACTAATTCCAAAACTATCAAACCAATTTGCTCCGAAAAGATTCGGTCCGCCGTTTTCTTCAGTAACTACGATAGGTAGCTCAACGCGAGTTCCTTTATATTCTACGTAAACCATCGTAGTACCCTTCACAGCTATTGGACGTTTCCCCCATGCGCACAAGTTGCTTTTTGTCTCAAGCCATTTAGGCTCTGAATCCGGCCAGATTTGTCTGAATGTTGTTTCGTTAATCAACGATTCTTCCGCGCCGTTATCGATTTCCATAGGGACTATTTTTGAGTTAATTTCGACCTCCACCTGGTATTTCTTCCTATTCGAGACCGAATGTGTTCTCGAAGTAATATCATGAATATAAACATCTTCTGAGTCCGAGTCAACGTTTATTTTATTTGTTTGCTTATCCTGTTCTTTTGAGGACGAGCTTTGCATCGATTTTTTTATTTTACACGCGGGTTCAATATGACCTGTATTTTTACAGTGATTGCATGTAGGCTTCCTTGAAAAAACAATTATCCGCCGCGTGATTTGATTTTCCACAGCGATAACAAGCCTTTTTTCCGCGTTGTGAATTCCCTTTTTCTAGGGACTTCGGTTTTGAAATATTCTTATTATGGTTGTTCGAAGTTTGTATCTTATTGGTATTTCCTTGTTTGAGAAGTTTTTGTTGCTCCTCAGTACTCTCGACGCTACAAGCTATTTCGAGTGCCTTTTCGAGTGATAATCCGTCTTTGTTTGTATCGGTGACCGACTCTTCGTGACGTCGACACAAATACCGCTGTAATTCCCCGTCGCGGATCCCCGCTACGAAACGGTCGCGTAACATTATAACGAGAGGCAACTTGTCCGCCGGTCCGCCGAATTTACAGTCTTGTGCGATTTTTCGTAATTCGCGAACAAAGTCTTTTAGGTCTTCGCCCGAATGCTGATCGCATTTATGGAATTTTACGCGAGCAAGCAGTTCGTTAATTGACTTTCCGAAATGACCGTTGCATTTTTTTACGAGGTCGGCATAAGACACGTCTTTTGGAGAAGTAGGCGAGGCGAGAGATTTTATGATAGCGTACGTTTTTGCCTCAACTGCAGTTAGCAACGTACAACGCTTTTCGGAGTCGGTAGTTAATTTGTTAGCCTCGATGAAAAATTCGAAACGTTCAATATAATCTTCCCATTTCTCCGAAGCCGAGTTAAACTCCGTTAATTTGCCGATTAGTGACATTTTTGCCTGTTGATTAGTTAACAGATTGTCTCTTACCTCAGTTTCTTGTTTAACCACCGCTTGCAATTTATTATTAGGGTTCTCTACCTCTTTGCCTTCGTTTTCACTGCTCTCACTATCTGTGTTCTCCTTCAAGGTCGGTGAATCGTCGGAACTTTCACTCAACATTGATTATTGTGCGTTTCCACTTATTCGCCGACACGTGGTTGGAACATTTAAGGGGGTATATACACCTTTAAATTGGTTGAATTTCTAAAAAACAATTTTCCTTTTTTTTTCAACTTGAAGACTCTGATAAAATTCAAAAAAATCATCATGTTTGGGGAGGGTTTGACCTTCATTATCCATATATTACATCATGTATTACTTCCAGTCTAATAGTGGCTGCGCTGAAGACAGGAAAATACAAAATCACTCGGTTGCCGTAAAGAATCAGACCCAGCGTTGGACCGATCTTGGAATTTTTGGTCCTCAATTGTTCATAAGACATGCCTCTATCAGATGAACAGAGAACTTTTTGATATTGCAAGAATTACTTGAGTTATTGAATTTTTTCGATTTTTTTTCTGAATTTGAAAAAAAATTTTGCTTATTTTTCTAATATTTCAACTAAAAATGGGTTTATCAAAAAGTTCTCTGTTTTTCTGATAGAGGCATCTCTCCTGAATAATTCAGGACCTAAAAATCAAAGATCGGTCCAACGGTTGATTTTATTCTTTACGGCAACCGGTCAAAATAATGATTGTTCAGGAATCAACTTTTAAACTTTTTATTTTTTTATTTTTTTTTTATTTTCTACTTCTCCTAGAGAAGGAAATGTAGCTATAGAAAATCAAGTTCTAAGATTTTGCTAATGATTAATATGCTGGATCCGCAGCTGCTCTCGCATCGATGTGTTATGAGTCGAGTCTAGACACATGTGCCAGGCGGAGGTTTGTAGTGAGTTTTGACCTGTTCTGTCCAACAACAGTGTCCGGTAGGTGTTCAGTAAGGCTGCTAGAAAAAGAATGAATTGCTTCAGGAAAAATCTGATCAAAATTTTTTGAAACATAAAAATGCTTCAGAATTCTTAAGGGGAGACTTCGGTGAAATTTTTGGCAAAATCAGGTTTATTAATTCTTACAACTTTGAAAAGACGTGTATAAAACAATCCTTGCAGCAGTTTTTGAATAATGTCAGTATAGATAGTGAAAAAAAGTTTCAGCCTCCTGCGATGAAAGTGTAGACGCAAGGAATTTTTGACAGCGGTGAGAAAAGTCTTTTTCTTAAGGTTCCTTGCGCTTACATTTTCATCGCAGGAGGCTAAAATCTTTTTTCACAGTCTATACTGACATTATTCAAAAACTGCTGGAAGGATTTTTTTATACAACCTCTAATAGCGATTTTCAAAATTTCACCGAAGTCTCCCCTTAGTCTTCAATATTTTTGAGATTCAGAAGATGCTAGAACAATTTTTGTCAGTACTCCGAAAATTTTCCCATCTTTCATCAATCATACCTTTCTTCTTATAATATTTATCAAACTTTCGCAATTAATATATTATAGAAATACTCATCTTTTTAGAAATCTGAATGTGTAGTCTCCTGGCATCGATTTCAAATGCACTTTTTTGATGGATCATCTTCTTTCGATTCCGACGTCTCATCTCATCTTAGATATATACACTCCTTGTTTGTGAATAGTCGTGCTGGCATTACGAATTCAAACCAATAGTAATTCTCAATATTAAACAAACACAGACACCTAACCTCGAAAAAATGTATATCGCAGCCATGTGTTCTGTCAATTATCACAATTCAAAAGAATATTGAAGATTAAATATGTATAAAAATCATAATTACAAAGAATTGAAAAATCACAAAATAGCATTCAAAAGCAAAATATATAAAACCGTCAAAAAAAGCAAGACAGTGGTGTTGGCGATACTGTACAATATTTACGGGACCAATATAAGCGTCCGCGCTCCGCGCGGCGGCGCTTTTTCGCAATTCGGGACTGTCATGGCTGTAACTCTTCAAATCCTCTAGATTTTCGAACGCCAATTTATTTGCAGGTAAAGTAGGTCACTAGCATTCCAAAAAAAATATAAAAACAAAAACGATTTTTTGAAGATTCAAAGGTGTAGATACCCCCTTAACGAGACTATTTATTTATCGTGAATCTCGCACATTTCACCAATTTCACGTTTTAATATTCAATTTTTTAAATCCTCGTCACCATTGTTGTGTATGTGGGAGGTTGCTTAGAAATCATGCTACTCGAATTATAACAGAACAACGTATATTTTGACAATACAAAGATTAGTGATTTGCTCGACAGACGAGCCAGGACTGAAGAACAGAGGGTTCTCATGGGAGGACTGATCGTAGGTCTATCTGTTGTGTGACACCTAATGCCACCTGTCCATGTTTGTGGATAGTTCGATGTGCTCTGCCGTCTTGACAGATACATGACAAGTACACAGGTTCTTCGTGTAGAACGCTTACATTGTCATAATCAAAGCGGTGGTCATGATCAACAATGTGTCGGGTTAAAGCAGTATAGTGGTCAACACTCGCTTTGATGTTTTTTTTTTTTGTGTTCGTTAATTCTTTGCGAGATATATCGAGACGTTTGACCAATATAAGGCTTATTGCAATCGAGACACGGTATCTTATAGACTACATTAGAACGTTTTTCCAACGGTAGGGCGTCCTTGCCAGAATCAAACACAGACCTCAAATCATTTTGGTTCTTACCGACGAACTGTACATTAAATTTCTTAAAAATACGGTTTAACGACTCGAACAACCCCGCGATGTAAGGGATCGAAATGAACGTAGATCTGTTGAGATCCAATTGAGGTGCAACGTTGTTGTTCAAAGTGTTGATCTCAAGTAAACGTTTAGAAATAGTACGGTTTACTACATTTGTGGGGTAACCATTTTTTGCTAAAACCTCTCGCATGATAGCTAAGTTTTTTTCGTGTAAACGAGGATTTGACAATCTGATGCCTCTATCAACAAGACTAGTGATGGAACCAATTTTATACGATTTGGGATGATGTGAGTCGTAATTTAAATATCTCTGTGACCATGTAGGTTTCTGGTACCAATCCGTCTTAATGGTCTGGTTTGAGCTTATGATTAGTGCGTCTGAAAAACTAATACGACCCTGCTTTTCGGTCTCACACGTGAATTGGAGTCTAGGGTGAAAATTATTGAAGACATGTATTAAGTGGATCACAGAGTCTCTGGGTACCGCGGTTAAGATGTCATCCACATATAACGAAAGTAAAACGGTAATTCAAAACTTAAATTGTTTATACAGTGAAATTCCAAATCATCCATGACTAAATCAGCCAGAATAGGTGATAGAGGAGAACCCATGGGTAGACCAAACGTCTAGGAATAAACCGTATTATCGAATTTAAAAATAGAGGCATCAAAACACAAATTCAGCGCTAGAAGTAGCTGGTTTAGGGAGACCGGAAGATCAGATGAAAGATGTTGCCAACGGTTCTTGATGGCCTCAATCGCTAAAGATTTCGGGACATTAGTAAACAACGCAACTACATCAAGGGAAACCAAGATGTAGTTAGGTGGCAACACGAGACCACTTACTTTTTCAACCAGAGTGAAGCTATCCTTAATGTAAGACTTAGGTTTGATAATATTAGATTTCAACCAAAAATTCAAAGTCTTCGCTAAACCATAAGTTGGACTATTAATAAAGGACACAATCACTCTGACCGGTACCTCATCTTTATGGATCTTAGGTACACCGTAAGCTCTAGCTACTACACTGTTGTTAGAGTGAATGCCCGGGAAAAAATGATCAGGCATGATCATGCCTGTTCGTGTATGATCAGGCATGAAATTAGACATGATCATGCCTGTTCATGTATGATCAGGCATGAAATTAGACATGATCATGCCTGTTCATGTATGATCAGGCATGAAATTAGACATGATCATGCCTGTTCATGTATGATCAGGCCTGAAATTAGACATGCTCATGTCTGTTTATGTCTGATCATGCCTGATGTCAGACCTGATCCTGTCTGTTCATGCATGATCCAGCCTGGAAGGTTTAAAACCTCCAGCTCTGATCAGGCCTGATACGTTGATTCATGTCTGACTAAACATGAACAGACAAGATCATGTCTGATATTATAAATTGATTCGAACATGATCATGCATGACCATTAGGCCGGAGTGAAAAAGGTCGATTTTCGCGGATCGTATTCTAATAGTGCTGGAAAGTTATGTCTTGGCATCACTCAAAACTGTGCCAAAGGAAAAAATTTACAATAGATATCTTCTGTTCTGGCAAACGCCCCAAAGTTTTGAATTTTTTAACATGGGGTTTAAATGGAGAAAAAAGGCAAAAAGACAAATTAGTACTGAAAAATTCATAAAAACTCGCTGGGTAGGCCGATTTCAGTCTTCCTACGCTTATTCGAAGTGAAAAGAATATAGCTTTCGTTTGACGTTTTGAAATTCAGAATATCTTCCTTAGTTTCAAAGATACACGCGTTTGAAAATCGAGTTTTTCCCGAAAAAACTCTATTTTTCAATTTTGTATTTTCTAAAGTAAGTAAGATATTTTGAATTTCAAAACGTCAAACGAAAGCTACATTTTTCCCGCCTCGAATAAGCGTAGGAAGACTGAAATCGGCCGACCCAGAGAGTTTTTACGAATTTTTCAATGCCAATTTGTCTTTTTACCTTTTTTCTCCATTTAAACCCCGTGTTAAAAAATTCAAAACTTTGGGGCGTTTGCCAGAACAGAAGATATCTATTGTAAATTTTTTCCTTTGGCACAGTTTTGAGTGATGCCAAGACATAACTTTCCCGCACTATTAGAATACGATCCGCAAAAATTGACCTTTTTCACTCCGGCCTAATGACCATGTCTGTTCATGTCTGATATTTTGGATTATCTGTATAACTTTAATAGATACTTCAAATAAGTAATTTTTGTTTTGTTGAAAAAAGTGGAACGGGTCATATTGCCTCACATTCCCTAAAATACAAAAACAATCTTAGAATCGTTCGATCATCATAATCAATAAAGGGCATCGTTAGGATTAATAAAAACTTTGTGACGAATACCATATATATACTACACATTCTAAAAGTTTCAATTATCAAATACGTGAAGTAGCGAAGTGGTATAAGCCTCGACTGATACGCAGAAGGACCTGGGTTCGAATCCCAGTACTAAACAGTGAAAAAATTTTCATCCACAAAAAAAAGTTAATGATCAGAATTAACCATAATTTCCGATCACTGCGACATATAAAAGATATAAAAACGATAGTTCATATAATTTTTTAATTCAATCAACTGTTTTTTTTTTTCATTTGCCCGGCAAAAAATGATCAAGCCTGATCAGACATGAACGGGCATGAGTCTTCAGACCTGATCAGACATGAAAAATGACCGGGACTGAACAGGCCTGATCAGGTCTGTTCATGTCTGATCAGGCCTGTTCAGTCCCGGTCATTTTTCATGTCTGATCAGGTCTAAAGACTCATGGCTGTTCATGTCTGATCAGGCCTGAACATTTTTTCACGGGTGCCACGATGGTTACTCTTTGAGATTGACTTGTTCTTGAGCCAACGGTTCGCTAGATCATTTACACGTTGTTGGAGAGTGTAAGTGAGATCATGTCTAACAATTTTGTAGGTGTTAGCATCCGATAACTGGTGTAACATTTTCTCTCGAACTTAGAGATTAGTGATACTCACTCGGAGATCATTAGGTTGCAAAAATTGCTTATCGATCTTGATAAGTCTATTCACCTGGCATTACCTGCTGAAACTGCGCACAGGTTTTTTTCTACTCAAAACGCTAAGTTAGAGTTTGATTTTGCTAGATCTAAGAAAGCGAACCTCCTGAAGCTGAACAATCTTTTGAGGTTGAAACACAAATCTACCCCGACACCTAATAGATCTAAATGGGTAGTAAATTTGTCGGATGTACATATCCCGGAAACGGTAATGAACGTGTTGAGTTTGGGTCCTAGACATGGTCTCCCTGTTCAGAAAAAATGCCTTCCAACGGCTAAATTGATTGCTGATTTCGAATCAAACATCTCGTGCATTCCGACTGAGTCCCGTAACCAAGCTAGAGTGGAGTTTGTAAATCGAATTAGCAATTTCAAACATGACCCATCTATTGTAAAAGGCCAATTTAATAGTTCTCAGATCAAGGCGGTCCGCGATTTTCGTCAAAACCATCCTGAGTTACTCTTTGTTAAAGCAGATAAAGGTAATACTACAGTGTGCATCAAGTCGGTAGATTATAAAGAGAAAATGTTACACCAGTTATCGGATGCTAACACCTACAAAATTGTTAGACATGATCTCACTTACACTCTCCAACAACGTGTAAATGATCTAGCGAACTGTTGGCTCAAGAACAAGTCAATCTCAAAGAGTAACCATCGTGGCATTCACTCTAACAACAGTGTAGTAGCTAGAGCTTACGGTCTACCTAAGATCCATAAAGATGAGGTACCGGTCAGAGTGATTGTGTCCTTTATTAATAGTCCAACGTATGGTTTAGCGAAGACTTTGAATTTTTGGTTGAAATCTAATATTATCAAACCTAAGTCTTACATTAAGGATAGCTTCACTCTGGTTGAAAAAGTAAGTGGTCTCGTGTTGCCACCTAACTACATCTTGGTTTCCCTTGATGTAGTTGCGTTGTTTACTAATGTCCCGAAATCTTTAGCGATTGAGGCCATCAAGAACCGTTGGCAACATCTTTCATCTGATCTTCCGGTCTCCCTAAACCAGCTACTTCTAGCGCTGAATTTGTGTTTTGATGCCTCTATTTTTAAATTCGATAATACGGTCTATTCCCAGACGTTTGTTCTACCCATGGGTTCTCCTCTATCACCTATTCTGGCTGATTTAGTCATGGATGATTTGGAATTTCACTGTATAAACAATTTAAGTTTTGAATTACCGTTTTACTTTCGTTATATGTGGATGACATCTTAACCGCGGTACCCAGAGACTCTGTGATCCACTTAATACATGTCTTCAATAATTTTCACCCTAGACTCCAATTCACGTGTGAGACCGAAAAGCAGGGTCGTATTAGTTTTTCAGACGCACTAATCATAAACTCAAACCAGACCATTGAGACGGATTGGTACCAGAAACCTACATGGTCACAGAGATATTTAAATTACGACTCACATCATCCCAAATCGTATAAAATTGGTTCCATCACTAGTCTTGTTGATAGAGGCATCAGATTGTCAAATCCTCGTTTTTACGAAAAAAACTTAGCTATCATTCGAGAGGTTTTAGCAAAAAATGGTTACCCCACAAATGTAGTAAACCGTACTATTTCTAAACGTTTACTTAAGATCAACACTTTGAACAACAACGTTGCACCTCAATTGGATCTCAACAGATCTACGTTCATTTCGATCCCTTACATCGCGGGGTTGTTCGAGTCGTTAAACCGTATTTTTAAGAAATTTAATGTACAGTTCGTCGGTAAGAACCAAAATGATTTGAGGTCTGTGTTTGATTCTGGCAAGGACGCCCTACCGTTGGAAAAACTTTCTAATATAGTCTATAAGATACCGTCTCTCGATTGCAATAAGCCTTATATTGGTCAAACGTCTCGATATATCTCGTAAAGAATTAACGAACACAAAAAAAAAAAATCAAAGAGAGTGTTGACCACTATACTGCTTTAACCCGACACATTGTTGATCATGACCACCGCTTTGATTATTACAATGTAAGCGTTCTACACGAAGAACCTGTATACTATAAAAGGATGATTCTTGAGATGTGTAACATTGTGAGTCATTCTGATTCAGTCAACCTACGACAGGACGTAGAGAAACTAAGCGATACGTACGTGAGACTTATTTCGGACATCTAACTACCATATGATAAGTGACCGACACCTGACTATCTTTATTGTCTTGCCTCTCTATGTATGTATGACCTAGTGATCGAGTTAATATTTAGATTTCCGGGGGATATAGTGATCGATATCAACAAACCAGACTTCCGTTTTCTCCTTCGTTACCATTGTATTGTTAACTGTCGCCACTGCAAAAGATCTCTTGATCTCTTAATCTTTTAATCTTTCAATTAATTATAATGGATAAGTGGAAGTTACGCAAAATTAAATCTCAGTCTAACTGTGTTTGTTTATGTTCTGATTATCTCTAAAATCCCGCTGTAATATTATGTGTCTATAAGGTCAGTACTGTCATCTTCAAACCAACGGCTAATCTATAAGTTCAAATTCAATTTTGTTTTTTAGTATTTGTGTTAAATTTATAAATGATCCTTTGTATTGTAGAATAAAGAAAAGAATCGTTCTGTCCTGAGGAGGGCCCGCACTTGAGGCCGAAACGTTGACAATATTGAAGTTAAACCTTTAACGTTTTATTTGACCTACATTTCCAAGAATCCCACTACACGTTATTGGTATAGGTTATTGGTTAAAGGTTAGCTCGCTATTCTCATGATCACGATACAGGTTAACCCCATCATCGTCGTCCTTTAATTATACCAAATTATATTCACCGTCTAAGGATCACTCCAGGCGCTTTGGATTCTGTAATTCGCTAACCTATAATAATAACATTCATGCAATTGTAAATCTTGTGGTTATGTATTGGGCGTGAAAATTCACTGAAAACTTCTAGGTTATTCAATTACTGAATAGATAACTTGAATTTTACAGGTTAACCGCATCATCGTCGTCCTCTATTAGGGATAAAGATGATATAATATTATTATATAACAATACTATAATATTCTCATAGTTATATTATTCAATTTATGGTTAACCTGAAAAATTAAAATCAAATAAATAAATAACTTTAATTTTACGGGTTAACCCCATCACCGTCGTCCTCTAGTAGGGATAAAGATGATATAATATAATTATTAAATCATTTATTCATTCATTAAATAACCTAAACGAATTTAATGAACACTTTGAGGTTAGTGGTATAGGTTATTGGTTATAGGTTAGCTCACTATTCTCATGATCACGATACAGGTTAAACCCATCATCGTTGTCCTCCAATAGGGATAAAGATGATGTAATATTATTGTATACCATTACTATAATATTCTTATAGTTATATTATTCAATTTGGAGTTAACCTGAAAAATGAAAATTAAATAAATAAATAACTTTAATTTCAAAGGTTAACCCCATCATCGTCGTCCTCTAATAGGGATGAAGATAATATAATATAATTTCATAACATTGATATAATATTCTTATAATAATATTATTTGATTAGGGGTAACCTAAAAAATTTAAACCATTTATTTATTCGTTAAATAACCTAAAAGTATTTAATCAACACTTTGAGGTTATTGGGAATATGACAGCCGCAAAGTGAAGCAGGTTGTGGTTACTCTGCTACTTCCGATCGGCTGCTCCACTGGTCATGATCAAATAAAATATTTGTAGAAGGGAAATTCTATCTGAAATAAGGCTCCGAAAAATAGTGAGCCACTAGGACACCATCGATGAACATTACTGTACGCACTGTCGATAATCACCAGTTTACCGAGGATGACGTAGCCCTTCGTCTTGAACGAGCTGATAAAGAACACGTATCGCGAGATATGGAGTGCTGGCGAGACAATACGTTACCGTACAAAGTTGATAATCCTCGATTCGGAGCTGTGAGTTTTCTCTCCAAAGGATCCGCTGAAGATCCCAGTCGTCTTGGTGAACCATAATCTGTCGGTACATCTTAGCGATATCGAAGGAGAAAGCGACAGGATATTGTCGCCACCACAAGAGAACGTCGGTGAGGACTGTCTGCACTTTTGGCCCGTCGTAAAGATTGTCATTTAGAGAGAGTCCTAGTTCCGTTCTCTGAGATCCGTTGAACACGACACGTAACTTTGTAGTTGAACTGCACTACCGCGCGACACCATGATGTGGTTGATAAGACACGCGAGAGTCACTATTTGATCTACTGGGAGCGCGACACATATGCCCGAGGTCACGGTATTCGCGGAGTAAGTTCGAGTAAGCTTCCTTGACCTTCGAATCACTCACGAACCGTTTCTCCATCCGTAGGAGCATTTGATGCGCGGAGATACGCGAGTTACCGAGATTGACCGAATTGTCTTTGATTGGCAACTGAACGATGTAACGACCGGTCGCATCGCGAGACAGAGTTTCGCGAAAATGCTTTTTGCAGTTTTCTTCGTCAGTCGTGAGTGTGACTGGATTAGACACGTCTTCCTGCACCCAGAAACGCCGAACGAGATCGATCAATTTGGTGTCCAGAGAGCATTGCAGCCCTTGCCCTGCCGTATGAGAGATGTTTGCTGTTTCTGACGAAACAGGACCCGATATTTCCATCCGAACTGGGTTTCTTGAGCGATTGGTGTGCCAGGAGCTGCTTTACGTATTCCTTGGATGAGCACGTGGCCATAAACATCGGCGCCGAGGGTGACGTCAATTTGACCAGGTTCCGCGAAGCTTGCGTCTGCGAAAGTGAGACCTTGTAGATAAGGTCAGTCTTCCACGAAAACTCGGAACGATGGCAGGAACGACTTCACACGAGGGAGTATAAAGGCTTCCACGAGACACGAGAACTTGGAGTTCACACGAGATTCTATTAGGGGTGTCGCAACACCGCGAGTTACTCCGGATTGCGGAGCTACAACTCCGATGACTGGAATTGAAGCGTGGCCCCAAGTTGATCGCAATCTATGCGTGAGCGACTCCGAGATGAACGAACTTTCGGAGCCTTGATCCAATAAGGCTCGAACGGTGATGTATTCTCCTGTTTTGGGGTTCGAAACGAGAACTTGTGCTGTCGCAAGGAAGACTGGTGAACCCTGCGCATTCTTCGGTTGAGCTGCATGGCTGCTGACCTGTGCTGAGGTGCTTGATGTAAGCTGAGATGATTGGCCTGCGGTTGCCTGTCCTTTCAGAGCATCGTTGCCAAATGCTGATTCAGATGCGAAGGATCTGCGATGAAGTAGAGTGTGATGTCGACCTTCGCAATTACATCTCTTGTCTGATCGGCAGTCTCTTACTGGATGTGGACCGAGACAGTTGAAGCAAAGACTGTGAGATGCGACAAAGTCCTTTCTTTGTTCGAGCGGTTTCCCTTGGAACGATTTGCACGCCGCGATGTAATGATTTCCCTTGCAATAGGAACACGATGATTCTTTTGATTGTACCACGTGAGATTTTGTGGTGGAACCGCTAAGCTTACCTGGTGAGGCCTGCGTCTTGTTGGATGCACTCTGATTTCGGGCTTGTTCCACAGCCTCGAGGGTGTGAATGCGACCTAGAAGGAATGAGTCGAGCTCTGTGAAGGCTGGAGGCTCACGAGTTTCGCTGACGCGCTTTTCCAACTGTTCAAGAGATCCAGATTCGAGACTGCTTACTATCATGTGCACAATAATGTCATCCCACTGTTTGACAGGGCGACTGAAGGCTTCGAGAGCACCGATGGCTTCGCAGGCATCGCTGTGCAGACGTTTGATTTCTTACCGATTTGCAAAATCGCGAAGAATTTTCCAAAATGAGAACCTGTGAGTAATTGCTTGTTTTTGTAGCGCGATACGAGAGTGTTCCAGGCACGAGAGAAATTGTCACCGGTGACAGAAACATTTCTGATTAGTTGAGAGGGCTCACCGATCAAGTTGGTTTTTAAATAATGGAGTTTTTCCACATCCGAGAGTCGTTCGTTTTTGCGAATGATTGACTTGAAGAGATCGTGAAAAGGTTGCCATTCAGAAAAACTACCAGAGAACGATGGCAACGCGTTGGGAGGCAGCCGTCGTGACGTCGTCTTAGCGGCTGATTCTAGAGATGCATCCACTTGAGGTGCGTTTGTCGGTTTAAGTGACTCCAGGAGATCGAGCATGTTTCCCCGCGAGTCTAGCTATTTTTCTTCGCACTGCCCGAAGTAGTCTTTTGAAAAATACGATCATTGTTCGATCAATGGAAGCTGCTTTTCATCGGCCGCGGATTTTTGTTTGACGATCTGGTCGTCATTCGCTTGGAACTTCATCCAGTTTCACTCGAGAGCGTTGAGTCGTGATTGCACATGGCCGCAGGTGATTTTTGCTTCCCCGAGCTTTTGAAGATTTTCCATTGTGCGCGCGATGCGCCATAAAAATTCGTTTTGACGATCGATTAGCTCGCTGAGAGACATCATAGCGAGATATATCAACAAACTATTCTACAGGAATCTGACTTGAGTATTTAAACTGCGTGATAGAGACAGACGCGCACGACACACTTACTTGCACGCACATGACACTCGAGTTGTTGACAAACACTGACTACAAGTCTAGATAAGGTGATCAGCGACTTTGATGCGAGTTTCAAATTAACCGTTTTCAGTTATATTCCACCGAGAGATTTCACTGTGGATAAGCCTTTCACAACACTACCGTGTCACTCACCCACTAATTCGTTTCCCGAGATTCGCGACGATTCAGAGATTGTTCAAATCACTTCGCCACCGATCCGGCTCGGAGGACCGAAATGTCACGAGAGACGATTGTAACGCGGTTTTCTTTCAGGCCAGGAAAACCTATTAGACTCCGCTACTATTCAACACCTTTCCGTGTTCAACTTACTCAAATACTAATTGTTGGGCGCCAGACGCTAATGCACCGTTTCGATACGATACCATAAACAAATTACATAGCCAAAAACCACGGAGTAGTAGGAAGGAGACAACACTCGAGCAGCGCGCGGCTCAAAAGTTGGCCCAGCTTTTGGGGCAACGTAGAGCAACTGTCAAGATGCGATTGAAACGCCTCTTGCGGTGAAAACCCGCATTTTCAGATAATTGCCGCGAAGCTTCGAACTTCGAATTTTATTATTCTGCGCTTTACACTATACGCAGAAAACAAGAGGCGCGCTATTTACTTTTTTAAATTATAGAAATGTCAGAAAGTTGATTTCAGAAAGGCTTCAGCATGCGGTGCGTTGTTTATAATTGCAAATCCCGATCCGAAAAAGGAAAAAAATTGTCTTTTTTCAGACCTCGAACAGTAAGCGAGCGATATTAATATTTATAAATTTATAACTAACATAAGTTACCCAGATAACAAAATGTCCGCACAGTGCCCGCATAGTGTAGGCACGCGTGCGAGTTGAACCGCACGGCATGCGCTCAGTGGGCCATACAGATGTGTCCACATATGATGTACTTATGCGTCGCACGTCGTGCGGGTCGCACAAACCAAAAAAACTTACTCAAGTGTGAATATTCAGATCTACACTTTATAACTCCATCCGCATATATTTGTAGATCAACAAACATCACTAGTTCGCTAAGAAAAATGTCATCCGATTCTTTCGACCTCACCGGGATTCGAACCCAAGTCCGCTCGCATTCATATCACTAGTCGGACGCTCTACCGACTACGCCAAACTACCTTGTTGTAATGGGCTTCATATTTTCCTATTTGTCGAAACCTATGATCAAGCTGTCGAATGCAGGGCTAATACACATTTAAGTGGATCAATTTTTTGTTCAAGCATAATATAATAATTGACTCTGTACAATAATGATTTATTATAATCATTTTTATAAATTAATGAGGATAATAAAACTCCACGAAAAAAATTCAAAATTCTACTCGCGACTCTTCACCAAAAATTAATCCTTATTACCTACATAAGATCAAACATTCTTGACTTTTTGCGAATCGAAATCCTCAACTAATTAAAAAGTCTTCCAAGGCCGTGGATAATTTTATACAATTTTATACAATTTTATACATAATTCTTTATAAATTCTATATTAAATTATGTATAAATTCTATATAATTCTATATAATCTTTTTTATTCGGGAATTTGATTCTTTATACATCTTGATGAGTTTAAAATGAAGAGAAGAAAATGCATCTTGTACAAGCGTCACTCAGCATTTTGCAGAAGTGACAAGTGAGAAAAAAAAATACGAGAAAAAGTGAATAAGAAACATTATTTCGCCACCAAGGTTCAACAAATTTTGCTCCCAATCTTGACAATCAGGTTTGATCTTAGAAAATATTTGTCACGAATTCTGAAACATCGAGTAAATCCTACTAACTGTTTTATGATGAAAATAATATTGATCATCTCATATCGAATGATTGCACACTGACATCATGGTGCCCGCACGCGGTGCTTCGCACAACAGCGACACACGTGATTGTATGTCTTCGCACGCGTGATGGCTAGATGTAACTCATTTCGCTCGCACATGTGCGGCGTCACTTCGTGCTAGCAAGAATGGCGCGTTCTCGCCCGCACGACGTGAGCCGCACGTTGTGATGGTTCCGTGCGTCGCATACTTGTTATCTGGGTTATTTATTGTGTATCATATTTCCCGTAAATCCTTGCCGAATAGGACGAAATATTGAAAATCAAACGAACTTACTTGTATGTGAAGTTCGATTGTAATTATATGAGAGTCTCGTTCGAGATGATCACAACATAGTACCGCTACTTCCCGCTAGGTCAAGCCACGAATTCAGAGTGAAAAACATCATGTATCTAGCGCGTCTCGGGCGACGCCATCTTCATATATTTTAGAGCTAAAGCTAAGCTTCATAGAATGAAAAATTAAGAATTGGGTTGGGAAAGAATTATAGGGATGGGGTTGTGATCATCTCGAACGAGACTCTTATATAATTGCAATCGAACTTCACATACAGGTGTTGCAACCCGAGTATCAAGGTGTTGCAATCCAGATGTTTTGAGACACACTTTGGCAATACTCTGGAATGTGCAAGTGCGAGGCTGGACGCAACTAACAACAATTGCAGAAATAAGGCGACCTCCTTATACGTAATAAATAAGCGATGATTATAATACTCATGGTCAGAACATCAAGACCGATATTAGGGCAGGTTATGCTAGATCTCAGTTAGACGTAGTAAATCACTTTTTGTAAACTCTTTATACATTAATAAACTTGAATCACTTTTGTACGACCGAGTTCCAACTCCTAATTCGACAACGGATCCTTAAACAAATTGTAGTTGTATGAAAGATCCCAGGATCCCGATTATAACACAGGTAAGTTCGTTTGATTTTCAATTATATGTCGACTCTCGTTCTTCGAGATCACAACGTAAATGTTCAGAGACCCCTTTTACTTTATGATCACAACATTCTATATTTTTTATCCATATATCTTTTTTTTTTTTTTTTTTGTAATATACTGATTAATAGGAACTATAATGTATTTTGGTACGTAAGAATATATACGAGGTAAGTCACCTCTCTCCCAACACCGCAGTTGCAAAGGAACCTTTGTCTGCTTCAATTGGTCTTTTGTAAAATCTAGCGAAAGTCTGAGACTGTCGCGACCAACCCGCTGTACCTTTAATAATATTAACGTCGATACCTTTCCAGTCAGCCGCTGAGACAGCGGCATGCCTAGTACTGTGGGCAGTGTAATGATTACTCAGTCCTGATTGGGCTAGACATTCCTTGATCCACCTACTCAAGGTTTGTGACGTCGCTGGGTGGTGAGGTTTCTTCCAGGTGATGAGTAAATTCTCGGTATTGTTTGTCAAGTCTTTGGTTACCGATATGTACGTTGATATGGCCCGAGCAACGCAGACCGATTTCCTTTCGTTAAAGAACGGCAAGAAGAAAAGAGGTTGCGCGCTACCGACTTTTGAGGTCTTAATTAGGTCTGTTATCCTAATCTCTACCCCTGCGTCCGACCACCTAAGATTTCCTATCCTAATGAGCGATAATGTTTGCACCCTGTGTGCCGTTCCTAGGGCTAGCAGAATTAGAACTTTATATGTTAGATGTTGTAGATCTAAGGACTCTATCGGCTCAAGCTTCTCCACCCACTGTAGAACGATTTCAGTGTTCCAGATTGCAGTATATTTGGGTTTAGATGGCCGAAGTTTATAAACGCCTTTAAAAAACCGGGTGATTTCAGGGTCTTTGGCGAATTCCGATCGGCAGATGGGGCTAATAGCCGATCTTTCCGTGTTAAAAGTGCCATAAGCTGCTCCGTTTTCAAATCTTTCGGATAAAAACACCATTAAATTACCTGTGGTTGGGTTATAAGGATCCACCTGAGCTTTATTGCAAAACAACCACCAGTTTTTCAACGCCGTATTATACTGACGAATTGTAGAGTCTGCAATCGCAGCTGTCATGATTTCAACCGCTTTATCTGGGAGTTTTCCCCTTGAGAAGGCGATCCGCATAGCCTGCCTGCAGCCAAGGAAAGCTGCCTGGCCAAGGGATGTGTCCTCGATCTGCAAGGTGATAAGAGTAATCGCGAGTCAGGAGTAAAAATGATAGGTTCTTCCGTTAACATGGCCCTAAAAACTGGGAACCAAGGTTGTGTGGGCCAGTGGGGAACGATCAAGACGCCTGTCGCTCTGTTTTCTTTAATTTTATTAAGAACTCTTAAAATGACCGAGAACGGAGGAAACGCATAAAAGTAGACATTTTTCCAGTTTACGGTGAACGCGTCGATCGCTAGAGCTTCTGGATCCCTTTTTCAAGAAAAGTAAACCCTGGCTTTCGCATTTATCCTAGAAGCGAAAAGATCCACTTCTGGAGTTCCCCATTTTTTAACTATCCGTCTGAAGGCGAAATCTGCCAACTCCCACTCCGTGTCCATGTTGGACCTTCGCGATTCTCGATCGGCATCCACATTCTCACGAGAAGGAATATAGGAAGCCACGGTCCAGATCCCTCTGGCTTCACACCACAGCCATATCTGTTTTGCCAACCTATTCAGCTCTGGATATTGTATCCCACCCATCCTATTGATGTAGGACAAAGCCGTAGTGTTATCTATCCTTAGAAGGATTTCGCAATTATAACAATCTGAAGCAAAACATTTTAATGCCAAGAAGGCTGCGATCAGTTCCAACTGATTAATGTGGCGAGATCTCTCCTCGGCCGACCAAAATGCTTGCGCGCACTCGCCATTGTAATGTGCCCCCCAACCGGTCAGTGAGCGTCCGAAAAGATTTCTTTTTTGAAAACAAATTTTCTTAGGGGATTACCCGATTTTGGTATAGCCCTTACCCACCATTCTAAATCTTTACGCAGATATTTCGGAATTGCCATTTGGGATTCAAAGTCTTGTTGATTAATGATCAGGGCTAAAAACTTCTCTCGTTCTAAGGATTTGGTATACAACCAGCCATAAGGAATGGCAAGGCAAGCCGCGATTAGTAGGCCTATTAACTGTGCAAGTTCTCTAATACGACAGCGATCTTTTCCTAAAAATTCCAACAAAACCTGACTCAAGAATGTTACCTTATTCTCTGGAAGAGCTAGGGTTAGAGTTTTGGAGTGAATCACCATACCTAGGTATTTACAACTCATAGATGGTACAGTCATACTCTTTTGCTCATTGATAATGAAGCCTAAAGAGGTTAACAAGTATCTGGTACGCTTTACATTAACCGAACAACTTTGAAAAGAGTCGCCAATACATAGAAAATCATCGAGGTAGACCGTGGAGATAAAGCCCTCCTCCCTCAATCCATTCAATACGGGTTTCATCACTTTAGTAAAAACAAATGGACTAGTGCAAAGGCCGAAAGGGAGGCATGTAAACTCGTACAGTATGTTTTGGAAACTGAATCGTAAGTATTTTCTACTACTCGCATCTATTGGTATTAGAAAATAGGCATCCTTCAAGTCTAGGTTACACATGAAAGAACCCCCGTTAATTAGCTTAGTGGCAGTCCGCAGATCCTCAATTTTGAAGTGCGATGTGGAAATAGAATTATTAAGTCTTTTCAGATTCAGGATAAAGCGCTTTTTTCCATTAGGTTTTGGCACCAAAAAGAAAGGTGATAAGAATTGACCCTGAACCGGTTTACACTGCACTATAGCTCCGCATTTTAATAGCTGACCTATTTCTAATTCTAACGCCTTCGCCTCCTCGTTGTTAAATTTGAGGTTATCGCAGACTTGTGACTGAACCAGGGGTTCCGACAGTGGAATTTTATATCCCTGTATACATTCAAGGACGAATTTATCTGAGGTGAGGTTTTTCCATCTTGGAAAAAACTGTTTTAGGCGCCCAGCTGTAGCACTCACCTCAATTTCTGTTAGTTCTTGTCTTGTCGAGCTTGCTTGGGTCTCGCTTGCACAGACTGACTGTTCGGCGACTGATAGGAGTGACCTCTCTGAGGTCTGTAAGGGTTATGAACCTTGATTTCCTTACCCAGCTTTTCAACTGACTTCGCCGTCTTGATAGTTTCACTCAACTTGTCACCGTAGAGCAAGACTCCTGGAGTTGTTTTATGCAGTAACTCCTTGGTGGTCTTCTGTAAGGATGGTGCGATGTAGGCCTTTCTAGCCACAGAAATTCGTCTGTGAACCTGAGTCATACACATGCCTGCGTCTGCCAACTGCTCTAAAAGCTTAAGCCTGTCTAGAGGCTCTTCTTCATCCCGGAGGATAGAAGTAATAGCTGATCCCAACGCTGCCAGCGCCGAACCCGACCAATTTTGCTCCTGTACAAACAAATTGTCTCTTTTCAGTCCGGTCTCGTTGAGAACCACTGCGATCTCCCGATTCAGTTCTGGGGCTTCCAAGAGAAGATTTCCTTTCCTCGAATATTTTCCCAACAAATGACTCGCTACTTCCTTTGGCAATCCATCTGCCATATAGGCATACCAGCGAGCGACCAGTGTTTCATGTAAATGTAACTCCTTATGTCTGTCTTTCTCTGGGTCGACTTCCAGAGCTCTAAGAGTATCTTCGTCTAACTCCTGTGATTGTTCTTCCTCCGGTAATTCTATAATGTCTTCGGAGTCACACAGTTTGTCCGAAAGGATAACCCCTGACAATGAGGTTATGTCGATACTGTCTTTTTTAGCCAAAGCCTTATTTTGCCCTTCGGAAGTCAATTGATTCTCCGGGGAGTTTTCTTTATCGACTGAATTTTTTGGAAAGGAAATTCAAGCCAGGTTAGGGCACTGACGATTATTGCCTCCTACGTGCAAAATTTGTCAGTCCCGACGCACGGAAATATCTCATTAATAAAGAGATACACCGCCGAGCGATCGGATCGACTACTCTAAACTTGATTTGAATAGAAGTTACTTACCCTCAATTGTACTGCTACTAGGCGTTGATAAGTCTTTGTCCCTTACCGGTGAGACGTGATGACGATGGTCTAATTTATCTTTTAACTTCTTTATTTTTCGAAGAACTCGTTCTTCGCTATCTTTATCACTCTTTTTCCTTTTTCCCATGATTTCTTCGTGTTTTGTGGTTTATCCACTGTGATAAATACGAAAAACTCTCTGTAAACATGTGGCCCGTGCCAGCACGAAAAACGTTATGAAGATGGCGTCGCCCGAGACGCGCTAGATACATGATGTTTTTCACTCTGAATTCGTGGCTTGACCTAGCGGGAAGTAGCGGTACTACGTTGTGATCTCGAAGAACGAGACTCGACATATCATTAGGAGCTTGGTCAAAAGTGATTTATTGTGAAGGAGAGGTACTGAAGAAGACAGACACAGGTTGCGAACTGCCTTTTAGTGAAAACGATATTGAAAAAGAGTACGTCACTAAAATGCCTGATGGCACGATATCGAGATTGCCACGAGGAAAGGCAAATTTAAAAGAAGGAGCCGTGCCAAAAGTATCACTCGCTGAAAATCACCCTCCCGCAAAAAAAATAAAGCGTTCACAAGAGACAGAAGAGACAAGAAATTGTAAGCCTCTGGATAATGCGAAATTTCTCTCTACACCAGATTATGATACCGTTGTGGATAACATCAATGCTATTCAATTGCCTTCTCCATGCTGGTTTGCAAAGGCTTTTCCAGAATTCATCGTTTGGAATTGTTGGAGTGAAGACTTGGTGCTCTCATCTAAACGAGTTGTACTACGACCAAACTGGACAGTTCAAGTACTACAATTATTGTACAAAATAGTGTGAGATTAGGAAGCTATATTTTTTGGAACAGTGTAATTAGAATGGAAATTTGTTTGTGGCAGATATTTATTGGAGACAAAGAAATTAACTATGAGACCAAAGGCGTGTGCAATATGCTTGAGATAGTGGAATTACTCAGAGAAGTATCGCAGCTTCTTGCGTGTGCGGGAACTGACTTAGGCAGGCGAGGTATAGTGCGTGTGATTCCCTGACATTGGGCTTGTGGCGTATAATTAAATTCCCCTAAATTTTAACAGCTGAAAAGTGTGCAGGGTATATTCGCATGAAAGCGAAGAACAAAAAAGGTCCACAGGCAAGAGCCTGTGCCCTATGTACAAGAATAAGGACAGAAGCTACGAAAAATTCTGGCCGCTCAGTCTCAGCAAGTAATCTTCGTGCAAATAATCAAAAGCTACGTTATCGTTGCAAGACTGTGATGCGCCAGAATAAAAGACTTCATACAAGGGTTATTATTCAATTATGTGAAAATGATTATTTTGTTTTTTATATTTTTTTTTTATATTCAAATGCAGCGTAGATCCAACCATATCCGAGTGAAAAAATCAAGTCCAAAAGTATTTGAAATTAGAGCACAGTTTATTTGAAATTCAATAGCACCTATTAATTCGCAAATTGTTGACATTAGTTGTCAGTACTTCACTCTTCTAAGAGAAATGGTTTTTCTACAGAGCAAGAAACTAAGAGAAAAGGTCGAAAATATGAGATTGAAATGCGCAGCGATTAAGAAAGACGCAGTCCTTGACGCTATCGCCAAACTCCCAGAGAAAGAGCAATTAGCTGTGAAAACATGTCTGGCGGCATCGAAATTGAAAAGCACTAAGGGTATGAGATATACAACGCAGTGGATATATGAGTGTTTGCTGTTGCGAATAAAGAGTAAAAAAGCATACAACTACCTACGTACGCACAAAATACTCACTCTACCTGCTGTGCAGACGCTATTTAGCGTTAATTTCATATACCTATTTAGGTATATGAAAGCAATCAAGAGTGCATACGGGTTCCAGCCTCATGTATTTGAAGCTTTAAAAGAGAAGACGGCTCACATGTCACCTCAAGTTGTTCGTGGTGCGTATGTAATATGTTAACATTGTAATATAGATTGTAATAGATTCGGAAATCACTATACATTGATACCTAATTAAGTTGTCTCGAAATCACGACAACGTCGTTAGAGAAATTGAAAAAATAATCTCATAATGGTATCCGTGAAGGTTTACTGCTGCTTGACGAAATGAAGTTGTCCAAGACAATATCGTTCAACCGCCGAAATCTGCAATTTGAAGGGTTCACAGACTTAGGCAAATATACTCCTGAGCATCAGAAAGGGAAGAAAGGCGATCATGCTTTAGTGCTCATCTTTCAGCCCTTCAAGGGAAAATGGGTTCAAGCTTTAGCTTGTTTTTTAAGTAAAGGCAGCGCATCAGGGTACGCGCCTGTTCAAGATACACTCATGGTGTTCCAGTTTTTTGGAATCGCTGATGTACTTGAACTATTTGAAAATAAGCATAAAGACTTGAAAGATTGCCAGGGGACGAAAGAGTTTTGTTGGAGGATGAAGAATCTTATTGATGCGATGAATAGTCGAACACCAATGACTGCCTTAAAGCCTGGCAATGCAGCTTGGCATGTATGCATCGAACAATTTTCTCGAATGCCTTCTCATCACGTTCTACACAACATTATAAAATTACTCTTGTCGCAACCACATAATACCAATAAAATAAGAGAATCTTCATGAGCCCATTTTCTACAGAGTATAACAAACTTTTTAGACTACCTCGATGAATGGCAGAGGACCGCAGCGAAAGAGGGATACGAATTTATAACGGACAATTCGTATCATGGGTTGAAAGTCTCTTTGAGAGCAGCTCTTGAAATCTGCAATTTTTTGGTCGAAAAGTGTGATTTGAATTACCTTATGACAGCGCGCCTTAACCAAGATAGCTTGGAGGTAGAGTTTCACTCCAGTTGTCAAGCTATTGGCAAAAAGTATTTCACAAATTTAATTAACGTATTTCTTGCAGCGATTTTTCGGAATGATGCGCAACTGCTGCGGATCAAATGATCACCCAGATTCAAACCTCTTCATTCAAGTGTACCGGCTAACATCTACCTACTCGCTGTGCAAACCACCAAAAGGTTGCAATGTGTCTGGTGCAAGGATTTTCGGCGTTCTTCTTTCTATGAGAGATATAGAGAATCCTGATGACAAGAAAGAGCAGTGGGAAGCGCAAATAGATACTATTCTTGATGCAGGTCGTGGAACAGAGATTATACCTGATGCGTTATCACTTTTGCAAGATCACGATTATTGCCGGTCAGATACATCAGATTATGCAATATCGTATATATCTGGATATATCGCTCGCAAAGGTTCAAGGTTTGCACGATTCACTCTACAAGACCGAAAGCTGGTGATCTGTGACAATTGTATCTCTAGTTTAGTATTATCACCGTCAGATACAATTCCCGAAAGGCACAAGCTCATTGAGATAAGATCGAAGGGGTATTTGAAACATCCGTCCATCAAATTATATGACCTCGTAAATTTGGTTGAAAAAGTAATACTCCAAATTGTTGGAAATGGTGATATCGATGCTGAGACTCTATTCAAGATAACAGGTGCACTGGAAGAGCACTCTCCGATACCTCTCGTCGGTTGCCAACAGCATGAATTATTATTAACACGCAGCGTTCTAATCTTCTATCTCACAACGAGGATGAACTTTGTTTCTCGACAATGCAACAAGAATGATAGCAAAGAGCTTAAGATGACTAGAGAAAAGAGAAAAGCAGCAAAACTTATCAGTGTACCCGAAAGTGGATTACAAAGATCAGTTGATCCTGGAAGAATGGTAATGAAAAGAGTGTCCCTGGGCGTAAACAAAAAAATACCTGCTAAAGGTACTGTCATAAATACCGTTTGAACGACATATATATATGGAAGTTATCGTAGAGCTGTAGCCATGTGCTATGATGTTGCCACCGTTTGAACAATAAACTATGATAACGATAAGCAAACACATATACCTATGTAAAAACTTTATTTTCAAACAAATGGTTCTTACATAATAAATACATTTACACTGATAATAGAATTTTATGATGCGTTCTATATAATGTAAAATGTATGTAATATATCAGACGTATATACATACATGATTTCTGTCAAGTTGATGAAGCAGTATCGGTATCAGTATTGGTATATTTACAGTTGGAAATATAACGCACGGAGTTTACGATCGCCAGTCCTTTTTTTAAATTTTATAGCGAAACTTTCACTTTTTTCCGTAAGAGGCGCTTGCATCGCATTGAGACAATTCTTCTTACGTTACCTCAAAACTGGGGACAACTTTTATCGCGGAGTGTTGTCTCCTTACTACTACTCCGTGCCAAAAACTTACGGAAATGCGACGAGCGACAACTCGACTTGCTCAGATAACAAAGCATTATAGAGAGGGGCAGGGTACACCATATAGAACAATATTATTTCTTTGAAAATATTCGAGATCACATCAATCAATTATTTACTACTGAAATTAGATAACTTAGCGAGATCAGTACAGAATTGGTGATAATATTAAATAGTTCGTTACTAGAGATTACTTAACTATTTACGATAGAATTTACTTATTCATGGTACTACTAGATCAGAGCAATGTGTCAGAGTTGACTCGATATAAAGCGATTAAGCTAGACTCCAGACTTGGTATCACAGAGCGACACATCGTACCCAATGCAAATTATATTTCATAACACATCTTGAGATTAAGAGTCTCATGCTCTACCAGCTGAGGTATTGAATGATAATAATCGGTAACAAACGAGACGGATTCCTTTATAATTAATCCGGACCGATAGATTGATCTTTAACCAAATTCTGACGATACGAAATCGATAGTTACGATACTAAATTATCCAAACGCATAATAAACTTCAATAAGCCATACTTGATTTTACTGACGGTAATAAATTATATAACGTGACCATACTTTACTAAACTAACAAATTAACGATAATAAACCAAACTATAACGCGAGGCTTAAGCCCTCGCGGCTATCTTCGCTCAGGGTACTCCAGGAAAAGGTATCTTCTACAGTATTTCATGCATAGGATAATTCTCACATACTAAATCAGAAACGGAAGCCACACGAGAAGCTATAAGCAATAGATCATAGCCAAAAAGCAGCAAAGGATCTACGTAACTCAGCCAGACTCGAGGTTGTTCGATAAATTAACAGACAATAGACAAAAGACGAGCTTCTTAGCTCAATAGATAAAACGAGCTTCTCAGCTCAATAAACAAATTGATCAACCATATTTTTATCTGAACTACCTCGTGCCTTCACAGAAAGAATCAAGACCTCACCTTAAGGTGATATGAAAGGTGAATTATCCACCTCGAATTTTTGGCAGCCCGTTTCCCAGCTAAAACACATCCGATCGATGTGAAATTGATATCAGTGACGCAGAAAAAGTGCACGGAGGGCATGATGCTCTTGGATTTCCAAAAAGCGAAAATAAAATGTACAATTTTATATCAAGAGTGCTCTGTAACGAATAATCGTTGTTGCTGACGTTGTACTTTATAAATATGAAAACACCCGAAACATTTTTGCTTTTTGGAAATCCGAAAAAAATTGTTTGATGAATTAATTTGTTCCATAGAACCCGTAAAAAAAATTATAGCGAAATCGGTAACATCGAGATCAGAAAGCTGTCCGGTCTGACGTGGAATTGCTCATCTACAAACATTTGACCACGAGGCCGAACGATTCACACAATGTTTAATACACATAAATACATATACATTGAATAGTTCTTACGCTCGGTGCGCAATTAGTACATTGTGTATCAAGGGCGGAAAGAAGGTGAATTCGACGAGTGTGAAGTCAGCTGCCCGAGCGAAGCGAGGGCTGCTATCACACCAGTCAAAATCGCCTTCCACCCGTGATGCACACGATTTTTTTCGTCCTACTTCCTTCTTTGATAAAGCGGCTTCTTGAAGCACGAGAAGTGGGTGTAGGGTGGCCAGTGCAGGTACAAAAACGACGATTTTACGCCCCATTTTTAGGTAAAAAATCTACAGGTTTTACTCAAGAGCAACAACGGAGCATTGAAAATGGAATCTAGTTATTTTTATAAGATAGTTTTCGAAAAAGAAAAAAAAAACAATAAACGAGAACATAATATTAATTAAGTATTTATGACTAACTAAATAGACACAGCGATTGTGATAGGTATACACATCGTAAAGCGCGAAGACTTATCCCCCCTCCCCACAAATGTAACGATTCGTTGCAACTCTCGCGTTTGTCGACATACCCAGAGAACAGCTGTGACGTCATCCAGAGAGGCGCCATTTTAAAAAATTCCAATAATGAACAGATACAACATTCAATTCCCGCTTTAGTTGACTTCCGGTTACGCCGCTATCTTAGCGTGACGCTATTTCCGTTGCATTTGCCAAGTTTGCGCTACATACCGAAAAGAGAACCATTTTCGATGGTAAAAAACGCGAAAATCGTGCATGTGTTACAAAAAATTTTAAAACAACGCCATGGTTCATGAGGCTGCAGCTAGTGGCCAGAGCTGGCGGCCGCGCATAGCGCGTGAATGAAAACCGCTAGCGCCGTATCGCTTAGCGTCTGAATATTAGAGAAGAAATTGTTGCAGGCTGATTGCGAGTTCAAATTTGACAGACCTATTCTTTGATATCAGGAACTGAAAATAACGGAAAATCCCGGGAGACGGCCTTTGTAAAATTGTGAAAAATTAATAACCAATCGGAGTTCCGCGGAGGTACGGACTGCTCGTGTAAGTTGTTGCAAGCAAATTTTGAGATGAGATTTAGCAGACGTACTCAGTAATGATACCCTAACTTGTAAATATCAGAAAATCCCCAAGGACGACCCTTGAAAGATTCAAAAATTTGTTTGATGAACATAAAGAAAAATCGAATTTGCTTACATCACATAACTCGTACGACAGGTACGGAGCAAAGATTTAGAGATTTCTTAATTTGCAGCAGGACTCACCTGAGGTATTACCAAATCCCTGTAATACAGCGCATGCTGAATATTTACGTTTGTTTATTATAAAAATGTTACTAAGAGCTTTGCAATTGTTAGTGACGATTTGAAGCATGATTCAGCTTACGCACTAATGGCGATGAATATTATAATAGATTATGTGAAAGTAAAATCTCCAGAGATACAATCTGTAACAGTTATATCTGACGGAGCTGCTAGTCAGTTTAAAAATCGATTCCAATTCGAAGAACTAAGACAGTCATCTTACCAAAAAAAGTGGATCTTTTCTGCAACCGGTCATGGCAAGGGAGCATGTGATGGTGTGGGTGGTCTCGTAAAGCACTATGCATCAACACACAATCTGTCAAGAGATATGATAGAATCTATCCAAGATGCTACTTCGTTTGTTGATCGCGTGCAGGCCTATACATTAGCTATTAATTGAGTGCCTGTTGGGGCCGGGGTATTAAGAGAATTTCGCGAAAATATGAAACAAAAATGGCGGAACGTAAAACAAGTGAAGGGAATTCAAAAGACTCACTTGTGGAAAAATGATCCTGGGCATAACATCGCATATACTGCAAAGACATATAAGCATGAATGGGTTCGAGTATGATTATGTTGCGAACGTGTACTTTTCGTTTGATATTATCATCATCTTCAAGTTTTCTTGTGGTTCTTTGTTTGAATATATTAAAACTTGTATTTAACAAAAAGTATTACGCACAGATTGAAGAAAGCGATAAAATAAAATTGTAATATCCTCAGAAAAATGGACTACATTTACTAACATACTATCTAATGCTGAAAATAATAAATAAAGCCTTCGCATAGAGGTGGATGAAGATGATCCTAGTTTTTTTTTTTTTTTGGTTTTTTTAAGTCATTTTGAGCTTATGCTTGTTACCGAAGGGAATTATGTTTTTGCAATTGATCAATAAGACACGGCTACTCGAGTGCAGTATTCTAAAGTAATCGAAATATTTAAGAAGTGAAAAAATCGTAATTTTCCAACGTGCATAGCTCCTTTCGAACGAATTTTAGCGATATGGGATTCTCAGAAAAGTTGGTATTCGTGATCAAGAAGATCATATACTCGGAGCAATAAGATCGAAATACATGCACTTTGAGTAAAATGCGCTTGAAAAGTTTGATTTTTTTTTTACATTACAGTTCATAACTTTACCAAAAATGAACTAATCGGAGCAAACTTAGACTTTTCGAAAAGTGTACAAAATTTTACAGATTTTGAAAATAAAATGGTCAAAATCGGTTGAACGGTTCCAAAGTTAAAGCGATTTGAAAAAAATGACAAAAATAAAATCTTTTACAAATGACTTTTTACGATTAAAATTGAAATTCATGTGCAGAGTGCAGGTAATTTTCTCTGGAGAAATCCCGAAACATGTATCCACTCAAATTGTGCGAGGAATGAGAAAAATGTATTCCGGAATTAATCTGTGATGGTCACCCAGAGGGTCCTGGACGATTTTAAATGGAACCAGCCTATTCAATAACCTGAAATGGATTTTTTTTTAATATTTGTAAATAGAAATGTGGTTGTAAATGAATGTATATCTACTTCTACTACATATATAAAAGGCTTTGTATGTTTGTATGTTTGTTACCGCTAAACTCGAGAACCAGTGGACCGATTTGGATGAACCTTACACCAAATTGTTCTTTAGGTTTTCCCGAGTAACATAGGCTATATAAGTTATGCAAAATGAATTCAATCAGTTGAAAAAATAATAAAAATATGATAAATACGTTGTGTTAAATGTTGCTTTTCCGTGTAGCCAGCGCCGTATTTAGGCACAGGCTAACTAGGCTATAGCCTGGGGCGGCAATATTTCAGAGGCAGCAGAATCGCGGGCGGCAACCGCACGGAAAGATATAAACCCGACTGGTTACGGTTCTGCACACGACTCAGTCAGGTGCTAGCGAAAAATAGCGCATACTGGTGCAGCACCACACTGAGCACTGTTTAGAATTCAAACCATTCGTGTGCGTACATGAATGAGTCGTGTGGGCACAGTAATAAGTCGTGTTCTAAACAGTACTCAGTGTGGTGCTGCATCACGATTCGCTATTTTTCGATAGCACCTGACTGAGTCGTGTGCAGAACCGTAACCAGTCGGGTTTAAATCTTTGCGTGCGGGTCCAAAATTATATTTGCGTTTTTTTTTCTTGCACCACTTGCACCATGTTAAAATTGTATTTCATCTGTTGGAAAATTTCACGTCTCAAAAAACTTCCACCGATGGGCGGAGGAGGAGAAGGGGAGGGGGGGGGGGGGGTTGCTACCTAGCCTACACGGAAAAGGTTTCGGGAATGCCTCAGCGCCAAGCGGCAGAACGGTGAGTACCCGTATCCAAAGACAGGCGCCGTCTCTGCGACGGAACGCTGCGTTCCCTCGCGAGAACGCTGCAGTCTGCGAGACGTTGCACTCCCGTATTATTACGTCCAACGTATCGCAGCCCAACGTCTCAAAGACTGCAGAGGTCTCGCGAGAGAACGTGGCGTTCCGTCGCAGAGACGGCGCCTTTACTCAGATACGGGAAGCCCCAAAACCTTTTCCGTGTAGGGTGATAAGTCATGTTCACACGGCACTGACTGTTCCTTGCAATTAAGTGAGGCGCGAAGCGCCGAACAGACGAGGCGCGGAGCGCCGAGTGCCCTCGGAGCGAGCGAAGCGAGCGACGAGCGGGGTTGGCGCGCGAAGCGCGCAGGGGCAGAGCCCCTAGTAATATATATATTAGAGAATATTCTTCTTGACCGTATAGTAGTAGTAGGGATAATGAATTCTCGGGTGTAGACGGTCAGTCTTGAAAAACCAAATTTATTTCTGACGTTTCGGTCGTGACATGGTCGACCATCATCGGAGCTGTGAATTGACACAGAAGAACATAGTTTTAAAAATATAATAAACATATAATAATACAATAGAATCTGAATCGTTCTGGAGAACTAAAACAACTATATAATAATTGTCCCGAATATACACATCCACTTGCCAACACGTGGTGTGTTCAAACTCGATTTTTTAAGGTTAAATGTATAAATTATCCAAAAATATATGATGTAAAACAATGCCGAAAAATATGTACAGTTTTCAAATAACATAAATAATTATTGGTGCTAGGATTGATAAATTAAAGATTGGATAACGTGAGTGGGGGTTATTCCTTACCGAAACCGACTTCTTTTCGCACTTTAGATGTTAATTGGTTCGCGCTCAGTAGAGAAGTGAGTTAACGAGGAAGTTTTCCAGCGACTCTGAGTCGATAAACGACCCAAACAATCGATATTAAAGATGTCGTGCGATAAAGCGATAGAGAATCAATATGTCAGGCGGCAAGATTTGAATTTGGAATAACCTTACCAATCACGTTATCCAATGCTATACAAACAACGGAGCATATATATTACTTAAGTTGTCAATATCCAATCTACGATTTACAGTATCATTTTTCCTAATATGGATCATTTCTTTGAGAGTGCGGCGATATACGTTTGGTTCGCTAGTAATGATTTTGACCTGGTCAAAATCGAATTTATGCCCCAAAGTAAGAGTGTGATTAACTAAGGCTGATTTTTCCACGTCCCCGCACTTAATGTTGTACTTATGCCCATACAGACGTTTGTGAAGGTGTTGCGATGTCTGCCCTATATATCCTTTGTCGCAATCTGAGCATGGAATGTGATATACTACACTCGATTTATCTAATAAAGGTAGGGGAAAGTGTTGTACCTTGGGACACTTTTTTGATTTTTGCTTATAAGATGGAAATTTTTGAACATTTTGACTTGTCATTGATATCATTTTGAAAAACAACCTTTTCATGACAAACCCTACTGGGATTCATTCTTTCGTTGAAAGTAGTTTTTTGGTCAGGAATTTTTGAAATTTTTTTGGAACATGCACCAAGGTACAACACCATCATGTACCTTGAAACATACCCTCTTGTACCTTGAAACGCCATCCGCGGAGTGAAATTTATGACAGATTGTTATTTGTGAATTGAACGAATAATTAACATTTCGGTTTATACATTTTTTGGCGGGGGGGAGGGGGGGGGGGGGGGGGGGGGTTACTTTTTTTTTTCAACTTTTTTCGCGTTTTCCTTCATGGCGTGATGATCTACAGTCGAAAAACCAGAAAAATATCTAATTGTACATAAGAACAGTGTCTCGAGGTACACGATGCTTGTGTGTCTCAAGGTACAAGAGGGTACACGTTTTTAGAAGTAAGGTGTGCATATTTGGAGCTTGTGTTTATATTCAACATATATTTTACGGTATACTTACAAGGTGTATATGTATCTAATCCTCGAAAGAGATCTCCCGGAAATTCATTATTACGACTTTGAAAAATCGCTAACGAAATCACAAAACTCTTGGATTCTGACGCCCAAATCTTTCAATCGATATAAACGCCGATGTGACGGAGAAAATGATGCGAATTTCGATTAATAGTTCACTGTACGCTGCTATTGATAACAAACTATGGTGATTTTTCTAAAGGTGTCACTACAATTACAAAATCGAGGACGTGTTTCAAGGTACACTATGTTCAAGGTACAACACTTTCCCCTACTTGATCCTTAAGACGAGAGAAAAGGTTTTGAGTTAAGTTACTTTTTTTATGGATAACCATGATGTTATGTTTCCTTGAAATGTTTTGGATTTGTTCCGATAAGCCCTTTACGTATGGTATCGAGGCAAGTCCCTCTATGTTTTCCGAGTCCTTTTTACATTTCTCCTCGTATGATATGTTGTTATATAATTTATCTACCCTATCCGAGATGACCCGTTCTATTAGACCCTCAGGGTACTCATTATTTTTCAAAGTGTTAGAAATTAATGACAGGTTTTTTTGCCTAAAAATTGGTTCAGCTAATTTTAGACCTCTGTCTACTAGCCCAACGATGACACTTTTTTTATATTTTTGCGGGTGGTGTGAAGAGAAATGTAAAAAACGACCCGACCACGTGGGTTTTCTAAACCAGTCGATCGATAAAGTGCGATCGCCGTTGTTAATGACCGGGATGTCTAAAAAAACTCAACCTTCCTCCCGTCTCCAGTTCATACGTGAAGTTCAGCTTAGGATGGAAGCTATTGAACTGATCGACTAGATTATTGATAAGGTTAGGGTGTACCGCTGTAATTATATCGTCTACGTATCTTTTGTAAAAGGGGAGCTGGTAACCTAGACCGTTTATGGTAGAGTTTTCGAGAGTTTCCATGACCAGATTGGCTAACGCAGGGCTAATAGGGGAACCCATCGCAACACCTTCAACCTGTTGGTAAAAAATACCCTTAGAACTAAAATATGTAGAGTCCAAACATAGTTTTATTCCCTTGACAAACTCCTCCTGTGGAAGTAAAGTGTGAGCTTTAATCTCCGGCCACCTTTTTGCGATGCAATCCAAAACTAACTGAGTAGGAATGTTAGTGAAAAGTGAAGTGACGTCTAGCGAGATCAATTTGAAGTCTGGCGGAATGTTAATATTCCTGATAGAACTCACAAAAGACCAAGAGTCCTTGGTGTGATATTGAGACTTGCCTAGGATGTTTGTCAAGGGAGCAGAACAGAATTTAGCTAATTTATAAGTGGGCGCTCCAATATTGGAGACAATCGGACGGTACGGAACATTCGGTTTATGGATTTTAGGTATGAATAGTACTTTTCGATACTAGTGCGAAAGTGTTGATTCTCGGACGAGTGTGAAGTTTTTCGCCCGAGCGAAGCGAGGGTGACAATCACACGAGTCGAGAATCATCTTTCGCACGTGTTTCGAACTTTATTTTTCAACACAGCGCGCGTTAAGTTGAATTTTATGCACGCGAAGCGTGCGCAAAATCGAACTTTGCGCACGCCGTGTAGAAATAGTATATTACTCACCTAGGGAGGGAAAGTAGGCTAACCCAAACTGCGTGTGAGATTGACACCCGAGTCGAAGGCAAGGGTGACAAAAACGCAGTTTGGGATGGCCTTTTTCACTCCCGTGTGAGGTATACTATTTTTCACCACCCCCTGCATCGGAAAGAACGACTTCCCGCTCACGCAAGGGAGCGAAAGTCGTACTTTCCGTGCAAGTGTGGTGAAAATACATTTTTTCAACTCAGTGTGCGAATTTCGACTTCTCATGTCTGTTGGTAGTGTGCGAAGTGCCCGATTCACACACTGTGGTGCGCGGTGTGCCGAGTAGATACATTTGCACACTTAGTGCGCGAATGTATCTGGAGTAGATACATTTGCGCACTCAGTGAAGTATATTATGCATTCGCGCACTGAGTCTAGAGAATGATTTACTCCGCACACTGTAAATAGTGTATCTGTAGAATATTGTCTAAAATACAGTACTCACATTCTCAGCCAGTTTCCGGTTACTGATAAAATTATTTATATTTATATTTATTTTCGAAATCGAAATTCGCACACTATGAGTTGAAAAAAATAGTATACGACACACATGCGCGTACGTGATCCTTGCACTCGTGTTTTTGTCACCCTCGCTTCGCTCGGGCGACAAGCTACACTCGTGCGAGAATCACGTACTTTGCGCACTTGTATCATAATCTACTATTTTGGAGCCACTGAGTTAAAAGTCTTAAGGTTGGAACCGTACCTATCATACACATGGTTCATTTTAATCCACTGATTTACTAACGTGTTATTTCTTCTTTCAAAAATTTTTGTCGGATCATTTTTCAGGATTTTATACGTGTTGGGATCATCTAACATTTGGTTGACCTTGCTAAGATAGTCATTGGTGTTCACTATTACTGTTTTATTGCCTTTATCAGCTTTTGTGACAGTTATCTCTGGATGATCTGACAAAAATCTTTTTGTGACAATATACTCCTTTAACATCTTTTGTTGTGGTCTGTCCAACACCGCGTTGCGCTTATGCGCAAGAATTTTATTAGTTACTTCACTCCGGATGACACCCTTTGTGGTTTTGTCTAGTTTTCTCAAACCAGTCTCCAAGCCGCAAACGATGTCCTCCGTAGGAACCCTATCAGGTCTGTATGGGACACCGTGCCTTGGTCCTAACGCTAAGATATTACTAACCGTGGGAGGTAGCTGTGTATCAGACAGATTGATTGACCAGTTTTTAGCGGCAATATTATTGGAGTTTTCTAATATTTCAAACTTTTTGATGTTGTGATGTTTTAGAGACTCGAACCACCGTTCTGACCTATTTAAATCATTATTGACTTTTTTCATGAAATTATCATCAGTGACGTTTTGTTGGATATATGATTCCAAATGTGAGCGTTGTTTTCTTAAACTTTTAATTTTATCAATGACCAAACTGATCTCTAGGTCCAATATTTTGGATTGGAACCGTATTAATGCATTTGAAAATTTATTATTACTAAGTAGGTGTGAAAAACCTTTAACATTGAGACGTAGAAACTTAGGTGTGATCCCTCTGGAGCGACAGCGTAGAAGGAAAATCCTACGAGGTCTATCAGGAATATTAACATTCCGCCAGACTTCAAATTGATCTCGCTAGACGTCTCTTCACTTTTCACTAACATTCCTACTCAGTTAGTTTTGGATTGCATCGCAAAAAGGTGGCCGGAGATTAAAGCTCACACTTTACTTCCACAGGAGGAGTTTGTCAAGGGAATAAAACTATGTTTGGACACTACATATTTTAGTTTTAAGGGTATTTTTTACCAACAGGTTGAAGGTGTTGCGATGGGTTCCCCTATTAGCCCTGCGTTAGCCAATCTGGTCATGGAAACTCTCGAAAACTCTACCATAAACGGTCTAGGTTACCAACTCCCCTTTTACAAAAGATACGTAGACGATATAATTACAGCGGTACACCCTAACCTTATCAATAATCTAGTCGATCAGTTCAATAGCTTCCATCCTAAGCTGAACTTCACGTATGAACTGGAGACGGGAGGAAGGTTGAGTTTTTTAGACATCCCGGTCATTAACAACGGCGATCGCACTTTATCGATCGACTGGTTCAGAAAACCCACGTGGTCGAGTCGTTTTTTACATTTCTCTTCACACCACCCGCAAAAATATAAAAAAAGTGTCATCGTTGGGCTAGTAGACAGAGGTCTAAAATTAGCTGAACCAATTTTTAGGCAAAAAAACCTGTCATTAATTTCTAACACTTTGAAAAATAATGAGTACCCTGAGGGTCTAATAGAACGGGTCATCTCGGATAGGGTAGATAAATTATATAACAACATATCATACGAGGAGAAATGTAAAAAGGACTCGGAAAACATAGAGGGACTTGCCTCGATACCATACGTAAAGGGCTTATCGGAACAAATCCAAAACATTTCAAGGAAACATAACATCATGGTTATCCATAAAAAAAGTAACTTAACTCAAAACCTTTTCTCTCGTCTTAAGGATCAAGTACCTTTATTAGATAAATCGAGTGTAGTATATCACATTCCATGCTCAGATTGCGACAAAGGATATATAGGGCAGACATCGCAACACCTTCACAAACGTCTGTATGGGCATAAGTACAACATTAAGTGCGGGGACGTGGAAAAATCAGCCTTAGTTAATCACACTCTTACTTTGGGGCATAAATTCGATTTTGACCAGGTCAAAATCATTACTAGCGAACCAAACGTATATCGCCGCACTCTCAAAGAAATGATCCATATTAGGAAAAATGATACTGTAAATCGTAGATTGGATATTGACAACTTAAGTAATATATATGCTCCGTTGTTTGTATAGCATTGGATAACGTGATTGGTAAGGTTATTCCAAATTCAAATCTTGCCGCCTGACATATTGATTCTCTATCGCTTTATCGCACGACATCTTTAATATCGATTGTTTGGGTCGTTTATCGACTCAGAGTCGCTGGAAAACTTCCTCGTTAACTCACTTCTCTACTGAGCGCGAACCAATTAACATCTAAAGTGCGAAAAGAAGTCGGTTTCGGTAAGGAATAACCCCCACTCACGTTATCCAATCTTTAATTTATCAATCCTAGCACCAATAATTACACTGGTCTACAAAAAAAAAGTGATCTCGAGTTGCAGGCTCAATTTTATCGAATCTAGGGGTTTTCGAGGGTGCTGAATCCGAAAATGATGACCGTTTGTTTCGGTTGGTTCGTATAAGGCCTTTTTTCAGCAGTTTTTCGCTTTTTTGTATATCGTTTCTCGTTTAATTTTCCAGCAATCACCAACTTCAACTAAAACGTCCCAAAAATGGGCTAATTTTATAGAGAATTTAATGCCGAATCCAAATATACCATTGTTTTTTACTTCACACCAATTGAAATCCTCGAATTTCTCAAAAAACGCCCGTAAAAGTGGTAAAATGTATGGTTTTCAACCATGTTTTCAACCACGTTCTCAGCTCTAGCAAGTCCACTAGGCCCTCTGACAAAAATACAATGAAACGGTGCAGAAGATTAGACAGTTGAGCGTCAAATGAGACCAAGCGCAGCTCTTAACACCCAAAAATAAGGAAGCTATGACTTTTTCAAACTTTGCGAAAAAAAATCAGTTTTAGCTAAATGGGTAGGGAAATGATCAAATTATGAAGAGTTGGTAAAAAATATGCTAACCAATTACAACAGCTTGGGAGCTAATAAGAGCATAAAAGTTCATTTTTTGCACAGCCATCTGGGCAGATTTCCAAAAAATCTAGGGGAATATAGTGAAGAACAAGGTGAACGCTTTCACCAAGATCTGAGGATAATGGAAGAGAGGTACCAAGGTAGATGGGATGAGCACATGATGGCAAACTACTGTTGGAGCATACACAGGGAAGACAATAAACTACTTCAACATCGAAGAAAATCGAACAAAAAATCGTTTTTTCCTATTAATTAACTAATTACAATGAGGCTGAATCTAGCGGTCGGAGCTAGCGACCGCTAGCCCGTTAATGAGCAATTACCAATATTTAATAATTTTCCAAAGATCGTCCGCCGGGGTTTTAATTTTTTTCTCAGTTCGAATGTCAGTCGTGAGTAGGTATGCATACGAAATTTGAACTCGATATTCGCTTGCAATAACTTCGCGCGCTCCAAGCGCCAAGCGGCCGCTAGCTCCGGCCGCTAGATTCAGCCTCATCTAATTACAAACTTATCAACTTACTTGCGCCTTATTGCTTACTCATTCTCGTGGGCCTTACGTTTGAAATAATAATAATAATAATGATAATAATAATAAATAAATCCAATTTGTACCAAATCCTGTGGAGGACGACAATATAAATATCATTTTCATAATACGTGTATGAAATGGGCCTTCTTTCATGCTTGTCGGGCGTGGGGAAAATCGCTTGTGTCGAACTACGACGAGAGCGGGAGGGAAAGTACTTTTCACCACACCTGCACGGAAAGTACGACTTTCGCTCCCTTGCGTGAGCGGGAAGTCGTTCTTTCCGATGCAGGGGGTGGTGAAAAATAGTATACCTCACACGGGAGTGAAAAAGGCCATCCCAAACTGCGTTTTTGTCACCCTCGCCTTCGGCTCGGGTGTCAATCTCACACGCAGTTTGGGTTAGCCTACTTTCCCTCCCTAGGTGAGTAATATACTATTTCCTCCCGCTGTAGCGGGGAGAAAAGTACTTTTCCTCCCGCCCATATATATAATATATATATTATATATATATATAATATATATATTATATATATATTCCCTTTTCCGATCGACGCGCATCAAAGAAGGCCTATTTCGTGCCCTTATTATGAAAAATACAGTGTGCAACTAGGGGGGGATGGCCATTTCTAGCGAGGGTGAGACGTTTGCACGAGTCGTAGTAGAGGGCGCCGAAGGTGCCCGAGACGACGACGAGTGCTAAAAACGTCTCACCCGAGGTATACTATTACCTATTCATTAGTTCATGATCTATCTAAGATTCAATTCCCGACTTTTTTCTATCTGTCCAGTCGTCTGTCGTATTCATCCCATCATTTTGAAAATCTTACAACACGTTTCGAAACATCTAATTATGCCTAGTAAAATTTCATAGTTGATTGAAAATAATTATAGAGGAGACAAGAGATAATTGTGAGTACGAGAGATCATTTCCCTACCCATTTAGCTAAAACTGATTTTTTTTCGCAAAGTTTGAAAAAGTCATAGCTTCCTAATTTTTGGGTGTTAAGAGCTGCACTTGGTCTCATTCGACGCTCAACTGTCTAATCTTCTGCACCGTTTCATTGTATTTTTGTCAGAGGGCCTAATGGACTTGCTAGAGATGAGAACGTGGTTGAAAACATGGTTGAAAACCATACATTTTACCACTTTTACGGGCGTTTTTTTAGAAATTCGAGGATTTCAATTGGTGTGAAGTAAAAAACAATGGTATATTTGGATTTGGCATTAAATTCTCTATAAAATTAGCCCATTTTGGGACGTTTTAGTTGAAGTTGGTGATTGCTGGAAAATTAAACGAGAAACGATATACAAAAAAGCGAAAAACTGCTGAAAAAAGGCCTTATACGAACCAACCGAAACAAACGGTCATCATTTTCGGATTCAGCACCCTCGAAAACCCCTAGATTCGATAAAATTGAGCCTGCAACTCGAGATCACTTTTTTTTTGTAGACCAGTGTTATTTATGTTATTTGAAAACTGTACATATTTTTCGGCATTGTTTTACATCATATATTTTTGGATAATTTATACATTTAACCTTAAAAAATCGAGTTTGAACACACCACGTGTTGGCAAGTGGATGTGTATATTCGGGACAATTATTATATAGTTGTTTTAGTTCTCCAGAACGATTCAGATTCTATTGTATTATTATATGTTTATTATATTTTTAAAACTATGTTATTCTGTGTCAATTCACAGCTCCGATGATGGTCGACCATGTCACGACCGAAACGTCAGAAATAAATTTGGTTTTTCAAGACTGACCGTCTACACCCGAGAATTCATTATCCCTACTATAATATATGTATAGTAGGCCGGAGTGAAAAAGGTAAATTTTCGCGGATCTTATTCTAATAGTGCGGGAAAGTTGCGTCCTGGCATCACTAAAAACTGTGCCAGAGGAAAAAAATTTACAATCGATATCTTCCGTTCCGGCAAACGCCCTAAGGTTTGGATTTTTTCAACACTGGGGTTGACATGGAGAAAAAAATGCAAAAATACGAGTTGGCACTAAAAAAACTGCATAAAAACTCACTGGGTCGTCCGATTTCAGTTTCCGTACGCTTATTCGAGGCGGAAAAAATGTAGTTCTCGTTTGAGGTTCAAAAATTCGTAGTATCCTACTTATTTTCGAAGATACAAGCGTTTTTAAAAATCCAGTTTTTCCCGAAAAAACTCAATTTTTTAAATTTTTTAAAAATTTTCTGAACTTTTTTTTTTTTTTAATCAAATGTCACGTCCTACTCCACGTTCCTCTCACCAACCTGCTATCATATCTCCTTAGATGATACTTTACCTCCTGTCTTCCTACCTCGCTATCTTTCTCACGATGACCCGCTGCACACGGCACTGATAAGTGCATCGGTCAGCAATCCTCTAATTCCCACCTTTACCTCAAGCCCTCACAACTAACGAATTACGATCACAATAACACTTCTTCCCAGTCAACCTTCATCTTCTTTACTTCTACTCTTCTCTCTCTTATTTACACATTCTCCCTAACTGACTTCTTAAGGGGGACCACTAGTGTGAAATTTTTCAAAAATCGATTTTTTTTTTTTTTTTCCATTTGATATTTCGATTTCAATAGTCTATACCTTTAAAAATGACATACTAAAATTTCAAGTACATACCCACACAGCAGAGAATGTTACAATATGTTACAGAAACCTTATAATTGTTACTTAAATGTAACATCACATTTATAACGTCTCTATAATGTTGCATTTTGTAATATTATTTTTGTAATATTTCTACTAGATGTTAAAAAGGTTTCATAGGTAACATCAATTTCAGAATATTTTGTAAGATTATAAAAATGTTTCGATTGCGATCATTTTAAAACATCACAATAAAACATTTCTCCAATATTTATTTTCAAATGTTTAAATTTTTATAATCTAGTTGTATTACAAAAATATTCCTGTTTTGATGTTTCAAAAATATGAGTAATACAACGTTTTCGTAATATTTATTTCAAAATGTGAAACATTTTCCTCTACTTTCTCAAACTTATGTATTAAACTTCGCGGGTATTCTAAAAAAAAAACGTTTAAAACGCGAAATATAAAAAATTCCATGAAATTCACAAATGAAAATAATATTGCGGTGGCTTTGAATCAGTTATCTGTTTGAATCTCGAGCGCCAGCGACGACCAATGGTAGATCGCTTGGCTGCTGCTGTGAGGCCACATGGTACACATATACACACATATGCATACGTAAGTGTAACGTGTCCGTGGAGATAGCGTCGCGCTGCGCGCGGCATTATTATTTATGCGAATCTTCACTTGTTATAATAGCTCAGTGTAATTAACCTCGTAAGTGTGATATTACAAGCAGATAAAAGCTATTCAAGTTATTCAATTTGGTAAGTACAACTTTTATACTGAAATTGTGTTAGTTATAATATGTATTATATGTTCATTTATTGGTCATGTGAATTCCGCATGCTGTTTATACAGGGTGAGGCATTTAAAGTGTTACAGAGCAATAGCACTCAAACTATTGATCATATCCAAAAATGTTTCAGACAGAAGTTTTATCGTTCGAGAAGGCCGTCATACTGGATCACTCCATTTTTTTATCGGTGGAGGCACTGAAGCTACGGCAAGGTCAACTCCACTTTTTTAAATGAAATTACGTATTTTTTATTACGTTATTTCATTCTACTTAAAAAACCAAACGACTTTCGTATGAAACATTTTTTGGTGAGACACCAATTTTTCATGATATTTAGCTGAACAACTACAGATTTTTGAGCGTTCAAGAATCTACTACCTCTAAACTATCAAGCTTCGAGAAGAATTGCAACGTACGAAGATTCCATAATTCCATGCAAAGAACCTTGAAGAATATTCTTTCCGAATTTTTTCAACAATTTTCAATTTTTTTACGCAATTGAAGAAACAGCGATGAAAAGTTACGGGGAAAAATTCTGCAATTATTTTCCGAAATTCCTTGCATAAAATTGAGCACTTTTTGTCACCAGCAACTTTTCTCCAAACTTGATAGTTCAGAGGTAAAAAGTTCTTGAACGTTCAAAAATCTCAAGTTGTTCAGCTGAAAATCACGAAAAATTGGTGTCTCACCAAAAAATGTTTCATACGAAAGTCGTTTGGTTTTTCAAGTAGAATGAAATAACGTAATAAAAAATAGGTAGTTTCCATTTTTTTTTTAACGTTTCCACTAACATAGGACGACACATAGCTCGTTTCATAGTGGGATTATGGTGATCTTTGACACCTAGTTTTTTCACGTATCACCAACTAGAATAAGATAATAAGCCTCTGATGAGGGCAGCATAACACTGCCGAAACGTCAGGCCACCACATTTCAAAAATTGACTCGACTTGATTGATTGAGACCCTTCTCCGATTAATAGGTAGTTTCATTTAAAAAAGTGGAGTTGACCTTGCCGTAGCTTCAGCGCCTCCACGGATAAAAAAATAGGGTGATCCAGTATGACGGCCTTCTCGAACAATAAAACTTCTGTCTGAAACATTTTTGGATATGATCAATAGTTTGAGTGCTATTGCTCTGTAACACTTTAAATGCCTCACCCTGTATACCTATATTATATATTCATATTTATAGGTTATGTCGACTGAAATGTGCACATGTCTAACACATGTATTTCGGTAATAATTTTTTGTCTTGAGCAGCTGGAAAATTAACACAGAGTATATTACTGTTCATTTAGACCTGGTTCATATTTATAGGTTATGTGGATTGAAATGTACACATATGTCTAACACGTGTATTTCGGTAATAATTTTTCGCCTTGAGAAACTGGAAAATTAACACAGAGTATTACTGTTTATTCACACCTGATTTATTCAGGATTGTATGTGATGTATTCATGAACTAATACTTGACGTACAGAGATATAGGAAAAAATTCAATTACGTAAAACAAATTACTCTCATACTATCAATAATTGTTGTCAAAATTTCGGTGATCTCGAAAAGTTTTCACAGTCCATTATTCCTTTACTCCTCCCCCAATTGTTTAATAGTGGTTATTCAACACGGGAAATCAAAATGACGAGGAAGCGTAAAAGCATGGAATCCTACACCGACAGGCATATACGCCGCTTGGCTAAGCAAGAGGCATTACTACAGTCAAACCTCGGTCCCTGTCCATCCTCGGGACCGGAGGTTTCAGTCCCTGTCCACGAAACAGCTGACTGTTGAGAGAGTCGCTCGGCCAATCACGAAAGAGTTTCAGGGCCGTGACAATTGATCTTACGCCCCGGGGCATCACAACCTAACCTAAGTCACGAAGCATCAACGTCAATACGGCACTGGGACGGCGGACAGGGACTGAAGCAACGGATTGGACAGGGACTGAAGCTAGACAGGGACTGAGGGGACAGGGACCGAGGTTCGACTGTACTTCTAAGACAAGTAGCTGACGAACATTTTCGGCCCAATTCATCGAATGCGCAAGAAAATTCTCGATCAGATCTATCATGTCAAGCTTCTTCATCTCATTCAGATCACAGTTCTACAAATGAATTTAACGACAGTGCTAATTCTTATAGATACAGTTCAAGTGACAATGAATCTATTGTAAGTAATGAAACAGATTAAAAAATCGATATGCTTTTGAATCAAGAAAATGAGGACATTCTACATCACAACCAAGTTGAACGGAATAACATAGAAGTGTTCAACAACACAAATAATACAAGTGAAAGAGAAAAGGCAGCAGACTTTAAACAGAACATCGTTAGCTGGGCTATAGGTCATTAAATCACACATGCAGCGATTTCTGATTTATTAATTATTTTAAATAGATTTACTGATGTGTCCTTTCCCAAAGATCCAAGAACACTACTCAAAATCCCAGTCAAAACCGACGTTGAAAATATCGAGGGTGGGCAATATTGTCACATAGGTTTAAAGAAAGCTATAACTAAGATAGTACTAAAACGTAAACAATTAGACTACGAAATAAATAATATAGAATTACTCATAAATATAGATGGGGCTCCTATCGGAGATTCTTCTGAGAAAAGCTTGTGGCCTATTCTATGTTCAGACACAATTTTAAAAGAAGTTCACATTGTTGGAATATTCTGTGGTGTGGGAAAGCCGAACGATGCAAATGAATTTTTAAAAATGTTCGTCTCAGAAGCAATAGACTTAATTAATAATGGCTATTCACACGAAAAGGTACAAGTTCAGGTTAAAATACGTGCACTTGTTTGCGATGCTCCTGCTAAGGCATATATTTTAGGTATCAAGTATCATAGTGGTTACAACAGTTGTACTAAATGCATAATAGAAGGTGAATACATAGATCACTGCATTTGTTTTCCGGGACCTGCATGCGTTTTAAGAACTGACGAAAGATTAAAAAATTATTCATATAATGATGATTATCAAGTAAGAGAAACTATCCTAAGTACTATACCCAGTTTAGGATTAGTTTCGCAGGTAGTGTTAGACTACATGCATCTCGTGTGCCTAGGAATTGTGAAAAAGTTATTACTGCTTTGGTTACATGATCCACTTAGTGTCAGATTGTCTGCGTTCCAGATAAATACTATTTCTCTACTACTGAATGAACTACGAAATCTCATACCTTCGGTGTTTGCTCGAAAACCAAAGTCACTACGATTTATTAAATTGTGGAAGGCCACTGAATTCAGAGAATTTTTATTGTATATTGGACTGGTGATTTTGCAAGGTATATTAAAAAAACCTGTGTATCTGAATTTTTTAACTTTCCATGTGGCTATTTCTATTTTGGCTAGTCCAGTACTTGTTTTAGATTTGCAAAATATCTTATATGCTGAGGAACTTTTGAAACATTTCGTAAAATCATTTGAGACGATTTATGGTAGGAAATATGTTTCACATAATGTTCATAACTTGTTGCACTTAGCACGAGATGCACAAAATTTTGGACATTTAGATTTATTCAGTGCATTTCGTTTTGAAAATTATATTTCTAAGATCAAAAAATTTCTACGAAAAGGCGAATTACCTCTTCCGCAAATAGCACGCAGAATAGGGGAAGTAGACAATAATGCATCATTGATCAATGTGCAAAAAGATCCACATAATACGGTACTGGATAAACCTCATTCGTCTGGTCCTCTTCTTGATGATCGAAATTATTCATCTCAATACAAAATGTTGAAGATGAAAACATATACCATAAAATGCAATGAAAGTAATAATTGTGTATTTCTTGAAAATGGGTTAATTGTTCAAGCTCTTAATTTTGCTGTTAGTGAAAATGAACTTTACATAATTGGAAAAGAATTGGTTAATACTGCCCTGCATAAAATGCCGGATAAGAATCCGGAGTCCAAATTCTATACGGCCCGATACGGCAAAGTGTCGTATTTTGAATGCCGATTCCTTACGGTTTTATGCCATTCTATTCGGACGCCCCATCGATGTCCCTATCCGGATCTATGCGTGCCCGAACCGCGATTTTTAACCCTGGTCAAAATGCCGGATAAGAATCCAGAGTTTAAATTCTATACGGCCCGAACCAGCAAAGTGTCGTATTTTGAATCCCGATTCCTTACGGTTCTATACCATTCTATTCGGACGCCCCATCGATGTTCCTATCCGGATCTATACGTGACGGAACCGCGATTTTTAAAAATATCGGTGCGCCTCTTATACGGTTTTATACGGAGTGTAGGATGCCCCCTGCGTATGCGGTTCTATGCGGAGCGTATTCGGTTGAATCCGTAATGTATGCGCACATAAAAGTATGCTCGGATTAAGGTCCTATCCGGAACGTACAAAAATTACATCAATTAACATAGCATGGCATCGCAGTCTTTTTTTTTTTTTTTTTTTTTTTTTTTTTTTTTTTTTAACTTTTCTTTTTTTTTTTTTTTTTTTTTTTAACTTTTCTTTTTTTTTTTTTTTTTTTTTTTAACTTTTCTTTTTTTCAAACAATCAGCGCTTTAGGGGGAGCCCATATATTGACATCATACATACTGATAGCACATAACCAATACAGGAATTAGGCGACGCTTATATTAGATGACATTTTCAGCCTCTATATATACTCACCAACTCCTATAAGTGGCACTCGCGAGAATATCAAAAGCGGTGGTCGCCGCCTTACGAGAAAATATTGAAGTAATGTAAATTACATAGAAACCGGATGGGTACGGACAGAGCCCCCGATTAGGACTTAGAAATAATGACACGAACAGCAAATATTTCTATCACCTTGCAATGCGCAGCATTGAAGCCCGACGGGGACAGATAGAGCCCTGCATCGGACTTTGAATGTTTATGTTGATCTCATCGAGTGCAAGATCGAAACCGGATAGGAACGGGCGGAGCCCCGCGACGTACTTTAAAATATTTCAGACACGATTTTGATGACGAACGCTGACCGTATAGAATCGTATACATCACTGAGCTCAAGTTTTCGGTCCCGAATATATTCCTGATAGGGACGGACTGAGCGCCGCGTGGGACTCTGATATTATAAAATGCGCGATCGGAATCAGATAGGGACGGGTGTAGCCCCGCGACGGACTTTAAAATATTTGAGACGCGATTTTGATGACGAACGCTGACCGTATAGAATCGTTTACACCACCGAGCTTAGGTTTTTGGGCCCGAACATAATCCGGATAGGTCCTCCAGCGGCCCGAGTACATTTTGTCGATGCGATAGGATGCGGATAGAACCCCATGAACTGTTGTCGGACATAAATACTGAATCCTATACGAAATTCTATACGTTCCTATAAAATCCTATACGGCATTTTAACCAGGGTGATGTTAGAAAATGCGCGATCGAAGCCACATAGGGACGGGTAAAGCCCCGTGACGTACTGTAAAATATTTCAGACGCGATTTTGATGATGAACGCTGACCGTATAGAATCGTATACATCACCGAGCTTGAGTTTTCGGTCCCGAACATAATCCGGATAGAGACGGACAGAGCGCCGCGTGGGACTCTGATGTTAGAAAATGCGCGATCGAAGCCAGATAGGGACGGGTAAAGCCCCGTGACGTACTGTAAAATATTTCAGACGCGATTTTGATGACGAACGCTGACCGTATAGAATCGTATACATCACCGAGCTTGGGTTTTCGGTCCCGAACATAATCCGGATAGGTCCTCCAGCGGCCCGAGTATATTTTGTCGATGCGATAGGATGCGGATAGAACCCCATGAACTGTTGTCGGACATAAATACTGAATCCTATACGAAATTCTATACGTTCCTATAAAATCCTATACGGCATTTTAACCAGGGTGGCGAAAGCTTGTATTCTCAACCTTGTGAGTCGATAAAAATTGGTATAAAAATTATAACTGACAGACGCTCAGAAATTAAAGCATGGCCATGTAAGCGAGTGTACGGAAAGAACTTTAAACTACCATTTAAGAACAAGTTTGTTGTTTTTCCAATCATACATACTGCAGCGTGTACATAATAATTATAATACAGATTCCGATTTATTTGTTACTGGCATTTTTTACGATGTTTTGTATGTTATACTCGTTGTTATATACTGAATCTCAATCAGAAACTTGTTTATTCAGCAGTCGCCAATGTTATTGTAAGAATTATGTATTTTATATCAGGTCGTTCGGCTCAAAAGTTGATTCGCGGTATTCTTCACAATGTATACCATTGTAGAATTCGATGATGGAGTAGAAATGATTCCATCAAGTTGGCTAGTAGAGCCTGAGAAAAAAAGTGCTTATGGCCTCGGAACAATTTGATTAAAATAAGTGAGGCCATCGCACCAAGGGCATCACCTTCTGCTGATTGGGGATTGTGCGACATTCGGAAAATATTTGCTACAGCTGGTAAACGTTCAAAGGGAAACATTTCTCCATGAAATACTACCACAATAATAAATCGAGTTATTCACTATACCATATAATTCCAGAATCGTATACGGTAGCAATCGAAAAATTAAAACTTGCTGAGCTTTTGTCCGCCATTGATGACACTGTAGACTCGGACACATGGAAAAAAACAAGAACAAACAGAGCGAAGAAGAATGCACCATTACCCATATCGACGGATGAAGAAAGAGCTGACCAAGATAATAACAATGGAAATTCAAAGAACCCGAAATATGATTTACCAAATTTTCCCAAGGCTCCAGCGAATTTGAGTTACAATAAGAGGTCTACCGATGAAACGCAATCTACACGAAATAAAAATCAGAACAGTCAACCTCTTGTGACACCAAAAGAAAGTAATATAACAAAAAATACAACTAAAATAAAGGTACAATCACAAGTTCTCGGTCCTGATGAAAGTGACGATCATATTGGGGATAGGCCCAGTGATGAAGAAAGTCATCATGATGAAGGAAATGTCATCCATAAAAACCAACGCAGTATGTTTTCGATTTTATCCTGATGAGGTTCTCAGTACTTTCTTGTATCATGTGAGTATTCGTGCATGCGGGTCAACTTGTTGAATGACTCTGTGTTCAATTCATTGTGAATTCATTGTTAAGCATCATCAAGTGACCCGCATCCACGAATACGCACTGTATGCCCATATAGGTGATACAGGTATCAACGATACAAATACAAACAAAAACCTGCCAAAACATGGCAATAAAAAGCCTTCGATGATTGAAACTGAAAATACTGATTCACCGGAAGGTAAATTGAAATTGTTTTGGTTCTATAAAAATAATAAACCTCACGAAGAGAGTATAAGCCCTTCGGGTGGATCCTATTGTCAAGTTTGATTGTTGATTTATTTATTATATTTCGTGAACATATAGAAGAGTTGGTTGAACACGATCATACAGACACAAATAATGAAACTGTCCTGGAACTGGCAATACCTAAATTGTCTCATCAAAATGAAAAGCTGGATTATTTGATAAGTAATATGAAAATGACTTTTCTTTAAGGTGGTTTTTCACCTACAGTCCCACCAAACGTGGGTTACAGAGCAGATTTTGAGTACTTCTCGATGGGGGAAAAATCCGAAAAAAATCAAGCATGTAGAAGATCTTCGGGAGATTGATTTTGCATAATAATAATTCAAAAAAGTTATTAGCAAATTGATGGAAAAAAAAACTGTTCAAGATATTAGCCGATGACCCAACTTTTTTTTTAGGTGAAAATTATTTTTTCATTTTTCTGAATACGTATGAATTTTTTCAGAATTTTGTTAAATCTTTGAAAATCGCGTTTTGTCAGGTATGAAAATAGGTTGCTGCGTTGGATGAAATTCAAAGTTGAAGAAATTTCATCCAACGCAGCAACCTGTTCCCTACGACAACTGATTTTTCTTCGATGGACTAAATCTATGTTCAGCGGAGGACCTAAAATCTGGAAAAATCATGAACTATGTATCGAAATAGCACTTATCAACTGTAGAAAAACTAAGTCACTAGAATGTTTTCTCAGAGCGTAGCAGTGATTTGAAAAAAATTATTTTAAAGGTGTACGAACCCCCTTAATTGTACCGCAAAAATAATGTCAGGCCTATACTTTATACGGACATTACTATAATATAATTTACATGCGCGTATTTTCGATTACAGAAGCAGCAGAACTATATGATGCAGATGTTAAAGAGAAGGATGTCAAAGATCTGATTTCAAAGTGGCTGGTACAAGCTAATCTCCGAATAACAAACCTAAAGTAAGTATTGCATGCATGGTTAATCACCGCGAGTCGTGATTTATATGAATTGACACGAGCATTAATGAATATTCTCTATTATTTTCAGTAAGAAAAAAGAAAGGCATGGAAATAATAATGACGAACCTGGTCGTGACGCGCTTTAGTACTACCTATAAGCACTGAAAAATACTAACTAATCTTCATAAATTATTCAATTTGTGTGATTTCTATAATGTATAAGATTATATTTTTTACTAGAGGACCATACACATCGATACCCACGTTCTAATATGTCGTAACCCACAAAATTCCCGAAATTGACTTCTTTTTTTTTAAATAGAATGATAATAATGTTGGACAGCTTTATGTTTAAGTTTTAGGGGTCAAATCGTTGATTTACTATTTTTGAATAAGTATATTCCAATCCGTGAAATCCTATTTTCTCAATGGTAATAGTTCGCATTTTCATAGCTTCCTGACAATTTTTCCAAATGTGGGTTACGACATATTAGAACGTGGTTATCGAATATATATGTATATATATATATATATATACATATATACAGCTGTTATTGTATCCGTGAAATCCTATTTTCTCAATGGTAATAGTTAGCATTTTCATGGCTTCCTGACAATTTTTCCAAATGTGGGTTACGACATATTAGAACGTGGTTATCGAATATATATGTATATATATTGTAACGTGTCCGACCGTCACGATGGGGGTCGGCTATGATTGGTCGGCGTAAATACCGGACAACTAGGCAAACTCGGAAAGACGAGCGAGCGACGCTTGTGACGTCACAAGCGTAAGCAAAAGAGTATATAAACACGCGTCGACAGAGCTCGACAGCGCACTTGTGGTATAGCACCCAGTCGACTCACTACATTAAAAGCTAACTGAAAGACTCCATCCCCTCTCCTACCTCCAATAGTAACACATTAAAAGCTAACTTAGCGCACTTGTGGTATAGCACCCAGTCGACTCATTACCAAATCACTCTTAGAGCGCAATCGTGGTATAGCATCCCAGGCGACTCACTTGATATTGAACTAAGGGTCTTCCGAAGGCAATAAAGTAGAATCATTAAATTCACTATTACTTAGACAAATCAGAACATTATTTAAAATCATTTCTAATATCACCTACCCGGGTATAGAAACATAATATTATATTGAGCATTAGCTATAGCAGCATTCTTACAAACATTTAGAAGAAAGGAGATAAATACGGTTGAAATAGACTTTAACGTAGAATAAGATAGAATAAGTTCATTGTACTATTTTTGTTGATATTTTATTTGATTTAACAATACAGGGAATCAAATTACTACTGATAAATTTTGCCTGGTATTTTCTTATCATCCTGTTTGACAGTAATAAATACCAGAATAAGCCGAGTAGTTACAGCTTTGGCGAACAACGGAAGAAGCGAACGACATTGGCGTAAAAACCTGTGTTCGAGGGCCAACCGTTGGAAACCCGAGTCTGATAGGCAGTCTTGGTGTAAAAACCCGGATCTGTAGTTAGTCAATAAAATCATCAATAGCAGGCGAGACAGGCTTGGCGTAAAAACCCGGCTCTGTAGTGAGAATTCTGAATCTTAAATTCAGAACCAATACGGCTTTGATAATTAAAACTATCCGAGTCCGGTAGCTAGCGTAGGGAGATAAAATCTGAATAAGGTGGCTTTTGCATGGTAGACCCATCCTTTTCCTCACCTTTCAGTACGAGGAGTCCATAATAATACTTAATTAATAAAATTTCAGAACATTGATAATTTCGAACCCGTAGCAACCGACTTTTACTATAACCAGTAGGTTCGTAAAAGCCGAAACGTTACAATATATATATGGGGCTTTCCACGCCAACTTGACGAACGTCTGACCCTGACCATCTCGGATTTCATCGACTCTTTTTTAAATAGTGGTCTGCAGGTTCAGGATCTCAAAAATATTTTTTTTCAATTTTTCATAATGACCGTTATTTATTTATAATTTTTGAAATGGACTCAAAGTTCGACCCATTTTAAAATTCTGAAAAAATTCTGAAAATTTCTTTCAAATTTGAGGATCATTTTAAGCCCTTATATAGAGTGGTCAGTATAATAGAATCCTAGGGAAAAATCAAAGAAAATACTTGATTTTTTTTTTTTTTTTTTTTTTTTTTTTTAATGTCATTTTGTATCAAAACAACTCGTAGCTCATAATTGGAGAAAAACCAAACAAAAAAATGGAGAATTTGATGAACTTTCTCATGAGCTGGCAAAAATTGATCAGGGTACACGACATAAAACTGCGAAACGTATACCCGATACCCAGAAACTCCACTGCCTAATTCCTCGCACAAATAATAAAGTCGAAGTCAAAAATTTCTCTCAATCTGAAATATCCAAATTGTATACAATTGTTGAATAAGAGAAAAAGTGAATATTTTTGTATACACGAATCGGAATAAAATCTTTGGACAATATTTTCATCTATGTCGTCATTATTTGTAGGTTTTGAAATCCATACCTACTTTTTCTGGAAATTGATACGTTAATGAGTTCAGATATATACCAATGTGATCCAGTTACAAACTCCAAAATAAGTACATTTTTCAGACTTTAAGTAAAAGTTATTTATCTTTCACGATATTTGACATAGGAAGGTCAAATTATTTCTGCATTTTGAACCTCATTAATTAACTGAAAAGGATTTTTCTACATCATGATGTTGGGTTGAGATAAAAAAATGAAAAATTCTCCGTTTTTTTGTTTGGCTTTTCTCCAATTATGAGCTACGAGTTGTTTTGATACAAAATGACGTTAAAAAAAAAAAAAAAAAAAAAACAAACTAAATCTCAAGTATTTTCTTTGATTTTTCCCAAGGATTCTATTATACTGACCACTCTATATAAGGGCTTAAAATGATCCTCAAATTTGAAAGAAATTTTCAGAATTTTTTCAGAATTTTAAAATGGGTCGAACTTTGAGTTCATTTCAAAAATTATAAATAAATAACGGCCATTATGAAAAATTGAAAAAAAATATTTTTGAGATCCTGAACCTGCAGACCACTATTTAAAAAAGAGTCGATGAAATCCGAGATGGTCAGGGTCAGACGTTCGTCAAGTTGGCGTGGAAAGCCCCATATATATATATATATATATATATATATATATATAGCTGTATTGCAACGTTTAGGTCCTTTTTAATTAATTTATTATTTAAGAAAATAGACTGATGGTCGTGGGATGTTGCATAAAATTTATATTTCGAGCGTTGGCGAATCAAATATTATGAAAAGCTAAGCTGTCAGACTCGGTACGCCACATAGGGTTTACAGAGCTAAGATCCAGAGTTAAGAGTGTTCAAAGCAGCGGATACGGATTAGAAATCAATACCGATGCAAGTGCACCTGAACCTGGTGTCCCTAAAATTCCGGAGTTAAGAGTGATCAAAGCAGTGGATATGGATTAAAAATCGATACCAATGCGAGAGCACCTGAACCTAGAATTCTGTTGAAAAGAAAAGGGATTCATGAAAGTGTTTTAGGTTTTGTTGAATAAAGTTTCGTCAGATGAAAATCCAGTTGAATTTAGATTATTTTAATCAAATAATGCATGAAAAATAAAGGTATAAAAATAATACGAACAGAAATAATAAATCTAGTCTTAACTGCTACTTTTTGAATTTGACTATTTACAAAGGTGTTTGCTAAAGCTATGTTTGTTTTTCTGTATCCCGACAGGCGATAGATTATTGACTCGACGAAAATAATGTATAATATGCCGCGTTTGGCTGTTGCTATGTTGCATTTTATAATAAGATAAACCCGACAGGCGTTATATCTGTAATGACTCTAAATTTTAAATTGAAGCTAAGTAATCACCCGGTGAAGACCCCCAGTATGATTTTACAAAGAAAGAAATAGTAGAATAGTAGATTACGATACAAGTGCGCGAAGTACGTGATTCTTGCACGAGTCTAGCTTGTCGCCCGAGCGAAGCGAGGGTGACAAGAAGACGAGTGCGAGGATCAGGTACGCGCACTTGTGTCGTATGCTATTTTTTGTAACGAGTCGTGAGAAGTTCGACCCAAAGATAGTGTTTTTGTGTCGATATTCGAAACCATAACCAACTCACCACTTGTTCCGTTCGATGGCGCTAGTTATGCTCGTTTCGCTCGGATTAGCGTTAGGTAATGAACATTACCTAACGCTAACGTACATTACCGCACGCTCTCCGCCCGGTTTGGCAATCGGCAATTTCGCGCACCCTCTACAGTGCGCGAAGTCGAACTTCCCATGCAAGTGTTACAAAAATGAGCTAGAATACCCCGACAGGCGGCAAATGCTCACGAGTAGCCTGACAGTGCCGAATTTATACCTGTGATGACGTCACTCTGGTCTTCGTACCGTTGAGCTGCTGGTGCGCGCGCTGATCGGATTCGGAGACGGATTGATATGTTACAGTATATATACATATATACAGCTGTTATTGTATCAAACCTGTGATCTGTGATTAAAAATAGTGTGCAATAATACTTTATGAAGTTTTTGCTTTCAATTCTTTGTAAATATTTCGTTATATGAGTAAAGTTTTCATATAATTATGCTCCTATAAGTCCTATATATAATGTTTCTGTGACATTAAGGTGGTTCTCCACCTACAGTCCCACCAAACGTGGGTTCCAGAGCAGATTCTGAGTACTTCTCGATGGGGAAAAAATCTGAAAAAAATCAAGCATATAGAAGATCTTCGGGAGATTGATTTTGCATAATAATAATTCAAAAAAGTTATTAACAAATTGATGGAAAAAAAAAACTGTTCAAGAAATTAGCCGATGACCCAACTTTTTTTTTAGGTGAGAATTATTTTTTAATTTTTCTGAATATGTATGAATTTTTTCAGAATTTTGGTAAATCTTTGAAAATTGCGTTTTTTCATACTTGACAAAACGCGATTTTCAAAGATTTACGAAAATTCTGAAAAAATTCATACATATTCAGAAAAATTAAAAAATAATTCTCACCTAAAAAAAAAGTTGGGTCATCGGCTAATTTCTTGAACAGTTTTTTTTTCCATCAATTTGTTAATAACTTTTTTGAATTATTATTATGCAAAATCAATCTCCCGAAGATCTTCTACATGCTTGATTTTTTTCAGATTTTTTCCCCATCGAGAAGTACTCAAAATCTGCTCTGGAACCCACGTTTGGTGGGACTGTAGGTGGAGAACCACCTTAAGGGGGTTGATACACCTTGAAAATGATTGGTTTTAAATCACTGCTACGCTCTGAGAGAACATACTATAGTAACTCAGTTTTTTTAAAGTTGATTAATGCTATTTTGATACACAGTTCATGATTTTTCCAGATTTTATGTCTATGGAGAAAAAATAATTGTGGGGGGGAGGGGGACTGATTCTTGACCTCAATTGAATGTGTAGACAGGATTCTTGGATATGAAGGTCGTAGTAACGTTAATACAATTTAATCGTCAACGTTTCGGCCCTGGTTGTGGGCCCTCCTCAGGACAAAACATTTATTCATCTACAAACAAATTACATGTAACAGTTTTTTTTTTTTTTTTTTTTTTTTTTTTTTTTTTTTTTTTTTTTTTTTGCGCAACAGAAACAAAATTGTCAAAATTTTTGGATTTGTATTTTTCATTCCATGATCGATATTTTCAATGTCGAACTTTGTTCTGACAAAGATTTTCGGCAACTGAAAGAAAAAAAAACAAAAAAAATTTCCTCTTATGGAACTCTTATGGAAATCTTCTCTTCACCCATACAGCTGTCAAGGTTGAATCAGGAGTTTGATTTATAAATCTGGATATAGAATATGGGTACCAGGAATGCGTTCGTAAGTATTTGGGATTTTTAGAAACATTTTAGGACGCTCTAGTACGCAGGTCTTTGAAAAATCGAAAAAAACACGTGTATTTCAAAGGGGCAAATTACCCCCCTCTGGCATGGGCCAATTTTTAAGATAGCGGGCTGAAATTTTTTTCACATTTCATTCGACTTATATGGAGCTGATCTGGGGGGCGGCGAGGTCAAAATTTTTTCCAACCCCATTGAAGGACCACCCTAATATACACCAATAATCCTGGACAGTACTTATTAAGTTACTCTAGTATTCAAAACAGGGGACAAGACCCTAATTCAAACACAACTCGAAAATCAGAAACAACATTTTTTTTTCGAAAATGAAATTTTATTTCCTAAATTTCGATACTAGACTTTTTAAATTTTGGACCGGCACTACGGAGAGTGATGATCTACTCACCCCATTTTATTCTATAGCCAATGGAATGAATTATTTTCGAATTTTTTTTTTTTCCATCCTGGTGATGGTGTCCGGTTTTTCCCCGGACACCTACGAAAAATAATGTGTCCTATTTGGCTCTGCCATCCCCTATTTGTAATATTTGTTAGTTGGTGTAACATTTACCTTCATGGCTGAATAAATGAGATCCGGTGAATCTGCGATAAAGTTTTTAAATTGACACCACGTAAAAACTTTAGCTTATTCTGGACGAAAACCTTTGGAATTTTTTTTTTTTTTTATTGAATTTTTCAATTTCGGGTAACCGCCAATGTCAATGTCGTGATTTATATTCATCATAGTTCTCAACATTGACCAACGACTCTATATCGTAGAGGGTGCCAACTTTTTTAATAAATCATTAAAATAAACTGAGAGGACATCTTCTTTAAATAAATTTATCTTATTCAAGGTTTGCCAGTGCAGAAAGTCATCGTAGCAAATTTCATACCGATCATCAGATTTTGATGGTATCATATTTTTAAATATTCCTTCGATTTCCGCTTCACTATTACGCCTCACATCAGAATAATCAGAATCATCAAATGTATCTTCTGACCAACTGATTGTTTTATGTTTTTTCATATTAATAATTTGTTGATTGAAAATTTAAATTTTATTTACAGTTGAATTTATTGATATTCATTTTTATTTCGTCAATATTATTATTTTATTGATTTTTATTATTTATCAAAACTTAATTTTATTATTATTTAATTTGCATTAATTTATACTGACAAAATTGAAATGTTGAATATCTTCATTTTACTGGGAATATCGGACTTACGATGACGTTGTTGACAGATCGTTATTAGGTTGACAATATAACAACCGGTAACTATGGGTGATACCCGGGAGTAAAATTAATGCAAAAACATGCGTACTCTTAAGTGACACTAATTGTGAGTGGGCTGAAATAAGCCTCATTCTTCCCGCTAAAGAGAGAGAGAGGGAAATCGAACTTTCGGCCTCGGAATGACAAAAAATAATTGATGATACATGTGCAAGTACGCTGTCCTTCAGAGGTTTTTTGAACTCTTATAAATCAATAACTCAAAAAAACGAATACACAGTTTGACATGATCGACTATAAATAACGAAATTACCAATAACTAAAGAAATAAACAATTCAAGAAATAACTCGATAGCGTCGTTAACTGATACGCGTTCAATCAAAACGACGCGCCTGACGCGGCAGGTTAGCACAGAAAACAAGGTATAAGTACTACGAGTACTCTACGAAAATGCGAAAAAGCCAGCATCTAGAGTGGCTCAAGAGGTCTTAACATCTAAGGCTTCGGTACGTCGCATTGTTGATCAGGTGCGCTGTCTAACGTACAAGTACAAAAAGGTACAAAAGCTTGGAGCACCGGATGGTGAAAACCGTGCCATTTTCAGTAAGACGATGAGGAAAGAGCTGCGGAAAGACATCCGCCACATACATTCAGCGACGAGTCTACCATCCTGCTCGTCGGAACCCACAACAGCCAGAATTTTAAGCTTTACTTAACGAGAACTCCCCATTTGACCATCGAGTCGAACACACAGTATCGACAGAAGTTGAACGTCTGGGCAGGCATGTACCTGGACCAGATTGTTGGACCATTTTTGATGGAGGGCAACCTGAGCGGCGAAAAATATCTGACGCTGCTTCAACAACAAATCGTGCGAGCCATCAGAGCCCTAGAAGGAAATGTAAGTACATTTAATTCGCTAGCACTTTGTTAAGCTTCATTTGTTATTCTGTTGTTCTGACGTTCTGCTATTTATTGACACAGGGTCCAAGGATCTGGTTCTAACAGGACGGGGCGCCAGCACACTTCAGCGTCCCTGTCCGTAGTTACTTGGATGCGGAGTTCCCGAATCGTTGGATCGGTCGGGCTGAGCTAGTTGAATGGCCAGCCAAGTCCCCCGATCTAACACCGCTCAAGCTTGGCATCTGGACGTACGTGAAAAGCAGGAAACTTCACACTTGGCGAAAATCGCACACTCCCTCCCTTGTGGCATAATCTTGCATTTCTTTTGTCATTAACCGCAGTATCAGCAAATTGAGGTCCTGGGTGATGTTATGAGGTTGAATTTCGTAACGTTAACGCAACAAACTAATGGGACGAAATTCTCAATTTCATGACTTGAATAATTGAAAAATAGCTAAATACGTGCATCGTTTCCCGGGTTCAGTAAAAACATCCCTTATGCCTCGTCGATCTAGCAACTTTAACATCATTTGACTTTTGAGTCATGAAATAATGAATTTTTCTGAAAATTCTGTTGCGTTAACGTTACGTACTTCAACTTCATGTGATGTTTTCTTATTGCCGTGGTTCGTGCCGGTCGAGTGTACGATGTCAATTTTGGCAGGACATATTCGATGGCCAAGACTTAGGAAAAGCCCTCAGAAGACTAGCAGCTAAAGCAAGTCGGAACCCTTACAGGAACTAATACAGTATTCCCTCCGAATAGGGCCCCCTTGAATAGGGCCGCTTCCCCTAATCCTTGCTCGAGCGCTTCCCCCACTACCTTTCTGTTCACGAGTGTTTATACGTGCCCCCACTCAGAGGTTGAGCCAGCAGCCGTGTTGAGCCGTGCTCGCAAGCTGTTGGTGGGGGAAAGTGGTTTCCAGGAATCATACTCCCCTAACCGCCTTCGAGCGGCCCTATTCAGAGGGAATACTGTACATACACTACACTCACGTACGCGGTGCGCGCCTGTGTTGGTGTTGCCGCAGGGAAGGGGTCGTTCTGTTTGTACAAAACCACTCGGTATAATGTAATGTTACGATGAGATCGTCATGTAAGATTTCGGATTAGGATTTACTTATTGATAGTTAAATATTTGTAAGAAAAAATTAAATAATAAAACCACTGGAAAAAATCTTCAGTTATTAACGATTCTTTTATTTTTCGTCATCACAAGTCCTTTCTCGTCACTCATCGCCTCCAAGCTGTGTGCCCCCCCCCCCCCCCCCCCCCCCCCCCCCCCCATTCTTCGTCGGTTTCAGCCCGTACTAAGCGCACCCGCTCTCAGTACTCTAACCAACCATTCTCACACTCGGCCATCCTGACCTTGCAACCGACCTCAGATGAGTCATCGGAAGCCTTATAGGTCAACATATCATCCTCACAACTAGCTGATTCTATTACATTTGTTAAGCGGTGGCATCGAGGAGCCACGATCGCATGTTTGCTACCTTCCATGTACACTAAACGTAATGGATTCTGATCCGGACGAGTTGGACAATTCTAGAAACAGCCAATCGGCGCTCTGGATTTTTTTAATCCAGAGCGCCGATTGGCTGTTTCTAGAATTGTCCAACTCGTCCGGATCAGAATCCATTACGTTTAGTGTACCTTCGTAAGGCTTTTACGTAACTTGACAGTTTTCCGCATCTCTTACGACGTATCTGTCGTTTTGTAGTACATGTGCTACTCCCTAGGCACCCTTATAGGCGGGTATAGTCTTTTGGGACACACCTCTCGTAGTGTCGAAATTTGGTTCATCACATAATCACCTCACTCATAAATATGAGGAACTTTCCCCTTCTTATCAGAATATTTCTTATCATACTTTTGACTTTGCTCTATTTTTTCGCAGCCCTTTTCCGCAACTTTTCCAGATCACGGTCGCTATCCCTGTAAATTACATCTAGATTCTCGTTTATACTATCAACGATTTCCCCCCTTTGATCTAGTCCGAATATAAGTCGTCGGGGGGTCTTCCTTTTTGTCGGTGAACCAAATTATTTATTGCACACTAAGCATCGTGAAGAACCTTATTCTAGTATGATTTGTCGTCATTGTTAATTGATTTACTCATCATAGGACCTATTGCTTTATTTGGTCTTTCCACTTGGCCATTAGCCTTGGGAGAATTTGTCGCCACTAGGGCAAATTCTATGTAGTTTTCTCTACAAAACTCTTCGAATTTCCAAAAGGCCAACGTGGTCCACTGTAATTACTGAAATGAATAGTTGAACAATCAATCAGTTCCCCAGCTGTAGTGGACTTTATACCGAGAAGAAATCTTGATACTGCACAGTCAAAGTGCCTGACTGCGCCTGCGCAAGTTTCGTCGTCCGCTGAGGCAGGTTAGCCATCCCGAGTTTCAGCTGTCAAACTTTGTTTTTGGCGGCGATGTAATTGATACGAATTTTTGAGGTTATAATCTCAAATGCCACTTTTATTTTGATAATTCACATTAAATAAAAATGAACAACAACATAACCTCAACTGACTTGTCTACGCGCGAAAGTTTGACGGCTCTTGCTTCATTTCTCGCAAGTTGGCACCCCTGCCTTATACGTCATAATATTATCGCGGGACCATCTCACCGACCAATAAAATTGAATTATTTGGCGCATGCGCAATTAGGCGCATCGACTGTGCAGTATCAAGGTTTCTTCCCTGTATAAAATCTTTAGATATATCTTTATATTGTAACGTTTCCGCTTTTACGAACCTATTGGTTATAGTAAAAGTCGGTTGCTACGGGTTCGAAATGATCTATTTTCTGAAATTTAATTAATTAAGTATTATTATGGACTCCTCGTACTGAAAGGTGAGGAAAAGGATGGGTATACCATGCAAAAGCCACCTTATTCAGATTTTATCTCCCTGCGCTAGCTACCGGACTCGGATAGTTTTAATTATCAAAGCCGTATTGGTTCTGAATTTAAGATTCAGAATTCTCACTACAGAGCCGGGTTTTTACGCCAAGCCTGTCTCGCCTGCTATTGATGATTTTATTGACTAACTACAGATCCGGGTTTTTACACCAAGACTGCCTATCAGACTCGGGTTTCCAACGGTTGGCCCTCGAACACAGGTTTTTACGCCAATGTCGTACGCTTCTTCCGTTGTTCGCCAAAGCTGTAACTACTCGGCTTATTCTGGTATTTATTACTGTCAAACAGGATGATAAGAAAATACCAGGCAAAATTTATCTGTAGTAGTTTGATTCCCTGTATTGTTAAACCAAAATAAAATATCAACAAAATTAATACAAAGATCTTATTCTATCTTATTCTACGTTAAAGTCTATTTCATCCGTATTTATCTCCTTTCAACTAAATGTTTGTAACAATGCTGCTCTAGCTAATGCTCAATATAATATTATGCTTCTAAACCCGCTTTGGTGATATTAGAATATGATTTTAAAGAATGTTCTGATTTGTCTAAATAATAGTGAATTTACTGATTCTACTTTATTGCCTTCGGAAGACCCTTAGTTCAATATCAAATGAGTCGCCTGGGATGCTATACCACGATTGCGCTTGGTTTGATTTTAATATAGTGAGTCGACTGGGTGCTATACCACAAGTGCGCTGTCGAGCTCTGTCGACGCGTGTTTATATACTCTTTTGCTTACGCTTGTGACGTCACAAGCGTCGCTCGCTCGTCTTTCCGAGTTTGGCTAGTTGTCCGGTATTTACGCCGACCAATCATAGCCGACCCCCCCATCGTGACGGTCGGACACGTTACAATATACGCTATAAAATCTCCGAGAGGCGACCGTGACCGATCTGAAACTGTTGAATTTATTTCTTATTTTTTTTGTTATCTTTTACGCATTTTCTCTGACATGTCATAGACCAGGCCTATACGACGGCTAAAAACTCAGACTGCTACGCAACCAGACGGACGCACGACGCCAAATATCGAGTGTTTGGATCCTTTCGACGAACGCCACCGAAAGCTCTGGAGGATAGTACTGGCCAGGCTACCTCCAACATCGAGATAGAGGACACGGGGGAGTGCCGAGGGCACTCTACAGCTTGGGATATCGGTAGTGGAAGAGATTCCCGCCACCCAGAAAAACCTGCAACCCGTGCTCTTTCAATTCAACGAACTGATAATACCGTGGTGAACTTCGAATTTCGCGCGGAGCCAAGATCTACTGCCTTACGTGAGGCGATCTAGTGGTCAACACGCAAATTATGAGGCAATCATATGACCAGGGTGCGAACTATCGACACCCGGCGGTCAAAGATCACTCTGCCGTAGGCCTGCCTCGCAGATAGAGCGCCGAGCTCAGTGCTCGCTCTAATCGTAGTTTCGTAGTATTCCCTTCGAGGGACTTTTTGTTACCTTTGTTTGAGTTTTTGAGTTCGAGTTAATGTACCTCAGCGCTCGTCGTTGAGACGCCATAAAGCCTTGCATTTTGGCTGGAAAACGGTAAACGTTAGCCAATTTGACTCATAATAATTTGAATTCGGCAAACGGTCATCAGCCATCTTGCCTTGTCTGAGCCACGAGGCTTTCAGAGATCTTTGAGAATCAAATTAAGACCACCTCCGAGTCGGTAGGCCGCCACCAGTGTCTCAAGTCAGAATAGACTTTTGAGTTTCAGTTTTTCGTAAGATTTTCGAGTTTTGTGTCGCGTATTAGTAATTCTGTATAGCCGTAGGTCTTGCATCTGAGTGCGATAAAGATAGTCGTAGGACGTCACTGTCACGATCTCTCCCTCTCACGAGGAGATACAGAGCGTGGGTATATTTTGAATTTCGTTTCGCCTACGATAGCAGAGTTAGGTTAAGTTAGTTTTAGGGAAATTTGTGAATAATAGCCCATCTGAGCGATCCTTTAACAGGAGGCTTCGCCTCTCGGAGGTGAGCTAGTCGCCGTAAAACGGCTAGCGACAGCGTAATCAATAACCATTTTTTTTTTAGATCGCGAGCCTCCCGATTTTGTTATTTTGTCATTCTATTTATTATTGTGAGCCGTAGGCTCATCCATCGTTAGTTTTAAGATTGTTGTTAATTATTCGTGAACTTCCTCATGGAACATAACTAGTGTTTCAGGTATAGTTGTCCACTTTAGAAGGCTAAAAAAAAACAAATTTACGAAAACAAATTCCTCAGTTTCTTTATAAGATATTAATATGAAACTTTTTTGAAAATATTGTTTAATTCTTCTCGAGTACAAAAACAATTTTGCTTTTTTCATTTTTAGTTTTTAAATAATATCCAGAGAGCGCCAAAGTCGGGCCTTTAAAAAAATGTTGTTCCATGGCCGACAGTTAATCTCAGGATGGGCAAGTCGGAAACAAAAAAATCAAATGGTATCTTAAGAAAAATAGTATATTATGCATCTAGGGAAGAAAGCGGGCGTTTTCTGTCGAGCGCCGATGTTCGCACAACGAGTTGTAAGTCTCGAGCGCCGTAGGCGCACGAGACTGAAGACGAGTTCTGCAAACATCGCGCGAGACAAAACACCCGCTTTTTTCCCGTGGTGCATATACTTTTTTCTACAATAAATGCATTAAAAACGAGTGAAAACGCATGTTCGAAATTACGGATTACTTATTGTTAGGTTAGGCCAGGTAGCGAACGCGAAGGCGAATAAAATACGAAGGTGCAATAGCTGTAGGAAAATTCGGAAAACCACTGACAAGGGTCCAGGGCAAAGCCCTGGTGGGGGTCCCGGGGGCGAAGCCCCCGGCGGGGGGTTCGGGGGGCAAAGCCCCCCGACAAAATAAAAATACCAATTCTAAATGAAAACAGAAACATTTTGCGATAATTTTTTTAAGATAGTTTTTTATTCAGTCTTATATCATATAATCATCATATACAAGGTTCTTTCATTTGCAATATTATTTATTTTGAACTCAAAATCATAGTTTTTTTCAATCTTCAATATCATTTACTCTTATCTTGAAGTTATCTTTTTTTTTTATCTTAATAGTATCGTTTTATTATCTTTAAATATAATATTGTTGACTCATATGTTATCTTAGAATCACAGTTTTTCTTAATAATAATTAAAAAATTACATCTATTTTCAACTCAAAAACATCGTTTTTTTTTTGTTTTTTTTCAGTATCAACGTTCTTTTATCTTTAATATAGACTTATAGCTTAGAATCACATTTTTTCGTATTAATAATCAAAAGGTACAAAGTTCTCGTTAATATTTAAGATGCCAAGTTTTTCTCTTATTGACTCTTGTCTTAGAATTAGTTTTTTTTTTTTGTTTTCAATATTAATGCCTCTTATCTTATAATCACAGTTCTCTTATTTTTAGTTTGAAGATTACAAAGTGCTTTTCGTTTCTAGAGATACGAAACTTTTTTTCATCAGTATCACCACACAATTACAAAGAATTTTTTGTATAATTAATTGTAACAGAACAATGATTGAAATTAATCAATTCTCCTTCTGCTGTTTTTGTGACTGGACTGATCAATTCATCTTCTGATTTATTTCCTGGGTTTAAATCAATTTTGGATGATGAAGTTGAGTTGATTGAATCGTTGTCCTTGTGACGCTTTGACGATGATGCTTCAGAATCATGACTTTTATTTGGGTTTGATGACAAATTGAGTGACGACATTATCATGTCTCCGATCTTTGTTTTGTTGCCCAAAGACTCCGCTATGTATCCCTCCGCAACAGTGCTCGACTTCCGTCCGCCGTGTCTCTCCAATGTCTCCATGTTGGCTCCCTTATCAACGGGCACTGTTGCGGAGGTACGGCGGAAACTATGGCCTGTGTATGACGCAGCATTAGGCAGATTTAGAAATTCAGCGATTTGTTTCGGCATTGTGGAGAAATTGTTTTTTCCAATCACTTGCATCGTACACTTACCATTTTGAAAATTTACAAAAAAACGGTCAGCGGGTGTTTTAACGGAGCGGAGGGACTGATACTGCTTTACATATTGTACGCAATGCTCAGCGATTACGAAAGATCGTGGCTGCATTGTTTTGGTCTTCGGAACCTGGATCTGCAAAAGATTTCCTTGTTCCACGATGTCAGTCATTCGAACGTTTATTAGTTCGTCGGTCCTCAAGGCGCCAAAAACCCCAAAAATCAGAACAACCTGTAAATAACAGTAAATTTGGTTGATAATTTGGTTCATGTGTAGCAAATTGTAAAATAAGTATATATTTTCTATTCATACATTTCTTTAATCTGACGGATATTTTTTTTTTTTTTTTTTTTGTATTAAATATTGTAAATAGTGTATTAATTTAGTAATGTTACCTTGGTTGCGAGATATCTATCATCTGGAGCTTTTGTCAAGAATAACTGCACTTGTTCGGGTGTGAAAACGTTGGATTTCTTGCTGAGAAATCCGCGAGACTGCTTCTTCAAAAACGCAGACAATGTTCTGTAGCCGCTTATATCGACTTTTTCTTTAATGTTTATTGTGTTTTTCAGTTTCGAATATAATGACCAGAGAGCGCTAGGTTTATACCTTTTAGCTAGTTGATCGAAATATGCCACTAAAACTGACTCAGAAGAAATATTTCTTCCCCTCTTCTTGGTTTACATGGTAGCGGCACCGGCGGCGCGGCAAAATGCGGCAGGCCGCGTTCACCAATCAGCTCTGAGGTGAGCCGATCAGAGTTGAACCGCAGCCTGCCGCGCGGTTTTATGATTGGTGAGCGCGTCGCCGCGCGACGCGGCACCACGTATATGTAAACCAAGGGTTCGACTTTCTCCATGCCGCGTATGCTGCATAAGCGGCTTTATATACTTCTGTCGAATTAGTCGGTAACAGAGTTGACGAAACTTTTTCCGCTGCTTCACGAATGTCTGGCGGTGTGCATTGCAGCTCGGTTTCACTGTCGGAACTCATTTTCCCCGATTTTTCCTTAAAATGATTCGGTCGCGTAATGCGTTGACACTGGATTATTTGTGAGGTTATGTCACTTCAAGATGGCTGCACCTTTCACTTGTTTATGAGTTATATGACTCGTCATGAAAACATCGTACCGAAGCACCAAGATTCTCCGCTAGAGGCAGCACGTCTCGAAATTGTACTTTTTTACCCTAGGGAACCTTTTTTTCTCTAGGGAAACTTTTTTGCCCTACTCCGAGACTTTTTTGCCTTGTTGTGAGTTTTTTCCCCGTTCACGTTCATTGGTCAAGAAACTGCAACTTTCATCCCGCTTCAGAGGTCGAAAAACACGAGTTTTTAATGCATGTGTGGTAGAATAGTACTTTTCGATCCTAGTGCGAAAGTGTTGGTTCTCGGACGAGTGTGAAGTTTTTCGCCCGAGCGAAGCGAGGGTGACAATCACATGAGTCGAGAATCATCTTTCGCACGTGTATCGAACTTCATTTTTCAACACAACGCGTGTTAAGTTGAATTTTGTGCACGCGAAGCGTGCGCAAAATCGAACTTTGCGCTCGCAGTGTGGAAAAGGTTTCTTACGTGTCAATTCACCTCATTTAATAAAAAATTCTAATAAAAAAAAAAAAATGGCGGATGTTTGAAAAAAAAAGTGAAAAATCTGCTTATTTTTTCACTATCTTTTTCTTGCTGACATTTTAAATTTTTAGTTTTTGGCCAAATTGAGGTGAATTGGCATAGAAAACATGTCGAAAAACAAAACGTGCCAAGATTTATTAAAATCGGTTCAGTAGTTCCGGAAATTAACTGTCGGCCGTTTGAAAACAAGTAATTTTGAGAAAAACGCGCTCAAAGTTTTTCAAGTTGTAACGTTCCGGCTAGACCGGGTGGAGTGTGGGGTGCAAGGATTCCCGGTGTAGACGGCAAACGGGTCTGGGGGTCTCGTCCCCCTCCGCCGGATGCTCGGTCTGGCGGTAGTAGGGTTTTATAGAAATAGCGAGAAAGCAGGTTTTGTTAACAAATTAAATATATATATTCTTTATTAATTAATTATAATACTAAGAGGTTGCTGGAGTAATAGGTGCCAGACTAGAAAGAAAAGAAAATATAAAAGAAATAGTTAGACACAAGAAAGTAGCGTTATCTAATAACTTATTATCTAGGTATACGCTAGGACTACCCGTACGGAAAAAAACTACTGAAATACTACTTGGAAACTACTGGAATAACTACTGATAAACTACTGCTATACTTTTGAATACTACTGCCATTCTTCAGTAGTTCCCAGACTGTAAATTCGCGAATACTAGGGACTACTGATACGTAGTAACCACTGATGAGTAGTAACCATTAGCGAGTGGTAACTGCGCGCGGGTAATGTAAATCATGTTCCAGTAGTTCCCAGACTGTGAATTTGCGAATACGCTAGGCTCGTACAATTCCAGTACGCTACTAGTGTGTGTAGAATTCGTGCATGTATACGACCGCCAGCGCCGCCTAACTTGTGTGCCAGGCAACTCTGGGGTGAAAATCGCATGCATGTATACGAAAACACAAGCTTGTTTATACGAGTGTAGTAGTACGAGCCTAGCGTATACTGGTGACTACTAACTACGGACGAGTAGTTATCATTGGCGAGCGGTGACTATCCAATAGTCACTACTTCTTCTTCTTCCTTTTTTCGACTCAACGCTCTTTCGAGCATATAGTCAGAATAGTCACTACTGTCGAGTAGTACACTAGGTATTGTCCAGTAGTAATTGCAACACAAAGTCGTACACTGCAGGTAAGAAGTCACCAGTAGTGTACCACTCATACATGGTGTAATACTACTCAGTGAACTACACAACAGTATAGTGACTATTCAATAGTCACCACTCGCCAATGGTAACTACTCATCAGTATACTTATCGTCAGTAGTTACAACTAAATTACTACTTACCGGCAGTAGTTACTACTCACTTACTACTTATATTCAGTAGTTACTACTGACATCTTAGGAGTTTTTTCCGTACGGGAGGTACTAGTGCAAGATCGCTACCTTCAACCGAGGCTTTCAAACTGTGGAAAGGTGTGAAAATTTGGATGAAATTTTTTTTTCTAACAGCATTTGGATCGGAAATTTTTGGCGCTTTTCGAAAAAAGTAGAGCTGTTTTTGAACAAACGAAATTCAATCATTTTTTCATCGAGAAATTCAAAAGAGGACTTTTCGCAAGAAGATAGTAATTCATTTGAACAAAACTTCTACAATTATTTGAGTTTAGCTGAATAAATATTCTCTACATTTGCGGTTGTCGAAGGATGACACTATTTTTCGTATGACCAACAATTTGCAAGTACCCTGAATACTGGTTCCCTTTCGTACTTAATCGTATGAAGAATATCTCCAGCCTATGGAACAACGTTGTTGCAATTCGAATACCGAGATAATGTGACACATAATATCCAGGAATGCGCTAACGTGGTATAGCAGTGCAACACCTTTTCCGTGTAGCGAAATACATAACAATGCACGGACGCAGCACTGACCTCCTAAACAGTCATCAAAAAGCAGGCAGACGACGCGCCCGGCGTCAGAACATCGAGACCAGTAGCAAGACGCATTATTAAGAAATTTAGTTCGATATTAGTAAAACCTGTGTAAAACTCTTCAAATCAAATACATCAAACTTCACTATTTTGTACGACTGAGTTCTAATTCTCAATTCGACGACGAATCCTCCAATAAATTGTAGTCGTCTGAAGGATCTCAGGATCCTGATTACAACAACGTTAATAAAAAAGTGGATCAAATATGACGTCGCATGAAATCGTTTTATTCAAATAACAGCTTATCGGAATAAAATTTCACAAAAATTAAAGTCCTAAAAAAGTATAACCCTGCAAATTTCAGGCTGTAATTCATGATTCCTAGGTCCAACGGAATAACGGATTCATATTACAGTCTCAACTGCAGGTAGCAGTCTTTGCAATCTACGTTTCAGGGGTATTGAAACCAAGATTCCGGAAAGCAGAGGCTGTCTCGGGAAGTCAAAAGTTTCATGCCGTTATACGTGCTAGCAGTGCAAAGATACAGTTCAAATATTTTTTAAAAAGTGGAACGTCCGTCGAGAAAAAGGTTACTAACTAACATGGATAACTTTCTGATGATTCAAAACTTTCCATTCTCCGAAATTGTATGAACTGATGACTCAATGGTATCATAAAACTTTAGAAGTTGGGATTTGAAATTAATCTTTGATGGCTAATTTATTTCATTAGAACCTAAACTAAGTGAAAAAAATTATTCATGTAGTAAAAAAAAATTTTTCCCAACCCAAACGTAGAAATAGGCGAGTTTGTCGCCTGCTGAAAATGAACAAAACACGGTATTTCTCAATGAAGACGTGCGCGTTGGGAAATGGCGAACCATTTCTCCACTAGTGGGCAAAAACAGTTTTTGCCCACTAGTGGAGAAATAGTTCGCCGTTTCCCAACTTGCACGTCATTCATTGAGAAATAACGTGTGTTGTTTATTTTTAGCAGACGACAAAATCGCCTAATTTCACATTTTTGTTAGGAAAAATAGTATGTGGAACTCGTGGGCAATGACGATTTGAGGTGAGTGTGATATCCGCACTCGCCTTCGGCTCGTGCAGATAACTTCACACTCACTCAGAATCGTCATTTTTGCCCACTCGTTGCACAATATACTATTGTACAACTTTTTAAAGACGTTGAAGCCGATTTTCTGCATTTTATGACGTTGAACACTTATAACTTGACGAGCGGGAGAAAAATACGATATTGAATATTTTCATCGTATTCAGCATGAAAAATACATTGATAACGACTATAGAAACTTGGTTTTTAGGTTATATTTGCACATTTCTACTTTAATAACGATGAAGTAAGAATACAACCAAAATTAGGGCGAACATCCCCGTACGGAAAAAACTCCTAAGATGTCAGTAGTAACTACTGAAGATAAGTAGTAAGTGAGTAGTAACTACTGCCGGTAAGTAGTAACTTAGTAGTAACTACTGGCGATAAGTATACTGATGAGTAGTTACCATTGGCGAGTAGTGACTATTGAAGTAGTATTACACCATGTATGAGTGGTACACTACTGGTGACTTCTTACCTGCAGTGTACGACTTTGTGTTGCAATAACTACTGGACAATACTTAGTGTACTACTCGACAGTAGTGACTATTCTGACTACATGCTCGTAAGAGCGTTAAGTCGAAAAAAGGAAGAAGAAGAAGAAGTAGTGACTATTGGATAGTCACCGCTCGCCAATGATACCTACTCGTCTGTAGCTAGTAGTCACCAGTATTCGCGAATTTACAGTCTGGGAACTACTGGAACATGATTTACATTACATTGGCGAGTGGTAACTGCTACCACTCGCCAATGGTCACTACTCATCAGTAGTTACTACGTATCAGTAGGTACTACTTATCAGTAGTCCCCAGTATTCGCGAATTTACAGTCTGGGAACTACTGAAAAATGGCAGTAGTATTCAAAAATATAGCAGTAGTTTATCAGTAGTTATTCCAGTAGTTTCCCAGTAGTATTTCAGTAGTTTTTTCCGTACGGGTCGATTTTTAAACATCGCTATAAATTTTTTTTATCAGCCTGCCGAGTCACTCACATACCTATTGTGACGTGGATTTTTATTGGTCCTCGGACTAGACCGGATTGCTAGGCTCCGAGAACCATCCACTCGACAATTGGCCAAAATTAATAATTAAACAAGATGTTGGGCGCCAGGCGGATAACCGCCAGTTTCAAAAATCTGAACAAAATAATAACTACAAGTACTGAAGCGCCGGCTGGCGTTAGTACCGCGGAGGGGAGTCAAGATTCAGTGAAGGATTAGCAGGGCGTATGAACGACTCAATAATTTGAATTTAGAAAAGAAAATAGTATTTATTCAATTAAAATAGAATAGAAAAATTAGAAATAACAAATTGGTATAAAATGGCCACGCTTGACGAGCTTTACAATAATAATTAAACTAATAGCTTCCACGCAGGACAGCAATAACAATGAAAAATACAGCAAAATAAAATAACTCAACAAATCAGGTCCTCGTAGGAAAATAAACTGGCTAAACATACTTGTCCACTTTAGAATTTTCGAGAAATCGATTTTTTTTGCCTGCATTTCTTAACTGCTTAGACCTTCGAATTCACCTTCTAAAATATCGCATCACTAATGACATTAGGTCGTAAGCGCCAAAAAAAAATTTCGTTTTTTTTGGTGGCAAAATCTTTTTTATGCTATATAACATCGTTTGGGCATATCCGCAAAAAAAAAAAAAAAAAAATTATAATAATTTTGTGGCGCTTACGACCTTATGGCATTAGTGACGCGATATCTTTGAGAAATTCGAGTCATATATAGTTATATGGTCCAGGGATGGAACTTTGTAACGAAATGATACCTCCGGTAAAGCAAACACCTGCCGGCTAGCCAAATAGGTATCATCTCGTTACGACTAGAGGCAGCACCGTCCGGTGACCGGTCTCAGTACCCAAGTACGCCGCTAGGCGGCTACCACTCCCGCAAACCAAAACTACCGACGGCGCATATACAAGCCGGCCCGGCACGCCGTCTAGTCAGTTCTCTCTGGACAACAGCCTGCCTACGGCTTCAGGTTGAACTCCGTCTAATAGACGTACGGACCGCGGGAAGAGACCCCGGACCGCTAGGCGCGTTCGCGTATTCAATAGAGGCTTTACCTTTATTTCCGTTTCGCACTAGATACCGAATCCGTAACTTACTAGAATCACCGTTATACTTTACCTTCCGATCATTGATATAATTTTAGCATAGTTCACTTTACCTAGTATTGAAACATACCGGGAGTATTCGTGGATGCGCACCATGCCCAGAACCGAAGATACCCGAACGTGTACGCCGTATTATAGGCAACTTAAGATACACGTATATATACACGCATATACACGTAAATACTGCCTGTGTGTTTGTTTCGCTCTCGCCGCAGAGTTCAAAATGACGGCAAGCTGTCATCTGTTGTAGAGCTTCTATGTGCATTGGTTTATAGGTCTATGTTTATAGGTTATTCTTCAATTACAAAACTTGTTAGTTAACGCGGATCAGTGATGAATCGATTTCGAATAATTACGTATGATTAATTAGAAGATATGGTTAAACAATTTGATCTGCCAACCTGTCGATGCGATGATGTCTTATAGGTTAGAATGTATTCTCCTGCACCGCAGATGTGTTCCAGGTGAACGAAAATAATGTTTCGTCGTATTAGCGATCTACGTGTCAGCAAATCAGGTAAATTCCATTATAATAACTCATTGCAGCATTAAATTTCGATAACCAACGTGATTGATTTACAATAGTAATTATACTCTGTTTGTGAGCACCCTCAGGTAGTCAATTTTTGCGGTCCACAGGTACAGCACCTGCATGATCGCCGGCTTCGACCTCCTACTTCCTATCCGACATCTTTCCTGCTCGCTATACCAGAAATCACCATGAATATGACAGGAATTCCAAGACTCGCATCGTAATCCCGTAGAATTCATTGCCATGGTACTGAGACCCTATGCTACAAGACCATGTCGTAAGCAGCATTAAATTTTCGATAACCAACGTGTTTAATTTACAATACTTATTATACTCTGTTTGTGAGCACCCTCAAGTAGTCAATTTTTGCAGTCCACAGGTACAGCACCTGCATAATCGCTGGCACCGACCTCCTACTTCCTATCCGACATCTTTCCTGCTCGCTATACCAGAAATCACCATGAATATCACAGGAATTGCCAGAATCGGATCGTTATCCCGTAGGATTCATTCCCATGGTACTGAGACCCTATGCTACAAAACCATGTTGTAAGCAGCATTAAATTTCGATAACCAACCTGATTAATTTATCACACTAATTATACTCTGTGAGCACCTTCAAGTAGTCAATTTTTGCAGTCCACAGGTATAGCACCTGCATAAATCACTGGCACCGACCTCCTACTTTCTATCCGACATCTTTCTTGCTCGCTTTACCAGAAATCACCATGAATATCACAGGAATTGCCAGAATCGCATCGTTATCCTGTAGGATTCATTCCCACAGTACTGAGACCCTATGCCACAAGACCATGTTGCAAAGACTCTGCAGCCTAGACAAGCAGGATCATACTATGAAAATAAAAACGATAAAAACTTTGATAAAAACGATTTTTTCATGTTTTAAATTAGTAAAAAAAATCCAATCAAAAATTTCTTGCATCAAAATTTAGATTATGGTAGTATGGGTATTGAACAAAAATGTCAATCCTCTTAGTTGAAAGTGTATGCGCAAGGAGTTTTTGGCAGCGCTGCACAAAAAATTTTCTGCTAAAGGTTCCTTGCGCATACACTTTCAACTCAGAGGATTAACATTTTTTTTAAATACACATAATACCATAATCTAAATTTTGATGCAGTGAATTTTAATTTTTTTTAATTAATTATGAATCCGGTACAATCTCAAATCTCAAGTTTCACATCTCAGCTCAGTAGTAAGAGTCCTTGCAGTTGACGCTCTACCCAATTTTTAACTTTAGTGCAGTGACACTTTCGGTATAGTGAAGCACAGTTCATGGCAACCTCAACCCCATCAAATTAACTGTTCAAATGCACAAGCAATTACTTTTTCAACCCCAGTTGGGGCATACATTAGTTTAACGATGCAAATTCATGAAAAGTAGCTATCCTATTACAATACGCTGTATCTATAAGTCGATAAAATACCGTATTTACACGCAAATAAGCCGCACCACGATTTTGGAAGGGTCATTTGCGGAAAAACGATTTTATACTTGTATGAGCCAGAATACCGGTAGGTGATAAAATGACCCAATGGGCTAAGAAATTATTGAAAATTTTTTCAAAAAATCCGCATCCGCGTATAAGCCGCACCCGGGTTTTGGGAGGTTGAAAAAGCGAAAAAAGGTGCCGCTTATTTGCGTGTAAATACGGTACTTCAATACTTATTCACTGTAATAAGCTCGTTCAGGTGGAATCGTAGTTGGGACTTAGAATGCCTTCTCCGGCGACTACTCATCTCTCAAAGAATTACATTTTGAACTTTGACAATTCTTAGACTGAGACCTAAAATATTATCAGGGACGACTGCTGGCTTCTTATAATGTAAAGTTCAAGACTTCAAGCTAAATAAATACAAATGCGTGCATGAAAATCGTATGTTCCAGCAGATTATTTATTCACTTTCCAAAGTAATCATCGGTATAAGTATTATAAATATTTAATATATCAATATCTAATGGAGAAGGAGAAAAGTTCATAAAATTTGAAAGCACGTGACAACACGCTAGTAATAGATAACAATGATCAATACCCATACTACCATAATCTAAATTTTGATGCAAGAAATTTTTGATTGGATTTTTTTTACTAATTTAAAACATGAAAAAATCGTTTTTATCAAAGTCTCCCCTTAACAATTTTTACATAATCAAATTTTCATAGTATGATCCTGCTTGTCTAGGCTGCAGAGTCTTTGCAACATGGTCTTGTGGCATAGGGTCTCAGTACTGTGGGAATGAATCCTACAGGATAACGATGCGATTCTGGCAATTCCTGTGATATTCCTGGTGATTTCTGGTATAGCGAGCAAGAAAGATGTCGGATAGGAAGTAGGAGGTCGGTGCCAGTGATTATGCAGGTGCTATACCTGTGGACTGCAAAAATTGACTACTTGAAGGTGCTCACAGAGTATAATTAGTGTGATAAATTAATCAGGTTGGTTATCGAAATTTAATGCTGCTCACAACATGGTTTTGTAGCATAGGGTCTCAGTACCATGGGAATGAATCCTACGGGATAACGATGCGATTCTGGCAATTCCTGTGATATTCATGGTGATTTCTGGTATAGCGAGCAGGAAAGATGTCGGATAGGAAGTAGGAGGTCGGTGCCAGCGATTATGCAGGTGCTGTACCTGTGGACTGCAAAAATTGACTACTTGAGGGTGTTCACAAACAAAGTATAATAAGTATTGTAAATTAAACACGTTGGTTATCGAAAATTTAATGCTGCTTACGACATGGTCTTGTAGCATAGGGTCTCAGTACCATGGCAATGAATTCTACGGGATTACGATACGAGTCTTGGAATTCCTGTCATATTCATGGTGATTTCTGGTATAGCGAGCAGGAAAGATGTCGGATAGGAAGTAGGAGGTCGAAGCCGGCGATCATGCAGGTGCTGTACCTGTGGACCGCAAAAATTAACTACCTGAGGGTGCTCACAAACAGAGTATAATTACCATTGTAAATTAATCAGGTTGGTTATCAAAATTTAATGCTGCTTGCGACATGGTCTTGTAGCATAGGGTCTCAGTACCATGGGAATGAATCCTGCGGAATAACGATGCGATTCTGGGAATTCTGGTGATGTTCATGGTGATTTCTGGTATAGCGAGCAGGAAAGATGTCGGATAGGAAGTAGGAGGTCGATGCCAGCGATCATGCAGGTGCTGTACCTGTGGACCGCAAAAATTGACTACCTGAGGGTGCTCACAAACAGAGTATAATTACTATTGTAAATCAATCACGTTGGTTATCGAAATTTAATGCTGCAATGAGTTATTATAATGGAATTTACCTGATTTGCTGACACGTAGATCGCTAATACTACGAAACATTATTTTCGTTCACCTGGAACACATCTGCGGTGCAGGAGAATACATTCCAACCTATAAGACATCATCGCATCGACAGGCTGGCAGATCAAATTGTTTAACCATATCTTTCAATCAATCATACGTAATTATTCGAAATCGATTCATCACTGATCCGCGTTAACCAACAAGTTTTGTAATTGAAGAATAACCTATAAACATAGACCTATAAACCAATGCACATAGAAGCTCTACAACAGATGACAGCTTGCCGTCATTTTGAATTCTGCGGCGAGAGCGAAACAAACACACAGGCAGTATTTACGTGTATATGCGTGTATATATACGTGTATCTTAAGTTGCCTATAATACGGCGTTCGGGTATCTTCGGTTCTGGGCATGGTGCGCATCCACGAATACTCCCGGTAGATAGCTATTAGCGAATATTACCGATTTACGCCAAGAATAGCTTCCTATACTCCGTTCACGGAGAGACGATCCAGCCGTCGCGCAGCCTCGAACGGCCTGAGAGTCGGGTGGGGGTAGTGGAGCTCGCAACTCAGCGCCGTATCTAAATTATCATACGTTTTGTCCCTCCGGCACTGTGGCGCTTCGCCACAGTTAGTATTCGAATGTTCGAAATTGACTCGGGGCCCCTTTGTCGGCTGTAGCCGGGTCTGCTCAGCTCCACGACCCGCTTGGCGACATGGAGAAGGTGAAATGGGCGGAGCGTTAGGCGGGATCTGACCGAACCGGACGAGTTCTGTTTCGATTTCTGGATCGTCTCTCCGTGAACGGAGTATACTTATATCTAACCGCCGTAAAGGCGCTTGTATCGCGGAATACCGCATCGAGTCAAACTATTAAGGACGTTCCCAAGGAAAATCACTTTTCTTACGAACATCTTGAAAATTTAAATATGTATACTTATTAATGTTCTTCATACGTAGAAAAAGTTTCAATACTCCTTGCGGCACTAAATTTTGAGAATTTGATTACTACTTACCGGCAGTAGTTACTACTCACTTACTACTTATCTTCAGTAGTTACTACTGACATCTTAGGAGTTTTTTCCGTACGGGAATACTGCGGATTCCAATGACTTCGTGCTCGGAAAAGGTGGAATGCGTTTGAAAGATGCGACCGAAATTTCGCAAACCAAACTATGGTTTTCGACGTATTTTGATCCGTAGAAGTCGAATTTGAATTCAGATTGATTCAGATTCGTCGTTTTCTATTAAATTCCCAAAAACCATGAACAAACCATGAAAAATCATACTAGAAGAGAATTTATTACTCATCGACATTATAATTAATGATGTTGAAGATATCGATTCAATCGAGTCAGCGGTGTGAAGAAAAAAAAAGGAAAAAAAAATCCTATATTCTTAACGTTTCGACGAGAAATTCTTCGCCCCCATCAGAACTGTAATTTTATGGATAGAACAATGAGTTACCCGTATGGAAAAAAGCTATTGAGAACTACTCACAACACTACTGACAGAAGTGTCGGAAAACTATTGAGAGACTATTGAAAAAACTATTGAGAACTATTGAAAGAACTATTGACCATTAGCATAGGACTTTCTCAGTAGTAAGTTGGATCTCACTACTGGTGAAACTATTGGGTAGCACCGTGACTTGCCCAATAGTTTCCACCAGTAGTGCTGTCAATAGTTCCACTAGTAGTGCTGCTCAATAGTTTCTCCCACGAGTACTGCTCAATAGTTTTCACTAGTAGTACTGCATTCAATAGTTTCCACAAGTGGTATCGTTCAATAGTTCTGTCGTGAAAATTATTAAATAATACTACTCGTGAAAATTATTGAGCAGCACTACTCGTGGAAACTATTAAATATATTGGCATAATTGGTACATAAATTAAATGATTAAATACCGTGATTATATACAGGAACTTGTTCATTTATTACAAACATACCCTATATAATTCATTATAATGAGTTATTGGCTTGATTGAAACCAATTGCAATGATCATCAAATTATTGAAAACTTCTAAGGTCACCAATATCGTAAACATGTTCAATAGTTGAAAACAAATCAAAAGTTTCTACCACCGTGATTTAATAATACCCGTTCACTACTGAAATGATGGATCCAATAGTTTTATTCTTCACTACTGGAAGGATCACTGAAACCAATAGCGAGCATCTTCAGTAGTTCAAATTTAGTCAATAGTTCGATCCTTCACTACTGAACGAATCACTGGAACCAATAGTAAGCATCTTCAGTAGTTCAAATTTAGTCAATAGTTTGATCTTTCACTACTGAAAGGATTACTGGAACCAATAGTAAACGTCTTCAGTAGTTCCCTGTGACTACACAGGTCTAATAGTTACTCCATAGTTACTACTGACTGAGCTATTGAATATTCACTCGAACTATTGGAATTTTCGAAGAACTACTGAGTGCTTCAATAGTTTTGTCAGCTACTACTGAGAGCTTCAATAGTTTTTTTCCATACGGGTACAAAAAAGCAAAATTACGAAAAAAACAACCACAGTATTTACCGTGAAAATAGAGAACAAATAATAAATAGTGCTAAGAAACAGATGAAGTAACAGCAAGGTGATCGAGGTTGGAATGGCTGTGATGAGAACTGTGGCTTCAAAACAAACATATAGTTGAAACGGACCAACGACTGATCGATAACTGTGTTTCTTCTTATTAATCATGATCTGACCGTTGACACAATAAAAAAGTGTGAACGTAGAAAATTATAAGTTAAAAAGGTAGGTAAAAAAAAGTCAATGTTAAAAACAAGCAGGTCAGAAATTAAAGAGGACACCGGCAACCGTTGACAGATAGAATTGCGGTAGAGACTAGACGTAGACTAGAAGGAAACAAATATACGTAAGAGTAAAGTCCAAACGGTAAAGCGTTGAGACGTGTGAGTGCTCATCACAGCCAAGCCATTAAAATGTATGACTATTACGAACAACTCTTGGAGCGTAGGCGGTGTAACAAGGTTGCGTATGGAGTGTGTAGATTTTTCGTCTCTTCCTGCTTATTAAGGGGAAGTGTCTGTAAGTGTATATGTAGCATTTCAGAAGTCAGTCTTTTACCCCACGAGGGTTCTTTGTATAAAATTTTAGCGTTATCCATATCGAAAGAGTGCTTAGTGGAGGTTAGATGTTCCGAGACACCCGACCCTGCTTAAAAAGCCGGATAGAAACCGGATCGGCAGTGTGTCCGGTTCTATACGTAATTTGTGTCCGGTAAACCTCCGGGCCTGTCAGGAATTCCTCCGGAATTTTGGTCGTGTCTCTATCTGGTGCTATGCGGGCTTATTCTGACATTTTCGCGAGCGTATAGATAGGCTTCCTATACGGTTCTATCCGTAAAGTAATCCTTCACGAGGTATTTTTCCTGTATGGTTCTATCCAGATCCGTTTTTAAAAAATTGAAGCTTTTTTTTCTCCTAAAGGATCAATGCTTCAGGGGGCGCAACATATATCGACAACAGACATACTGTGTGACGTGGATTTTTATCAGTCCTCGGATTAGACCGGATAGCTAGGCTCCGAGAACCATCCACTCGACGATTGGCCAACGAAAAATTAATAATAAAACCGAATGTTGGGTGCCAGGCGTCCCGTACGGAAAAAACTCCTAAGATGTCCGTAGTAACTACTGAATATAAGTAGTAAGTGAGTAGTAACTACTGAATATATGTAGTAATTTAGTAGTAACTACTGACGATAAGTATACTGATGAGTAGTTACCATTGGCGAGTGGTGACTATTGAATAGTCACTATACTGTTGTGTAGTTCACTGATTAGTATTACACCATGTATGAGTGGTACACTACTGGTGACTTTTTACCTGCAGTGTACGACTTTGTGTTGCAATTACTACTGGACAATACCCAGTGTACTACTCGACAGTAGTGACTATTCTGACTACATGCTCGAAAGAGCGTTGAGTTGAAAAAAGGAAGAAGAAGAAGAAGTAGTGACTATTGGATAGTCACCGCTCGCCAATGATAACTACTCGTCCGTAGTTAGTAGTCACCAGTATTCGCGAATTTACAGTCTGGGAACTACTGGAACATGATTTACATTACCCGCGCGCAGTTACCACTCGCTAATGGTTACTACTCATCAGTGGTTACTACGTATCAGTAGTTACTACTTATCGGTAGTCACCAGTATTCGCGAATTTGCAGTCTGGGAACTACTGAAGAATGGCAGTAGTATTCAAAAGTATAGCAGTAGTTTATCAGTAGTTATTCCAGTAGTTTCCCAGTAGTATTTCAGTAGTTTTTTCCGTACGGGGTATAACCGCCACTTTCTGAAAATCTAAAAAAAAATACGAACTACAGATACTTGAGCGCCGGCTAGCGTCAGTACCGCGGAGAGGGGTCGGGATTTTGAAGGATTAGCAGGGCGTTGATGAACGACTCGATGTATTTCAATTTAATAAAGAAAATAAAATTTATTCAAGTAAAATAGAAAAATAGGAAAAAAATAGAAATGAACAAATCGTGTACCCGGAGGTACTTCCTCTCGGGTATAAAACGGCTACAGGTCGTGTAAAGGCGACCTGGCCACGCTTGACGAGTTTTACAATAATAATTAATTAACAGCTTCCACGTAGGACAGCAATAACAATGAAAAATATAGCAAAATTAAATAACTCGACAAAGTAGGTCCTCGTAGGACAATAAACTAGCCAAAACACTAGATACTTTCCACGAGGAAAACTAACGACCTTAAAACTAACAATGAAAGAGCCTAAGGCTCGCAATAATAAATAAGATAACAAAATAACAGACTAGAATCGGAAGGCTCGCGAATTAAACAAATTTACAATAATAAATAATCGATTAATATGTCGCTAGCCGTTAAACGGCGACTAGTTCGCCTCCGAGAGGCGAAACCTCCCGTTAAAGAAAACTTACTCAAACGAGTTATTATTTACAAAATTATTAAAATTAACTTAACCTAACTCTGCGCCCAGCGCGATAAATATGCAATATTAATAACGATTCTGAAATATAAAATCAAGACACGAAATCTAAACAAAGAGACTCGACTAAGCCTCTGGCTTCGTCTCTCCCCGCGGGAGGAAGAGAACGCGACGGTGACGGACTAAATCTATCTTTGTCGCACTCGTGTACGAAGGATACGAACTCGAATCAAATATAAAGTACCCGAATTCTCTATAAAATAAATACTCGAACTATTAACTCTAGTACATGCGGACACTGGTGACGGCCTACCGGTCGGAGATCGGTTTAATTCGATTCCCAAAAATATTAATTAGCCTCGTGGCTGTATCAAGGCAAGATGGCTGACGGCCGTTGTCGGATTCAAATTAGCATGGGTGAGAATAGCTAACGCTTACCGTCTTCCAGCCACCTTATGAATAGACTCCGATCCAGGTCGAAATCCATCTCTATGGGGTAGAATAGTCCCTCGAAAATTACTTAAGGCACTCACACAACAACTTAGAAGTATTTTTCTAACAAAACAGAAACCCACGGGGCTCGAACGCAAAATTAACGCAAAGATTTACAAAACGCAAGGGATTAACACACGAGTGTTCTTGACGCTAGTCTATCGCAGAGTGATTAGACCACATGGCGCTGGTACCTAAGCGTCCTCATTAGGCGATAGATTATTGATTTTCGCATCGACTGGAGGATCTCTAAATATGGCTACTTGTTGTCGCTACGCGCGAATTTCGAAGTTCCCCACGATGTTAGAAGCTCGCTAAATCGGAGGATCACGGGTTGTAGATTCTTCTTGGTGGCGGGAATCTCTTCCGCCACCGATATCCCACGATGTAAAGTGCCTGAGACACTCCCCCGTGTCCTCACTGTCGATGGTGGAGGTAGCACTGCAGTGGCTAGCCTCCTGAGCTTTTTGGTGGCGTTCGTCGAAAGGGATCCCCACAGTCGGTATTTGGCGTCGTGCGTCTGTTTGGTCGTGCTTCTGTCTGTGTGTTCGCCTTCGTATAGGCCTCGTCTCCCACATGTTAGAGAAAAGTCGTAAAAGAAAACAAAAGAATAAATAATATGCTCGATAGTTTTTAGTCGGTCACGGTCGCCTCTCGGAATTTTTGCCAGGCCTCAGGGCCATCCTAAACATTCATACTTCCAACAGTCACTCCGCTAGGGTCGTCCAAGGGGTAAGGAGCGCCTTGTAATATGCAATGTTACAACTGATAACACATAACCAATACAGGAAATAGGCGACGCTTATAGATGATATTTTCTGCCTCTATACAGGGTGTCCCAGAACTAAGTGCAATAAATTATAGGGGTAATAGAGGGGGCCGAGCTGAGTAAATTGATCCAGAGAACATGTGGCCTTCGAGTCCGCGTTCGCGAGATACGACTGGTTAAAAAATCGCGTTGGGCGCTGGCATGTAGGCAACCGCGGACACAGCAGGCAGCGGTTCGCAGTCTTTTTGATAAGCGCGATCTTTCTGATACGAGTCATAACATTTTTGAATTCGAAAATTTCAAACAGAAACACTTTCGACATTGATTTTCCGCCAAACACAACGACATTACTTGTTTCCATAATAAAATTTCATATCAAAAGTATTTTTATTTGAAATTTTCGAATTCAAAAGTGTTATGACTTGCTTTAGAAAGATCGCGCTTATCAAAAAGACTGCTAACCGCTGCCTGCTGTGTCCGCGGTTGCCTACATGCCGGCGCTCAATGCGTTTTTTTAACCGGTCGTATCTCGCGAACGCGAACTCGGAGGCCACATGTTCTTTGGGTCAATTTACTCAGCTCGGCCCCCTCTATTACCCCTATCATTTATTGCACTTAGTTCTGGGACACCCTGTATATTAGACTGTTTCAAAAAAAGCGATTATTTTATTTTTCTCAAAGAACATTGAAAAATCATCAGAGTATGTCTAAACAAAGACCCTGTTCAAATGTGAGCCCTTAATATTAATATTCAGAGGTGGCGCTTTTCAATTTTCTATTTCCGTTTAAATAACATGGGAAAAATTTTTTCTAAACTTTCGAATTTTATTACTCAGAAACGAACTACCTTACAATAATAACTAAGATAGCTTTTTGTAGGAAATTTGACGCTCTATAAGAAAGGTCTGAATGAAAATTTGCGTGAGGCGAGCCGTTTCGGAGTTATCAAGCCTCAACCATTAAACTGTTCAAAATTAAAATCAAAATTAAAATTAAATTGAAATGAATTATTGATGCATTGTAAATAAAATTTATGATGAAATTTCATCATTTATTTGTGATATACCCGTATTTTTGATTATTGATCAAAAAAATTATTCACTTATTGTTGATTAATAAAATTTTTTGATCAACATTGAATTGAAAATTTGTGGATATTGGTTTTAAAGTTGATAATAGTGGGTATTTAAGTTAGATAAGTCGATTTTGTCGCGTATAAGTAGAAATTATCATTATTTTGAACAGTTCAATGGTTGAGGCTTGATAACTCCGAAACGGCTCGCCTCACGCAAATTTTCATTCAAACCTTTTTTATAGAGCGTCAAATTTGCTACAAAAAACTATCTTACTTATTATTGTAAGATAGTTCGTTTCTGAGTAATAAAATTCGGAAGTTCAGAAAAAAATTTTCCCATGTTATTTAAATGGAAATAGAAAAATGAAAAGCGCCACCTCTAAATATTAATATTAAGGGCTCACATTTGAACAGGGTCTTTGTTTAGACATACTCTGACGATTTTTCAATGTTCTTTGAAATTTTTTTTTTTTTGAAACAGTCTACTGTATATATTAGGGTGTCCGTTATTTCCCGAATTGACTTTTTCTACTAAGGTATGGGCCACATCATTAATTTGGAGCCTTAAAAGAATGACGCTATTTTTTTTTTTTTTTTTCTTTTTTTCAAGTGCCATTAATCCCTGCCTGTAGGACGATACTTGTCCCATTTGATTGACATAGGATTTTTGCCCTCTTTAGACTTTAATTTTTTTTTCGCTTACTACTTTCATTACCTCATCAAATACTGTTGATTCTACTACTGTGTCGACCTCTTTGGATGGACATATTTTTATATTGATGGAAAAAAAAAATTTTGAGTTTTGGAGCGGTAAAATTTTATTTTTACCATATTGTCTAATATCCTTCGAATATTTTTCAATTTAAACAAAAAGTATTGAAAAGTCAATAAATTCAAAAATATTCAAAAATATTCGAAATTTACTGAAAAATACAGTAAAATTGCATTTTGAAAAAAACATCAAAACTTATGAAAACTTTTTTTTTCACCAGTATAAAAATATGTCCATCCAAAGAGGTCAGAACAGTGGTAGAATCAACAATATTTGGTGAGATAATGAAAGTACTAAGCGAAAAAAAAATGAAAGTCTAAAAAGGGCAAAAATCCCATGTTAATCAAATGGGACAAGTATCTTCCTACAAGCAGGGGTTAATGGCACTTTAAAAAAAAAAAAAAAAAAATAGTATCATTGTTTTTAGGCTCTAAAGTAATGGTTTGGCCCATACCCAAGTAGAAAAAGTCAATTCGGGAAATAACGGACACCCTAAAATATACAGGGTGATTTTTTTTAATCGCCCCAGGCTAATATCTCCGAAACCATGCAAGATACGGGAAAACACCTCAGACAAGACCTATAGGATATCAAGGGGGAAAGGTTATGGTGCAATCATATCTTTTGTAGGTGGAGGCGCTGAGCTGTGATGAAGGTCAACTTGTTTTTTTCAAATGGAATGGTAAATTTTTCTTCACAGAATCTGAAAGAGCATCAGATTCTGCATCAAAAACACCTGACCAGATATTTTCTGAAATTGATGGTTTATGAGATAAGAGCTGGGCAAGTTGAGTCAAAAGAGAAAGTCCAAATTACCTGAATACTGAAGAAATAGTATTCTTTGACCTCGTCAGTATGTGTGAATAAATCTTGGGTACCTGAATACTGTTCTCAAGTTTTCTCGAAAATGTCTCAGATACTTTTTTATGGAAGATAAAAATCACAAGTTTGTACAAACTGATTGAACCCAGAAATGACAGTAATGACGATAACATTATTGATAAAATTTATTGACCTCAACTTATTTGACCGTGATATCTAATCTTGACAACTCCAAGTAGAAAAGTATCTGAAAAGTATCTGAGAACAGTATTCAGGTAATTTGGACTTCCTCTTTTGACTCAACTTGCCCAGCTCTTATCTCATAAACCATCAACTTTAGAAAATATCTGGTCAGGTGTTTTTGATGCAGAATCTGATGCTTTTTCAGATTCTGTGAAGAAAACTTTACCATTCCATTAAAAAAAATCAAGTTAACCTTCACCATAGCTCAGCGCCTCCACCTACAAAAGATATGGTTGCACCATCCCACACAGCAGTGAAACATGACAAAAACCTTACAGGAACATCATAATTGTAACGTTTCACCTTTTGTAACTTCTTCTGTAACATTTCTGTACTGTTTCTGTAACATTACAAAAAAGTTACATGTCCGTTTTAAAACACTAGCTCATCTCGCGCGCTTCGCGCGCGTCTTCTGCTTTTCTGAGTTCTATTATCTTATTGATTATTCACGACACTATTTGATTTAGAATTCAAATAAATGAAAGAAATAAGAGGATACTCGAAAATAAATTTTGGAATACTCGAAAGCACTGAGATATATCAGTACCTATATATAACACCGGTTGACACGATTTTTGGGTCTGACTTCTGAATGTCAAATTTTGGTTTCTTCTACGTTACTAATAGAGGGAAAAATAATTTTTTTGATCAAAGTTTGCTTTTGTACTACCACCTGCCACACCTGCTGCTCGTAAAATCAATTAAAATCTTCAAAATTTATTATCGACGTAAAACAGACAAAAGCAAACTTTAAAAGCTAAGAATGGATATTTTGGTGTTTTTCGATGCCTAGCATCAGAATTTATGCATTAAAACAGAAACCCAAGAAGAAAAAGTTTTTTTGTCGACCTGTGTAATATATTGTTACGCTGGGTGAAACGCCCTATAGCTCTCAAATTATCAATATGTAATTCGTATAATCATCTAGTATAGCTATGAGATAAATGAGCTACTTCTTAAAACATAGGAGCTAGGTTTCTACATAAACAACGATTATTGTAAAAAGACAAGTCAGTCTTGCTCCAGACATAAACTCGAGCACTTGTACATCCAAATAAAACTAATTCGTTGAAACCGATTTATCAGTGTTCCATAAATCTCCTTATTTCGCTCGAGGACTCACGATTTCCCTTTTCCTGTTACTCATCAAGTAACAATATTATGTCAGTGCTCGAAAGCAACGTGAACACAGAGAAAAGGGTTTCTTTATAGTTAAAGAACATATATTTGTATATAAGCAAGTAAATATTTATTCATAGTTAACAAATATCAGTTGATCCAAATGATATTCGGTTGAGTCAAATAATGACTAATACAAGATGAGTGCACTCAACCCAACATCATTCGGATCAACTGATATTCGTCAACTATGAATAAATATAAAGAAACTCTTTTCTCTGTGCAAGTGATCGACCGGTCCGTTGTAGGACTCCGCGCACAGTTCTTTCTGGTGCATTTTACAGTACTCAATTCGATCCTTTTCAATTTTTACATAATTATCGACGGAAAATATGGCAGCTACTTCGTTAGTCCTTTGGAAGTTATACCGGCGTTTATCGACTCCTGGCTTTAAAGTAAAAAGCATGTGAAGCTCAGGCATTGGCTCATTACTTTCTATTGATAATCGTCGTTGATTTGCTATTTCTGCGCCCATCATTTGATACGATAATTGTGCAAACACATTGTGTTCTCGCATTATCCCGTCGAGTATAAATAAAATTCCATCATCGAGTTCATATAGTTTTGGTGCAAACGATGTTCTGCAGCTTCGTTGGAATCCATTATGAACAGTTGACCATAGCTCGGAGGTTCATTCGGAGCAGAATACAATGATGTATTAACTTGATAATAAATCTGCCCTTGAATTTTAAAACAGTACGGTCCAGGGCGCCTCGCCGGAAAATTAACCAGATTAGCGTTAAAAGAAGCAAATGAAAACGAACTATTGTAGCTTCTTATCCGTTTATAAAAATAATTTGATTTCCGATGTACTGCCTCAAAAAATTCGCGAAGTTCAACCGGGAATGTAGGCATGGCATCAAGTACTACATCACCGTGGCTACAGCAGTCGTTAAAAGAATTGCCTTTATTAGACACTTTCCCTGCAGAAAAGTGTTTTGCATTACAATGAATACATAATACGTCCATTCTTCCAATATAATGCTCTTGCAGCATTTCTACATCATTATTTAACAATACTACGCAACCTGAGCGACTACAACTTGCTGCATTTGAAATCATTTATACTCTACGTTTGCGTTGATTTGCATTGTTTCTCTCACGACGTAACCGCTGAAACTCCTCCTCTTCCTCAACATTCCGATTAATCTTTCGACGGGGCACTGATAAATCGTGAAAAACACCATTGCCTAATTAAATGTTCAGAATTAATGTGCAAATGATTAGCTAGGCCGATCAGACAATATTATTAACTGTGAAATCCTCTTAATCATCAAGGTACTCGTAAAACAATCTTGTACTCGTTAGTATAGAATCAATAAGGTACTCATAATACGCAAACAGGTACTCTCGTTAACATTATTGTATACTCCTCACAAGCATTTAAAATAATCAAACAACTAAGTTGAATGGCAGAATGCAGAATATGAAAACATAAAAATGAATATTTTAATCAACATTGAAATTGATACACCAAAAACATAATAAGAAATTAGAATAACGGTATCATGAAAAAACAAATATGCCAATACTTTACCAAAAAAGAAAGAAGAATATTATAATTGCAAAGTTTGATCAAACGGCAAATCGAACTCTGAAAATAAGAGATCAAGAAGACAAATATTTTAACACTAAAAATAGATCAAATTTAAAGCAAACTTACTCATAATCGGGCGTATCGGAATAAAACTTTGAAAGCCAAACTGGAATCTCATGAAAATTCAAGGTTAAGCATATACGCACAAAATTTTTCAAAGTATTCTGATATTACATGTAATCAATACATCTGTATGATAGCGTATGTAATCTGTCTTATAATCCGAAAACATGAAAATTAAATATGATTTGATAATTATATTTTTCACGACCGCTGTCCTGTCAAAAAAGCGGCAACAAAGCGACTTCTATCAATCAAACGAAAGCAGACTTCCTGTTAAACAACTTCAAATGGTTCAAATCGTCTGAAATTAGGCCCTCAGCACGTCACCGCTGGCCAACCGACGTTTCGGAAAAGCGGTGACGGAAATGCGAGGTTCGATACCCATCACTTTTTTAATATACGGATCGAATTTGTAATGTTTATGTGATCTCTTTTTCATAAGGTTTTTATAATGTTCTTGTCACGTTTTACTGATGTTTCTGTACATTCTTCGTTAAGGTTTCTGGAATGTTTCAGTAACATGCAAAAATGTTACGTGTCGATGCTGCCGAAGAGTCAGATATATGAAAACCGATTCAACTGATGGAACTACCGATTGAAATTAATTTCACGCATTCTTTTTTTTTTTTTTTTTTGCTTCTACTCAAACTATTTCAATCAGAAATTCAGTCAGTTGTATATCGCTGTAATCGGATCTGTTCAAGAATGTGAAATTTTCTTAATGTGGTATATACACACCTTGAAAATAATTTTTTCCAAATCACTGCTACGCTCTGAGAAAACATTCTGGTGACTCAGTTCTTTTACAGTTGATCAGTGCTATTTTGATACATAGTTCATGATTTTCCCAGATTTTATGTCCTCCGCTGAAAAAAATGTAGGCCATCGAAGAAAAAGTAGTTGTCATCGGGTACAGGTTGCTGCGTTATATGAAATTTCTTCAAATTTGAAGGAAATATTCTGTATGAATGTAATTTAGGGGCAAACCAATATTATTCCATGAATTCAAGTTTTAGACATATAAATTTCGGAATGTAAGACTTTGTTTGCCATCGTTTTGGAAAAAATATTTTATAATAAAAAATTTCTATGTCTAAAACTTGAATACAAGAAATACTATTGGTTTGCCCCTAAATTATATTAATGGGTACTTCTACAAAAATTGGTTAACTTTACAGATGAATTTGAATGACATGTTTTTTATCTCAAATTATGTTCCTCCACAACGCTTTTGATGGACCATGGGGTGGTTATACTGTGTGTAAAAAGAACAGTCACTTTATAGAGTATTTTAGGAAAAATTGAGGTTTTTGTCAAATTTGGCGCCAGGGGACTGACAAGTATATTAAAGGACTGCTGGAACACCACGATTATATTGAAAAATGAATTACTTTATTACTAATTCGATTGTTTCGTAATTAATTTGAAGCAAGTGTTTCGTTTTAATGAAGAAATATCGTTCGTTTCACATGGAAATCATCAGTCCCTTATTGTCAGTCCCTTGAGTAAATCGATGTCTAGAAGCGGTGAAAAATGTCTGTCAAATAAGTAGAAAAAAAAAGCAAATTCGTTTCAAATTGGCGACCACAATTCGACGACAGCTCTTACTTCACAAACATTTTTCACCGCTTCTACACATCGATTTACTCAAGGGACTGACGACAAGGGACTGATGATTTTCATGTAAAACGAACCATATCTTTTGAGTAAAACGAGACACTGTTCATCTAGTTTTCATACAATTCACGCCACACAAAAGACATTGAAATAGAAGATGATAAAAAACAACTACCAATAAATAACAACAAAACTACCCACCAAGGGACAGATATGTTGACCGTCACAACACGCGTTCTCGACATAAGCACGCCGCTACCAATGAATTCAAATCGGTTGACTCGCAAAGACCGACGTTTACCGTTAACTTGAAGTGATTGGTTCATGTTAAACAAATCCTTAGGTTTTGATAATGTAAAATACCGCGCATTTTAGCATTTCATGTACGACACGGGACTGATGCCCGATGTTGAGTACGCCACTTTAACTAGGAAAATATTGTTATTTATTCATTTGAATTTAAATTCTATTGATTCTCTACACTTCATACAGTATCCTAAAATATATTGGAACCGGAAGTAGCTATGTAAAGATAATGGTTTGAAAAATATGATCATCTCAATGTGAGAATATGTAATGGTGACACGACAAGGGACTGACATTTTAGACAAGTAAGGACGATTTTTTGAATGATTTCAATTTAATTCACAATATTTGTTATTAAGTCCTTATAGTACTTGTTTTTCTGTATCCTTTATCAGTTGGAATTATTAAATATACTTGATGGTTGCCTAGATTACACATGACAACATCAAGTTACCCAATTTTTGTAGAAGTACCCTAATACAGAATATTTCCTCCAAATTTGCAGAAATTTCATGCAACGCAGCAACCTGTACCCTGCGACAATTACTTTTTCTCCATAGACATAAAATCTGGAAAAATCATGAACTATGTATCAAAATAGCATTAATCAACTGTAAAAAAACTGAGTCACTATAGTATGTTCTCTCAGAGCGTAGCAGTGATTTGAAACAAATTATTTTCAAGGTGTATCTACCCCCTTAAGGGGGGGGGTTTACCCAATCAGTTACCAATTTGTCTATTTTCTCCTAAACGGGGTAATCAATCGACTTGTCCTTTCGGCAGCCGATGTTTGATGAGTAATGAGTTCGAATTGGTACGTTTGATCGGATGAAATCGGGATTTTTTATTTTTTTTCGATCGAAAAGTGTTGGCGTGCCATTTATTGCGACTTATATCAAAGCCCATGCATCAAACATGTAAAATCGAGCTCTGTCGCCCGATTCTGTGAGGGATTCTGAACAGAACCATCCCAAAACATCTTTGTTTTCGACAACGATTCAGGAGACGCTTGGATTCCACGTTTTTGTGGTAATTTTTGCGATTGTCAGAGGCTGGGGGCGGCCATTGCCGCTACAGCTGCTGCAGCTGCTGATATAATGCGGTGGTCCCCAGAACACCCGTGAGATGTCACCGTAAAAGTATACTATACTATAGTAAAAGGATGAAGTTCAGATGGGCGCGTGGCGACATCTCACGGGCGTTCTGGGAACCACCGCGTTATATCAGCAGCTGTAGCGGCAATGGCCGTCCCCAGCCTCTGACAATCGCGAAAATTACCACAAAAACGTGGAATCCAAGCGTCTCCTGAATCTTTGTCGAAAACAAAGATGTTTTGGGATGGTTCTGTTCAGAATCCCTCACAGAATCGGGCGACAGAGCTCGATTTTACATGTTTGATGCGTGGGCTTTGACATAAGACGCAATAAATGGCACGCCAACACTTTTCGATCGAAAAAAAATAAAAAATCCCGATTTCATCCGATCAAACGTACCAGTTCGAACTCATTACTCGTCAAACATCGGCTGCCGAAAGGACAAGTCGATTGATTACCCCGTTTAGGAGAAAATAGACAAATTGGTAACTGATTGGGTAAACCCCCCCCTTAATGTCACAGAAACATTATAGGCAATATACGCTCCATTTTAGCTACCTGAAAATTCGCGCGGAGTGATTTTTTTTCTCAATAATCGGGAAAAATTATCTAATAAAACGTTCGCGTGATTCTGCGAAAACATTACGGATGAAACATTTTGAAATAAATATTACGAAAACTTTGTATTACTCATATTTCTGAAATATCAAAACAGAAATATTTTTGTAATACTATAACGATATTGAAATTTAAACATTTAAAAATAAACATTGGAGAAATGTTTCATTGTGATGTTTTAAAATGATCGAAATCGAAACATTTTTATAATCTTACAAAATCTTCTGAAAATGATGTTACGTATGAAACCTTTTTAACATCTAATAGAAATATTACAAAAATAATATCACAAAATGCAACATTATAGAAACGTTATAAATGTAATGTTACATTGAAGTAACAATTATAAGTGTTGTTATGATTCTTGGGTATGTAGCACAGTAGTAGTACGCAAGGCAAAGTCATATACACTATAGCACCTGTATGACGGCTGTGTCACGAACAGGCTGTGAGTTTATTGTATATAGCGGCCTTTTTGTGTGCGTAATATTTTTATTAAGTAATTAATTAAATAATTAATTGATTACTTAACTTTTTATCTATCCCTGATGTTTCAAATTGAAATAATTTTTGATGAGAAAAATTAACGGACGATCCGGGAATCGAACCCAGGATCTACGGACGCCTATCCGGGGACTTACACCCGAGACCACCCAGCTCGCCCACGGATCACCGCAATTTTTTCTCATCTTCTATTCTTGTGCTCACATGTATGTGTTGTTATGATTCTTGGGTATGTAGCACAGTAGTAGTACGCAAGGCAAAGTCATATACACTATAGCACCTGTATGACGGCTGTGTCACGAGCAGGCTGTGAGTTTATTGTATATAGCGGCCTTTTTGTGTGCGTAATATTTTTATTAAGTAATTAATTAAATAATTAATTGATTACTTAACTTTTTATCTATCCCAGATGTTTCAAATTGAAATAATTTTTGATGAGAAAAATTAACGGACGATCCGGGAATCGGTGCGGTGATCCGTGGGCGAGCTGGGTGGTCTCGGGTGTAAGTCCCCGGATAGGCGTCCGTAGATCCTGGGTTCGATTCCCGGATCGTCCGTTAATTTTTCTCATCAAAAATTATTTCAATTTAACAATTATAAGGTTTCTGTAACATATTGTAACATTCTCTGCTGTGTGGGATATCCCTTCGCTCTCGATATCCTATAAATTTTGTCTAAGGTGTTTTCCCGTATCTTGCTTAGTTTCGGAGATATTAGCCTGGGGCGATTAAAAAAAATCACCCTGTATATACTCACCAACTCCTGTAAGTGGCACTCGCGAGATTATCGAAAGTGGTGGTCGCCGCCTTACGAGAAAATATTGAAGTCATGTACATTACATGGAAACCGGATAGGTACGGACAGAGCCCCGATTCCAACTTTAAAAATCTTTGTCCGCATCTATCCGGTTTCGGTCACGCAAATCATAACGTGATTAAATTTACATCATATCTTTAAAGTTGGAACTGGGGCTCTGTCCGTATCTATCCGGTTGTCAAGAATACCTTCTTCATCTTTAATATTAATTGTTTCGGTTATTTTATTTCGTTAATATTTATTTTCTTTTCAATTAGACACCTGCTAATTCGTTTGTCTTCTATGTCATACCCCGGCACACTCATTAGTCGAAAGAGTCTAAGCTGTAAATCCACTTAACCCGTTCACCGGCAGTAATCCTTTTAACGCCATTTCTTGGATTTTGGTAGGTATGAGTGGGGATATGCAAGTATGAAAAGGCCTGGACGGTCTTACGAAGTTGTTGCCGTCCCAAATAGACCGCACACCCCTTAGTTCCTTTTATTTCTCCTGAACGCTGCCCCTACCATCGCACTTCCAGGTAAGGACGGGTGACCGTTTTCAGGTAGACCGAGGGGATTTCGGGTCGCACTAATTGTCACTTAGAGCTGGGCCTGCTCCGAAGAGCACAGTGAGGCCGGGGTATGTTCTATGTGATATGAACTCTTCTGACAGCTGTCATAAAGAAACAAGAAAATTAAGAAACATCTAGAATCTATGTATATCCAATCAAATCTGTAAAATTCCTTTTCTTTTTCATAACTAACAACGATTGTTCGAAAACCAAAAAAGAGATTAGTCTCAAATAAACCAGAGTAGAGGATAGACGTATTCGTTTGAATTACAAAGGACCCCGCACATTTCTTATGAGAACTGGCTTTCCGATGGATTTGGCTGTAATTTTCAGGATTCGTAGTTCATGCAATGCTGATCCAAAGTTACCATTGCCACAACTTCCAAAAGTGAACCGTTCGACCTTGGTAAGCGGTTGAAGTTTAAAATCGGTCCATTTGTACTCGCTTGTACTCAAGTTTCCCCTGATCTGTGAATGAATAGCCCCTCGCTTTTACCGTTAGGTGATTTTTTCAGCATAAGTCTTTCGACTTATCACTTCGTACTTGAGCTATTCGATAGTCAAGTCCGGGTTAAAAGTTGGAAAATACACCGAACAGAAATTCTTGCCTGCAAAATACCTGCACCTTTGGGTTAGAACTGATACTACACGAAATGAACCGATTTTAAACTTCAACCGCTTACCAAGGTCGAACGGTTCACTTTTGGAAGTTGTGGCAATGCTAACTTTTAATCAGCATCGCATAAACTACGAAACCTGAAAACTTCAGCCAAATCCATCGGAAAGCCAGTTCCCATAAGAAATGTGCGGGGTCCTTTATTTATAAATTAAACTTGCCTTCGACCGATCTTAATCTACATTATTGAAGGTTTATTCTGAAAATTGAAAGGTATCAAATCAGTTCAATTATCTCTTCGAAATAAATCAAACAAAAACTTAGAGGAAGCATAGAGCAAGGAGAAGACGCGAGACGAACATTGTGCAGCTCTACCCGTACGGAAAATACTACTGAAATATTATTGGGAAACGACTGGATTAACTACTGCTAAACTACTGTTATACTTTTGAATACTACTGCCATTTTTCAGTAGTTCCCAGACTGTAAATTCGCGAATACTGGGGACTACTGATAAGTAGTAACTACTGATACGTAGTAACCACTGATGAGTAGTGACCATTGGCGAGTGGTAACTGCGCGCGGGTGATGTAAATCATGTTCCAGTAGTTCCCAGACTGTAAATTCACGAATACTGGTGACTACTAACTACGGACGAGTAGTTATCATTGGCGAGCGGTGAATATCCAATAGTCACTACTTCTTCTTCTTCTTCTTCGTTTTTTCGACTTGACGCTCTTTCGAGCATGTAGTCAGAATAGTCACTCCGATGAAATGAGTATACTCATTCCTTCATCAGAGCAAATTATTCATAAATATCGTAAATTAACTATTCAGAAGAGTTCAATAAATCAGAATCGTTTTAATACAAGAACAAAACACAAAAATAAATTAACGGGGAAGATTAGATTCTTCTCAATGCCAGTCGGATATAACGTTCAAGACATGCCTGAAATTCAGTCCTTTATATAAACAAAACTCTTATATCTATAATAAGATAACTGTACGCGTAAATCCAAAAACACCCCGTCAAGGAAATACCGTCACGGAATTGGCGACCGTGACCGGACAAACTTGATTGAACGTCATAAGAAGGGACTTCTCATCATAAAACTCAAGAACCACGAACGAGACACCTGAACTCCACCATAACAAGAACTCAAGGTTCACGACGACATAACCAGAGTCTGAAGACTACGTTTTTCAGGACTTTTGCAACATCTGGTCAGAAATCACTCTTTGAAAGAATTCGTATCGTTATTCTTCGAAATTGTGAGTACCAAATAATTATATTACTCTTGGATTAAAAAAAAAAAGTCAATCAAGAAAGATTCAAGAATCTACAACCGAGGATTAATAATAGTATTTCATATCAATTCGACTTTTTTTTTTTTTTTTTCTTCTAAATGTCTCCAACAACTCGATCAAAAAATCAAATGAACAAATCAAGATCATATCCAAATTTAGTAGATGAAACTGATCGAATTTCAGAGAATATGAACGTTCATAATGTAACCCCATCTAAAAAGAAAAATATGGTAGAAATATCCGAAGACGAGATGTTGTTATTCAAGAAATTTAAAGATTTTATGACAGAAAAACATCAGAATAGCAATTTAGAAGAAGAAGATAGCATTATATCTAGTATCAGCAGTGCCGGCGCTAGGCATGGGCCGAGCGGGCGGCCGCCCGGGGCCCTGTGCCCGAGGGGCCCGAAGACTGAGGAAAGCAAGAATTTTTTTTTTTTTTTCTCTGATAACATTAGTCGCAATAATACATTTTTCATCATTCTAGCCTCAAAATCGCAACTTCGTCGCGATTTCTCGGCAATCCTGATGAAAAATAATGATCGTTACTTGTACGTAAAGGCTTTTTGACGAATCTCGTTACAGCACTCGCCTTCGGCTCGTGCCGTAAACCTCTCGTTTCGTCAAAAAAGCCTTTCCTTACTCGTAATGAAATGTACTATTGCACGGAAAGACCCGTGGGAGGGCGCTTTAACCTAGCGTTGTATAACCATTCTTCCTTGGAAATTGTCATGCAAATCTTCGATTCTGGGAGAATTTTTCGCCCTCGCGCGAAGAGATCACTTGAATATAGCAGTTCTTTCAATCACTCACGTCGAAATTTTATCCCTAAATGAATTAACTGTTAGATCAAGATTCAAAGATATCGATTCTCCGTGAATTTGGTGTAACTTATCGACAAAAAATTCCGCGAAGGAGAACGGTTATCCCGCGGGTCTTTCCGTGTGTGTATGAAAACGCTGAGATCGATGAATGTAGAAAAAAAAAATTATCAAAAAATTACGAAGATGAGATTGAACGGTTCGGCCCTCGACGAAATATTGTACGGCTCACGCTGCTGTAGCAGGTTACCTTACCGGCAGGCCCGCATCCGCGCGGGATGTTAACTCGACTGTGGCGTCCCCACCACAATTCGTTCAGGTACGGCACATGCGCTAGCTCATAGCTGAAGCGTCAAGCTACGTCGTGCCAGAGAATACAATATCATCTCACATTGCTTGTACGGACTGTGGATTCACTGCTACGCTCCACCCTGCCTTAGCTGAACCACTGCATTTGCATTTGTGTATGCGTAGACGATTTTGAAGCTTCTCATATATATTGGTTCATTCTGTTCATGCATTACTCTCAGGGAGAAAAACTCTCTCGACGAATGAACCTTTCTGAAACATTTTCTCGGCAAATATTTGTTTTTCCTCATTCATTATTTTAGGTTCTGTTTATAAATCACTCATAATTCGAGAACACTCGGAAATTGACGTGGCCCTCTTTTATAAGCTGCCAACTTCCCGGTCGGGCTAGGGCCAATCACGTTTGTTACTTATTAATATTCAACCTTGTTCTTGTATACTCATATTACACAAAATTACGATTTGATTTTCTTTTCGTGGATTTATCTTTGTAAGTGTCTGATTTCTCAAGTCATAGTGGTTAGTCATTATGAACAAGCCCAAAGAATTATCAGGGTTCCAAAAGAGGAAATTAAAAAAAGCTCGACGTGAGGCGGATAAAAAAAGTGCAGCTTTTTTTCAAGGCTTTGTTAAGTGGTTGAGGTCTGATGATGAAAGTGGCGAATGTAGTCAAACCACGGGTGATTTGGACCCCGCTTGTTCACCTTCCAAAGTTGCATCAGACTCTGATGAAAATTTGGCCGCTTAGACTGTGAATATTGAAGACATGACAATAGCTTGCGATAGAAATAACTTGGTAGAACAAGGTATACAAAGAGATACCACAGTATCAAATATTGATTGGCAAGATCCTGCTAAGTGGCCGAATAACATCAGCGACCGTTCACGCATAGAATTGACGAAGCTGGGGCCTACAAAAATAGATCGGAACACAGTTTTCCCTTTCGATACAGATCGCCGGCGATTTACCACGGAAAATTGTCATCAAACGCTTAAAAATGGCGAAAAAATTGAAAGATCGTGGTTAATCTATTCAGAGAGTACCGATTCCGTTTATTGTTTTTGCTGCAAATTATTTGGCTCCCGCAACATCCCAACCCAATTGCAATCGACCGGATTTAAATCGTGGCGACACTTGCAAGACAGCCTGAGCTCGCATGAAAAATCCAAAATGCACATTGAATGCATGAAAAATTGGAAAGAACTCAAAGTCCGTTTAGATTGCAGAAAGACCATTGATGGCGAGAATCAAAATTTACTACAAAGAGAGGAAACCTATTGGAAACAAGTACTTGAAAGACTCCTTGAAATAATCAGGCACTTAGCTAAGCGGAATATGGCATTTAGAGGTACTGTCGATCGATTTTACGAGCCGAACAACGGTAATTTCTTGAGCCAAGTCGGGCTGATGGCAAAATTCGATCCTATTTTGAGCGAACATGTACGTCGAGTTCAAATTGGGGACCTCCAACGCGCTCACTATTTGGGAAAGGACACTCAGAATGAATTCATTGACATACTGGGTAAAGCCATTTTCAAAGAAGTCGGTAGACGAGTGATAGCCGCGAAATATTACTCCATAATTTTGGACTGCACTCCCGATATTAGTCATAAAGAACAAATGACTGCCGTTGTTCGATTTGTCACCGTGTCCAAAGACAGCGTAGAAATTTGCGAGCATTTCATTGGCTTTGTTGTTGTAAACGATAAAACTGGTCAGGGACTGTATGAAACGTTATTGGATATTCGAAATCCAACAATCGTCAATTAAAGAACTGTCGGGGTCAAGGGTATGACAATGGCAGTAATATGAGTTAGTTAGTTATCCATTAACGACTTATCGCCTTATACAGGCATGTAGTCGGAGGCAGTAATATGAAGGGTAAAAATAGTGGTGTTCAGGCCAGAATGTTGAAGGATAATAGAAGGGCGTTCTACGTTTCCTGCTGTTGTCACAACCTCAACCTAGTAGTTTCAGATGCCGCACATTCGTCCGTCACTGCTGAACTATTCTTCGGTGTTCTTCAAAGGCTATTCGCAGTCTTCGCTGCTTCAAACCCAAAGGTGGCAAATATTGAAGGAGCACGTTAATATCAGTGTCAAATCATTGCCTGAAACTCGCTGGGAGGGGAAAATAAATGCTGTGAAAGCAGTTAGGTTCCAAATACAGTAGAACCTCGTTTATCCCCCTGGTGAAAAAAAATTTCTGGAAATCTCTGCAAATTTTCTCTGAAAAACTCCGCAAAAAGCTCTACATTTCTCTGTTATTTGGAACACTTTTCAGAGAAAAATCAGACTTTTTTCCAGAGAAAATTCAGAGTTTTTCTATAGAAATCTCTGCAACGCGAAAAATTCTTTCAAATCTTTCGTGCGTATTTATTTATTAATTTCGATGAAAATCTCTGCACAATTATGAAAATGTCTGGAAATCTCTCCAAGTTCGAATTTCTCCATCTGGCCTCGCTCATAATTATCTGTATTTCTATGCAAAATTCTGCAGAAATGCGAAAATGTTTGGAAATCTCTCCAAGCCCGAATTTCTCCATCTGGCCTCGCTCATAAGTATCTGTATTTCTATGCGAAATTCTGTAGAAACGCGAAAATTTCTGGAAATCTCTCTAAGTTCGAACTCTCTAGACATGAACCTAGGTGGAGGTATATGCCCGAACAAAAGTATACAAATATACTTAAAAAATAGTTAAAAAATACTTAAAAAATAGACAAAGACTAGTGTCTTGTCGCACCGATCCTTGATCGATGGACAACGTGTGGTGTGGTAGTCAGGATCGCTTGATCACTGCACGACGTCTCGTGTCAAGTGGTCGGGCGCCGGGGTCTACTATATTTGCCTGGGTGTAGCACTTTACTCGCGAGAATAAAATGGCAGCTACACTGCAGGTGAGTCGAGGCTCGGCGCGCGTTGTGGCGCCGAGAGTAACTACGGCACTTGGGGAGATTCCGCGAAACTCTACAGCGGAGATTTCCAGAATTTTTCATTGAATACCACCAATTTCACCGAAAAACTGCGGATTTTTCTGGTTTTGTTAAATTTCTGCACTTCCTAATAAACACAAGGTGATTGAAATCCCGTATAATAAACGTGTTCATTATACGTGTAAAAACTGTTGAAACAACCCTTTATACATTCATTATACCAAAATTCAACCTATAGTACAATGAATTTCCAGGTCTGATGTCCGTCTGTACGTGGATCTACGATTAATTTATCCACGTACACCAAATTTATGCAGCCGGCACGTTTTTCAAACGTCTATTCAATAGACCTGTGTTTATTGGGTTAGGGAGATTCCGCGAAACTCTACAGCGGAAATTTCCAGAATTTTACATTGAAAATCATCAATTTTTCCGCAAAACTTTGTATTTTTCTGGTTTCGTTGAATTTCCGCACTTGGCGAGATTCCGCGAAACTCTACAGCGGAGATTTCCCGAATTTTTCATCGAAAATCATGAATTTCTCCGCACAACTCCGTATTTTTCTGGTTTTGTTGAATTTCTGCACTTGGCGAGGTTCCGCGAAATTCTACAACCGAGATTTTTAGAATTTTTCATCGAAAATCATTAATTTCTCCGCAAAACTCTGGATTTTTCTGGTTTTGTTAAATTCATGCACTTGGGGAGATCTCGCGAAACTCTACAGCGGAGATTTCCAGAATTTTCCATTGAAAACCATCAATTTCACCGAAAAACTTCTCATTTTTCTGGTTTTGTTGAATTTCTGCACTTGACCAGATTCCGCGAAATTCTACAGCGGAGATTTCCAGAATTTTTCATCGAACATCATAAATTTCTCCGCCAAACTCTGCATTCTTCTGGTTTTGTTGAGTTTCTACACTTGGCGAGATTCCGCGAAACTCTACAGCCGAGATTTCCAGAATTTTTCATCAAAAATCATAGATTTCTCCGCAAAACTCTGTATTTTTCTGGTTTTGTTGAATTTCTGCACTTGGCGAGATTTTGCAAAACTCTATAGCGGAGATTTCTAGAATTTTTCATCAATTTCTCCGCAAAACTCTGGATTTTTCTGGTGCTGTTGAATTTCTGCACTTGGGGAAATTCTGCGGAACTCGACCGTAGAAATATTCAGAATTTTCTAGATTTTTCCGACAAATGACAGAGTTTACATCTCTGGAAAACTCCAGATTTTTCGGTATTCTCATTTGTAGATTTTTGGAGAGATTTGGCAGATTTTTTTTTCACCAGGGCCGGCCTTCGATCAACCGAGACTCCGCGTTATTCGAGGCAACGGACTGATCTGAGCACTCCGCTTTAATCGAGGTGTATGCTCGGATAATACGGAAAAACTCGAATAAAACGGATAGAGCCGCTATGCCTATGCTGTACGCGTGAAGTATTTTGCGATCGCTACTATGGTGCTTATACATATGTAAATACTTTAGTGATTAAATTTCATTCTACCGGTTCAAATACACGAAAAATGATTGAAATTTTCGAATTTTTCACTTCTTTTGTGTTATCCGAGTTTTCGCTCATCCGAGGTACCTCCTCCCCACATTACCTCGGATAAACGAGGTTCTACTGTAGCAGAAATCGGAGATGCGTTGCGGGAACTTTGTAGAATATCGTAAGGTAAAGATGCAAAAAAAAAGATGCAAAGTTGAGGTCTGAACTGAGAGGCCTCTGTTTTGAAATTGAGTTATTGTCTTTCCTGATTCGATTGGTAGTATGGTATGATGTACTGCAAGTGATCAACAAAATCAGTAAAGCTTTACAATGTCCAAAAATTGATTTGCATACTGCGATCGACATGATTAATGGTGCTGTTCTTCAGTTACAAGGCTTTCGAGAATCCGGTTTCAAAACTTGCACAGCCACCGCTAAACAAATGGCTGAAAAGCTGGACATTTCGCAAACATTACCCGAATCACGTACCCCACGAACAAGACGATTCTGTGATTATGAGTCTCAACCTGACGAACGACCTAACGATCCGATGAAACGGTTAGAAATTGAATTTTTCAATAAATTATGCGATATAGCGATATCTAGGTTACGCCCCGTACGGAAAAAACTACTGAAATACTACTTGGAAACTACTGGAATAACTACTGATAAACTACTGCTATACTTTTGAATACTACTGCCATTCTTCAGTAGTTCCCAGACTTTAAATTCGCGAATACTAGGGACTACTGATACGTAGTAACCACTGATGAGTAGTAACCATTAGCGAGTGGTAACTGCGCGCGGGTAATGTAAATCATGTTCCAGTAGTTCCCAGACTGTAAATTCGCGAATACGCTAGGCTCGTACAATTTCAGTACGCTACTAGTGTGTGTAGAATTCGTGCATGTATACGACCGCCAGCGCCGCCTAACTTGTGTGCCAGGCAACTCTGGGGTGAAAATCGCATGCATGTATACGAAAACACAAGCTTGTTTATACGAGTGCAGTAGTACGAGCCTAGCGTATACTGGTTACTACTAACTACGGACGAGTAGTTATCATTGGCGAGCGGTGACTATCCAATAGTCACTACTTCTTCTTCTTCCTTTTTTCGACTCAACGCTCTTTCGAGCATGTAGTCAGAATAGTCACTACTGTCAAGTAGTACACTAGGTATTGTCCAGTAGTAATTGCAACACAAAGTCGTACACTGCCGGTAAGAAGTCACCAGGGTTGCGATTCTGTAACTTTCCGCTAACTCGCTAACTCGCTAACTCGCTAACTTCGTCCAATCGGAGATCGTTGCGGCCCGTAACGATCTCCGATTGGACGCTTCTCAGCCAACCAACGGTCTTAGAGCGAAAAGTTAGCGAGTTAGCGAGTTAGCGAGTTAGCGAGTTAGCGGAAAGTTACAGAATCGCAACCCAGTAGTGTATCACTCATACATGGTGTAATACTACTCAGTGAACTACACAACAGTATAGTGACTATTCAATAGTCACCACTCGCCAATGGTAACTACTCATCAGTATACTTATCTTCAGTAGTTACAACTAAATTACTACTTACCGGCAGTAGTTACTACTCACTTACTACTTATATTCAGTAGTTACAACTGACATCTTAGGAGTTTTTTCCGTACGGGGCGAACGTTTCGAAATGACCCAAAACGTTTGTGAACCTTTCAGTATCATCCGCAACTCGAATAATTTTGTGAGATTGGATGGAGAACAAATTTTGACTAAATCAACGGCTTTAGAAAATTTTCTGACTGGGGAAGACGAGAACAGTGACATTGATGGTCGAGAGCTTGCCGAAGAACTGAAATCCCTAAAAGCTTACTTTGTAACAGCTAAAATGACCAACTTGAGTGCAATAATTATGTTATCGCACATTATTGACAAACGTCTGAATGAGATATATCCAAATTTCACCGTGGCATTGAGAATTTTTCTAACATTACCAGTAACCTCCGCGTCGGGTGAAAGAACATTCTCAAAGCTGAAGCTCATAAAAACTAAAAACAAAGGTCTAAATGAGATATATCCAAATTTCACCGTGGCATTGAGAATTTTTCTAACATTACCAGTAACCTCCGCGTCGGGTGAAAGAACATTCTCAAAGCTGAAGCTCATAAAAACTTATTTACGATCCACTATGTGCCAAGATCGACTGAGTTTGGCTGCAATGTCGATTGAGCACGAAGTTTATAACGAGTTGAATTTCAGCGACATTATTGCGACTTTTGCCACCAAAAAATCTCGCAAAGTCCCACTTTAAAATTTGAATACCTACAAAATTTCTGATAAGGGGCCCGATTTCTGAAATTCGCCTGGGACCAGCTGTGAGCTACCGCCGGCGCTGAGTATCAGTCATAGATCACTAAGAAATAACGATCAGAGTCATAGTCCCATTCGCAACGAAAACCATTTGATCAAGTCTAATCCTAGTTTTGTTCCCAAACCAGACAAAGAATCTATTCCAATCTACGATGGATCTACACAGGGGAAAGTACATCCCGTGAAATTCATAGAAGCTTGTGAAACTGAAACTTTCTGGGAGAGGAGATGTGAAAAAGAAAAGATGTCGATCGTTAGACATAGACTTACAGGGGAAGCTGAGTCTTGGTTTTCCACTCGAGATTTTGGAGGGTATGTTGAATTAAGGGGGGAAACCAGTTTAGGAGGCTGAAAATTTTCGTGTTTTTCGTGAATTTTTTCCACAGGGAAGGAATTATCAGAATTTGTTCAAACTTGGAGGATATTTTATTAATGTTTTGAAGTACACGTTGTAATTTTTTCAAGTCATTTCCGCCGGACATAGTGGAGTTAAAAGCTGGACGGTCGCGATCAGAGTTTGCTGCTCGTGGGACATCCGGAAGTCACAATTTTGATCTGAAATCATCACAATTTTTTTTTTTACCTTAACAACATATTTTATAAGAATATATACTAAACTCTGATCAAAAAAGTTAAAAATTGCATGTTTTTGAGTCGTTTGAACAAAATGTCATGTTTTTATACCATGGTATACATTTGTTCAAACACCTCAAAACATGCAATTTTTAACTTTTTTGATCAGAGTTTAGTATATATTCTTATAAAATATGTTGTTAAGGTAAAAAAAAAATTGTGATGATTTCAGATCAAAATTGTGACTTCCGGATGTCCCACGAGCAGCAAACTCTGATCGCGACCGTCCAGCTTTTAACTCCACTATGTCCGGCGGAAATGACTTGAAAAAATTACAACGTGTACTTCAAAACATTAATAAAATATCCTCCAAGTTTGAACAAATTCTGATAATTCCTTCCCTGTTAAAAAAATTCACGTAAAACACGAAAATTTTCGGCCTCCTAAACTGGTTTCCCCCCTTAAGGTCGGAATTCTGAAATTTTTTCTGGAACAAATCTCGTCAACAAGGTTTACGAAAAGTATTACTAACCAATAAGTATCACTGGAGAGATCTGAAGAGTAAAAAAGAGTATATGTATATGGGGTATTCCAAAATATTTTGAACGGTCATTTACCCCGACCCCCATCGATTTCCGAATAAATTATTCTCACGGTAACTCTAGATTCAGGTATGATTGCTGAATTATTTTAGAATTGTCCAATTTTTTTTTTTTTTTAGAAGTTACGATTTTTTGAAAATCGCACTTTTCGGCAACAGCTCGTTTTTCATCAAATTCTAGTTGGCAACCAAGGTATCCCATCGGAAAGTGACTCGTGCAGAACTTTCCAGTTTTTTGACGTACTTTGGAATGGAAATATTTGTAGATTTTTTCAGACACCGGAAGTGCCGAAATTCTCGTTTCAAAAATCAAAATCGTGGATTGCAAAAAGTCGCCGTAATCGATCTTTTTGAAATTTGTAGACGAAATTCGACATTGAAAGACGGAATTTTTAAGATCGGGCCGACATCGGGCTTAGGAAGTATGGCTATTTTATTCACGCGAAAATTCATATTCCGGCGTTATTTTTGTTATAATTACTATTATTATTATTGGAATCATTATTATTATTTTTATTATTATTATCAATTAATAATAATAATTATAATGATAATAATAATTGTAATGTAGTTTCGTGACCGTGTGATGTATAGGAAAAAAATTCGTCGGATACAGTCAATGATACTTTTCTTTGTGTAAAACCTTTTATTTGCGACGTTTCGGCTGGCGACGGCCGGCCATCTTCAGGCTAAACATACATAATATAAATTAGAATAAAATTCTACTGACTAGATTAACTAGGATTAAGATTAAGATGTGAGATTTCAATAATTGACAAGAAGAAAGAAGAACAAGATACATGTGGTTGTAAAGGTTGGAATTAGATTCTAGGTAAAACTCGATAAATATATCATTGTTATTATTACACTTAGAGTAGGCTATGTTTTGATACAGAAGAGATTGTAAACGTAAGTGAGATTAACAAGGAATTGATAGATTACCAAATTTTGACATTCCTCATTGCCTAGGATGTTGTTGGTTCGGCGATTAGTCGGGAAGTGACAGTTCTGATTTGAATCTCAAGATGGTGGAGTGAGATAAGAAAAAACCGGAAACAAGTAAACTCCTGAACAATAGATAGTCACACCTTGGCAATTAGTTAGACTTAAGGATGTCAAAGTATAGATGGCTAAGGTTTTGAATATCCATCCTTTTATTACAAGCTGTTTCATTAAATTTAGTAATCTGTATCATCTCCTTAATTAACCTTTTTTGAGTGTTATTCTCAGTACATAGAATTGTGGTGTTGTCAAAATCAAAAACATGCTTTTGTGTTAGCGAGTGCGCAACTAAGGCTGATTTGTCCGGATCTCTGGACCTAAGGTCCGCTTTGTGTCCTCTGATGCGGTTCTTAAGGTGTTGTGAGGATTGTCCAATATAGCAGCCGCTGCAATCAGCATCACCATCTTGAGATTCAAATCAGAACTGTCACTTCCCGACTAATCGCCGAACCAACAACATCCTAGGCAATGAGGAACGTCAAAATTTGGTAATCTATCAATTCCTTGTTAATCTCACTTACGTTTACAATCTCTTCTGTATCAAAACATAGCCTACTCTTACTACTACTACCTACGCCTACTACAAAACATAGCCTAAGTGTAATAATAACAATGATATATTTATCGAGTTTTACCTAGAATCTAATTCCAACCTTTACAACCACATGTATCTTGTTCTTCTTTCTTCTTGTCAATTATTGAAACCTCACATCTTAATCTTAATCCTAGTTAATCTAGTCAGTAGAATTTTATTCTAATTTATATTATGTATGTTTAGCCTAAAGATGGCCGGCCGTCGCCAGCCGAAACGTCGCAAATAAAAGGTTTTACACAAAGAAAAGTATCATTGACTGTATCCGACGAATTTTTTTCCGATAATAATAATGATAATAATAATAATAATGATAATAATTTTAATAATAATAATAATAATAACAAAAATAACGCCGGAATATGAATTTTCGCGTGAATAAAATAGCCATATCTCCTAAACCCGATGTCGGCCCAACTTCGGCCTGATCTTAAAAATCCCGTCTTTCAATGTCGAATTTCGTCTACAAATTTCAAAAAGATCGATTACGGCGACTTTTTGCAATCCAGGATTTTGATTTTTGAAACGAGAATTTCGGCACTTCCGGTGTCTGAAAAAATCTACAAATATTTCCATTTCAAAGTACGTCAAAAAACTGGAAAGTTCTGCACGAGACACTTTTCGATGGCATACCTTGGTTGCCAACTAGAATTTGATGAAAAACGAGCTGTTGCCGAAAAGTGCGATTTTCAAAAAATCGTAACTTCTAAAAAAAAAAAAAAAATCGTAAAATTCTAAAATAATTCAGCAATCATACCTGAGTCTAGAGTTACCGTGAGAATAATTTATTCGGAAATCGTTGGGGGTCGGGGTAAATGACCGTTCAAAATATTTTGGAATACCTCATATATAATATATACAGTCAAGCCAAGTTTCTAACGCCAAAATTCAACGAAACAGAATTTGAATGTCAAATTTTAGCTTCTTCTACGTTACTAACAAAGGAAAGTGGTATATTGTGCAACTAGGGCGGTAAAATCGGGTGAGACGTTTTTAGCACTTGTCGTCGTCTCGGGCACCTTCGGCGACCTCTACTACGACTCGTGCAAACGTCTCACCCTCGCTAGAAATGGCCATCCCCCCCTTAGTTGCACACTGTATTTTTCATAATAAGGGCACGAAATAGGCCTTCTTTGATGCGCGTCGATCGGAAGAGGGATATTTATACATATGGGGAATTCCACGTCAGAACAGCAAACCAAAACCCTCACTATTTTAGATTGACTTAATTATCATATATGATGCTTGTTAGGGTTCACAATGATTAAATTATTTTTTTCAATTTTTTATCATTTATCATTCTTTCACAATAAGGCAAAAACAAATTTTCCAATGGGACCCGATTTAAAATTACCAAAAAAATCATACGCACTCTGTGATGACCTAGAAACATTCTCACACAAAGATCAAAGTGGAACTACGATCAACGACCGAGACAAATAATTAATTGTTAAAAGGAATAATTCGGATGATTTTGTGATTTTTTTAATTTTCAACAATTAATTTTTTGTCTCGGTCGCTGATCGTAGTTCCACTTTGATCTTTGTGTGAGAATGTTTCTAGGTCATCACAGAGTGTGTATGATTTTTTTGGTAATTTTAAATCGGGTCCCATTGGAAAATTTGTTTTTGCCTTATTGTGAAAGAATGATAAATGATAAAAAATTGAAAAAAATAATTTAATCATTTTGAACCCTAACAAGCATCATATATGATAATTAAGTCAATCTAAAACAGTGAGGGTTTTGGTTTGCTGTTCTGACGTGGAATTCCCCATATATATATATATATATGGGGGGTTCCATGGCATTTCACCTAATCGGCGAAGGTCACCAACGCCGATCTTAATGTCAATTTTTTTCTCAGTTCGTCTGTCGAAAAAAAGTACCCCTGTTCGGCCGTTTTCCGATTAGGCCACCTGCATTGATTTTATGCATTTTCCGATTTTCCAACTTTTTCGAGAATAGACTTTCTTCAACTGGCTCTAACTTCCAGAGTTTTGATTCTTTTCTAAAAATGATGGGGGCATAAAATGTGTCAATAAGTCTGAGCTTTCTGAAAAAAAATGTTTGCACATTTTTGCATCGACACAATTCTAAGATCTTTTGGATTAAAATAAAAAATCAATATTTTTTGAACTGCGACACCTTCGATTTTCCTGAAACTTTTTACCTGAATTTTACCAGTTACCATCAAGTTTCCCTCCAAAGGAAATTATGGACTTCCGATTCGTTCGGGAGTTACACCATCATAAGTGCCGAAAAATCGGAAAAATTTCACAGAAATCAATTTTAACTTCGATAAGACAAGTTTTCATGTTATAAAAATACGTGTTGCTGAAAAATAAAACTTTTCGGAATATGCCAAACAATATAAATAAAAACGAGAAAACAATTTTTCTTTTCTATGCCAAATATATTTTCAGGTACAAAATTTCTTCATACCATATGAGAATTTATCGGACCAGTCGAACCAAATTTTTAAGTCTTCTAACTGAAGCTCACCTCTATATAGAGCGTGCAATCTTCAGATAGACCGAAAGAAACAAAAGTGCATCATAATTATTTTTTCAAGTAAAAATTCCTTCAGCCCGGGTTTGAACCGGGACCTCCGCATTTGTACTGCGACGCCTTGTCCAATTAGACCACTGAAGGACTGGAGGAATCTTTACTTGGATTTCATGTTATTGTCATTGACCTTCTTAGTCCCAGGTCTGTGTTTATTTCATTGAGTAGTGACTCTATCGTTCGAAGCCTATTAATTCATACCATATGTGAATTTATCGGACCAGTCGAACCAAATTTTTAAGTCTTCTAACTGAAGCTCACCTCTATATAGAGCGTGCAATCTTCAGATAGACCAAAAAAAACGGAAGTGCATCATAATTATTTTTTCATACAAAATTTCTTATATATAGACATTTCTTAAGAAAGAGAGATAAATATTCCGAAAAGTTTTATTTTTCAGCAAACACGTATTTTTATAACATGAAAACTTGTCTTATCGAAGTTAAAATTGATTTCCGTAAAATTTTTCCGATTTTTCGGTACTTATGATGGTGTAACTCCCGAACAAATCGGAAGTCCATAATTTCCTTTGGAGGGAAACTTGATTGTAACTGGTAAAATTCAGGTAAAAAGTTTCAGGAAAATCGAAGGTGTCGCAATTCAAAAAATATTGATTTTTTATTTTAATCCAAAAGATCTTAGAATTGTGTCGATGCAAAAATGTGCAAACATTTTTTTTCAGAAAGCTCAGACTTATTGACACATTTTATGCCCCCATCATTTTTAGAAAAGAATCAAAACTCTGGAAGTTAGAGCCAGTTGAAGAAAGTCTATTTTCGAAAAAGTTGGAAAATCGGAAAATGCATAAAATCAATGCAGGTGGCCTAATCGAAAAACGGCCGAACAGGGGTACTTTTTTTTCGACAGACGAACTGAGAAAAAAATTGACATCAAGATCGGCGTTGGTGACCTTCGCCGATTAGGTGAAATGCCATGGAACCCCCCATATATATATATATATATATATATATATATATATATATATATATATATATATATATATATATGGGGGGTTCCATGGCATTTCACCTAATCGGCGAAGGTCACCAACGCCGATCTTGATGTCAATTTTTTTCTCAGTTCGTCTGTCGAAAAAAAAGTACCCCTGTTCGGCCGTTTTTCGATTCCATCTTGAGGAGTGAACCCCCACAGTTTGAAGGAAAAAAAAAAGAAAAATTTTGGTCCCAAAATGAAGTTTCTGAAATGAAGTTAACACGTGCCGGTAAGGCCTCAAAGTTTCCCATTTAAAACACATGCATTTTTACGGATCTCAATTCAAAAATGCACTCCGAAACTAATTTTATTTCGAAAAATCCTAAACTATGTCAAGGTATCAGGTATGTGTACTACTACATGAGGAAGAATGGAGGATATCGGACCGTTCAATCTGATCATGATTCCACTCCAAACTGAAATTCTCTTTATCGATTTTACGACCTAAAATTCTAATTTTCAATAAATATCCTGCGGATGAGAATTCGATGATGATTTGAATATCATTTCTAAAGTAAAATTTCTCGAGGAATTCAGGGGAACCAATAAAAAAACTCTACTCTCAATATTTTCTGAGATATATCGATTTTTATGGAAAAAAAACTGGTGAAAATTGAATTTTTCGATGTATTTATCACTCATGAATGTTTATTATGAAAAAAATGTGATTTTATACACGATTGAATAATGATTGAATAATGATAAAGATTCCTTTAGTCCTTCAGTGGTCTAATTGGACAAGGCGTCGCAGTACAAATGCGGAGGTCCCGGTTCAAACCCGGGCTGAAGGAATTTTTACTTGAAAAAAAAAAAATAATTATGATGCACTTCCGTTTTTTTCGGTCTATCTAGAGATTGCACGCTCTATATAGAGGTGAGCTTCAGTTACAAGACTTAAAAATTTGGTTCGACTGATTCGATAAATTCACATACGGTATGAATTCATTTCAGAAACTTCAGTTTGGGACCAAAATTTTCATTTTATTTTTTCCTTCAAACTGTGGGGGTTCACTCCTCAAGATGGAATTTAACGTCCAGCCTAATATACAGGGTGGTCCATTTTAATCTCCGCAGGCGAATATCTCGAAAACTAACAGTTATAAAAAAAAAAGTTTCATACAAGACTTGAAGGGTTTCGAGGGGGAAAGATGATGCTGATATGTGTTGACTTGTGGACTTCACCAATTCCGAGATTTCGCAAGTAAATTCGGATTTTAGATAGGGAACACATGTTTTGGTTGGGGGCAGCTGATAGCGAGATCAAAGACGCATTCAAATACGGAAGCATTAAAAATTGGAAAAAAAAATTTTGCAAAAAAAATTAAAAACAAGGCGCCCGGTGTCTACTTTTGAACCCAACGGTTCGCGGGAAACGGTTGAGATTCAGACACGAGGCTTCACGAGGCTCAGGGATTTAACTCGGGGCGGGTTGATACTACGGAGGAAGATTAAAGTGAATCAGATGGATCCTACCTGGGGTTGACGAGTGTACGGCCTCGGGTGCGACGGTATCGAGTAATTAAACGGTCCGAGAGCCGGGGTTTAGCGTAGGTCGTCAAAAGCCAGTCGGTAGTCCAATAATCCAGAGTCCACAATCAATCGTCCAAGTCAATAGCCGGGTCGTTATAACACACAGAAATCACACAAAACTCTACACAAACTCGCACAAAACTCTCTCACAACTCTCTGCAAAACTCTCTCACGCTCTCTCACTCTTTTATTCACACTTTTGGATTTAGGCTATGGACACAAGGTACACTCTATTAGTCCAGAAAATGGAATGAAGTTCTCTTCCGTTATCTATAGTACCAACCGGCGTCGCCCGGTAAGCGAGCGCTGGCGGCGACCCGGTCGCCATGTGCGAGGATCTGCGGCCAATATGGCGTCGCTGAGAGAGAGCGGCGCGATTTAAATCGGGCGGCTGGGCTTAGACACGTCCGTAGGTCGGTTAGGCGGAAGTCTAACGTGCACCACGTTACAATATATATATATTGTAACGGAGTTTTCCAGAGCTCTAACTCCGCACCCTACGGCGTTCCTTGATAAAGATAATTTAATAAAAGACTAAGATAGAGAGAGTTGGGCGCCAGACACGGAAGTGTCGTTTTTCACAAAAATCTACTAAACAATAGCGATATTAAAAGATACTACTTAATTGCCGGAACGACGGCCTTAAAGCGTCAGCTAACTCAGATTTTCTGCGATAAGGGTAGAGTGGGTGGATTCACCTTAATAACTAGTCAAATAAAATATAGAACACCAGATATAAAATTCCCTTCGATGAAATCCGGAGATTTCGTATATTGTTTCAAGATAATTAAAATATAAAAGTGATCAGACACAAATGACCGAGTTCCGAGATAATTACAGAAATAGTTTTCAAGATAATAGTACAGAATAATATTCAAGAGATAGACAGCGTTGGAATAATGCGGAACAAAGAATATAATATTAGTGAGTCTTATTGCGTCTCAGCGGTAATATAAAAGAAACGTAAACACGCCGGTTAGCTAGCTAACGCCGTAGAAGCGATACAATGCAAGGTACTCTACTTTTCAGGCTGCGTATCACCGAGCGATACGATACTCTCGGCAAATTTTCTAATAGCGGCGAGCTAGCGGTATTTATAATAATTATTCAAAGATAATTAACGCAATAACTAATATAAACGACTCGACAAATACTGTAGACCAAATTCGCAAATACAAGGGAAATTATTAATTCTAGAAGATACAGGTGACCATAATACCTCGCTTAATCAGCCTCAAATTAATTAATTGAGATGTATTCTCTTTTTATAGCGACTCTACGGCGGTAATTAAACGAGCTATTAATCGATATGAGATAAGAAATTACTTAGGTACTATGCAAGGATCCAGATAGCAAGTTAATCAAATAACTGAAGATAATCAGGGCTAGCGAAGATTTTCAGAGATAGCGCAGATTCTTCAAGATAGTGGAGATATTTCAAGATAGTGGAGATATTTCAAGATAGTGGAGATATTTAAAATAAATCAGAATAATAGAATAATAAAGAATTATAGCTAGAACAACTTAAAATTAAACAAGAATGAACAACTTAATCCTATGACTTTCTACGTCAGCCAACCCACGGGGAGCTGGATTACAAGCGACACACCATGCGATACTACACTACTTATGGTTCAAATATATTATAATAAACCAAAGATAGCGAAATACAAGATACAGAATATTCTCAAGCGAGAATTTAGATCAGAATAAGCAATCAAATAAGCGTTAGCGAATCTTAGGCAAAGCAAAGGTAGAAATTAGACTAATGAGCGAAATATAATGAAGCGTAAGGTAATCAAAATGGCTGCAGACAGTTATAAAGTGCTTTTACTGAATTCTTCGAACTGAACGTTACGTGCGTAACCCGTAGGTTCGCGATACACAAAAATAGAGTATAAAATAATCAAATGAGAGTTCAGCGATAGCTTTTGTGGATTTTTCTAGCAATTATTGATCATAAAGACCTTACCTTGCTGTAGAGCGGCTTCTGAAGCACCAACACAACTTACTTAACTGATTTTAACTAACGGATTACTCTAAGAGCGAAAACTAATATTAAAGCTAGTGCGAGAGGGAGAGTATGGAAGCACGTCTTTATGGCAAAACGTTGGACGTAGAAGTAAGGATTCTTCGTAGACAATTCGGCGCTTCGCTTCGCAGTGTCGTAGGTCAAGGTGGGGAACCTATCAGGACCAATTAATCGTCTGATTGGTCCTGCGAGCGACAAAGTTCGAACAGTCAACTCGTCAGTTGACCAGTTCGAAGCGTAATCTTATTGCCGGGCGTCAGGCGTTACTTCACGCGCTTCACAGCGACAGAACTACCGTTCTGCGGTATCTCAGCTGCGAGATGGCTGGCGGGAGGGTGTGACCTTGGTTCTCGTTGAGCTTTTCCGATCCAGGCGATATCCATCCCTCGGGATGTCCTCCACAGCGGTAATCCCTGCGATAGATGACCGACTGTAGACTTCTGCCAGGTCTAGGTGTCTCATCTGAGTCGCCACCTCTTCGTGACCTGACAGAGCACGTAGGACGCGATACTCGTCCACCTTTACGTAGGATGTCCTCTGGCGATACGTTACGTCACTCGTCCAGGCATGGACTCTGCGTGACGTCGGCTTCAGATTGCTGGATCGGGCGGTATAAACTGACTGCACTCGACGTAACAGTCAGATGCGGGGTGACGAGATGCATCGGCTGGCAGGAGGTCTTATGGGGACCCTGTTCACTCCCTAGCGATAATTCTCCCAGGTCTACATCCCTCCCCGTAGATGTTGCGGTACTATCCGTAGCACTGGTACCGTACTGGACTGCATACCGTCGATAGCATCTCCGGAGCGGAAGTTCTTGTAGCGGAAGTTCGGAAGTTGTCGTCGTCTTTATCTCGGTCTCTCTCTCTCTCGCGGTACATTAACAGAAAAATTCTTCAAATTAGTCTAATTCTATTGCTTATAAAACAGGTGTGTCACTTGTATCCCGAGGGTCTAGACGGCGATATTCTCTCTCTCTCTCGATATTACTAATAAAATACATGCCAGAAGGGCTCTAGTGACGGCAGCTAATCTGCAACGTCACAATATATATATATTAGTTTTCAAGTTAGAAGACTTAAAAATTCTTGACGAGAAAAATTTATCCGGCGTCCCGGGAATCGAACCCGAGCCTACTGGCTGCCAATCCGGGGGCTTATACCCACTAGACCACCTGGCCGCCTTCAAATTTAACTCGTCAATTTTCAAGTCTATCGTGTGCTTTGACTCATAACATATATATATATATTAGGGTGTGTCAGATTGACTTTTTTTTTTTTAATTTTCACGGTGCTACCTTTTAAGTCACTAGGTCTTATCAAGAAGAAGACATCCCGCATAGTAAAACTTTTTTCCGTCAAGTCTAAGTGGTTCCGAAACTTTTTTTTTTGTCTTCCATTCATTTAACACACAAAAAAATCTATTTTTGGGGCAATCCACATAGTTTCGTAGTTATTCAATATTTTTCAAGTCTACAGAAAGATTCTGAAAGCTGAAATTTTCATCTTCGAAATGGTTAGAATTAAACTTTATTCAAAAAATAATTTTCTATAGGTTTTCTATAGGTTTGAACTTAAATGGAAAACAAAAAAAAAGTTTCGGAACCACTTCGCCTTGACATAGGACATTTTCCAAGGGGGGGGGGAATCTTTTTGTCTCGACGAGAACTATCCGTTCAGAAGGTAGCAAAAAAAATTTTTTTTCGGTGACACACCCTAATATATATATATTAGGGTGCTTTTTTTGAAACTGTAACGTTCGGGCTAGACCGGGTGGAGAGTGGGGCTAGGAACCCGGTGTAACCGCAAACGGGTCTGGGGGTATCGTCAACGCCGCCACAAGGTAAGTCGGCGCCCGGGGCAGCTTAAGAACTTGCCCCCCCCCCCCCCCCCCCCCCCCGACAGTAGTAGCGCAGTGCTAGCACTCGAGACTATGGAGCGGGAGGACCTGAGTTCAAATCCCCAAGCGAGTCAAGGAAGGCCTGAGCGGCAGCCTGCAAAAAATGTAAGACGGATCACGCCGTTCAGGCGCAAACTTGACTCACGGTGGTTTGAGCTCGGATCCGGCTACACCTGGACAAGGTTTTTCCGGCGGTTTCCCTTGTCCCTCGTGCGAATGCGGGTGTTTCTATATATGTAGGTATATTTATATACCTATATATACAACCTGTCTGCTTACTCTGTACTATATGTTCCTCTCTCTCTCTCTCTACCTAAGTTAAGTTAGGTTATAAGCTTCTTCTCCGCCTACCCTGCATACTGTGCTGTAAATGCAGGGTAGGATTCGCCAACATTGCTATGGTCGGAAATAAATAAATATCTATCTATATATATCTATCTATCTATATATATCTATCTATCACCGACGTTGTTGCCCCCCCCCCCCCCCTTCCCGCCCCCCTTCCCCCAGCCCACAGTACTGAATCATTAATTTTGTCTGAAATGGGTGAATTACAAGAAAAAACAATATAGTCGTAGTTTAGTATACTCGCACAAGTGGCGTTGAGTAAGCTTCCCTACAATGTAGTATGATAATACATTACAATTATACCCTGACGTAGTAATGGGATGAGCATGAGGTGTATGAAGCAAGACGTGGAAGGTTCGTCGCAGCCGAATGAAAAAAATAAATAAATTATTGTCATTCATTTGGAAAAAAAAAGTATTAGTGAAATTTTTTTTTTTCAATTACTCGTAGGATAAAAAATGTATACAAGGTGTTACAACTAACTATGTAACCCCGACGGGTGGTGATAGGGGGGGACCTTGACTAACATTTCCGATATAGGAACCCATGTCCGGAAAGTTGACGTTACCTTGATGAGAGGGATTCCAAGTTTTCAGCGAACGCCTGCAACGGTTGCTCACAGGCGCGGCGAAATCATGGAGGATTTAGAAGTAATCTAAATCTAATTCAACTATTTATTAACAACATAATGAATCTAACACAGTGTTCAAAATATCACATAAAATAAGTGTTTTCGTCGTTAATTTCAACAAAAAACAGCCGAGTGGCATTATCACATTTCTCTGACTTATTGTGAGGTCAGCAAGTGTTTTGATCGCCTTGCATTCTATCCATCGCTCACTCGTGGCAGTCGGCTTTTTGTCGTCAAATCTATCGTGAAATTGTAAGAGAATCACTCGTAGCAAAATGCAACAATTCACCTGGTGTAAGGTCGCCGATATGCACTGGGCGTATGGATTTACTCAGGGCGATGCAGTGGCAGCACGGCGTCGGTACCCAGAGCAATTTGGTTGTTTTTGGTTGTGATTAACGACGAAAATACTTAGTTTCTGTGATTGCTGGCTACCTGCGATTACGCGAAAAGCCGAAGGAAGAAAAAAAAAAAAGTTTCTGTGAAATTTGAAACACTGTGTTAGATTCATTACGTTGGTAATGAATAGTTGAATTAGACTTAGATTATTTCTAAATTTTCGACGATTTCGTTGCGCCTGTGAGCAAGCATTGCAGGCGTTCGCCGAAAACTTTGAATTCCTCTCATCAAGGTAGTGTCAACTTTCCGGAGATGGGTTCCTATATAACAAATGTTAGTTAAGGTCCCCCCAGCTATCACCACCCGTCGGGGTGACATAGTTAGTTGTAACACCCTGTATAAAACAGTGCGATTTCATGATGCAGTAATGCGCAAAGCGTGCGGGAGGCGCCTCACGGCACCCCCCGACACGCAGCGCCCGGGGCGACCGCCCCGCCTGCCCCCCCCCCCCCCCCTTGTGGTGGCGCTGGGTATCGTCCCCCTCCGCCGGATGCTTAGGTTCCACTGGTAGGTGGAGGCATAGTAAATAATTCACCAGACACTAAAGGTTAAAGATATAACAAAAATATATTTATTTGCTTAAAGTAAGTCCAGGTACGTAGTCTACGTAGTTGGTACGGAAGGTACCGATTGTAAGCTGGAAACAGATAATGCAGGAAACAAATATAACACCCCGATGGAAAAAGTTTTTGTCTAATCATATATGATCATGCACAATCACCTATACATGATCAGATCCAAAAATTGGCCAGGTCTAATCATATATAATCATATATAATTATATATGATCTATATATAACCAGATCCAATCAGATCTAATCAGATGTAATCATTTGTTTTGGACAATTGAAATAAAACGGTTGAATAAATTGAACAAATTATATAAACTATCGTTTTATATCTTTTTCATGTCGCAGTGATCGGCAATCATGGATATTTCTGATAATTAACTTCTTTTTGTCGACGAAAAATTTCTCACTGTTTCTTGCGGGGATTCGAACCCAGGTCCTTCTGCGTATCAGTCGAAGCTTCTACCACTTGGCTACTTCACGTATTTAATAGTTGATATTTTCAGAATGTCTGTATATGTATTTGTCACGAAAATTTTATTAATCTTAACGATGCACTTAATATTGATTATGATGATCGAACGATTCTAAAATTGTTTTCGTATTTTAGGGAATGTGAGGCAATATGACCGCTCTAAATTTTTCAGCAAAAAAAAAAATTACTAATTTGAAGTATCTAATTAAATCAGATCAATGCGTAAAATAATTTTGATAATCATGTACGGAAGCAGATCTGATTATATATAAGTAAATAAAGTTTGATCTGATCAGATATAATCATGAGTGAATCGATGTATGATTAAATCTAGCTCTACATATAATTATACAATGGTCATCAACGTGGCAGTGTTGGTCAGATGTGATTGGATCCAGTTATATATAACTTTATGTATAAATAGACATGGAAGCAGATCTGATTATATATAAGTAGATACAGTTTGATCCGATCAGATATAATCATGAATGAACCTATGCATAAACTTATTCAAGTTAGATCTGATTAGATCCAATTATGCATGGACCTATGTCTGATTATATCTAGGTTCATATATAATTATTTTTAATCATTGACATGGTAGTCTCAACAAGCTTTGATCAGATCCAAGTATATATAGATCTATGTATAAGCATATATGGTGTCAGATTCAATCATGCATGATCACACATGAGTCTATATATAATCATGCATGATTAGGTCCAATTATGCATGGACCTATGTATGATCATATCTAGGTCCATATATAATTATATATAACACCGGTCGACACGATTTTTGGGTCTGACTTCTGAATGTCAAATTTTGGTTTCTTCTACGTTACTAATGACAGGAAAAATAATTTTTTTGATCAAAGTTTGCTTTTGTACCACCACCTGCTACCACCTGCTGCTCGTAAAATCAATCAAAATCTACAAAACTTATAGTACGGGATCCGGCATTAGGAATATTCAGCGCCGCCACAAGGGGGGGGGGGGGGGGGGGGGGGGGGGGGCAGGCGGGGCGGTCGCCCCGGGCGCTGCGTGTCGGGGGGCGCCGTGAGGCGCCTCCCGCACGCTTTGCGCATTACTGCATCATGAAATCGCACTGTTTTATACAGGGTGTTACAACTAACTATGTCACCCCGACGGGTGGTGATAGCTGGGGGGACCTTAACTAACATTTGTTATATAGGAACCCATCTCCGGAAAGTTGACACTACCTTGATGAGAGGAATTCAAAGTTTTCGGCGAACGCCTGCAATGCTTGCTCACAGGCGCAACGAAATCGTCGAAAATTCAGAAATAATCTAAGTCTAATTCAACTATTCATTACCAACGTAATGAATCTAACACAGTGTTTCAAATTTCACAGAAACTTTTTTTTTTTTCTTCCTTCGGCTTTTCGCGTAATCGCAGGTAGCCAGCAATCACAGAAACTAAGTATTTTCGTCGTTAATTACAACCAAAAACAACCAATTCATACCATATGTGAATTTATCGGACCAGTCGAACCAAATTTTCAAGTCTTCTAACTGAAGCTGACCTCTATATAGAGCGTGCAATCTTCAGATAGACCGAAAAAAACGGAAGTGCATCATAATTATTTTTTCAAGTAAAAACTCCTTCAGCCGGGGTTTGAACCGGGACCTCCGCATTTGTACTGCGACGGCTTGTCCAATTAGACCACTGAAGGACTGGAGGAATCTTTACTTGAAATTCATGTTATTGTCATTGACCTTCTTAGTCCCAGGTCTGTGTTTATTTCATTGAGTAGTGACTCTATCGTTCGAAGCCTATTAATTCATACCATATGTGAATTTATCGGACCAGTCGAACCAAATTTTTAAGTCTTCTAACTGAAGCTGACCTCTATATAGAGCGTGCAATCTTCAGATAGACCGAAAAAAACGGAAGTGCTTCATAATTATTTTTTCAAGTAAAAACTCCTTCAGCCCGGGTTTGAACCGGGACCTCCGCATTCGTACTGCGACGCCTTGTCCAATTAGACCACTGAAGGACTGGAGGAATCTTCACTTAAAATTCATGTTATTGTCATTGACCTTCTTAGTCCCAGGTCTGTGTTTATTTCATTGAGTAGTGACTCTATCGTTCGAAGCCTATTAATTCATACCATATGTGAATTTATCGGACCAGTCGAACCAAATTTTTAAGTCTTCTAACTGAAGCTGACCTCTATATAGAGCGTGCAATCTTCAGATAGACCGAAAAAAACGGAAGTGCATCATAATTATTTTTTCAAGTAAAAACTCCTTCAGCCCGGGTTTGAACCGGGACCTCCGCATTTGTACTGCGACGCCTTCTCCAATTAGACCACTGAAGGACTGGAGGAATCTTTACTTGAAATTCATGTTATTGTCATTGACCTTCTTAGTCCCAGGTCTGTGTTTATTTCAAGTAAAGATTCCTCCAGTCCTTCAGTGGTCTAATTGGACAAGGCGTCGCAGTACAAATGCGGAGGTCCCGGTTCAAACCCGGGCTGAAGGAGTTTTCACTTGAAAAAATAATTATGATGCACTTCCGTTTTTTTCGGTCTATCTGAAGATTGCACGCTCTATATAGAGGTCAGCTTCAGTTAGAAGACTTAAAAATTTGGTTCGACTGGTCCGATAAATTCACATATGGTATGAATTAATAGGCTTCGAACGATAGAGTCACTACTCAACAAAAACAACCAAATTGCTCTGGGTACCGACGCCGTGCTGCCACTGCATCGCCCTGAGTAAATCCATACGCCCAGTGCATATCGGCGACCTTACACCAGGTGAATTGTTGCATTTTGCTACGAGTGATTCTCTTACAATTTCACGATAGATTTGACGACAAAAAGCCGACTGCCACGAGTGAGCGATGGATAGAATGCAAGGCGATCAAAACACTTGCTGACCTCACAATAAGTCAGAGAAATGTGATAATGCCACTCGGCTGTTTTTTGTTGAAATTAACGACGAAAACACTTATTTTATGTGATATTTTGAACACTGTGTTAGATTCATTATGTTGTTAATAAATAGTTGAATTAGATTTAGATTACTTCTAAATCCTCCATGATTTCGCCGCGCCTGTGAGCAACCGTTGCAGGCGTTCGCTGAAAACTTGGAATCCCTCTCATCAAGGTAACGTCAACTTTCCGGACATGGGTTCCTATATCGGAAATGTTAGTCAAGGTCCCCCCCTATCACCACCCGTCGGGGTTACATAGTTAGTTGTAACACCTTGTATACATTTTTTATCCTACGAGTAATTGAAAAAAAAAAATTTCACTAATACTTTTTTTTTCCAAATGAATGACAATAATTTATTTATTTTTTTCATTCGGCTGCGACGAACCTTCCACGTCTTGCTTCATACACCTCATGCTCATCCCATTACTACGTCAGGGTATAATTGTAATGTATTATCATACTACATTGTAGGGAAGCTTACTCAACGCCACTTGTGCGAGTATACTAAACTACGACTATATTGTTTTTTCTTGTAATTCACCCATTTCAGACAAAATTAATGATTCAGTACTGTGGGCTGAGGGAAGGGGGCGGGGGGGGGGGGGGGGGGGGCAACAACGTCGGTGATAGATAGATATATATAGATAGATAGATATATATAGATAGATATTTATTTATTTCCGACCATAGCAATGTTGGCGAATCCTACCCTGCATTTACAGCACAGTATGCAGGGTAGGCGGAGAAGAAGCTTATAACCTAACTTAACTTAGGTAGAGAGAGAGAGAGAGGAACATATAGTACAGAGTAAGCAGACAGGTTGTATATATAGGTATATAAATATACCTACATATATAGAAACACCCGCATTCGCACGAGGGACAAGGGAAACCGCCGGAAAAACCTTGTCCAGGTGTAGCCGGATCCGAGCTCAAACCACCGTGAGTCAAGTTTGCGCCTGAACGGCGTGATCCGTCTTACATTTTTTGCAGGCTGCCGCTCAGGCCTTCCTTGACTCGCTTGGGGATTTGAACTCAGGTCCTCCCGCTCCATAGTCTCGAGTGCTAGCACTGCGCTACTACTGTCGGGGGGGGGGGGCAAGTTTTTAAGCTGCCCCGGGCGCCGACTTACCTTGTGGCGGCGCTGGGAATATTATACTCTTATCTGTTATTCGAATGAAACATAGTTTATATAAAAGATAACATATAAACTGATAAGGCGGTCATTGGTTGTCTAGTTACATCTCGGCACTATGCCCTTCAATTGAAAAAAAACTTTTTTTCTTTTTTTGACTCACTACTCTCATTTGTTATTTGAATAAATGGAATACCATTTGAAAGTATATGACATAAGGAGCTAAAAAAAATAGGTTGACAATTTTTTTCTTGGCACTATTACCGGGTTGACAGATTTAAAGAGGTGAGCTCACGTAGTCGATTTACTCTCATCTGTTATTTGAATGAAATTTACATCAAATTGAAGGTATTTTTTTTATCTACGCGATGGTATGGGGTTGACTGAGTGAAAGTTGACCCCACTCATGGTTGTAGAGGTTTTAAATATCAATTTTTGAGCAATAAATGAAGGAACGATATCCCCATGCAGTCCTATTTCTGGATGAGTATGATGGCGTCATCTCTTGGAGATGTCTTTGTACGGCATACGTATCCGTTCTCGTAGTCCAGGTCCTCGGCTTCGTAGTTCTCGTTGTCCAGGTCCTCGGCTTCGTATTTCTTGTAGTCCAGGTCATTCGCTAAGTATTTCTCGCAGTCCAGGTCCTCGGCTTCGTAGTTCTCGTTGTCCAGGTCGTTCGCTAAGTATTTCTCGTCGTCCAGGTCCTTTACTTCGTATTCCTCGTAGTCCAGGTCGTTCGCTAAGTATTTCTCGCAGTCCAGGTCATTCGCCAAGTATTTCTTGCAGTATCGATGAAATGTCAAATCTTGACCTCGACAGTTTATGTGAGAGAGTTTTCTTTGTTATGTAGGTCAATCATAGACGCGATTAATATATTATATATGAACCACTGACGTTTCGGCCCATGGTGCGGACCTTCCTCAGAGTGTATTTTATTATATCTGTCAAACCATAGAGACAATCAAAAAAAAAGAAAAAGAAAATACAAATCATTACAATGAGAACCTAACCTCTAAGAGTTACAAAATTTGGACTAACCTTAATTTAACATATATTACATAAAATTTATAAAAATGGGCGTTCGTGTATACACCAACCCCAGCATTTCAAATCCCGCTAGAAAACGGTGAAAACAGAAAGAACGTGGAACGGAAAATGCAGTTGTGAAGCAAATAGCATTTTGACGAAGGCCACCTCTAAGCTGATGTGTGACATACCACAACAACACTGTCGTTCAAACCGAGTACCGTACACAGCATCGATCGGATCTAAAAGACGACCATAGTACACAAACATGAAAGAGACACAACTCGATACCTACACGGAAAAAATGTTGGGCAGGCGACTGCACTACCACATGATCGCGCAGCGCCACCGCATATTCGGTGCGGCGGCATAACCAGATTCGGGCGAGCAGCTCGCCCGCATGTCGCTTCACCCACGTTTTGGGGCTACAGCCGCACCGAAACGGGCGAGCTGACTGCCCGCAAGGGACTGCAGCAGCACCGAACTGTGGTCGTACAACGCTCCGTGCTTTCGGGTGAGCGGTCGTAGCTGTTGGGCGCGCGGCTCACCCGACATTTTTTCCGTGTAGCCATTCAATTATTAGACAGAACCGACGTATAGATATCGCTCAGGTGTTCGACGTCTTGCCTGAGGTTGACCGTGTTTGCATGGCTCACGATGTTGCACATTGACCACCATTGATGTTGACCACCGGATTGACTATGGTAGTACGTCCATATTGCACGAGGAACCGAGGTATTATAAAAGACTGTTATTAGAAAGCCAAGAATGGATATTTTGGTGTTTTTCGATGCCTAGAATCAGAATTTACGCATTAAAACAGAAAGACGAAAAAAAAAAAGGTTTTTTTTGTCGACCTGTGTAATCGATCATTTCGATTATAATATAGAATTAGCTACCTATCTTATGAACAGACAACCAGATTCATTAATAAAATTGATAGATTCCATAGACAAATACGAATAACTTGAAGCTAAACGAAGTTATTATCAATCATCTCATTTTCAAAAAGGGAATTTAGACAAAAATAATTCGAAAAGAGAAAACAATACCTCAGTTGATAAACCAACAGAATTAAGACCTTTCGATAAAAATAGAAATACATACCATATGTGAATTTATCGGACCAGTCGAACCAAATTTTCAAGTCTTCTAACTGAAGCTCACCTCTATATAGAGCGTGCAATCTTCAGATAGACCGAAAAAAACGGAAGTGCATCATAATAATTTTTTTTTTATTTATTTTTTTTTCAAGTAAAAATTGCACGCTCTATATAGAGGTGAGCTTCAGTTAGAAGACTTAAAAATTTGGTTCGACTGGTCCGATAAATTCACATATGGTATGAATTAATAGGCTTCGAACGATAGAGTCACTACTCAAAAAAATAGAAATAGTTTACAAAAACAGTTTATTCCCGGTGACAGAAACCCGTCAAATAACTTATATAAGAATATAACGCTAATTACCAATATAAGCCGAATCAAAGTAACCACACTGAACACAAAAAAATGCAGATAGTAGAAACAGATGATAATTTTGAGAATAAGAAAGAAGAGTTTCTATCAGAGTAGAAGAAATTTTATTAGCTGACCATCAAAATTTGGGAAACTAGAAAATGATTCCAGAGTAGTTCCTATCGGGAATCATTTCGCAGAAACGATAATTGGAACAAAAAATAGAGATTTTCTGGATGAACAGAATTATTCAATCAAAGAAAGGGAGGATTTTCGACCATTCTTAGATATTAAAATATTAGATTTATCTTTGGAAGCTTTAGTAGATACAGGAGCAGAGATTTCTTGTATTTCGGAATCATTTTATCATGGAATAAAAAAAAAAGGAATTATGAATTTGAAGAATTACCGTTAACAGGTATTCTTTTACAAGGAGCGATAGGATCAAAGTCAAAACTCTTAACACAACAGATCATGTTAACTTTAGAACTTGGGGATTGGCTGTGTACAGTAACTTTTCTTGTAGTTCCTTGATTAATTCGTTGTATGATTCTAGGCATAGATTGGTTAAATGATAGCGGAATCTTGATAGATTTTTCAAATGGACGTTTTTGTAAGGGTGAAATTCATTTTCCTTTTTCAAGCAATTTATACAAAAAAACTCACAACGAAAACGACTGTTTGAAATCCAATCCATGCGAAAATGAAAGAAATAAAGATAAAATCTCTCATGAAATCAAAAAAGAGTATTTAGTTATAGATGCATCGGTTTTACGTTCTTCTCTCAAAAAAATATGAGTCTATCAGAAATACAAATAGAAGAATTAAATGAGATTATATATCGCTAAAAATGAGAAAGTTTTTGATGATAATCCGGGATTAACAAATAAATATGAACATGAAATATTACTTACTAACGTTTCACCTTTCTTCAAGAGACAATACCCGATTGCTTTTGCACATCGGGAGAGCACAGATAAACAAATTAAAGAAATGGAGAAAGCGGGTGTTATCGTAAGATCAAATACTCAATATATTAACCCATCAGTCACCGTAACGAAAGCAAATGGAGAGGTTCGATTGTGTATGGATGCAAGGTACCCCAATTCACGCACGGTTAAAGATTTTGAAAAATCACCAAATATTGAGTTAATAACCATTAATCTAGGGGAATCAAGATTCTTTAGCACTTTAGATCTCTCTAGTGCTTATTGGCAAGTTCCGTTAGAGAAGGAATCTCAACAATTTACTGGTTTTATGTATAATAACAGATCATATATATTCACTCGATTGCCTTTTGGGTTATGCACAGCAGTTGCAACTTTTTCAAGGGCAATGAATGTGATTTTGGGATCGGATGTACGGACTTTTTGTTCCAACTATATAGACGATATCTTAATAGCTTCTCCTACGTGGGAACAACATTTAGAACACATTAAGATTGTGTTAAACAGAATCAGAGAGGCAAAAATGACGATTCAATTTAAAAAATCGAATTTTGCAACTCCAAAGTTATCTTTCTTAGGACACACAATGGATCGCGAAGGTGCCCAGATAGCAACGAGACGTCTATAAGACGTTATTCTGACGTCTTATTTCCAATATGACATTTTTCAAGTATGTCGTATTAACGTCTAAAAGACGTCTTATAGACGTCTTAGGGACGTCTTATGTCCGCGATTTTCGACGTCATAAAGACGTCGCATTTCTGACAACAAATAAACGACTATGAAAAAAAAAAAAAATTTAGGACTGCGTACGGGACCGAACCCACGTCCGTCAGATTCAGAAGCAGTCGCGCTACCGCCTGGGCCACGCGACTTGTTAATAGATGTTAACAGTTTGACGATCATGAAGTCCACATATGACCAGAATTTATTTCATTTTCTTCCACAGAGTTGAGCTTTATTTTGATCTAATTATGACTTGGATGTAATAAGTATAGCCTGACCGAGGTGGTAGCGAGACTGCTTCAGGATCTAACGGACGTGGGTTAGATCCCGCACGAAGTCCACAATTTTTGTTTTTGTTTTTTTCGGTAAACCCTGACCATATGAGAAATCATATGATAAATTACAAAATAAATTATGTGGATTCGAACTATGAAATAAATCATGTAACTAATCACAAAATAAAGTAGGTACACAATAATTCACATGGTAAATTGTGCACTGATATCTTCCATAACTTCAGACAATTCACCATGTGATTTATCATGTACTTTTCTACATTATATATTACATCAATTACAAGAACTTTTTCAGTAGGGAACGAATGTCTTTCCACAGACGTCTTCTAGACGTCGTGATATTGACGACTGTTTGAAGACGTCTTATGGACGTTACGACTCGGACGTCTTAGAAAAGACGGCTCGCGGACGTCGTTCGGACAAGCTTGCTATCTGGGTGTAGAAATCGAACATAAAACGATCAATAATATCAAAAACTTCCCGACTCCAAGAAACAATAAACACGTTCAATCGTTTATAGGGTTATGTAATTGGGAACGGAGATTTATAAAAGGATTTACAGATCAAGTTTTTTCTTTACAAAACTTATTGAAAAAAGACGTTAATAAATTCTTTTGGGGAACATCTGAACAACAAGCTTTCGATAAGATAAAACAAAGCTTATATAATAGTTGTAAGTTATATCATCCAGATTCAAAGGAACTTTTTTATTTAGAGACAGATGCGTCAGGTCATGGATTAGGAGCGAGACTTTTTCAAAAAAATACTAAAAATGAATATAAAACAATTGCATATAGTAAATGCTTTGGAAAAGTGGAGAATTTACCTATTAGGTTCTCAAATTCATTTGAGAACAGATCACAAAGCATTAGAATTCATTAAAACTTGCAAATTAACAAATGGCAGAATCACGCGTTGGGCTTTGCACCTTCAACAGTACAATATAGAGATTGAACACATAGCAGGAAAATGTAATGTAGTAGCTGACAGTTTATCAAGATACCCAGAAATTGCAAACGAAAAAGACAGAGAAATTCAAAGAACCCTCCAAGAACACAAAACTTATAAAGTACACCTTTTAGAGGATATAGAAAACGTAAGGAATTTTGAATTAGAATTAAGGAGAATTAAAGAATCTTTATGCGACCCGTTGTTTGAAAGTTCACTTTTTGAGCATTGGATTTAGGCCGCAAAGTGACCAATTTCAGGTCCCTAAAATATAGTGAAATATTATAGGACAGGAGCCCGTAATGAAAATATTATCGGACAATATGAATATGTTTCATTAAAATAAACATAGTCAGGTAAGTTTTGAATACGTTCACACATTACAAAACAAATTGTCATTTGTTACATCAGAAGACGCAATCAATTGATCAGTTTTAATTGACCAATATTAATTAATTAATAATTATTAATATAAAATAGTAACTGTGAAAATATAAGTGAGTTGACTAGGCCGCTGACTCCGCCATATCTTGTTGAAGCAGCAAACATTGCATCATTGAATCTTTTGCCAGATAAATCCAAAGATAAATATATCGCAGCTTATAATAAATTTATTCAGTGGCAAATGGAAAACCAGACAACATCGTTTTCGGAAAACGTCTTGATGGCTTACTTTAATGAACTGTCTAAGACGTATAAATCTTCAACATTATGGTCACGTTATTCAATGCTAAGGAGCACGATAATCCCAAAACATAATATCGACATAAAATCATATTCAAAACTTATTGCTTTGCTGAAGAAACAAGCAGTTGGATTCGAAAGTAAAAAATCAAAGGTCCTTACGTCAGATGACGTCGAAAAATATCTAAATCATGCTCCAGATCAAATTCATCTAGCAACAAAAGTAACTGAAAATTAATCTATTCATTAAGTAAAATCTTATGACTTGAAATTTTACGAGAGATATGATTATTACAATTACAGGTTGCTTTAATTTTCGGAATCACGGGTGCCTGTCGGAGAGAAGAGTTAAGTAAAATTACAGTGAATGATATTAAAGATTTGGAATCGTCCGTATTTGTGGTTAAACTTCCAGTCACCAAGCACACATAACACGTACATTTACTATCACAGACAAATTTTACACAACCGTCAAAAATTATCAAGTACTGCGTCCACCTAATTGTAAATGTGATCGATTTTTTTTGAATTATGTGAACGGAAAATGTACACAGCAGCCAATCGGTATTCATTAATTTGGTAATATGCCAAAACAGATCGCACAATATTTGCAGTTACCCGATCCCAATCAATATACAGGCCATAGTTTTCGCAGGACATCGGCAACATTACTTGCAGAATCTGGTGCTGATATTAGCACGCTAAAACGTCACGGTGGCTGGAAGTCTAATTTAGTAGCAGAAGGATACGTAGAACAGTCTTTGAATAATAAAAAACAAATTTGTGAACAAATTGGGCAATCAATAAATTTGAACAAAAAAGAGCACACCGAAACATCATCGACTAGCAAGGAAAATAAAAATTCTCAAGAAAATATCGTCGAAGAACCGCCTAAGAAACTCAAAACAGAGAAAGCAATAAATATTTCATGTGAATCTGTATCCCAAAATGTTACTGAGCAAAATTTAGATTTGTCCTCCGAAATTACCATCCCGCAAAAAAATTTCCACCTGACAATTAATAACTGTGCAAATGTGTCATTTCATTTCCATCAAAATTAATAGTTCATATTAAATTTTATTATTTAATACAGATGTTCTTTATATTTAATAAAGATTCTATAATGTATATCTATATGTTATTTTCTGAGTTCATCTTTGACTATTTTATTGAAAAAAAAAACGCAATATACCAGCAATTTTGGAAACTAAAGTAAGTATGACACTTTAAACGTGCGATTCTCCAAAAAGTGAACCTTCAAACAACGGATCGCATAAAATATTGTATGCATCAAGTCCGAGAAGTGTCAAATCGGTATGGGTAATTTCCAAAATTCGCCTCTGAGTATGCTGTGTCACAGGAGAACTCGTGTGAATTATCGCCCTCGCTGCGCTCGGGCGATAAATTCACACTCGTTCTCCTGAGACACAGCACACTCGATCGGCTCATATTAGAAATTACCCATACCGGATTGTGACACTTTTCGGACTTGATACATAAATAGCTATTTTCGAGAGACGAAAATAAAGTTAGGAAGGAGATTTCAAAGTGTGTTAAAATTAAAGATGAAGATTGGAAAGTTGAAGATAGTATTTTTTATGTTAAAATACATGACCAATGGAAAGTATGGATTACAGAAAATTTAAGAGAATCATTGATTTTATCTACTCATAAAAAAACTACTTCATTTCGGATCGAAGAAAACGATACTGTTTCTCCTAAAGAATTTTTTTTTTCCAAATGCTCTTCTATTAGGAAAATCAATCATTAAAACTTGCCTAATTTGTCAGAAGTCGAAGTACTATCAACAAGCTAAACAAAGAAAGAAAAAATCTGTGTTGGCAGACAAACCTTTAGACAAAGTTTCAATAGACTATTTCGGTCCGCTTGCAACTCGTAGATTCGGATTGAAATACATAATCGTATTTTATTTATTATTTATTCATTTTATTTTTATTTTTATTTTATTTTTTTTATTTTATTTATTTTTTTTTTATTTTATTTTTTTTTATTTTATTTATTTTATTTTTCATTTTATTTAAGCTCTTTGTCCAAAAGCAGAAGGTAAATCGGATTTTATGGCGCTGCTAAGTGTTCAGTTGCGTGCAGCGATCGTTTGCCTACAATTCTATGTCATTTAGGAAGGTGTAGTGCGGCGCTTGCAGTCGCAATGCAGTGCGGAATGAAAAAGTACATTTTGACCATTTCTCAAAATAGTGTTCCTGAGTCGGCACCCCCCTGGTCTTGAGTCGGCACCCCATTTTTTTCGCTTGAATGCAGGAAGAAGCGCAGATTCTCTAAGTCACAGCAGGAAATGGACGAATTGGAATCATTTAGAAAAATAAAACATGCATTTTTTGTCCAATTTTACATGGAAATATATTTCGAATACAATGTTGAAACTGAAAAAAATATGAATTTTGAATTGAATGAAAAAATTAATTGAGAACGGGACGATCACTCGCTATCGTCATCAGATTCGCAGTACGTGGGGCGTACTGCTGCCACCGCGCGTAGGAGCACACGGGTATCACGCTTTTGTGTCTTGCGTCTGAAATTACGTCCCATGACTATAGTAAAAATACCGAAAATGCAGAAAAAAAAAAAAATAATAATAACAGAAACGAAACAAAAAAGCAACAAGATCAAAAAAAATATCAAAAAAATTGGTGCCGACTCAAGACCACTACGACTTTTTACACGTTTCACGTGATTAGGCACGTGCACAGATCCGAATGGAAAATCGACCTAACTGATCAATTAGAACATAGAATGAAGAAACCAATGCATTCACTCATTTCAAATTTTTTACATATTTACATACCCGTAGCTGCTTCAGAATGAATGACGAAAATGAAATTCTGTCATAAACGAAAAATATAAACGCGCTCACGCTGCGCAGCACAATTCAAACTGACACCTGTAAGCATAATTTACGTCAGTGTTTACAAACATGTCATACGACAAAATAATTGAGCCGACATGCACACCATCTCCGAGAAACGCCATGGTGCCGGCTCAACCCGCAGTGCCGACTCAGGACCACTCTCCCCTACAAAATACGTGAAACTATATGGAGTTAAAAGTCCGAAGTCCGATTCTTTGATAAGGATTACGTCGAAGAAATATCTCGTTGATGTTGGGCACCCAAAGGGATTCTTGGCTGATCATTGGTGGTCAATTCATTTCAAAAGGTTGGAATTCTTTCTTAAAGAATCAAAATATAAAACCGACCAAAACTTCAGTTTACCATCCACAATCTAATCCAGTTGAACGCGTCATGCGCGAAATAGGACGAGTTTTTAGGACATACATTGTTTTGAAAAACATAAAAACTGGACAAAGTGGATTCCCATCATGAAAGAAGTAATTTAACAATACAATACATGATCCCACAAGTTTTTCTCGCAGAGAGTTAACGTTCGGATCTTTATCAAATCCGTTAGTTAACAATTTTTTTCCTCTGGTTGCAAGAAACTTAGAAATAGAAAAAGAACAAAAACTGTTATTAGCTAAAATCAAGAATGAAAAGATAGTTAAAATAAGAAATGAGACACATGATAAAAAATGGTCAAATCATAGAGATTATAAAGAAGGAGATTTATCATTTAGTTCTATCGAAAACCCATAAGTTATCAAGTTCAATAGATGAAAAAATTAAGAAGTTCTTCTTAATATACGAAGGTCCATTTAGAATAAAAGTCATTAAAAACCAAAACGGTTACTTACTTGAAACATTAGATGGAAAATGTTACCTATTTCAGACCCTATTTCCAACTGAATTCTTTATCAACCATTCCAGAAATCTTGGTTTTCACTTAACTCAAAGATTATCAGGAATCGAGGGGGGGGGGGGGGGGGGGGCTGTGACGGTATTTTCTTGACGGGGTGTTTTTGGATTACGCGTACAGTTATCTTATTATAGATATAAGAGTTTTGTTCATTTATTGGACTAAATTTCAGGCAGGTCTTAAACGTTATATCCGACTGACATTGAAAAGAATCTAATCTTACCCGTTAATTTATTTTTGTGTCTTGTTCTTGTATTAAAACGATTCTGATTTATTAATCTCTTCTGAATAGTTAATTTATGATATTTATGAATGATTTACTCCGATGAAGGAATAAGTAGAGTTGCACAATGTTCGTCTCGTGTCTTCTCCTTGCGCTATGCTTCCTCTAAGTTTTTGTTTGATTTCTCTCGAGTCTCAAGAGAGATTATAGGCCTCTTGGATACCTTTACAGACAAAGTAGACTAAGCTTGTGTGGCGTATACATGCATGAAATTGACGTCCAAGTTTTGTCAAACGTCCACGTTAGGCGGCGCTGTCAGCCGTATACGTACACAGCTCTCACGCACACTAGTAGCGTGTCTGTATGTTATCCAAGAGGCCTATTGAACTGATTTAATATCTTTTAATTTTTAGAATAAACCTTTAATAATGTAGATTAAGATCGGTCGAAGGCAAGTTTAATTTATAAATAAATTTATAATTCAAACGAATACGTCTATCCTCCACTCTGGTTTATTTGTGACTAATCTCTTTTTTGGTTTTCGAACAATCGTTGTTAATATTATGAAAAAGAAAAGGAAGTTTACAGATTTCATTTGATATACATAGATTCTAGATGTTTCTCAATTTTCTTGTTTCTTTATGACGGCTGTCAGAAGAGTTCATATCACATAGAAGATAATAGTTTATTTTTCGAAAAAAGCTGCGCAAAGTTCGTCACTTGAGCTGGCGTGGGTAGCAATAACCTATCCTCCCGTGTTGCACACGATATTTTTTATTGTGCATGGAAACACCGATTTTCCGATCTCTAGTATGTAGTGATATCTGATGACATCTGTCGACGTAACAAACCATTCCCGCACGCTAAAAGAATTCATTACCGCACGCTAAATTGCATGCGGGAAAAGGGCACTTTGCGCACGCAAAACCGTGTGCAATAACGAACTTTGCGCACGCCGTTTGGAAATAGTAGATTACGTAACTAGTGCGCAAAGTAGGTGAATCCTGCACGAGTCGGATTTGTCGCCCGAGCGTAGCGAGGGTGACAAAAGAGACGAGTGCGGGAGACATCTATGCGCACTAGTTACGTATACTATTTTTCCTAACGAGCTGCGCAAAATTCGACAACATTGGTACCTTGTATGAAATGTTAAATTTTCAAGTATACACAAATTATTGTATATAAGATGGATGAAGTGTACGCTTCATGTGTCCGCTTTAAAGAATTGGTAACGATGCCGATCGTGTTTATTTACGTCTACCAGTTCTATCTCCCCGCACCTTGAATTCTCTCTCTTTCATTCAACGTTACAATATACAAAGAAAAGGTGTTGCGTTTCAATCATATTTATTTTGCGCACTAGTGCGGGAAAGTACTATTTTGCACACTCATTTGCGTGCGCAAAATCGAATTTTGCACACTTAGTTAGGAAAACGAATTAGCAGGTGTCTAATTGAAAAGAAAAGAAATATTAACGGAATAAAATAACCGAAACAATTAATGTTAAAGATGAAGAAGGTATTCTTCACACGGTTCCGGTCCCGCAAATCATAACGTGATTATATTCACATCAAATCTTCAAAATTGGAAACGGGGCTCTGTCCGTATAATCTATCCGGTTTCAGTTCCGCAGATCATAACGTGATTAAATTTACATCAAATCTTCAAAGTTGGAATCGGGGCCCTGTCCGTATCCATCAGGTTTCAGTCCCGCAAATCATAACGTGATTGTCAATTGATACGGCACGAAATCGGACAGAGCCCCAATTCCAACTTGGAATATTAGCTGTATTGATAATCACGTTAGGATTTGCGGGACCGAAACCGGACGGGTACGGACAGAGCTCCGATTCCAACTTGGAAAATTTGATGTAAATAATCACGTTGTGATTTGCGGGAACGAAACCGGATATGTACGGACAAAGCCCCGAGTCCAACTTGGAAAATGTGATGTAAATAATCATGTTATGATTTGCGAGACCGAAACCGGATAGGTACGGACAGAGCCCCGAGTCTAAACCGGATAGGTACGGACAGAGCTCCGATCCCAACTTGGAAAATTTGATGTAAATAATCACGTTATGATTTGCGGGACCGAAACCGGATAGGTACGGGCACGCCGAGTCCAACTTAAAATATTAGCTGTATTGATAATCACGTTATGATTTCCGGGACCAAAACCTGATAGAAACGGACACAGTTCCAAAACCGATTTGAGTGACAGATACTTTCCAGATGGAGCCAGATTGATAACCGAGCCTTCGGATGTTCGTTCCGACGAATCAAGGACACAAACGTATAGGATCCGGACAGGACTTTCGTGACCGATGAAATACGGATAGAAACGGATGGAACGTCTATTCGGAATCCTATCCGGAAATCTGTCCGGTTCTGTCGTTTCCTATCGGTCATTTTAAGCAGGGGAGTGATTCCGAGGGTCTTTGTTAAAGTTTTTTAAAGTTCATTTTTATGTTCTTGATTGCGTGTACGAATCTCACGTTTTGTTTCGCCTACATAGGACGCAGGGCAGTCGTTGCACTGTATCTTGTACACAACATTGAGTTGCGTAGAAGTAGGCACTTTGTCCTTACCCTTGACAAACCACTTTCGCTTCACGTTGACCGATCCGCAGGGGTGTACCTCGATCCTTCTAGTAGTCAACAAAAACAGAAGGCCTCATAACCCCGTTCTTCCGCTACCTTATATTAAGGGGACCAGTACAACTACTTTTCGAGAAATTATCATAGTCCGAAATCAATTTATTTCATAACCAAAGTTCATTTCATATCAAAATATTTTTCTTTTTCAAAATCATGTGTCGTAAGGATTTTAGAGCACCGTTGGACCGATTCAGGTCATCTTGGATTCATTTTCTTCAGAAAACAAATCCTCATCATGTGAATGTAGGAATTTTGAAAAATTTTCATTTTGGCCAAGTTATTCAAGAAATGAGTGATAATAATTTTTGCAAATTTGGTAAATTGATCATAACTTATGACATAATTTTTTATTTTAAAATTCCTACATTCACATGATGAGGATTTGTTTTCTGAAGAAAATGAATCCAAGATGACCTGAATCGGTACAACGGTGCTCTAAAATCCTTACGACACATGATTTTGAAAAAGAAAAATATTTTGATGTGAAATGAACTTTGGTTATGAAATAAATTGATTTCGGACTATGATAATTTCTCGAAAAGTCGCTGTACTGGTCCCCTTAACGGTTTTTCTGAACGTCTTGGTAGCTCCTTACACAAGTTCAATATCTTAACCGTTTCCAAGCTCAGTAATAACCTTTCTAACATCACTGTCAAGGGTGAGGACAAAGTGCCTACTTCTACGCAACTCAATGTTGTGCACAACTCTCTAAATTTTCTAAATTTGAATCAGTGAATAGTCACTGGTAACCAGTTATAAGTCGGTCAGTGATTCAATCAGTGGCCGCCATATAACTGGAAACCAGTGAATATTCACTGATTGGTCAGTAGTTTTCACTGATTCAGATTTAGAGAGAAGATACAGTGCAACGACTACCCTGCGTCCTATGTAGGCGAAACAAAACGTGAGCTTCGTGTGTACGTTTAATGCGTGTGCATTGAGGAACATAAAAATGAACTTTGAAACTCTAACACAGACCCTCGGCATCACTTGGTTGTCTCGGAACATCTAACCTCCACTAAGCACTCTTTCGATTGGGATAACGCTAAAATTTTATACAAAGAAGCCTCGTGGGATAAAAGACTGACTTCTGAAATGTTACATATACACTTACAGACACTTCCCCTTAATAAGCAGGAAGACACGAAAAATCTACACACTCCATACGCAACCTTGTTACACCGCCTACGCTCCAAGAGTTGTTCGTAAAAGTCATACATTTTAAAGGCTTGGCTGTGATGAGCACTCACACGTCTCAACGCGTCACCGTTTGGACTTTACTCTTACGTATATTTGATTCCTTCTAGTCTACGTCTAGTCTCTACCGCGATTCTATCTGTCATCGGTTGCCGGTGTTCTCTTTAATTTCTGACCTGCTTGTTTTTAACATTGACTTTTTTTTACCGACCTTTTTAACTTATAATTTTCTACGTTCACACTTTTTCATTGTGTCAACGGTCAGATCATGACTAATAAGAAGAAACACAGTTACTGATCAGTTGTTGGTCCGTTTCAACTATATGCTTGTTTTGAAGCCACAGTTCTCATCACAGCCATTCCAACCTCGATCACTTTGCTGTTACTTCATCTGTTTCTTAGCACTATTTAATGTTTGTTCTCTATTTTCACGGTAAATACTGTTGTTGTTTTTTTTTTTTTCGTAATTTTCCTTTTTTGTGACTCATTGTCGAGGGGCTAGTCACTCCCGAGTATCGCTCGAGTATCAAAACTTAATCTAAAATAACGATTTGGAATAAATTCGAGTAAATGAAATAACAATGTATAAAGAAAACTGTAAAAATAAGGTTAATAGTTCTCAAATAAGTCAAGTTCTACGAAATAGTTGGCGATAAAAGGCGAGTAGCACAGAAATAATATGAAATAAGTAGCGAGTATCGACGAGTATCGTGAGTACCGACGAGTCTTATGATGTGGTCTGTGCGCTCACCTGTACGTATGTGTGAACCGCACGCATCTCGCACGTATAGAAAAACACGTTCGCTTGCGCGTTCGAGCTCGGGTTTAATCAGTTTTAATTCATAAGATTAATAAGATAGATAATGCACAATAAGTTGAATAAGCTTTTGAAATTATGAATACCTGCTAGTAAGAAGCGAGTGATCCGAGTATCGCCGAGTACTATACGAGTACTACTTACTAGAAAGTCTTTGCGAGTATAATCGTAGAAGCAGCGAGTACATTTTTCCTAATAATAACGTATTTACGGTATGAATTCTTATACCGCGAAGTTCTGTGGACGCGGAACGCTAGGGATACCAACCCAAAAAGGGTGCTATTTCATGGACAGTGAGCCGCAGCAGCAGTTTAGTAACTTACTAGATGTTTCTAGTAAGATCACTAGAGATCACTAGAAATCTAGTGATCATTGGTCACTAGATTTCTGGACTAGAAATCTAGTGACTAGATTTCCAATGATTTCTAGTGATTTTACTAGAAACATCTAGTAAGTTACTAAACGGTTGCTGCAGCTCACTGCCCATAAAATAGGACCTTTTTTGGGTTGGTATCCCTAGCGTTCCGCGTCCACAGAACTTCGCGGTATAACTTATTTAAAAACAGAAATGTAATGAAATAGTTGATAGTATTCGGTTCTCTAGAAGTTTACTCGGGAGTGATTAGCCCCTCGCTCATTGTTCTATCAATAAAATTACAGTTCTGATGAGGGCGAGGAATTTCTCGTCGAAACGTTAAAAATGTAGGATTTTTTTTCCTTTTCTTTCAACAGTGACTCAATTAGATCGATATCTTCAACATCATTAATTCATGAAAAATCATGTTCTTTGCGTTTTTCTTGCGAAGGAGCAGGGAAACTCCCTAATTTGACTTCGGATTCAGATTCAGCGTCGAAAAATACACAAGAATAGAAGTGTCTCGTCAAAAGTTCAGATGACTTTTTTTTTTTTTTTTTGCGTGCCTTTGTAATATTTCATTATAGGCTCCTGTCCTATAATATTTTACTATATTTCAGTGATCTGAAACTGATCACTTTGCGGTCCAGATTCAATGTTCAAAAAGTGAACTTTCAAACAACGGGTCGCATTATAGTACTTTGCGATACAAGTGCGAGAAAGCGATCATTATACGCAGGCTGTGAAGTTGGTCGCACGAGCCTTACGAGTAACACAGCAACACGAGCCGAAGGCGAGTGCTGCTCGTGGTACGAGTACGGCGAGTCCGACCAACTTCACAACCTTCGCATGGTCGCTCTCTCGCGCGTGTATCGCATAATACTTTTTGTAACAAATGCATGAGAAGGGCTGCTTCTCGTGCCTGCCGAGAGGAGTGCGCGAGAGGAGTGTGAGAAGTGCGTGCGAGAAGAAAGCACTAGTGCGAGAAGTAAAATCGGGCCGATTTGCGCATGCGCAGCATTATTATTGTATCCCTGGCTGTAAAGCGCTACTTAGGCCACTCTCTGCAGGCATGAGAAGTAGCACTTCTCATGCATGCGTTGCAAAAAATAAGTTTTCAGTTTTACTCGATCATCTCATTACACGGTTCTACAAAATGGGGATGGGTTTCGCCCCAAGAATGAAACCTGCGCTGTTCCACAAAGCCTTCTACGCTGAATTTGAATCTGTTTGGCAAATTGCGCTAGCACGTCTAGCTTTCGAGGAGAAAAATATCTAAGTTTGAAAAAGTACGGAAGAACGCGATTTTCGAAAAATGCGGAAAAATATCGTTTGAATCAAATCACACGCGAAAAAAAAACGGTGAATTTCATCAATCACATTTTACATGATGGAATAATCTAATTCTTAATTTTTATTTTTTTTTTCAATTTTTCTAATTTTTTTTTTTTTTTTTTCAACTTCAAATTTTATTTTCTTTTCTCGCTCTCTCCCATGCTCAAGTGTTCGGTTTGAACTTGGCGTTGAAACAAGCAACCTCCGGTGGTATTCCCCCTTTATCGTTAAAAATCTTGATCTTTGATTTCTCATCAATTTCTTCCTCCTTTTCTACTAACCGAATGAGAAAGTGGATTCTTTCATTATGTAAATTGAGATTCGTTCCAATAAAATTTTCTTATTTCGCTTGATTTCCTTCAAATTTTTACTTTTTTATTTTCCGAAAATTGAATTTCCACGTACTTTTCAAACTTTTAGATTTTTTTTGAAGACATGCCCACTTTAAAACTCATTTTCTTGGCCCTCCACAAAACAACTAACAATAAGTTTACTTTCTAAGCTAATCAATTTTAGTTAATCATTTTCATATTACACTGCAGGCCAAAGTACAGCATAAGGGAAGAAAGATCTGGGTATAGAGTACTAATGTGGTTACTCATCAGACGATTTACTTCAGAAGATGTTGGCACTTATAATTGTGTATCCACTAACAGCCTTGGTAAGGCTGAAGGCACTTTGAGACTTTACGGTGAGCTCTGTCAAAAATTTTAGACACTCCTTTTATGCCCGGTTTTATAAACGAGGGGTACTCATCGCCCCCGGGGTGAATTTCACCCCAGGGGTAGCGCTCGATTTTTTCGCCAAAAATTGAAAGATCGCAATGGCCGTGCAGGTAGAAGCGTAGATGCGCGGCCATCGCGATGTTTTAATATTTGTCGAAAAAATTGAGCGCTACTCCTGGAGTGGAATTCACCCTGGGGTCGATGAGTACCCCTCGTTTATAAAACCGGGCATTAGAGTAGCAATTATGAGTTGTTGTGTGTAATTGAAAGATGTAAAATGAATACGACCCTTATTTTCGCATAACTCAGTAATTAAAAGCTTTATTCTCTGTTCTAGAAATAAAGATATTTGGGGTCGACAACGGTGGAAGAGGAAATGATCACATCTCCATTCACGGGGGTGAGTCTCCATTTTGAAGTAATCGGAATTTCAGAAAGCCTGAGTGAAAGTTACGTATTATCAATCTTCACTTCGGCTGAAACGTTAAAATAAATTAATTATTAAAAAAAAAAAAATAATAATAATTAATTAATTAACATATGAATATAAATATATATTAGGGTGTCCGTTATTTCCTGAATTGACTTGTTCTACTTAAGTAGGGGCCAAATCATTAGTTTATAGCCTAAAAATAATTATGCTATTTTTTTTTTTTTTTTAATTACCATCAACCCCGCTGTCTGTAGGACGATACTTGTGTCATTTGATTGAGGGGGTATCCACACCTTTAAATGGGTTGACATTCTGATAAAGAGATTAATATTTTACAGTGAATTTGAGAGTCTGATCAAATCCATACAAATCATGAAGTTTGGGGAGGGTTTGACCCTCATTATCCATATACCGGGAGTTTTTGTGGAAACGCTTCATAGGACGCCTGCATACATGCAACTTAAACATCGAGAGATTAGGTTTTGCCTGTATGCAGGCGTTTTCACTTTCCGATGAAGCGTTTCCACGAATACTCCCAGTATAACATTGGATATTACTCTGAGTGTAATAGTAGTTACGCTCAATATAGAAAAATACAAAATTGGTCGGTTGTCGTGAAGAATCAGTAGTATCGTTGCACCAATAATTGGAACTCCAGAATTATTCTGGAGTTTTTGGTCCTCAATTGTTCATGAGAGATGCCTCTATCAGATGAACATACGACTTTTTGATATCGCCAAAATTTCCTGACTTGTTTAGTTTATACTGAGTTTTTTCTGATTTTTCAATTTTTCATCTCTACTTTTTGTATTGTTTCAATCAAAAATGGTCAAATCAAAAAGTTGTATGTTCATCTGATAGAGGCCTTGATTCTCAAAATTTGAAGACCAAAAACTCCAGAATCGGTCCAACGATGCTCCTGATTCTTTACAACAACCGGTCAAAATATTCATTCTTCAGAAATCAACTTTTAAACTTTTTATTTTTTTATTTTATTTTTTTATTTTCTACTTTTCCCAGAGGAGAAAATGTAGCTCCAGAAAATCAAGTTTTAAGGTTCTGCTTATGATTAATATGCTCGATTCGCAGCTGCTCTCGTATCGATGTGTTATGAGCCGAGTCTAGACACATGTGCCAGGCGGAGGCTTGTAGTGAGTTTTGACCTGTTCTGTCCAACAACAATGTCCGGTAGGTGTCCAGTAAGGCTGCTAGAAAAAGAACGAATTGCTTCAGGAAAAATCTGATCAAAATTTTTAAAAACATAAAAATTCTTTAGAATTCTTGATCTTTAATATTTTTGAGATTCAGAAGATGCTAGCACAATTTTTGTCAATACTCCGAAAATTCTCCCATCTTTCATCAATCATACGTTTTTTCTTATAATATTTATCAAACTTTCGCAATTAATATACTTCAGAAATACGCATCTTTTTAGAAATCTGAATGTGTAGTCTCCTGGCATCGATTTCAAACGCACTTTTGGATGGATCATCTTCTTTCGATTCCAAAGTCTCATCTGAGACATATACCGCGACAATCAGGTGAAACCGAATGGTCTATCAGCGTAGTCGCCGAAAATTTCGTATGGGAGATAGCCACTCGTTGCTCTGAAAAATCCCTAGGGTGATTTTGGCGCGGCAGCCATTATTGATCGAAGCCGGCTATATTTTTCATACCTCACAAAACGCAATTTTGAGAAAGTTGACAATATTCTTAAAAAATTCATACGTATTCAGAAAAATTAAAAAATAATTTTCACCTGAAAAAAAAGTTGGGTCATCGGCTAATTTCTTGAACAGTTGTTTTTTCCATCAATTTGTTAATAACTTTTTTGAATTATTATTATGCAAAGTCAATCTCCCGAGGATCTTCTACATGCTTGATTTTTTTCAGATTTTTTGCCGATCGAGAAGTATTCAAAATCTCCTCTGAAACCCACGTTTGGCGGGACTGTAGGTGAAGAATCACCCTAACCAAAGCTAAAACTGGAAATTTATTAGAATCAGAGAGTTCATCGAGAACAACCAATTTGAACGAAATTATTAATCGTATCCTGGGGTTGAGGCTTTAATAAATATCTATAGCTTATTCACGTAGGTTTCACTCATTTTATTTATCATTTGCTTCAAATAAACGAACATAACCACACATGTCTACCTTCCGCGATGTATTGAAAGTCAGCCGGCTTGTATCAATAATGGCTGCCGAGTTACATCGACCGCGCGCCAAAATCACCCTAGAGATTTTTCATCATTCTAACCTCAAAATCGCAACTTCGTCGCGATTTCTCGGCAATCCTGATGAAAAATAATGATCGTTACTTGTACGTAAAAGGCTTTTTGACGAACCTCGTTACAGCACTCGCCTTCGGCTCGTACCGTAAACCTCTCGTTTCGTCAAGAAAGCCTTTCCTTACTCGTAATGAAATGTACTATTTCAGCGCTACGAGTGACTATCCCCCTAAAAATTCGAAATATTCGGCAACTACGCTGATTGACCATTAGGTTTCACCTGATTGTCCCGGTATACTAGGGTGGTCCTTATTTGGGGCTCGGACGAGTTTTCAATCGGACGCCCCCCGAATCGACTCCAAATAATTCAAAAACAACACCCTAATTTTTTCAGATTATTAACTAAACTCTAACCCCTTCCTAAATGAGGGTGGATTTCCCCATTCGAAATACACGTGTTTTGGCCATATTCTCAGGATATATTCTATTCTAAAAGATTTTTTTTTTTTTTTTAATCTCACTGCGAGATTTTAGTGTTCATCGGTACTACTATTTGAGAAAAAATTCACATTATCATACGGGTCAATCTAGACGAATTGCACACCCTTTAATTGAGAAAAAAAGGTAGATTCAAAGGTGTGCAATTCGTCTAGACTCTAGATTGACCCGTATGATATTGTGAATTTTTTCTCAAATAGTACCACCAATGAACACTAAAATCTCGCAGTGACAGATTTTTGAAAAAAATTTGACTTTCAGAATAAAATATATCCTGAGAATTTGGCCAAAACACGTGTATTTCAAATGGGGAAATCCACCCTCATTCAGGAAGGGGTTAGAGTTTAGATAAAAATCTGAAAAAATTAGGGTATTGTTTTTGAATTATGTGGAGTCGATTTGGGGGCGTCTTATTGAAAATTCATTTAAGCCCCAAATAAAGACCACCGTAATATATACACTATGTTTGTTCAACATTGAAAATTACTATTGGTTAGAATTCGTAATGAAAGCACGACATTTTATAAACAAGTCATGTGTTCTGTCAATGATCACAATTCAAAAGAATGTAGAAAATCAAATATGTGTAAAAATGCTAATTACAAAGAATTGAAAAATCACAAAATCAAATTCAAAATCAAAGTTTATAAGAACGTCAAACAAGTAATACAGTTGTGTTGGCGGTGTTGTACAATATTTGCGGGACCAACATGAGGGTCCGCGCGGCGGTGCTTTCTGACAATTTGGCACCGTCATGTAATTTGTTGTCACTGTCAATTTGTAACTCTTTTCAAATCCTGTAGATTTTCTGACGCAGAATCGTTTGCAGGTGGAGAGGGTCACTAGCATTCCAACTAAATTATAAAAACAAAAACGATTTTTTGAAAATTGAAAAGTGTAGATGAGGGTGGCCGTTAAAACGGGAAAAACATGAATTCCCCCCCCCCCCCCCCCCCCCCCCAATCGACTCCAAATAAAGCAAAACTCATCCTGTAATTTTTTCAGATTTTTATTTTAACGCTTAATTAACCCTTGACCACAGAGGATAAACTTCTCTATTTGAAATACACGGGGTTTCGCGGTCTTTTCAGTTATTATTTCACTGTGGGTCTAATTATGGACCTAAAAATCTGAAATTCTCACACATTGGTCTACGGAAATGCTGCTCTATGGAAAAAAATCGATACTCCCCTGCCCTCAAAATTGTTTATGGGTCATCCCATGCCAATGTGATGGTTATTTTTTTCCCCAATCTCATTGAATGTTGATCAAGAACTTTGGAAATGTATGAATTTCAAAGTATTCTTGACCTCGTAGTGTGTATGAAGTGGGGGGGGGTCTTGGAAATGAAGGTCTGTGATAAGTCAAATATTGAAGTTTCGGCCCGAGTGGGGGCCCTCCTCAGAACGAATTTTATTTAATCTGTTCAAAACAAAAGTACAGTCTTACAAGGTTGCTCGATCACATACATATAGTCCAGCTCGATACGCCACATAGTCTAGCTCGATCGAGCAACCTTGTAAGACTGTACTTTTGTTTTGAACAGATTAAATAAAATTCGTTCTGAGGAGGGCCCCCACTCGGGCCGAAACGTCAATATTTGACTTATCACAGACCTTCTGGATCTGGGAAACGAGAGTAAAATTTTTTACATTTTGTATTGATTCTTGAAGCGAATAAGTCTACTGAAAAAGGTCCAAATCTGTTTTCGATTTTTCTATATGGAGTCTGGGATATTTCCCACTCAGTGTCGTCATTAGTGTTGCGAGAAGCTGTGACTGCCTCCACATTCTCAGCCGAACGAATGTACGATGCCCTTAACCAAATTTTTCTCTCTTCGCACCAATCCCAGATTTTTCTGGATAGTTCACTAAGGTGGGGAAACTGGACACCTCCTGCTCTATTCACATAAGCAATAGCTGTGGTATTGTCTAATCGTAATAATACTTCACAATTATATAAACTTGAAGCAAAGCATTTCAAGGCCAAGGAGACTGCGAGCAGTTCGAGGTAATTAATGTGTTTCTTCCTTTCCAATTCGTCTCAAAACCCAGATGCACTCACTTCATTACAGAAACATCCCCAACCTGTTAATGAAGAATCAGAAAAAATCTCTATCGAAAAATTTTGACTTCGAATTGGGTTTGATCCAATTAAAGCATTTATCTTCCACCACTCAAGATCCTTACTTATATTTTCTCTTATTTGAATTTTTCCCTCATAATTTCCTCCGTTAAATTTGAGTGCTAGAAATTTTTGTCTTTCAAGTCGTTTGCAATGGATGAAGCCATATGCTACTGCTGGGCATGCTGCAGTCGCGACTCCCAGGAACGTTGCAAAATCTCGTATTTTGTAGCTATTTCCCACTTTAAAATTATTGGCTAATTCTATTATTTGTTTTTTCTCTTTATCCGTTAGATTTAGAGAGAAATCTACTGAGTCTATTAAGAAACCTAAGTATTTACATTTTTGGCTGGCAGTTAAAGAACTTTTTTCAAAATTTATGATAAAACCCAGATTTTCTAAAAATTTGATAGCTTCTCTCATATTTATTTCACAACAATCTTTTGACTAATGGATAAAGAGGAAATCATCTAAGTATAATACTAAGAACATTCCCTTCAGTCTCAAATAGTTGATAACAGGTTTCATGATTTTTGTAAACACATATGGGCTGGCGGATAGTCCGAAGGGAAGACATACGAATTGGAAAAGCTTTCCTTCGAATTGAAATCTAAGAAACTTGCTATGTTTTTTATAGATTGGAACTATGAAATATGCATGCTTCAGATCTAAGGAGCCCATGAAATCTTTTCTAGAAATCAATCCCAACACCGTTCTCATGTCTTCCAACTTGAAGTGTGGAGGTTTAATGAATTTATTCAATTCTTTTAGATTGAAAATAAATCTGAAGGATCCATCTGGTTTTGGGACGAGGAAATATGAAGAAACGAATTGACTTTCACACTCCATACATTCTTCTATAGCTCCTTTTTCGAGTAATTTTTTAACTTCGATTTTAATCTGTTTTGCCTCGTTCTCAGAGAAAATTCTTTCCTTGGGGGAATATTTTTGGATTGGTACTTCTGTGAAAGGAATTCTATATCCCTTTAAATAATCTAGAATGAGATTGTCGGATGTAAAGTTCTTCCAAACATCGATGAAGAAACGAAGTCTTCCTGCTGGCTTCTTTACCTGGCTTATTTCCTGTAGAATGACCGGTTCGTCGTCGGAGCAGAGTTCTTCGATGAACTCTGTGTTGATGTCTGGTATGTCTTTGGCTTCTTGGGTTTGAAAACACGACGTTTTGGAGGCTGACCCGTCTGGCGGGAATTTCGAGTTTCCCTGGTCTCGAGGTTTGTAGACATCCTTCTTTGATTTTTCTTTGATTTCAGCACAGGCATTTTCAATCTCTTTTACATCTTTTACTTTATCCCTCAGATTATTGCCATAGAGCCATTCGTCCGAAATCATAGAGTCTACAGTCGGTTTAATCGTCTTGTTAAATTGTGGAGTGATGAATGATTTGCGAGCTATAGATTGTTGATGAAAAATATCAGCCAGGATTTGACCAGCATGGCTCAGATAATCAGTGAAAATCTCTTCGTCTACCCCATCTTCTGGGGGATCGATCATCATAGAAACAGCGGCTCCAAGAGCTACTAAGGCAGTACCGATACAGTTTTGTGTCTCCAGAAAATGCTGATCCTTCTTCTTCGCAATGTCTGATAGAAGTGAAACTATTTCTAGATTTACCTCGGGAGCCTCTGTATAAAGTTCACCCTTTCTGTTGTATAATTCTAGAATTTCTTTTTTATTTTTATCTGGAAGTCCTTCTTTAAGCCATTTTTCCCAAGTATTTTTTAATTCGGGATGATATTTCACTTCTTTAAACCTTGATTCGTTCAAATCAACGCCAAGTGCTTTCAGTACATTGTCTCTTTTTTCCTGGGGAATCACCTCTTTTTGAGTTGTTGGATTATTTCCTGAAGCTGCATCATTTTCCTTGTCATTCTCCTCTGTAAAGAGAGAATGGGACAATCAGCGCAGGGTACAGATTTTTTGGAGGGGCACTTGTTGTGCTTGTGGAATTATACTCTTGTTGAGTTTTTTCCCACAGTGGAAATTCTCCGTCAGACTCGTATGGATTCTGACTCTCAATATTCGTATGGATTTTGAGAAATTATGTCTTGTTGACCAAAGGAAGGATTTTTTTTTTTTTTTGTACTTACCAACAAAACTAATGTCATCAACAGTATCAGCTTTATTAGCCGTCTGTTGTTGAGGCTGTTGTTTCTGAGGCTGTTCTTTTTGAACCTTGACCAGAGACTCAACAACTTTTGTGAGGTTAGTTATCCGGTCTTGCAATTTGTCGTATTTGTTATCCTTCCTTCGTTTGTGTCGATGCTCTCTGGACCTCGAGCGTGATCTCGAGCGTTTATTTCTGTCTTCTGACATTTTATTGTACAATGAATGTTTTTTAAATCAATTTTGTATAACTAATAGGTTGAAAAAACGTATGATGCGTTAGCACAACGAAACAATAAGAAGCTAGTTGGAGATAGATGGCGCTGAGTAGGGGCTACTTGGCGCCAAAAAAGTTTAAATCTAGGCGCTAAAACGTTGTGATGTGAGCATGACAAGCATGACTACATTATTATCATCGAGAACGAGACTCGCAATATAATTAGACCCATAGTGAAATAATAACTGAACAGGCCGCCAAACCCCATGTATTTCAAATGGAGAAGTTCATCCTCTGTGGTCAAGGGTAAAGCGTTAATATAAAAATCTGAAAAAATTACAGGATGAGTTTTGATTGATTTGGAGTCGATTTGGGGGGTGGCCCGGAATTTTTTTTTCTCACAACCACCCTAGTGTAGATACTCCCTTGAGTCTGCGTCATGAGCTACCTTACTTCTAGAAGGCTCCTTGGTCATAACTACTACTTTCTATCTCCACTGCCTTCTTTTGCTGATTCATGTGCAGTTGCCTCAGAGCGACACGTGCTTCCTTCCATCCGACTTGATCCGGGACAAACCTTGTTGTTTCGCTACAGTGAATGCGTGGCGTCTTGGCTCGATCTACAGCTTTCACATGATTTCCAACATATCTCGCGCTGTCCGCTGGAAAAAGCTGCCGTAATGTTGGCTGCAGCTTTAACGACTTTACAACTTGAAAATAACGTCTCAAGACAAAGCCTTCATATTACGCTGTTCAGGGACACATTGGCATTCTGTGTCTTACCTCCGATACAACGCTTCAGCAAGGAATCGTTACTGAAGTCAACGAAGATCGGTCCTATCTCGTCATGACTGCCTTTGGGAGGTTACACGTCAATAGATCCTGGTAAATAGATCCCCGGTCAAAAGATCCCGGTAAAAAGATCCCCGAAGAACTAGATCCCCGAACAACAAGATCCCCGAACAAAAGGATCCCCGAACAACTAGATCCCCGAACAATTAGATCTCCGAACAACTAGATCCCTGAACAATTAGATCCCCGAACAACTAGATCCCCGAACAACTAGATCCCCGACCAACAAGATCCCCGAACAACAAGATCTTAGAACAATAAGATCCCGAAAAGAGGCAATGATTGTATCGAAGGCAAAATGTGAAATCAAGTACGTATCGAATTCTTCTCGACTTCAGGGACAGCGATTTTTCGGAAGTCTAATTACACTTCTGTGACAACCACCAGACGCTGATTAGCACTTGTTGGTATGTGATATGGTCTCTGAAGTGGGCGATCAATATATAAAATAATTTGGGGCCCCAGTAAAGTATTTTTGGGGACAGAGATTTTTCGGATTTTTCGGAACTTTATTAGATCCCTGATTTTTAACAGTGTACAAGTGCCCGTTATAAGATAAATACAACCCGCCTCTGGGATTCGGAAGGAGTTCGAGCGGAATGTTGTGCGTATGACTAACATTGAACTACTGTCGACTATACTTATATTCAATACACGCGACATGGAAACTTTGGATATTTGGGATATGTCACGTGCCTGGACTGCTGACACTTGTTGTTTACGGATCTTATTGTTCGGGGATCTTATTGGTCGGGCATCTAGTTGTTCGGGGATCTTAGTGGTCGGGGATCTAATTGTTCGGGGATCTTAGTGGTCAGGGATCTTGTTGTTCGGGGATCTTTTTGCGGGATCTTTTGACCGGGGATCAATTTGTTTAAGGATCTGTTGACGTGACACCCCTTTGGTTGAACAGCTTGGTGTTTGAACGTAGCAACAGTTACAGCTGCAACTGCCTGTTGATACTTACACCAAGATCCCTGGCCCTCCGGGCAGAGATGATGTCGTGGCTCAGCGTCAGTCGAGGACCTGCGGTGCGATATGGCCCATATCTTTCTTCATACCTTCGACCGATTTGGCGTTGTTCCTTATAGCATTTCCATAGTACGACTGCATCTGATCGATGTCGTCATCCGTAGCTTCCGATGGTCTTGCCTCCGATGGTCTTACCGTTCGCTAACTTTTGTCCTCCGAGTCTCGTCTTTGGTTTTCTCATGCGGGATCCCAACCTTTTCTGTACGTGGCCACAACATTCGAGCTTCTCGATCCTCACGTAGGTCTGTATAGCTCTGCTTTCACGACGGCGGCATAGCTCTTCGTATCGTCGTCGCCAATGTACCCAACGTACTTTAGGGCGTAAAGTTGCTCTGATCTTTTGAAAATTCTTACCATGCCGGTGACTTCCATTGCTCCGGACGTACCTTGGTGATTGGCCTTGAATTTGATTATTAAAATTTACATTTTTAACATACGAACCCTATACCGGCCTAGGTTGAAACGAATGTTTCGTGATATAAAGGTACTGTCCATCACGCGGCTAAAGCGATTGGAGCTGCGTGGCTGTAGACGTGCGACTTCAGCCACGTCGCCTTCTCTACTGCTATACATTCAAACTAATAAGCCTATTGCCAATCACGCGATTCCGGTCGTACGGCTGTAGCGATCTCGGCGACGCGACTCTGAATCGCGCGGCTCGACTGCTCCGAGAGCAGTCAAATCGCTGGCCGCTGCGGTTTTGAGCAGAAATTTCCGAATTTACCTTGGTGGTCCGGTATTTTCAAAATTCCAGATGAATGATTCATTCCTTCAGTCGCATGATTGACAATCATACGCGCGGCTACAGCCAGCGATCGTCGCGCTACTACTAGTAGTGCGGCCACAATCGCGCGGATCCAATCGCTTTAGACGCGAGATGGACACTCAACCTTAACAATGGTTATTTTGTTACGACTTTTTTGAAGCATTTGGAATGATCAATTGGAAATATAACAAATATTGTCGTGTAAAGAAAATTATAGCATAAGCGGTATTCGTTTTTTTTTTTTTTTTTTGTAAAATATGTTGAAAGTGAGCTACTTTTAATTGTTTTCGACTTTCCTCACGTAATCTAGTGACTAGAAGATCGCGATTTGATAACGTCGCACTATGCGGGAATTTATATTATTTTTTTCATTTCTGCGCATGTGGGACAGGGCGAAAGAGTGCACTGCGCATCAAATGTTTTTTCACTGCGTACATGTTAGTTCACATAGTTAGATCTTCTGCAGGTTGAGCACCACTGCTCCTTGGGAACGTCCTTAAACTTTACAGATACATCCAATCTCTTCAAGAATTTTAACAGAACTAAAACATTCGAAATTTGCAATAATTATCTCTAAAATAACTTTTGTTCAAATGAAAGTGAAGATTTGGAAGACATTGATATCGAAGATTTCTTCCAATAAATTCTTTGAAACAGTTTCCTTTGATTTTTCCTGTTGGTAAGAAAACTTTCTCTCTTCGGTTAATTCTGGAGATTATGGCATGGGCTCATTCGTTTCCGATCGATCCATGGCATGTACGATCATCTCAATTAGTTTCCCCTGTCTTTGGTGTTGATGAAAAAAATATTCTCTATACTAATGAAAGAAAAGTTAAAATGAATAATCATAAATATGAGGTAGACCTTCTTCGCAACCTCACCTGTCTCCGTGTTACCCGAGAAAAAAAGATCAGATATGATTAGATATAATCAGATATAATCAGATCTTTTTATCTGACAATATGCAAATTTTTGATCCGATGATATATGAGCATATATACTAGGGTGATTCAAAAAAAAAAAAAAAAATTTTTTTTTTTCTTTTCACTAACAGGCTCAAAAGTTTCATTTAGGTCAAAAAGTATGCCTGTTAAAATATGAGCTCTTAATATTAATATTAAGAGTGGGCGCATCGCACTTTTCGATTTTCCATAAGAATAACATGGGATAAATCATTCTTGCTTCTTCTGATTTTTATAACTAGCAAATGATATGTCACACAGAGAATCTGCAGACATATTTTTGTAGAGAATTGAATGCTCTACAAAAAAGTTCGGAGTTATTTTCCAATAAGTCCACTCGTTCAAAAGTTATTCAAGGTCAAAGTTTAATTTATTTTAATTGATTTTAATGTTAATTCAATTTTAATAAGTCAATTTTTATTTTTTTATTTTTTTGTATTTTTCGTTTTTCATTTTCCAACCAAAACATGTCTGTAGATTCTTTGTGTGACGTATCATTTGCTAGTTATAAGAATCAGAACAGGCAAAAATAATTTATCCCATGTTATTCTTATGGAAAATCGAAAAGTGCGATGCGCCCACTCTTAATATTAAGGGGGTATCCCCACCTTTAAATGAGTCAACATTCTAAGAAAGAGATTGATATTTTACAGCGAATTTGAGAGTTTGATCAAATCCAAAAAAATCAAGAAGTTTAGGGAGAGTTTGACCCTCATTATCCATACTTAACATTGAATATTATTTTGAGTCTATTAGTAGTTACGCTGAATATAGAAAAATACAAAATTACTCGGTTGTCGCAAAGAATCAGTAGTACCGTTGGATCGATTTTGGAATTTTTGGTCTTCCATTGTTCAGAAGAGATGCCTCTATCATATGAACATAGAACTTTTTGATATGACTATTTTTGGTTGAGATAATAGAAAAAATAGAGATAAAATTGAAGAATTAGAAAAATCTCAGTAAAAACTAAGCGAGTCAGGCAATTTTCGCGATATCAAAAAGTTCTATGTTCATATGATAGAGGCATCTCTTCTCAACAATTGAGGACCAGAAATTCCAGAATCGATCCAACGATACTACTGATTCTTTGCGACAACCGAGTAATTTTGTATTTATCTATATTCAGCGTAACTACTATTAGACTCAAAGTAACATCCAATGTTAAGTATGGATAATGAGGGTCAAACCCTCCCTCAACTTCATGATTTTTTTGGATTTGATCAGATTCTCAAATTCGCTGTAAAATATCAATCTCTTTCTCAGAATGTTGACCTATTTAAAGGTGGGGATACCCCCTTAATATTAAGAGCTCATATTTTAACAGGCATACTTTTTGACCTAAATGAAACTTTTGAGCCTGTTAGTGAAAGAAAGAAAAAATTTTTTTTTTTTTTTTTGAATCACCCTAATATATACTTATATCTGATGATATATAAGAATATCTGACTATACATGGTTGTATATAAACAGATATAATCGATGACTCGAATGTTTGATCTGAGCATATATGATTATATACACCCCTCAAAAGAATTAAAGCAACACCTAACCTCTAAGCAAAAAATAGCGAATTTTTAAACGCTTGTATCTTTGGACCAGAAGGTCGGACAGGGACGACCGGGCGCTCAAATTAAAGCTCGAAATGTCTTCTGCAACTCCCATGAAGCGGATATCCGTTTTCATGTCTCGTTTCAAAGGAGCGCCACTTTCAAACAAACAGTGCGTAAATCCTTCGTTTGATGCAAACTTGAATCGAATGTACGGGGAGCAGGATTTTTTTTCTTAGAAATCCCTAAAAGATAGGAAATTTTGTTATCTTTTGAATGCTTCTCTTGCCGCTCCCCTGCGATTTTTCTCCACCGAGCTAGGCGTGTTTAGAGTAAGAAACTCCGTAAGATCTTCAAACCGCTTCAACTTTTGACCAACTTATCGTAAAACAATTTTCGGCACACCATTTTGAATCTGATTTCATACTCTTTACGCTTCACTGATCAGATTTACTCCTTTTTGATTTTTAAAGATTATTCAGCCACTTTTACTAAGAAAAACGTCATGTCGAATGTGTCCAAAATCGAGACAAAAGGCACCCCTCGAAACTGGACTCAAATCAATTGGAAATTGAAATTGACCAATTTTTTACAAAACTTCAAACCCTTTTCTCTAAAATGCCACTCTGTTCATTTCGTTACGACCTTTTTTGGCTGAGCCACGCGAGTTTGAAGCAGACAACTCCACAAAATCTTTGATCTGCCATATCTTCTGACCAAATCGTCGTAGAACGATTTTTCGCATAGCACTTTGAGCGGGATTTCATCGGCTACGAGGTGTCGCAATTGAATTATTCCTTTTTTTGATCTTGTTCCACATTTTCGAAGTTTCACATTCTTAAATTTTCAAATTTTCTAACCTTTCCTTTGCGTTTGTGCCTCCGCTCTTGGCGTTACCCAGGATCAACGACGTGGACGTGGTGCGGATTGAATCCCTTCGGAGTGCTGTTTTTCGTGAGTCCCCTTGCCTCTCACGTTCATGTGCGGTTACGCAATCTGTCCTCTAAAATCGTGTGTTACCTCCCAAATTTTCAATGACTGCTTGAAGTCGCATGCGCATATTAATGCACCGTCGAATTTGTGCCTGTGGGATAGCGTTCCAGGACGAAAAACAAGCACCCCTAAGGGATCAAATCCGCGCCACGTCCACGTCGTTGATCCTGGGTAACGCCAAGAGTGGCGGCACAAACGCAAACCAAAGGTAAAAAAATTTGAAAATTTAAGAATGTGAAACTTTGAAAATGAGAAACAAGATCAAAAAAAGGAATGATTCGATTGCGACACCTCGTAGCCGATGAAATCCCGCTCAAAATGCTTCGCGAAGAATCGTTCTACGACGATTTGGTCAGAAGATACACGGAGAAAAAAAAACAGTAAGCTGTGCTGCGCAGGACATTAATCTAGTCAATATAGTATTTATAAGCATTAGACTGTGTCAAAAAAAAAAAAAACGACATCTTCTTTTTGTTCGGGCCCTTTCGAAAATAGTTAGTGCTTAATATAAAAAAAATTGTCCCCAAAGCTTAGCTATGTAGCTCGAACACAGAATTAGCGCATTTGAAAATAAGATTTCCCATGTATTTCAAATGGCAAAATTTTTTTATCTTAGTTTTATTTTTATAATTCTCTTTATTCAACTGATAAGAATAAAGTAAATATACGGTTTTGAAGGGAAAAAAATTTCTGAGAAAATGCATGAAAAAAAATTTTTTAAATAATTTGTCGAAAAATAAGTAGTAATCAAATATACATATGACTTTTAAACCACTGTAACTCGTGAACGGTTCAATCGAGCAACTTGGGCCAAAGGACTATTTTGTAGATCATAAAATTCTCTACAAAACCGTATATCTACTTTATTCTTATCAGTTGAATAAAGAGAGTTATAAAAATAAAACTAGAATAAACAAATTTTGCCATTTGAAATACATGGGAAATCTTATTTGCAAATGCGCTAATTCTGTGTTCAAGCTACAGAGCTGAGCTTTGGGGACAATTTTCTTTATATTAAGCACTAACTATTTTCGGAAGAGCCCGAACAAAAAGAAGATGTCGTTTTTTTTTTACACAGTCTAATAAGCATACATTTTCAATCTAACCTCACTTTTGACTGTCACGACAGCAATAGTTACTTCCGTCACGGCAGTGAGTACTGTTAGAACTATAGTGAAAACTGATTTGCACATCACTCCAAAAGCTAAATACTATATTGACTAGATTGATGCCCTGCGCAGCACAGCTTACTGTTTTTTTTTCTCCGTGTATGGCAGTTCAAAGATTTTGTGGAGTTGTCTCGGTGGAGAAAAATCGCAGGGGAGCGGCAAGGGGAGCATTAAAAAGATAACAAAATTTCCTATTTTTTAGGGAAATTGAATTTTTGAGCAAAAAAATCCTGCTCCCTGTACATTCGATTCAAGTTTGCATCAAACAAAGGATTTACGCACTGTTTGTTTGAAAGTGGTGCTCCTTTGAAACGAGACATGTAAACGGATATCCGCTTCATGGGAGTTGCAGAAGACATTTCGAGCTTCAATTTGAGCGCCCGGTCGTCCCTGTCCGACCTTCTGGTCCAAAGATACAAGCGTTTGAAAATTCGCTATGTTTCGCTTAGAGGCTAGGTGTTGCTTTAATTCTTTTGAGGAGTGTATATTTGCTGTGTGCATGACCTTGAATGGGACCTGAGTCCGATGCAAGCGCTCGCAGTGGCAAGATAATGAACTTTTGGTAGGATACATGGGATACATTTAGCAGTGGATGGGCCAGTATATGAGAAATATGTATGAATGAGAGGATTAATATTCATGATAAAGTCTATGATTGAAGCACCGAATGATCGCCGAATTACAAGTTTTTTTTTAAATTCATCTAAATCACTCAAAAATCTCAACTTCCGCGAGAAATTCACGAGTTGAATTGAATGTAATGTCTGCTCTACCGCGTGGTGTCAAGTATCAACTTAACATGGCGAAAACATTGCGGGCATCGAATATAAATTGTTGTGTTGTGAACTGTAACAAGACATATAAAAATTCATCGGAAGATATAAAAAAAAGGATAAAGAATATGATATCCTCAAATTTTACCTGTAACAATACTCTGTAAGGAGGTTCAGAAATAGACGTGTGGCGAATTATGCTACTGCGAATAGACTCGCAAATTCCGTTCATGCGGATTTCTTCAACTCGCACTACATGTGAGGCGGCAAGTGCTTTTCCTTTTTGTTTAGTTTGACAGCACCGGAACCAATCCTTATGATCATATTAATTTTGAGATCAACTAAGTTCAGATGGAGTCGGCGACATAACGCGGGATTACCCTGTACGCCGCGCATAGTAGCGCGCGCACTCCGCTCTAATTCATAATTGACTCTGAATTCTGCGAATTCTATGCCGCGGTTGCATTCGGATTTCTTTTTAGTGCTTTAATCATTCACACAAGAATATAATATTTTATTCTGGACGTGTTATAATATTCATGGACTTGGATAATTCAGATTTAGCTATAGGCGCCAAGCTATCATGCACGGAAAGATTTTCACCAGACTGGGTACGGTTCTGCACACGACTCAGTCAAGTGCGAGCGAAAAATAGCGAAAAATCAAGTAAGCACACGAACCATTCGTGTGCGCACATGAATGAGTCGTGTGCGCACACGAATGAGTCGTGTTCTAAACAGTACTCAGTGTGGTGCTGCACCAGAATGCGAGCACAGTAACCAGTCGAGTGCCGCACACGAATGAATCTTGTGCGCACACGAATCAGTAATGTTTCGCACAACACCTAGTCGTGTTTTGCACTCGAATAATGCTTATACACTGAAATCAAGAATTAATCGCTGAGAAAACTATTGATCATAACCTAAAAATAGTATACTTCGGTATGAAGGAATAGAAATTATTATTCTGGTCCCCTTTTTTTTATTGTAAACTTATTTTTCACCATTTATGAGTAAATTTTCAACTATAGTAGTTTTGTGAATATTAAAAAATCAGTTCTCTAAATCTGTTCAACTCCAAAAATCCAACCCGTCTAAGAAATCTCTTCCGATTATTATAAGAATCATTTTAACCGGTTCACTGGTAATGACACATATATGTGCAAAAAAAAAAAGTGTCCTAAAGTGCATATAGGTGCATATTATGCATTACCAGTGAACCAGTTAATAGTTGTTTTATTGGATAATTCATTTCAAAGGGTTAAAGATGAATTAAAATGCAAAATCGAGAATGAAGTTTAAATAAATTAATCCATATTTGTATTGAAATGTACTTTAATTTATTTATTTATTAGTAGCAAATACAATAATTTTTTACATCATAGTCTTAAATTTACAACCAACGTTTTGGAATGTATTTACCATTTCCGTTTTCTGTAATACGAGATACTGAACAGAACTCAAGCTCTTCAATGGTCAAACACTTTTTGTATGATGCACTCATCAGAGCACTCTCATGAAAATTGAAAGCTTGATAGTGTTCATCGTAGTACGCGTAATTAGTAATGTCTCTCGAGATCACATATAATTTACTATCACAATTTTCGATTATTGTAACAACTATTAATAATTGCGGTCCAGATTCATTTGGTATCATTAATACTGTATTTCGTTTTATTGTGCGGTTCTTGAAAGTTATACAACTGATTTCATTAATGATATCTTGCGGATTAATAGGTAATAGTGATGAATAAATAAAAAAATCAGGTGTGGTTCGAGCTACCTTGAGAATTGATTGGCCTTTTTTATAAGAATCGTTGACAGAAGCTTTACACCGCAACCTGTAGTTGAACTGAAGCTGATGTTTAATATCCACTGTTTTGCATATATTTTTGCGACTAGTTGTGATATTAGCAATAACTTTTGCATCTTGATTTTTATGCTCACATCGCATAGTTGACATGTTGCACAACGGTCCAAACAATCTCATCACTCGAGCGTAATGGAGTAAAAAATGGTGTTTAGGCTTCAGACTCTGTTCAGGAAATAATGTAACTCGTAAAGCCAAATATTCTTGGATCATTGCTTCTACTGAATCACACAAATCAGTGTGTATTACCGTTGATACTACGATATCTAATATATCTTTAAATAAAATAACAATTTTCCAGTAACAGTTATGAACTGGAATCCAATCACCAATTAATACTCCCAAGTTTTGGTAAAGACATAGTGTCTCAGCAGCAGACATTTTAATGTATTTTTTATTTATTTGGTTTTGTTTGATGTCAATAGGTCTATTGCGGATTTCGTCATCACCATAATATAATCCCCGAAAGCGGTTATTTAAATTCGATAATGTAAATAATTGCTCATCGACAATAAATTTATGTAAAATTAATCCCAAGTCATACTGGGCGACTCCTTCCAGTATATCATGCATGTAGTCTACAGTTAAAAGCTCTATAGTAGATATAGATTTTAATTCAGAAAGTGCCGATGGACCAGCAATACCAGTTTCACTAGGATCATCAAGTTTTAACCCGTCTTCATAATTAGCATTAGTTCGAATATTACATTTCTGTTCATCCAAGATATTATTTATGTCTTTTCGGTCCAGCAAGCAAAATCTACACGGATGATTCGCACTAAAACTTCCAATAAACCCAAGGACTTGATGAACAGCTAAATTATCGCCAATTACTCCCAATAACGAGAAATAAATTTGAATGGAACCAGATTCAGTTCGAATTGTTACCCCAGTTTCTTCTAAAAATTTAAGTTCATCAACTGTCTTAACTAAAATTGTTTTTAGAGTCACGTCTTGTAAGTCTCTTGTTCTATATAACGTTGATAAAAATATGTTTTCAGTTTTTGATCGGAGATTCGGAGGTAAACATGGCAGAGTTATATAGAATGTCCCGTTTTTTCCTAATCCTTTATGGCTTCCTAAGGGGTTGTTAGTCTCATAGTCGTCTTGATATAAAAAAATTGGGAAGACAATTTTGTCACCAAACTTAGCTTTTTTTTTTTTGCCAGGCTTCCCCTTGAACAACATTTGTGATGAGTTTATTGTTAACTTCCAAATAATGTAAATATGATATTGTATTATTAAATACATCCGGCTGTTGAAAATATTTTTGTAATACGTCTCTAAGTTGTATGAATTGTATTGTTATATCTTTTTTCCCTAAAGTCACAGTAGAATTTTGTTGTATATATGCTTCTTTAACTCCAACGGATACTTCTAAATGAGGGATATAAGTCCCATTATTTAAAAAAAAATCAAGACTTTGTCCTTCAGACTTGAATAGTTTGAAAGGGTCTTGCAGTCTATCAATCATATTTTTATAAGCGGCGATGTTGTGCGAATTTTCACCCAGATGTTGTAAGCGAAGAATCATTTGATTCAGTAATGTCGAAATTGCATCATTCTTTACGAAAGAGCAAAAATCATTGATTATGTCTTGGACTCGATTACGGGTTAAGGTGAAGTGAAACGTTTCAAGGCCACGGCCGGGTGCCTTGCACCGCGGTAAAACAGAACTACCGAACGTTTGGTACCTCTGTCCACCGCTAGATTATTTGAAAATATACTGGCTGCAATTTCGATACAGGCTGTGATCTCGACTAAATGTAGATAAGGGTTGTGATCTCAACTGAATATCGGTTTTTTAGTTATGAGCAACGGAGAATCGTCAATTCTCAGCCATTTCTCCATCAAATGACACGAGATTAGGCTCAAAGTGTGTAGTTTTTCATTGCGGAGTGGTTAATTATCGGGAAAAATGCGACTATCTACGGCAACAGTGAATAATCTCGCGATTTATGTGGTCGGTACGTCAATCTGTGAAAATTTTTGTCAAATTTTGGAAAAGTGAAATAATCAGCCACTTTCTGCCACAATTATGTGTAATCCCTCCAAGTTTCATCGCGATTGATTCAGTCGTTCCGGAGAATTCACGATTCCCGTTTTCGAAGTTCTGACAAACGTTTCACTTCACCTTAAGTCTGGATAATTAAATAATTTCGACACAAAGTCAGCAGCAGTTTCATTTATTATCGACGAAAACTGTTTAGGGTCCATGGTTGATTGAAATATTTGATACTTTCTCAAAATAGCTTAAAGCATTGTTCAGCAAAACACCAAACTTATCTCCTTTAAATTGCATGGAATAGATAGTATGCTGAATAAATAGCCAGACCTGACGATCAAGTTTAGGGTATTGACAGTTAGTACAAAAAAATATTTTGAAGGTCGCGTCTAGAGCTTCTAAAACGGAATTCACTTTATATTTGATGTGATCAACCACAACGTAAAAAGCTTCGGGTGAAACCGTCGAACCAACGAAAACGATGAAAGGTTGTAAATGTTCACCTTTTGATTGACAATTAGTACGTCTTTCTTGTATAGCTTTGTCAACATCTGCTGCAACCTACATATTACAATAAAATATGAAATTATTTATAACGGACAGAAGATCTGAAAAAGCTGTGTTTACAAAAACAGAAAAGAACTAACCTTGACTCTTAAAATCAAGTCGCCTAAATTTTTTTCATTTGCTTCGGTGTTCTCTTTGTTCTGGGTCTCGATTTTTTTACGTTTTGGGGTCAGTTTGTTAATTTTCTTGTCATGAGCCTTTAAGGCTAGAGGCAACAATTGTAATATAACTGCGTCCTTTCCTTCTACAATTATTATCCAAAATTATTGTCAACATTCATACATACTACAAAATATATACCTAGGTGTAGCACGGGATGAAACACGATTTCAGACAAAGGTGATTGGTAACGGTCCTAGTCTGAAATCGTCTTATTTTATCTCTTGCCATATAATTCACTATTTTACAAAGTTAATTTACCGTCTTCTAGTTCTGGTAGTTTTTGTAAGAGAAATTGGGCTCCGTTAGCAGTGATATTTTTCGAACAAATAAATTTTTCTAATTCACTGCGTAGTGACTTCCACTTCTCATTTATATTGATTACTTTATCAGGATATTTTCTATTGAAGTCAGTAATAATCTATGAAAATCATCAAGCCATTAATTTGAAAATTAAATTATTAGTAAACTAAAAATAATCAAGTAAAAGATCCGAAAGCTTTACTTACTAACTCTAAGCCAGTACTTCTTTCCAAACACAGATATTCGGTAAACTCCCAAAGGTCAGTTCCTCCTCTAGTTCTAATCAAGTCTTGTCTAACTTCATACGTGGAATTCCAGGCTTTTAAAGTGTCTTCCCACGAGCTCTGATTTTGTTTCGAAATTAATAGTTGTTCCTCTACATTGACGCCTCAAATTGAAATACAAAATGAACATTATAAAATCCTTAATAAAATTATCTAAATTTGAAAAAATTATGTAATCGATCTATGTATTTATATGTTACCAGTTAAATTTTCGTCAGCACTCGATAAAGCAGTAATTTTTTCAGGATAAACTAGAAGCCCACAACCAACAAAAATTTTTCGCATGTAATTTATCCTTTGAATAAATTTACCAGTGGCGTTGACTCTATTTTTGCCGTCAGAAATAGCCGGAGAATAATAAATACCAGGTCTTTCGCTAAAGACTGTCGCTACTTCATCAGCAAGCTTTTTTAAAGAATCAGATGATGCTCTGAAAACACATGTATTAATTAAAAATATTTGAGTTACAACGTAAATAATATCCGAAATTTTTATAGTAAAACTATCTACAAGGTTAATACTGTGAACGAAAATATTAACAAAGAAGAAAAAAATCAATCTTACTCCAATTTTTGCAAAGGATTCTGCAAAGTGACGTTATTTTTCTTTAAAATCGCAGATAATTCTCTATTAATTACAATATGTGTTAAATAGTTCCTCATCACATCATTTAATGATTTAAATTTATCAAAATGAAATAATATCACATTTCCTTCCACACTACTGAGTAAGAATGAACGTAAATCCGTTTCAGATGATACGAAAATCATCGAGTTTAGGCCATTGATGCTATGACATTTCGTGCACTCAAGACTGAAAGCACTAGCTTCTTGCACATTCATCAATTCAATTGTCGGATTACCGTTTTCAGAATGATCATCCATAATGTCTAAGACGTATCCGAAAAAACAAATAGAACGAAAAAAATTATTGAAATATTAATAAAATATTTTCAACGAATAGAAGTAGGCTCATTCAATCAAGAATGAAATAACTATGATAGAGTTTTGAACTACTTAATCTGCTTATAAAGATATAAAACAAAAATCAACATGGTTAAGCTTTAGTGATTGACTTTGTAACGACATAACAATTATTCTTATTACTATTTTTTTTTAATTTATTTTTCTTAAGTTATTAATATAAAAATGTTTGCATTATTTGAAAAACCATCAATTCAAATATATAGGTATATTTAATAAGATTGAAATTTCGATAAAAAACTATTGTCATATCCGCGATGACACTAAATAAATAAACTGCTCATAATCGGTGGACATGAAAAAAAAGTTATGAAAAAATACGTACATAAAGTAAGACAATTTTATTCACGCGAGATGCCAAATACTTAACCTTAAAATATCAACACAACACATCATCAGGCGATTATGAAACAAATTAGTATTAGTTATATACTTACCTCAATATTAAAAAATTCAGTGTATTAAAATACTATATCTTCAAACTTTTGAGATGATTTTTATTATTATTTTTTCTTTCCAATAGTTATAACTTATAAGTAGATACACTATTCTCTACACTTCAGCTCTAACCACTGATATACCGCGATAATCAGGTGAAAGAGAATGGTCCATCCGCCCAGGCAGACAATATTTCGTATTTTTAGGGGGATAGCCACTCGTTGCACTGAAAATCCCTAGGGTGATTTTGGCGCGCGGTCGATGCAATTCGGCAGCCATTGTTGATACAAGCCGGCTGACTGTCAATACATCGCGGAAGGTAGACAAGTGTGGTTATGTTCGTTTATTTGAAGGAAATGATAAATAAAGTGAATGAAACCTACGTGAATAAGCTAGGAATATTTATCAAAAATCGATCAATTAGTTTTAAATGATAATTTCGTTCAAATTAGTTGTTATCGATGAACTTTTCGATTCTCATTAATTTCCAGTTATAGCTTGGGTTAAGTCGTTGATTGCATTAAGATATCATTTAAAACTAATTGATCGATTTTTGATAAATATTCCTAGCTTATTCACGTAGGTTTCATTCACTTTATTTATCATTTCCTTCAAATAAACGAACATAACCACACTTGTCTACCTTCCGCGATGTATTGACAGTCAGCCGGTTTGTATCAACAATGGCTGCCGAGTTGCATCGACCGCGCGCCAAAATCACCCTAGGGATTTTTTCAGCGCAACGAGTGGCTATCCCCCTAAAAATACGAAATATTGTCTGCCTGGGCGGATGGACCATTCTCTTTCACCTGATTATCGCGGTATATTATAACTGGATAGCCGATCGCGTATGAAATATAGGCCGAAGCGTGAGGCCAGTTGAGTGTCACTTTTTTTGGCGCCACGTGTATCGCCATCTGTGCTTGACACGATTCATTCATGTGCGGCACTCGACTGGTTACCGTGCTCGCATTCTGGTGCAGCACCACACTGAGTACTGTTTAGAACACGACTCATTCGTGTACGCACACGACTCATTCATGTGCGCACACGAATGGTTCGTGTGCTTACTTGATTTTTCGCTTTTTTTCGCTCGCACCCGACTGAGTCGTGTGCAGAACCGTACCCAGTCTGGTGAAAATCTTTCCGTGTGCTAGGCTCTCTCCTACCGGAAGTTCGAATTTCCGTCACTTGTGGCGCTACGTGTCTTGCTGCACACAGCGAATTAGGGTGGTCCTTATTTGGGGCTCGGACGAATTTTTAATCAGCCGTCCCCCAAATCAACTCCAAATAATTCGAAAACAATACCCTAATTTTTTCAGATTTTTATCTAAACTCTAACCCCTCCCTAAATGAGGGTGGATTTCCCCATTTGAAATATACGTGTTTCGGTCATATTCTCAGGATATATTTTATTCTGGGAGTAATAATTCTTGAAAAAATCTGTAACTGCGGGACTTTAGTGTTCATTGGTGCTACTATTTGAGAAACAATTGACATTATCATACGCGTCAATCTAGACGAATTGCACACCCTTTAATCTGACTTTTTTCAATTCAATAAAATATGGTATCCAGTTATATCCATTTTTTTTTAAACGACCTGTTTTTTTATATGTTTAATAAATCTGTTTCTACCGAAATTCACTAAGCTTTTCAACTGTATTGCGTTCTCTTTCTCTAACTCTTATCATTTTATCCGCAAAAATACGAAAAATCGTTCGGAAAAGGCTCATGTTACGCCCCACAGGGTGAGGAACTCGAATTATTATCATTGAAAATGATTCTCTTTTCGGTCTGTTGGCTGGCTATAGGGGCTCCAATCTGGAAATGTAACGTTTTGGCGTCACGCAAAACCGTACATGATGATTCATCGGATTGAGTCTTTCATTTATTAGAAGATGTAGCTGGTAAGGTACATTTCTTTTGTATTAGCGTCAGATGAAATAGAAGTTTCGTGTTTGGTCACTGCAAAAGAGGCACGGGGGGTGAAGCCTCCCCCCTGACGTCGGCCCAGGGGCGAAGGTCCGGTGGGGGGGTTCGGGGGGCAGAGCCCCCGGGGTCCAGGGCGAAGCCCTGGTAGGGGGTTCGGGGGGCGAAGCCCCCCGATGCGATCTGAAAAAAAAAGATTCTCCAACGCATGTAGGGTAAAAAACAATTAACTTGTAATGATTTTAAGTGTTTAATTATTTTGCACATCAATGTATATTCTAGCAATTCATTTTCAATGACTCAGATTCTTGCCCTTCGGGTGAAACCTGTAGATATAATAACTTAAGGTGATCCTAAATAATTTTTATTTTGATAAAAAGTGGGTATTTTAGGTTTGTATATTACGATATCGTACAAAAAAAAAAAAAAAAAACATGCAAAAATTGGGAAGGTCCAATTACTGAAAATTGGTATGAAATGCTCTACCTTACAATCCTGTGTGACCTGAAGAGGAGAAAAATTACGAAACGTTAATTATTTTTACATATAGTGTAACGGATCAGGCGACCTAGGCCTGACCGTTAGCGATTCAAACATCAACCGTTGCGAACGTCGAATAGTCCAGAAGGGTCGATGAGAGCGACAAGTCGCATGACGTCACAACGGGTATATAAATCGAGACACAGCTCTCAGCAGCAGCTATTCATAGGCACAGCGCCTGATAGACTCACTACGCTCTTAGTATTCGGACACTAAAGGCATAGCGCCTAGTGATCCTTTAGCTTCACTTTAAAAATTATTCTACAAATTCATTACAATCCAATTTCATACATAAAATAAAAATCAAGACGTTTAGTTTCAAACAAACAAATAATTTGAGCAAAAAGAAGTAGATTCATTAGCTACATAATTAACGGAAATTACCGAGTAAAAACGACGAGCCTGTCAATAATCGCATAGCGATAATAATTAGTCTACGATATAGAAAGTTAGTAAGTAAGCAACTTTGTAAATATAATATAGGAATAGGTTGCAACCAGAGTTTGAATATAAATTAAATAAAATGATTGCTTGATTATCTAAAAGTAAGTAAATCTATGCAGATCCCTTATCCGCCATTTCCAGGTTCTTCTTCATCCGTATAACCAACCAAAGCTAGATACAGCCTTAGTGGGTCTCTGACGCACTCAGGTCTGGCACAGCAGGTTTTATTGTGTAGAAAATTTGGGGATAAACTAACTTTATCATAGCTAAAATTAAAAGGTTAGGTGGGTAAAGTGCAGCCTTAGCGCGTTTACGTGCTCAGGTCGGTGGGGAGGCGGCTTTAGTTGCTCGGCGACTCAAGTCCGTAATAGGGAACATTAAATTATTGATATGAAAGTCTAGAACATTAGAACATCGAGCAAAGAACTCACAATTACACTCGGTTCGCGTTACCTGAAGGAACGCTAAAGAACCGAAACGTAACAATAGATACCATATTTTGTTGAATTGAAAAAAAGTCAGATTAAAGGGTGTGCAATTCGTCTAGATTGAAGCGTATGATAATGTCAATTTTTTCTCAAATAGTAGCACCAATGAACACTAAAGTCCCGCAGTTACAGATTTTTTCAAGAATTATTACTCTCAGAATAAAATATATCCTGAGAATATGGCCGAAACACGTGAATTTCAAATGGGGAAATCCACCTTCATTTAGGGAGGGGTTAGAGTTTAGATAAAAATCTGAAAAAATTAGGGTATTGTTTTCGAATTATTTGGAGTCGATTTGGGGGGCGGCTGATTAAAAATTCGTCCGAGCCCCAAATAAGAACCAACCTAGTGTATATAACTATATACAGTAATATACAATTATATATGGCAATATATAGTAGGGTGACCCTTATTTGGGGGTCGGTGGAACTTTGACCATGACACCCCCTAGGTCAGTTCCAAAAAAATAAATAATAATCTGGGTGAAATTCGAGCTCTGTAGCTGCTCATTGGGAAAGGGTGCCTGTAAGCCCGTATTTTCGCCCATTTAATTAACATAGGATTTTTCATCAAAAAAATTCATTTTTTTTTTTCACGTGCCTGTAGTGCGCTGGAAAAATCCACTATTCCGTCATTTTAGAGTGACATAGTTAGTAAGTATGTACAAATTTTTCCAGTCCTCTAAAACCATATTTCACAGAGTAGCCGCTACCGACAGATTCTGGTTTTGGAAAAGAATCAAATTTCTTATAACAATGAAAAGATAATATCATATACCCAAGCCTTTTGGGATAGAAAGAAGTATAGTTTTTCCAAAACTAGAATCTGTCGGCAGCGGCTACTCTGTGAAATATGATTGTAGATGACTGAAAAAAATATGTACATACTCACTAACTATGACACTCTAAAGTGACGGAATAGTGGATCTTTCCAGCGCACTACAGGCACGGAAAAAAAAAAGATTTCGATGAGGAATCTTATGTTAATCAAATGGGCGAAAATACGGGCTTACAGGCACCCTTTCCCATTGAGCTACAGAGCTCGAATTTCACCCAGATTATTATTTATTTATTTGGAACTGATCTAGGGGATGTCATGGTCAAAGTTCCACCGACCCCCAAATAAGGGTCACCCTAATATATAGTTATATATAAATATGTATAAACAGACATACTTCCTATATTTGAATAGGTATCATTATATACAACTATATATCGTGATATATAGTTATATCCAGCCACATATAGTTATAAAAATACTACCTCATTCGGACAGATATAATTATACCTCACTGAAAATGAGTCTGTGATAAATCGTGTAAAAAAGTATGTAATAATTCACGTGATAAATTGTATATTTTTATGACCGATATTGGTATATGGTTCATCATGTGGATTATTGTGTGCCTTGTTACATAATTTATCACAATGTGTGAAAAACACATGATTTATTATGTGAATTTTCATGTGATGACATGTTTCTGAAGAAAAAAAAAAGTAGATCCGACCGGGAATCGCACCCTCCTCCGTCGAATCCGGATTAACCTCATGAATAATTATGATCATATTTGATCCTTGTGACTTCGAAACTGTGAAAATAGCGCGGCTAAGCTTTATGACTGTAAAACTGTGCAGTGCAACCTACACATGCAGTGGCCCAGGTGGTAGCAACTCTGATTCCGAAATCGACGGACAAGGGTTCGATTCCCGGTCTGATCTACTTCTTTTTTTCGCTTTATTTACTAAGATATCAGTATAAATGCTCAGGGGTGCGATTCGGTAACCTTTGCACTAAATAAGCGAAAAATTAGCGATTGCGCTAACTATTTCCCCTATTTTTCGCGATGCAACTGTCCGAGAATCAACAATTGAATACCTAAGGAAATCCGGCTCTGTGACGAGGTTCTCGCGATCGAGAGCTATCTTAATTCCCCAGGACTTTTTCTCCGTAGCGTTCGTCATCCATGTCGCCAGGCTAGTGATTTCCGTAATCCAGGACTTTCACCCCGTAGTTGACCTTGTCCAGGTGGTCAAACTTGTGATTGATGTTGCCCAGGTCATCCGCTTCGTAGTTTTTACTCTTTATTGTCTTCGAGTTGTTGATCTCCGTGCTCCAGGACTCCGGAACAAAAGTCCTGGAGCACGGGGATCAACTACGAAGCGGACGACCTGGGCAACGTGAGTCACCAGTTTGACCACCTGGACAAGGTCAACTACGGGGCGAAAGTCCTGGAGGACGAAAATCACTAGCGTGACGACCTGGATAACGAACGCTATGGAGCAAAAGACCAGGACAACGTAAGCTACGTAGCGAAAGTCCTGGAGGACGGAAATCAACAACCCGATGACAAAGAAAGTGAAAACTGCGAAGCGGACGACCTGAGTTACGTAAGTCATCAGTTTGAACACTTGGACAACGTAAACTACGTGGCAAAAGTCCTGGAGGACGGAAATTAACAACCCGATGACAACAAAGACTAAAAACTACGAAGCGGACCACCTGGACAACGTAAGTCATTAGTTTGACCACCTGGACAACGTAAACTACGGGGCAAAAGTCCCGGAGCACGGAGATCAACAACTCGAAGACAATGAAGAGTAAAAACTACGAAGCGGACGACCTGGGCAACATCAGTCACAAGTTTGACCACCTGGAGAAGGTCAACTACGGGGTGAAAGTCCTGGATTATGGCAATCACTAGCCTGGCGACCTGGATAACAAACGCTACGGAGAAAAAGACCTGGGGAATGTAAGTCACCAGTTTGACCACCTGGACAACGTCAACTACGGGGCGATCGACGTAGGGCACGAGAATGACCGACCAGGCTATGACTAGCTATGTACCGACAGTACTACCTTAAGATAGCGCTCGATCGCAAGAACCTCGTCACAGAGCCGGATTTCCTTAGGTATTCAATTGTTGATTCCCGGACAGTTGCATCGCAAAAAATAAGGGAAATAGCGCAAACGCTAATTTTTCGTTAATTTAGCGCAAAAGTTACAGAATCGCACCCCAGATCCGAGTATATAATATACCCAGATCCGAGTATATATGCTCGGATCGTGCCAAATCTCGGATCCGAGTATATACAAGCCATTTGGATCCAAACATATCGACGGTACTTTGGTAAAACCTCGTATGTCGATTTTTGATGGTTTTGAGTTAGGACCGTAAATATGATCGGCACATGTCCCTTTATAACTTTTATAAGTTTTATGTAAAAATATTAAACAGTTTATTTTTTATCAAACAAATTAAAACCTTGTATCTCACACCGCAATAAGTTGACAATGCAAATCCCGGCAAAACCTCGTATCTCAAGATATACATGAGCGACATCTCATTTGTTTACCGAGTTTGATTGTCTTTTGCTGTCAAAAATGTAACCTATGAATTTTCTATCAAAATAACTTTTTAAATTCTATTTCCGCTATTTAATTATTAAAAATCATTCTCAATTGGATCGAGTAAATTAAATAAGGTATTTGTTTATTCATTCAAAACTATCAATAAAATACAAGTATAAGATTTTTGTTTGAATTCCTTTATTTGCAAAAACACGTAAGTCGCATCCCAGTGTAAATTCAGCGTGTAAAAACCTCGTATTTTATAAAATTAATTCAAAATAAGGGTTAAAATACTGTGATTCGTTATATTTTACCCTTAATAAACTTAAAAGTACATTATCTTCAATATTCAGATGAAATAGTTATTAAAAATACTTTTTTATTATTAATATAGCGTTTTTTGTTGATCCTGTAAAGTAGTGATTCCTGAGATACGAGGTTTTACCAAAGTACCGTTGATATGAGTCATTCCACGTCAGACCGGACACCTTTCAGACACTATGTTCTTGAAACTCGACATAATTTTTTTCACAGCTTCTATGAGTCAAATGAATGAATCAAACAATTTTTCAAATTTTTTTTATCTTCAATAGTTTCAGAGTTGCAGGGGGTTGAATTTTGTCAAAAAGGGGCAAAAAACGGAAACATGCTGTGTTTCAAATGCTCATATCTTCGGTTCTATCTATCCTACAGACTTGATCCTGTGTTCGTTTTGAATCTCTTCGCGCGCCGTTTTCGCTAGCACGAAGCGATTGGTAGATCGCAGCATGCGTTATGAGTCGCATTTCGCCATCCCAAGTGCAGTCACGTAATGTCGCTATGATGCGACGCTTGTCGTGCAGACATCGTGAGATTATTCCTGAAATACCTTGCAAAATATATTCGTTAAAAATATTATTGATTAAACATTTTTTTGGATAAATAAAATTTTTTTTCATAACTTCCAACGTCATGAATATTTATATTCGAAAAGACAAGATCTGAAGTACAATTCGCAGTGACTGCGATGAAAGTACATGAATTATCGAAATAATTATTATGATCGACAAATTCTTGATCTCGGAGCTATAATTATATTGTGACGTAATTGTAATTTCACTCACTGTGATTAGTTTAGATGAATTACTATACAATCCAAATTCGTGAAGAATATTTTACAGCATCAATCCTTGTCAGAATTTGGAATGATATCCCCTTTTGCCATTCATTTCTAAAATCAGGTTTTTTCTCAATGCTAAATAAAAGCAGTTTATTTTGATATTATTATTAATTAAATGCTTCGTGGATTGAATTTTTCAAAAATTGATTGGTTTTCATTTATTTCTGAAATATTTTCCGACTCTCACGATATGCTAGCGATATGCGTCGCTCGCGATCTGAACTCATTACGTGCGAGCGATATGCGTCTCAATTGATGACACATATGTCTGGTGTGGTAAGGGCAACGCAGTGCGGGTAAATCCGCACACGTGCGTGTGTATACGCCATCACTGTGAGGACATTTTGCTATCTGGGTACCATATGAAAGTATGTTTCAAGAGCTTTGAAATGAACACATGACCAAGTGTCTGGGATGAATAGAACCGCAGATATGAGAGTTAGAAAAAAGACGTGTTTCCCGTAAATGCCCCTTTTTGGTAGATCTACGTAAGAGGCGCGCTAGTAGACTCGTGCGGCGCCGGCGGGTGCCGCCTTTGCCAAATGAATCGCTGTTTAAAAATACTTTCCATCCGAGTTCCATTCTGAAACTCACCTATCTTTTAGGAAATTGTCCAAGGAACACGCTCATATTTTTTTCAAAATTTTAAAAGCGTGTCCTGAACCTTGAAAATCGCATTTGAATAATATAATGGTTTATAGCAAATAGTCGTTGTCGCTATACACACCCAGCCTGAAGCCAACTTAACATTTATGAAAATGGTGACGCACAAGGATTGCGTGGGTCGATTAAGTATGCCTAATGGATAAAGAATCCATCGAAACGAAAATCCCAGCTGATCCTTTTTTTGAGTTATGAGTAATTGAAAAAAAAAAATTGATAACACGATAAAAAAAATATATATATAAATATATAAGGGTGCTCCGTTTCCGGCGAACTCTTTTTTTTTCGCTCCATCGACGAAATATTGTTGTATGTCCTCAAAAAGAAACCCCCACCAAGTTTGAGCCCTCAATTCCAATTCTAAGGCCGGTATTCATAGTCAGTTCTTGAGAACTTGCTTGTTCAAGACCATCTTAAGATAGCGTTATATGGGTCCTGATTGGCTGAGACCATGCTTAAGTCGTGTGCCGAGTCGACTTAAGACTGTCTGACTGTCTATGAATACCGGCCTAAGACCGATCTAAAACGTTTTGAAATGTTCCCATTTGAAAAACAAGTAAAACTTCTGACTTTCTTCTCAATTATCCAATGCTTAGCTGCATTTCGGGATATCGCCTTAAAATGGCGATTTTCATGTAGGCAATTGATCATTCTTCGTAAGGGCCTGGTGTGATTTTCGTGTGACTCGAGTTGTTTCACCTGTTTTAACCCCAAAAGTCATTTTTTAAGAATTACTCACATATATTTTCGTTGATGGGGCCGGTTTAAAGTTCCGGATTTTCAAAGCTCCGAACGGTCGAATTTCCGGATTTGAATGCAACGAACTCACAGTTTTCAGAAAGAGTATTTCGCAATCGGTATTCCGAATCGCCATACCGAAGGTTCAAAATTCCGAAAGCTATGTAGGTAGATCCGAAAGGTCAAAACTCCGAAAGCTTAAGATCCGAAAGGCCAAAGCAGTGCCGGCTTCAGATATTTAACTGCCCCAGGCAAAGTCCGCGAACGCCGCCCCTCTGGATATATTCAAGCTCACATTTTTTAACATACTAGTTGGGTATTTCGAAGGGTGTGAGAAATAATATAAACATATGTTCCCTAATCAATACCTATATGAGCGGATCCGCGTCACTTCACTCAAAAAAAAAAAAACCGTCAAGTCACGGATCTTTGCGCCATTCACAATCTTTAGCACTATGGAAATAAAAAATACTGCTTCAAGGATTTTGAAATTTTTTTAAAAATGGTGGAGTTAGAGCTATGTGAATTTTTGTAAACCACTGTTGCACTGCTGTGCGCTGCTGTGTTTGGAAAACCATATCTCCGAAAGTATTCATCGAAGCGGATTGATCCTGAAATTATTTTGTTCGTAAAGGAGACCGCTTTCATACAAAAAATTTCATTTTCGAAACAAAAAATTCTTTCAATTTTTTCTCGTATTTTTTTTTTTTTTTTCTTTTCTTTTTTTTTTAATTTCGCTGTCGTTTCCGCGGGACTCAGCGAAATTCATTGAGATCATTTTTTTTGGATACCTGAATCCTTCTTCTTCAATCCAAAAGAAAGAAATTCATGGAGAAAATACCCGGGCCGGAGAATAAGAATAAAACGTCTAGTCGCGCATCAAAAAGGCGTTCGCGGTTCAAAAATGCCTCAAAACAAAATTGAAAACACAGTTGTCGATTGGAAATTTTCTGAATTTTTCAAGATTGACAATCATTTTTTTCTCACTTGTCATTTTGGACGCGTAATCCAAAAAATAAAACTTAAAATGTCATTTCCACCACGTTTTTCATCGTTTTTTGAAAATCTGATTTGTTTTTTCTGAATTGACATTTTAAGTTTTATTTTTTGAATCACGCCTCAAAAATGACAAGTAAGAAAAAAATGATCATTTCTGAAAAATTCCGAAAATTCACGATTGATGACTGTGTTTTTAATTTTGTATAAAGGTATTTTTGAACCGCGAAAGCCGCGCGCGGACGTGGATCGGCGTGCGCGGCGACGCGTACATCGAGTTTGTCTATGACTACCGAAGTGCACTGCCATCCATTCACGGGTTTACCCAAGATAACCGTAACGCTGAACAGGTGAGAATAGTAAGACAATAGAAAGTGAAGTAGCAATCTGAGTGGAGCAGAAATATTATGGATTTTCATCGGTCTCGAAGATCAAATAGTGAGAAAAAAAAAATTGCAAATCTCCCGCTGGCGGCCGCCCCCAATATATTGCGCCCTGAGGCGATTGCCGCACTTGCCTACCCTCTGAAGCCGGCCCTGGGCCAAAGCTCCGAAGCTGGAACATCAAGCCGTCGCGCGTCGTTTAGTCGACACGTTAAGAACACGTTCGGTACCTTTCAGAATTTTGGACTTTCGTAGAATCGGACTTTCGGAGCCTTGAGCTATCTACATTTCGACCATTCGAAATTTTAATTTTCTGAACTTTAGTCTTTCTGAAAATTTCGAAATCGTTTAGAATAAATTCGGAAATTTTACCGTTCGGAGCATTGAAAATTCGGAACTCTGAACCGGCGCCAAAAGGCGCTATTGTTTCATCGCCTAGAACTCATAGTTTAGAAGACTTGAATGTAATACAAAATATTTATGAATTTTCAAGTCCCTCACGCGATGATACAATAGGGCCTTTTTTTTTTTTTATAGAAAATCAAATTTCCTGTGAATTTGTCATTTATATATTTCTTCTAGCTTTACGCCGTTTTTTAAATATCAACGAAAATATGTGAGTTATTCTGAAAAAATGACTTTTGAGGTTGAAACAGGTGAAAGAACTCGAGTTCCACGAAAATCATACCAGGTCCTTGCGAAGAATGATCAATTCCGTGCATGGAAATCGCCATTTTAAGGCGATATCACGAAATGCAGCTGAGCATTAATTGATTGGTTAATTGAAAAAAAAAAAGTCGAAAAAAAAAAATTTAAAAAAAAGAGCATTAATTGATTGGTTAATTGAAAAAAAAAAGTCGGAAGATTTGAATGCTTTTCAAATGGCAACATTTCAAAATGTTTTAGATCGATGTTTTAGATGATTTAGATTAGGATTGGAATTAAGGGCTCGAACTTGGTGGGGGTTCCTTTTTGAGGACATACCACAATATTTCGTCGATGGAGCGAAAAAAAAAAGTTCGACAGAAACGAGGCACCCTAATATATTTATGTATAATTTTTTTTTTATCGTGCTGTCAAATTTTTTTTTTTCAATTACTCATAACTCAAAAAAAGGATCAGCTGGGATTTTCGTTTCGGTAGATTTTTCACCTATTTGGGATACTTAATCAACCCACGCAATCCGTATGCGTCACCATTTTCATAAATGTTAAGTAGGCTTCAGGCTGGGTGTGTATACCAACATTTAAAAAATATAATACAAAAGTATGTTCTAAGAGCTTCAAAACGAACACAGGATCAAGTCTGTAGGGTGGATAAAACCGAAGATATGAGCATTTGAAAGTCAGCGTGTTTCCGTTTTTTGCCCCTTTTTGACGAAATTCAACCCCCTGCAACTCTGAAACTATTGAAGATAAAAAAATTTGAAAAACTATTTGATGCATTCATTTGACTCGAAGAATCTGTAAAAAAAATCAAAAAAGAATCGGAGACATCAAGTGAAATTTTCGATTTATTTTGTCCGGTCTGACGTGAATGACTCATATATGATTATATCTGATCTTTTTTTCTCGGGTAATGACAGCACATACACTATTCAGAGAGCTGAATCCACGCTTCTGCCACCGTCATACTGCACGACTTCTTCTAGGGCATCCGGGTTGTTTGAGGCTCTTATCTCTTCTTTGGCAGCTGCATGAATCATCGAGTTCGCCACATCAGTTGTTGCCTTGACTACCTGATTTAAAACTTTTTGATACGTCGAATCTTTGACAGGCGGTAGAAGCTCCATCAACTCACGGAATTTGACAGGACCTACGCTGCCCTGATCGACGCACCTGCTTGCCAGTGTAGACCTTCGATTCATTTCAGAAACGTTGTTTTTCTTAACACATGCACCCAAAGTCCTCCTCTACGCACCGTCTACAGCTACCCAAAGCAGACTTTTTCGCCCACCCCTGGCGGCTTCAGTGACACGCTTGATATACCGTAGATATATCGTCTGTCCATCGTTCTATCACCGTTGTAATACGTATAAACATGCAGTAAATACGGTAGATTTGCGCCGAAAATGAACAAAGTTTGTACCGTATGTATGGGTACTTCAGACTCTCAACATACGGTTTGAACATCGTGTACATACCGTCCATCCGCCTATACAATATGCGACCTTTTGTGGTCCCTCCAAAATATACGTGAAGATATCTATACCGCGGTCATACGGTATCAGTACTTCATTGTATCGTATCCGTACCGCATTCACACCATAATCATACCGCATTGAGAACGAACCGTACCGCGATGAAAAAAAAACTTATCTTAAATTTCCTCATAGGTATCAATAGCGACGCCTCAGTGAAAGAACATACGTAGAGTTTTATTAAAAAATCATGCTGTTCCATATATCTTTATCGGACGAGACAGCATAATTTTAGAATCAAATTCGATATATGTTCTTTCGCTGAGGCGTCGCTATATTCTGATATTAGTAAAAGGGACATATTGAAATTTCAACGAAATATGTATTTTATTCGCTGCATATATAGCGATATCCATATGTGATACATATACAGGTGATATATTACAATTAAATTCGGCTCAACACGGTCATTCGCATTCAGCATTCAATAAGAATTCAAATAACTATGCGGAAGTGTGTGATTCATAAGTGACGTTTAATGGACGACAAAATTTGACTCGATACATACCGTATAAATGTGGTATTATATACGTCGTGGTTGCTGACCTTATACCCTATCCATCCGTACTTTATACGTACTTTATCCGTAGTTTAACTAAAGCACATACGGTTTTCATATTGTATAATCACGTATATATACGGTTTAAACTTTGTTCGTTTTGAGCGCAAATCTACCATCTTTATATGGTACAACAACGTTTAGATGCGGTCATGCTACCGTCATCATACTCATACCGTATTTACCGCGTACGTACAGCGTATATTCTACACTGAAAAAGTTTTGGGGCGCCAGCAGCGCAACGCGTGAGAGCGATGAGTTACTAGTGTCTTGGTACGTATGCCTTACCGGCACGGGAGCCCAGCGCTCTCGTGAAAGTCGGCTGCAGTACGCAAATATATTTTACGTACTGCAGCCGACTTTCATGAGAGCGCTGGGCTCCCGTGCCGGTAAGGCATACGTACCAAGACACTAGTAACTCATCGCTCTCACGCGTTGGCGCTGCTGGCGCCCCAAAACTTTTTCAGTGTACTGCAGCCGACTTTCACGAGAGCGCTGGGCTCCCGTGCCGGTAAGGCATACGTACCAAGACACTAGTAACTCATCGCTCTCACGCGTTGGCGCTGCTGGCGCCCCAAAACTTTTTCAGTGTACGCAAACCAAAAGCCGCCAGCGACTGGTACGCTAAAACCTGCTTGCATGCCCACGGACGGCACACGAACGAGGACCTTCCGTTGCATGTGTTGAGAAAAATAGAGTTCGATACACGAGCCCAATAGGCAGCAAGCGCTTACTTGTGTGAAGGCGCCTCACTCGTTACCTTCGGCTCGTTCGGGCCTTCACACTCGTACGCGATTTGCTGCTTTTGCGCTCTTATATCGAAAGGTACTATTTCTTACCTATTATTCTGCAGGTGTTGAACTTCAGGCTGAAAGGACACTTCTGGCACTTCATTTCGTACGTTCCACCTAAGCCGTGAACCCTAAACACTTTGATGCAGAAGACACTGCTACATTTGTCGTAACCAGTGCCGGATTTAGAAAATGGGGGCCCCTGGGCGGGTGAATAAGTGGGGGCCCTCGATTCGTAAATTTCAAAAAAAAAATGTCAACTACCTGCGTGGTGTTCACTCGCTCGCTATGCTTGCTCGATCGTTTAAACTACATTATCAGTGATTCATTAATTATCGAACAGCTACTAATCACTACTCAGGCAAGTGCGTACTCATTTGACGAAAGATCCAACCCCTTTGGACTTACCAGCAATGCGGCGAATAAATAGTATCTTATAAATAGTTACAGGTAGCTGATACTACCCTGTAACTAAAATTTTATGAGATGTCAGATGGCAACGCAAGAATGACGAATATTTATTATTCGACGAATATCCGGTGGCAGCGCGCGCCGTCGCTTATAAATAAATCGTTTTGACATGTTACCATCGGTTCTCCATCCCGTTTACTTAACGATTTTTTAGAGAACTGATCAGGGAATACGCTCATTTTTTTTTTTTTTTTTTTTTAATTTTTACGCCTGGTTTTTGCTCTGAAAATCACGTTTGAATAGTATATTTGTGCATAACAAATGAAATTGTTCGTTGCCGCAAAATCGAATGAATATATAATAATAGTCACATTCAAGAGCTTTGAAATGGTTCTCAAATGAAGTCTTTAGGAGAAATATAACTAAAGATATGACTGTTTGAAGTAGACTATGTTTTCGATTTTTGCTCTTTTACCCGAATTTCACCCTGGTGTAGCTTGGAAAACATTGGCCAAAAATAAGAAAAAAAATTGTTTGATTGAAGATTATAGCGAAATCGGTAACATCGAGATCAATTTTTGATTTATTTTGTCCGGTCTGACGTGGAACGGCTTATTTACGTTTACCGAATCGTGTATCGTTATGCGTAGTGTCCCGTACTCTCTCAAAAAAACAGTGCTCTGATTAGTTGATACCTCTCAGTATTCGCGCCGCGTCCCGTAACGCGCCCTGTGTTCCCGAGAAAAAATGATTATATATAAACATATATGAGCATATACACCAATCATGTATAATTGTATCCGAAAATTGGCCCGATCGAGACATATATAATCATATATCGGTATATAAAATGATATACAATTATATATGGACTTGTATATAATTATATATGATTCTATCTGAACATTGTATGAAGAGACATTTCTATAATTGTCATATAAAACTGATTTTATGGTTAATTTTGAACCTTATATGTTTATAAATGGCCATATAGAAATCCAGATATATTCAGATACAATACTATACATTGTCACATATAACTGTATATAACTATATATATGATGATATATAATACTGTATCTGAATATATTTGGACACACATAATTGTATATAATTGTATATGATTGTATCTGAGCGTCCTATACGAAGAAAAATAATTATATCTGGTCATAACTGATTAGATATAGTGCATTTGTTACCTCATATGTTCATATATGGGCATATGGGACGTCATATACATTCGGATACGGGATTATATATGGTCATATATACCGGTATATAATTGTACATAATCATATATGATTCTATCTGAACATTGTATGCGATTATATATCGAAATGAATGGTTATATATGATCATATATGTTTATATATAATCATTTTCTCTCGGGTTACTTCGGCCAGTGCCGCTAATCATTAACACTAAAAGTTGGCAGTAAATGCGAAACTGCAGTAGTGAATTTGATTCTTGACATTATAGGCATACAAAGAGAGAACGGATTTAGTTCCCACTCAGTCACAGCCAACTCGACACACTTCAGGTTTTTCGTCTGTTCATTGCAGGCTGGCCATCCACTTTTCTTTTTTTTCGAATCGATGTCTCCCGAAAGCAAATCAATTCAACCATAGAAGAATGCAGATGGTCGGCCTGCGATAAACAGACGAAAAAACCTGGAGTGGGCCGAGATGGCTGTGACTGAATCGAAGCTAAAACCGTTTTTTCTCTGTATACACTGTTAAAAATTTCTATGCTAGTTCCACAAAGAATGTATTGGAAGCTAATAGGCAAAACATCTAGCCAAAATTAAAATCGAATGAAGTAATTTTACAAAACTTTTTTATCGGTATTTAAAACAATTTTGTGAATTCAAGTACAATTTTTGTGTTTTTCGTATAAAATTTCAGCACAATCAAGAAATTATTTGGAAATTTACAGAACAAGCTTAGCAATTCACTTTGCTACGCCACATTTGTAATTTTGCAAAACTTGTGTATATTAAGTGTGTTGTAAATTCACAATCATTTTTTACAGTGTAGATATAACCCATTAAATGTGACGCCTGTAAGCTCAACGTTTCTAGCACTCTACCCGAGAAAAAATGATTATATATAAACATATATGATCATATATAACCATTCATTGCGAAATATAATCGCATACAATGTTCAGATAGAATCATATATGATTATGTACAATTATATACCGGTATATATGACCATATATAATCCTGTATCCGAATGTATGACGTCCCATATGCCCAAATATGAACATATGAGGTAACGAATGCACTATATCTAATCAGTTCTGACCAGATATAATTATTTTTCTTCGTATAGGACGCTCAGATACAATCATATACAATTATATACAATTATATGTGTCCAAATATACTCAGATACAGTACTATATATCATCATATATAGTTATATACAGTTATATGTGATAATGTATAGTATTGTATCTGAATATATCTGGATTTCTATATGGCCATTTATAAACACTATAAGATTCAAAATTAACTATAAAATCAGTTTTATATATGACAATTATAACCATTTCTCTTCATACAATGTTCAGATAGAATCATATATAATTATATACAAGTCCATATATAATTGTATATCATTTTATATACCGATATATAATTATATATGTCTCGATCGGGCCAATTTTCGGATACAATTATACATGATTGATTGTATATGCTTGTATATGTTTATATATAATCATTTTTTCTCGGATAATTATCGATCAGTATCAATAATTTTAATATCTTTCTCATGACAGTAAAGGAAGATCTGGCAATTAAACAAAAAATAATTGCCAAAAAAAATGTAATCCTCGTTTGTGGGGGCCCCTCAATTGCGGAGGCCCCTGGCTGCCGCCCAGTACGCCCTCCCTTAAATCCGGCACTGGTCGTAACAGCCCAGATAACAATCGTGCGTGCCAGGTGCGCGCATGGTGACGGCACACGTGAGGATTATTCCGCACGGTGTGCGTGCATCTGAGCAGACAACTGCGACCGCAATTGATGTGCACATGTGTCGCACGTCGTGCGACTAATTGCAAATTCAATACGTACGATTTTTTTGAAATTATATCTAGGAAAAATCTTCAAAAATGAATGAACAAGAAGGGTCATTCTAGATCTGGTCTGAGGTTTTACAATCATAATGGTGAGCCAAAAAAAAAAAAAAAAGAAGAAAATGCGGTGGTCTTTTTCCTGAATTTAACCCATTGAGCGACCAACGTCGTGAAACCGTATCGGTGTGAGAGGAGTGGGGGGCAGCCAATGAGCGCGCCGTCTTTCGCTGTATTGGTAGTATGCGCATGTGTTGTACGTTGGTGAAGCTGAGAGGTAGGGCCGTCTCAATGTGTACCGAGTCGCCCAGCGCGAACAATTTTCTTTTTCAATAAAAAAAACTCCGATCTGATAATAAGTTGTTGCTGTTTTTTTTAATGTGAATAACAGTTCGGAAAGTTTTAGAAATAAATAAATATTACTGTGCGAGATGTGAGGGCTTCTTTCGAGGGGCTATTCACATTCAAATCGAGTGACACCATGACTACAGAAATGTAGTCGACTACACGAGACTACAATACTGACTACGGCGAGACTACGGGCACTACGACTACCGAACGACTACAGTGACTACAACGTTCTTTAATGATGACTACGTGATTACAAATGAATTCATTGACTACACTACTGACTTCATATATTTGTAATACGTGATTACGTGATTACGGTGACTTCAAATGACTACATTTTGATTACAACTTATGACTACAAAGAATGTAGTCACATGAATACAGTGATTTCAATGTGTGATTACAATGATTTCACTGATTACATTGCGACTACGGATTGACTACAGTCGCAAGTGACACCATGACTACGGCTGTGAATAGCCCCTCGGCTTCTTTTCAATTTTAAAATCGCGCTTCCAGATACGTTCCTGAGCGCGCCATCCTCACTACCGCCTGCAGTCGCTTGGCCGCAGAGTGGGGGGAGCGCTTGGTCGCTCAATGGGTTAATCAATCGCACCGATCACCTATCCATTTCTTGACCGCGGGCAGTATCCCTTAACTTCCTTGATCTTGTGAGCTGTAATGTCCGACCGGCCCCAATTCTCTGCTTTGGCTATCATAAGCTTTTCAGATGTGTAACATATCGTCGGTACTCTGACGTAACCTCGTATCTCAGAAAACGCTGGTTTACAGGAGAGACAAAAAACATTTTATTGGAAAACCAAATTGAAAACTTTCAATTGTTTGCTGCCAATTTGAAAGTTTTACCGTTTTTTTATGGATGTGAATGATAATTATATTATAAAAAATATTTTAAGTTTAGTTTTTTAGCGAACTTCTGAGATACGAGTTTACAATCCGCTAAGTTTAAAATGAAATGTCAGTTACGAGTTTTTACATGTATTAATTGACTTGCAAACAGCCATCCAAAATAATGCGGTTTTTTATTCGAAATATTAAGTACAAATATTTTCCAGAAACAAATATCAGTTACTTAAAACAAGATATTATTTATCAACTAACTTTCTTAAATGTTTTTATCTTTATTAACTCTCATAATTAGTAATATTTATACCTATCTGTTTTATTACTGCAAAAGATAGTTGAGTTTTATGACTTACATCTTATTAAAAACATTTAAAACATTACTAACTTTCTTAAAAGTTTTTTTTTTTTTTATCTTTATTAACTCTTATAATTAGTAATATTTATACCTATCTGTTTTATTACTGCAAAAGATAGTTGAGTTTTATGACTTACATCTTATTAAAAACATTTAAAACATTACTAACTTTCTTAAAAGTTTTTTTTTTTTTTTATCTTTATTAACTCTTATAATTAGTAATATTTATACCTATCTGTTTTATTACTGCAAAAGATAGTTAAGTCTCATGACTTACATCTTATCTTGAAAACATTTTTTTAACGTTGTAGATAAGAATGTTCATGATTCGTCAGTATGAAGTAAATTATCATAAAATGAATGATAATCCTTATGGATTAATGGTTTCATCGATTGTAAATCTTTATATTTTTGAGCAGTAATAGGTATAGCACCTTGGTATACAATCGATTTACTTGAACTTCGTCGTATTTTTTGTTTAATCTTTGAGGAAGATCCTTCCATTCATCATCAAATGTTAATTCATACATTAAACTATCTTTACTATATTTTAATGCTCTTAGCTGTAAAACAGTAGGAGATCCAGGCTTGTTACCTGGTCGGATAGATTTACAAGCTTTCACTTCCGAATGGTTATAAAAAAACGCATGATCAACATACTTGACTTTATAGAGATTTTTAAGTCTTGCTTCTTGAACAATCTGCACAAAATTGGAGGGCACATACAACTCTCGATTTTTTTTACGGGCTTCGATGGTTAAATGTACGGAATCGCACTCCATTTGCGTGTGTCCTTTGACTAGATACTTTTGGTATATGGTTATGTTATTTTGATTGGCAAAGTGATATAAAGCATTTGCTAAAGTAATGTTGCGGTTTTGCGCGCTACAACCATCGCTAAAAAAAAACAACAGGTGTATTGAGATTGATTTCATTCTTCAAAAAATCAATTATACACTAGACTGTTTCAAATGAAAAGAAGTTTTTTTTTTTTTACTTCCCACCGATGGAGCAGTTCAGGGCAGATATAGCAAAGAATTTGCACCAAAGCAGGTGCAAAAATGATTTTTTTTGAGCTGGCGCCGAGCATTTTTCTTTTTTCCATTGATTTAACACAGGAATTTTCCTAATTTTTTTTCAATAGCGAATTTCATGATCGAGAATCATGTTCATTCTTTGGCGACCATTCGAGAGAGATGTTAAATACCAGCTATAGATGTTATTGACGATCGTTGCATGGAAATAAACAAAATTGTAGCCATTCTTTCCCATGAAATACTCAAATTAAGGAATAAAATATGGATCTTATAATGTTTGTTTCCATGCAACGATGGTCATAACATCTAGAGCTGGTATTCAACATCTCTCTCAAATTGTCGCCAAAGAATGAAGATGATATTCGATTATAAAATTCGCTATTGAAAAAAAATTAGGAACATTCCTATGTTAAATCAATGGAAAAAAGAAAAATGCTCGGCGCCAGCTCAAAAAAAAATTATTTCTGCACCTGCTTCGGTGCAAATTCTTTCTTATATCTGCCCCGAACTGCTTCATCAGTGGGAAGTAAAAAAAAAAAAACTTCGTTTCATTTGAAACAGTCTATTATACACGATGAGAAAACATTCCCGTCCATACCACCTTCACCTTCATGCCAAACATAGCAAACGGTATCACCGTTGGCCATATTATATACAGTGAATTGATGGCACTTCAACTTCTGTTTAAAATACAATGAACCAGCTGGCAAATGTGGAATCATTTGAACCGCCTGCACATCTACTGTAAAAGCTTTTATTGTTCCACCATAGATATAAGGTTAGTAGATTGGACAAGTTGAGAAAATTCGGAGTCATATAGCAGTATGTCACAAAATAATAGTGACAACGAATGCTGCCCTCTATATTTGGTGGTAAGATAGAACATCTATCGATATAGTCAAAAAATATACCCGTGTACTCGAATCATCTAAATATTCTGTTGGTAAAATGCTAAATTTCTTACCAACAAAAGACACCACGTGGCCTAATTCTGAATTCCGATTTTCAGACTTACGACGCGCTGACATCATACTACAGCTATATACAATGTATAAGTACCTTACAAATGCAATGTGCTCCGTTAGGCTAGCGACTTATATCATGTTTTTCATGCTAACAGGGTGATTATCATGTGTTTTTCGAAAAATTAATTTTTTGTTTTCACTCAAAAAACATGTTGGATGATTTTTTTTTCCATGATACGGGCACGATAAGAATTCGAATGTAAAAGTGATCTATATCCATGGTGAACGGCTTTGGGGTCTGAAACTTGGGGGATTTTTATACATCAAAGTATACAGGGTGATTCAGTTTGACTGGACCATATTAAATGGGCATATTCCTTGTCGAATTCTAAGACTAAAGTTTCTTAGTGAAAAATTGAAAAATTGAAAAATTGAGAAAAAAAAAAAAAACTATGAAACGGTGGACCTAGGCAACTGAAAACTAAGGAGCGGACGACCTGACTGCCAAAGATTGAAAACGGAATTGTTGAAGTGAAAATTAACACCCGATATCCGTTTTTATTGATGAAAAAGATACTTTATAGCCGGATTAAGATATTTAATAACTCGCGCACCGTTGATCTCCGGAATTTTTCGCTAAGGAATTTTAGTCTTAGAATTCGACAAGGAATATGCCCATTCAATATGGTCCGGTCAAACTGAATCACCCTGTATACTATTATATAATATTATATAAAATATCAAAATGGCAGACAAATCGAGATTTTCGCCACGAATCGTTCATAGGTAATTGGTGGACTCATATATATGGGGCATTCCATGCCAAATCGACCTGGTCCTAACCCTCTTTTTTTCAGATCTGGTCCGCGATTTTTTAAATCATTCCGCTGACTCTAATTAGCGATCACAATTTTTTCGGATTTTTCAAAATAAATTTGAGTGCGTTATGAATTTTGAAAGTTTTTTCTTCTTTTCAACACCTCGATGGCCGTGATCGAAAAATCTGAAAAAATTCTCAAGAATTCTGTCAGAAATGAAGATTTTTCAACCAAAAATAACAGATTGAAGCGAAAGTCCAGACACGATGAATTTTGGTTAAAAAATTTTCATTTCTGATACAGAATTTTTGATAATTTTTTCAGATTTTTTGTTCACAGCCATCGAGGTGTTGAAAAAAAAACTTTGAAAATTCATTACGCACTCGAATTTATTTTGAAAAATCCGAAGAATGAAATAAAAAATCGCGGACCACATCTGAGTAGTCGAGGGTCAGGACCCGGTTGATTTGGCATGGAATGCCCCATATGAATTATTTTGAGGGTGACAGCATATGCCGCAGCTCAACTGTTAGCTATTGTTTGCTCATATACAGATATTAAAAATCTGTGGCTAAAATTAAAATCTATATTATCGATCAATGTGAGCAGATCGTTTACCAGAACGCAATTCTGTTGATAAAATAGCGTGCTGAAGCGAAATACACGAAAAAGATATTTTCGACTGTGGCTCCGCCTACATTCGTATCGCGACACTGTTTCTACAGGCGAACTTGACCAATCTACTAACCTTATATCTATGGTTCCACCAATGGCACTTAATTTATCTTTTTCTTTTTCTTCTCTGGCTCGATCTTTTTCCACCAAATGATGAGAATAGTCATCTTGAGAAATATTTTTATTTTTAAACGAAAAACATGTATCACAAAAATCTTTTCCAATGTTCATCGATTCCATTTCCTTACGCAAGTATTTATAGCTTGCTATTTCATTTTTAGTTACTTTTAGATCGTTCATGTAGTTCATGAATTCTCGATGAACGTCTCGAGCTGACTGATACGTATTTTCTAAGTACAGTTTTGCACTACCCTTTCTGCAATAATGAGATTCAAGCTTTGGTAAATCAGTCAAATACTTTTTTACATGTGCTCTTTTTATTTGATCTATTTTTGAGTTTTTCCGGGTATTTTTCGGTTGTGATTTTTTCAAAATCCCAGTATCGTTACTTTTCTTCACCCAATTTAATACTTGCCATTCACCTATGCCAACGGTGTTTAATAGTACATTATGTCACTAGGCCGATTAAGTATTTTCCGACGAATTTGAGTTTATAATCCGAGCCGAAGGCGAGGATTATGATGAAATTCGTCAGAAAATACTTTTTCGGCCGTATGGCATACAGAATTTTATGTGTCCAGGCCAAAAACCGCGTTTAAACCGAGCGAAGCGAGGTTAAAATCGCGGTTTTACGGCCTATGACACATAAAAATGATATTTCAAACTACAGCTTCGTCGAGATTTAGCAGTATCATCTCATCGAGAAATTGTATCTTTATTTACCAACGAAACTATATATTGCCGTCTTTGATCCCAAGTAAGATCATTCCAAACAGAATTAAATATTTTTTTTCTCATTTTTTCTGTAATTTCATTACATTTTTTATTCGCGCTCTTTTCACATTTTTGTGAATTGCAACCTGGCTGTATTTTTCGTGCGTCTCTCAATACTAACTGTTCATCAGTATCTTTTTTCTTGCTCACACTATAATATGGCTGACCCGTTTCCCTTGCCTTTTTAACTTTACTTATTTCCCAATCCTGAACATTCCCTTTATTTTTCCGAGTTCGTTTCCTTGATAATAATCCTGAACTTTCATCTAAAGTTACTTTTTTAAATTGATCTGGAATATTCTTTTCGTTTGATTCACTTTCAATACTTATTATTTTGTCACTTTCGATATAATTGCCAGAATTTTGTACCACTTGAAATGCAGTTGATTCGTCGAAATCCTCGACAAATAAACCTGTTGTTTCATCTAAGATATGAAAACTAATCAACTCTGATTTATTATTATCATCTTCAGTATCACTTTCAGTTGATCCAGATTCTATTGGTACTAATGTACCAGTTTTTTCGTCGAGAATCATAGTAGTTGATTGACAATTTACATTATCCAGTTCAGAGATTATTAGAAATTCTTTTGACCTAAAAGATGTATCGTTATCAATTATTGCAGCGGGCACATTTATAACTGAATCCAGCTCACTAGATTTATACGGATGTATCAGAATATCTTTTGATTCCTTGTGCTTAGACTCAAGATCATCTACATGCACATGGAATGATGTATCTAATGATTCAAGTTGTTCAACTTCGGATAAGTTTTTAATTGACTTTTTTCTTTTGGACATTTTCTGGAAAAAGTGAATGTTCGATCGATTATAACCAAATACATAGTACATTACGATACGAGTGCGGTAAAACTTTTTCTGACGAGTGTGAGGTTGCAGCACGAGCCGAAGGTGAGTGTTGCAATCACACGAGATCAGAAGAAGTTTTTCCGTCGAGTATTGCACAAAATTTTACTTCATAAGGTCTGAAAAAGGGGATTTTACCCACGCGAAGCGTGGGTAAAACGTCCATTATCACACTGCGTGAAGTAAAATATTATTACGAGTAAGTCTGGTTCGGATTGCGTCAATTAAATAATTTAACTTACCAGATATTCAAACCGTTGAAAAATATTTCAAACTAAGTAATAAGCATTTTAATTTATTATTAATTATCCACAAATATAAAAGAAATCGAATGATACATCAAATGATAAAAAATCTGAGAGAAATGAAAGTCATGACATTGTGTATTTCCCAGTCAATCCCGAGCGCGTGACTGCACGCCATGAGTTACGTATTTTAAAAATGTGAATCCTGAGATACGAGGTTCTATTTTTTTAAGTAAAATAATTAACGGGTCGTTATTTTTATTTAAAATTGTATACAGTAATGTAGAAACATATTCTGATCATTAATCCCGTTTTAACCAAAAAACCCCAAAAATCGAGTTACGAGGTTACGTCAGAGTACCAACGATATCCGCCCCATCTATACATTGAAAACAGATTTGTAGCAGAATTTTTGCGGTCGTATATTTGACGGTGGAGAATTCATATTAGTTATGAGTTTTTATAGAATCCCAGATAACAAGCGTGCGTCGCACGTTACCCGCACGCCGTGCGACGCACGATGTGCGTGCGAAAACGCCGCATTTTCGCACGCACGACATAAGGCGCATCTCAGTGAGAGCGTAATGCGAGGTTCGAGCGTGCGTCGCACGGCGTGCGGGTAACGTGCGACGCACGATTGTTATCTGGGAGAGGTTATTCTATCAACTCTGGAAAAGAATACGTAAATCGAAAAGCATGTACCCTTGCTTGTCGCTGTCAAAATATTCGCCATCGCTAATTTTACTTGACGACACACTTGCAGGTAGTGGCGTAGCTATGTCTTCGTGGGCCCGTGTGCAATCGATGTTTCTGGGCCCCCCCTCCCCATCTTCCTCAGTACTTATCCACATTTTTATACGAAATTATATTTTTTGCACTCAAACTACGGATTTTAATTGGCGCTAAGCCGCTAATAAACGTAAAATGGGTAAAAAAAAGTGAAAAAAAAAAAAACAAACAAAAACACGTATTCAAAGGTCATTCAATAATTAGAATCATTAACTTATTATCGTAATCAATTAAACAAATTAATCAATTTCATTAGTTTTATAAGACTCGCAATTTTTCGAACGGAAACTTATCGCGTGTTTATCTTTAACAGAAACCTTCCCTAGTGGTGAACTGAACGGCTTGCAGATAATGGTTCCATGCATCGTAGCCGATGATCAAATGTTTAGACTGAAAGCTATAGTAATGAACATGATCGGGTCTGGTTTGTTATCTTGAGCTGCGTTCCAAAATGTCACCTGGGTGCTCTCGGGTATGTTGTATCTTTCTCTATTGTCATGGGTGAAGAAAGAATAAAGACACACCCGAGAGCACCCGGGTGACGTTTTGGAACACAGCCTTGGACCAGGCACTTTGTTTTGAGCCCGAGAGTGGAAGAGCTTTGCATTTGAACTCACTGTTTTACACAGTTTCTTAATCCGTCTATCGAAGGATTACGATACTTTTGTCTCCGCATGTTCATTTTATTACAGAAACTTGTTCGAGACCATGGACCTGCGTTTATTCGGTAGACGCGCTTTTAAGTCAGTTTGTTCTAGTACGGCGATCATACATTTCTTTGTCTCCCTAGTGCGTGGGCCCCTGGACCCCATGGGCCCGTGTTTTTCGCACCCCTAAAACCCCTGGTTGTTACGCCACTGCTTGCAGGTCTCGGAAACGGATTCTCGTGCTCGACGGAGCATCGCTGTTTCCCTGAAAAGGATCGTTTTCTCTTCTTAGGCCGCTCAACTGAATGTTTCGGGTCGGTAAAAGTGTTCCTATCACTTCGAGTACTCATAGTTGTCAAATCAATCAAAAATTTCAAGAAAACTGAAGATTTCATTCTCAAGTTAAATTGTCGGACACGCATAAATGCTAACAGACAACAAGATAATGGCGGGATTCGTGAAACTCGCTCGCCAGTTGTGCTGGTAGCGCTGCGCGGCGCACGCCGGCAATCAGTCACTCATTCAAATCACTGTTACTACGAAATTCAATACGCCGAATTTTTTACAGATAGTTTGGACCTATGGCGTTCCTAAACTGGAAAAAAGCAGAAATTGATTTTTAGAAAATTTAAAGGTGTAGATACACTCTAAAAATGAGATCTCTTTGAAATCTATGACCAATTTTTAGTGTTTTCACATGTAATACCATAAGACTTTCAAAATTATCGGGTATTTCCCGATAGGTTCGTTGCAAACAAATGAAGGAGTCAAGTTGTTCAGGTTACAAAATCACGAGCACGAAGCCCGAGTGGTTTTTCTGAAAAACTTGATGACTTTGTTTGATTGCAGGGTACTTTGGAAGCAATACCCGAATAATTTTGAAGTTCCAGTGGTATTCGGCGGTTTATTTTTACATCCGAATTTCGGCCTATAGAATTGCATCATGAGACAAAATCCACAGTTGAAAATCAAAATTTAGAAGTCACAGGACTATAATTATAATTCAATCTGTAAGATTCGATGGAGGTTGCACTGTAGTTGAAAATATTGTTTTTTAAATATAGGCTAGATCAAAAATTATCATTAGTAATATCACAAGACCTTCAAAATTATCGGATATTTCCCGATTGTTTTGCTGCGTAGCATCGAGAGGGCTAAGTTTTGCAGATCAAAAATCACGAGCGCGCAGCACGAGGGATTTTTGTGCAAAACTTGGCCCGTTTTTTGATACGCAGTATCAAAACATGAGGGAAATAACCGATTCATTTTGAAGATCGAGTGGTATTCGACGGATTATTTTTCGCATTCGGATTTGGCCAAGCAGAGAGCGGCAGGTTAGAAAAAATTAGAAATTATTCACGATATTCTCTGACTTTTAACATGGTACTTGACAGTTATAAAAACATTTGCAAAGCTAGAGGTAAATTATCAAAAGCTATACTAGGTAAATTATCAGTATAATAACGAATTGGGATGTCCCTCACGTCATCAAATACCGCGCTCTGATTAGCCAGAATCCGAATGCTAGAAATAATAACTGAAATCGCGACTTCACGTAACATCAAAAATAAGACAGATCCTTTTATTCATTTATAGAACTTGTCAAGAAAGTTACGGAAAAATCAGATTCAGGAAGTAATATTTTTTATTGATTTCGTCCCGCTTGACGTGAAATTACTGATGTATTGCAAATGCTTCGAAAGATAATCCTATCCAGGGTTGCAAAAAATGCATTTTTTTTCTTCAATGCATTTTCGACTTAATTAATGAATTAATTGAAAATGATCAATTATAATTTAATATAACTATCCATTTTTTATTTAATTAAAAATTAAAATAGTCCCAATTATCCAATTTTCAAAAAATTTGAAATTTAAAAAATTTTAATTGACCATTTTTTAAAAAATGGATAGTTAAAATAATTTAAAATATAATATAATTTAAAAATTAATATAATTTATATTTATATTATATTAATAATTAATATAATATTAATATAATTTAAAAATTTTAATTGACCATTTTTTAAAAAATAGATGGTTAAAATAATTTAATTGATGCATTTTTTCGAAAAATGGATTATTAAACTAATTCAATTATTGCATTCTTTTTAAATGGATAATTAAAGAAATTTAATTATTGCATTTTTTTAAAAATGGATAATTAAAATAATTCAATTATTGCATTTTTTTTTTTAATTGTATAATTAAAATAATCCAATTATTTCGTTTTTTTGAAAATGGTTAGTTAAAATATATATATTTTTTTTTCTTCCTTCAGTTAATCGGTAAACCCGATATACCTAAAAAAAACTCACCCACTATTAAAATAATTCAATTGTTGCATTTTTGAAAAATGGATATTCACAATTTTTTCAATTGTCAATTTGAAAAAAAATGCATTGGTAAATTGAAGCCTTCCATGCAACAACGTCTTTAGCGCTCGGCCCGTCGAGAGAAAGCAAAAACTGACGTGGTGAAACTATATAGTATAATTTTGGCTCTCTCTCGACGGGCCGAGCGCTAAGGACGTTGTTGCATGGAAGGCTTCAATTTTCCAATGCATTTTTTTTCAAATTGACAATTGAAAAAATTGTAAATATCCATTTTTCAAAAATGCAACAATTAAATTATTTTAATTATCGATTTTTTTTTTTTTTTTTTAATGCAATAATTAAATTATTTTAACTATCCATTTTTTTTTTAATGCAATAATTAAATTATTTTAATTATCCATTTTTTGAAAAATGCAATAATTGAATTATTTTAACTATCCATTTTTTGAAAAATGCAATAATTAAATTATTCTAATTATCCATTTGAAAAAAAATGAATAGTTGAAATTATTTTGATTGTTAATTTTTTTTTAAATTAAAAATGTAATATTTTTTAATTAAAAAATTTCCAACCCTGATCCTATCACAAATTATACGATTCCATGTTACTTAAACTTCCTTCCGTTATGATGTCATAATAAAATGATTTTCTCTTATGGACTCAGGCAACCCTCGTCATTTGTTTCAGGTTTAGCAGAGGCTGCGCGAGGCTCTGGTGCGGCTGGGGTTGGTTTATACCTCAGAAAGAACGTCTCGCACGATATCAGCTTCATGTTATTAGTTCTATTACCACAATTTTGGCCTCGGTGAATGCGCACTTGTTATCTGGACATATAGATACAGCTCATCCAGGGTACTCTGCAGAACAGCTGATCGATAATTGTGCCAAACCAAATAAAAGAAATACTAACAATAATGACAATGATTAATAAAGAAAAAAATAATAATAACAAGCGAAGGCCTGGATTCAAGTCAAAAAAGTATGGCATGGAATCGGATCGAATCGACTGACAAAAAACAACGCAGCTCCTCATCGGAAAATCCTTCGAAGATTCCGAATGAAAATTCACGTCAACGTCATAGTCCCACAGTCAACGTCAGCACTACAACATTGACATAAAGAAAAATTGAATGCTTATAAAAAAACAATAAATAAATAAATAAATAAACATTGAGCGGAAAAATAAGTCAGCAAGATTGATAACTGTGTTCAATTTTAGCATTGTCATCCCAGAAAAAATGAATTAGATCAAATCAGATATGATTAGATCCAAAAAATGCTACTATCTCACTATATATGACTACACCAAAAACATTTCCTGGTATATATGATTATACTGTATAGACACATAATCGGATCAAATAAATGGATCTAATTATACACGGTATCATAAATATAATCATAATTGTGAACATATTTGAGTAGATAGTGACAGCCATGGCGAGTCATAGCAAATGACGTCACATGGCAGGAGTGGGGATTTGGCGCCAGTGACGTGGTCGGGCGGCACTATCTACTTATCTGAGTTCTTCATATCGAAATGGTACATAAGTCTGGACAACAAATTTTCACAAATACTTCATTTTCCTAGGCGCTTGTGTATGATCTTTTTTCAACATTTGTTGATTTAAGGTGGTTCTTTACCTACTTCCCACCAAACTTGGATTTCAGAGAAGATTTTGAATACTTCTCGATGGGCAAAAAATCTGAAAAAAATCAAGCATGTAGAAGATCCTCGAGAGATTGATTTTGTATAATAATAATTCAAAAAAGTTATTAACAAATTGATGGAAAAAAAATCTGTTCAAGAAATTAGCCGATGACCCAACTTTTTTTTTAGGTGAGAATTAATTTTTAATTTTTCTGAATATGTATGATTTTTTTCAGAATTTTGTTAAATCTTTGAAAATCGCGTTTTGTCAGGTATGAAAAACCCAATTTTCAAAGATTTAACAAAATTCTGAAAAAAATCATACGTATTCAGAAAAATTAAAAAATAAATTTCACCTAAAAAAAAAGTTGGGTCATCGGCTAATTTCTTGAACAGATTTTTTTTCCATCAATTTGTTAATAACTTTTTTGAATTATTATTATGCAAAATCAATCTCTCGAGGATCTTCTACATGCTTGATTTTTTTCAGATTTTTCGCCCATCGAGAAGTATTCAAAATCTTCTCTGAAATCCGAGTTTGGTGGGAAGTAGGTAAAAAACCACCTTAAGGGGGTATCCCCACCTTTAAATGGGTTAACATTCTGAGAAAGAGATTGATATTTTACAGCGAATTTGAGAGTCTAATCAAATCCGAAAAGATCATGAAGTTTGGGGAGGGTTTGACCCTCATTATCCATATATAACATTGGATATTACTTTGAGTCTGATAGTAGTAACGCTCAATATAGAAAAATAAAAAATTGGTCGGTTGTCGTAAAGAATCAGTAGTATCGTTGGACCAATTCTGGAGTTTTTGGTCCTCAATTGTTCAGAAGAGATGCCTCTATCATATGAACATAGAACTTTTTGATATTGCAAAAATTGCCTGACTCGCTTAGTTTTTACTGAGATTTTTCTAATTCTTCAATTTTTTTCTCTACTTTTTCTATTATCTCAACCAAAAATAGTAATATCAAAAAGTTCTATGTTCGTATGATAGAGGCTTCGATTCTACAAATTTGAAGACCACAAACTCCAAAATCGGTCCAACGATGCTCCTGATTCTTTACGACAACCGGTCAAAATATTCATTCTCCAGAAATCAACTTTTAAACTTTTCATTTTTTTATTTATTTTTTTATTTTCTGCTTTTCCCAGACAAGAAAATGTATCTACAGAAAATCAAGTTCTAAGATTTTACTTATGATTAATATGCTGGATCCGCAGCTGCTCTTGTATCGATGTGTTATGAGTCGAGTCTAGACACATGTGCCAGGCGTAGGCTTGTAGTGAGTTTTGACCTGTTCTGTCTAACAACAGTGTCCGGCAGGTGTCCAGTTAGGCTGCTAGAAAAAGAATGAATTGGGTCAGGAAAAATCTGATCAAAATTTTTCAAAACATAAAAATCCTTCAGAATTCTTAAGGAGAGACTTCGGTGAAATTTTTGGCAAAAACAGGTCTTTTAATTCTTATAACTTTGAAAAGACGTGTATAAAACAATCCTTGCAGCAGTTTTTGAATAATGTCAGTATAGATAGTGAGAAAAAGTTTCCGCCTCCTGCGATGAAAGTGTAGACGCAAGGAATTTTTGACAGCGGTGAGAAAAATCTTCGCAAGGTTTCTTGCGCTTACATTTTCATCGCAGGAGGCTGAAATTTTTTTTTACAGTCTATACTGACATTATTCAAAAACTGCTGGAAGGATTTTTTTTATACAACCTCTAATAGCGATTTTCAAAATTTCACCGAAGTCTCTCCTTAATCTTCAATATTTTTGAGATTCAGAAGATGCTAGCACAATTTTTGTCAGCACTCCGAAAATTCTCCCATCTTTCATCAATCATACCTTTTTTCTTATAATATTTATCAAACTTTCGCAATTAATATATTATAGAAATACTCATCTTTTTAGAAATCTGAATGTGTAGTCTGCTGGCATCGATTTCAAATGCACTTTTTTGATGGATCATATCTTCTTTCGATTGCGACGTTTCATCTCATCTCAGATATATACACTGTGTTCGTTCAATATTGAAAATTACTATTGGTTTGAATTCCTGATGACAGCACGACTATTTACAAACAAGTAGACACCTAACCTCGAAAAAATGTAGATCGCAGCCATGTGTTCTGTCAATTATCACAATTCAAAAGAATATTGAAAATTAAATATGTACAAAAATCATAATTACAAAAAATTGAAAGATCACAAAATAAAATTCAAAAGCAAAATATATAAAAACGTCAAAAAAAGCAAGACAGTGGTGTTGGCGGTACTGTACAATATTTACGGGACCAATATGAGCGTCCGCGCGCCGCGCGGCGGCGCTTTTTCGCAATTCGGGACTGTCTTGGCTATAACTTTTCAAATCCTCTAGATTTTCGGACGCCAATTTATTTGCAGGTAAAGTAGGTCACTAGCATTCCAAAAAAAAATATGAAAACAAAAACGATTTTTTGAAGATTCAAAGGTGTAGATACCCCCTTAACACAATGAATAATCCGGGAGGTATATGTATAATCTAATCGTACGCGATCTGCATCAGATGAAGTTGGATCCGACGATCTATATTTTACTATGTTTGGTCAGATATAATTATATTCATTCAGATCTAACATTTGATTCAAATTTATATCTAATTATACTATACAGAGCGATTCTGTGGAAAATAATGCGCCTAAAAGGTAGGCAAACGGAAAACGCCTGAATTGAGTAGATCAAACATCGACGATTGGGTTTTATTTATTACGTGAGAAATAAAACCCAATCGTCGATGTTTGATCTGCTCAATTCAGGCGTTTTCCGTTTGCCTACCTTTCAGGCGCTTTATTTTCCACAGAATCGCTCTGTATATAATTGGATACATAAAAATACATCAATTATTTTTTCGAAGACTGACATGGATTTGAATTTCATAGTCTTTGATTCGTCTTCAACTTCAGGAAAATGTTACGTCCCATGACAGAAGTAACTGTGAATATTTTCCAAATATTGACTCAGATTTTTTTTCCCTTACGGAAAAATGCCTTCAACTTTCTGACTAAACTTCCAATTTTTATGATTTATCCGTAACTTGCGGGATCACCCCTAGTCCAGTCGGAATGTACATAAGGTCTATTCTTGAATATGTCCGAGTCGCCAATTTTTTTACAGCTTCATTGGATACCCAAGAACATATCCTGAAAAACTCGGTGTATGGTAGGTCCGGGTTTGGAAAATAAAAAATTATTAACAATTGAAAATGCTTGATTTTGACGCAATCTTTTTATTTATCAAGTTTAGAGAAAAAAGTTTCAGACAAAAATTGTAGATCTCACTATTCTCTACAAAATCGGTCCTATCAAAAAATCACGTAGCGTTGATGGTTTGGCTGTAAATTGCAACGGAAGACTAAGCGCCGCCAAAACTCGGTTATTTTGTTTATTGCATGCAGCTCATTGGATTACCGACGCTCACCATTGGAACTTCTCGTCAATGCAGAACCATCTTTTCCTAAGAAAAGCGCGTAAAGTTTTCCCGGCTATGTCATATAGTTTAGCAACAATGAATTTTCGCCTGAAATCCGCCCTTCCCCTATAACTTCTAGCCGAATGACCCGACAGAGTGCAACAAAAATGGTAGTGGTACGGTTTACCACGTTCTTTCGGGATCCGATGAGAAAAAATTTTTTTTTCTGCAAAAAAGGCCGTTAAAAAAGAAATAAAATTTTTGCTTATAAACAAATGGTAATATCTTCGTCAATTTTCAAGTTACCGGAAACATTCTTCAATCATCTGATAGGTCTTCTTGCGACGCTTTTTTTGAAAAAAAAATCATCTCTTAATCTTTATTAGAACCGGAGATACAGAGAGGTTCACCTATTAAGGGAGATAATCTAATTGTTAACTAAGCGGTGCGACGTCGAACTCGATTGGCCGAGTCGCTCCCCACCGCGCGGCCCGGCGGGACTCGCTCGGCGAACGGTGCGATGTAATCCGCGCCGATCTATTGAACCAGTCGTTGCAATGAGATGAATGATTCGGGAAATATGAGACAAATTGCATATCATACTCGAATGTCTCCAAAATACGCACAAACTTTAATCATTCTAAAATGTTAATTAGATGAACAATTATGAATTAATAGGTGAACCTCTCTGTATCTCCGGTTCTAATAAAGATTAAGAGATGATTTTTTTTTCAAAAAAAGCGTCGCAAGAAGACCTATCAGATGATTGAAAAATGTTTCCGGTAACTTGAAAATTGACGAAGATATTACCATTTGTTTATAAGCGAAAATTTTATTTCTTTTTTAACGGCCTTTTTTGCAGAAAAAAAAATTTTTTCTCATCGGATCCCGAAAGAACGTGGTAAAACGTACCACTACCATTTTTGTTGCACTCTGTCGGGTCATTCGGCTAGAAGTTATAGGGGAAGGGCGGATTTCAGGCGAAAATTCATTGTTGCTAAACTATATGATATAGCCGGGAAAACTTTACGCGCTTTTCTTAGGAAAAGATGGTTCTGCATTGACGAGAAGTTCCAATAGTGAGCGTCGGTAATCCAATGAGCTGCATGCAATAAACAAAATAACCGAGTTTTGGCTGCGCTTAGTCTTCCGTTGCAATTTACAGCCAAACCATCAACGCTACGTGATTTTTTGATAGGACCGATTTTGTAGAGAATAGTGAGATCTACAATTTTTGTCTGAAACTTTTTTCTCTAAACTTGATAAATAAAAAGATTGCGTCAAAATCAAGCATTTTCAATTGTTAATAATTTTTTATTTTCCAAACCCGGACCTACCATACACCGAGTTTTTCAGGATATGTTCTTGGGTATCCAATGAAGCTGTAAAAAAATTGGCGACTCGGACATATTCAAGAATAGAACTAGGCGAAATTTCTGTACATTCCGACTGGACTACCCTGAAATTTGAGGGTCAAGCCTCGGCAGTTGGGAGTTCGATCCATACAATCAGAAGATTGCCGCAAAAAGATAACTAGGGTACAGCCCAAGAAGGAGGTGGTTCAACCCTGTGTATCAGGAGTTGACTATGAAGTTTAGAGGTTAACCGTATACGGTAGAAGGTGAACCCAAAAATTTGAGGGATAAACCCTAAGAATCATCATATCATACATCATATCATACATAATATTAAAGTTCGAAATCGGATGTCCGGATGTCACACATTTTTTTCAAAGCACTATAGCTTGACTGTACATGTACTCTGCGTGCTTCTCACTGTCATGCTGCAAATCTAACTTCGGACTTCGCTGTTACATATCGATACCTGCGCGGAATAACCGGCTATCTCAGAGTCCGCTTGAAAAAGCGGCTATTTCAGAATACATTCGGAAAAGCGGCCTGTGCCTATATTAATAACATAGGCTACAGTCGCTTTTTCGAATGGATTCTGAGATAGCCGCTTTTTCAAGCGGACTCTGAGATAGCCGGTTATTCCGCGCAGGTATCGATATGATGTGATATTATTATCAAGAACGTTCCAGAGTTGATGCATGAGTTTTTCGAGATTATAAAAAAAAGTATAGTAGGGACAGTAATAATAACACCTGTTTTCACGATATTTTAATTATTTATTTCTTCATTAAAGATTTAAAAAAATTGAAAAAGTTTCGGCCACGGCCTCCTTCCGCAACCGCTGCTCCTTCCGCTGCTGCAGCCTTCGCAGCCACTCTTTGGCACTGCTGCCGGCCCTCGTCCCTCTGTACGCTGTAAAAAATCAAATACTCGAATAAATATTTTACACAACAACATAGCCAGAATGATTGACAATTGACCTTGCGATTACATATAGGTGCGAATTCACACCAAGGGTTTCTCGTTTCGCCTGTATCTTTTCGATATCGGGAAGTACGGTGTTTCCCCCACCACGAAAAAAAAAGTCGAACAGTTTTCCCAGCAGATGACCCCGGATCAACATTCAATTATATTTTGGCCATCGAAGGAGACGGACGTAAATTCATTTTCGGTGCGAATTTCTACCCGCGTGCAACTCCCGGCTGATGAAAGAGTTTTTTGCGATTGAGGAATCAAATAGTATACTCCAATAACAGGGCTGTTAGCGGTCAAGCTCCCTAAAAAATATGAATGTAGGACTGATGAAGATTGAAAAATATGACCTAAAAATGACCGAAATATCCTCATTGTATGACAGAAAATTGATCCATGTATGACGAAGAAAAGCGAACAATGAATGTAACAAAAACTGAGTCTAAACTATAGTGAGACAGGTAAAGAAAAAGGAAAATTGAAGTCAGGATTGGTAGTTAACGTATCGTTTGCTCTATTCCAACGTTCCGTAAGACTTAGGACCTTAAAGTTGAAACTGAGATATGAGGTTCAGTGCTGAATGAATCAATCTTTTTCTGAAATATCAAATAAATAAACGTGTATACCCTCAAATTATGAATATTTCCGTTGGATATCGGGTTCGAATTTTTGATTTCCTTCAATGGAAAAAATGGTATTTATTTGGAAAAAAATAGTGCCTTCACCATTACAGTTTTTACAATGTTTGTAATTTGTATTGAGATTTTTTTCTAGATCATCATCGCCATTTCATTGGGCATATTCTGAGCTTCGAATAATACAGGTAATGAGTGAAAATGGTTGGTTGGAGTCAGAGATGTGAAGCGCTGCAGTCGGCTGGTGCGAATTCGCACCGGCGTGTGAAACTGAGGCTTTCAAATAGGTGTGTAATCAAAGGTTGTGAACGGAAAAAAATTTCAATCGTCGCCGCTTATTATCGCTGAGTAAGTACGAAGAAAAATTCGTGAGAAATGGGAATTTTTATTTACTGCCGTCACTGAGTTGACATGAGTAGATATGGGCAGCTTTGGGCAGACACAACAAACCCCCCTCTCCCCCTTCCCCCTAGGTGCCTTTGAAAAATCCCCCCCTCTCCCCGCTCCCCGTTCCCCCAGGGTCGACTCTGGAGAAAACTGAGGATTCCAACCTAACCTTCCCCCCTCCCTGCCCTCTTGCTCTAGTCGACTTCTCAGCTGGGGTGTCCTAGGGTTTTTTGTCCCTCTTACCCCCCTGCCTACCCTTGCCCAATATTGGGACGAGCTGGGCCGTGAGACGTCATCCCAGACTCTGTTTTACGTCCCCGCCGCCCTCGCCCCTCGGCCCTACGCCCCTGATCTTATATATGGGGAATTCCACGTGAACTCGACCAATGTTTTTCCCTCACCATTTTTGATTCGCTTCACAATTTTTTATACGATTCTACGATCTCGAAAAAGTACTGCTGAATTTTTTCAGATCTTTCCCTCCAACCGTTAATTTTCAATGATTATTCAAACCCATTTTGAAAACGGCATTTTTTTAAAATCTCGAAAAATTCTCAAAAATATTATTTTTTATTTCGACCATTTTGACACCCCTCCCATGATGGGATCATTATTGCTTCTTTTTTTTCAGCACTTTTAACATTTTGATAAAACGAAACACCATGTTCCAACGTTTCGAAAATTCTTGAAAAATTACTAAAAATTCTGTGTTCAATTGTGAATGTTTTTGCGTGAGACCCACGATGACGGACGGAAAATACTTTTTTTCGGAAAAAAATACTTTTTTTTTGTCCGTCATCGTGGGTCTCACGCGAAAACATTTAGAATTGAACACAGAATTTTTTGTGATTTTTCAAGAATTTTCGAAACGTTGGAACATGGTGTTTCGTTTTGTCAAAATGTTAAAAGTGCTGAAAAAAAAGAAGCTATAATGATCCCATCATGGAAGGGGTGTCAAAATGATCGAAATAAAAAATAATATTTTTGAGAATTTTTCGAGATTTTAAAAAAATGCCGTTTTCAAAATGGGTTTGAATAATCATTGAAAATTAACGGTTGGAGGGAAAAATCTGAAAAAATTCAGCAGTGCTTTTTCGAGATCGTAGAATCGTATAAAGAATCGTGAAGCGAATCAAAAATGGTGAGGGAAAAATATTGGTCGAGTTCACGTGGAATTCCCCATATATATATCCTTCTATATTATATAATTCAATCGCTGCCGCCGCCGCCGCCGCGGTGTCGGATTCCAAGGCCTCCTCAGCTCCTCTCCGCCCTTTGGGCCCCCTCCGGCCCTTCGGGCCCCCCTCGGCCCTTTATACCTGTATACCTAATGTCATGTTTGGACCGTCTATGAGAGTCAACTCTTGAATTTGGATGTAGATTATACCATTATACCATCTGTAAAGATATTACGTATTAATAGATAATGTACTTATTTACTTATTACTATTACGTTGAAATAGTAATAGTATTGTAAAATATGATTATAATGTTCTTCGATGTCATACTCGAAAATAATAAATGAACAAATAACAAAATTTAAAAGAAACAAACTAATTAAACAAACAAATTCGGGAACGATCGACTCCAGATTGTCATTGATATGTCAACGATATAAACAGAGATATAAACACAAAAGTGACAGATCAATATATTTCTTCAAAACTGTTAATAACAGTAAGCGAGGTTTAAGGAATTGCATAAGATTATATACAACTCATCGGTGCAGGACATAGCATTTGGAGGTAACAAAAAGGATATCGTTCAATAACATCATATTGAAATACGAAACAGGTATCAATTTTGTGATTCTTCATAATAACCAAAGAAATACAATTAAAAAAGAAAATGATGTCAAGCCGTCCGGTTACAATACCAATAGTGGGTGATGGTAATTGCTTATTTCGGTGCTTTTCGTATTTTATACATAACGATCAAGAAAAACATAGAGAAGTCAGATTAGAAATGAATAGAAGTTTTCAGGAGTACTATTACGTTTATTCCAATTTTTTAGAATTTTTTTAGAATTTTTTAAAATTTTTGAATTGAAAGAATAATTTTCTTTTCATTTCCTCCGCCGTTTCATCCCATATGACCAGGGGGTGAAATTCCGATTTTTCTCACTTCGATCCAACCTTAATGACTTCAGATTGCAGGCGATCCACCCTGTGGATGATGTACCATACGATGAGGTACAATTCAACCGATTGGGAAAAAAATTTCCTATGTTATTCAGATGGGAATGCGAAAAGACCGTTGAGACACCCCTTAACATCGTTCTAGAGGCCCTAAATTTCACCATACATCTTGTCTGACTATCTTCTTAAGTTTTTGGGGCACGCTGAGAGTGAACGAAAAAATCGTCGTTACCCCAAATCAGTCTAATGCCCATACTGTTCAGCTCTCTTTTGGTCGATAGAATTTAAAAAAAAAAAGTTGTTGCCACTACGGAAAAATAAAGCTACCACCATTAAGTGATTATGACAAAACCTTGGGAGATATGTTATCAAACGACAAAAAATTTCGGGAATTAATACGATATTATAATAACCGCTTTTCTTTTGCAAGTTTTAATGCAAACGTCATAAATGAATTTAAAAAAGGAATATATAATTTAAAAATTCAAGGTCAGGTTCGTCACAGTACTGCTAATAGTCTTATTGCTAAAAACAAATGAAATGCCCGATCATGGACAGATTTACATTTACGATGATTGTGAGGCAATACAAAAAAGGATCAAAGAAAACAAAAATTTAGTTGAATCACACATTGAAATAATACAAAACATATTGAATGACACTAATCCATATGCCAAAAAATACAAACATTTATACGAACTCACTAAAACACACTCATTATCAGAATATTATTTATACTTTGTTCGAAATATTAGTTTGGATAAAAATAGATACAACATTCCTTCCACTGCTGAGTGTGCAGCTTTAATCGTACCGAAAGATGGTCAAATACTATCGTCTTATGACTTATGTGTATATCCGAAAAATCTCCCCCCAAGGGCTGATACTCATACATTTTTAAATAAATTATCGTTTCACGTTGACCCCATGATTTTTCCTATCATGTTTCCTTCAGGTGATTTAGGATGGAGTTGTTCATTTGCACAAAATCCTAATAGTGAAAAAAGACTATCAGCTCTTCAATATTACCCACACCGTTTAGCATATAGACCAAAAGGTAAATCCAATCCTATATTGTATTCTGGGAGATTAACTCAACAATACGTAATACAAGCTTATATTATCATAGAAAGCAATAGATTAAATTATATTAGATATAACCAAAACAATTAAGAATTGAATGTTATCAGGGACTGATTGAGCACGTAGCTCGAAGTGCAATGAACGACTCAAATAATTTTGAAAACAGGGAAAGGTTAGGGAATATGTTTGTTTTACCAACAACATATATTGGAAGTCCTCGCCACATGCATCAACTATATCAGGATGCAATGGCCATTTCAAGGGCAGTTGGTAGACCAGATTGGAACAAAATGGAACTCACCTTTCTCTTAGGAAATTGTCCAAGGAACACGCTCATATTTTTTTTCAAAATTTTAAAAGCGTGTTCTCACCTTGAAAGTCGCATTTGAATAATATAATTGTTCATAACAAATAGTCGTTGTCGCTATACCAACATTTGAAAAATATAATACAAAAGTCTGTTCCAAGAGCTTCAAAACGAATACAGGATCAAGTCTGTAGGATGAATAGAACCGAAGATATGAGCATTTGAAAGACAGCGTGTTTCCGTTTTTTGCCCCTTTTTGACAAAATTCAACCCCCTGCAACTCTGAAACTATTGAAGATAAAAAATTTTGAAAAATTGTTCGACATTGTTCATTTTGACTCATAGAAACTGTAAAAAAAATTATGTCGAGTTTCAAGAACATAGTGTCCGAAAGGTGTCCGGGTCTGACGTGGAATGACTCATACTATATAATATATATATAAATAGCTATTGCAGTTTCTTTATAAGTTAAATAGTTTATAAGTTAAATAGTTAAAAGTTAAATAAAATCACACCTGTGATAGAAATTGAATTTGAATGCATTTAAGAACAGCTTTTTGATCTTAACCTATGTAGCATGTTAGAGTAAGGTAAGTGTAATTTTCTAGTGTCTTCTTTCTTATTAAGACTGTTAGGTTGTAAATTAATCTGTAACATCTCTGAGGTGATGCGCTTAGACCAAACTGATTCTCTATCAAGTACAACCGCATTATCCCAGTCGAAAGTGTGGTTAAATTCAATTTGGTGTGCAGAAACGACGGAGTGTGCTTCTGAGTTTTTCTTTACATTCTCTTTATGTTCTTTCAATCTGGTCTTAAGCTCACGTTTCGTTTCACCTACATATGACGCTGAACAATCATTACACTGAATCTTATATACTACATTACATTTATCATGTTCGTCAATGCGGTCTTTCCCTTTAGTAACCACTGATCTTAAGTTACTGTTAACACTAAACACAGGTGTCAAGTCAAATTTCATCAGTGAACAGCCTAGTCTCTCTGAGAAGTTCTTAATGTAAGGTAAGGATACTATCCTACGTTTTGATGCAGATAGATCGTTGACTACCATGATGACATAGGTATTTCCTTCTGGGTCAGTCACCGTAATAACAATGTTAGTGCTATTGGTATGAGTGTTCTTTGATTTT